>BTHU01000002.1:20253544-22653544 GCA_036184795.1 Tokudaia tokunoshimensis | reverse complement strand
TTTTTTAATGAAAAATTTTTAAATACTCCATGTTATGAAAACAAAGACAAATCTATTAATTTTTAGAATGTTCCCATTTAGGAATATAAAAATGAAGAATAGATAAAGGAAGCAGAGGTGTGTTAAGGAAGAGGACCTGGAAAAGGCCAAGATCACCAAAGAGCAAGTGTCCTGAAGAGCGCGTGCTTGGTTTGAACGGTCATGATGTTTGGTTATGGACAGGCTTTTGTAACCTTCAAATCATTTTGACATGGAACCATGTGACAAGCAGTAGTAAAATACATACACTGCCTATTAGAAAGAAAAAAAAAGAGGTTTTAGACTTTTCTTCATTTTATCTGAACTACAAAGGAAGAAAGTAATGCAGAGAAACACACTGCAGCTCTGGGCCTTTAAACATTTGAAAATGTTCATTTATTTTATTATCATGGGTATATGCACATGGATACACATGCTACGGTGTACCTGTGGAGGACAGAGGGCAAATAGTTTGCAGGAATTAGTTGTGAGATGTAGGGTTCAACCTCAGATCATTAGGCTTTGTGGGAAGCACTGTCACCCACTGAGCTATCTCAACGGCCCTGTTTCAGAGTTTGACCCATAGATGCACCTTGAAATCAAGATAGGTTTCTAAAAGAAAGTTTATGAAAAAAGATATCAATACAGCTCAGAAGAAAAGAGACCATCTAAGTCGAATGGATGGCCTTAAAGATCTCAAGAAAAAGCATCATCCACAAAAAGGGTCCTGCCAAGAGTATGGAAAATGTCAGGAATGCTTGCCATAGAAAACAATCCATAATACTGGCTCTCGTTTGTTTATAACTGGGAGAGTTTTGATAGGTGACACATATATGTTCAATGCTATATTTAGATTTGAACCCATAATCATGTCTACCTTCGCCTATAACATATGCTCTACACACATTTCTATGTGTTTACGATCAGAAAAATGAGTATTAAAATGCATCTCTTGGTGCAGTGTGAGTTAACAGCATTTGTAAATATGTTTGACAGTCATGTGATAATGAAACTTTCATGTGAACTACTCAACAAATAAGGTAGATTACAAGTTCCGTTAAGTTTTCTGTAACTTTATTTCTTTCTGTCCTGAACAATAATCCATATTAGAATGCAATGAATGAGAAAGATTTGATTTTAGAGAGACTCTATAATGAACTCTGAGTTGTTTTTTAGTGCATTGCAAAGTTCTGCCTTATAACTCTCAATAGTCGAGAACAAAACTTATTAATACTCTCTGACATCATTATTGAGAACTATCATTTCAAAGACTCAACAATGATATGCAAAATGCTAACTGGCAAAAAAAGACCAACAAAGAATGTTTAACCTCTTTCAGTTGTCATGGTTGTTCAAGTTTTATTTTTAATAGAACAAATATATCAATGTTTGGTGCCTGCGTGTGTGTACATGTATATTCAAGTATGAGTGTGCATGTGAATAGGTGTGTATGCATGTAAAGGCCAAGATTCAACTTGAGGTGTTGTTCTTTAGGAGACATCTACCTTAGTTTTGACACAGGATCTCTCATGGCCCCAGGATGGCCAATTAAGCAAGGCTAGCTGGCCAGAAATCCCCAGGGATTTCCTGTCTCCACTTCTCTGGAGCCTTGGGATTATCAGTCATGACGCCATTTTTTTTCCACGGGTCCTAAGGATCATAACTCAGTTCCTCATGCATCACGGCAAGCACTTCAGTCACTTACCCAGCAACCCAGCCCCACATTTTGTTTTCTATATTCTGTGTTTGTGAGTAGTGAGTTAGTGGTAAGGTTTTTATGGATTTGTTTTTGGGAAGACTATTTTCTAATTGTAGGAAGACTGGCCCTTCGCTATTAGACTACAAGAAAAATAAGTAGTCAGAATCTAAAACTTCTCTTTCACTTAAGAAGAATAAGCATGGACTTGACCAACCCCAACTATAGTGTTCATGGAAAATTGGGTGCTGGTGTGAAGATTTTCATAAGGTAAGTGAAAGAATGAACATAATAAAATAGGACAGTCAAAGATGTGCCAAACACCTTTCATCCTGTGTGAGTCCAAGGAGAGCTTAGATATCCTTGGTTGCTTTAGGAAGTGTCACTTGAAAACCTAGACTTTTGTGTGATAAGTGATAAAAACTATGAGGGACAGGTACTGTGCTTCTGGTTTCTGGGTGGAGAGAGAATCTCCTTTCCTGAAGACAATATACTAGTTCTGCATTGATCATGCAGAGTTATCTTTTCATTACTTCCTATGAGTTGCTGGGAATAGTTTTCACATTATCTCTAGTGCATCTCTCCAGAGATGTCATAGTGGTTTATGTGTGGAAATGTTTTAGGATAAAATTCTCTACTTGTTACATTGAGAGGTATTGAATGTAATTTAAGCTTCTTCTTCTAATAGCTCAAGGGTTAATTCAATAGTTATTGAATGCTTTCCATTCAGTAACTGGAAATGTGTGAAGTGTATTGACACTAAGGTGAGTAAAACACCTACTTTGTCCATGGGGAACAGAGAACAGAGGAAATATGACAGTTAAAAAAAGTATGTTGTATGGAAGAAAATTTAAAAATACATAGATATAAGTCCAGACATAGTATGGCAGAACTGCAGAAGACATTAACCCTTCAAGGAAAAATGATAAGGATATGTAATTCTAAATAAAACGGACAGCCTTCCTCTAATTTGGTGAGTGAAATTAACACCCAAAACCTTTTTTAAATCTATAAAATCAAAAATAGAGTCACTTATTAAGGTTGAAAGGGTGCTGGATAATATTGGTACTTTAAAGGTGGTTATGAAGTTCTGGAATTACTACTATAGCCATTCTTAGGAAATGCTGCCAACCAAAAGAGAAAATAATAGGTAGTGTTTGACATCAGGTACACTTTAGAAAATTTAAGTCTGGAGCTGCATTAATGAGGACTTTGATGTAGTGTGCTTGTGCAAGAATCCACCCACAATGCACAGCACTGATGCATAGAAAGATCAGAGGACCAATCAGAGTCGGGCAGTGTAAGCAGCATCAAATATGTGGGAAATTATGTTAATGTAGTTAGAGTTTTTGCAGCCCTCAGGGATACAGTGAATACAGCTAAAGAGAATATTATTTCCTGGTGACATCACCAAAGACTAGGCCATACTCTCAGCCCTCTACTAAATCTTCATCATGAAATATTGCTGCCAAAAATCCCTAAAGAATCTGATCAATTCCTTGTATCTAGTTATAAGTTAATAAGAACAAAAGAGGAGGGAAACAACATGATAAATCCATCTTCGTAATGGGGACATGACCAGCAAAATTCTGCCTATAGGAAGCCCAACAGGACAATAATTATTCTGTAACAAGTACATTTCAATAAATGAAAAAGAGAAAGAGGAAAAGAATATAGAGAGAGACCCAAACAGATTTAAGATATGTATCAACAAATTACAGTATATGGATCTGATATAAATGTTTAAATCTGTATAAGTATGAAACAAATTAACTGGGCAATTAGTTAATTTTTAGATGGGATTATATATGTAATACTTTAAAGTCTTTATCTAAGTCACAGAGGGTCAAATATTTACAAATAAAATATGATACCCATATAACTATTGACTTCACAATAGTTACTTAGAAAGAGGGGACATTCATGAGACAAAGTTATCCAAGATGATTTTTAGTGGTATGAAATTTTATTATACTATCTCATGTATTATCTATTAAAGATGGGGTTCTTTTTACTTGTCTAGGCTGGTCTTCAAATCCTGGACTCAAGGAATCCTCCTACCTCACCTTCCTCAAGAGGACAGACAAGGTACTCATGCCAAAGTCCCCAGGTATGTTTCCTCTACTTTTATGTATTTGAAATTTTACACTTCAAAGCAATTAGCAGCAAAAAAGTTGGGGAATGACTTCAGGTGACTAGCCATTAGAATTCACAAGAAAGAAGAGAAACCATTAGGGCCAAGCACCTGCAGGAAAAGTGGGAGGATTGAATCACTGGGTAGGGGGGCAGACAGTCTTGTTGAGGCATTAGAATAGGTACAATGTCTAGGGAAGAGGAAACAACAGTCATCTAAGGTGATTCAGGGCTCAGAATGAGCTGTTATCCTGACATCATAGTCAAAGAAGTGAAGACAGAGAGTCAGTGCTGTCTGTGGAAAGCCTGCAACGTGGTAGGAACTGGGTAGAGAATTCCAGGAACTAGAAGCCCAGATCCTCATTAAAACAGAAAAGTGACGTGGAAAAGGAGGGGAGGCAGATGTAACTTGTCTAGATTACCAGAACAGGTACCCAGATTGTATCCCTTTACTATCAGCCACTCCCACTTGTCTTTGATGTGGTCAGGTCTCCTAGAGAGGTTAGAACCGTTCTCCAAGAACGATTTTTCAAGTGTTGCCATCAAGTTTTCTATAAATTGATACTTTTTGCTTCATTATTGTTGGTTTGGGGTTTTTGTTTGTTCTTTTGTTTTGTTTTGTTTTTCTATGTTTGTTACTTTCTTCCAATTTGTAAGTGAAAAAACAGTAAGAGGAGACAGTTAATCATCAGAGAGGGCGGTCTTAGTTACACTGAGGTTAAGGATCAGTGTGTCATCACTTCTGGTCTTTAGATGTTAGAAACAGCAAAGAAAAGTGTCGCCATATTTCAAAAGCTATATCTTTCCTTTGCTTACAAAAAATCCTTCCAACATCTTGATGTGATTTCCCTTTTTATTAATTAATTATTTTCTTTATATACATCCCAATGTTGGCCCCTTCCAGTCGTGTCTCGAAACATTCTTCCCCTCATCTCCCATAGTTGTTCTTTCATTGTATGTGTGTGAGTTGACCTGAATGTGTCCTATGTATGCACAGTGCCTGATGAAGCCAGAGGATGCTTCAGATGCCCTGGAACTAGAGTTAAGGATGGCTGTGAGCCATGAACTATCATGTGGATGCTGGGAACTGAACTCAGGCCTGCTGCAGGAGCAGTATGTGCTCTTAACCACCAAGCCATCTCCAAGCTTGTGATTTCCCTTTTCAAGAAAAACCAGTTTCCTTTATTGGTGTATAATTTTCCAGATGGAAGTACATGTTTGTACTAAATTATTTCTAGTATTTATTCTAGACCCACAAGGAACAGTTTACAATAAAGGAACATATCTTCATAACTGTCATTCATTCTTGCTATAAAAGGTATAGAAAACAAAACTTAGCATATCTTTGAGATGACAACTGTAAATGGGTGTGCTTATGATATTCCCAGGAAATTTTCTTCATAAGAAAATTAACTTACTCTCTTATCTCGAGTACACAATGGACACGTTTGCTTTTGAGCACATTCTAGAAGAAAAAAAAAAGCATAAAAATTAAAGCCAAAGCCAAGTTATCACTCAGTTTTATGTAAAAGTACATTTCACTTGGTCATTCTTGTTTCAAGTCATATTCATATTCATCGGTATTCAAGATTAGTTGTTTCTATTTTCATATACCTGGATACTTTCCATATGTTATAGTTTAAATAAGAACAATCTCCATAGACAGAATGCTTTGTCTTTAGTTGATGGAACTATTTTGGTAAGGATTAAAAGGGGTGGTGGTGTTGGAGTAGTCGTGGTCTACTCCACGTGAGGAGGCGTGTTAATGGGTGTGGGCTCCTGCTTGAAGATCAAATGTAAGCTCTTAGTTACTGCTGCCCTACCTTGCCTGCCTGCCTTTTGCCACCGTTCCCACCATGATGGCAATAGACTCACCCTCCAAAACTGTAAGCACATCCTCCAACTAAATGCTTTCTTTTATAAGTTGCCGTGGCCATGCTCTCTCCTCACAGCAACAGAAAAGTAACTACAACCCACCCACCAGTTCAATTTAATCCTTCTCTCATTTGGTCAGCAGCCTCCTAAAAACAATCTTTCCCAAAACAATCAAAATAACCACATTGCCAACATCACCAGACATTTAATACAGCATACTTTAAAAGCAATTTAGTAACACCTTTGTTGTCAAAACGGTTCTGCAAACAGATTCCTGGCTAATCAGTTAATCCTTTAAGTATTTTTAAAAAAATCAATACTCCATTCTGTTTTGTCTCAAAACTTAAAAACTTGTCTCAGATGAAGATTTTTTTCTTTTTATTTTCTGGGAAAGAGAAAATAACAATACCATTTATATTTGGAAGTTCTAAAATAAAAACTGTGATGCAAATTTCAAAATTCATCTTGATGGCTTATTTTATTACTCTGATGTCTTCTGAAAGAAAGTTGCTATCTGATACCCTTGTTTTATGGTGCAGGAAGAATGATGTCATTCCACCTATTGTTTTGTGGCAGAATTCACATGCTTTGTAAGAAAAATCTATTTAATTTGAGATTGCCTAATCGACTGCAGATCTTACCTGGCCTGGGAAAAAAACCTTACAGTATAGTTTTCAAATTAAATCCTGTAACCATCCGTTCCTTTCTGCCCTGAGAGAATGTTAAAATTCCTGGAGGAACATTAAGTCAATGAAAAGGCAAAGTAAATAGAAAAGATTATATGGCTTCAAGTACATCCAAGATGCTGCCCCAGGCTTATTTCAGGGGAAATAACTGTTATCCAAGCTCCAATCACTTCTTCAGCTTGTTTTGTTAACCAACGTCATACTGTGGAATAATTTCAGATTTCAGGGACATTTTGAAGATAATATAGGCATTCATTTGTACTCTGGAGTCATTTGCTCCATTGCTAACATCTACTACAAATCATACAAAGAAACTAGGACCAACAAATTGGGTGCAGTAAATAAAGGTATGTGCCGTGTAAGCCTAGAGACCTGAGTTCAAAAACACACAGAAGTGGAATGAGAGTTGACTACACACAGTGGTTCTCTGACTTACACTATGGCATGTGTAGACCTGTAGATACACCTCATACTCACAACAATAATATACTAAATTAGTTTAATTTCTAAACCTAAGAAACCAAAATTGATACATTGCTTTGAACTAAACTCCAGATTTTCTCAGGATTTACCTAGATTTTACACAAATATCTTGTTTGTGCTCCAAGATCTTGTGGGATTCCATATTGCCTTGTATCTTTAATCTGCAACAGGGCTTAGTGTCTGTCCTTGTTTATCATGACCTTGGCGTTTTTTGGTGAAGGCTGATCAGCATTTTATGGGACATCCCTCAATCTGTGTGTGTGTGTGTGTGTGTGTGTGTGTGTGTGTGTGTGTGTGTGTGTGTAAGGTTCCCACACACCAAGGACATATGTAGATCTCAGAGGACAGCCTCTACTCTTGGTCCTCACCTTTTGCCTTGTTTTGAGGCAAGTCTCTTGTTTACCACATCATTTGCCAGGTTAACTGGTCACGAGCGTTCAGGAATTAACTTCCATCTGCCTTCCATCTTGCCACAGGAGGGGATTCTGGATATATGACACCACATCTGACTTTTCACGGGATCTATTGATCCTAGTCCTCCTGCTTGCAGGTCAGGTGCTTTATCCACGTCACTATCTTCCAAGCCACAGCCCGGGTTCTGTGGTTATTTCTTCTGATTGTTTCCTTCCGTGAAATCACATTTTTCCTGATTTCTAGAACATCACTTTATCCTAGACTTTGTGGAATCTTGCTGACCACTCATTTAAGTCCTGGGCCAGTTTCTTCTACTTTGCAATATCCATAATGTTGCTGATCCAGCAAATCTCATCTTCTTCCATGAGGGATACAGTGCAAATGTCCAGAAACACCTGACCTCAGTATTCGTGTCTAATTAACTATGTACCAAATCAAAATTCCCTTTTTATTGCCATTGCAATAAATAAATTATTCAACGAAGTTACTTAGGGAAGAAATTTTTTTCAAGAACAGCTATGAGGAAGAAAAGACAAACAATATTCTATTTCCTAAATTCCTAGATACTGAGAACCTGAAACTCTGACATTGCCACTTAAAAGTTAGGGGACATTCCTAGGTATATAGCTTACCTCTGCAGCTACTCTGGAAAATGTGGGCCCCTAGCATGCTTATGGGACGCAGCAGCTGTCACAATGCTGATAGCCCTGTCTAGGATATAAATATCTTCTATTGTTTGTTGATACTTTCTCGAGATAAAGACCTTTCCTACCCAGACTGAAAGGACTCAAGTAGCTATTCACTATAATAATTCCCCCTACCCTCTCTTCTGAGATCTTGAAGATGAGGTTGCTTAGATTTGTGAACTACTAAAACTTAAAATTCTCTTCAAAGGAAAAAAAAAGATTACAATTTACAACCTCATGTGTTCATTTAGTATATTCCAAGAGTGAATTCCTTCATAGAAATCTTTTGTGTTTTCCTCACTAGTATTTTTTATGACACTATGAGGGATTCTTACTCTTAAACTCTGAAGAAAAATTGAGGACAACTATATTATAACACCTGATAGTTTCAGACATGCTAACAGCATCCCAAACATCCTGCCAAATGCTCACAGAAAATGTTTTTGTGTTTTCTAGGACACAGCAGTTCCCGACTAAGGTTTTTGCTGTACGGGGATTCCAGCCAACTCCTACCACAGCACATACAGAGCTATGCTAAGAAGGTGTTACTGAGTAACCACTCTGCCTCCTTCTTGAACTTAGAAGTCATCTTTTAGTAGAGACAAACTGGAGTCATCCATGTTTATGATTAAACTCTGGTGTTCAAGGATTGGGTTGTGCCCGATCTGTCAACTTAACTATAAATGGTTCTATACTGCCTGTTCCAGGAAATGACAACCATGCCTTTGTTTCAAAGGATTATTATGACCCCCTGCTGTTATGCCTACCTTATGCCCACCTTGCAACCATGTCAGTTTCAAAACATTCTGACTAAGTTGTTAAGCTTCTGTTCGGCTTCTATTACCCTGCCTGTTTCCCTACCAAATACCACAGTTAGAACCCCCCTACCTCTGAGGTATGAACTAGAAAATATCATCCTGAGTGAGGTAACTCAGACCCCAAAGGACATGCATGGTATGTACTCACTAATAAGTGGATGCTAGCCAAAATAAATAAATAAATAAATAAATAAATAAATAAATAAAAGTAAATAAAGTGCAGAACACCCAAGATACAGTCCACAGAACTCAAAAAGGTCAACAAGCTGAAGTGTCCAAGTGAGGATGCCTCAGTCCCACTTGGGAGAGAGAAGAAAGCAATCACAAGTGGGGAGGGAAGGAGGGATCCAGGAGGGAATGGAGTGGAGGGGGAAAGGGGAGGGAATGGAGGGGAGGCAGTGGAGGAGAGAGGCAAGCCTGATCTGGTATTGGGTGAGCGAAGAGGACTGAAGCCCTGAGGGCCAGCAGAAAGAATGGAAACAGGATGGTCCCACATTAGTAGTCTGGCGGCTCCTCAGAAAACTGGGCATGACACTTCCGGAGGATCCGGCTATACCACTCCTGGGCATATACCCAGAGACTTTACCTGCATGCAATAAGGACACATGCTCCACTATATTCATAGCAGCCTTATTTATAATAGCCAGAAACTGGAAAGAACCCAGATGTCCCTCAACGGAGGAATGGATTCAGAAGATGTGGTATATTTACACAATGGAATACTACTCTGCAATTAAAAACAATGAATTCACGAAATTCCTAGGCAAATGGTCAGAACTTGAAAATATCATCCTTAGTGAGGTAACCCAATCACAAAAGATCACACATGGTATGAAGTCACTGATAAGGGGATATTGACCCAGAATCTCAGAATACCCTAGACACAATCAGCATATCAATAGATTTCTAAAACGATGGAAGGAGAGACCCCTGGTCCTGGAAAGACTGGATGTAGGGGAACGCCAGGACAGAGTAATGAGAGGGGGTTGAACGGAGAAAAGAGGGAGGGAAGGGGGCTTATGGGACTTTCGGGGAGGGAGGAAACGGGAAAGGGGAAGTGATTTGGAATGTAAATTAAAAAAATAAAATTAAATTAAATTAAAAAAAAAAAAGAATGGAAACAGGAAACCTCCGGAGGTAGGAGGTTGGGAGGACCCTCCAGAATGCACCTGAGACCTGGAAGGTGAGAAACTCTCAGGACTCAAAGGGAAAGACCTTAGATGAAATGCTTGACAGTAGGGAGAGGGAACTTCTAGAGCCCACCTCCAGCAGGAAGACAGGGCATCATATGAGGGAGAGGGGTCAATTCCACAGTCACAACTCTGACCCATAATTGTTCCTGTCTGAAACAATTACAGAGAGGAGCCCAAAGAAAAGAAGGTTCAGCGACAGGCCCAAAATGGGATTCAGCTCAAGGGGAGGTCCCAAAACCTGACACTATTACTGAGGTTATGCTATGGAGTGCTCACAAAAATGGACCTAACATGACCTCACTCCAGAAGCCCCAACGAGCAGCTGAAAGAGTCAGATGCAGATATTTGCACCCAACCAATGGACAGAAGCTGCTGACCCCTGTTGTTGAATTAGAGAAGGCTGAAAGAAGCTGAGGGTAACCCTGGAGGAGGATCAGCAGTCTCAATTAATCTGGACACCTGAGATCTCTCAAACACTGGACCACCAAACAGGCAGCATATACCAGTTGATATGAGGCCCCCAACACACATACAGTAGAGGACTGCCGGGTCTGTGTTCATTCAGAGATGATGCACCCAACCCTCAAGAGACTGGAGGCCCCAGGGAGTTTAGAGGTCAGGTAGTGAGGGGGTGGGGACATCCAGGTGGAGATAGAGGTGGGGAGGAGGTATGGGATGTGGAACAGTAGGAGGGTGGACAGGGGTAGGCAGGGAATAAAATATGGAGTGTAAAAAAAATAATTAATTACAATTTAATTTTAAAAAAGAAAAACCTTGTTTTCCTCATGTCCAATATTGACCTCTTGAACCCCACCTTAGGGGGAGGCAGTCCATGTACATGAATTAAAAAAGGTTGCTTTATTGAATTGCTTGCTTTAATTATATGGGCCATGTCAGTGGTCTTTCTCCTGTCATCTTTGGGACAACAGTTATGGCCCTCAAAGGCAGGGCTCACATATAGTATATAGAAGTAATTACAGAAGGCAAGTCCTCATTTTTCACTCCCTAAAAAGATTTTTAAGACCACAGTTCTCAGGAGTGATTTGAGGCAAGGGAATGGAGCAGACAGTGAAATTCAGAAGGCCTTTGCAAAGGCTACAAAATTAACATATAAAAAGACCAAGTTGGCAAAAATGAAGGCAGAACAGCCTCGCCTAATCTTTCCCCTTATGACAACCCCTAGAGACCAGCAGACCAAGGCCAACTAGATTAGCATAGGTGGAGAGGCCCTCTAGAGGGCCAAGGTTATTACACCAGCACAGTCCCCTGGATGGGGTTGAGACGCTAATGAGACATGAAGCACATGAAGTGTGGAACAGTAGAAAACTCCACACTACGCAGATGACACTCCCCCAAAGCATGTGCTAGTTGATGTAAACACCCAACTCTGTTCAGTGCATCTTTTCTGAATGAACTAACTGTCCCTGCTTGTGTTGGAAAAATTCTCTCTGCCCCAGTGTTGTACTTGATCTGTTGACTACTCACGTAAATGTGTAATTTGTCAGATGTTCTTTCTTAAACAGTGCTTTTTGCTATATCAATTTTAAAAACATATTTTAGGTAAATAAGAGTTCATTAGTGTGTCATCATGGTTTGTTGTACTCCGGGCCAATATAAAATGCCACAGGCTTTATTACTTGATTTTTTAACTTGAAATCTCTCTATTTAATTTTAATATTGCTGTGCTTTTTGTTTAAGTTCAGGAGCAATTTTATGTTTAAAAGGAAAAGAGCAGGGTCTGGAGAGATGGCTCAGTGGTTAAGAGCACTGACTGCTCTTCCAGAGGTCCTGAGTTCAATTCCCAGCAACCACATGGTGACTCACAACCATCTGTAATGGGATCTGATGCCCTCTTCTGGTGTGTCTGAAGACAGCTACAGTGTACTCATATACATAAAGGAAAAGAACAAAACAAACCCCAAGGGAGAAAAGCTACAAATCTCAGTAGTTGGCTAAAGAAGGATAATGGAGGAAAGAAAAAAAGACATGCTGTTTGACCCAGCATCGAGGTCAGATACGTGGCTGACAAACAGCCTCACGTGGGAATAGGGGAGTGCCTTAGAGAAAGTGTCAGAAGTCCAAAGTGCCGGGGAAAGCATGCTTATAAAAAAGAGACGGAAAGAAAGTTTGGTAGAAGTGGTCAAACTTGAGATTTATGCTTGCAGCTGAGAGTGCTCCTGCGCCTGGGGCAGGTATTCCGGGAAAACAAATTACATCATCTCAGGAAGGGACTAAGTATTGTGTCTGTCTCTCTAGTTCCCCTTCCTAGGGATGGCCCTTTGGCCTGATGGATGACTTGGAGGTCTTGTTATATTAAACTGGGAAACCAGTTTATGTCTCCAGCTCTCATCAATACAGTTTAGGTAGTAGAAAGGAAAAAAGAGTCCAGTATTAACTATATTTCTCCCAAAAAATCAACAGCCTTTAAAATTGTCTTACCACCACCACCAAAAGGCAAATTTTGAAACGGACAATTGAGTGAGCCAGGATGCCCCAACCGAAAACCCAGTGGGGTACAGCCATAGGACTCGGCCTGATTTCACAAGTCGCTTACCCTGTTCAACGTATTTTGCTTCCATTTTCCGCTTCCAGTAATGGTGGGTTTTAGTCTTATGGTCAGAGAAACTGATAATGAGCTGGATGAGAGCTACGGAGAGGAAAACGGGCAGGAGGATCTGACTCCACGTCCTCAGCCAGCACATGGCTCCTCTATCCCTCTGGACACTGGACGAGACAGGATGTGCCTGCTCAAGGACCCTGCCCAGCCCTGGGCACCAGGCCCCCCTGTTCTGACCCTTTCATGCCAGCACAATTAGCAGAATCTTAGAAAGTTCTGGCTAGAATGAGAACTTTAAGACCTCACTCCGGGTGCGAAGACCTCACTCCGGGTGCGCACTAGTCTCGAGCCCTGAAAGCCACGCGCAGTTTGTCCACTGAACTTGATCAAGGTCTCTTTCTCTGCCCTCGTAGCCTACTTTGTTTTGTTTGTTTTGTTTTTCTGATATATTGTTGATTTTTGATGAAAGGACTAAGTTCTCATTTCCAGCGTCCATAGTATATAAAGTAGTTGACCATTCAGGATAGCATGCCTCAGACATAAATGTATGTCTATGATCTCACCCGGTGTTGCACAGGATGCAGTGAAACTCACTGCCTGAAAAACTCCCAGTGCTGCTCTTGCCTTGGCTGGGACAATTGGTGTGTTCTAATGCAGTTGGTCAGCATATGGTGTGTTTTAGGTAGTCTGCAGATGAACCTCTTATTTTTATAATCTTTTAGTAGTTAAAATATACAACAAAAATGATAAAAACTTTCCCTTTAAAGTAAACCTATGTTTTCTTTTTTTAAAAAGAAAAATAAGAACTTTCAGATATGTAATAACTGTACACAACTAAAGAACATGGTAGGAATTGGGGGAGGTTGGTCCAGAACGACTGAACTTGGAGCTCTACGGACTCCATGTGAGCATGGACGACAATGGTAAGCAATGGGAGACGGATGAAGATACGCCCTTAAGCAATGACCATTGTGTTTTTAAAAATGGATGATGGAATGGTTTCCTACATTCCTCACAGATTGATCTATGTTGTGACTTAAATGAAGTATCTACCATAAGTAAGGAGGAAAAGGACCATAAGTAAGGAGGAAAGACATGACCAAGAATTCAGTTTTTTCCTTGTCTGTTTGTTAGGCGTACACCAAACAGAGGACTGTTTGTTGTAATATGAAATGTTCTTTCACAATCAAGGGAGGCACAAAAACAAAATGAGAAAATGAGCAGGGATAGCAAGAACCCATTTATAGAAAAGGAAAGCCCAAGTAGGAAATAAGTCCTGAGGAGGGAAAAATCATTGCTAGTACAAAAAAAAAATTGAGTAGAAATGAGCTGTGATATTCGGGTGGGCAGCCATTTCCAAAAGAAACAAACTCAGATGCTGGAGATGTGGGAAAGTGACCTTCGGCATAGTTGTGAATTGCTAGTGCCTTTGGAAAGCTACCTGGGGCAAGGTACTATACACACACACACACACACACACACACACACAGAGAGAGAGAGAGAGAGAGAGAAAGAGAGAGAGAAGCACACACACAGACATACACACATCCCCATCACCTCAGTAAGTATGCTTCTTGCAGCTCATTCACTCTCATGGTGCAGCTCCTGACATGGAAGTGAAGCCTGAAATATCAGACCTGAGAGACTCAAGGCGTGGCGTTCTTCCTAGCTCGGAACTGGGCGAATGATCTAAGCATATCCAATCCGAGACACTCTTAGAACTTTTACAGAAGGTTGGAGCAAGGATGCATGACTCCTCTGGTTTCAGACTTGGACGGATTTGATCTCCGTGGTGGCTGCTAAAAGCCACCGTGACATAGAGTAGGGCCGTGAAATGCTAGATCAAAGTGTACGTGCCTGATGACCTCAGCTGGTGCGGCTCAGACGCCGGCACCGTATTCACCCCAGTGCCGTGCTTCCCGCAAATGGCTCAGTCAAGATGAAACACGGTAGGGATACTAATATGGACTGCCTTCAGTGGGAGATTTTGGCTTACTGACTACCCATAAATCTATTTGAAACTTTCTTGGAACCGTGAGGTGTTCTGAACCCCTGCCAACCAACACTTCTGTCTTCTCCACTTCACAGGTGTTAGCGCTGGATGCGTGTTTAAAGGTTCTCCTCCTCTTCTCCAGTTCTTCCCTTTCATCTTTTCCAACAGTGCCCTAATGGATACCCTGCGTGTATAATCCTATTTTGGCAGATGATTCTTCAAGGACCCAAACTAACAGACACTGACGGAAGAGTTCTGGGATGTGGTGCTGTGTTAGACAACACTGTTTAGCCTTGCCCTGAGTTATGGTTAACTGGTAACCGCAGTCTGCGAGGGGGACTTTAAGGAGAATGCCACAGATTGGTTGACTTGGACAGAATTGCTATAGTTCTGGAGGTTATAACTCTAAGATCAAGACAGAGGCAAGGTTGACCACTGCCAGGGCTTCTCTAAGTTCTGTGAACAGCACTTTCTGGCCCTGTTCTCACGGGTGCTTGTCTCTGTGCATGCAAAGCCCTGGCAGTTTTTCTTCCCATAGGGACAGAAATATTCATAGCTTTGGATACCACTTTTATGACCACATTTAGCCATAATTAGATCTTCAAAATCCCTGTGTCTAAGCTGTAATACAGGGGGATAGGAATTTGGCGTATGAATATGGAGGGAATCCACTCACACCCTCATTGTTAGACACAGTTTGAAGGATTTCTCTGTCGTCATTCAGCTTACTGGGTTTTTTTTTTAAGTGCGTTCTTTGTCTTTCAAAATTACTCCTGGTCCCCACCTCACAAAATCATTCCTTATGCTTGTACAAATCCTGCTTCTTCTCTTCTTCCCTGCTTCTGAAGTAATCCCTGTTCTTTCCATAGTCAGAAGCAAATGTGTGCCCATTAAAGTAGTTTCCAAGCACTTTTTTTAGATTTTTGCATTGATTTTTGTAGGTACAGAGTCAATATTTCCAAAAGGTGGAAATAGCCAACTGAAGAAATCCTGTCCATAAATGTCTAAGTGTGACAACTACCGCCACCTGTGGGTAGCAACAGTAATGGCATGTTTTTAGTTTAGTTTGCTCTGAACCATGGAGAGGATGGGAGGGTTAAGGGTGATGTAATATCTCTGTTACTCTTTGCTGTTCCTTACCCCTCTGTCTCAGTGTGTATCCAAGTTGGAGAATTCGTTAGAATACTTAAATGAAGGGACAGAATACAGAGGTGTGGCTGGAGTTACAAGAACAAAGGACAGTGACACACTTATGGGTTAAGAGTGAAGGCAAGCTGCTACCAGATATCATTAGCAGGGACTCCACAGAACACTGGATCAGAAATAGCCGCTGCTCTTCTGAGTGAGAGCTGTGGTCTCAAGGCTGCAGAAATTAGTTTGTCTGGTAGAGTGGGGGTGGGGTGGGATTTATATCACAATTTCCCTGTCTCTTTCTCTCCTCCAATCTCTAACTCATGCCAGAGAGGCAAAGAAACTCAGGCAGCACCTCTGCGAAGGGTAAGGCAGGGCAGAGAGAGATGGAGGATGGATTTGGAGAGTTAAGGAGCGATTTATCAGCATAACCAAACCCATTCCTCTCCTATAAACACATAAAAATCACCTTGTACTTTACGTGCCTGATACCTATATTAACCTAAGATTAAGTTATCAAGTATCTTATCTGTGATGGTAACACTCCTGTACCCCATTACAGAGGAACTCATAAGTATTTTTAAATAAACAAAAGAATGAATGGATTCTCATTTTCTGTCATCAGTTTAACATCTTACCTGACGGAAAGGCTTTAGTACAACCTGTTTTATGTCATGTTGTAATGCTCAGTGACTTTCTATCTTGAGTTCAATATGTCAGCATTCCAATTTTGAATGATACATGTATCAGCAAAAGAAACAAAATAAATTCTCTTGGATCCTGGTTGTTGGTTTATGTGAGAAACAAATTTGAATACCATTTTCTATGACTCTTCCTCCACAGTGTGTGTTGTTTTTTTTTGAGCGTAAAATATATAGCATATTTTTAAAATAGCCTACTATATTTATCTCTAATCTGGCTAAACATTCACACAAAGGCTCTAAATGGAAGTGAAAGTAAGTAAGTAAGATCAACCCCAAATGCATTCAACTGTTGCCTGACAGGTGAACTTTTAAATAAATAGCCTGTCGAAGAACAGCAGATAAACAGTGTCCCATCTGCTTACAGGTTGATCAGTGGGTATTGTTATAGTCAGTGCCTACATCTCTTCTCCTAAAGTCACAGAAAAACTAGGCCTATAGCGACTGATGTCCTTCCCTTTCCTCTGACGATTGTAAAGGTACTCACACCTGTAGAAGGTGCCTGATCGGACATTTAAGACAATCAGACAAGGATCCTATTCATGGCTGTCTAATTACCATGTTGACAGAATGACAGGGCCGCATCAATATTTTAGTAGTTCTATCAATCTCTAAACCCTGGGGCAGTTAGTTCTCCAAATGTCACAGTCCTTGTACATTCCTAATAAGGGTGGGGGCATAATGGAAATTGTTGGTATTCTGTTGTTCGAGAATTAGGAATGTTTATAATCTACAAGGCACTTCTGGGGGCACATATATAGCATGAGAAGGCATTTCAATGGAAAGCACATACATTCTGGCTGTCGAGTATAGCTAAGTGCACGATTCAGCAAATGTTTCACTATATTGAGTTTCAGGCATCGGCTGAATTATATTATGGTGAGATTTGCGATTAAGGTATGCTAACTCAAAATGACAAGCAAGGGCATTTAAAGCCCACATTTCAATGAAACCGGGCAGCACAAAAACAGCTGCCTTAAGTCCGCTCCTCTAGTATTTCAAAGGAAGAATATCAACGGATTTCTGATAGCATGTGTGCCAACTGCAGAAATTCTAGAACAGCATGAGAGACTGTGGGTGAAAGGTCACACTGCCTTGTACAGATGGCATGTTTAATTATTAAAGAGTAATTTTCATCATTTAATCATCTCAGGCCTTGAAATAAAAGGTCTTCTTGGGTATCTTGAAGTTTGTTGCAACCTAAACTCCACTCTCCAACTTGTATGAAGCCAGTAAGAAGCATATGTTATTTCATACCCTAACTTGATTTACATTCTCATGGGAGTTGAATTTGTTTTATAGGCAGGCTCTAAAAGACATCTCATGAGGGAAAAAAATGAAGGTCATGTCTTTGGCAGAGAATTTTCAAATTAAATCTAAGTCTTTCCTTCAGTCTGAAATCTGGCACAAATTCCACAGAAGAATGGCATCTTCTTTCATCAAAATTACTTTGTACGTCTGCTACACAATTTCTTCTCTAACTTCAAAATGTTTTGAAAAATAGTCACTTCAAATTTTGTCTACATACACACACACAAAAATCACATAATACCATTAAACATTCCAGTATGTGATTGTCTTACTTGCAGCTAACAAAAATGCCCTGCCTACAAAAGCAACCTCAGCAGAAAAAGTGAAATTGGCTCATAGTTTGAAGTTACAGTTCATCATCCTGGGGAAGGCAGAGCAGCAGGGGTGCATTTAGTGAAGGTCATCTGTCCTTGAGAAACAGCAAAGGATGAGAGCTTGTGCTAGCTCATTTTATCCTTCTTATCTAGTCCAGGTCCCTGAGAATGGTACCATCCACAGTGGGTGGATCTTTCCATCACAACTGACGTGGGAAAGATAATCAACCATGTGCATGCCCAGAGGTCCATCTCCCAAATGACTCTGGATCTCATCTCCTTGACAAATGAAGTCAACTCTCACACATTTAGTAAATGCTAGGCTCTCCCCTCATCTCATTAAGTACATGCACACATTTGCATGCAGGTGTTGGGTTTCACACAGATGTACTTTTAAAGGGAGCATGTAGAATAATATATATATGCTCATGTTATTCCTTAAAAATCAAAATCCATCGGGGAATTTCTGCCATGCAAAACTAGCTGCAAAGCATTCCTTAAAGGAAAGAGCAGCAACGCCTGGAAGGTGCGGAGCAGGGTTGAACCCACAGAGCTGGCCCCAGCTCCATGAAATGAACAGTTGATCAATCAATACACTTCATAAAAATCTGACTCGTTCTATTTTTGGTACGTGGTGGAAACAGTGACTTTACAGTCACTTTCATTTAATACCCCAAATTTTTACCAATACTCTTGGGCCAAAGACTACCAGGGTCTCCTCTGTACTTGAACAGTGAGATTTGTTCCTTGTTTCAGAGGGAAAGAATTCACAGCAGGGGAAAATGTGAGTTGTCTTAGTAAAAAGGTGTTAGGAAGCTGTATCCCAGAATTTAGACTTGTGTTAGAAATTTGAGAGAAATCTAATCTTAAGGATTTTTCTCCTAAATTGATTTCTAACACAGAGTGGAGTTAATCTTATCTAGAAGGGAGACTAGGGAGCATCTGACACTACAAGTGGTAATCAGCAGTAAGTCTTACAAGCTGGAATAAGACAGTTATGCCAACCAGAAGAAAGGTGGTAGAATCAGGATTTGAACTGGGTGCCTAGCTATAGCCTGCATGTTTATCTTGTTTCCAGACACTGTCAACAGAAGCAGCAAAGAAGAAACAAAACTGAGTAAGAAAGATGTTCTAAGATGTCTCGGTTTCACAGTCAAAGGACAGAAGAAGGAGATCATTGAATGGATTCCCATAGGGCAAAGTCTTGGTCCTATGTGACACATGCATGAGACAGAGCTGACATCCACAATGCTAGCCTGATGCCTCCTTGGAGTTTGTTTTTACTTTGGTCTCTTTCAGGGCTCCTAGATCTTTTTAGTATTGCGTGGGGAGGTTCTGTCAGGAGATGGCTGCATTAACTCTTGATGAAAACACACACTAGGAGAGGTGAGCATAGGCTGTGTTCTCACCAGCAAATCTTTCTGATCTTGAACAAGAAAGCCCTGGCTTCTCCTGGGCTAGCTTGCCTTTCCTTACTACACACAGTCCTGGACGGAAGTGACAGTGAAGCTTTCTTCCTTAAGCCAAGCCATCAACATCCATATGAAGGAGGGCCTCTTGGCACCAATCAGTAAGTCCATTGGGATGTGGTGTCACACACCTACAGTACCAGTACTGGAGAGATGGAGACATGAGGATCAGGAGTTCAACCTCTTGCAGCTTCAGAGTAAGTTCAAGGCCCCTATGCTACACGAGATTTTGTCTCAATACAACATCACACCTCCCTCCTTGGAAAACAGTGTTTCTCTACCCAGATCCTGGTGTAAAGTGAGAGATAAGGGTGTTAGAGTTGACAGAAGGTGGTTCTGTGAGGTGATTGTCCATTCCTTTTACCAAGATCCCCAGAGCATTTTTAAAAAATGTCTACAGTACTATAGGACTGAGAGGTGGTCTGCGCAAATGCTGCAAAGAGAGCAGGTCTTTGACCTTCGTCTTTACAATGTCACTCTTTTCAATGAGAGCAGATACAGTTGAACACATGGTACTGATCCAGCTTATGTTATCGATGCACAAAAGAGGACATCTCTATTTTCATCTGTCTACAGAGGCTTTGCTTTTTTTTTTTTAAATGTATGAGTACTCTGTCTGCATGTACACCTACATGCCAGAAGAGGGCACCAGATGACATTATAGGTGGTTGTGAGCCACTATATGGTTGTTGGAACTTGGGACCTCGGGAAGAACAGACAGTGCTCTTCATCTCTAAGCTGCCTTTCCAGCCCCAAGCTTGCTTTCTTGAGGTCTGATTGTTCAGTGTGGGGTTTTTTTTTTCCTGAGTCCTTTCAGCTTCTCAGAATATTTCCAACAAGTTAGTCAGGCTTGTCTCCTTGCATCCAACAAACCCTATGTGACACAGATTTATTCGGGAATGTTTTCTATGTCTTGGAGTTTGGGGCCAATGTCCTCTAACCATGTCAATTCAACATGAGAAAGGACGCACTGGAAGCTGTGACTTTCCAGTTCTTAGGGAAATGGGATGATATTTCCCCAGGGTCTCTTGCTTTATTATGAGATTTTCCTATAGCACTGAGAGGTGGTCAGCTCAAATGCTGCAAAGAGAGCAGGTCTGTGGCCTTCATCTTTATAATGTCACTCTTTTCAATGGGAGCAGATGCAGTTGAACACATGGTGCTGATTCAGCTCATGTCATCAATGCACAAAAGAGGACATCTCTATTTCCATCTGTTTGTGCAGAGATCTGAATAAAAGCCTTCGTCTGAAAAGCATCTCTCCATAAGTTCACTGGTATATGAAATTACATTTATTCCCAAGTGGGGTAACATGTGTTTCTTAAAATAATGTTAAGCCTGCGCTTCCAGTTACATGGCTTTATAGTGTACCATTTGAAGATGCACTAAGCAGTTCTTGGGAAATGATCTTTGAATGACAGACAGGTGGGAGGAAACACAATTACAATTGTATCCCTTGAGAAAAAAAATCAGGATGGAGAAGAAAATGAATCTGCATGGGAAGGTAGATATCGGAGAGTAGTTTTGCCTTAAGAATCAGATATTCTGTGAGCTTTTTGTCCTGTAAAGTACAGGTCAGGACGAGAAATGTGGTCATTCTAAAAACACTTGTCTTGCATTTCCAGATGATTACCCGCATAGCAAATCAAAAAGAAAAAAAAAACCCAAAACCAAAATAACAACAACAAAACCCCTGAAAAGAGCTCAAACTGATAAATAAGGTCAGAAAGGTTCCTTGAGTACCAGTCAACAGGGAATCCTGTGTACTAGTCACGGTTATTATAAAATGTGCTTGGGGCAGAATCCTATTTGCAGTACCACAGAAGCTGAAGGTATGCAGCTACGGACTACGAGTAACAACATAAGTCTCAAAACAACATTGGATGGAAAATATATGTTGTGGAACAGTACATGTGAGATATACAAATGATAAATTTGTAATTTAAAATAAGGCAAAGTCTTTTTATGTGCACATGTGGTGTGTGTGTGTGTGTGTGTGTGTGTATGTGTGTGTGTAGCACATGCATGGAGATCAGATGGCAACTTGCTGGACTTAGTTCTCTCCTCCCACATTAGGTTACATGGATTAAACAGAGGACGCCAGGCTTGGTGGCAAATGTTTTTCCCTTGTGAGCCATCATTTTTTTTAAAAAAACAAAACAAAACAAAACAAAAAAAACCCAAAATGCCAAATTTAAAGGTATTATGTAAACATTAATGGGTTAACACAGAGAATGCAAATTACTGGCTATTTTTGACGAATGCAACTAGAGAATGGGATTTGAGACAGTTGTAGGAATGTTATTGCTTAGAAAAGATTTAAATAAAAAATAGAAAATGTTAAGGTGTATTATATAACAGCAAGGTGGAATTGTTATTATCCCTTTCCTTATTCTCTATAGTTCTATTCATATTTCACAACAAAATGCCTTTTGGGTCCTATTGTATATCCAAGGAGCAGGAAGAAAATGTCCCCATTATCTTCTTTAGTCAGAGAATTATGAGAAATAAGATCGGTGAGAACAAGTGCCTGCTTCTGTTGTTTTGTGAAAACCTCATCAGCCCTTTTCGCCATAGTTTAAGTCATGCTTGAAACAAGCCTTGGCCATACATGTAGAGTTGGTGCCGTTTGTGGAAATATTTCCCCTGATGGAGAAACTTCTTGTTCAGATTTCTGCTCAATGGAGACTGTTGTGGTGACTGTGGATTCAGGAGAAAAATGTTCCAAGTCCAGGTTCCAACTTTGCCAGTTCCTTACCTCTCTGCAGAACTTACTCTCCTGTCCCAGCAGTTTGTTACATAAGCTACTGTGGCAATCTTGCAGGATTCTTCTCCACAGTTTTCATTGATTTCCAGGTTGAATTTCTGGAGAAGTCAAACACAATTTAGGTGTTAGAGATGAAAGAAGACACATTTGGGGCGGGGGGGAGGGGGGACAGAAGCATCTGTGTAACAAATAACGAAGGCTCCAAAGCTGTCACATGAATGGGATTTAAGTCCCAGGAGCCTCTGTAGAAAGGATAGACAGTGCTCTTTTCTTCAGTTACCACAGGATTTTATTTGAAAGGTGAAATGAAGAGTCAATAAAAATTGCAATTCCTTGGGAAATTTTACTAGGCCCAAGCATATTGTCCAGATTTTCTTCAAGGTGAGAGTATCAGCTGTTTTCTGAATCTGATCAGATTCAGAAAGGCAGAGGACATAGAAAGGCAGAGGCTAGAAGCTCAAATGCAGTCACGCTGACTCTGAGCCATCTGTACCTAATGGACTGGTGATGGTGCTAGCACTCGCCTTTTGACCATAAGAGTTTCCGAGAAGGTGACCATACCTTTCTCCCAGGGTAGTTCAAGTTGACAGAGAAGTCAGGCACTAAAACAGCCACTTAGGCTTCTGGAGAATAGAGGCAGGAGAATTGTGAGTTTGAGGCTAGCTTGAGTTACATAGGGAGATATTGTCATAAACAAAACAAAACAAAAAGATAGCCAAACATTGTGTGCAATTTAAGAAGAAACAAGAGGGAAAAAAATGTCCATTAAAACTCACTGTGTAGTCCAGGGGTAGTGACATACTTTTTATTCCAGCACTTGGGAGGCAAAAGCAGGAGGATGTCTGTGTTCCAGACAAGCCTGGTGTACATACTGAGTTCTAGGACAGCTAGAGCAATATGGAGAGACCCAGTATCAAAACAAACAAACAAACCAAACCAAGCAAGCACCCAACCAAAGCAAACAATGAAACAACTACAGCAAAAACTTGCTATGTACTCAAATATAAGCTTAAATTTATCATCTTGTCTTCACTCTTTTTGCCCCCTAGCAGACACAAAGATTTGTAGGTGTAGACAGAATAGACACAAGAATCATGCATCTTCTTGTTGTTGTTTTGTTGTTATTGTTGTTGTTTTTATTGGATATTTTCTTTATTTACATTTCAAATGTATTCCCCTTTCCAGGTCTCCCCTTCAGAAACGCCGTATCCCATCCCCTCTCCTCCTGACTCTATGAGAGTCCTCCATCCACCCACCCACTCCAGTCTTCCTGCCCGGGCATTCCCCTGGACTAGGGCATCGAACACCTTAAGGCCCAAGGGCCTCTCCCACTGACATCCAACAAGGCCATCCTCTGCCACATATAAAACCAGTGCCATCGGCGCCTCCCTTCCCGGGAGCTCAGAGGGGTCTGGCCCGTTGACATTGTTGCTCGCCAACCGGTCTGCAAACCTTCTCAGCTCCTTCAGTCCCTTCTCCAACTCTTCCATTAAGGACTCTGCGCTCAGTCCAAAGGTTGACTGCGAACTTCCACCTATGTATTTGTCAGGCTCTGGCAGAGCCTCTCAAGAGACAGTCTTATCAGGTTCCAGTCAGCAAGCACTTCCTGGCATCCGCCATAATGTCCGGGTTTGGTGGCTGTATATGGGATGGATCCCCAGGTGGGGCAGTCTCTGGATGGCCGTTCCTTCAGTTTCTGCTCCACACTTTGTCGCCTTATTTCCTCCTGTGAGTGTTTTGTTCCCCCTTCTAAAAAGCACTGAAGAATCCACACTTTGGTCTTCCTTCTTCTTGGGCTTCATATGGTCTGTGAATTGAATGCTGGCTATTCTGAATTTGGGGATAATATCCACTTATCAGTGAGTACATACCATGTGTATTCTTTTGTGACTGAGTTACCTCGCTCAGGGTGATATTTTCTAGTTCCATCCATTTGCCTGTGAATTTCATGAAATTGTTTTTAATAGCTGAGTACTATTCCATTGTGTAAATGTACAACATTTTCTGTATCCATTCCTCTGTTGAGAGACATCTGGTTTCTTTCCAGCTTCTGGGCTATTATAAATATGGCTGCTATGAACATAGTGGAGCATGTGTCCTTATTACATACTGGAGCATCTTCTGGGTATATGCCCAGGAGTGATATAGCTGGGTCCTCAGGTAGTACTATGTCCAATTTTCTGAGGAACCACCAGACTGATTTCCAGAGTGGTTGTACCAGCTTGCAATTCCCACCAGCAGTGGAGGAGTGTTCCTCTTTCTCCATATCCTCTCCAGCATCTGCTGTCCCGTGAGTTTTTGATCTTAGCCATTCTGACTGATGTGAGGTGGAATCTCAGGGTTATTTTGATTTGCATTTCCCTGATAACTAAGGATGTTGAAAATGTCTTTAGGTGTTTCTCAGCCATTCAGTATTCCTCAGTTAAGAATTTCTTGTTTAACTCTGTACCCCATTTTTAATAGGATTATTTGGCTCTCTGGAGTTTAACTTCTTGAGTTCTTTGTATATATTGGATATTAGCCCTCTGTCGGATGTAGGGTTGGTAAAGATCTTTTCCCAATTTGTTGGTTGCTGTTTTGTTCTATTGACAGTGTCCTTTGCCTTACAGAAGCTTTGCAATTTTACTAGGTTCCATTTTTCTATTCTTGATCTTAGAACATAAGCCACTGAAGTTCTGTTCAGGAACTTTCCCCCTGTGTCCATGTGTTCAAGAATTTTCGCCACTTTCTCTTCTATTAGATTCACTGTATCTGGTTTTATGTGGAGGTCTTTGATCCACTTGGACTTGAGATTTGTACAGGGAGATAATATTGGATCAATCTGCATTCTTCCACATGTTGACTGTCAGTTGAAACAGCACGATTTGTTGAAAATGCTATCTTTTTTCCACTGGATGGTTTTAGCTCCTTTGTCAAAGATCAAGTGTGGGTACCATACGTGTATCAAGAACCCAGAGGTATGTGGGTTCATTTCTGGGTCTTCAATTCTATTCTATTGATCTACCTGCCTGTCACTGTACCAATACCACACAGTTTTTGTCACTATTACTCTGAGGTACAGCTTGAGGTCAGGGATGGTGATTCCCCTAGAAGTTCTTTTATTGTTGAGAATAGTTTTCTCTATCCTGGGTTTTTTATGATTCCAAATGAATCTGAGAATTGCTCTAAGTCTATGAGGAATTGAGTTGTAATTTTGATAGGAATTGCATTGGATCTGTAGATTGCTTTCAGCAAGATGGCCATTTTTACTATATTAATCCTGCCAAGTCACAAGCATAGATCTTTCTATCTTCTGAGGTCTTCTTCAGTTTCTTTCTTCAGAGACTTGAAGTTCTTGTCATACAGATCTTTCACTTGTTTGGTTAGAGTCACGCCAAGGTATGTAATATTGTTTGTGACTATTGTGAAGGGTGTCATTTCCCTAATTTTTTTCTCAACCTGTTTATCCTTTGAGTATAGGAAGGATACTGATTTGTTTAAGTTAATTTTATATCCAGCCACTTTACTGAAGTTGTTTATCATCTGTAGGAGTTCTCTGGCGTGGTTTTTGCGGTCATTTAATTATACGATCATATCATCTGCAAATAGTGATATTTTGACTTCTTCCTTTTCAATTTGTATCCATTTGACCTCCTTTTCATGTCTAATTGCTCTAGCTAGAACTTCAAGTATTATATTGAATAGACAAGGAGAGAGAGGGCAGCCTTGTCTAGTCCCTGATTTTAGTGTGATTGCTTCAAGTTTCTCTCCATTTAGTTTGATGTTGGCTACTGGTTTGCTGTATATTGCTTTCACTATGTTTAGGTACGGGCCTTGAATTCCTGATCTTTCCAGGACTTTTAACATGAAGGGATGTTGAGTTTTGTCAAAGGCTTTTGCAACATCTAATGAAATGATTATGTGGGGTTTTTTTTTCTTTGAATTTGTTTATGTAGTATATTACATTGATGGATTTCCGTATATTGAACCATCCCTGAAGCCCTGGGATGAAGCCTACTTGATCATGGTGAATGATCATTTTGATGTGTTCTTGGATTCAGTTTGGCAGAATTTTATGGAATATTTTTGCATTGATATTCATAAGGAAAATTGGTCTGAAGTTCTCTTTCTTTGTTGGGTCTTTGTGAGGTTTTAGTATCAGCATAACTGTGACTTCATAGAACGAATTGGGTAATGTTCCTTTTGTTTCTAGTTTGTGAAATACTTTGAAGAGTATTGGTATTAGCTCTTCTGTAAAGTTCTGATAGAATTCTGCACTAAACCCATCTGGTCCTGGGCTTTTCTTTTGGGAGACTTTCAATGATTGCTTCTATTTCTTTAGGGGTTATTGGACTGTTTAGATGGTTTATCTGATCCTGATTTAACTTTGATATTTGGTATCTGTCTAGAAATAGTCTTTAATTTCTTTCTTTATTTCTTCCTTGACCAAGTTATCATTAAGTAGGGTGTTGTTCAGTTTCCATGTGTATGTGGGCTTCTGTTATTTTAGTTGCTATTGAAGGCCAGCCTTAGTTCATGTTGATCTGATAGGATGCATGGGATTATTTCAATCTTCTTGTATTTGTTGAGGCCTGTTTTGTGATCCATTATGTGGTCAATATTGGAGAAGATATCATGAGGTACTGAGAAGAAGATATATTCTTTTCATTTAGGATGAAATGTTCCATAGCTATCTGGTCCAGAACTTCTGTTAGTTTCACTGTGTCTCTGTTTATTGTTTATTTTGTGTTTGTTTCCATGATTTGTCCATTGATGAGAGTGGGGTGTTGAAGTCTCCCACTATTATTCTGTGAGCAATGTGTACTTTGAGCTTTAGTGAAGTTTCTTTTGTCAATGTGGGTGCCCTTGCATTTGGGGAATAGATGTTCAGAATTGAGAGTTCTTCTCAGAAGATTTTTCCTTTGATGAGTATGAAGTGTCCTTCCTTATCCTTTCTGATAACTTTTGGTTGAAAGTCGATTTTATCTGATATTAGGATGGCTGCTCCAGCTTGTTTCTTGGGACCAGTTGCTTGGATAATTGTTTTCCAGTCCTGTACTCTGAGGTAGTACTTTTTCTTTGCTTTGTGCATTTCATGTTTTGATTATTATGTGACAGGAGGAATTTCTTTTCTGGTCCAATCTATTTGGAGTTCTGTAGACTTTGTGTATGTTTATGTCCATCTATTTCTTTACATTAGGGAAGTTTTCTTCTATAATTTTGTGGAAGATTTTTACTGGCTCTTTAAATTGGAAATTTTCACTCTCTCCTATATCTATTATCGTTAGGCTTGGTCTTCTCATTGTGTCTTGCAATTCCTGGATATTTTGAGTTAGGAGCTTTTTGCATTTTGCATTTTCTTTGACTGTTGTGTCAATGTTTTCTTTGGTATCTTCTGCACCTGAGATTCTCTCTATCTCTTTTATTCTGTTGGTGATGACTTCTGGTGGTGATCTATGACTTCTGATCTCTTTCCTAGGTTTTCTATCTCCAGGGTTGTCTCCCTTTGTGATGTCTTCATTGTTTCTATTTTCATTTTTAGATCCTGGATGGTTTTGTTCAATTCCTTCACCTGTTTGGTTGTGTTTTCCTATAATTCTTTAAGGGATTTTTGTGTTTCTTCTTTAAGGGCTTTTACCTATTTACCTGTGTTCTCCTGTATTTCTTTTGTTATTTATTTTCTTCTTAAATCCTCTATCATCATCAAGTGATGTGATTCTAAATCAAAGTCTTGCTTTTCTGGTGTGTTAGGGTATCCAGGGCTTGCTGTGGTGGGAGAACTGGGTTCTGATGATGTCAAGTAACCTGGTTTCTGTTGCTTATGTTCTTGCCCTTGCCTCTCGCCATCTGTTTATCTCTAGTGTTAGCTGGTCTTGCTGTCTCTGACTGCGGCTCATCCCTCCTGCACACCTGTGTGTCAGCACTGCTGGGAGACCAGTTCTCTCTGGGAAGAATTTGGGTATGGAGAGCTGTGGCACAGGGTCAGCTCCAGGGTGCAGACAGAAACCAGAAGGATCTTGTCCCAGCCTGTTTTCTAGTTTCCTGTGTCTTGATGGCTCTGGGAGGTTCCCTCTTAGGCCAGGAATTTGAGTAGAAGTGGTGGTCTTACCTGTGCTCACAGTCGCGTCTGCACTCCTGGGAAGACCAGCTCTCTTCTGGCAGTATTTGGGAATGGAGTGCTGTGGCACAGGATCAGTTCCATCGTCTCTCTTAAATGCTATAATTGCAGGCATGCACCACCAAGCTCAGATTCCTGCTGTGCTGAGGACAGAACCCAGGGCTTTATGCATGCTGGGGAGGACTCTGCTAACTAAGCCTCCAAATCTAATCAATTAAGAAATACCTTTGAATTAACAAGTTTTGTTTTCATTGTTTCTGTCTTTTTTTATGGCTTTGCCATCTTCATAATTCAAATGGGCCTAAAACTTGTGCCTTCCCTTTCAACTCCAGAGTGCTGGAAGTACAGGTGTGGGGCACCATACCCATGGAAGCCCTCTTTTTATGGATAAAATAGTTAAAGAGGGAAGAGAGAGAATAGCAGTGTGCCATGTTTGGGAATGTACTATCTGAAATTAAAATATCCTGTAGATATCTATACATACAGATTAGTAAATAGTGATTCCTTCCCCTTTTCTGGTCTCAGGCATCAGACATGATCACTGTAAAGTGCTTAGGAAATAGAGAATAATACAATAGGAAGCAGAAATGACTCAGAGTCTTCCTCTCCCAAGTCCCCAAGGACATTTCTGGCACAGATCCACTCAGCATTTTTTTCTTTACATAGGCATTCTTTCATTTTCCAGGGCAGGGTATTTTATTCATAGCTTTGCAGCTTGTTTTGCACTTAAGATCCTCAATACTTCCTGTGTTGAGTTTTTGTTAGGGTAACAAAATATCTGAGATAACAAAGCATCAATGAGGAAAGGCTTGGCTCACAGTCTTGGACCGGGCTGCAGTTCTGGGGAAGTGGCACACAGCTCTGCAAGGCTGTAGCAGAGCACATGCTAGGAGGAGTCTTCCTCACAGCCAGAAGGAAATAAAGAGAAGACACGGAATGGGGTTAGGGTCCCACTCTAGCTTTACAAGGCTTGCTACACTGCCCCAAGACCACCTACTGCACCCCACTTCTTAAATATTCCATCTCTTCCTCATAGTGCCCAGTAGGGAACTATGCCTTCCTTTATGCCTTTGTGTCCTTTGGGGGGACACAAAAAGACAAACTATCACATCTCCCCATGGTACAAAATGATCTTTAAACAACACTTTTGGCAACATAAGTAATTCATGCTCATGACAATATGTTTAATAGTAGAGAACTACATAGATTCAAAGGTAAAATCTCTGCTCCTCTTGCCAGTGCCCAGTGTGTACTCCTTAGAAGGAGTACATATTGCCTGCATGAAGGTCTGTCGACTGCCTGTGTGCAGTTCCCACAGAGGCCAGAAGAGGGTGGCAGATCCCCTGGAACCAGAGCTATAAATGGTGGTGAGGTGCTGTGCAGATGTTGGAAGAGCAGCTAGTGGTGCTCTTATCTGCTAAGCCATCTTTTCAGCCCCACACTAATAATAGTCTTATGTGCGCATAACCTTGACTAGCCTGTGTGTGTGCCCTTTCAGACATTTTCTGTGCCTTTGCAGGTACATAATTTTTCTGCATAAATGGAATTATAGTGCTACTATTGCTCTCATATACACAGTCATCTTTTCCCATCAGATACATGGGTCCATACCATCATCTTTCTTCATAGCTATACTTAGATTTGTCAATCATCTTTACATTGATAAGGAAAAATAATGTTCTATCTCTATATTTCTTATTATTAAAATTATAGGTGATGAAAGGTTTAAGTGAAATAAAATTATTTGATTATACATAGCATGAAATCTATATAAACATATATGATATTTTATTCTTATCTTCTGAGAGGAGGCAGCCATATAGTGTATGAGTTGAAAGTACAATTATAAAGGAAAATGTTACGATACCTCATTACATGAAGAATTACAACTACGTAAAGCAAAATGTATGCATAAAGTCCCAGATTCAGTCTTCTACTTGGCATAAACCAGGTATAATGCACACTTGTAGCTCTGGAGCTCAGGTGAAGGGAGAAAGATTACGAGGCCAAAGTTATCTGAGATTGGCCTGGGTTACAGGTCTTGTCTCAAACAAAAATCCCACTCCCTCCCCCAAAAAAGAACATCCTGAGGCCGACCAGTGTTGGTGCATGTCTTTAATTCCAGCACTTGGGAGGCAGAGGCAGGCAGATTTCTGAGTTCGAGTCCAGCCTGGTCTACAGAGTGAGTTCCAGGACAGTCAGGGCTACACAGAGAAACCCTGTTTTGAAAAACCAAAAAAAAAAAAAAAAAAAAAACCAAAAAAAAAACCACTCCAAAAATAAAAATCAAAGCCAATAAATGATGAACAGATGTTTAAAATGCAAATGATGGCAAATGACACATTTCATCAATATTGCAAACTTACAAAGATGAGATATAGATAGGCATTGGCACTTTGTCGGTGAATACAAACAGTCAAAATTAAACACAAAGAAGGAGAATATGATTGATGGTCCTCCTTATCTAGAAATGAAAGGTTAAGGCAACTGGAGAAATGGCTCAGCAAGAAAGAACGCTGAGTGTTCTTGCAGAGACTGAGTTCAGCACCCATGGCAGGTGCTCACAACTGTCTGTAAGTCCAGCTCCCTGGGATTGGAGCCTTCCTCTGAACTCATGAGCACTGTATTTGCACATGCAAATTCCCATACACAGACACACACAGAATTTAAATAAAATTCTTCCTCTTCTTCTTCTTCTTCTTCTTCTTCTTCTTCTTCTTCTTCTTCTTCTTCTCCTCCTCCTCCTCCTCCTCCTCCTCCCTCCTCCTCCCTCCTCCTCCTCTCTTCTTTTTCCTCCTCTTCCCCTCCTTCCCTTCCTTCCTCCTCCTCCCCTCTCTTCCTCCTCATCCCCTCAGTCCCTCCTACTCCTTCTCCTCCTCCTCCTCCTCATCTTATATTGGCTTTTCAAGACAAGGTTTTCTTTGTGTAGCCCTGGCTGGCATAGGGTTTGCTCTGAGACCAGGATGGCCTCGAACACAAAGATCCACCTGCTTCTGAGTCTTGAGTGCTAGGATTAAAGACTAAATAAGTCTTTTTAAAATACGAAATGAAGATTAATACTAAGATGACCCTATTGTTGGATGAATGCAGAGAACTATTCTATGGAATAGATTGGTGTGCACTATAAAAACGGCAGGGGCAACGTCCTAAGTTTAGCAAACTCTGATTTACCTTTACACTGCATAAATGTCCCTTTAAATCAATTTAAAGAAAAACCTGACGGGAAAAATTATTTGTAATTACTTGACTTCTCCACTAGATGTCAGGGTTGTTCCACACAAAAAGGGCTGCAGGCACGTGGCTCTCCTGCAAGTCAGTCAAGGCAAAGTGAAAACTGGGTGTGTGTGACTATGTCACACACTACTATGAAAAGCTATATTTCATAAGCTGATCTTCAAATTATTCTTTAAAGGTATCTTCATGTAAAAGGAAATATTAATTTGGTGACTTTTTACGATTCATTGGAGTTGAAGCAAGAAAAGTTCGCACCCCTGTGAATGAAATGCAGGACAGCTGAGGTGAGGGCGTGGGAGGAAGACATGTCTCTTAGCCTGAACTTCATATGCCCGTGCCACTGCCGTCTAAGCTGAATGCTTTATCCGCGCTCTCGTTCAGTTCACTGTGGTCTCACTGATATCTTAGGCAACCCCAGGCCCTGGGTGGTACTGACCTTATTAATACCCACACTGTTAGGCATATCCAGTGCTCCCTTTTGAGTAGATATGCACACTTTATGCTGATCTAAAATGGATAAACACAAATGTGCTAGCGACTAGGTGACACTTGTTTCAGTACTAATAAACGAATCACTAAAGCAAATATTGAAACCAAACCAAACCCACATTTGGCTTCTGACTTAGGAGTTCCAAATATAAGTTTCTTGTACACGTGAGGCAAAGTCAGTGTAAAATAAAACTTCTTTAAGGACACAAACAGGAGGTTAATCAGGGTTACGTCAGTGGTGCTTATCCAGTGCAACTCCAAAACACAGATACATTTGTGGAATACGTTTGGCCCATGGGAAGTGGCACTACACGGACCCAGATGTGGCTCCTGGTGGCAGCACAGGGCAGGACCCCACCATGGTCCCAGATGGCATCACTAGGTACTCACATCAGTCTGCTTCTCACTCCCCTGCAGTCTCCAGGTCTGCCTCTCTTCGTTGTGCCCACATCTTTCTGTTTCCCTTTCTCTCCCATTTCACCACCACATACTTGCTTCTCTTAGAAGCACCCATCATCTCTGAATGTGTGGGGTCATCTCAGAAGTGCTATACCCTGCACCAGGCAGGGGTCATCTCAGGCATGGTCTGCTCCCTCCCAGGACTCCTTGGTGCAGGGTGGTCTCAGGGATCCATTTTCTCTTTCCACATTGAATTCTAGGGATCACTTGGCTTCAAGCGCCTTTACCATTGAGCCATCTCATTAGTCCAATATCTTCTGTTAATAGACCATTATACAGCTTTCAAATCAAGTTGTCATACATTATTTTATTTTATCCCTTTGTCTTGATAAAAAACATAGTAACAGCTTGTTATCGAATCTCTCTATGCACAGGTTCACTGAGTTAAATATTCTTTAATGGTAGACATAATGGAAACAACTGGAGAAACACAACAAATGTCTATATCTTACTTAGGGTTTTATTGCTGTGAACAGACACCATGACCAAGGCAACTCTTATAAGGACAACATTTAATTGGGGCTGGCTTACAGGTTCAGAGGTTCAGACTATTATCATCAAGGCAGGAACATGGCAACATCCAGGCAGGCATGGTACAGGAGGAGCTGAGAGTTCTGCATCTTCATCTGAAGACTGCTAGCAGAATATTCACTTCCAGGCAGCAAGGATGAGGGTGTTAAGCCCATACCTACAGTGACACACCTACTCCAACAGGGCCACACCTTCTAATAGTGCTACTCCCTGGACCAAGCGTATTCAAACCATCACAGTCTATCTAGAAAGACAGTAACTGGGGCAGTACCCTGTCTTCCTCCGACTCCTTCTGGTTCCAGAGCAGAACATTTTGTTCTGTGAGTATATCATTTGTGTGTGCATGACCAGCAACTGATGGAATATGAATTGTATTAGTTTGGGTTTTACTGCTGTGAATAGACACCAATGACCAATGCAAGTTTTATAAAAGACATTTACTTGGGGCTGGCTTACAGGTTCAGAGGTTTAGTCCATTGTTATCAAGGCAGAAGCACGGTAACATCCAGGCAGGCATGGTGCAGGAGGAGCCGAGGGTTCTACGCCTTTATCCAAAGGAAACCAGGAACAGGCTGGACATCTTCAAGCATCTAAGAGGAAGATCTCTAAGCCCAACCCTACAGTGACACACTTCCTCCAACAAGGCCACACCTTCTAATAGTGCCACTCCCTGGGACAAGCATATACAAACCACCACATGAATGCTTCCTCCAGGAACATAGCTAGTATGCACGTGGTGGATAGATACTTCCTGCCTGAAAACTAGAGAGTTAGGACTGCATCTTGAATGTACTGGGTGAAAGAATGCTGCAATGGTGGTAGACTGCCGGGGGGGGGGCTGGGGGTGAAGGGGAGTGGGGGGCTGGGGGGTATAGGGGGTGGGGGGGTAGGGGGGTCTTTCTAAGGAGTCTCTGCTGCTACCTACCAGAACTCCTCCATTAGAGGAACTTACTCTTCACTGTCCCTCCCCCTAAACTGTGGCATCAGCACGCTAGGTGTTAGATCTCATTTCTCATTTTTTTTTCTTTTAAAATTCTAGCTGACACTGGATATGGTGGTGCATACCTGTAATCCCAGCAATGAGGTGGTCGAGGCAGGAGGATTGAAAGTAGAGTCTATCTTGGCTTGCATAGCAAGACTCTGCCTCAAAAACATTATAAAAATACTGGTATGGGGCTGGAGAGATGGCTCAGCGGTTAAGAGCACTGGGTCTTCTTCTAGAGGTCCGGAGTGCAATTCCCAGCAACCACATGGTGTCTCACAACCATCTGTAATAGGATCTGATGGCCTCCTCTGGTGTGTCCGAGGAGAACCACAATGTACTCACATACATAAAATAAATAAATCTTAAAAAATAAATCCTAGTGTGAATGGAATTAGACCCTAAAACCCACTGACTGAACTACTTTACATTCTTTAGGACAGCAAGTTCAGCTAGAAAATTCTTCAGTTCTATGTTGTTCCATTAAATACATAATGCATTTTGAGTAAATCATACTCATTTTCCAAATACATACACATTAGCATGGATTTGGCGTGTTCTTTCTGGGAGGAGTGAACCAGGTACAAAGGAAAATTTTAATGCCTTAATCCTTTCAATCCAAATTCCAACATGAAATAACAAAGAAAACTTCTAAATATCCACTGCCCCCTGGGAACTGCACTAGGAGAAGGAAGATGACCATTACTGGTCTCAACTTACAGAAGAGAAAACCAAGACGCACCAACAGGGTGTTCCAGATGCCAACCCAAAGCCACCCTGTCCACAGGATGAAGGCTGGCACAAGAGGGTTCCACTTCATATGTTCCCTGCTGTGTCCTCTTCAAAATACAAGAGATATGGTCCAGTCTGTATAGATATGTGTTTATTTTTGAGATAAAATGTTCCTATATATCCCAAATTGGGTTCCAACTAGTAATCCTCCTGCCTCAGGCTCTCAAGTGTTAGGCTTACAGAAATAAGTTAATGTGTTACCACATCCAATTTGTGTGCATCTTAAAGGTCGCTGGGTTCATTGTCTGAGTCCACCAAAGGCCTTAAAAATGCTGTCTCTTAACTTCTGTTCACACTTGGTCATCCATGCAGTACCTATGAATTAGACTTCTTACAAAAATCCATTTGTAACTCGAGTCAACACTCATTTTGCTTTCATGGCCATGCCAAGATATCTGCAGAGCTGAGAAACATTTCCATCGGTGGAGTCAGGGAGTAAGAAGGAAACTCTGAAGTTTATTGTTTCAGCTCTCATACTGAGAACAAGCATCCTTTCTGTTGCCTGCTTACTGATGTATTTCCATGTTCTTTTGCTCTGTGTGTGTGAGAGAGAGAGACAGAGAGAGGGGGGGAAGAGAGAGAGAGAGAGAGACAGAGAGAGACAGAGACAGAGACGGGGAGAGACAGAGTGAGACAGAGAGAGACAGAGAGACAGACAGACAGAGAGAGAGAGAGAGAGAGAGAGAGAGAGAGAGAGAGAGAGAGAGAGAGAGAGAGAGAGAGACTTTTTGCTAATCGTCCCCTCCTCTAAGGATAATTTGGGGTTGCTATGCAGTGTTCACAAGCAGAAGAGCACGGTGTATCTGCAGGAGAATGAATGCATTAGATAACATTTCTTTCTTATTGAATCATAATGTTGCCAGGCATGAATTGTTAGTAAGACAATAATATATCCTCATAAATAATGTATCCTTAAGCAGAAGCGCACACAAAATATCTATGAACTGACCAATTGATTAAAATGTAACTAGAGGTTCCCAAGCATCTCCTGGGTGCAATGGTCCAGGATTTGCTAATTCAGTATCTGTGGTGACCACATTAACTGCCACAAAATAATGAAAGTGGGTATTCAGGCACAATCTCATATATTGGCTTGAGGTACATGATATCATTGCTAGGAATGTTGGGGTCTGTACTAGCTCCCTGCCCCTTTCTCCTGTGGGAACTGCATACCTGATCCCGGCAGTACTGAAGGTTTGGTCTCTGTACTGGCTGGTTTTACGTCAACTTTAACCCAGCTAAAGACAATAGAACAGAAGGAACCTCAGTTAAGATAATACCTTCATGAGATACAAGCAGAATTACAGGGCATTTTCATAATCAACGATCAATGGAAGAGGGCCCAGCCCATTGCGGGTGATGCTAGCCCTGGGCTGGTGTCCTATGATCTCTAAGAAAGCAGACTGCTTGAGCCACGGTGAGTAAGCCAGAAAGCAGCACTCCTCCATGGCCGCTACATCAGCTCCTGTCCCCAGGTTCCTGCCCTCCTTGAGTTCTTGTCCTGACTTGTTTTGATGATAAACTGTGGTGTGGAAGCATAAGCCAATTGAACCTTTTCTTCCCCAGCTTGCTTTTTGGTCATGACACTTGGTTGCAGCAATAAAAACCATAAGACAGTTTCTCTTTGGCAAGTTGGTGCTTCAATATCATTCTCTGACAGTGATGGGCAAAAAGCTATATGTCTTTGGCTGAAAACATCTGGGGGGGCAGGTTTAAAATGAGAAGGGGCCTCATGAGAAGCTGCAGCTTTGATAATAGGAACAGTGGGAAAATCTTCCATTGTGGACAGCCAGAAAAGGAATGGACACATAAATATATACATCAAATCTCATGTTCCTTCTATTCACTTTCTTATTTCCACACTTGTCTAAATGAATCATTAACGGTATGACTGCATTACAAGAAGTAGCTAATGTTAAAAGGACAGTTAACTTTCCTCATCTCCATTACAGCTGATATCATGGTCATTAGAAGCTATGGAGATCATTGTGATAGTACTGACAATGGAAGTCCACAGCTCCCTGTGAAACAGAGATCTATTTTTCTAAAGATATGTGTTTTGTGACTGGCACTAGCATCAGTGGAGCTGATACTACAGAATTGCTTTTATTAGTAACAACCATAAGTAAGGTTCACTCTCCCTCGAGTCTTTTCTGCATTCTCATGATGTCTAACCTTCGTAATTATTGTACTGGCTGCAGATGAGAGTCTGGTTTGTGTGGGATAAGTAGCCTTTGCATTTCACAGTATGTATGGGAAGAAGTCTGGTCTGAATCCCAAGTCTGCCTGTTCGAAAACTTATATGATGTTTTCCCCAGAATCTCTTCACACAAATAGTCCACTATAATTTGTGGATCCCTGGTCAAAATGAAAATTCGTGACCTCTTCAGAAATAAATATTTTAGGACAGTAATCATACAAGATTGCAACAAGGGCTCTTTGAAGGGCTGGAGTCTGTCACTATACAGTTTTGTTTAACTTTCTAAAGTTTTTTGATAACTTCATGCATGTGTACTATATGTACACTCCCACAACCCCTTCTTCTCTTCCCTGTTTGCCCCCCCCTTCTCTCTAAGTCATTACCTCTTTTTCTTTTTTATGGGATAATAATAAAATAAAATATAAGGTAGAACAAAACTAGCACATCAGAACTGGATAATACAAATAACATTAGGAAAGAGAGCCCAAGAGAAGGCACAAGAAAGAAGACCCTCTCATTGGAACACTGAGGAATCCCATAAAAACACTAAACTGGAAGCCATAATATATATTCAAAGGACCTGAGGGTAAAAAGAGAGAATGTAAATATATCTAAATTACAGGATAAATAAAGGGAAAATCTTCAGATGACATTATGAGAAAAGGAACCTCTAAAGATGTGCTTGAGATCATTTTCTTTTTTTCTTTTTCTTTTTAAAAATATTTAGTTATTATTATATGTAAGTACACTGTTGCTATCTTCAGACACACCAGAAGAGGGCATCAGATCTCATTACAGATGGTTGTGAGCCACCATGTGGTGGATGGGATTTGAACTCAGGACCTTTGGAAGAGCAGTCGGTGCTCCTAACCCTATCAGGCATTTATGATAGGGCATGCAGCCTACCCTTAAGAGTAGTTCCTTTCCCTGGTGAGACTCCCTTGAAAGAAACAAGTTTTCATTTGCAAGTTGTTATCAATTGAAGATAGCTTCTGGGCTAGGGATTGAGGGCATGTGTCCACTTATTTCAGCTTAGGATCCCATCTGGTCCAAATCCATGCAAGCCACTGGCATTCTGTCTCAGGCTCTGTGTGTTCAAATGTGCATTGATCCCAGCCATTCTGATGGATGTTGAGATGAAATCTCCAAGTAGTTTTGATTTGTAGACATAATGTTTTATGTGCTATGTAAAGATTATACTTGCGTTATTCAAAGTTTGACTTCTCTTCCTCCTTATCATGTTTCAATCCAGACACGGCATCTGCACTGCAATACTTAGGTCAAGAATCTCCTGTCTCGAAGTTGGGACAGCCAGGTTCAGAGACAGACAGGCATAATATCGCTTGGGTCTCGGGTGGCTTGTGTGTATGCAGCTCCCAAGTGCGGGGCTGATCTGCAGTAACCAGGACGCCAGCTCTGCTGTGGGACTTCTGCCTGGCAGAGGGACGCCCCCTCCCCCCCCAGGAGAGATCACTCACCCCTGCACAGGGCAGGAGCCTACCAGCCTCCCTTTGGCGACCTCTGCTCCAGGAATCCACTAGGCTGAGCCTTTATATGTGCAAGGCCTCCCCAATATAAGATCACTTGGGGCAAGGCACATTAGGGCTCCAAAGTCACTCAGGAGCAGGCAGGCCCCAGAAATCGGTGCCAGGGGAATCCTGGCAATCCAGGGGGGGGGGCAGAAATAGCTTTGCAGGCTCACAGGAGGTCCAACCAACAGCCAGTGGCAGCAGGACCAACTAACATCAGAGGTATCCAGATGGCAAAAGGCAAACGTAGGAATGTTACTAACAGAAATCAAAGTAATGTGGGACCATCCGAACCCAACTTTCCAACAGCAGCAAGTCCTGGATACCCCACCACACCCGAAAGACAAGATCTGGATTTAAAATCACTTCTCATGATGCTATTAGAGGATCACAAGAAGGACACAAATAAATCTCATAAAGAGTTACAGGAGACCATGAATCAACGGTTAGAAGCCCTTACAAAGGAAACACAAAAGTCGCTTAGAGAAATGCGGGAGAACATGGATCAAAAGATGGAGGCGCACAAGGAGACAACACAAAAATCGCTTAATGAGATGAATCAACGGGTAGATGCACTCATAAAGGAATCACAAAATTGGCATAAAGAAATGCAGAAGAATATGGGTCAACAGACGGATGCCCATAAGGAGGCAACACAAAAATTGCTTAAAGAAATGAATCAACGGTTAGATACCCTTACAAAGGAAACACGAGAACTGCTTAAAGAAATGCAGGAGACAATGGATCAACAGATGGATTCCCATGAGGAGGAAACACAAAAATCACTCAGAGAAATGCAGGAGAACGTGGGTCATCAGGAAGAAATCCTGAAAGAGGCAATGCAAAAATACCTTAAAGAAATACAGGAAAATACGAACAAACAAGTGAAGGATCTCAGCAAATCCATTCAGGAACTAAAAAAGGAAGTAGAAACAACTAAGAAATCACAAAGGGAGACAACTTTGGAGATAGAAAACCTTGGGAAGAAATCAGGAGTCATAGATGCAAACATCAACAATAGAATACAAGAGATGGAAGAAAGAATCTCAGGTGCTGAAGACTCCATAGAAAGCATCGACTCAACAGTCAAAGAAAATGCAAAATGCAAAAAACGTGCAACCCAAAACATCCAGGAAATCCAGGACACAATGAGAAGACCAAACCTAAGGATTACAGGTATAGACGAGAGTGAAGATTTGCAACTTAAAGGGCCAGTAAACATCTTCAACAAAATTATGGAGGAAAACTTCCCTAACTTAAAGAGAGAGATGCCAATGAACGTACAAGAAGCCTACAGAACTCCAAACAGACTGGACCAGAACAGAAATACCTCCCATCACATAATAATCAAAACACCGAATGTTCTAAACAAAGAAAGAATACTAAAAGCAGTAAGAGAAAAGGGCCAAGTAACATACAAAGGAAGACCTATCCGAATCACATCAGACTTCTCACCAGAGACTATGAAAGCCAGAAGATCCTGGGCAGATCTCATGCAGACACTAAGAGAGCACAAATGCCAGCCTAGACTACTATACCCAGCAAAACTCTCAATCACCATAGATGGAGAGACCAAGATATTCCATGATAAAACCAAATTTTCACAATATCTTTCCACAAATCCAGCCCTGCAACGGATAATAGGTGGAAACCTCCAATACAGGGAGAGAAACAACACCCTGGAAAAAATGAGATAATAACCTTCTTGAATCAAACCCAAAAGTAGATAACCACTCAAACATAAAGATAGCGTCAAGAATGGCAGATGGCAATAATCACTATGCCTTAATCTCTCTTAATATCAATGGTCTCAATTCCCCAATTAAAAGACATAGACTAGCAGACTGGATACGTAAACAGGACCCAGCATTTTGCTGCATGCAGGAAATGCACCTCAGTGTCAAAGACAAACACTACCTCAGAGTAAAAGGCTGGAAAACAATTTTACAAGCAAATGGCCCCAAGAAACGAGGTGGAGTAGCCATCCTAATATCGGATAAAATTGATTTTCAACCTAAAGTCATCAAAAAAGACACAGAAGGACACTACATACTGATCAAGGGAAAAATCCACCATCAAGAACTCTCAATTCTGAATATCTATGCTCCAAATGCAAGGGCACCCTCATTTGTAAAAGAAACTTTACTAAAACTCAAAGCACACATAGCACCGCACACAATAATAGTGGGTGACTTCAACACCCCGCTCTCTGAAATGGATCGTTCAGGAAAGCAGAAACTAAACAGGGACACAGTGAATCTAATTGAAGCCTTGGACCAAATGGAACTAACTGATATATATAGAACATTTCATCCTAGAGCTAAAGAATACACCTTCTTCTCAGCTCCTCATGGTACCTTCTCCAAAATTGACCATATAATTGGTCACAAATCAGACCTCAACAGATACAAGAAGATAGAAATAATCCCATGCCTCCTATCAGATCACTATGGAATAAGGGTGGTCTTCAATGGCAACAAAAACAACAGAAAACCCACGTACACATGGAGGCTGAACAATGCTCTACTCAATGATAACTTGGCCAAGGTGGAAATAAAGAAAGAAATCAAAGACTTTTTGAAAGTTAATGAAAATGAAGGCACAACATACCCTAATTTATGGAACACAATGAAAGCAGTGCTAAGAGGAAAATTCATAGCGCTGAGTGCCGCCAAAAAGAAACGGGAGACAGCATACACTAACAGCTTAATGGCACACCTGAAAGCCCTGGAACAAAAAGAAGCAAATACACCAAAGAGGAGTAGAAGGCAGGAAATCATCAAACTCAGGGCTGAAATCAATCAAGTAGAAACAAAGAAAACCATACAAAGAATCAACAAGAGGAGTTGGTTCTTTGAGAAAATCAACAAGATAGCTAAGCCCTTAGCCAGACTAACCAGAGAGCACAGAGATAGTATCCAAATTAATAAAATCAGAAACGAAAAGGGAGAGATAACAACAGAAACTGAGGAAATTCAAAAAATCATCAGATCCTACTACAAAAACCTATATTCAACACAACTAGAAAATCTTGAGGAAATGGACAATTTCCTTGACAGATACCAAGTACCAAAATTAAATCAGGATCAAATAGACCATCTAAACCGTCCTATAACCCCTGAAGAAATAGAAGTTGTCATTGGAAGTCTTCCAACCAAAAAAAGCACAGGTCCAGATGGTTTTAGTGCAGAATTCTATCAGACCTTCAAAGAAGACCTAACACCAATACTCTTCAAACTGTTCCACAAAATAGAAACAGAAGGAACACTACCCAACTCGTTCTATGAAGCCACAATTACACTAATACCAAAAGCACACAAAGATCCAACAAAGAAAGAGAATCTCAGGCCAATCTCTCTTATGAATATCGATGCAAAAATACTCAATAAAATTCTTGCCAACCGAATCCAAGAACACATCAAAACGATCATCCACCACGATCAAGTAGGCTTCATCCCAGGGATGCAGGGATGGTTCAATATAAGGAAATCCATCAATGTAATCCACTACATAAACAATCTCAAAGAAAAAACCACATGGTCATCTCATTAGATGCTGAGAAAGCATTTGACAAAATTCAGCATCCTTTCATGCTAAAGGTCTTGGAAAGATCAGGAATTCAAGGCCCATATCTAAACATAGTAAAAGCAATTTACAGCAAACCGGTAGCCAGCATCAATCTAAATGGAGAGAAACTTGAAACAATCCCACTAAAATCAGGGACTAGACAAGGCTGCCCTCTCTCTCCATATCTTTTCAATATAGTACTTGAAGTTCTAGCTAGAGCAATTAGACAACAAAAAGAGATCAAAGGGATACAAATTGGAAAGGACGAAGTCAAACTATCACTATTTGCAGACGATATGATAGTATACTTAAGCGACCCAAAGAACTCCACCAGAGAACTCCTACAGCTGATAAACGACTTCAGCAAAGTGGCCGGATATAAAATCAACTCAAGCAAGTCAGAAGCCTTCCTATACTCAAAGGATAAGCAGGCTGAGAAAGAAGTAAGAGAAATAATACCCTTCACGATAGCCACAAACCATATTAAGTATCTTGGCGTGACTCTAACCAAACAAGTGAAAGATCTGTATGACAAGAACTTCAAGTCTCTGAAGAAAGAAATTGAAGAAGACCTCAGAAGATGGAAAAATCTGCCATGCTCATGGATTGGCAGGATTAATATAGTAAAAATGATCATCTTACCAAAAGTAATATACAGATTCAATGCAATCCCCATCAAAATCCCAACTCAATTCTTCATAGAGTTAGAAAGAGCAATTCAAAAATTCATCTGGAATAACAGAAAACCCAGAATAGCTAAAACTATTCTCAAGAGTAAAAGAACCTCTGGGGGAATCAGTATCCCGGACCTCAAGCTGTACTACAGAGCAATAGTGTTAAAAACTGCATGGTATTGGTACAGTAACAGACATGTAGATCAATGGAACAGAATTGAAGACCCAGAAAGGAATCCACACTCCTATGGTCACTTGATCTTTGACAAAGGAGCTAAAACCATCCAGTGGAAAAAAGATAGCCTTTTCAACAAATGGTGCTGCCTCAGCTGGAGGTCAACATGCAGAAGAATGCAAATTGACCCATCCTTATCTCCTTGCACTAAGCTCAATTCTAAGTGGATCAAAGATCTCCACATAAAACCCGACACACTGAAACTAATAGAAGGGAAACTAGGGAAGAATCTTGAACATATGGGCACAGGGGAGAATTTCCTGAACAGAACTCCAATAGCTTATGCTCTAAGATCAAGAATAGACAAATGGGACCTCATTAAATTACAAAGTTTTTGCAAGGCAAAAGACACTGTCAAAAAGACAAAGCGGCAACCAACTAACTGGGAAATGATCTTTACCAATCTTACATCCGACAGAGGGCTAATATCCAAGATATACAAAGAACTCAAGAAGTTAAACTCCAGAGAGGCAAGTAACCCTATTAAAAAATGGGGTACAGAGCTACACAAAGAGTTCTCACCTGAAGAATATCTAATGGCTGAGAAGCACCTAAAGAGATGTTCATCATCCTTAGTCATTAGGGAAATGCAAATCAAAACAACCCTGAGATTCCATCTCACACCAGTCAGGATGGCTAAGATCAAAAACACAGGAGACAGCAGTTGTTGGCGAGGATGTGGAGAAAGAGGAACACTCCTCCACTGCTGGTGGAATTGCAAGCTGGTACAACCACTCTGGAAAGCAGTCTGGCGGTTCCTTAGAAAACTGGGCATGACACTCCCGGAGGATCCGGCTATACCACTCCTGGGCATATACCCAGAGACTTTACCTGCATGCAATAAGGACACATGCTCCACTATGTTCATAGCAGCCTTATTTATAATAGCCAGAAGCTGGAAAGAACCCAGATGTCCCTCAACGGAGGAATGGATTCAGAAGATGTGGTATATCTACACAATGGAATACTACTCTGCAATTAAAAACAATGAATTCACGAAATTCCTAGGCAAATGGTCAGATCTTGAAAATATCATCCTTAGTGAGGTAACCCAATCACAAAAGAACACACATGGTATGCAGTCACTGATAAGGGGATATTGACCCAGAATCTCGGAATACCCTAGACACAATCCGCATATCAATAGATTTCTAAAAAGATGGAAGGAGAGACCCCTGGTCCTGGAAAGACTGGATGTAGGGGAACGCCAGGACAGAGTAAGGAGAGGGGGTTGAATGGAGAAAAGAGGGAGGGAAGGGGGCTTATGGGACTTTCGGGGAGGGAGGAAACGGGAAAGGGGAAGTGATTTGGAATGTAAATTAAAAAAATAAAATAAAAAAAAATCTGATTCAAAGATTTTATAGCACAACAATAGTACACCTTGATTTATAACATCTGAATAAAATAAAAAAAACTCCCTATTTTGTAATAAAATCACAACTATGTTGGCAAATTTTAGCATATGCAAAAGTGAACTACTTGTGGACATAATTACAAAGGAGGTGGTAATAATAAATGTTTTATGTTTAATGTGCCATATTGTTCATGAAGTATAACAGTTTCTTTAAAGTAGATTATTGTGAGATAAAGATGGATATATTACATTCTCTAAAAACTGCTGTTAACATGTCAACTTCAGCACACACTAGATATTCAAAAGCTTGGCTCCTAACCTGTTGATGTTTGTTTGTACTGTAATGCTAAATATTGCCCCTGGAGGCTTTGTCCCCAGGGACAAGAGAATCTGTATGTACACAAAGTAATGCTATATGATCTTGCTCCTTAATTTAAAACTATTGGTTTAATAAAAATGCTGAGAACCTACAAAAAAAAATAAAATAAAAGATAAACAAGAAAAAAAAAAGAATCTCCTGTCTCAAGCTTGTGGAAACAATGTTTACCATTTGTTCTCTGCTTTGTCAAAAAAGGTGATCACCCAATGGCTGGGCAGAAGAGAGAACAAGGTAGGACTTCCACCAGCCAGGGGAGGGAAAAAGAGAGAATTGTAAAACAGATTGAGCCCCAAGGAGGGAGGAGGAGGAGGAGGAGGAGGAGGAGGAGACAACCTGACAGTTCAGCTGGAACACAGAAGGCCCTAAATGCAAGTGTTATGGGGATTTTGGCTGGCAGGTAGTTAGATAAGCATAGAGGACTGAGGTGGATCAATGACTGCCCTGGTATTGCAGTAAAGCTTGACTAAATCTTGGCATCTCTTTGTTGTTATTGGGAATTAGCTAGAAAAAGTAAAAACAGCCACTGTAGTAATTTACTGAATACATTTCTATTAAAAATTGCTGTTGCAATGATTTGCATTTCCCTGATGACTAAAGATGTTGAACTTTTAAGTGTTTCTCACAGATACTGGCTTGGCCATGTTCATTGCTGCTCTATTCACAATAACTAGGAAATACAGACAACCTAAGAGCCCTTAAACTGTGATTGTGCAATGCCCAGGAAGCTGGTCCCGTCCTGGTGCCATACAGCCCCCAGAGACAGTTCCAGCAGTTAGGGACGTGTGTAGTAGTGCTTGTATTTGGCATTGGCACTATTCACGCTGTGTCATTCACTGCTAATTTCTTTGGCAGTACGAGTGCCTTTGCTTCTAAAATAGATTTCAGAGGCATCTGTCAAAACCAAAACAAATATTTCAATGTAGAAACACAGGCTGCCAGACTCTTGACATGTAGCCGATGACAGTGGAGCTTTTACAAAAACAAACAAACAAATAAACAACTAAAGACAAACCAAACAAAAAACAAACAAGGGCAAGACTTTGTTCCTCGCTATTTGAATTTGAAAGAACTTTAAATTTTGATTCCTTGATTCCTTAACACTTGCTTTTTGTTCTTGGAATAAATGGAATTTCCATCCATCGTTCATTTTTGGATACAGATTTCCTTTGAGCTGAGGTACAGATAATCTCCCTTCTCACAGTGTTAGGGATTCCTTGATTTCTGTTCTGTTCTTTGTCCGAGCCAGCTTAATACCATGGGCACTGTGGTTCTTCCACTCTTTTACTCTCCTATCAAGGGGCTCTGTGTCCTCTCTGGGCATGTGAAACCATCTGATTTGGTGTTAGGAAAACAATCAGATTAAATGTGCCCTACTAAATCACAATGTCTCAGCTTCCTCCTCTAAATCCTTTGCTCACAACTGGAACCACAAGCTTTCAGAGTATTTCTTTTGCCAGAGGAAAGCTTGCTACCTTGACCGCTAATGAATTTTAGAAAAGTGATTTCCCTTTACTGGATGAGGAAACAGTCATCATATTTTTTTAAGATTTATTTATTTATTTTATGTATATGAGTACACCATTGTTCTCTTGAGACACATCAGAAGAAGGCATCGGATCCCATTACAGATGGTTGTGAGCCACCATGTGGTTGCTGGGAATTGAACTCAGGACCTCTGGAAGAGCAGTGAGTGCTCTTAACTGCTGAGCCATCTCTCCAGCCTGCCATGTTACTTTCTTAAATGAAGGACCCCAGATACAGGTGGTTATATTAGAAATGTGTTTTAAAGATAGGAAATGATTACTGCTCCCGTAACTGAATAGCGTAATTGACCGCAAATATGGCTGAGTAGCAGAGGCTGGGTACATTTTCTTGGATATTTCTGTTGCTTGTGTACAGGATGAGTCAGCCCTTAGTACCAATGGAGCTAGAGCAGTGGTGGAGACAGGAACACCTGTTAAGAGTCTTTTCAGACGGTCCCTTCATCAGTTAACAAATCTTTACAACTCCTAACTGTGGCTATGACTCCTAATTTCCTTACTAATCTCAAACCCAGCAATTTAATCTCTTCTGGGCATCAGTACGCTGGCAAATGTGCAGTAAGCAGCTGTCAGCGGAAAGAAGAGCTTGCACTTGCAGCGTTTGGCAATTTTGGAGGCACAAACACTCCTACAACAGCCAAGTTGAAGCTACCAATATGTTGCTCCTCGGCGTGCTGGGAAGCAATGCACTCAGTTGGTTCTCAGGGACCACCACCTGGCCACTGCTACCTTTGAGCTCCTAAAGCAGCAGCCTGAAGCCTGATGTCCTGACACCCCTTAATCACACCTAGGAGGACAGAGGGAGGCAGGTCGCCTTGAGTTTGGGATCATTCTGGTTTGCATAGTCATGGCCAACAAAGGACCAGGTGAGCCTTCCAGACACCTGCTTATTTTATCCGAGAGGAGGGCTGCCAGGTCTGTGACAGGCTTCTGATCTTTTTACTATAAGTGCAGACAAGAAAAAGAGTAGGGCAGGGGCTGGACTAGTGGTTCAGCAGTTAAGAGCACCGATTGCTTTTCCGGAGGACCCTAGCTGGATTTCCAACACCCATGTGTCAGCTCATAACCATCTGTAACTCCAGTTCCAAAGGATCTGACATCTTCTTCAAGCTTCTGAAGGCTCCATCCAGGCATGCAAGTGGCAACAGGCAAGACGTTCATATTCATAAAAATAAAAAAAAAATAGCAGCATATGGGAAGAGAGGACCCCATTTAAAGATGTTAGTGACCTATCTTGATTTGTCAGGTTTTCTTTTCAGTAGTTTTTAAGTGTAAGTGACTTGCTGTCATTTCTATCAGTATGGTCACACACAGCTTACCTAACTCAATGACCTGCAAGTCCATTACTGTTATTCATTGTGATGCTCAGCGCTTCAGGTTTGACTAGCGGGAGTTCCTTGAGTTCACTGCTGTGTAATCCACCTCCATGGCTCTCAGAGACTTTTCTTTCTTAAGGCAAGTGTGCTGTCTGGCCCCAACCCTGAAGTAGCCTTATGCACACTTTAGATAATGAATGCAAATGATGTGTTTTCATTTCTGGCTAAAGCCCAGACTTTTGTGATTTAGCTAGCATAAAATGTCGGTCTAGCATTTGATCACCTTCAACAAAGCTACAGAGCTGAATGCAGACTCTGGATTAGTCCCCTTTAGTGTCCCTAGCTGGGATGCTCTATTTGAAGCTCTTCCTAATTTTTGGTGCAACATATGGCTCTGCCACCTAACAGTGCATAATAAAGCCATGAGTTTCAGTGGGGGAGTTCATCTCTGGAATGGTTGTAGATGGCTGTAATTCCAAAATAAAGTTTCGTCACAGTCTTTAGAAAATGCTGCCAGAACTTTCCAGTAAACCTTAAGCTTTAAATGAGGAAAGTTGCCACTACCTACATAGTTCGAATTCCCAATCACTAGCCTATCCACATAAGTTCCCTGATAAAGAAAATTTGGCCAATGACTTTATTGAGCGCTCTTTTGTGGACTGGTAAAAGCCCACTGAATAGAGGGTGTGATCCATCTAGAGGAACGATGGCTTGTTCTGCAGCGGCCCTAGCTCTCCATCCATGGTCTTTAGGAGTGCCTTATTTTCACTGACATACACGTGACAAATGTTTTCCAAAATATTTAACCTTAACACTGGGAAAAGAACAGAGACAAACTTGTAAAAATACATCTTTTAATAAACATGAGGCAGCACAGCACAGCCACTGAGGTTTTTACCTTGTGGTTTACGGCACACACTATCCATCATAGGGCATATGTACAAGCAGAGTGAACTCGGGATCTCAGATTTATTCTTCTCCCAGAGCTGGGTAACACAAAACTGTACACCTTCTTACATTCAAGGTTGTTTGCCAAACTGGCTCCTTAGAAGGCCTTTAAAATCAACAGCTCTTTAGCAACAAAAGAGTTATCCACCCCATCTCAATAACAGCCCCAGGAGAGCTCAAGTGACTCAAAAGGATTGTAAATATATGCTTTCATTTGATGGCTTTAAAAAAAACAGCTATTTATGCCCAATCTGGAACTCTAAAAAGATATACAGAAACAGCTGTTTCTCTTCCTGAGTGAATTCATAATAAATAGTAATTGGAGGCTATAGATGATAATGCCAAAAGATTCTCATAAGAAAGCTTAATGTTTGTAGCTACAATCCTGTGAGCTGAAAATTGTCTAGTATTCTCATTGCTGAATCCACTTTTTTTTTCCTAATTTTTTTTTTTAAAGACAGGGTCTCACTGTGTAGCTCTGACTGACTTGGATCTTGCTATGGAGACCAGAATTTCCAGAAATGCACCAGTCACTGCCTCCTGAGTGCTGATATTAAAGTCAAGCGCCACTACAGCTGGCCCTACTTTTATCTCTTTATACTAACAGCAAGACATGGTAAAATTCTTAATCCTTCTGAAAACAGTTTAGTGAGAGAAGAACGAAGATTAATTAACAAAGGGAAAAAAAACTATTATTCGTCTCAAAATTCTAGCTGCCATTGTCTTGGAATGACCAACACTCAGCAGTATTTACGAATGAGAAGAACCAGAGGTGGAAAAGACTAGAAACCATAATTTTAAAAAACCATAGATGCGCATGCTCTGTACTGACGGCATTTAAAAATTATACAATTGGATTTACTTGCCTACATACAGTAGTGTTGGACTTAGGGAAAAGTACTACATATCTCTACAGAAATAGTCAGATTTGCAAAAGAGGCATCATAAACTGTTACCATAAAATCACCTGCTGGTAAAAATCTTTAACCATAATATACTACAATCCTTACAAACATAATGCTAGTAAGTGGACATTATACTAATTAATGAGCAGCTCAAATTCCTAAGAGTTAAGACCCAACACCCTTCAATGTCAAAGTGGGACGTTAGTACTAACATGGTTTTATCCATTTGATATCACATTAGAAGAGATATTCTTAAAATTTGTCCCTCTTTACTGTATCATCTTAGTTTCAGAGGTAGAACAGGTATAATTTAATCTCTCTCCATCTTGCCCATTCTCATGATCTGATACCATTATTATGGCTTGTGAGCTATGGGAGGAGACCTAACAAAAGTGAATTTCCAGTGTCCAGACTATCTCTGGTGGTATACCACAGGCTGTCTGTATCAGAAGGACATGTTTCAGGTGAAATACATTTCCTGGGTCAATGTTTGACAAGTTTATCAGCTACCATAAAGTCAAACTTTCCACTGGTTATCAGATGTATTACATGAAAATTCCTACACAGATATGGCTCCTTCTCCTGTTTGTGTATCCTCTAACGTACTTTTTCAAGTGTTAAGCAGTGTTTGAAGCAAGCAATCAGTCCTGAAGCAGGAACTGAACAGAGTAAAGCCACTACTCAAATAGTAGTCACCAAATGAATCTTTGTCGCTGACACTGAAGAACAGAGCCCGGAGCCTGAAAAGACAACCATTTGGCTTCAACACTCTTTTACTCATGTGTCCTAGGCACTAAGAGTGTGTACAGCGCATGAGCACTACCTGACTGGGGGTATCTGGAAAGGGATTCTTGCTTCAAATGAAGCAACATACTGTCTCTTGGCACATTTTTAACTCCAGCAATATAATCAGTAACTAAAACTTATGAGGAGCTAGATGGAGTGTGCCTTGTAGTTAGTGCTCAGGAGGCAAGCGGGTGGAAAGTTCGAGTACAGACTGGTCTGCAGTGATTTCTCGGCCAGCCAGAGCTACACACAGCAAGACCCTGTCTGAAACCAACAAAGAAGTCACATGTTAACCATATTTAAACGTTAGCCTTACTCTGTCATCATTTAAAATGTGTCTTACTTTTCACTGGAATGAGGTAGAAGATAGTAATCTTCAGTATACTGATGCCTATTCAATTAGTCCCAAGAGAGAACGAAATTATACCTTCAAGCTGGTAGAGTTCTGAAGACAAACTACTAGCCTTATCGGACCGAAATGTCTTAAAGTTGAAACTGCCCCTTTTACTTTTAAGTCATCGGAGACAATGCACAATCTGAAATATATCGGTAAAGATCAAACAGCATTGTTCAATATGCTATTTTCATTGCCTCAGTCGTTATCACGGGTCCTTTCACATAAGTAATTGATCAGACATCAACAAGGAGGCTAAAGACCCTTCTAGTCTTAGAAGCAAGAGAAAAGGAATGTTTCACATTTAGAAGAATGTAATATGTACCTCATAAAATCTAGCAGCATGGCATTCTACCGAGATATACAAATTTGGCTCCACTGAATGGTAAGGAACATAGGAAAAATGTACACAGGTCCAAAAAGGCTCATATGCAGGGGGCTGTGAGGCTACAAGACATCCTTTGAACAGTTAATTATACCTCTGTTAAGTGCTGTGCGAGACTACGGGAATGTCGATTTCAATGGCGGAGAGGCGGGACCGTGATGAATAGGGCTGGGAGTATGTGTGCATCCCGGGAGGATGAGAGTACAGTGGTTGCCAGAAAGGAGAGGACAAAGACTTGCATGCACAATACCAAACGAACAGCAGAAGGGCCGTCATAAACAGACCCCCTGAGCTAGCAATGGTGACAAAGACTGCATAGTCAAAGGTAAAGACTGGCTCAAACTTCTTGTTGAGATGGCTGTTATAAAAGATGGCCCAGATGGATGGAGAGAGGCTCACGGTACCTGCCAGGAAAAACAGGAGTCCAGCCACCAGGTGGCAGCCTGCACTATTGACCAGACACTTGGCCAGTTTGATGTTAGGCACGGAGGACTTGAAGGCCGTGTTACACATTCCAATCAGGCAGAGAAGCAAGGCACCCATTGCGATCACGATGCTGAGAGGCAGGGCAAACTGGAGGACACGCAGGTCCAGCTGGTCAACTGACAGGTACCAAGTACGGTCGTACATCAGGCAGTCACTGCTTCCATCATACCGGGCACATTTCACCCACAGGCCTGTGTAAATTGTCAGGTTCTTCTCGTTTCTGTTGAACGTGATCAGCCGCAGCTTCCTCCAGTTGGGAAGCAGAGTCCCCGCAAAGAGGCCTGCTACAGAGGCAATCCCACACAGGAAGGACAGGACCGTGGCTGCATGGACATCTCGGCAGCCCATGGCAGGAGGGCTTGGGCTGTATGGTCAGTCTGGAGGATGACACACAGAGGGCAAATCAGGCACAGTAGGAGAGCACAGACAGACCTGCCACCAACCAGCAGCACACTGACAAGATGAAATGCCAGTGCAGAGAGGAAGCTAGCTAGTGAAATCCCAGCTTCTGAGGCAGCAGGACTGCAGTATGTCTGAGGGCAGCCTGGTCTCTAAAGTGAGTTCTAGACTAGACCCTGCCACCACCTACCCATCCCGAGAGAGAGAGAGAGAGAGAGAGAGAGAGAGAGAGAGAGAGAGAGAGAGAGAGAGAGAGAGAGACAGAGACAGAGACAGAGACACAGACAGACAGAGAGATATGAAGGAAAGAGATGGAAACTCCTGTTTCTTCCCTAAACAATATACATTACATAATAATAATATAATATACATTAACACACATGTCCCAGATCAAGTGCACACATGTGCTTTGTCATCACTTTGTCACACAGCAACCAAAATCTTTAGCCGTCATTATTTTTCTTCATAATTAAAGAGTAACATCACACCTAAAATTTAAAATTGGTTGTCAATATTCACTCAGCATACATATGTGGGCCACTTTGCCTATCAGGTATTCAGTGAAAAAAATTACAAAATACGCAAATTGTAGCAAGGGCTAGAACACACAATAACTAACAGCTACAGGTTCTACAACCTCAGTGCTCAAGCAAATGTAAAGTGAGAGCCAAGCAGCAGGTGAGTGAGTGGTCTACCAAAGGCAGAGGTATGGAGAAGCATGGCAGGACAGCAGGAGGTAAGAACTGCCTCTTGACCTGACAGACAGACAGACATTCCCTGTGCCTTCACGCCTCATCTGCAAACTGGGTAAGAAAGTAGTGCCTCCCTCACAGGGTTTATTCTCATGGATCCAACGAGTTAATGTAACGTCACGTGCTTAGAACACATATGAAGCACTGTGTAAGGTCAATGCTGGGCAGGAGCACGAGCGACTGCCCGTTCTGCGTGGCCAGCGCTCAGGACTTGGCACCCTAGAGTGGTTTAAGCAACATTTCCTGAACGAATACTACAGGAGAAAAAGCAAACTCATCTCGCTACTATAATTCTGGCACACTGGGAAGTTATTAGAAATGAAATGGGCACATCTCCAGTCAATCAGAAGAGAACAAAAGGCCCTGGAATTCTGCTTACCTACCTTCTGGATGATTTAATTTGACTCAAGTGCTTTTCAGGGAAATCTCTAGCACTTGGTATTTAGAAAGCTATTAATGTTAGAGTAAGATAAATGCAGATTCTGAAGTAGAACACCCTCAGAACACCTTGCCATTGTAACAGAAACGACAGCGCAGCCTTTCTCTCTTCTCAATTACAAGGCTGTACTCTTTTCCCATGATTAACTACATAAAGCAGCATCTGATTCAGATTTAACTTTCCCCAGTTTATAATGCACCTCAAAGCACTACGTAAGCACATTTTCCACCATGAGGCAACAGAACAGACAACTTTTAAGTACATTCACTTTGTTGCTGTTCAAAGCAAGATGAAGGGGCGAAGTTGATAGTGACGTTTAAATCTGATATAATATCATGATGTTCACAGAATCCGTCATCTTTTCCGGAATCAAATATTCTCTACTGAGACGGTACAGGAACATTATTCCCAGGAAGTCAGGACCACAAAGACAATCATGGTGAAATGCTAAGAAATTAGGTTAGCACATGCTTCAGCAAGCAAACACAATGTTCTGTAGAAAACAATGTCATGTTATACAGCCATATAAATTAGGAATAGTTTTACTAACAAAAATTCTATGCCTGTATATTCAAATAATACATCATTAAGTGTGTAATATGAAAGCAGAGCTTAGGCATAAATGGCCTTAAATTAGATTTTCAAATTAAACATGGGTAGTTCTAAGTTTTCCCATAATATTCGCTACTACTTATTATGGTGCCTTCTGTCAGTATCAGAAGTTGTAACTGTTCCAGAAAGTTTTCAGAATTAAATTGCAAAAATATAGGTTAGTTTTCATGCAAATTAGAAAAAAAATCCACCTTTCTTGCATAATTTTAGCAACAAAGACTTGGTTCAGAACCAACCAACACCTTGGAGCAGGTTTGAGCATTAGAGATGCTTAAGGATGCCAAGCTCCACAATTCAGTTCCAGTTCTTATTTGACCTGTTTCCCCCACATATGATAGGCAATTTGAATAGTACATGGCACAGAAATCACTTTAGGATTATATGAATGAGAAGTGGGCCACGTACCACGGGGCCATACAACGTATTCACAAATGTGGGCTAGACAAAGAAACAGCTATGACTAAGAAGTCAGTCATGCAACAAGTATTTGTAGCGTTCGATGCATATGGAAAATGCCCTGAGAGGACACTGGTCTAGTGTGTTAATAAAAAATTGCTGTTTCATACAAATTCAAAATACTGATGGTTAACCAACTGTATAATTACCATGTATTAAGTGATCACTGTTATTATAGTAAGCAACATAAGCCAGTAAAACATTGATTAAAAGGTTATTGCCCTGGGTTAGGAAAAGATGGAGCAGTAAGAGAAAGGTTATTCCTGTTTCTTTTAAGGCTTCAGGATGCCATCAGCAAATACTCTCAAACTCTCAACTCAATCAGTTTTCATTCTTGTTTCCAGTGATAGAGGGCGAATACTCACAATTTCAAAGTAATTAGTGTTTCTCCAAACAGCCTGTCCTATGCCACTGATTCCTGCAACCCAAAGGCAATGAGAAACAAGTTGAGGACATATAGCTTTATTATTGACACTTTCCTGCAATCCTTAGCCTACAGACAATCAATGAACATGGGCAGACCAAGCATTTATTCCAGTGTGAAATGTAGTTATAGCTTTCTTCAAGTTGATGTTATATTTTACATCAGTTCTCTGAACTTGGTGTGGTGACACATGCTTAGTTAAACTCTCAAGGACTAACAGTTTTATAGAGTCAACAGAGCTACCATGAATTGTGTTTCAGAAAAAGATCTCAATCTTCAGGTTCAACCCTAGTGCTGAAATTAATGTTTAGCATCTTGTAACCTCCTTTAGTCCTTTCACTTCTTATCCTGTTATTAACTCTACGTATCTATAATTTGTTAGTAAGTCTCATCCCACTAGTGAGATAACGTCTCACAGGGTGATAGAGGAAATAATATGAAATGATACATTTAGTGCTAAAACTAAAACAATATTTCTGACTTCTGGATTAAGATTTAATCAAATTTGAGGCTCTTGTGCTATGTCGGTGAATTCTGTATCCAGAATAATTTTTTGAGATGCAGATTGGTCACTTCCCTCCTTTCCACTCAACAGCTTCCCACTTCCTGAACAATGAAGTCTCTAAAACCCTCAAACCTCCCCACAGCGTACACCCCCCTGGCTTCCCTCCATTCTCAGCCTCTTTATACACCACTCTTACCTTATTCAGCTGTCTATGCAACCACACTGTTTAATCTTTCCAAACTTTCCATTTAACTTTCCATAATTTCCCACTTTTTAATTTAATTAAGAACTAGGCCACATGGTATTCTCTTGACCTATTTTTTTTTTAAGATTTATTTTTATTTTATGTGTATGGATGTTTTGCCTGTGTGTGTGTCTATGCATCACATGCATGCAGTGTCTGGGGCCAGAAGAGGATGTCAGATCCTCTGAAACTGGAGTTAGAGGTGGTTGTGAGCTACCATGTGGGTGCTGGGAACTAAACTAGGTCATCTCAAAGAGCATCAAGAGCTCAAACCGCTAAGCCAGCTCTTCAACCCTTGAAGAACTTTCTCAGTCCCACCATCTTCTTTAACTAATATGCAGTCACACTGCTAGGGAGACCCTAACCCTCTCCCTTTCTGTCCACAGCCTTCCGCCATCCCTAGCTACATGATGTGAACAGCAATGTTTTACTTTCTCTTTGGTAGCAGTGATAATGCTTACTAATTCCTTGCTTATATATCTATCCTTCTTTACCAACAGATTGTGAACTTAGGGACAGAGATCCCTATTTTGTTCGTTGTGTCTCCTACTGATACACAGACAGTACTCCATTACTTACTGACTAAAGGAATCAATACACAGTGGGATACAGAGAAAATTATAAATTTGGTTTAGCATAAGTCGAATTCATTTCATTTGGCAAAGGTCACCACACCCTCATCTCTGAAACACTCGAGCTGTTTCTAGATTATGTGTCTGTTTCTGCTCCTTATTGGCCAAAAATCTCTCCAATTTTATAAAATGAAAGAAAGATTTACCTAGCAATGACAACTTTTGTTTTGGCGTGGTTACTGACCGAATCAAATACTCTGTTCCAAAACAGTGACTCCACATTTGTCATCTGCTCCAGAGTGACTTTCAGAGAAGAAAATGTGGTACATCAATGTTGTCGATGGTACCATTTTGAATAAAAATATTTTGAAAAGATTATTTTCTCTGGCTTTGAAGAGAGTTCAAAGAAAGCTGATGCAGAAATAGTGAGTGGCTAAGAGCTTTTGGAATTCTCGAAATCATTATAATTTTTTCAGCGACAACTCCAAGGAATCACTACAAAAGAATGTATCTCTCATGGCCACTAAATTAAAATGTCCGATGCTAACAGTGGCATCCCTTCTACCTATAATATTTGTGCTCTTGGAAACTGTAACCATCAATCACTGTACCCACAAAGGTCCTACACTGTTATTTTGCTGAAGAAGAAAAGCAGCGTTCCTGATTGAGACAGCAGAAACATTATATAACTAAGGAATAGGCACATACTTACCCTTTAATGTACCTGATCCTCCAAAATCAACTTAGTGAACTCAGATGAAATAGGAGCACATCTGCACACAAAGCAGAGATAATCTGGACCTACCAAGTAGAAAAAATGCTCCAAATTATACAGTCCTTCTCTTGAAACTCTATTTTTAACTCACATATAACTGGGAGTGGGGGGGGGAGCAGTAATTGTCTAGACTTAATAAAATGCTACAGCAAAACAGGCAAGCAATACATTTTTCAAAAAGACAGTTTAAGGTTAGGGGTGTAGCTCAGTGTTAGAATGCTTGCCCATCATGTAGACGGCCCTAGGTTCAAATACCAGCACCATGAAAAACCAAAAACAAAAACACAACAAAAAATAACACAGGCAATCTATTCTTATATTCACTATTAGATGTGAGCCTCAAAAGAAATAACTCTTTATTTTGTGATTTGAAAGTTCAGGATAATTACGGCTAAAATTAAAAGTCACTTTACTGGGTTAGAAATCTAAGGGAAAAAAATGGATTTTTTTTTTCCAAGATCCAGTAGTTCCTGCCTACCGTGTCATAACGAGCACAATGAAAGCACTATGCAGTTGTCTTGGAATGAAAAGAAATGTACTATTTTCTAAAATGTTTAAATAAGAACGGTATTTACAATAAAACCAGACAAAACTAATCTGCATTGCACAACCTAAAATTTGCAACTAGTATGTCCTTTTTAGTTTATGCTGTGTGGTATCGTCCTTAGTTCAAGCTGCCATTTGGTATGTTTTCTCATCTCTTACGGGGAGCGACTTCCTCTTTAAATACTATTTAACTCAAACAGGTAGGATGAGTGAAAACTCATAAACGCCTGCGAGCTTCCTGGATCGAGGCGTTTATCACTGGCCCTATGACAGTAATTAGGCAGGATGTGGCCTGGGTGTTGAGGTCGATCGACGTTCCCCATCTATAATTCTTGAGTTGTCGTCAAGCAAGATAGCTTCAAAGTTAGAAGGGCTCCTTTTACAATCAATGACACCAATCGGACCCCTGGGCAACCTTTCCCAGTGAGGTCACCTAGCGTGGCGGTTCTCGGACGTGGAGAATGGCCCCTCTGCAGGCCAGGGCAGGGCGTCGGGGACAGCAAAGCCAGCAGGGCGTCGGGGACAGCAAAGCCAGCAGGGCCAGGTCCGCACGCCCGCCCCGTTGGGAGCCGCGTCCTCAGGAGACCCCGGGCGGCCGAGCGGGGAGGGGGGGCGGCTGCGCACAGCCAATGGCGTGAGTCCGCCCCGCACGCCCGCCGCGAGCCCACCCCGGCCCCGTGCGTGGGGAGCGGGAGCAGGTCAGCGTTACACAACCAGCTCCGGCAGCCGCCGGGTCGGAAATAGCAACTAGCTCGCAGCTCGCGCCTCACACCCCCGCCCACCCGCCCCCAGCCCTCAGCTGCCCCGGCAACGCGGCTCCACAATTCCCACACTCCTCGGAGGGAAGGAAAACGTCTTCAACGCTGTACCCAATACCTCCTCGGCCACTTTCCACATCCACCCATGTGGGCAACCTTGAAAATGCCGACTCGCCGCCACTTCACGCAACACCTTCAACTACTTGCAAAATACTCCGAAACGGGAGAGTTCCTGACCACACCTACCGGTTCCTCACGGCTCGGGCGTGCCGCTCGCCCACTTGGAGTCGCGTCTCCTCGTCTCCCTCCGCTGCCGCGGAAGTGCGTTCTGGCGAAGCCGCCCCGGAGGATTCAGGGAGCCAGTCAAGTTCTCCCCGGCCCTGCTCTGGAATGAATACCTTGGCTGCCGGGAACTACAATTCCCAGCATCCATCGGGCCACTGGCCGCGGGCCATAGCCTGAGACCACCTCCTTTTTCCGGGTCCCGCCTCCCTCGCTTCCTCTTGCACCTTGTTAGAGCTAGGTTTGGGGTTTGGTTTAGAATCCCCCTCTCTCCATGTGGTCATGGCTGGCCTCTACTTCTCTACTCTCTCCCTCTCTCTACCTTTCTCTGCCTCTACTACCCCATTAACTCCCATCCTCTGCCCTGAATGAACTCTACTCTATACTAAAAAAAAAAAAAAAAGAATGCTTTCACTCACACGCATGAGGAACAAATTTGAGATTCTTTTGGGTACTCAATCAAATGTTGTTCATTAAATGCAAAAAAAAAAAAGGATGCTTTGCATGTTACTTTTGTGGCTATCTAACTATAGGCAAAAGATAACCTACTGCAGCAAAATTTCATACATAAAACTAGTCATTAAGTGTTTAATTTGACTCATCTACACATTAACTATCCTCTCACGTCTTCTCTTATATGTGCGTCCTGTGCAGATAAGTATTTCAAACGATTCATATACAGTATTTATTAGATTTAAAAAAAGAAAAAAACTGATGCCTATGACTTCCAATTGATTCCATCCCACCATATTCATACCCCAAAACGGAGAAACAAAAACTGGTCGATGTTGACAACTTTTTTCTTTATTTTATTTTATCTTTTTTTTTTTTTAACTTACTCACTTTACATCCTGAACACTGCCCTCCTCCCAGTCACCCTCCCCTCCACAGTCCTTCCCCAACCCCTTCTCCTGAGAAGTTCAAAGAGTTCTCCAACCCTGACACTTCAAGTCTCTGTAAGGTTAGGTGCTTCCTCTCCCACTGAGGCCAGACAAAGCAGCCCAGCTAGAACATATCCCGGATACATCAACAGTTTTGGGGACAGCTCCTACTGCAGTTGTTTAGGACCCACTTGAAGACCAAGCTACACATATGTTACATATGAACTGGAAGGCTTAGATTCAGCCTGTGTTTGTTCTTGGTTGGTGGTTCAGACTCTGAGTGCGCCAAGGGTCCAGGTTGGTAGACTGTTGGTCTTTCTGTGGAGATGCTATCCCCTTCAGGGCACAGCAATCCTTCCTCCTACTTTTCCATAAGAGTCCCCAAGCTCCTTCCACTGTTTGGCTGTGGGTGTCTGCATCTTTCTGAGTCAGCTGCTAGGCAGAGTCTCTCAGAGGACAGGCATGCTAGGCCCCTGTCTGCAAGCATAACAGAGTATCATTAGAAGTGTCAGGAAGTAGTGCTTGTCCATGGGATAGGTCTCATGTTGGGCTGGTCATTGGTTGGCTATTATCTCAGTCTCTGCTCCATCCCCTGGGCCTGTATTCGTTGTAGACAGGATAAATTTTGGGTTGAAAGTTTTGTGGGTGGGTTGATATCCCTATCACTCCACCAGGGTTCCGGCTACAGGAGGTGGACTCTTCAGATTCCAAATCCTCAATGCTGTCACAACTAAAGTCACCCCCATTGGTTCCTAGATGCCTCCCATATCCCAGGCCTCTGTGATGACAAGTTTTTATTATTTAATTTTTTCATACAAATTTTGATTATATTTCCCTCTCCTCCAACCCCCTTCAGATCCTCCCCACCTCCCTACCCACCCAACTTCATGTTATTTATCAAAACAAAAACAAAGCCCATGAGACTCAAACAAACAAAACTCAATAAAACAAACAAACAAAAAGTCCCAAACCAAATCAAAACAAAAAGCACAAAAGACATGGATCCTTGTTTTGCAGCAGTCAACTGCTCCTGTGGTTGATGTCATTTTGGATAAAACTGACCTCTTTCCTAATTGCAAAGAACTTCTAGGTTAGGGAACAGCTTTTGAATCTAAGCAAGTACACAATTTTTTTTTGTATACTATTCATTTAAATGTTCTGTAGCTTCTCAATTGCAATTTCTCAAAAAGGATGCACAATTCTCATAGTTGACAAGACTGTAAAGGATCCACCCATTCTTGTTCAACTCTGCCCTGCTGTTATCTTGGACAAGAAGACCCACTGTGTCTTATGGTCTCCAACTGTAGTTGTGTTGTGTGTGTAGTGTGTTGTGCCAGAAGATCATGAGAATTAAATTAATCTAAACCTTATAAGAAGGAAAACATAGAAAAGTACAACAGTATCTCAGATACAACAAGGACTTGGCTATTAATAGTTTCCATTTTGTGTTGCTATAGTAACAACTGGACTGTTACTCAAAAAGGGGGGGGGGTTCTATTATGTGTCCACTGCTAACTCTTCTCATGATGGCCATATTGCTTCAGATGGCAAACGAGTCTATCTAAGGCCAGAAACAGTCAGCTCCCAAGCGGAACTAGAGAAAGTGGGTCTCTAGCACACAGGTCTCGTCACCCCAGTCCTGTTTCTGACTCCAGGTTCTTTGCCTCCTGAGTGTGGACAAGGTGTCTCATAGCCCCTCCCATGCCAGTGCCATCATGATGGGCTGTACTCTCAAATGTAAGCCAGAAAAAACTTTTCTTTCTATGTTCTTGTTGAGCACTTTGTGAGAGTACATTGAGAAATGCAATGCAGCCCCTCTTTCCTCCATTCCTGTTCCATACTAAGAACCCTTTGACTACTTGAGGACACCCGGACAATATAGGCCTTCACAGTTTTATGGACCTGATTAGCAACTTTAAATTCACCTAAAACCTTACCTCACCCCTTGCCATGTAACATGACATGTTTAGATTGAGAAAAGGTTGTGATTAACTTTAGAAAATCTCATTCTGCCTCCCATATGCCAAGAACCTCTTCTAGGCTGAGTCCAAAAATCTGGTTTTTGAGTCTTAATTTCCTCCACTTTTTTTCTTTAACCACTTTTCCAAAAACTTCTTTTCCTTGGATTTGACAGTAATCTCTCTAGTTAGTTATGTGTTAACCTTTCCTTTCCTTTTCTCCTCTCCAATCTCCAGTGTAATTAACAATAGGCTAGGTCCTCTGCTCTTCCCGAAGCCAACATACTTTCTTGAGCGGAGCAACCGATTTTCTCAAATCCACATCTTTGACCCAGACTTGCCATTACTTTAGTATATAATTACCAGCCCATATGCTTTTCTGCTCTCGCTTCAACGTCAGCCTTTGTTAATACAAATTAATTGTACTCCTATGTGCAAAGTCTAACCATGTGAGTGGTTTCACTTCGGTACCCATTTTTATGGATGTATTCTTTATACTCTATTTAAATTAGGAACCACAACTTGAGTCCTTCTGTAATGGACAAAGAAAACAAGGACTAGAGGATCATTTCAGTCCAGCAATTCAAAAGGCTTCCTGGGCAGTGTAGAATGTCAACTAACACACACACACACACACACACACACACACATACACACACACACTCACACACCACACACACATGCACTCACACACACACTCACATACATACTCTCTCTCACATAAACACACTCGCATACACATTCACACACATACACACACTCATACACACACACACGCACTCACACACACACACACCACACACACACACACACACACACACACACACACACACTCTCTCACACACACACACTCACACACCACACCCACACACATGCACTCACACACACACTCTCTCACACACACACACACATATACTCACACAAACACACTCATACACACACTCACACACACACACATACACACACACACTCACACACCACACACTCACACACCACACACACATGCACTCACACACACACATACATACTCTCTCTCACATAAACACACACACTCACATACACATTCACACACATACTCACACACACTCATACACACACACACGCACTCACACACACACACCACACACACACACACACACACACACACACTCTCACACAGTCACACACCACACCCACACACATGCACTCACACACACACTCTTACACACACACACACACACATATACACTCACACAAACACACTCATACACACACTCACACACACACACACACACACACAGCACATGCAAAGAGAAAACTTTGCTCTTGATCATTTTCAAAAAATGTTAGGAATCCATAGTACAGTCAATAACAGGAAGCAAGATAGCTCATTCCTTTTTATGAGTTATGATATTGAGGGCTGAACCTATGGCCTCACACATGCAAAGCAATCTGCCACTAAGTGATATACTCAGGCTTTCTCTCTCTCTCTCTCTCTCTCTCTCTCTCTCTCTCTCTCTCTCTCTGTAGCCAAAGTTGACCTTGAATCTATCCTTCCTAACACTGGGGTTGCACAGCTATCCTACCAAACCTGCGGTAAGTTTCTGCCCTTTACTAGTTGCTATCTGCGAGTCGAGGAGGGACAGGAGATGGTATGGAAGGGTTTGTCTAGAAGTAAGGCAATGAAGGCTTTGCCTCTACCTGTTTCCTGGCTTTTAAACTGTTCAGTCTAACCATGACCACCACCACCTCCTGCCCTGGTTTCAGTTTTTAAAAGAGAAACTTGTGCCTTAAACTTTTGTAGGACTGCATTACAGATTTAGAAATATCGCATATCTGGTTCTTTGAAACTGATTAGCTTTTATGGTCTCATGTTTTATAGGAAAGTCCATCTGTATTCATCATACAGTTCTTACTATTGTTCTTGATGCCAAATGGTACCACTTCTGGGAAAGATTGATTTTGAAGCTGAGGTTCAATTATTAGATAGTATTGTTGTTTTCCCCATCATGGTGCAGCTGACTAGGAGCTTTTGAGATTTTATTTAATCATGTTTCAAACCTAGTCAGAAGCTTTTACTCAACATCTGTCCTTGATTTAAAACAGTCTTCATATCCTGTAATTTATAGAAAATCATATATAAATATAAATAAAGGTATATTTTAGCTGTACAATTATGTCCTTTTGCTTAATACAATATAATTATACTGAAGTCTTCTTAAGACTTTTATATAGAAATAATACCAAAATAATGTTTGATAACCAAAAAAAAAAAAATGAAGGCATTGGTTAGAAACCACTGGCACTTTCAGAAAAACACACTGAAATCTGCGGTCATGAACAAAGGAAGCTTTTGTCCTTTGCTTTCAACTTTGAACACACTCAGAGTTTAGAAAACAAATAGGAATAAAATACTTTATCATATATTGCTCTAAAATTAATTATAATATAAACCACATATCCTGTTCTTTGAATTCCAAGTATTTCGAAGGTCATGTTTCAGACAGTAGTTATGCCTCACACAGCTTGGTATCTGCGTATCCCATAGACTTAATTTCTAATGTGGACATTTTAATGCTATGTACAAAGGGGATAGCTTTCCCTATAGTCTTCCAAGTACCTGATAATTATTAATTAATAAACTCACATGGTAAAAAGCATTTAAAAATTATAATTTGCCTCAAATGAGTGGGTGGATGTCATCAGAAATAGTTGAAATCACCCTGTGCTGATCAGAGTCAACAGAGGCAATGATCTTGCTTGTTTCTCTTAAGTATCCATGGGGAATTTGCAATATTCAAAATTATCTTTCTTCTACCCCCTTCTCACTTATATTGCCTGCTTTTTATTCTCCTTCAACTAGTGAACCACACACATGCAAAATTACAAATGAAACCCCTGGTGGATATGTTCCCACTGACTGCCAAGCCTTAGTCAGGAAACAAGACATCTCTTTAAGGGGAACAACAACAACAACTCTTGTCATTGATTTTACAGTAAAAAGTATATTGTCTTTACTGCTAACATTAAATATCAACTACTATTGCACTGGCTCAATCCCAAATAATAAAATTTTGTAAAGCAGACACACTATTTTTTTCAGATGTCTTTAACAATTGGCTATTTGAGACTCGTAATATTTTCTTTTCTTACTAATAGTGAGGTAGTCTCATTATATAGCCTTGGCTGACCTGGAATTCAGTAGGTAGATCAGCCTGGCCTCAAACTCATAAACACTCAATGCCTCTGCTAGGATACAGGCATGTGCCACCATGCCCAGGTTCTCACAATGTTTTTATAAATCCTTTTTGCCCCCACCAACAGTAATAAAAAGTAATTAGGACTTTTAGATTGCACAGACAAGAGACTGAGGCAGAAGAAGGACAAACAGAATGGCCATTATGGGAGAGCAGAGAGATCAGACTTAGATTCCTTTAACATGTAAGAATCAGGATAAAGGCAACAGGGGGCACTCCCTTGACTGGATCTGAAGCAGCAAAGATAAAATATAGACTTAGAAAGCGTTAACCAGAGGGGAGTGTGCGAGCAGAGGGGAGGTTCAGGAGTGACCCAGCCATTGAGCTAGTAAGGCATATTAAAAATGTCGCTGCCTGTGTGTCTTTCATTCATGAATCCAGAGCTCTTGGGTGGTGCAGGACATGTTCAACCTGCCGAAAGCTCAGTGCAGATTAACAATTCACCGCTACAAAAAAAATCTTTAAATGCCATATTCTGTGAGTCTCTGAGGTTTTTGAAAACCGTCTATCTATTCATAGCACATTTGAACAACCTTGGGGATACTGAGACACCCAAATCACCAGCAAACAATTTCAAGAAGACTGCCATTTAATTCCCTTAAGATGAGATAGATGATTTGGACATTTTAGGAGTTATGGATGTTTGTTGCTATTTAGGTGGGTGTTTGCAAGTTGTGAATGATCCTGATATTAAAAATCAAAAACAAGAAACAAACAAAAAAGCATAAGAACTTAAACTCAGAAATTTCTCTTTCACTTTCCTTTTTCTCTGTCCTTTCTCATTAGATAAAGGGAACAGGGTTGGAAAGAATAGTGGGGAATACCATGTAGGAATAATAGGATAAAAGGGTAGATTACTGAATATACTCTTCAACTTAGAGCTATTGCTATTCTCAAAAAGATTATTTTTTGTTTACATTGATATGGATTATTGTATAGTGATATAGGTTTAAGGTTTTCATTGATAAAAATCTTTGTATACTGATACAAAATTTAAAGATATTTTTGTTACAACATACTATGTCTAAATGTTTTCAACTCTCATATAAAGTATTGGACCTTAAACAGGACTGACTTTTTGGTTTTTATTTACTCTGACTAGTGTAAGACAGAATCTCAGGGTTGTTTTGATTTGCATTTCTTTGATGACTAAGGATGTTGAACATTTCTTTAGGTGCTTCTCCACCATTCGATATTCCTCAGGTGACAATTCTTTGTTTACCTCTGTACCCCATTTTTAATAGGGTTATTTGATTCTCTGGAGTCCAACTTCTTGAGTTCTTTGTATATATTGGATATTAGCCCTGTATTAGATGTAGGGTTGGTAAAGATCTTATCCCAATCTGTTAGTTGCTGTTTTGTCCTATTGACAGTGTCCTTTGCCTTAAAGAAGCTTTGCAATTTTATGAGGTCCCATTTGTCAATTCTTGATCTTAGAGCATAAGTCATTGGTGTTCTGTCCAGGAAATTTTCCCTGGTGCCCATGTGTTTGAGGTTCTTCCCCACTTTCTCTGCTATTAGATTCAGTGTATCAGGTTTTGTGTGGAGGCCCTTGATCAACTTGGACTTGAGCTTTGTAGAGGGAGATAAGAATGAATCAATTTATATCCTTCTACATGTTGACTGCCAGTTGATCCAGCACTATTTGTTTAAAAGGCTATCTTTTCCCCACTGGATGGATTTAGTTCCTTTGTCAAAGATCAAGTGACCATAGGTGTATGGGTTCGTTTCTGGGTCTTCAACTCTATTCCATTGATCTACATGCCTGTCTCTGTACCAATACCATGCATTGGTATTGGTACAAATGTCACTATTGCTCTGTAGTATAGCTTGAGGTCAGGGATGGTGTTTCCACAAGAGGTTCTTTTATTGTTGAGAATAGTTTTTGCTATCCTAGGTTTTTTGTTATTCCCAGTCAGTTTTAGAGCTGTTCCCAAAAGAGGGATTCAACATATACATTACCTGTTTTGGTCTTCTTGGTTTTCTTCTTCTTGTCAGTAGCTGGAATCTTCAAGATGTCTGTCCTGGCATATCTGATTTTTGTCATTTTGGAAGGAATCCACAGTTTTCTTTCCTGTGAAAACATAGATGTAACTTCTCCTTCAGCATAACACATTTTCTGTTTTCTATTTCAAGTTTAGGACATCTTTAAAATGATACAGAGAGTTTAGTTCTGCAGTTTTTTTTCCATAACCCAATGTCTCTCAGTAGCTGTAGTGTTCTGTTGGCTAGCACTTAAAACATTCAAAGTTAATAAAACACCGTGTAATTTATCTCTGGAGGTTTTTGTTACCTCTTTCTGTATGTTAAGCATCTTTTGTAAAGTATGATTGGATCACCCCACAATTGCTTGTCCTGTAGCTTTATATATATATATATATATATATATATATATATATATATATACACAAAATATAAATTCACATATATTTATATATAATTTATATAGTCATACACACACACACACACACATATACACTCCAAATAATTTATATTTATGTATTCTACCACTTCTGGGCATATACCAAAAAGATGCTCCACCATACCACAATGACTCACTGATAAGTGGATATTAGCCCAAAAGCTCAGAATACCCAAGATACAAGTCACAGACCATATGAAGCTTAACAAGAGGGAAGGCCCAAGTATGAATACTTCAATCCCACTTAGAAGAGGGAACAAAATAATCATGAGAGGCAGAGAGAGGGAGGGACCTGGTTGGAAAGAGCAGAAAGAGAGGGAGGGGAAACAGGGTGCAGGATCAGGTATAGGGGGAGACAGGATAGAAGACCAGAGGGCCATGAGAATGAATGGAAATAGGCAGTAGTGGGTAGGGGGTGGAGGGAACCTCTAGAAAGTTCCAGAGTCCTGGGATGTGAGAGGCTCCCAGGACTCAATTGGGATGACCTCAGCTGAAATGCCCAATAGTGGGGAGATGGAACTGGAAGAGACCACCTGCAGTAGATAGACATCACCCCAAGTTGAGGCATGGAGCCACCCACTCATCTTCAAATTTTTTGACCCAGAATTGCTCCTGTAAATTCAGGGACAAAAATAGAGCAAAGACTGGAGGAAAGGCTATCCAGTGACTGGGCCAACTTGGGATCTATCTTTTGTGTAGGTACCAAATCCTGACACAATTATTGATGCCGTGTTGTGCTTGCAGACAGGAACCAAGTGCGGCTGTCCTCTGAGTGGATCTACTAGCAGTTTACTGAGACAATTGCAGGTACTTACAGCCAACCATTGGACTGAGGTTGATGAATCCTACAGAAGAGTTAAGGGAAGGATTAAAGGAGCTAAAGTGGATTGTAATCCCATAGGAAGAATAATAGTATCAACTAACCAGACCCTTCAGAGGTCCCAGAGACTGAGCCACCAACCAAAGAGCATACACGGGTTGGTCTGTGCCCCCAGCACATATGTAGCAGAGGACTGCCTTGTCTGGCCTCAGTGGGAGAGGATATGCCTAATCCTGTAGAAATTTGATGCCCCAGGGAAGAAGTATGCTGGCAAGAGTGAGGTGTAGGTGGGTGGGTGTGTGGGTGGGGGAATACCCTCTCAGAAGCAAAGGAGGGGGCATGGGGTGAAGAACATGAGGAAGGGGAACTGGAAAAAGGAGCATCATTTGGAATGTAAATAAAATAATTTAATAAGATATATATTTATGTATAAATATATAAATGTTTATATAATATATAAGCATTTGTATATCAATAAATATATATAAATATAGATTTATGTGTGTGTGTTTTTACGTGTATGTGTGTAAAAATTGCATCATTCTCCCAGAGATGTGCTGGAGCATTGTTAGTATTAATTTGTACAGGTATCTCCATAATGTCCATAACGTCTAATAAATGCATAATTACAGAATCAGCCCTTTCAGAAGATAAAGTTGGTACCCATTGAAATCCTGAATATGTATATAGCGTGGTACACATATTGTAGTTTACCAAACTCTGTGAAATGAAACATACCCATTTGTCAAATTTAATTTCTTTGGGTACCTTTAGGGTTACTTCCTGCAGGTGTTGAAGTTTGGTTATATAAAGAACAGGTAGGATATTTCTTTAGAACTTCCTTAGACTGTTGCTAAGTGATAGACAATTCTTTCTTTAAACATTTGCTGCTAACATGGTGGGTTTTGTAAAATGAAATTCTGAAGCCTCTAGCACAATTCCTATCAGTAGCTGACCAATTTCATCATTACCTTGTGTTAGAGGGCCTCGAAGACCTATACAGGATTTGTTATGTGTTATATACAATACATGATTTCTATATCTGATCACTTGTTGTAATTGAATAAACAGTGAAATCAATTTGGAATCATTCTGAATAAGTTCAGTGGTTTCTATATACAAAACAACTCTTTCTGCATATTGAGTCATTAACTATATTAAGAGACTCTGGAAAAGCTAATAATACCATTAGAATGGCATACAACTCTCATTTTTGAACTGTATCATGAGCTACCTTATTTATTTTCTTCTTTCTTTTAACCTGCCTTTCCTAATTTATTATTGCATTAGTAATTATATTCTAAAGGTAGCTATTTTGAAAATATATTTTGAAAGGTAAAATGAATACCCTTGGGGAAAAATTGTATTTCAGGAAATCTTAAAATATGTACTTCAATGTAAATTAATTAACAACAATGCTGGAGGTCAAACCCAATATCTTGAACATACACTTTTAAAAATTATTTTTAATAAAGCAGAACATGAATCTGGGAGTGTGGAGACAGCTCAGCCATTAACTATTAGCCTCAGAACCAAAAAAGAGTTGCTACTCAATCATGAAGATCAAAGTTCAGATTCCAGCACTCATGCAAACAAGACTGATATCTTGCAATGTTTGCAAACTGCAGCTTGGGGGGATCTAACCTAAGGCCTCATTGTTGTACATGTACACATGTGCACATACACACTAAATTGTCTTTATAAATCTAGGCTTTCTCCTTTTGATTAGGAAAATAACCAACAGCTTTTAAAAGATGTAAATAGACATCTTCAATAACATTTTAATAATTACACAATTAATCATGAATTTCTTTAGTAGTAGCCTAGGCGTCACTCACAAACATTCATCTTCAAACCCTGCGGTGGTTTGAATTTACTTGGCCCAGGGAATGGCACTATTAGGAGGTTAGAGCAGGTGTCACCTTGGAGGAAATGTGCAGTTGGCCTTTAAGGCTCCAGTGTTGAAGTTCTACCCAGTGCAGAGGAGACCAACCTCCTGGCTGCTTGCAGAAGACAGTCCATCTGGCTGCCTTCAGGTCAAGATGTGGAAGTCTCAGCTCCTCCAGTATCATGTCTACCTATGTGCTCCCACCATGATGATAATGGACTGAACCTCTGAAACTGTAAGCCAGCCCCAATTAAATGTTTTCCTTAGTTGCCTTGGTCGTGTTGTCCCTTCACGGCAATGAAACCCTAAGACAGAATTTGGTTCCAAGGGATGGGGTATTGTGATAGGACTGAGCATGGTGTTGTTTGGAGGAATGTGGATTTTGGCACTTTGGATTTGGAAAGCAATAGAATACTCTAAGTGTAGCTTAATGGGCTAGCCCAGTAGGAATTATGAAAGACATTTGAGTTGAGTATGATTTCACCTGTTGGGGCCTGGCTTAAGAGGTTTCAGAGGAAAGGAATTTTAGTATGTTGCATGGAGATCATTATTAGGATGTTTTGGTGAAGAATATGGCTGCCTTTTGCTCTTTTCTGGGGGATCTGAGGCTAAGGTGAAGAAATTCAGATTAATTGCATTGACAAAGGAAGTATCAAATCAACTAAACTTCCTGTGGTTCACTCTTACAAGGAGCATTTTGACCAAGCATAGAAGGCTTAATAAATGGTTCAAGTATTAAAGGGGCACCAGGAAATGCAATGAAGCTAAATCCTGTGTTCAGGGATATTAAATGGAATTAAGGGAGTGGTGACTTCAGGGCAAGATTCCACCCAGTTAAGCTTATTTATGCATTTACAGTTGAACAAGGGATAGTTATGTTAGGCATTATGATGGCCTGGTTATTGTTTTCATTTGGACATAAGGAGATATGATTATGTGTTAAAATGACAAGGGATGAATTATGATGGCTATTCTGGCTTGTCAACTTAACTACATCTGGAATGAACCACAGTCTAGAACTTATAAAGATCTCATGAAAAGGTAAAGAAAGGCTCAGGTTCAGGTGTGGTGGTACACACTTTTAATCCCAACTTTTAGGAGACAGAAGAATACAGATAACAAGAGTTCAAGGTCAGTTTGCAGATCGGGTACTAGGACAGCCAAACCTGGGCAGTGAAAGATGTACTAGAACAAGGGGAACATGTTCCCACCCCAACACACAGCAGAACTTGGCAGCTTTGGTCATGTGGCTCTGGCTTTAGAGTCTAGAATAAAAGGGGAACAATTGATACTGGGTAGCTGCAGGTAAAAAATGAGTGGTAATTAAGAAGAGACAGGCATCACTATGGTGAAGTCTTCTGGGAAGTGTATCTGAGAGCACAAAGATGCTGTGCTCTAGAAGTGGCCAAGGTTGTGCATTGTGCTTGTAGCCAGACTTGGTACTGCGTAAGAGTCACCCAGGTGGTACTGGTTTTGAAGGCATAAAGGGGCAGGCAGGAAGAGCAGCTGAGGTTTGGCACTCTGAGAGGCCAGGAAAGGCCATTGGTGACGGTACAACCTCAGTTTCAGTTGATGACCCAGGAGTGAAAGGTAATACAAAGAAATTGAGACTTGGCACCATGAAGAGAGTCTATGAGAGGCCATTGGTGAAGCCTAGTTGCAGCAGAGGACTCCAGGGTATTGGAGATGCCACTACCATGGGATGACCACCAAGAACAGGTAGACTTAATCAGAGACTAGAGTGCTACAGAGGGCAGAGCTGGAGAAGTGACCAAAGTCATTTGGAGGAGTCCAGATGTGCAGATCCCAGACATTGGAACAAGAAGCTAAAAAAGTTGAGTAGCTTTGGAGATTCCAAGATGTTAGAGATGCAAGAGCTGTGGGATACCTAACAGCTGCTAACAGGGAGTAGAACCAGTCCAGGAGAAAGAATTGTGTTGCAGTCATCAACACTGAAAGGAGTTGGATATCAGACATAGAGTTTGGAGTTTGCCCAGCTGGTTTTTGGTCTTGCTTTGGTCCAGTATTTCCTCACATGACGTTTGGAAAGGTAATGTATATATGGTATGATGTTGGAAGTATGTAATCTGTTTTTTATAGGGGATTAATTAATTGTATGAATCTCAGAAGAGACTTTGCACTTTTAAACATTGCTAAGACTACTACTATTGATAAACTACTGGGCTTTGGAAGTTGGACTAAATGTATTTTGCATTATGCTATGACTAGGTATAGCCCATATAGTTTTGACTCATGTATTTGAACAGTCTATGGGGGCCAAAGAGTGGAATGTGGTGGTTTGGATATGTTTGGCCCAGGGAATGGCACTATTAGGTGTGGCTTTGTTGGATATGGAAGAATTGTGACACCATGGTGGTGGGCTTTGAATCTCCAGTGCTCAAGCTCCACCCAGTGCAGAAGAGACCCCACCTCCCCCTTCCTGGCTGCCCACAGAAGAGTCTCCATCTGGCTGCCTTCCAATTAAGATGTAGAACTCTCCACTCTCCCAGCACCATATCTGTCTGCATACTGCTTTGCTTCCCACCATGACAATAATGGACTGATCCTCTGAATTTTTAAACCAGCTCCATGTAAATGTTGTCCTTTATAAGAGCTGCCTTGGTCATGGTCTCTTCACAGCAATGAAATCCTAACTAAGACACCCACCTAAGAGGACGTAACTAAGACCAGCACTAAGACAAAAATCAGATCAAAGTGCAGACTCTTGAATTCACCTCATGGAGCTGTCCTCACTGCAATGCATCAATGGGTAGAAAAGATGTGAAAAGGGCACTGATGGGATAAAGTGTCTAGCAAGGCCGGCTTCAGTCGTGTAGGCTGACCAGTATAAGCTCATCGTGGTTTTCCTCAGCCACACTTCTTTGTTATGAAGTAGGCCATGCCAGCTCCCTGCAGCTTCTGCTGTGCAGTATGAGCAGGGTAAGAGTTCTACCTGTTCTTTGTAGCACCGCATGTGCAGCAACCTGCACAGTGCTCAATAAATTCCCCTGTAATGAAGAAAAAAAGAGATACAAGAAAAACTAGTCCATGCACTAGAATGAGAGTGAGGTGGGCATTGGGAACAGAAACTAGATTAAAATTCAAATAATATTTTACCAAATTATACACATTATTAAGTCAGAAGAAATTTAAGTCCAATCAAAATACAATTAAAAAAGGATTTTTAAAAAGGGGTCAATGACCACAACTGTTACTAAACAATAAATTATTAAATAATTTTTAACAAATAAAAAAGTATTATTAAAGAAAGGGGCTCAGCGGTTAAGAACACTGGTTGCTCTTAACAGAGGACCTGGGTCTGATTTTTCTGCACCTGCATGGTGGCTCACCACTGTAGAGAACTTCAGTTCCAGGATACCTGCTATGTGGCCTAGGAGGGGTTTCTTACTCAAAATCCCCTGCTTCTCCTTCCCAAGTGGTGTGGGGAGAGGCCCACACCACCATGCTTGGCTAAGGAATTTTTTAAAGCTCATTAACTTGCTGCTACTTTGTAAAAAGAAAAAAAGAGAGAGAGAGAGAAAATTATAGTGAACTCATTTGTGGAAAAAAATGTAAAATTTTCCATAAAAATATAAGCTATGGACTGTAACATTCTCTGGTTAATACTGAAGGTCTCAGCAAACAGAAATGTCTTTTGCCTCATACTCCTGTATACTGCTTGAATGTATATTTTAGAAGTGAGCATGCATATTTCATATAATTTCATCTAAAGGAAAAGAAATTTCTATTTTTAAGTATTTTTTAAATACTTAATGCAGGAACTAATAAAATCCATCTTCTTAGAAGGTAGGCTTCCCCACTGATTATATGTTACACTTCCTAGAGACTTCAAATGGCCAACATAAACTGCCTAAATTTGAAAAATAGTGTAATAAAGAGGGGCAGTTGTAGTAAACTTGAAAATCAAAGTAGGTTAGCTAGTGAGGACCCATTGAGCCAATTAGCCATTAGTCAGACTGTGAGGTCAAGCTCCCACCATTGGGATAGGACCCAGTCACCACCCACATCAGGAATAAAATGCAAGAGCCCTGCTAGTCTCAGTGTGCTTGCTAGCCTGGGTCTTCTGTATACTTTATGCAAAAAAAAAAAAAAAAAAAAAAAAAAAAAAGGAATCATCTTGCTGAGCTAAAACCAGAAGAAGAAAAGGAAGATAAAAATTTATTTTCCTGAATGATGACATATATATCAGGAAACCTATCGATAAATACTATCTTTAAAATGCGGAAAAGCTTTCAAATTAATGTAATTTCAATACTATTTTTAACTGATATAAAATTATACATGTATCTATATCATATACAGCATGTTTTAAAACACAGAGTCAATCTATTTTAGAATATATATTTTTCTCAAAAAAATGTGGTCAGAACACTTAAAATCTACTTTTTTACAAATTTTCAAAATATGATACATTATTCTATAAACAAGTTACATAGCAGATCTGTAAAGCTTAACTGAAACTTTATATCTCTTGGCCAACATCTCTTAATCTTCTAGCTCCTATTTATACTACAAATAATTATCACTTTTCAGTTCAAATTTGTCGTTTTAAAATTCCGCATATGAGATCATTGCCATTTGTCTGGCTGTGCCTGCCTGGCTTCTCTGAACACTGCATTGCAGGTTCATCCATGTTTTAAACATGATTTTCTGATTCCTTAGAACCAAATAGTATTCCGTCAATATGCTGTACTAGGTCTAAACGCTGCCTTTTCCGGAAACAGTAGCGGCACACTTCGATGTGGCTGAACTGGAACTTTGCAAATTAAGCAACTGTTTGGTATGATACGCATCATTTTCTTTGTCAGCCTGTTCATCCAGTGCTTTTCTTATACAGTTCTTCAACTCTTCAATCCCTTCACCAGTGACTGTTGAGATGGGGATGATATGCTGGAATTCTACAGCCTTCTCTGGAATCATCTTTGTTTCAAATAAATGCAGAAAATCTGAAACAAGACCAGTTGACTTTATCAGAACTGTGAAGCTGATACCTCAGCATCTGGAACTCTTTCCCTCTTCTGCCCTACCTCACATGCTCTTGGGATCTGGGTTTTATTACTGACAATGGTGGTTCTTAGCACATGGTAAGTACTTAGTAAATAACTGTTGGACAAATTTATTTTAAACAAAATGACGAATAAATACTAGTAAATCATGACAATACTTAAAGGAAAAATAAAAATGGCTTGAGGAGACCAAATAATATGAGGCAAAGTTTCTATAAAAACAGTGACATCACTAGGAACATTTTGGCTTACCTTAGGACACATGTAAGTTTTAACTTCTTTCAGGCACAGGGTTATCATTATTTAAATAGAGGCCAGAATCCACAATAAAAATTGCAGCATGAGGTCGACTAGCTCAAGGGCAGATCATTTCATCACTGTCTAGTCATCCATAGGGGATGACATCCATAGGATGACAGCCTCATCTTCTCCCTAACACTATGCAGATGGGGAGGAGGACAGCAAACTAAGTGCATGGGCCACGGCCAAATAACGAAAATGGGAGGACTGAAATCATTCTGACTTCTAAGAGTTATAAACCTCCAAGAAAACCCAGAGACATAAACTCAAGAATTGTGGTGACTCAGAGACAGTTCTTACATGTGCATTACGTAGGGGAATGATTTTCAAGAAAAGAAAAGTGACTTTGTTGCTGTCTGCTAATCTTAGTATATTAAAGTCTGTTTTCCCCAATTATCGTTCCAACAACAGAATGAGATCAGTATTCTTCAAAAGCAGATAGCCAATTGCCATGAGGTCCTCTTCTAGACACCAAAAGAACACATCATCACCACAGGATAAAAGTGTTCTACAACCCTCAGTTTGCCACACTGTGAAGAGTCCCTGGGGTGAATTGAATAAGAATGGCCCCTGTAGGCTCAAATACTTGAATCCTTAGTCAACAGGAAGTGACACTATTTGATAGGATTAGAAGGACTAGGAGGTGTTGTTGGAGGAAGTGTGCCACTGGAGGTGGGCTTTAATACTTTGAAAATCCCATACTGGGCCCAGTGTCTGTCTCTCTGCCAGCGGATCAGGATGTAGCTCTCAGCTACTGCTCCAGCCGGATCAGGATGTAGCTCTCAGCTACTGCTCCAGCGCCATACATGAGGCTATGTCCCCTCCCCACCATGATGATAATGTAAGACTCTGAAACTGTAGGCAAGCCCCAGTCAAATGCTTGCCTTACAAGAGTTGCCTTTGTCAGGGTGTCTCTTCACAGCAATAGAATAGTGACTAAGTCAGTCCCTCTAGGATTTTTTTATACAGTGGAAATATTTCCATTTAAGAAATCTCAGTCATATCCTTTTAGTCACAGACATTAGTCACACACATTACTTTCTGTGTCACATAAACCCAGAACTACATGTTCTTTTAGTAAAACAACAATAACAACATCAATAAAAATAAATCCCTCTTTAAAACTACTAGCTTTGGGGGCTGGAGAGCTGACTCAGCAGTTAAGAACCCTGGCTGTTCTTCCAGAGGACAGGTTCAGTTCCAGCATGGCAGCTAATAGCTGTCTGTAACTCTAGACCACAAAAATCTGATGCCTTCCACTGGGCATGCACATGGTACACAGGCATACATGCAAACAAAAACCCATACATACATAGCCTCAAAAGAAAAAAAATGTACAGCCTTACCAGTTTGTTAAAATACAGTGTATACCAATGAAACAAAGATCTAGGGCTGGCAAAAGAACTGTGACAGAACTGTTAAGCTCCATGGGTAGTTGCCGAGTTTTCTCTTTTTACACACATCTTGGGTGGTTTGGTTTTGTTTTTTTAAAGATTTATTTTATCTTTAGCTGGTCATGATGGTATACATCTTTAATGCCAGCACTCAGAAGCAGAAGCAGGTGGATCTCTTTGATTTCAAAACCATCCTGGTCTACATAATGATTTCCAGATAGCCAGAGCTACATTATGAGGCCATCAAAAAATAAAAAACAAAAACAAAAAGTCAAGAAACAAAAACTTTTATCTTTAGTTAAACGTATGAATGAGTGTCTGGGTACAGAGCTGAACTCTGGTCCTCCACTAGCACAGCATGTGCTCTCAATGACTGAGACATCTCTCCAGGTCCTCTCTCACACCCTCTACAGGTCCATATCAATTTTAGCATTTTTAAAAATTTTTTTTATTTTTTTAATGAAACTTGACCTTTTTGGACATAAGTAGCCTTTCTTTTCTTTCTCTAACTTAATGTACTCATATTGAGACCTGACAATGACTGGCCAATGCTATTCCAGTACGTCAAACATTATGTGTTCTTTCTTTAAATATAGAGTTTCTAGAGTAGAAAATACTAGTTTTCTTTCCCATTGAGTTTTACTACCACTGGCCATAGTAGTACATGCCTATAATTCTAGCACCTGGGAGGTAGAGGTAGAAATTCTTATCCTTAGATAAGAAAAATTCTGTTATCCTTAGATAAACAACAAACTTGAAGCCATTCTAGGCTTCAGGAAACCCTGTCTCAAGAACTTAACCCCTCACCAAAAACAAAAATCCCTGACATTCTCTGTACACAGCTAGTGTTGCAGAACAGATCGGCATGAATGGACCTTCGATGAGGGTGAAGTGGAGGCGTTACCTTCAGGGTTCTGGACCTGCTTCATCAGTTCATGAAGTTTAACCTGGGCATCCGGCAAGTCCATCTTATTAACCGCTAAGAGTGCAGGTTTTGTCTGCAGTTCTTCTTTGTACAATTCCAACTCCTTTAAATAAAAAGAAAAAAACAAATAACACTATGAAGGTAACGGCGATCTTTAATAACCTGGTAACTCTACAGCCCATTCATATCACCACAAAGCAAAAAATCACAATAATGACAAAACTAACAATGCTTTTTGCTAAACCAATGAATGGGATGTTAGCTTACATAACTTGCCAGAAACAGCTGATTTTGTACCTAAAGCCAAATGCAAGTAACCAGAGTCATCAGGGATAAGACTCATATGCTAGTTTTAACAATTTAATATCTGTTGCATTCTTGGAAAAGTTACATGTACTTAAAAGTAAATTTCAATAATGTGGGGATAGCTGCAGAATTAAAACAGAAAAGGCTGCAGTTTTTTCCTCCTTCTTCCTTTAGTGTTTAACGTGACATTCAATCACAGACGCCTAGTAAGTATCCAGTCTAAAGCATAAGCAAAAGACGGTTATGAGTTACAGATTGAGCAGTCAAGGGCACTTTAATTGTAAGCAATGAGAAACAAGGGCAGTAAGGTAAGACTGTTCAGTAACTCTCGGCAAGGCTAATGGTGCTTACGTGGTAAGGGGAGTGCTGGGGTAGAGCTCGGTGGCAGAATGCTGGGTAGCAGCCATGGTTTGGTCCTCAGTACCCTCCAACAGGAAAGAATGTGAGGAAAGTTCCTAAGTGGACAATGGTTCAGGAAAGATGCCAGAGCAGAAGCCAGACAAGATGTGAGGGGAGGTGGAGCAAAGGAGGGCGTTGCCAGCATCACAGTTGGAGGAAGGGGTGACTACTGAAGATTTGGAAACAGCAACCTTAACTTTTCAACTGATATAAAATCTTTAAAAAGGTGGTTGTTCTGATTACTATGTGACATGCCTACTTGGTGGACTACATCTAGAACACAGTGAACCAGAAAAACTTACTTTTGTAAGAAGTATTACAGTTTCAAAGGCAGTTCTATATGGAGTTACAGAAGAAAGCTGAAATCCAGAAATATCGACCTAAAGAGAAAACACAGAACATAAATCGGTTATTCAGTTTTGTGCTTAGGAATGTTTTCTCTCAATAATTTCAACGAGGAATAATTTCTCAATCTATATTTAGTTGGTAATTCAGTCATTCAGTGAAATAACAAACTACCTTGTCATAATAACTACAGGCATTACTATAAAGTGAGTCATTAATGAAAACTAGTATAGATAACTGATATCAATATTGATAATCTCATACTTGACTCAAGCGTACCAACTAGACTGAAAGAGATACTACATCAGACTATGTCAAAATCTCAAGGAATTAAAGTCTTAGTTAAGTCTGGCCAAGTATACATACAACACAATAGCAACAGTATTTGCATCCCCATATTATAAAACAAGCATTATCTACTGTACTTGTCTGCCATTGCAACAGACCTATAGGAGCAATATTTACTAGTGATGTCATGTACTATTTAATACCTGGACTACATTCTGAAAACACGTTCAAACATTTTATCACTGTGAACTCACCGAGTATGATCACACATCTAAGACTGCTGTGGTGTCCCCAGGTCATAAGATCTTTTGGTACCACCATAATAAGATATGATACAGCATTCATCAATCATGAAAACAGGATTTTGTGACACATTAACTTTAATCTTACAAAGTCTTTTTAGGAAAAACAAGTTACTCCACTTGAACATCACTGATATGCACATGACTTACAACAAACAGCAGCTGTCTGGTCCTCTCTAAATGCTTGAGGAACTTGTGGCCCATGCCTTTGTTCATATGTGCGCCTTCTATCAAACCTGGGAGATCAGCTACTGAAATCTAAGAAAAAAGAAAAAAGGAAATCAAGGTCAATTTTTTCCCAAATTTTCAAACTTCATATAGTTTCTAATCAATCACTCCATGACATCTTTCTAAAATCTTTTGTTATCATATATCTGTGTCCCATTTTAACTCATTAGTATACCAAATTATAAACTAACAGTAGTTAAGTACTTAGTTAATGGTTACTAATGTAAGCGTGTATATAATTAGTGTGTACATATGTGTGAATGTGTGCAGGCACACATGAACTAGAACTTGCATGTGGGCAGAGGACAACTCTCAGTAGTCAGTTTTCTCTTGCCACCTGTGGGATCCAGGAATTGAACTCAGGTCATCAGGTCAGCATGTAAGCTCCTCTAGCTACAGAGCCCTGTTAGTCTTTAATTCTAATCCTGTATTATGCTTATAAATTCTTTTATAAAACTGTAACTTTTATAAGCAGAATTCATTAACATTCACACATTGTTGGACCTTATTTGGCCAGATACTGAGGCCTAGTGAGGGAGCCTGAGCCTTTGCTCGAGTTTAGAGACCTGTCTCTTGTGTGGAGTGACTCAGCACAACCTACTTAAGCCTGCCCTTGTCTAGCTACCGCTGATGTATTGGCCCTGTCAGTCACCCCATACCTTCTGTCACTCTTCCCTACCCCCTACATCATCTCACCCCACCAGAAATCCCCACCTCCTTCCTGAACCCTATATAAACAAAAGACTGATAGAAACTAGTTCCTGCTTTGACAGACTCCCAGCTTGGGGTGGTTATTCTCCAGACATGTCCACAGATCCTGTTCTCTCCTCTCAGCCTAGACCTACCGGCAGAGAGCTGACAACCCGTAGCAAAGACACTCGGATTTTCTAAGTTTTACATTCCAATTGTAAATGGCACCATTGCTCTTTTCTGTTCAGGACAGGCCAGCAGGATGGCTGTCTATTCTTACACAATGAGACCTTACAGCGAGTGTCCCATAGTCCTCCTATGGGTGATAATTATTAACCATCACTTCACACTTTTCAAGCCTTGCTGTGCATACACACTGCTGTATCATCGGGATCACCGAGGGGACATCTACTACAAACAAATCGCCAGGCAATCCATAAGACATTAGTTTGAAGTCTCTGGAGACCAGGCATCATTTGTCACTGTAGTCCTAGCCCACCCAGGTGATCTGAGATGCAGTAAGGAAGGAAAAGCACTGTCACCCATGTTTAAAAGGAATCCTGAGTCTTAAAGGAGGTACTGCTATATGACAGAGGTGGGTGCACAGTAAGGGTCACACATCCTAAAATCTTCAGAAATCTCTATTGATCTCCCTTAAACATTAGGTTTAATAATGTTCTTCTCTTCTAAATATTGGTCCTTATGTTCAACATACACTATATACTATAAATTTATTTAGCATTTAATACTCTATAATAGTTGTTTTATTTTTTTATGTTACATCACTACTCAGATCTTTTTATTGTGTCTGAGAATTTCATGAACACACTTACACACCATTACCATATAAGATCCATACTTTACACAGGGTTCATCCCTGGTATTATATATTTTTGAGGTTTTGAATAATGAATGCATCAGTAGTAATGGTATCACATGGAATAGTTTCTCTATCCTAAGAATCATCTGGGCTTCCTCTATACATGCCTCGTTTCTCTTTGACAAAATTGGTCTTTTTGCTTTTGCCATAGCTTTCTTTTACTGGAGTACCAATAGTTGACATTGGAAGAAGACAGCCTTTTGGCTTCTTCCATGAGCAATATGTATTCAAGATCTTATTTTTTATGGCTTCATAATCCATTAATTTTTAAAGCTGCCTATTCTGTTCTCTAGATACAACACAGTTAATCCATTCACATACTGAGAATCTTGATTATTTCCAAGTTCTAGTAATTATGAATAAAGCTGCTAGAAACACCGACATGCAGGCTTCTCTGTGTACATAAAGCAACTATAGCTCTTCCTTAAGAAGAATATAAAGCAAACAACAATGAACCGCCTGCCTTCCCCCTTTTCAGAATTAGAAACTTGGAATTAAACGGTTTTCACAGAAGTTCTATAGTTTCTATAGAAAGTCATATTAAGAACTGGAGATTAACAATTCACTGGGGTAGTAAAAAAAGGACATATACTGAGAAGATACACACTAAGGAAGACAAAACAAAGACATAATTCTGCAGAGATGAAGTGAGCATAACACTTGGAAAGATAATTAAATTCTTGTTTTACTTTAATAACGTTGAGCAGAATTACTTTGTCCATAGCTTTACTTATCAAACAACAACAACAAACAGCAACAGCAACAGCAACAACAATCCCTGTGTTTTCCTTCAAGACTACAGACACGTGTACATAGTCCTACTGCCAGGCGAGAGGCAGCTCAGTGATTAAGAGCATGTGTTCTTGCAGAGAATTGAAGTTCATTTCCTAGCATACCATCAGATAGCTTAAAACTGCCTGTAACTCCAGCTCCAGTGAATCTGACACACATCTAACTTCATACAAAGACATACATACATATTCATAAATAAAAAATATTTTTAGAAGTTTTTCAAATATTTTTAAAAATATTTTCAAAAAAAAAAAAAAAAAGGAAAACCCAAAACAAAATCAACTGTATTTTAATTTAAAACTACCAACCTGTTTGAAGTCACTGTACATAATCTTTCCAAGTTCAGGCCTCAGTGTTGTAACTGAAAGAAGAAATGGCTGTAAATTAAGGAAGGAATAAAAGACTAAATTTTCTAGAAAAATGTCAACATTATATATGGTTGAATATTGTCTATTTGCTGAATATTTAATCCCATTTTAATTTGTTGAAATGGGTACTACAGTTACCTCTGTCACTTACCTGTACTTTTAAAAGACAGAGACTTCTGTGCTTTGGCCTGAAGTCCTACTGCATGACCAGGGCAGCTTGAGAATGTTTAAGGGCTCAGAATTTAGGTTCTGATCACAAACATTGGTTCTGCAGTAAAATTTTTCTGTTTAAGAATTCATTACCTTTATGTATCTATTTATTTGGGGGAAGGATTTGTGCATGGAATGGTCTGCATGTGGAGGTCAGAGAATACGTACAGGACTCAGTTCTCTCCTTCCACCACATGTAAAACTGAATGGTCAGGAGGCTTAGCAGCAAACACCTTTACCTACTAAGCCACCACATAGGGCCTGGTAAAGTTCTCATCTGAGCTGTTCTTATGCCTTCCATTTCTATATCAGCCCTTCCTAGGACTTTTTGTCTTTCCTTCTATCAAGGCTAATCTGGCTTGTCAACCTGACTGCCATTCTGTGGGATTTTGTTCAATAATGGCAAATACTGTATCATATTCACTCAATACCTTTAACCTAATCTTTCACTGCATCTCAACTAGCTACTGCACTAGCAAACTAACTACTCTTTCCAGATTCTTTAATGCTTTATGCCAACCAATTTCTATAGTATAGGCCAAGAGAACTTTGGAAAGTCTATTTTATCCCTTCCATAAAGTCTTCTAAATATTCTTAAGATGTTTAATAAGATGAAAGACAACCCATGTAGTCTATGGAATTTGATCGGATTTTAATCTTACTTTCCCCCTCCAACTCTTACTTCTTGTTCTCTAGACAAACACATTTCAGGTAACTACTGCGCTGTGTGTGTATAGGCTCTTTTCATGACGTGAAGACCCTTTATCACTATTCTAAGGCCCTGATTAATCATAATTATTGTGCATATCTCTGCCAAGCACAGTCCCTCAGGAAGGTCTCCCTACAGCAATTACTTTTGCTCTTTAACACTTTCCTTCCCTTATATTTATCAGTGATATGCACACACATACTCACATTCCTTTCTCCCTAGTCTAATTAATGTCACAGCATTGCTTACCAGTCTTTCTAACAGTATAGCCTAATTTGGTTCCTAGAAAAAAATCCTTATAAAACTAGTAAAAATGTTTATCCCTGTCTTCCCAGTATTTATCACAATGCATAACATGAGCTAAGTAGTGTTACAATCCTACAGTAACCCAGTAAGTGATGGGCAACAGAGAAATAAAGGCAGCAACGTTCCTAACAAGGACAAGAAACTTTTGTGAGGACCATGGTGGTCTGAAAGATTAAAAAGAAAGGCATGGATTCTAATTGCTGAAAGCTTGCAAATTAAAGCTAAACTCAGACTTGTATTAGTCTTATGCAAAGAAAACTTACCTCACACATTAAAATACACCAACTATACTTACATGCATAATCTGCAATCACAGGCGTTGCATGGGAAACCCGACTTAGTAAGGAGGATTTTCCAGCATTTGGGAATCTGAAATACATTATATATGTGCATTATAACAAATACCAGAATTAGTTGAATGTTTCTGAATACTTAGCATTTCAAGTGTTTACTACTCTAGTTGGTGGTGTGAACCTGAGGGAGCAGGGGCTAAAAATGAGGTGGACTAAAGTCTCAAGCAATAGCCAATTTTATTCAAAGCATCAGGGAATTTATACCTGAGGGTTAAAAAGAATCACATGAACAAGGTGTTCATTCATGAGACTAAGTCTCATGTGGCAAACACATATTTTTCCATAGAGGCATGTGAATAACAACATCTGAAGAAAACTCACTCCTATCTGCTACACCTGGAAGGAGCATGAAAACATATTCCAAGAACAATTCTTTGTTCCGAAAAAACTGGGGTCCCAAGACTCATGTCTTCTTGGAGTATTCTCACAAGACTCAGAATTCTCATGCGGCTCCATCCTTGGACTCTGATCTGACAAGAAGGAGATTTCTTGCCAGGTGGTGATGGCACACACCTTTAATCCCAGCACTCGGGAAGTAGAGGGGGGTTCAAGACTACCCCAGTCTACAGAGTTCCAGGACCACCAGGCTACATAGAGAACACCCCTCTTGTTTTGTTTGTTTTTCAAGACAGGGTTTTCTGTGTAGTCCTGGCTATCCTGGAACTCTGTAGACCAGACTGACTTCAAACTCACAGAGATTTGCTTGCCTATGCCTCCAAGTCTTCTCCCTCCCAAATGTAGATTTCTTGAGCATTTCTGGAACTATGATTAGATTACAGGGATTACACCTCAATAGTAAAATGTGTACTCTACATTCATGAAGCACAGGAGTCAATTCCTCAGTCTCTCTCCACAAGTGTAAAATAATTTTGGAATACTTGAGAAAAAATACAAAGTAAAAGTATGAATTTAATATTTAAGAGAGTAAAGTACCTTTTTTTTTAAAACTTAGGTAAACAAATAAAAATTCAGTGCAGGAGAGAATGGCTGAGGGGTTAAGAAGTCTGCACGGCTTCTGCAGAGGCAGCGTCCATTCTCAGCACACTAGTGCCTGTAGTAACCCCAGCTTCAGCGGGATCTGACAGGACCCACACGCACTGGACTCACCCAGCACAGACACACGTGCATACACACAATTAAAAGTAATTCTTAAAGCTCAAGATCTTGTAATTCACTCTCTCTTTCTGGGTATGGGTGCTTTGCTTGTATGCCTATGTACCACATCTGTGACTGGTGCCTGCTGAGGCCAGAAGAGGGAACTGGAGACCCTGGGAGTTACAGACAGTGGTGGGTAACCATCTGGATGCTGAGAATTCAACTCCGATCCTCTGGAAGAACAGCCAGTGCTCCTCACTGATGAGCCAGCTCTCTAGCCCTGCAATTCACTATCTTTAGCCAAACACTGTCGAAACATTATTTAACATTTTTTGGATTGTGAACATTACATAGACAAAAATAGAGAAATAATTAATGTAGTAATTACCTAGCTTCAATTACTATTAATAGCTACAATATACTATCAATACAATTTTTATTTAATTTTTACTTTCTCATTTTTTTGAGATTATAGTACAACTAAGACCCTTCTTCCTTGCCTTTACCCCTTCCACATTGCTCCATACCTACTCTTTAACATTCATAGCCTCTATTGTATTGTAATGCATGCTGTACACTCACCATAAGTATTACCAAATAGAATCTGCTCAATCCATATAACATTCCTTGTATCTCTGTTTTCATACAGATAGTAGCTAGCTAGGTTTCTAGTACCAGGCATAGTTATCTCTCCCCCTGAGACAGGGTCTCACTGTGTAGCTCTGGCTGCCCTGGAATTCACTATGTAGACTAAGCTGGCCTGAAACTCATAGAGATGCACCCACTTCTGCCTCCCAAGTGTTGATATGTTGAGTTTGTCTTAAGTCCAATTAGAGCCATGTTGGTTACTGCCATGGTGTACGTGCCGCTATTGCACCCTTAGGGTCATAAGGCTATGCTGGCTACTGATAGGTTCATGCTCATCATAGCTGGATAAGACTGGATTACCTTCCTCCTTTGGAAGCTAACACTGCGCTTTCTGTTTCCATGAAAGCCAGCCCTCAGGGAGGAAGTATTCTGATCAGTTTCAGCTCAGGGGTCTCCAATTTTTAAAGTCTGGTTGTTTGGATACAAATTGAAATAAAGCATTGGAATTAAATTAGTTGGGTTGTCTCTGAAATCTCTTTTTCACAGACGCTTACCTTCCATTTTGCTTCTTTTTTGCAATTTATTTTTAAAGAAACTGGGTCATTTGTCCCACAGAGCTTCTTTTCTACAGTTTAGAATTTTCTGCTGCCATGTACATAGATAGCATCATTTAACATAGTCCTTTGCCCTGGATTTTATAAGTTTTGTTCCTCTAGAGAACCCTGACTAATAAAATATGCCTTGCTGTTTTTGAAGGATATTTCACAATTTAATGACCTCTTTTAACCTGCATGATATTAAGAACAACTTTTCAATGCTTAATACACAATTTATCCAGCCAGCTTTCTAATGACATTCATATTCCTTCTAATTTGTTGCAATTATAAATAACTTTGCAATAATATGTATATAAAAGCCATCGAGAGGCCACTGAGACAGTGAATAAAGCCTTACAACTTGTGTTTGGTCCCAGGGATCTACATGGTGAAGGAAGAAAGCCAACTCCTGAAAATTATTCTGTTTCTACACATGTGCTGTGGCAATTGCATGTCCACACACATATACACAAACAGAAGTAAATGTGATAAAATATGTACATAACTGGAGAGATATATACTTTTCACTGATATTTGGAGTGGTAGAATAGCTAAATTGTTCTTTTATTTTCTTTCTGCAAAAATAAATGTAATAAATACACATTATGTGTAATCCCAGTCCCAGGGGATCTGATGCCTTCTTCTGCTTCTGAGGGTATCAAACAAACAAGTGGTACACAGATATACCTGAAGGAAAAACACCTATACATAAAATAAAAATTGAAAAGCAAAAAGCAATATGATTATTATCTTAAATCTTTGTATCTTTAATTTCTTTATCGTAATAAATTTCTATGTGAGTAAATACGGGTTTAAAATATATGATCACTTTAAAGGCTTTTGACTTTATTGATATATTTCCTTTAAGGGCCTACTTGTGTTAAGTATTAAATATGAACATTAAGCATAAGAATTAAAAATAATTATGATTTTAAAAAATCTTAAAAAAAGATTTAATAAATCTTAAAAAAGATTTTCTAGGGCTGGAGAGATGGCTCAGTGGTTAAGAGCACTGACTGCCTTTCCAAAGGTCCTGAGTTAAATTCCCAGCAAACACATGGTGGCTCACAACCATCTGTAAAGGGATCCAATGCCTTCTTCAGGTGTGTCTGAAAATAGCTACAGTGTACTTATCATATATATAAAATAAATATAATCTTTAAAAAAAGATTTTCTAATGATCTGTCCTACATGCTACCGCCTACAGGTTCCTTCTGTGATTTATCTAACTTCTCTACGCAGCCTTCTTCCTTCTCCAGGGTCTAGCCTAGTGAGTCTCCCTGACTTCCTCATTCATGCCTTCTCCCCAGCCAACCACAGGTAGCCTGGATCACATATTCAGTGGCCCAAGCTAGTCTGTTCTCCTCTGCAGTCATCTGACAAGCACCCCCCTCCCGTCCCCCAACCGACAACTTCTCATGCCATCTCCAACTTTCCCATCTAGGCCTATCTAATCCCCCCGACCCCCACCACCATCACCACCAATCCAGGCACCAAAAGGTACATCTTGTATACTGCCCCAGTCCACTCTGCTCATCTGACTGACTCTATTTCACTCAAGCCATTTCCAGCCTCCAGGCCCAGCCTATTCATACATCTTCTTCTCTACCCCAACCTGCTCTGTCTATATCAGACTTAGAATCAGCAAAGCCCACATGCCTATACCAACAAAAGTCATATACATAGATTTCATTGCAAAAATACGATATGAAATGATCAAGCCAGTATCTTCACTCCAAAACCTACTAGTCCTTTAGAAATATTTACCAATGAGGATTATGTAGATGAACCCCAGGACACAGAATTTAAAAGAACCACCATAAGCTTCATCAAAGAATTCAACTGAGTTTCAAGAAAATACAAACAGCTCAGTGAAATTAAGAAGAAAGAACTTAAGGGGACTAAACGGCTGAGTGATGCCCAAGGCAACACAAACACAATGATGGAACTAATAAGACAATCCAGGACTCGAAGAGGATCAAACTGAAATGATGATGGAAGTGAAAAACCCAGCCACTCAACTAGTAAGTTAAAAGGAAAGCCTTTAAAGTAGAACTACTAAACAGAGGGAAGAATCAGGAATGGAAGATAAAGTTAAGGAACTAAATGAAATAGGCAAGAAATATGAAAAATTAAAACACACACACACACACATGGGAGAGGGAGGGGGTAAAGGAACACAGGAAATATGGGACACCATAAAAAATGTCAAACTTTTGAATTATATGTATTGATGAGGAAGGAGAATCCCAAATCAATTAGATAGGCTAGAACTTCAATAAGATAACAGAAGAAAACTGCCAAACTAAGGAAAGACACAGCCATAGAAATACAAGAAACCCACAGAACACAAATAAACAAGACCAGAAAAGAAACTCTCCAAGGCATATCTTAGTTACAACATAAAACACTAAGTATAAAGAACAGAGAAATCATATTGAAAGCTGCAAGAGAAAAAACACAAGTCACATGTAAAGAAAAACTCAACAGAATAACAGTTGGTCTCTCAGGGGAAACTCTGAAGGCCAGAATAGTCTGGAGCAATGTATTCCAAGTCCTAAAAGACTGTGATGACCAGGCTAGACTAACATTCACAGCAAAACTATATGTCATAATTGAAGGATAAAGAAACACTTCCCATAATATAAACAGCCTTAAAAACTATATCCAATAAACCAAGCCTAGAGAGACTACAGGAAGTAATACCTGAGGCTGATGAGAGGAATGAGCACAGCATAAAGACCGTGGAAGGAAATATGAAGCCATAAAACACCACTGAGAACACAACAAGCCTCAAACCAGCCACACGATGACCGCTCAACACACTTATTTCAGTAGTAACTTTAAATACCACTGCCTCAGTTCTTCATTGAAACACACAGGCTGACTAACTGAATGGATCAAGAAAAAATATACATCTGTACTTACAAGAAACATGCCTTACCTTTAAAGATATGCACTGCACAGACTGAAAGGATGGACAAAAGTACCCCAATCAAACAGAACCAGGAGGCAAGCAGGAGTCATTATCCTAGTATCTGACAAAATAGATTTCAACCTAAAACTAGTCAGATGGATAAAAAGGGGCACTTCATTCTGATCAGGGGAAGAACTAACCAAGATACATCTCTATCCTAAACATGTATGTGCCAGATGCTGGGGAAGTCAATTTCATAACAAATACTTCTGGATTTAAAGACACAGATTAACATCAGTCCATTAATAGTAGATGACCTTAATGCCCCATTTTCTCTACTAGACAGGTCATCTGGATAAAAATTAAACAGAAACATGAGAATTAATTCACATCATATATCAAATGGACTTAACATATTTACTGAGTGTTTCACTCAAACACAAAAGAATGTATATTCTACTCAGCAGCATACAGTTTTTCTAAACCATTCCATATCCCTTGACACAAAACAAATCTTTACTAATTCAAAGAGAATGAAATAACTTCTTGTATTCTATATGATCATAGAACAATAACACTGAAAATTTGACCAGGCATAGTAATACATGCCTTTGATCCTAGCACTAGGCAAACAGAGGCAGGCAGATCACTGTAAGATTGAGGTTTAGCCTGGTCTATGAAGCGAGTCCTGGACAGTCAAGGCTGTTACACAGAGAGACTCTGTCTTGAAAAGCCAAAGAGCAAATGAATGAATGAATGACTTTAAAATGCACAACAAACAAATTTCTAGTAAATGCATCACTGAATGGTGAATGGGCCAAATAATTTCCTGCAACTAAATGAAAATGAATTTAGCAACCATGAGGGTGCTGGGAACTAACAACTAAGCCAGGTCCTCTGTAAAAACATTAAATGCTTTTAATCACAATCCGGCTCTCTAGTTGACACACACACACACACACACACACACACACACTTATAAAACACATAATGAATGTATGCAGTTTTTACCACATCTAGTACATAATGTAACAGGCAAATAACACAAAATAAGAACTAAAAGGTCAACAACAGACTGTTAGTAGTTAAGTTTCCTGGGAATCCAGTTATATACAGATCCAGGCAAGCTGGCTGTGAAGTTTACTTTTAATTGTCAACCTGACACAATGTAGAGTAAGCTGAGAAGAGTCTCAGTGAGGGATTATCTACATTAGGTTGGCCTGTAGGTAAGTCTATGAGGGACTATCTTGATGCTGGCTGACCAAGAAAGACCTATGCTGAAAGTGGGTGGCACTATTCCTCGGGTTTGGTTCCTGGACTGTATAAAGTGGGAGAGGTCCAGGTGGGCATATGTGTGCATATCCTGCCTGTTGTCTTAGTTATTTTTCTATTGCTATGACAAAACATCATGACCAAGACAATTCATTAAAAAAAAAAAAATTGCCTTCCGAGCCTTGTCCCGCTGCCACTGCCACCGCCGCCTGCCCTTCTGCTGGGGCAGAACCTTGTCAGCTCTGCTGCCGTGAAGACTCCATCTCCTGATACTTCCTAGAGAACCTGCCACTCAGGCCACTTGCAATTCCTTCCGAGCCTTGTCCCCCTGCCACCGCTGCCTGCCCTTCTGCTGGGGCAGAACCTTGCCAGCTCTGCTGCCGTGAAGATTCCATCTCCTGATACTTCCTAGCAAACCAGCCACTCAGGGCATTTGCCCTTTCTGCTGTGGCAGAATCTTGCCAGTTCTGCCGCAGTGAAGACACCATCTCCTGATACTTCTTAGAGAACCAGCTGCACAACAGGGCATTTGCTCTTTCTGCTATGGCAGAATCTCCCAAGGTCTGCCTCAGGGAAGACACCATCTCCTGACACTTCCTAGAGAGCTAGCTGCACTCAGGGCATTTGCTCTTTCTGCTATGGCAGAATCTCCCAAGGTCTGCCACAAGGAAGACACCATCTCCTGATACTTCCTAGAGAACCAGCTGCACTTAGGTCATTTGGAGTGCAGAGAGGCCTGGGAGCACAGGAGAGCTGGTCTCCCTGGAGAGTCTACACACCTGTGTGCACAGAGAGAATAGAATCCCAGGAGTACATATACACAGGCTTACAAGACAGAAAGCCAAAATCAGAGACAGCAAGACCAGCTAGCACCAGAGAAAACTAGATGACAAAAGGCAAATGAAAGATCAATACCAAAAGAAACCAAGGCAACATGGCATCATCAGAAGCCAGTTCTCCCACAAGAGCAAATCCTAGATGCCCTAACACACCAGAAAAGCAAGAGCTGGCTTTAAAATCACATCTCACAATGTTTATAGAAGACTTCAAGAAGGACATAAATAATTCCCTTAAAGAAATACAAGAGAACATGGGTCAAAAGGTAGAAGCCCTTAAAGAGGAATCACAAAAATCCCTTAAAGAAATACAGGACAACATGGGTCAAAAGATAGAAGCTCTTAAAGAGGAAACACAAAAATCCGTTAGGGAATTACGGGAGTACATGGGTCAATAGGTAGAAGCCCTTAAGGAGGAAACACAAAAATCCCTTAAAGAAATACAGGACAATATGGATCAACAGGTAGAAACCCTTAAAGAGGAAACACAAAAATCACTTAAAGAAACACAGGAGAACATGTGTCAACAAGTAGAAGCCCTGAAAGAGGAAACACAAAAATCCCTTAAAGAATTTCAGGAAAACACAAACAAACAAGTGAAGGAACTGAACAAAACTATCCAGGATCTAGAAATGGAAGTACAAACAATAAAGAAATCACAAAGTGAGACATCTCTGGAGATAGAAAACCTTGGAAAGAATTCAGGAGTCATAGATGCAACCATCAACAACAGAATAAAAGAGATTGAAGAAAGAATCTCAGGTGCTGAAGATACCATAGAAAACATTGATTCAACAGTCAAAGAAAATGTGAAATGCAAAAAACTTGTAACCCAAAACATCCAGGAAATCCAGGACACAATGAGAAGACCAAACCAAAGGATTATAGGTATAGAAGAGAGCGAAGATTTCTAACCTAAAGGGCCAGTAAATATCTTCAACAAAATTATAGAAGAAAACTTGCCTAACCTAAAGAAAGAGTTGCCCACGAACATACAAGAAGCCTACAGAACTTCAAACAGACTGGACCAGAACAGAAACTCCTATTGATGCATAATAATCAAAACACCAAATGCACTAAACAAAGATAGAATAGTAAAAGCACTAAGGGGAAAAGGTCAAGTAACATATAAAGGCATACCTATCAGAATTACACCAGATTTCTCACCAGAAACTATGAAGGCTAGAAGATCCTGGGCAGATGTCATACAGACCCTAAGGGAACATAAATGTCAGTCCAGGCTACTATACCCAGCAAAACTCTAAATTACCATAGACGGAGAAAACAAGATATTCCATGACAGAATCAAATTTACACAATATCTTTCCACAAACCCAGCGCTTCAAAGAATAATGGGTGGAAAATACCAACACAAGTCGGGAAACTACACGTTAGAAAAAGCAATAAAGTAATCTTCTTTCAACAAACCCAAAAGAAGATAGCCATAGAAACATAATTCTACCTTTAACAATGAAAATAACAGGAAGCAACAATCACTATTCCTTAACATCAATGGACTCAATTCCCCAATAAAAAGACATAAACTAACAGACTGGATACGTAAAGAGGACCCAACATTTTGCTGCATACAAGAAACCCACCTCAGTGACAAAGACACTTATTACCTAAGAGTCAAAGGTTGGAAAACAATTTTCCAAGCAAATGGTCCCAAGAAACAAGCTGGAGTGGCCATGCTTATATCGGATAAAATCGACTTTCAACCAAAAGTTGTCAAAAAAGATAAGGAGGGACACTTCATACTTATGAAAGGAAAAATCTACCAAGATGAACTCTCAATTTTGAACATCTATGCTCTGAATGCAAGGGCTCCCACATTCATAAAAGAAACCTTACTAAAACTCAAAACACACATTGTACCCCACACAATTATAGTGAAAGACTTCAACACCCCACTCTCAACAATGGACAAATCATGGAAACAGAAACTAAGCAGAGACACAGAGAAACTAACTAAAGTTATGGACCAAATGGATCTAAAAGATATTTATAGAACATTCCATCCTCAAGCAAAAGAATACATCTTCTTCTCAGCACCTCATGGTACCTTCTCCAAAATTGATCATATAATTGGTCACAAAACAAGCCTCAACAGATACAGAAATATTGAAATAATTCCATGCACCCTATCAGATCACCATGGCCTACGGCTGGTCTTGAGTTAAAACAAAACAAGGGAAAACACACATGCACGTGGAGTTTGAACAATGCTCTTCTCAATGATAGCTTGGTCAAGGAAGAAATAAAGAAAGAAATTAAAGACTTTTTAGAATTTAATGAAAATGAGGACACATCATACCAAAACTTATGGGACTCATTGAAAGCAGTGCTAAGAGGAAAACTCATAGCTCTAAGTGCCTCGAAAAAGAAATTGGAGAGGGCTTACACTAGCAGCTTGACAACATACCTGAAAGCTCTAGAACAAAAAGAAGCAAATGCACCCAAGAGGAGTAGACGACAAGAAATAATTAAACTCAGGGCCAAAATCAACCAAATAGAAACAAAAAGAACCATACAAAGAATTAACAAAACCAGGAGCTGGTTCTTTGAGAAAATCAACAAGATAGATAAACCCTTAGCCAGACTAACCAGAGGGCACAGGGGTACTACCCAAATTAATAAATTCAGAAATGAAAAGGGAGACATAACAACAGAAACTGTGGAAATTCAAAAAATAATCAGATCCTACTACAAGAGCTTATACTCAACAAAACTGGAAAATCTGGACGAAATGGATAATTTTCTAGATACATACCAGGTGCCAATGTTAAAACAGGATCAGATAAACCATCTAAATAGTCTCATAAGTCCTGAGGAAATAGAAGCAGTTGTGAATAGTCTTCCAACAACAACAACAACAACAACAAAAGCCCAGGACCAGAAGGGTTTAGTGGGGAATTCTACCAGATCTTCAACGAAGAGCTAATACCAATACTCTTCAAACTATTCCACAAAATTGAAACTCAAGGAACACTACCCAATTCATTCTATGAAGTCACAATAACACTTATACCTAAATCAAACAAAGACCAAACAAGAAAAGAGAACTTTAGACCAATTTCCCTTATGAACATTGATGCAAAAATTCTCAACAAAATTCTGGCCAACCAAATCCAAGAATGCATAAAAACAATAATTCACCACGATCAAGTAGACTTCATCCCAGGAATGAAGGGTTGGTTCAATATACGGAAATCCATCAATGTAATCCACTACAAAAACAAACTCAAAGAAAAAAAACCACATGGTCATTTCATTAGATGCTGAGAAAGCTTTTGACAAAATTCAGCATCCCTTCATGATACAAGTCTTGGAGAGATCAGGAATTCAGGGCCCATAACTAAACATAGTGAAAGCAATATACTGTAAACCAGTAGCTAACATCAAACTAAATGGAGAGAAATTTGAAGCAATCCCACTAAAATCGGGGACCAGACAAGGCTGCCCACCCTCTCCCTATCTACGCAATATAGTACTTGAAGTCCTAGCGAGAGCAATTAGACAACAAAAGGAGGTCAAAGGTATACAAATCGGAAGGGAAGAAGTCAAAATATCACTATTTGCAGATGATACGATAGTATACTTAAGTGACCCCAAAAATTCCACCAGAGAACTCCTAAAGCTGATAAACAACTTCAGCAAAGTGGATGGAGATAAAATTAACTCAAACAAATCAGTAGCCTTTCTCTACTCAAAGGATAAAAAAGCTGAGAAAGAAATTAGGGAAATGACACCCTTTACAATAGTCACAAATAATATTACATACCTTGGTGTGACTCTAACCAAGCAAGTAAAAGATTTGTATGACAAGAACTTCAAGCCTCTGAAGAAAGAAATCATAGAAGATCTCAGAAGATGGAAGGATCTCCCATGCTCATAGATTGGAAGGATTAATCTAGTAAAAATGGCCATCTTGCCAAAAGCAATCTACAGATTCAATGCAATCCCCATCAAAATTCCGAATCAATTCTTCATAGTGCTAGAAAGAGCAATCTGCAAATTCATTTGGAACAACAAAAAACCCAGGATAGTGAAAACAAAATCTACTAGGAGAATCACCATCCCTGACCTCAATCTCTACTATAGAGCAAGAGCGATAAAAACTGTATGGTATTGGTATGGAGACAGGCAGGAAGATCAATGGAATAGAATTGAAGATCCAGATATGAACCCACACACCTATGGTCACTTGACATTTGACAAAGGAGCTAAAAACATGCAGTGGGAAAAAAGAGAGCATTTTTAACAAATGGTGCTGGATAAACTGGAGGTCAGCAAGCAGAAAAATGCAAACCGACCCATTCTTATGTCCTTGTACAAAGCTCAAGTCCAAGTGGATCAAGGACCTCCACATAAAACCAGATACACTGAAGCTTATAGAGGAGAAAGTGGGGATGAACCTTGAATACATGGGCACAGGGGAAGATTTCCTGAATAGAACACCAATGGCTTATGCTCTAAGAACAAGAATCGACAAATGGGACCTCATAAAACTGCAAAGCTTCTGTAAGGCAAAGGACACTGTCAATAGGACAAAATGGCAAACAACAGATCGGGAAAACATCTTTACCAATCCTATATCCGAAAGAGGGCTAATAGCCAATGTATACAAAGAACTCAAGAAGTTAGACTCCAGAGTGTTAAATAACCCTATTAAAAAATGGGGTACAGAGCTAAACAGGGAATTTTCAATTGAAGAAACTCGAATGGCTCTGAAGCACCTAAAGAAATGTTCATCATCCTTAGTTATTAGGGAAATGCAAACCAAATCAACCCTGAGATTCCACCTCACACCAGTCAGAATGGCTAAGATCAAAAGCTCAGGGGACAGCAGATGCTGGAGAGGATGTGCAGAAAGAGGAACACTTCTTCCATTGCTGGTGGGATTACAAGCTAGTAAAACCACTCTGGAAATCAGTATGGCGGTTCCTCAGAAAATTGGACATAGTACTACCTGAGGATCCAGCTATACCACTCCAGGGCATATACCCAGAAGATGCTCCAACATGCAATAAGGACATTTGCTCCACTATGTTCATAGCAGCCTTATTTATAATAGCCAGAAGCTGGAAAGAACCCAGATGTCCTTCAACAGAGGAATGGATACAGAAATTGTGGTATATATACACAATGGAGTACTATTCAGCTATTAAAAATAATGAATTCATGAAATTCTCAGGCAAATGGATGGAACTAGAAAGCATCATCATGAGTGAAGTAACCCAATCATAAAAGAACACACATGGTATTCGCTCACTCACAAGTGGATATTAGCCCAAAAGCTCAAAATTCACGTTACAATTCACAGGAAGCTCATGAAGCAGGTAGACCAAAGTGGGGGTGATTTGGTTTCTTTGAGAAAGGGAACAAAATAATCACAGGAACAACTAGGGAGACAAAGAGTGGAGCAGAGACTGAAGGAAAGGCCACCCAGAGACTATCCTACCTGGGGATTCACCAAACCCGAAATTACTATGGATGACAAGAAACACTCCCGAAAGGAGCCATTTATGGTTGTCTTTTGGAGGGGCCCTGCCAGAGTCTTACAGATACAGAGGCGAATACTAGCAGCCAACCATTGGTTTGAGCGGGGGGTTCACTATGGAGGAGTTGGAGGGCAAGCTGGGGGAGCTTGGGGGGGTGGTTGCAGCCCCATCGGAAGAACGACAATGTCAGTCAACCAGACGCCCCAGGGCTCCCAGGGACTAAGTCATCAACCAAGTGGTACATGTGGTTCTAAGCCAAAAGATTGGCAGAGGAATGCCTTATCAGGCATCTGTGGGAGGAGACATCTTTGGTCCTGTGAAGGCTTAATAGAGGCCCCAGTGTGGGGAAATCAAGTGGGGGTCATGGGAGTCGGTTGGGTGGAGGATCATATTCTTGGAGGCAGGAGGTGGGAGGATGGGTTGGGGATTTTCAGGGACGGGGGGAAACCGGGAAGGGGTATAACATTTGAAATGTAAATGAAGAATATATTCAATAAAAAAAAAAGAAAGAAAGAAAGAAAAAATTAATTTGTGGCTCACGGTTCCAGAAGATTACCATCTAAGGCTATCATGGCAGGCAGCATGGCAGCAGACAGCCCACAGGAGTATCTGAGAGTTTACATGAGGCAAAGAAAACTAACTAGGAACGGTGTGGGCTTCTGAAACCTTAAAAGCTGCTCCACCCCAGGACACAAGTCGTCTACAAAGCCTGAGGAGCAAGCATTCAAATATGCACCTACGAGGGCTGTTCTCTTTAAAACCACCAAACCAGCACCTGAGAGGCTCAAACAGCAGGTTCATGAGTTTGAGGCTGGCCAGAACTGTATGGTACTTTCCAAACCCACATGTGCAACATAGGGATCCAAGAAGCAAGCAAGTAAGCAAGCAAGCAGAGAGATGGAGAAAAGGAGGAAGAAAGAAAAAAAATTATATACAGACTTTTTATTGCAGGAATATAGTGATGAAATTTGTGCCTTAACTCTTAAATTTTTAAGGGTGTCCTGTATTTTTAACACAAAGTACTAATATACAAATCACATAAACTAGGAATGTTTACTGCCCAAAATTATTATTTACATTTATTTTATAGTCTTGAACTGTCTGATGGATATAAGAATATAAATGATACTTACCCTACAAGGCCTACATCAGCTATAACTTTTAGGTCAAGGTGAATTATTCGCTTCTGGCCTTTCAAAGGTAAGAAGTTTGTATGCAATTTACCACCAAGGCCACCTTTAGCAACCAGAATCCTGTCTTCTTCCTTATTGAGTTCTCCTTTAAGAGGAAAGACAACAAGCATTAATAAATAAAACCAATACTATGCTTTGTTTTGTTGCATAAATGTTAAGAAATTCCAATTTAAAAATCTAAAGGGCTAAACTGTAAGATTAAATTTCTTAAAAAAACAAAACAAAACAAAACAAACAAACAAACAAAAACACTTGTAAAAGCAACTCTCTAGGGCTGGCTTGGAGGTAAGTGTTTGTCTTTCATGGACACAAGGCAAATAAATACCCCCCAAAAACACTTTTGTACACAGCTAAAAGGAAGCTGATTATGTTTTTAAACCAAATAAGTATCCTTACCTCTTTAAAGCCATCTTAAATCTAGCAGTAAGTTTTTGAATACATTATATATACATTAAAAAAAAATCTTTAGTAAGTCAGTAGCTAAAGTTATAAATGTTAAGAACCTTGCTTCTGTGAAATGGCTGTGTGTGAAGGCACTTGCCACCAACCTTGATGGCCTGAGTTTTATTCCTAGAATCCACATGATGGGAGGAGGAGAGAACTGACTCTTGTAAACCATCCTCCGACCTCCACCTGTGTGGTCTCCCAATGCACAAAATCAACAATGTAATTTTAATATTAAAGAACATTTTCATCACAAGTTAGGGAGCTCGTATGCTTTCCTGGATGAACTTTGGAAGATGTGCTCGTCTCTCACAGGCATAGAAGGCACAGAGCCTCACCTAGCACTTGGCCGTGTTCATCAGTTACTGAGATACCCACAGGAGCAGGCACTTCACAGTCCTTCCCCTTGGAGCCCTTCAGCGCACTAACTCTACAAAACAAAACAAAATACCACTAAATTAAATGATTTACACAATGGTCACTAACAATCAGCCCTTCTCACTAAAAGAGATATTAAAAGGTTAAATAATAAAAAAAAAGAATATTCCTATTCTTTTACATTTTATACTAACGTGTCCTATAAAGATGTTAATAAGTTGTTACTAAGTTAATCACTAAGTCATTTCAACCTGAAATAAACTGATATATATATATATATACATATATATCTGAAATCCAAAGATGATTTCAACAATACAAATAAAGTACAGAGACCCAGCAAGTCTAATGAGTATCAATTTTCTAAAAAGCTGACTATAACTGGAGTACTTAAGTTGGAAGAGGCTAACTGGCTACTTTAAAGTTGCCTACATGAAAACAAGTTGGTATAATCTTCTAACAGTAACTCCACTTGTAGAAATGTATCAAAATATCAAACATGTAAAGAGCGTCCTCACAGGATATCATTAAAACATTGTGGCTATGGCAAAAAAATAAAAAAATAAAAAGGAGAGTACCAACACTAGCCTAAACTACTGACAAGTGATAAAATATTAACTCTGATACATAGCCCTCTGAATAATTTTAGGCATGAAAAGGGCATTGTAACAGAAACTGAGGAAATTCAGAAAATTATCATATCCTACTACAAAAGCCTATATTCAACAAACCTGGAAAATCTGGATGAAATGAACAATTTTCTAGACATATACCAAATAACAAAGTTAAATCAGCATCAGATAAACCATATAATTAGTCCCATAACACCTAAAGAAATAGAATCTGTCATTAAGTCTCCCAACCAAAAAAAGCTCAGGACCAGATGGTTTTAGTGCAGAATTCTAGCAGACCTTCAAAGGAGACCTAATACCAATACTCTTCAAACTATTCCACAAAATAGAAACAAAAGGAACACTACCCAATTCATTCTATGAAGCCACAGTGACGCTGAGTATTTCCCTTTGGAGATGGAACAGTTTCTGTCTAATCAGGAATTTTTCACAATTTCCTTTCATAGAGGACTTCATAAGAGATTTTTTTCTACTTCTACCATGTGTAATGTTCCAAATAGATTTTAAAGACTGATTGAGTGCAAATTACTTTTAGCTTCAGAAAACACCATGTATATTTAAGAAGCATTTAATTATTATAAATTATTTTGATGATTTAAAAAATGTCAATACTGAGTTGTATATTTTAAAAGAAATTTTATTAGTTTAATAAAAAAAATATAAAGAAAGGGCATTGTAAAATACTGTAGCTCTGTTATCTTATTTCCTTATACACACATAATCACATTTGTAAAACCACACTCTATTAGAAAAGTCAAGCCAAAGTAAATATTGGTTATATCTGGGTGGAAGAACTATAAATGAAAGGCTTTCCATGGTTGGGAGCTGCTGGGGTGTTACTGAAATTTTGCCCAAGGTAAGTTTGGAACAAATAGGGATTCAGATAACATCTATTCCCAGGAAGAAATCCAAAAGGGACATGAGGAGAATAGGTGGACAAAGGTCAAAACCACCACAACAGTCAGTCATGGTAAGACTTTCGCTTGAGAATACAGAAAGTAACTTGGGTTATTAGTAAAGTTCTACATTCTGGTTTCCCGGAAGTGTCTGACTTCCATGAAGCTGAGAGCCATCCCATAAGCACTTACCGACTGTTAGCTCCTCCTCCAGCCACAAACCGCTTCTGAGGATATTTGTTTTTAAGTTGTTTTAAGGTCATATTTTTATGGGCCACAACCCAGACATCACCACCTCTTCCACCTTCTCCACCTAAACGAGGGTAACCCATTCCACCGCTTCCTCCCTTGGTGAAGATCCTTAGGTTATCAATGAAATTTCCATACTTAAGAAAAAGAGAGAGAGAGAGAGGATATTTATACATCAAATATTCTATTAACTTAAAAGGTTCTAGTTTCATTCTACTGAGGCTTCTTTCCGGAAAGAACCCAAGCTGTGTGCATAGCACTGTATAGCCCTTTCTTACATTACCTTCTTTCCCACCTTCTCCCCTCAATGATCAATTGCTACACCTAGCATCAAGGTCTCTTCCCTTTCTCTTGTTTTCATTCTAAACCTTCTCTCCAGGGTGATCTCAGTAGGTACTAGTAACTCCCCCCCTCCCCCTGCCCTACACAGGGAAAAAGTCAAGCTTTTAATAGTTTAAAACAACTGAAAGCAGAACTGCTTTTTACTTACATTTGAAACCCTTTAAATAATAAGTAACTTGTTGGTGGGTATCCATTGAATGGATGTTCCATCCAAAACAGAATGTTTTAAAAGCAGCAGCAACAACAACAAAAAACGGTTCCCTCAGTTAATTATCAAAGCTCATCTGCTCACCAAGACTGAATAAATGGAAGGCTTTTTCCTGTAATTTTTGCTTTCCAAGAAGCCTAACTCCTTCCCAGGACCACTGTCCTCTTAGAATCTTGACTGTTAACTCCAAATGGTCTTTCAGTGTCTCATCATTCCTTCTTAATGCATCTACCACCATGAGCTAAGAGCATCTTTTTCCCCCTTAAATGAACCTGATGTCTATGTTTCTCTTTACTCAGAAACAATGATGACTTTGGGATTTTACTGTTTATGAAATAATAAAGTTCACAGTGCTGGATTTGAAGCCCTCACCAGATCTCGCCAGGATGGCTGTCAAATTTGTTATAGCTTTACTGTTCTTTTCTGTGCACTTTTCTGTGTACTCCCTGCTGCCCTATTCATACTTCTTCCTCTGTGTAGATTATCATTTGTTCTAACATAAACCCATTTTCTGGTGTCAGAGTTGCAATGTATCCTCAAATACAACTAAAATAAGGTTTATGGTTTTATGATCTGAGGCATCCTTGGAATATCACTCTCATTGACTCTTTCTGACTCTGCAGCCTTCCCCAGAAATTGTATTATACTTTCTGGTACTTTAACCTTCTCGTAGTTTCCCTCACTAAATAAGTAACTTCTTAAAAAGCTCTTGTGTCTTAATCCCAGGCTTTCAAATTACAGAGTAATCATTTAAATTCATATCCGTGTTTTTGGTAATCTGTAATAGTTTTGGGTATCAAAAATATCTGTGGGTTAAAAAAAAAAACCAAAAAACTGTGGATTGACCACCCTGAGATATTCTTGGTAAGGGCTTTTAAGCTGTTTTCAATATGTGATTTATCTATTTATTATGGAATCTCATTCACAAGAGCTATTTATCATACACGCTGTTAATAACAAGAGTTTATGTATGTAAGATGACTTCTAACTTTCACAAACCGTTGCTAGCTAGCTCACAGTGATTTATTTTAAATCAAAGAAGTTGGTTGCAGATTGTTATAAAAATGGATTCTAAGACAGGCACTACATAAAAATGAACGTAAAATCGCTGTACGAGGCAGAGGCACAGCAATTACACACTTTGGATTCCAGAAAAAAGTCTTCAGAAAGATACTAAAAGCAGTGCAAAGGAGAATAAGAAATGTATAAAAGCAGGTTATGGGCACACTTTTAAACAGTGAGAACCAAAACTAACAAACAGAAAAGCCGCTGCACAGCACGTGCACCGTAATGCCGTGTCTAACCCGCAGGCAGGTACCCCACCTATCATCCCAAGTGCTTTGGGGAATATTATAGGACTTCCCTAAAGCTGGACCTCAAACAGGCGTAAGCGTGTCACAGAGACACAGTCTTCTCCCAGGCCAGCAGGAACCGAGGAACGACAACCCAGGAGGAAGAGCGGCGAGAGACACCAAAGCTTGGGGGACGACCCCTGACACGGACCTTTCTCAGAAACGCGGTACCGCAGCGTACCATGAGCTCCAAGGGGCAGGACTCCCGCCAGCTGAATGTGGACAAACTTCGGTCAGGCGCGCCTTCTGACGTCACTACTAGTCGCCGAGGTGACGTCTCAGAGGATCCGCGCGTGCGTGGTGCAGAGCACTCGCGGAAGGTGGGCGTGTGCTTTTGACCTTCTCACGGGTCTCCGGGTGCAGGAAGGAGAGTGCAAAGCTGAGATTCGTGTAAGTTGTGTGCAAGGGACAGCAGGTGTCAGCATAGGAGTCTCTGGAGTTGACGTTTTGAACTCTATGTGCTGGAGACTGGCCTGCCTCACAACATTCTTATGGTAGCTGAAGAACCCGAGGTGCCAGGATTTTCTCACGTTGAAAAACCCTCCAACAGGAGTAACACCAAATTTGTACCAGACACGGAGAGCCCTAAAAGACTGTTGGATGATGACTGTTGGATGAAGGCTTTAACTTCAGGAGCCAGTCACTTAAAACTTGTAGCACAGAAGTATTGAAAGAAGTGCGACAATCTAAATCTCAAAAGAACCATGTGTGTTGTTGAGGCAAACAAAAACCCAACCTAGTCTCAGCCACGAGTTTTCACCAGTCATTTGAAGGCTGTCCTTGTGAGAACACAAAAGATTACATTCCAGTTTTGGGAAAAAGACCATCGAATGACAGGCCCATTTGGCCACCTTTCTGCCAAGTTTTTTGGTGAAAAAATGCACACAAGCACACCAGAGGGGTCTCCCTATACTGCTCATTTTATTATTTTCTATCACTAGAATTATTAGGTTTAGAATCCTTGGCGAAATGCGTCTCAGTCATGGTCACTGGCCAGGGCAGTGCAGCTGAGAGTAGCTGTAAGAAATTGTTATGTTCTGTTTTCAATATGAGGTACATTTAAAGTTAGTTAAAGATAGCCCGAGGCCCTACGCTTCTAAGGCCAATTCCCTAGCTGGAACCTGGCAAAAGCTAGTCTTGAAACTCTGAAAATTGCAGTTACAGGCAGTCTGCTACATGCCTGAGTCCTAGACTAGAAAACAGGGCTCCAATTCATTTAGATAAGGTTCTGCACCCAAAACGATAGGATGGGGAATTTGGGAAAGGGGTCCTAGCATAAGGAAAGAGAGGGAAGGAATTTCACCAGACCAAGGGATTAAAAAAAAAAACAAAACCAAAAACCCTATTCTTGTGCCAAATCACATCAGCCATTTTTTACTCCTTTTCTGTGCTGGCATCCCATTCTGCAGAATGGCATATTAAAAAAACTTCACTTTTTACTAGTTTCTTAACTCTGTTTCTCACATTTCCTCACCTTAAAGGGACAGCTTCTTCGACTCTCACTGAAGAAACCTACTTGGAAGTACACAGTGTGGAAACTCCTGCTCTTTCTAGATTCCTTACTTTGAAGCTGTCATTTAGCCTGTAACAGTCAGGTGTTTGGTTGGTTGGTTTTAACTTATGTAGATTAACATTAAATATCGACCTAAATATCAGGTCAATCCAGGTGTTAGCCTCAATCAATATACTTACCATTTTAAAAACCAGAATATTAAGTTTCTGTTATCATGCTTTTCCTGTTAAATCTAGAAAATTTGCTGCCATATGAATTATACCAGAATGTTTAGCCTAATACATACATCTTCTAATGTTTATTTCTGATTGTTGAATACAGGCCCATTCTCTTACCCATAACATACACAGAATATAATAACAATAAATAAAATATAAATCAGAAATTGATATCTAAAATGCTAAGGACCATTGATGATGTGAACAAAGGAAAAATACATATACCTTAAACAAGACATTATCAGAGCAAGGATATTTAGTTGTAACTCTGATAATAAGATAGTAGAAGAAATCTTTTAAATCTCTAAACTCTCTCTCTTAAAAACATGCTGTTAAAATTGGCCTGAGGTGAGATTGGAGATATGATTCATTGGTTAAGAGCATTTCCTACTCTTCTAGAAGACCAGAAGCCATCCTAGTACTCAGGTTAATTGTCTCACAGACTCACTTAATAACACCTCCAGGGCATCTGATGCCCCCTTTTGGCTGATGAAAGCATCTGCACTCATATGCACATATCCTCACACAGATGTGTGTGTATGTTGGTGTGCATGTGCACAACCTCCCCCCCCAACCCTGAACACATGCACATATAATTTAAATATTTTAAAACCTGGCATTAAGTGATCCAGGGGATCATCCAGATCTCATGCAGAGGTCAGTATTGCATGAATACTGTTAGCATTTCTTTCTTTCTTTCTTTCTTTTTTTTTTTTTTGAGACAGGGTTTCTCTGTGTAACCCTGGCTGTCCTGGAACTCACTCTGTAGACCAGGCTGGCCTCGAACTCAGAAATCCGTCTGTTTCTGCCTCCCAAGTGCTGGGATTAAAGGGGTGAGCCACCACTGCCTGGCCACTGTTAGCATTTCTGTTAGGAGAAGAACATACTTTCCCAGGAATATGGCTTCTCTAAAGATGAAAGTAGGCAAACCACTAATCTCAGCAGCACTGGAGAATTGTTCATGTTACTCATCAAAGTCACACATGACTCACTACATAACTCATAATCTGATTTAAAAATATTTCAGAACAGAGTTGTTTTAATCAGAACTTTAAACATTTCCTTTTGAATTTTTCTCTATTATTTGATTTTTTGTTTTTTTGTTTTGGAAAATTCATACATGTATAAAGCTCATTTTGATTACTGTAATTTCATCTTCTCTACTTCCCACCCCAGTTACCTCTCTTCCCCACAAATCACTTTTCCAGTCATGTCTCTTCCTCCTCATTATCCCTTGAGACCCATTGAGTTTAATCAGAATTGTCTGTAACAATGGCTTTGAAACTATATATTGAGCCTGATAGACTCCTCAGTGGACACACAAATGAAGACAATGGCAGAATTCATCATCAGAAGCCACAGTAGTTCAAGGAGGTATGAAAGCCCTCCTTTCTGACCCATGATGGTCTCCTAATAGGTCCCATCTTGTACAGGCCATTGCAAACACTCACAACAGCTTGAAGTCATGTTTGCAATAGTCCTGCCATGTTCAGAAGGCAGCATCTCATGGTGTTGTCCCCATCTTCCAGCTCTTACATTCTTTCTGCCCCTTCTTCTGCTATAATCCCTGAGCCTTGGTGGTATAAATGTTTTATTTCTAGCTCAGTGTCAACAACCACTGACTCTCAGCACCTTGAGCACTCAAGAACTTCTTCATTCACTGTAGTTCACTGCAAAGAGAAGCTGCTCTGTCTAAGCCCAGGAGTAGCACTTGCCAGTGGGTATAAACTTAAATATTAGAAGGCAGCTGGATCCCATAACAGTTCAGCTAAAGAACAGCAGCAAGCTTGCTTCTGAGACCTCCACATCTATGAATTTTGACCAACTTTACACTACCATTGTGTGACTTTTTACCATTTACAAGAAAATTGAAAAGATAGTAGAAATTCGCCTAGCATGTCCTAATGTGAACATATTAGGTCATCATGTAACTGGAAAAAAATAGCCTGGACATAGTAGTGCATGTCTATAATCCCAGCATGTGAGAGGCTTAAAGCTGCTTCCAGGGCTACACAGTAAAGACAAGGCTCGAGAAATGGCGCAGCAGTTAGAAGCACTTGCCACTCTTTTTTTTTTTTTTTTTTTTTTTTTTTTTTTTTTTTTAATTTTATTTTATTTTTTTAATTTACATTCCAAATCACTTCCCCTTTCCCGTTTCCTCCCTCCCCGAAAGTCCCATAAGCCCCCTTCCCTCCCTCTTTTCTCCGTTCAACCCCCTCTCATTACTCTGTCCTGGCGTTCCCCTACATCCAGTCTTTCCAGGACCAGGGGTCTCTCCTTCCATCTTTTTAGAAATCTATTGATATGCTGATTGTGTCTAGGGTATTCTGAGATTCTGGGTCAATATCCCCTTATCAGTGACTTCATACCATGTGTGATCTTTTGTGATTGGGTTACCTCACTAAGGATGATATTTTCAAGTTCTGACCATTTGCCTAGGAATTTCGTGAATTCATTGTTTTTAATTGCAGAGTAGTATTCCATTGTGTAAATATACCACATCTTCTGAATCCATTCCTCCGTTGAGGGACATCTGGGTTCTTTCCAGCTTCTGGCTATTATAAATAAGGCTGCTATGAATATAGTGGAGCATGTGTCCTTATTGCATGCAGGTAAAGTCTCTGGGTATATGCCCAGGAGTGGTATAGCCGGATCCTCCGGAAGTGTCATGCCCAGTTTTCTGAGGAGCCGCCAGACTGCTTTCCAGAGTGGTTGTACCAGCCTGCAATTCCACCAGCAGTGGAGGAGTGTTCCTCTTTCTCCACATCCTCGCCAACAACTGCTGTCTCCTGTGTTTTTGATCTTAGCCATCCTGACTGGTGTGAGATGGAATCTCAGGGTTGTTTTGATTTGCATTTCCCTAATGACTAAGGATGATGAACATCTCTTTAGGTGCTTCTCAGCCATTAGATATTCTTCAGGTGAGAACTCTTTGTGGAGCTCTGTACCCCATTTTTTAATAGGGTTACTTGCCTCTCTGGAGTTTAACTTCTTGAGTTCTTTGTATATCTTGGATATTAGCCCTCTGTCGGATGTAAGGTTGGTAAAGATCATTTCCCAGTTAGTTGGTTGCCGCTTTGTCTTTTTGACGGTGTCTTTTGCCTTGCAAAAACTTTGTAATTTAATGAGGTCCCATTTGTCTATTCTTGATCTTAGAGTATAAGCTATTGGAGTTCTGTTCAGGAAATTCTCCCCTGTGCCCATATGTTCAAGGTTCTTCCCTAGTTTCCCTTCTATTAGTTTCAGTGTGTCTGGTTTTATGTGGAGATCTTTGATCCACTTAGAATTGAGCTTAGTGCAAGGAGATAAGGATGGGTCAATTTGCATTCTTCTGCATGTTGACCTCCAGCTGAGCCAGCACCATTTGTTGAAAAGGCTATCTTTTTTCCACTGGATGGTTTTAGCTCCTTTGTCAAAGATCAAGTGACCATAGGAGTGTGGATTCATTTCTGGGTCTTCAATTCTGTTCCATTGATCTACATGTCTGTTACTGTACCAATACCATGCAGTTTTTAACACTATTGCTCTGTAGTACAGCTTGAGGTCCGGGATACTGATTCCCCCAGAGGTTCTTTTACTCTTGAGAATAGTTTTAGCTATTCTGGGTTTTCTGTTATTCCAGATGAATTTTTGAATTGCTCTTTCTAACTCTATGAAGAATTGAGTTGGGATTTTGATGGGGATTGCATTGAATCTGTGTATTACTTTTGGTAAGATGCTCATTTTTACTATATTAATCCTGCCAATCCATGAGCATGGCAGATTTTTCCATCTTCCGAGGTCTTCTTCAATTTCTTTCTTCAGAGACTTGAAGTTCTTGTCATACAGATCTTTCACTTGTTTGGTTAGCGTCACGCCAAGATACTTAATATGGTTTGTGGCTATCGTAAAGGGTATTATTTCTCTTACTTCTTTCTCAGCCTGCTTATCCTTTGAGTATAGGAAGGCTTCTGACTTGCTTGAGTTGATTTTATATCCGGCCACTTTGCTGAAGTCGTTTATCAGCTGTAGGAGTTCTCTGGTGGAGTTCTTTGGGTCGCTTATGTATACTATCATATCGTCTGCAAATAGTGATAGTTTGACTTCTTCCTTTCCAATTTGTATCCCTTTGACCTCTTTTTCTTGTCTAATTGCTCTAGCTAGAACTTCAAGTACTATATTGAAAAGATATGGAGAGAGAGGGCAGCCTTGTCTAGTCCCTGATTTTAGTGGGATTGCTTCAAGTTTCTCTCCGTTTAGATTGATGCTGGCTACTGGTTTGCTGTAAATTGCTTTTACTATGTTTAGATATGGGCCTTGAATTCCTGATCTTTCCAAGACCTTTAGCATGAAAGGATGCTGAATTTTGTCAAATGCTTTCTCAGCATCTAATGAGATGACCATGTGGTTTTTTTCTTTGAGATTGTTTATGTAGTGGATTACATTGATGGATTTCCTTATATTGAACCATCCCTGCATCCCTGGGATGAAGCCTACTTGATCGTGGTGAATGATCGTTTTGATGTGTTCTTGGATTCGGTTGGCAAGAATTTTATTGAGTATTTTTGCATCGATATTCATAAGAGAGATTGGCCTGAGATTCTCTTTCTTTGTCGGATCTTTGTGTGCTTTTGGTATTAGTGTAATTGTGGCTTCATAGAACGAGTTGGGTAGTGTTCCTTCTGTTTCTATTTTGTGGAACAGTTTGAAGAGTATTGGTGTTAGGTCTTCTTTGAAGGTCTGATAGAATTCTGCACTAAAACCATCTGGACCTGTGCTTTTTTTGGTTGGAAGACTTCCAATGACAACTTCTATTTCTTCAGGGGTTATAGGACGGTTTAGATGGTCTATTTGATCCTGATTTAATTTTGGTACTTGGTATCTGTCAAGGAAATTGTCCATTTCCTCAAGATTTTCTAGTTGTGTTGAATACAGGTTTTTGTAGTAGGATCCGATGATTTTTTGAATTTCCTCAGTTTCTGTTGTTATCTCTCCCTTTTCGTTTCTGATTTTATTAATTTGGATACTATCTCTGTGCCCTCTGGTTAGTCTGGCTAAGGGCTTATCTATCTTGTTGATTTTCTCAAAGAACCAACTCCTCGTTTTGTTGATTCTTTGTATGGTTTTATTTGTTTCTACTTGATTGATTTCAGCCCTGAGTTTGATGATTTCCTGCCTTCTACTCCTCTTTGGTGTATTTGCTTCTTTTTGTTCCAGGGCTTTCAGGTGTGCCATTAAGCTGTTAGTGTATGCTGTCTCCCGTTTCTTTTTGGCGGCACTCAGGGCTATGAATTTTCCTCTTAGCACTGCTTTCATTGTGTCCCATAAGTTAGGGTATGTTGTGCCTTCATTTTCATTAACTTTCAAAAAGTCTTTGATTTCTTTCTTTATTTCCACCTTGACCAAGTTATCATTGAGTAGAGCATTGTTCAGCCTCCATGTGTACGTGGGTTTTCTTTTGTTTTTGTTGCCATTGAAGACCACCCTTATTCCATAGTGATCTGATAGGAGGCATGGGATTATTTCTATCTTCTTGTATCTGTTGAGGTCTGATTTGTGACCAATTATATGGTCAATTTTGGAGAAGGTACCATGAGGAGCTGAGAAGAAGGTGTATTCTTTAGCTCTAGGATGAAATGTTCTATATATATCAGTTAGTTCCATTTGGTCCAAGGCTTCAATTAGATTCACTGTGTCCCTGTTTAGTTTCTGCTTTCCTGAACGATCCATTTCAGAGAGCGGGGTGTTGAAGTCACCCACTATTATTGTGTGCGGTGCGATGTGTGCTTTGAGTTTTAGTAAAGTTTCTTTTACGAATGAGGGTGCCCTTGCATTTGGAGCATAGATATTCAGGATTGAGAGTTCTTGATGGTGGATTTTTCCCTTGATCAGTATGTAGTGTCCTTCTGTGTCTTTTTTGATGACTTTGGGTTGAAAATCAATTTTATCCGATATTAGGATGGCTACTCCACCTCGTTTCTTGGGGCCATTTGCTTGTAAAATTGTTTTCCAGCCTTTTACTCTGAGGTAGTGTTTGTCTTTGACACTGAGGTGCGTTTCCTGCATGCAGCAAAAAGCTGGGTCCTGTTTACGTATCCAGTCTGCTAGTCTATGTCTTTTAATTGGGGAATTGAGACCATTGATATTAAGAGAGATTAAGGCATAGTGATTATTGCCATCTGCCATTCTTGACGCTATCTTTATGTTTGAGTGGTTATCTACTTTTGGGTTTGATTCAAGAAGGTTATTATCTCATTTTTTCCAGGGTGTTGTTTCTCTCCCTGTATTGGAGGTTTCCACCTATTATCCGTTGCAGGGCTGGATTTGTGGAAAGATATTGTGAAAATTTGGTTTTATCATGGAATATCTTGGTCTCTCCATCTATGGTGATTGAGAGTTTTGCTGGGTATAGTAGTCTAGGCTGGCATTTGTGCTGTCTTAGTGTCTGCATGAGATCTGCCCAGGATCTTCTGGCTTTCATAGTCTCTGGTGAGAAGTCTGATGTGATTCGGATAGGTCTTCCTTTGTATGTTACTTGGCCCTTTTCTCTTACTGCATTTAGTATTCTTTCTTTGTTTAGAACATTCGGTGTTTTGATTATTATGTGACGGGAGGTATTTCTGTTCTGGTCCAGTCTGTTTGGAGTTCTGTAGGCTTCTTGTATGTTCATCGGCATCTCTCTCTTTAAGTTAGGGAAGTTTTCCTCCATAATTTTGTTGAAGATGTTTACTGGCCCTTTAAGTTGCAAATCTTCACTCTCATCTATACCTATAATCCTTAGGTTTGGTCTTCTCATTGTGTCCTGGATTTCCTGGATGTTTTGGGTTACGCGTTTTTTGCATTTTGCATTTTCTTTGACTGTTGAGTCGATGCTTTCTATGGAATCTTCAGCACCTGAGATTCTTTCTTCCATCTCTTGTATTCTATTGTTGATGTTTGCATCTATGACTCCTGATTTCTTCCCAAGGTTTTCTATCTCCAAAGTTGTCTCCCTTTGTGATTTCTTAGTTGTTTCTACTTCCTTTTTTAGTTCCTGGATGGATTTGCTGAGATCCTTCACTTGTTTGTTTGTATTTTCCTGTATTTCTTTAAGGTAATTTTGCATTACCTCTTTCAGGATTTCTTCCTGATGACCCACGTTCTCCTGCATTTCTCTGAGCGATTTTTGTGTTTCCTCCTCATGGGATTCCATCTGTTGATCCATCGTCTCCTGCATTTCTTTAAGCAGTTCTCGTGTTTCCTTTGTAAGGGCATCTAACCGTTGATTCATTTCTTTAAGCAATTTTTGTGTTGCCTCCTTATGGGCATCCGTCTGTTGACCCATATTCTTCTGCATTTCTTTATGCAAATTTTGTGATTCCTTTGTGAGTGCATCTACCCGTTGATTCATCTCGTTAAGCGATTTTTGTGTTGTCTCCTTGTGCGCCTCCATCTTTTGATCCATGTTCTCCCGCATTTCTCTAAGCGATTTTTGTGTTTCCTTTGTAAGGGCTTCTAACCGTTGATTCATGGTCTCCTGTAACTCTTTATGAGATTTATTTGTGTCCTTCTTGTGATCCTCTAATAGCATCATGAGAAGTGATTTTAAATCCAGATCTTGTCTTTCGGGTGTGGTGGGGTATCCAGGACTTGCTGCTGTTGGAGAGTTGGGTTCGGATGGTCCTACATTACTTTGATTACTGTTAGTAACATTCCTACGTTTGCCTTTTGCCATCTGGATACCTCTGGTGTTAGTTGGTCCTGCTGCCACTGGCTGTTGGTTGGACCTCCTGTGAGCCTGCAAAGCTATTTCTGCCCCCCCCTGGATTACCAGGATTCCCCTGGCACCGATTTCTGGGGCCTGCCTGCTCCTGAGTGACTTTGGAGCCCTAATGTGCTTTGCCCCAAGTGATCTTATATTGGGGAGGCCTTGCACATCTAAAGGCTCAGCCTAGTGGATTCCTGGAGCAGAGGTCGCCAAAGGGAGGCTGGCAGGCTCCTGCCCTGTGCAGGGGTGTGTGATCTCTCCTGGGGGGGGGAGGGGGCGTCCCTCTGCCAGGCAGAAGTCCCACAGCAGATCTGGCGCGCTGGTCACTGCAGATCAGCCCAGCACCTGGGAGCAGGTTACACACAAGCTGCCTGAACCCGAAGCGATATTATGCCTGTCTGTCTCTGAGCCTGGTGGTCCCAACTACCTGGTCACTGGAGCAAAGATGGCGGAGGGCACTCTCCGTGGCGCTGCTCACCCTGTGGTCACGATGGCCCGCCGATCTGGCACCCAGACGACCACAGCGCCAACCCGCCCTCGGGCACAGAAGGAAGCCCCAACAGGCCGTGTCCCAAGTGATGTTATATTGGGGGGAGAGCCTGGGTACCGGTCTCTCCAGCGCAGTCCGCGGGAACAGAGGTCGCGGAAGGGAAGCTGGCGGGCTCCCTCCCTGCGCAGGGTCCCTCCACCAGGCAGAAGGTCCCACCGCGGAACTGGCGCGCTGGTTACTGCAGATCAGCCCAGCACCTGGGAGCAGGTTACACCCAAGCTGCCTGAAACTGAAGCGATATTATGCCTGTCTGTCTCTGAGCCTGGCGGTCCCAACTACCTGGTCACTGGAGCAAAGATGGCGGAGGGCAGTCTCCGTGGCGCCGCTCACCCTGTGGTCACGATGGCCCGCCGATCTGGCGCCCAGACGACTACAGCGCCAACCCGCCCTCGGGCACAGACGGAAGCCCCAACAGGCCGTGTCCCAAGTGATGTTATATCGGGGGGAGAGCCTGGGTACCGGTCTCTCCAGCGCAGTCCGCGGGAACAGAGGTCGCGGAAGGGAAGCTGGCGGGGCTCCCTCCCTGCGCGGGGTCCCTCCAGCAGGCAGAAGGTCCCACCGCGGAACTGGCGCGCTGGTTACTGCAGATCAGCCCAGCACCTGGGAGCAGGTTACACCCAAGCTGCCTGAAACCGAAGCGATATTATGCCTGTCTGTCTCTGAGCCTGGCGGTCCCAACTACCTGGTCACTGGAGCAAAGATCCACTTGCCACTCTTTAGTGCTCATGTGGCAGCTTACAATCACAAGCATGTGGCGCTCCAACGGACCTAACGCCCTCTCCTGACCTGTTCAGGCACTGAATACATGTGGTGTGCAGACAGCAGGCAAAACACCCATACACACAAAATAAAAAGAAATGGATCTTTAAAAAAATAGTTTGGGTACAATATCATTCATTAAACTTCCAGCTTTCGTTTGTTTGTTTGTTGAGAACTAGTATCTTGAGCCTGCTAGACAAACACACGAATATTCAGCTACATCCTAGCTGTAAGTATAAAGTTGATTTACTTTGACCTTTATCTGTTTCAGATTCAATTACTGTACAGGTTGCATTTAACCTAACTAACAGTATAGTGTGGATACAATTTAAAATACAGAGTGGAGAGATATAATTAAGAAATCTAGTAAGCATTGTTTAATTGTATTAGCCAATTGAAATTTAAGTTGTTTGACTTGGCTATCTGCTTTGTAGATCACATCCATTAGTCTTCTGATGTTTTCCTATCCCCTCCTAATTTGATCCCACTATTTATTTACAATGCTTTGGGTTATCCTTGTACAAGTGGACCTAATAAGATTTATGTGACTCAGGCTTTGGGCTCAGTAGAAACTGAATATTTTCTATTGGTTGTTAATTTATTTAAAAAAAGACAACCACTATAGTGCTCACTCTTATGACAAATTATTTTATCTTTAAGCTCTGCCAAAGTAGCATAGTAAATAGCTACTGTTTATGCTATTCAGATGTTGTGACTCTGAGACATACTGTAAATTAGTGTAGAAAATCTGATATAAAATCATTGGAGTTCTTCCAAATGATAAAAGTGATGGTAGATTAAATCAATAATGGGCTTTACACCAGCTAAGATCATTATTTCTGTAAACAAGGATGAAGCATTGTCACGGTAGCATCATATATATATATATATATATATATATATATATATATATATATATATATAAAATCTCTGTCCCCAAACAAGATCTCCAAGAAAGAGAGTGAATTTTTAGTATTCCCCCCCTTTTTTTTCCCTAGAAATTTGCAGTGTTTCATTCTTTCATTTAGGTGGCAATTTCTGGACTCTGAATTTGCCACACACACTCAGCTATGAGCAGGGATACTGACATAGCTATTGGAATAGTTGAACTATAATTAAGCAGAATGGTTGTATTAATGGCATAAAGGCGCATATTTAACCTTTGTGATACTTACTTTTCTAAAAAGCTGTGAAAAGCTCCTATTGAATCGTCTGCTTTTGTTCTTAATGTATCTTGTTTTAAATCTGAAGAATGTCTGTTAAAGGATCATTTTTGAGAAATACTTATAGAAGCTCTAAGAGTTAGTTGAATTATAATTTTAGTATCCCTATTGTCAGCCCCTGGTTCCACAGAATTGGAAAGACTTTAGGTTGTCGCTACTGTATTGCTAATAATCAATTACACCTTCTGATGTATTTTTTTTCTATCCGTCAAGAGGCATAAAAATATCAGTTCAGACATTAGATGGGCCTCCCACAGTGAGCTTTTTGTTTGTTCAAAACAGATGCTCGGAAAAGCCAGAAGTTTATTTCCATTACTCATTTTTTATTGATTAGACAGAGAATTCGTAATGTTGTTGCTAATAGGGCAAGTTTTGATACCTTGAATAAGGACAGGTATTACGGTTTATGTAGATATTGTTTTAAACCTTTATTATTAGTAAATCATAATTCAGTGACCTAGACTATTCTTCTCATAAACAAGCTATCGTATGAATATGTTAGCTGTTGCTCTATGTATAAATAATAAACGACTCCTCCATGTGTGGAAAGTTACTACCTTGGAATGGAATGTCATCTGTGCACCTTGCACCCTTTGTATAGAGACTTCTCTGAATAAAAGATAAGGCAGGTTATTGGAGGATGTGGTTGTGGAAAAAAAGAGAAGGGGGTTATTATAGACTTATTGTATTCAGGAATTAGAGTATTCAAAATATATAGGTTTTTACTTTACCTTTTCTGAAAGATAAATGTGATTATTAGTTTTAATTTACAAGCTAACAGGATCTGGAGTTACCTCAGACAAGTCTCCTTGAGGCACTGTCTAGCAGTTAGCAGGTGAGCATGTCTGTTGGGAGTTACTTGATTTTATTAATTGATGTGGGCAATGCCATTCCTTGGATTTGGATTATGAATGGAATAAAGGTGGGAAAAAGTCTCTCTCTCTCTCTCTCTCTCTCTCTCTCTCTCTCTCTCTCTCTCTCTCTCTCTCACACACACACACACACACACACAAACACACACACACCCTCCCCCTCTCTGTTCTTTACTATGTATGTGATAGCTGCTTCAAGTTCCTATTTTAACTGCCCCACAATAATGGAGCTATGAGGTAAAATAAACCCATTTCCCTTAAGTTCCTTTTTTACCATTGTATTTCAGCAACCGAAGTGAAACTACGACAATAAGCAAGTGAGAAAAATAAAAAAAAAATTAAATCTGGCTTTTACTACTGTTAACCTAGTTCTTGTGTAGCATGGCACCTCTCATTTGCCTTACTTGAGGGAAGTCTTGGTTTTCACTTCACATATCCGTTGCCTTGCTTGTAACTTGCCCTTCAGCCCACTAGAACTTTAGTCATGTCCTTAACGTTTACCAAACATTGTAAGTACCAAGTCCGTTCCTTGGTCTATATTTTATTTGACTGGAAATGACCACTACGGAAACAATGAGAGCTATGACATTTGCTCTGTCTTGTTGAACAAACCGCAACAGTACAATGTTTAAAACTTTTATATTTTATAACTTTTTTTTTTAATTTAAGGACAGGTCTTACTATGTAGTCCCAGCTGTCCTGAAACTCTGTGTAGACCAGGCTGGCCTTGAGATGCCTCTGCCTCTGCCTCTCCCCTTCATTCTGCCCCTCCGCCCCTCCGCCCCTCAGCCCCTCTGCCCTGCGCTGGCAGTGAAGGCATGTACCATCACCACCACCCAGCATATAATTATTTTATACAATTCATTTAAAAAATAGGTACAGGCCTTAATGTGTAACAAAACAGGGAAGAAACTGCAAGATTTTGGAGTTAAGTCTTGAGTGTCAGACTCCATAGTGCGGACCAGGACCAGGAATCAAACAAAGGAAAGTATGTGTCTCTATTTAGTAAGGAATAAGTGAGTCCTAGAAGGCTGTGAACAAAGAAAGGTGATTTGTAGCTGATATTTGTGATACATTTTGTTTGGTTTGTTTGTTTGTTTGATAGATTGACTGTTTGTTTTGAGACATGGTTTCTCTATATAGCCCTAGCTATCCTGGAACTTACTTTGTAAACCAGGCTGGCCTTGAACTCAGAAATGCACCTGCCTCTGCCTCCTAAGTGCTGGGATTATCACTACCCAGCTTTGTGATACTTTTTCATGAACTAAACAAAAATCCATGAGACTTAATTGAAAATTCCCTGTCTCTTACTATTTCCTCACGTCTTTTTACTGGCGGAGGATTTTCTTCACGACTGATTTCGAGCTCTGAGATTTTCTGTTCACTTTTAGATGATGAGTACTCCTAAGACTTTCAAAGCCCTCAGACACTGTACAGATCTAAAACACTGTGTCCATTCAAAAGTGTTGGTTTTCCACTAGCTGTGAAGCTAATTACTTCAAGATCCACTCACTAAGGAAGTTGGAGAGTCTGCTGTTCATTTGAATGTGCACCTCGCATAAAGCCTCCCTTGACATACCACCTTTTTCATGTCAACAGGTATATTATGTGAATAAAATAATATTTTCCTGATGTTGGCTTTCCACAGTGGACAGTCTGAAAGGCCACAGCTCGTAGCTGTGTGGTACACATTTCGTTCTTAATTTGGGTTTGGGGAGCAACATCTGGATTAAGCCATTTAACATCTGGGGATCTGGATTGTAGTTTTGTTTTTGGTGCCCTCCTTCTCCTCCTCCTCCTCCTTCCTCCTCCTCCTCCTCTTCCTCCTCCTCCTCCTCTTCTTTCTCCTCCTCCTCCTCCTCTTCTTCCTCCTCCTCCTCTTCCTCCTCCTCCTCCTCTTCTTTCTCCTCCTCCTCCTCCTCCTCCTCCTCCTCCTCCTCCTCCTCCTCCTCCCAACTCTGATTTGCTTTCTGTTGCATCCAGGATCTTATTCCTGTTCAGGATTATATCTGTTTCTTCCTATGAGTTCCTCTTTCTAAGAATACCTCCGAGGGCTCCTGCTTACGTTTCATTGTCATGTCTCACCCCCTTTCCCTTTCATTTTTTTCTATTCCTACTAGTATTACTATTTCTTTTTTTTTTTATTTTCTAAGTTTTTTTTATTTACATTCCAAATCATTTCCCCTTTCCCATTTCCTCCCTCCCCGAAAGTCCCATAAGCCCCCTTCCCTCCCTCCTTTCTCCATTCAACCCCCTCTCCTTTCTCTGTCCTGGCGTTCCCCTACATCCAGTCTTTCCAGGACCAGGGCTCTCTCCTTCCATCTTCTTAGAAATCTATTGATATGTGAATTATGTCTAGGGTATTCCGAGATTCTGGGTTAATATCCCCTTATCAGTGACTGCATACCTTGTGTGTTCTTTTGTGATTGGGTTACCTCACTAAGGATGATATTTTCAAGTTCTGACCATTTGCCTAGGAATTTCGTGAATTCATTGTTTTTAATTACAGAGTAGTATTCCATTGTGTAGATATACCACATCTTCTGAATCCATTTCTCCGTAGAGGGACATCTGGGTTCTTTCCAGCTTCTGGCTATTATAAATAAGCCTGCTATGAACATAGCGGAGCATGTGTCCTTATTGCATGCAGGTAAAGCCTCTGGGTATATGCCCAGGAGTGGTATAGCCGGATCCTCCGGGAGTGTCATGCCCAGTTTTCTGAGGAACCGCCAGACTGCTTTCCAGAGTGGTTGTACCAGCTTGCAATTCCACCAGCAGTGGAGGAGTGTTCCTCTTTCTCCACATCCTAGCCAACAACTGCTGTCTCCTGTGTTTTTGATCTTAGACATCCTGACTGGTGTGAGATGGAGTCTCAGGGTTGTTTTGATTTGCATTTCCCTAATGACTAAGGATGATGAACATCTCTTTAGGTGTTTCTCAGTCATTAGATATTCTTCAGGTGAGAACTCTTTGTTTAGCTCTGTACCCCATTTTTTAATAGGGTTACTTGCCTCTCTAGAGTTTAACTTCTTGAGTTCTTTGTATATATTGGATATTAGCCCTCTGTCGGATGTAGGGTTGGTAAAGATCATTTCCCAGTTAGTTGGTTGCCGCTTTGTCTTTTTGACAGTGTCTTTTGCCTTGCAAAAACTTTGTAATTTAATGAGGTTCCATTTGTCTATTCTTGATCTTAGAGCATAAGCTATTGGAGTTCTGTTCAGGAAATTCTCCCCTGTGCCCATGTGTTCAAGGTTCTTCCCTAGTTTCCTTTCTATTAGTTTCAGTGTGTCTGGTTTTATGTGGAGATCCTTGATCCACTTGGAATTGAGCTTAGTGCAAGGAGATAAGACTATTTCTAAGTGCTCTAAATGCTGAGTTTTTATGCAATTGGTTCATTTAAGTTTTTAATACTTAAAGCTGTACTTCCTTCTATAGAATATAATTATAATTTTTCCCTGATGGATTTTAAACTTCACTCTTATTTACCATAAATCATGAAAAATAAAAGTGTTGGTTTTTACATAAAAATCAATAATAATTTAAAGTTACACCATGACCTCTCCTTTTAGAGCCCTGATTTAAGGTACAAGCATATTAATATTAGCTTCAGGATAAAGAAGATTTGAGCCAAGAGAAGACAGACAAGAAACATAAGAAAACTTATATTGAGTATGTCACTAGTAGATTGGGTTTGTGTGTTTGGGATTTACAGATACTGAAGCTAACTCTTTCATGGGTGCTTTTAAGAGTGCTTCCCCCATCTCTGGGGCCTCTCATCTCTGGTAACCTCGGCATCTGACTGGATTTAAACTGCCTCTGCTTTTCCAACTGAAGAGACATCTGAAACCTAAGCCCAGTTACCTCCTCTCTTTTGGTGTCCTTAGATAGACTGAATCCAAAGCGTACTCTACCTCTTCCCCAACCTCTAGGCCTTGGAACATTCATTGCACTTTACCACACAAATTTAGAAAAATAGGGCAATCTCAAAGCATTAAAACCCTTTTCTGTAACAATTAGACTGTAAACAATCTAACTGGTGAGCCAATACCATCGTTACTTGTCTTCTCTGGACATGTCACTGCAGGGGAAGGAAACTAAAGTCTCTCAACAGGTTTGTTGTGGATGTTTATCCATCCGAAAGAGCACAAGGAGATCAAGTACCTCCACTGCTTTAGGAGTGGAGAAGCTCAGTGGTCGGCTACGAAATTTGTGATCATTTATAAATCTGAGCTTCTGTTCCACACATTAGTTTGAAGCATCTACTCAGGCCCTCTAGATGTGTCATCTAGAATTTGTCACTCAGTAACTGACAAATTTCTTAGCTAGAGTTGAGTTTTATTATTTATTTATTTATTTTTTGCTTTCAGCCGCGGCAGGCAGCCATCTTCAGTAACTCACCAAAATGACGAACACAAAGGGAATGAGAAGGGGTGCTCACTCTATGTTCTCTAGGCCTTTTAGGAAAGATGGAGTTGTTCCTTTGGCCAGATACATGTGAATCTACAAGAAGGGTGATACTGTAATCATCAAGGGAATGGGCATGGTTCAAAAAGGAATGCCCTTAAGTGTTACCAAGGCAAAACCGGAAGAGTCTGCAATGTCACCCAGCATGCAGTGGGCATCACTGTAAACAAGCGAGTTAAGGGCAAGATTCTGGCCAAGAGAAACAATGTGTGGATCGAGCACATCAAGCACTTGAAGAGCAGAGACAGCTTCCTGAAGTGGGTGAAGGAAGGAAAACGATCAGAAGAAAAAGGAAGCCAAAGAGAAGGGCACCTGGGTTCAGCTTAAGTGCCTGCCTGTGCCACCCAGAGAAGCACACTTTGTGAGGACTAACAGATGGGAGCCTGAGCTGCCAGAGCCCATTCCGTAGGAACTCATGCCCTAATGTACAAAAAAGAAATAAAGGACCGGTCTGCAAAGTCTTTTTCTTAAAAAAAATTTTAAAAACACATTTTTCTTCTCTAAGACATCAAACACTAGATATTTTCTTTCTTTTCAATTTTTTATTATAATAATATGTGTTTGGAAATTGTATTTCAAACTCTTTTTTTCTTCTGAAGTGGAAATTAAACCATAACCCTACAAATAAACCACCAAGGGTTGGTCTCTCACTGGTAGAGCTACCCCATTCTATGCTGTTATTAATTCCAGAGTTCTCTTTTCCAGCTGCAAAAATGGCCTCAATGTCAAGAATGACTATCCCTGCTCCTTGATGAAATCACATCTTATAGAAATGTCTTCTTAAAATGTCGTTAATGTCAATTGTGCTATGCCAAGCTATAGACAGAAAATCCTCTCACAGATGAAAGATGGTTGTTTATTTATCAAAGAAGCAATGCTGGGTTATTAGTGGAAGTAGCCTATCTTCTTAAAAGAAGATGAGCTACGTAATACATGATGACTACTTAGAGTTCACAGAGGAGACAGACCAATACCTGCATCGGTTTCACATTGCTCCCTTCTAAGATACTGAAATGTTACAATAAGAATGCAGAGATTACAAAGAAAGAATAGTCGGTCTAGATATAAAAGGCTCTGGCAGAAGTAGAATCAGAGAGAACATAAAATTGAGTAATCTTGACTTATTTATTTTTCATAGTTACAAGGAATTACTACTGAATCAAAGCTATGATCTATCCAGCTTTATTGATTTACTTTATTAAAATGATAGCTGAGACATGAATAAAACCAGACGACATCATAGTAACTGGAAAAAGCAAGGCACAGAAAGCCAAGTACCACTTTCCTCACTGGCCTGTACAATTTAAAAAATCTGATTGCATAGAAATATAGTGAAGACCTAAAGTTACTAGAAATTAGGAAGGACAGGGAAATGGGGATACTGAGAAGGTAGATAAATGCAGACCAAAATACCAAAGAGTTTAGTGCTTCTAATGGAATAATTGGATGACAGAGTAAACATCAATTAATTACAATGTGTATGTTGTTATTTAATAAAAATACAATTCTTATTTTTATGTTCACTTTCATAAAATAGTGGGAGTCTGAAGAGATACCTCAGTGTTTTAAGAACACTGGCTGCTCTCCACAGGGACTGGGTTTGATTCCCAGCACCAACATGGTGGCTCTCGATCATTTGTAACTTCAGTTACAGTGGATCCAACTCTTTCCCCTTGTGTCCATGGGCACCACTAACACATGTATGTGCATCTACAAATGCACATACTCATGCACATAAAATTAAAAATAAAAATAAACATTAAAAAGTTTTCAAAAAATGAAAAAAAGGAGAAATGCAGAAGAGAAGAGCTAACTTTCAGATGCAATTTAAAACATGATAAAAAAGCTGTGCATGTTTCCACCTGAGTGCCATGGAAGTCTATATACAAACCTCTCATTTCATCTGTGAGTATCCAACAGTGACACATAAGTTCAAGAATGACAAGGGATTCTGACCATGAGACCACCATGATGATTCATTTGGATTGTCAATTTAATTGCATCTGGAACCAACGAAACCTCAAGTTGCTGGGTACTCCTGTGAGGGCCTTTCTAGGGTTTGAAGCAAGAAGACTCATCCAAATGTGGACAGCACCTTTTGGTGGCAATCTACACTAAAGAACACAGAACAAAGAAACTTTTTTTTTTGCCTGCTTGCCTTAACTCTTGCTAGCAAGTTCATCTATTCTGTTACTGTGGCATTCCTTCATTGAGATTAGAATCAGCTGCTTTGGGTTTGAAGTTGATTGAAAACCAGATGCCCTCCAGGGCTTCTCCAGGCATTGATAAGACATTCAGCCTTGGTGACTGAGCAACTACTAGATTCTTGGCTTCTCCAGTGTGAGGCAGCCATTGTTGGAGTACTCAGATTGTTTCAGTGAGCCAATCTGATCAATTACCTCATCCCAACAGTCTGTTCTTTTAGGGAACCTTGACTACTACATGAGGCTCTTAGAATATACAATGTTTATATGTTTTAATTCTTATGTCCTAATAAAACTTTGTTTTCCTTCCCTTAGATAATTACAAAATATTTTGTACTAATGATCTTCCTCCTCTTCCTTCTCCTCCCCTTCCCCTTCTCCTCCTCTCCTTCCTCCTCTTCTCCTTACCCCTCCTCTTCTTCTTCCTCTTCCTACCCTCCCCCTTTCTCCTCCTACTCTTCCTCTTCCTTTTCCTCCTCCTCTTCTTTTGGAGAAGTAGGAACTGAAAATCTTTTCTCTTACCTCTGCCCTGAACTTTTTCTCTTATCTCAGAGTCACTATTCCATTCACCATCCTTTCCCATGTTCCTGGAAAAATGTTGCTGCTGCTTCTTCCCTCAATTATCAGACAGAGAACATTTTTTCTTTTTTTTTTTTTGTCTCTGCAGGCTCCTTACTTGTTTCAGCCTCATTTCCTGCTCTCTTTACCGGCAAGGTCATTGAACTACACTTTGATAAATACATCATAATTAAGGATTACCAGAGGGGATTGGGGTGTGGATATTTGAAATTAATGTCTTTAATTTTAATGAGTCAGAAAGTCAATGACTCGAAAAAAATGCTTCTTTTTGTAGGTATTCAGCACGATTATGCAGTCAGCGTGTCCCCGCTGCGAGTGGAGGGCTCTTCTAGATGCTGTGCAGGGCGATGATGGCAGTGTTTCCTGGGGAAGTGTGCTATGTAAATGTTCAAGATGAACAGAAGCGTGACAAAGCCGCCACTGAGTGATTGGAAGAGAGGAAGCAGAGTTGGCTATTGTCTTGATTAAATCAGGAAATCTTTACAGACAGCACTAGACTTCTGAAGTGCTCAAGGACTGTGGCTGCTGAGTGGCTGAAAAGTTCCCGAGAAGCTGTACATTTCTTGCACAGAAATAGAAATCAGCTAAAAATACTCGAGTGTTCTTTGTACCTTATGACAATCACTAGAAAGTCTGTAATAAGTGTATTTTGTTATACGTGATCTCGAGGGGAAATGGCATATAGTACTGTACAAACAAATGCCAAATGATCTAATGAAAATGGACATTTAATTATAGTCACAAAACTGAGCCGCGTGAAAGGGACCTTGGAGTGAGGACCTAAGGTGACAAAGGGGAAGGCAGAGATATCCTCTATCTAACTTGGAGATGAAGTGTGGGGACACTGGAAATGACTTGGGAACAGAGTGAATATAATAGCATCGTGAGGAATACTTTACTTCTGGTAAAAATTGTTTTAATAAAAATGACAAATGGCTTGGGAAACACTTGCTGATAAAATTTTTAAGGACTTTAAAAGGGTTTTATTTCTTTTTTATATTGTGTGTGTGTGTGTGTGTGTGTGTGTGTGTGTGTGTGTGTGTGTGTGTGTGTATACACCCATGGAGGCCAGAAGGTGGCACTGGATTCTCTAGAGTTGAAATCCCATGCCATTGTGAACTGCCTAGTATGTGAGCTGGAAGCAGAACTCCAGGCCTTTAGAAGAGCAGCAAATATTCTTAATTGCTGAGCCTTCGCTCCAGATCCTAGAGGGTTAATTTTTGATAAAATAATCAATGAGATGCTAGCCAGCTCATTGGGCTGTAGAAGTAGTCAACTCTGAAGTCTAAACTTGTGCAGGCAATTATTATTCCCTCCCCCGTTTTGAGAGAGATGATCTCATAATGTAGCTCATGATGGCCTGTAAGTACTGATTCCTTTGCCTCAGCTTCCCTAGGCCTGGGCTTATGGATGCACATCACCACACCTGGCCTTCATAGCCACTTTATGATGTAGTGTGTGCTTTTTGCCACTTTACTCCCCTTTTGTCAGATCAATTGCGTCAGTTCTCCCATTGCTAGATACTTCTAAAATGTTTAAAGCAATTTAATGTGTGAATAACATTCCATTGTCCTACCCTGGAGATTGTCCAAACTGATTGGTCCTAATCCTCATCCTTCATTGATCTAGGAGACAGTTTACAGGCCCGGTGTTTGAACATAGTGCTCCCTCCTCATCTAGACTTTCTGTTGCCAATGTACATATTCTGGCAGCATTAAGATTCCATCAAAACAAAATCATCTCAAACCTAATTGTATTTCTAGGAAATTGTCAGAAACCATAGAATACTAATGACCAGCTCTCCTACAGCTTGCCAGTTCATCTTACTCCCCAACCATCCTCTTTACCTTCCTCTATGCTCGTCAGCATCACCCCCAGAGCATGTATGCTGACAGAGATTCTTTTCTCCCTATCTCTAGCATGTGCAGCAGGAAACCAATTATTCTCTTCCTATCTTGAAAATATGTCATTCCTATTACTGTCTGACACATTTTTTTTGAGAAAGAATATAATTAAAATACAGGAACCATAAACATAAAGATACTAGAGGGGATCTAGTACCACTAGTTTCCCAAGAGGACACAATAATGAACTGTTCCTTAAGTACATTTATGGAAACATCTTAGATTTATTTATTTTATGTGTTTGGGTATTTTGCCACATGCATGCCTGTTGCCCTTGGAGTCAGTTAAAGGTCTTGGATACCCTGGGACTGGAGTTACAGATAGTTCTGGACTATGATGTGGCTGCTGGAATTTGAACTCAGGTCCTCTGGAAGTGCTCTCATCTTCAGCCACAGGTTAGTGCATCTCTGAACCCTCCTCCACACGAGTGCCCTGTGTCTTTTACAGATCCATTTCTCTCAAATTCCCTGTCTCAACCACATTCCTGAAATGTATCACCATTAAATTGTTTTTACTGCTTACACATATTTACAGAAAATTAGTTCAATCTTGCTTGTTCTTGAACTTTGTAAAAATGATGTCTTCTACAATTTTATATTTTTAATTACTGCATGCAAAGAAAAATCTAACATGTTGCATATATGTATATGCATAACTGCTGCCTTTTAATCTCACTGATAAATGCTACTCCATATTTTAAAAATATTCAACAGTTATTTTAATATTAATGGACATTTTCTTGTTTTAATTTTTCTTGTCTTTGCTGTTATGTACAGTGTCACTATGAAGATTCTGTTGTCCCCATTTACAAAATTTCCTTCAAGATCTATTCCTGAGAATGTAAAGACTTATTGAAAGTTATGTGTGTGCATCTAAAGATCTTTAAAAACACCATCTGGAAACCTACTACTGTGGAAGCTTCTTGAAGCATCATTACATATACATGTGTGGGTGTGAGCATGTGTGGGTGTGTGCAGTGTGTTTAAATGAAGTTATTGTGTAAGAGAATGACAACACCTCCCTCAGACACTATAAGCTATCAGATAAACCTATTATCATGTCTAGGTTGCCTCTTTTAACTCAAAAAGAGTTGAGCAGTGAGGTGCCATTGATCCTCCAAGCATTACTAGCTAGTTCTCTTGGTTAACCTCTAGACTTTGATAATAAGATCCGGTAACTGAAGATATCATATACCCAAATCATAGGGCATAGAGAAATTATGCTAGTACCAACCTGAAACTTCATCCTTACTGGCTAGCTTTCGTGCTTGAAGGTGCTACATAAGCTAACTACTTGGAAGAAAAATAATCAACATTCTTACCCATCTGTGACCTCTGTGAGTTATAAGAAGGACTGGGCTGGAAAGATATATTCACTGATGCAATAGAAGCAAAAATGTTATGGGAGTAACCAGTCACTTTCAGATTGGCTTTAAAACCCACTCCGGAAGGCAGAACTAATTCCTGATACTGTTAACTGTGCCCAAAACATGGGACTGGCTAAGCCATAGGCCCTTAGGTAGAACCCAGCACTATTCATTTGCTAAAAAGACATAGTGATAAACTGGTCTTTCCGTTTTCATTTTTAGTCTCCCAGATTAGTACATTTTTTTTTAACCCTTATGAGAGAAGCTTCTTTTTGCAGTAGAGGGTGATTAATACAGAGACACTCAACTACTCCATCTGTGGAGAATAAGAAAATGTAGTATGCTCAGCTTGGGGTCATCTTGGGAGAGGTTGGAGGGGAGATTGATAAGTAAGATGTTGGGCTTTATTTGGCCAGATGCTGAGGCCTAGTGAGGGAGCCTGAGCCTTTGCTCAAGTTTAGAGACCTGTCTGGGTCACTTCTGTACTGGAGTGACTCAGCACGACCTGCTTAAGCCTGCATTTGCCTAGCTACCTATGATGTCGAATAACTTTGTTGGCCCTGTCAGTCACCCCATGCCCACCGTCATCGTCATCCTTCCCTGCCCCCTATGTCATCTCACCTCACCAAAAAATCCCCGCCTCCATTCTGCTTCAGCCCTGGAGAGACTCACTCAGCTGGACCCCGTTCTCTCCTCTCACCTAGACCTGCTGGCAGAGAGCCAACAGTAAGTCAAAGGCAGTGGACATCTTTGGTGGAACAGGATTTGCCCGACATGACAATGCACATATGAACTCACAACAGATGTAGCTGCATGCTCAAGACCTGTACAAGATCAAGCCAGCCCTAATCCCGCCTGGTTGGGGGAGCAGTTCTCGAAGTTCCTCTACTAACTGAGAAGCTGCTGACCATGGCTGGCTTCCAGGGGATGAGGAGTCAGTTTTCTTCAGGAATGCAGCCCCTGAGAGCACTAATAGATTGCCTCACACCCATGCACACCAAATGGAGTTCAGTGGATTTTTAAGCAAGAACGACACAGAGTTGGGGGGAGGAATAGTATTGGGGAGTTAAAGGAGAAGTTGTAGGAGAGAGATGGGGATAAATTTGATCAAAATGTGTTACAGAATGTATGAAGTTCTCAAAGGAAAGACTAGGACTTAAATTACGTTGCCGATCATGACCTGGTTATGCCAATTTACAACATTCTGAGTATTACATAAAAGTGCCACTGCTTTAGAAGTTGGTTACATGTATGACCTTGACCTTGACCTTGCATTGTCCAGGTGTTCGGAAAACATTTCTGTGTGAGTCTGAGAGTTTGATTTTGAATGAGATTTGTGTTTGAAACGACAGGCAGAATAAAGCAGATTGCCTTACTGTTCTCCCAGTCATTGGGTGGGTGTCATCCAAGCCACTGAGGGCCCGAGAGAGAACAACACGCCAGAGAGAGAGAAAGAGAGAGAGAGAGAGAGAGGAACACCTTTCTATGAAATACCATTTATGTATAAATATAATTACCCTCTTGGTTCTAGTTCTTTGAAGAACTACAATGTACTTGTTGTGTACTTGAAATTCTAAGACTTATTACAGATTTTATTTGATATGTATGAATTCATATCTCATTGTACTTTTTATTTGCATTTACTTGCTTTCCATGACATAATGAATATGCGTATATATTAATTATTATGTGCCCTTATCTGAGAAATGACTCTTAAAACCTCAGATTATATTGGGAAATCAATCTTTTTCTTGATTCCACAGAATGTTCTTAAGCTTTGGCTCCTTATTACAATCCTTTTGTAACTGGTTATAGTGCTGAAAACATCTTACTCATTATTATTTATTTTTAATTTTTGCTTTCTTTTTTTTATACTGAGAATTGAACCCAGGGTCTCAGGTATGCAAGTATTCTGAAGTACATCACAAGGCCTAATTTTTAAATTTATTATAACTTTGAGTAGCAAACCAATTATTAAATTATTAAATACTTTTTTCTTTTATATTTTACCATTATCATGTTTAAAACAAATCTTCCCCAACTTCAAATTATAAAGATATTCTTAAATCTTAAAGTTGTGATGTTTTACTTTTTTACATTCAAATTTTTTAATATCCCTGGGATTGAGTTTTGTGATATTATGAGGAGATAATCTAAATTTAATTCTGCTCTCTATGATAACTAATAGTTCTGATCAAATTTATTGAAAAGGCCACTGTTTTCATATATATTTTGTAATACTTTATATTTAAAGTATTTTATAGTGATAAAGGGGAGTGAAACGTTTGAGAAAAAGACCTGGAAAGAAATGTATCAACTATTGCTTACCTCTGTACATTTTGCAGCTTTTCAAAATAGAGTTTGCAGTATTTGTATAGGTACAGTATAAGTATATTACATTATTTTATATAAAATACTTTTTACAACGACATGATGTACATGGCTATTTAACAGAAATTTACTTTAAAGAAAGCTGCTGAGTGGCCAACAGTAATTGAAAAGTACAAAAAAATGCTTCCTTAAGGTAGGTGTGTGTGTGTATACATGTGTGTGCATTTATGTGTGTGCATGTGTGTTTGCATGTGTGAATTCACAGGCTTTGGTGAATAGAATTCTGTAAAGACTACAAAGTTCAAATTTAAGATGAGGTATTATATTAGGTAACTTTTAACATGTCTACTATGAGAGTCCATGAATAATTGTGGACTGGGACACCTGAAGCACTGGAAAAGTATACTGGTGTGAGATGGATGTGCATGCGTTCTATAAGATCTGAGTAACAAATCTTCCCTTTTTTTCAGTCATGTTTGTGTAGGAGCTTGGTCCTAAAGCCAGATGGGACACAGGAAGCATTTAAGGATAAGATATGAGGCATTGTAGTTAACCATAAAACACCACTCGTATGATGAGAAGAGCAGGAAGGAACTATTCGTAGCATTTACATGCTGGAGAAGTCCATTTTTAGTTTGGGGGAAGCCACAATGAATTAGGGATGTTGGAATTCATCTCCATCCCAGCTCAAGAAGCTGTAAGGAAAGAAGACCTTCCTAAAACAAGGAAGGGCCAAGTTGGGGCTCTGGATTAACTTCCCATCCAGTCCATCTGACCATTGCCCTGGAGTTCGAGCAAGGGAAAAAGGTATGAATTCCATGATTATTGTAAGGATGCACCAAGGCTGGAACCATAGGCAATAATATCACGGTCATAACATATAAAAGACTTTCTGAAATCTTCTTTCTACTCAAGGCTACAGAAAACGGCTCCTAGAGTTAAATTGTGCGTTGAGGTAGAGGCGAGGTCAAACTTGAGTTTGTTAATGGTTAGTGTTAATAATGTAAATGGACGTTAAATGGGTTTCCAGCCTTAAGAGAATTTTCCTGTGCACACAGGCGCGCGTCACTGAGGGAGAAGATAGCTTGGGGATGATAACTGCCAACAGCCAACACTGAGGATCTCAGAGAACAGAAAGAGGGAGCCAGGAAGAAAGACAGACGTGATCACGATGAAGTCAAACTAGGGTAGGCAGGGGCAGGAGGAGCGGCGGGTCCGGGGACCCCCGAGGGGGCGTGGCCACCCCCTCAGCAGGCTTGCTCTGTTCCTAGAAAAGGAGGGAGGTCCTGCCCAGCAGTCTTCAGAGCGGTGCCAGGAGCAGAATCGCCAGCACAGCACAAAGGGTCCCTGCATCCAACCCCGCGCGCCCCCGGGTCTCGCAGCACCTTCTTCACTTTCCTCCTGCTTCCTGAAGTGGGACAACCGGAGTCTGCGCGGACACTTCCTGCTCTCCAGCGAGAGGCGCATTTGGGTCTGTACTAGGAGCGCATGCCAGGTAAGTCTACCGAAAGTACCTGGTTTCCAGGTTCTCAGCGGCAGCGGATGGAAAGGGCGTTGGTCCTGAAAAACTAACCAACTGAGGGGAAAGTAAGTCTTGGCGCCGACCCTTCACACCCCTTTAGAACTCCTGTGTCCTGCCACTGTCAGCTCACTCTGCATGCAATCTACACAAATCCCGACCATATAAAACGACGTGAATATTAAATTTCTTCCTTAAAAAGATTTTTTTTTAAATGAGGAGAAAGGCAGTAGTAAACAGGAGAAGAATTTTGGTTTCTGGGTACTGCATTCTTCATTCCATCTTGTCTGAGCTGGCTAGCAAGGGGGTGTTACGTACTATGTACAGGAGCATTTAGGGTACCAGTCTGGATGAACAACTATGTAGCAATCATTAGTCCTTGGTTTCTAGCCATGTTGTAGGTCGATTTGCCGAGGAACCAACTGGCAGAGAAACTTTGCAGAGAAGGCATTAGAACATATAGTATAACCATAATTGAGCCTGAATCATCTCATACTAGTTTGTACTCACCCTGTTTTCTTACCTTTTTATGGATACATCTTTATTGCTAAACTAATCCCAAACAACCTAAGAAAAACCAGGATCTATCAAACATGAGTGCTTACCAAATATTTTTATTCAGTGAAAAAAAAATATACAAATACCGGAGACAACTAGTACCATCAGGTAAATAGATTTCTAATAATTAAATTAAAAATTTAATTCTTTTTGACAGAGAGACAGGAGTTACATCACAGAGAAGCATCCTAATCTGTTCAGAAAGAAAGAGGGTATACATGTTTTTGAGGTTTCCTGCAGCTGTAAAAGCCTGTGATGAAATGAAGGTCACATCTTTACAGACAGTAGATTCCAGTGACTCCCAGGGACAGCTGGTTGACAAATCGGAAACATAATATCTTTTTAAAGGATGGTCTGAGAGTCAGCAGCTCAAAGGCAAAACCAACAAATACATCTTTGACTATACCATAAAACAGGTTTTTAATTTTTTGAGTTTAAGTTGAATGCTTTTCTTTTAAAAAAATTCTCCTTTCCTCTGCATAGGATGGGCTCTACTGGAAGACGGTGGTTCATCCTTCCCCTGGGCTGCATCATGCTGTTCCGTCTCACTGATGCAGACTTGGAATTTCAAAAGGGAGTGCTTGCCAGCATCAGCCCTGGCATCACGGCAGACATAGATCTTCAGTGCTGGAACACGTGCTCTCTGACTCTGATAGACCTCAAGGAAATCAAGATAGAGCACAATGTGGATGCATTCTGGAATTTCATGTTGTTCTTGCAAAAATCTCAGCGGCCTGGGCATTACAGTGTCTTCTTAAACATAGCCCAGGACTTCTGGGATATGTATATAGACTGCTTGCTTTCAAGGTCTCATGGGATGGGTAGAAGACAGGTGCTATCTTCCAAGTATAATTTTCCACAGAAAATGGCAGGACATGATCTGAAGGTGTACCTACGCAAGTAATGATGTTGTTTTATTAAAAATTCACCATTTAGCTTGATTATTTTAGTTTTGTCAAATAAGCTAGCAAATTATCATGTTTAGTTTTTTTGAAATATATTTTTATTTTTACATTATGCAGAAATCATGAGTGCTTGATTATAGGTAACCTTAGAATATACACTGCTAGATCATTAAAATCATCCAATTGTTACCCCGTGAGTAATTCATAAGAAAGCCGTACACCTTTGTATCTATTCATATTGTAAGACTTAAATATCAAGCTTGTGGTAGCTTTTTAAACAAAGCATTTTCAATGGGTTGTATAGAATGGAATCTTACATTGATTTTTCCAAATACTACAGAAATGGGTTATCAAGCATTTAAGAAGAAAAACACAAAAATAATACCTCAAGCAAGATGACAATAGCGATTATAATCCTGTTAGTATTTGCCAAGTCGAATATTTCCTGATGTAATTAAAATGATGATTTCCAGTTTCTTAATCTGGTGGTTTTCTTTCTTAGGTACATAATTACCTTACTGGTAGTGATTGAATCATTTGCAAGTAGATAATTTGTTAATAGTTTATTTAGAAAGCATTTTGCCAAATTATCTTTGTTTTAAAATAATACTTCAAATTTTTTTACTAGTCAGTGGAGTAAAGTAATTAATTTTGTTAAGTATCTGGTACCCTAATATTTAAAACTGTGCCCCAAGTAATGCCAGTATCTAAAAGTGATATTTATCTTGATGTAATGTTTGTGTATGGATATGTTCTTTGTGTGTGTGTGTGTGTGTGTGTCTGTGTTTCCTTGTGTGAGTATGTATGTGTGTGTCCTTGTGTATGTGTATATGTATGTTTGTGTGCATGTTCATGTGTGTATGTGTGTGTGTTTACTGTGGCTATGTGGCTAAAAGGGCAGTTTGGACACCCTAGCACAGGGATTGTAGATGGTTTAGAGTTACCATGTGGGTCAAAGATTGAACCTAAGTTCTCTCGGAGAGCAACCAGTGCTCTTAACCCCTGAGCCATCTGTCCAATCCCTATGTTATAATTTTTATTGTCTCAACATTAAAAATGGTCAACAAACAAAAACAAAGGATCAACAATTTATCAAAGTACAGCATGATATAATTTTTGCCTAGGTATTATGTCAGTCTCATTTTAGAGTTAGTCATTTTTATATGTTATAACTCATACCATATTCCACAAACAGTATGGAGCTTTAAATAATTGTACCAAACAAAAGAACACGGGGAATTTGGAATGGTGGGGAGTGATTACAGGAAACTGCTAACACACAGTTATGGTTTATGTCAGTGATTATGATTGCATGCTGTCAAGCAGGACTTCTGGAGCTTGGGGATGGCTCAGGTTTGTAAAGTGCCTGTGGTACAAGCACAAACGCCCAAGACCAGATACTGAGGCAGAGGAGCCGGTGTGTGTAAGCCCTGTCCTGGGAAAGCGGGGACAGGAGGGTCTCTGGGGCTTCCTGGACAGCCAGTCTAACAGAACTGGTGAGTTCGAGGGAAGGGAGTAAAATGGCGAGTGACAGAGGGAGATGCCTGACCTCAGCCCCTTCCCATCCCAGCCTACACCTCTGTTGGAGACCCGAAAATTGGTGAGATTTCTAATTTTCAAGGTGAAGAGCGACTCGAGAGAAGTTTGAAGATTCTTATTTTCACAAGAAAAACCAAACCAGTTTTGTTTTTTGTTCTTTAGGAATCCCCACACTTTTCCAGGACAAAGAACCAATAGAAATCTGCCCAATTGATTTCCCTATGACTATCATGATACAAAATAATGTTTTCAAGTATTTTGATGATGATGACACATTCTTCTCTGTACACAAATAAATACAAGCAAATTTATAAACAGCAAAAATAACAGGGTGGTGGTGGCACATGCCTTTCATTCTAGCACCTGAGAGGCAGAGGCAGGTAGAGCTCTGTGAGTTTGAGGTCAGCCTGGTTTATAGAGATAATTACAGAACAGCCAGGCCTACAAAAAGAAAGCCTGTCTCATGCCCACCCCCCGAAACCCAGCAAAAAGTAATACTGAGTAAATGTGTGTCTGATGGCTTGACTTGACCTAAGAATAAACCTTGAATTAAAAAGGTGTGTATTCTTTGACTTTGGACCATTCTGAAATTCTCATGAAGTAATACTAGGGCTTTAGTAAAGGTTTTATATAGATAAATTTAAGGGCGGAACACGAACTGTGGGTTAAGAACCTTCAGTGTTAAATGAACCTCTTACTTTTTCAATCACTACTTGACAAGTGTTATTCTGTGCAACTACGTTTTGCATCATATATTAGCTGAGTGGCAAACAGAATGAGACTGTAGGTCCAATAGACTTTGCCCCTTAAGGGAGGAGCCTCTTAAGCTCTGAAATTCAGCTGGCACTAGTGGGATGGCTACCATTCTTTTTTCAAGAGACTCAAGAGGTAGCATGGTTTTCCTTAGGAAACAGTTTAATGACTTTCATAATCTGTCACAAATGATTACAGTTCAACAGTTCAGTGCCATAAAGCACGACTACGTAATTTTGGCCTAAAATTTGTCTGAACGGTTGTCATTAATCACCCACAGTAACTGTAAAATTTGTATTTTGTCAATGATAAGCATTTCAGCTTTAATTAATAAAATTAGTGGTTAGCCTTCCAACCTAAACTGATTATAAATGGTCTCTTCATTCTCCTAAATTATATTCTACTGCACTGTTAAGAGCATTTGGGCAGTAATTCAGTGGGTAAAAATGCTTGCCACCAAGCCTAGAAACCAGAGTTCTAGTTCTAGAACCCATGTGGTTGAAGAAGAGACTCCTATAAATTATTCTCTTGCCCGCGCGTGCATACACACACACACACACACACACACACACAATTGCATTTTTTTTAAATAAAATTAAGGACATTTTGAAAAATGAGCGTTGTTTTAGGATAGTTCATTGTAAGCATTTTTTTTTTAATGATTTAGATATGTTAAAATTCCTCTCAGTAAATTGCCATGCCCTACATTGCTTGGTTCTGGAAACCTGAGATGTGGGAATGAGGGAGGGACAGACAGACAGACAGACAGGCAGGCAGGCAGGCAGACAGAGAGACAAGCTAGGATTGTGTGGAATGTGTTTCCTATGATGGATGGAAACTCATTTATTATGCATAGCACAAGGCAGAGGGATGAGCTGGTCTCAGTGGGGAGTCTGCACTGGAGTAGTCTCAGGCTGGAATCAACAAGGAGAAAGGCAGGAGGGGCTCCCCTTCTCTGAGGAGAAGGGAAGGGGCAGTGGGGAGGGAGTGTGGGAGTGGGGGAGAAGAGGGAGGGGACTGTGTTGGGGATGTAAAGTAAATAAATGAATGAAAAAAGGAGAAGGTTGCACCTAATGCTTTCTGCATACACTGTCAATATTCGCCGGCATTTCTGTAATTGTACTACAGAAGACTCAAAATCCTGTTCAAGGATTTGAGTTTGTGTTGAGTTCATTTAACTTAGCATAATCGGTGAATTTCTAGAAATCTTAAGGCTATGGAGTTATAAAAACAGCTAATTCTGATTTCAAAATACAAGTTTTATTTATTTGATTAGTACATATTTCAGTTTTAAAGCTTTAAAAATTTGTCTCTGCTGACTCACAGAAGAAAACAGACTGTCCATTGCTCAGGCAGGGTAACCTAGACACCATATTCACTTGGACTCAAGAAGACCAGTTATAGGAAATAGAAAATCCGGACAGTTTGTGAAGATCAGCTGTGGCCTCCCTGGCTCACTGTGTAAAGGCTGGAACTGTACCAGACAAATGTGTCAGAGATCCATCTACCATGTGTATAGTTTCTGCATTAAGCACTATTACTGCTTCTCAGTAGCCTATACTTCTTCATATAGTAAATATCTGCTAGAAAACAACCTGTCTCATTTTGTTTTCCCTCTACTGGGTGGCAGAATAATCTGTAGATATCCAATAATGTTGATGGAAATCAGTCTAAATCTATCTGGAAATAGGACACTGGGCCTATGTGTAAAACTGATACTCAACCGAATCATATCAATTTTCTATAACGTTTATATTTATACCACAGTACTTATGCCGTATAACTTGAGAAAAGCTTAGCATCACTTGTAGTATATCCTGTGGGCTGATTCTTCCCTTTTAGGTCAGTGCATTGTTTCATTTGAAGATGTCAAGGGAAAGGCTGCCAGAGACAGATCCTTCATTACTAACTTCATTACTGAGGTGCTGGTCATAATTGTAAATTAGACATGTTCTCTCCTTTGCCTTTTGGGAACTAAGAGTCTGATAAAGCTCATAGTCTGAAAGTGCTGTAAAGATTCATTGCTCTTAGCTATGAGTACAGCAAAGAATTCTGGGTGTTTCTGAGATTTTAGTGTGACATTATTTGGTGCTGCTTGTAGGAACATGTTGCATTTTTCTGTCTGCTCCCCCACATACTATTTGTTCCTTTCCCATTGGAGAAATAGCATTAGAATTAGCTTCAAATTTTTGTTTACTTAATTTAAAATTTTATTTATCTGTTCCATGTCTATGGGAGTTTTGGTTGTACATCTGTCTGTGCACCATGTGAGTATCTGGGGCCTGAGGGGACCAGAAGAGAGATCCCATCCTCTGGGTCTGGAGTTATAGATGGTTGTGAGCTGCCATGTTGGTGCTGGTAATTAGGCCTGGGTACCTCTGGAAAAGCAGCCATTGCTTTTAAACACTAAGCCATCTCTCCAACTGTACTTTGAAAATTTATATATTTAGAGAAAAACCATGTGTATCTGTATTTTTATTTTTAGCTTGTGACTGGCATTTGCCTTATAATTACAGAATATACTTTCACCAACATATTTATTGCTTCTGGTATTCATATATCCTTCTGATGATAGCACCTTGATTCCTGGCCCCATTTAGGCATTTTAGATGGTTTTGGGCTGTTTATGGCTCCAAGAGCAAGGAGTACTCAGATCTGGCTGGCTCTGAGGTAAGGTGCTGTGGGGTGGGCATGTGGCCATGGCCAATCAAGGGTTCCAACACACAGAGGGAACTACACAAATTATTGAGAAAAATGCCTATACACTTTTCCAATGGATCAAGTAAAGTAGGGTTGCTGGCAGGAGATCCCTCCTAATTCAGCTTCAGTCCTTTGGCCCAACAGTTCCCACAGTCTAAATTACTCATGCTTGGAGATACAAAGCCCACAGAAATGTCCCTTAGGGTAGATGATTTGGAGTAACTGAGGTACAATCAAAAGTCCTAATTGTTAAACAAACTTACAGTTTCAGACAAGGGATCAATAATCTTTTCGAAGATAGTGGTGTTTTCAATAAAAATAAAGTATACTATCCTAATTTTAATTTTTATAATATTTTACTAAAATATTTATTCTAAATTTTTGCCTTGCATTTATATATAAATATACATTTAGCTAAAATATTGCAGGTAGAATTTATTCCAGGAGCTGTGGAACGTGTCAGGTAGGGATGCTCTTTTTAGGATCGTTTAGTGACTTCACTTTCACCCGCTGCAAGGCCCCTCCTCGAATAGGCAGTTTTTTCAGAGCAATGTCTGTGTCAGCCAGAGGTCCTCCCAGTAGTCGGGTAGGAGTGCTTTCCACTGTCACCACCCGACCTGAAGGTACCTGGAAAAGGAAAAGACAAATATCAACAGGTCTTCTTATAAAACCTTTTGATAACAGAAAAACCCATATTTCCTATGGTTTGCTGTGTAAAAGACACCAAACAAAAGAGACAGTGTGACATAAGAGAAAGAGAAGGCCTCTGGGGCCAGGAAAGTAGGCTTGAACTCTTCTATTGTTCATTAGTTTTGTGGCTGGGGACCAACTGTGTCCAATGGAGAACACTGAGAACACAGGTATGTGGCCCTGGTCTACTTCCAGGCCAAGGGGAACTACACTCATCCTACAAGGGAGATGCACTCAATGCACTGACCAGAGCTACTGGCAACTTAGGAAGCCTGTGGGTGTGGGTCTGCTCTAACCTAGCACTGGAGGTGGGGATAAGGGAGGGGAAAACGTATTTTGGAGATAAATATGCCTCAACGATGAGAAATTTGAAGAACACAAAGCAAAATATGAGAGGCAAAAGTTCCCATAGAAATAACATTTTGGCTGCCCACACTTTGTATCTATTAAGAAAGATGCAGAAAAAAATGATCTTACCGTTGTGTTAAGACCTTTAATAACTGTTTGGTGGAATATTGCATTTCGTGGTCGTTCAGTGTATTTAGAGGATTCTATAGCCTTTTCTTGAAGCCTCTTTGCTTTCTGAAAATTTTTAAATTAGAAAGAAAATATTAGTTGCCAGTAAAGCATGGTTGATGGTCCTTGCAGAGAAGGTAGGTACATTTGTTCTCCCATTCCTCACTCTGCCACTTATAGAAATGAAATCTTTCAAGAAGATGGTTCAGAATGGAGGGCAGGGCACAGTTCTCTCTGCCTTACTCCTAGCCTCCATCTTCAAATTGTTCAGGAACATGACCCTGGCTTCCTAGTGTTAAGTAAAATGAAATGCAAAGCAGTGTCTTTCCATTTGTAAAATGTGTTTTCAGTTGACAGTCTAAGAGGCAGACAAGACTCTAACAGTAGTAATATCTTATAGAATATTAGCAGAAAAGTAGAAATAAATATTCATTCTTCAAAAAACCTCTGTCCTTATGATGTATATTGATAGTGCTTTGAAAATCTTACCTTTAATGTTTTAACATTTGATGTTCTAGCCAAGAAGTTTTCCCATGACTTGTTAGCCTGCTCTCTCTGTTTATGTGTGGCTTGTATCTGAAAGAAATATGAAAAATAAGAGTTTCAGTTCCCATGAACCAAAGGGCACAGAAGTCCCTATTTTAAAGAAAGTGCCTTCCTTTTGCTAAAGGATAATTTGAGTCTGGCTGAAAAAGAAATTAGAATGTATAACATAATTTAAAACAAACAAATCAAGTGTTGTTGGGCACGCTGCTAGAAGTTTTTAGTCTGAGCACTCTGGAAGCCCAGGTAGACAGAAATATTTCACTTCTAGGCTAGCCTGCTCTACAAAGTGAGTTTCAGGATAACTAGTGCTACATAGAAACTTTGTTTCAAAAAAAAATCTTAAAATTTAAAAAGTTGTTCATTTTGTAGTTAAAGTTTGAACTACTTTCCATAGAATGTAAGGCAAATTACTCAAAACAGTTTAATACCAGCCATTCTCACCCATACAGAATGCTTTATATAATTCCTGTTTGTGAAGACTTTATAGTCTGGAGAAAACTAAACACAGAATTTAAAGACAAAATCACGGGTAAAAATAGAGAGACTCTTCTGGCCACTGATCATAAGTTTAGCAAAATTATATTGGTAAAACTACTTTTAATCTATGACTGCAGTAAGGTGACAATTTTGTGAGACTACTAAATTTGGCGTGATGCTGTAGTCTAGAAGGGTGAGTATTAACCAACAACTCTATTTCTTAACAGGCTTCCCACTGAATGTATAATCATAGGATATATGCCAGTGTGTGTGTGTGTGTGTGTGTGTGTGTGTGTGTGTGTGTGTGTGTGTGTGTGAGTGTTTGTGTGTATCATATAAATACAAACATATATTACTATTATAAATATAATATTCTTAGGATCACTTAAGAATATACAATTAAACAACTGCTCCAAAAGTGGGGACAGAGGTATGACAATAAATATATAGTTAAATGGCAAAGGTTCTGGGGTTCAAAAGAACTAATGGCCATGAGGCAGCATGAGCTCCATGATTTCTTCTTGGTTCTGAGCAGATCAATCGGCTTACAGCAGCACCCATGTCATACAAACTTACCCACCCAAGCACTTGAAATCAATTAGCCAGGGGTGGAACTCAAAGGTGAGTGGACACAGATCCTAAGCTGTGGAGTCAAACATTCAATAGTCTATGTGGAAAGATCGGGCAACAGACAACACTGGAGATCACTTCAAGGAGCTGCAGTGCTTAACTGTAGTTACAGAGAACCAGGACAAAGTGGTGCCGTCTCTGTCTTTTAACACTGTTTAAATTCCTCTTAACCAGTAAAACACGGACAAACAAATTATGCCATAGTTTCTCACCTGTGCAAAGTTCTAGGGACTAGGCTATTTTCCTGGCTGACTTTCTCTGTTTAGCTAAAGTCAGGTCAGTTTTTCCTGGGCATGTAGAAAATCAGTACTCTTAAGTGTTTTGGCATTGAGATGAGGATGAAGCTTATGGACGGATAACCCCAAAGCTGGCAAAAGAATAAAGTCTGTGACAGAAAGAGATGTGAAAGAAAGACAGCTGTATCTCCCTATGAAGTTGTGTACTCCTTACAGATAAACTGCCAGGCATATTTAAAGTATATATTTAAGCAGGTTACAACTTCTGGAACCCTGTTGGACATTTCAAAGAACAGAAGTGCATCAAGTCTCTCTTTACGCTGTAAAATATAAGAGTACCAAAATCAAATTACACAACCAGTTGGTTGCTTGGTGTGCAAGCACCAAAACCTGAGCTCATATCCCAGAACCTTCATAAAAAAGCCTGGCATGGTGGCTCAGTGACGGGGAGAAAGAGACGGGAAGACCTCTGAAACTTTCTAGTTTTTATACATGCCTCCATGCATATAAATGTATAAATATGCATATACTACATGTACACACAGAAAAAATACAAAAAATAAATTATAATGCCAAAAGCAACACTGATAATAATAACTGAATTTTAAACGCCAAGCTCCATCATTTCTTTTAAATTGCACAGAGGCATTAAAAATATCAGAGGAAAAAACCAATTCAGTGCTGACATATTTATAAATAGGACAAATCTATGTTATGGGTAACTTTAGTTTATACACTGAAATCAACAACTGTGCTTTGCAGGCTCCGGCGCCCTTGCTTACTTTTGCATATACTCTTTGCTCATTCTGCACGTCCTGGAGCGCTTGGTTTTCGATCATCTCACTTTGTAAGGAAGCAACCATCTTTCCAATATTTTCTGTTGCTGCTATAATAGAGTGCAACGATTTTTCATCTGCCGTGACTAGTCTTAACTTTTCCAGCTTTATTTCTTCAGATACTTCATTCCAAATTTCTCCAATCTGCAATGGCAAAGTTTACGTTGACAGAGTTAGACTAAACAGAAATAAGTTCTTACATAACTCTCTACATAGTGGTCATCCTGTCAATGCTGAAGAATTTCCTAACTTCTTGGGAGTTAGACATTCTGAGAATGGTTTGGGCATCAGCTACATCTGAGGATTCTGGTTAATAGTTAATGCTTCTTTCCCTTTCATAGCTGTAGACACTATCATTCCAGTTTGGCTTTCTCAAGTACCCACGCTATTCCTACCTACAGCCCCCTAATGAAGGCTACGTCATGCTGAAGAAAGAGCGGGCCATTCTGGGAGTCTGGGACACGTGACCCCTAGAAAAGGGACCCTGGTCTTCACCTACTAGCAAAGGCATATAACTGAATCTCAAGGTATTTTTTTATAATTATTATTTTATTTATTTACATTCCAGCCATGCCCCCTTCTCGGTCCCCCCTCCTTGAATTCCACAGTTTCATTATTCCAAAATCTCCATCTCGCATTCTGAAAGGAAGGTAGTAGAGTACCTTGAGAACTAGACAAAGTTACGTCATTTAAAACAGGAATTCAACTTGATTTTTTTTTTACTTGAAAAGAAAACACTTATTCATTCACAATATCCAAATTTTAACAGAAATAAAATGTTAACTTCAGAGGATTTTCATGAGATGTCAAAGATATTCTTTACTAAGTTCACTTAGCAAAGCACTGAGTAACTTAATCACTTTTAGGTGAAGTTTGACTGATGACATAAAGACGTGACAAAGACTACTTTGATAAATACTAACACTACAACGAACAACAACCTGCTTCATTACAGCTCGACTGCTTCCCAAACAGTCAAGATTCTACTTCTAAAGTCCGGTTAGGCTTCAGAATGACTCTGTCTGTAACATTCATCTTCTCCTACAAGCTAGCAAGCAGCTGACTGACAAGTGCATAATGCATATACTGAATTTATCCAGTCTACTGCCAGTCCCTCTTCTCCATGCTCTACTGCTCCTCCCCACGACTTCCTCTCAGTTTCATGTGTTCTCTTTTAGAACAAGCAGCCACCCCTGGAGTGTATGCATACAGGTGTAGGGCCATCTACCTGTTCACCTATCAGGGAAACAACCCTACAGAAAACAGACTCGCCCTCTCCTAGCGGCTGTCAATTGCCAGTAGCTCCTTAACTAGGATGGGATTTCCTGCCCACCTTCCTGGTCCATGATGGGACTTTGGTTTTCTCGAGTGTGGGTTTTGTGCTTGCAGTCAGAGCCAATGTCAGCTTTTATGTACAACCATGCTGCTGTCTGACTTGTAGCTGTATCACAGTTGCATAAACTCTTTTCTCAGGGAAGAAACCCAAGGAGTGGTATGTCTATTCAATCACAATGTGAAACTACAAAGAGAACACTAGAATATGTGAACAATTGTTCCAGTTACGGACATACTTTTTATTTCTCAATTTATTTTTAAAAGAATAGATTTTGATTTATTAAAATGGTACTTACTTTAAAATCAAGGTATCTGTGTATTATACAGAGGGTGACAAAATCTTCAGCAGATAAGCCTGGTAAATTTTCAAAATCTATCAAAGTTTGTACAGAGAGAATTAGTTTAACAGGGAAAATCATTTCAAGAATCACCATAAAAACAAACACAGACTCCTACAAGAAAACCTTCTGCCAGGTTGCCCTTACAAAGTCATTAGTAGATAACTCATTTGCTTTGGACTGTGGTTAAGAGATTTTACTATCAGAAACTTAGCAGATGAGAACCTTTCTTTTAATAGGAAGCAAAGAGTTTAAAAAGAGATAATTTGGCCTCTGAGGAAAAGAATGTGCCTAATTTGGCAGAGACTTGATGTGCTGGATTATGGGACACCCAGAGGGCCTCTACCTGCTCAGAGGAGAAGGGACAGGGGATGAAGGGAGGATCTCAGTGAGGAGGGAATGGGGGCAGCACTTGGGATGAAAATAAATAAAAAATTGAGATAATTCAGAATGCTAACATTTATGCCTAAGCGTCTTAATTAACTGCATGCCATCCTGCTAGACACTGAAATTGCCTGAAAAGCTAAAAAGAACTTCTCTTGGGGCTCTACATTCCAAAATTCCAACCTTTGATTGGTGTTATGACCTGGGCACTGAGGTCATGAGGGAACATGCATTTATCATACAAAGGGACTTTATTCATGTGCATAAAGGGGGCTCTATAGCAAAAACAAGTGCAGCAACACTTGCCACATATGAACTCTTGTAAATATCAGGGCTCTCTTACCTAGTTTATCCAACACAGCATAAATTTTTGCTCTGATATTTTCAGCAACATCCATAACTGCAATAGATGGGCAGTTAGCAGGAAGGGGCATGACCTTTTGTTCTTCTTGAAAACTAGTAAATAGAGGTCTCTTTGTATCTAATCATTGGGTATTATGAAACAGAAGGGAGAGATTAAGACCACAGTGAATATTTGAGATTTTATTCTCTATATAAAATGAATTAAAACACAAACATATGTTTAAAAATTAAAACAAAAATATTGTGCATTGTTATTTTTTCTTTTTTAGAGTTCTGGGAACTCATCTCAGGACTGGTAGGCAAGCATTCTGTCATTGAGTTCCCTGCTATAATGCCAGCCAGCTCATGGCTAATATTTTGAAAGCATAAGCAGTAAATGTTTCCCATTCTGTGGCAAATCTATGGTTTTCATTTTTCTTATTTATGTAAGTTTTTAAAAGTACAGATATGTAGGGCATAATGGCACATGCCTTTAATCCCAGCACTCAGGAGGCAGAAATAAGATAATCTCTGGGAGTTTGAGGCCAGCCTGGTCTATACAGAGAGCTCCATGAGAACAGGGACTACATATAGGACTCTATCTCAAAGGAAAAACACACAGCTATAGTTTTAATTCTTTTATTTATGTGTGTATGTCTCTCTGTGTGTATGCATTATGTCCGGGGATGCCGGCAGAGGCCAGAAGAGGGCACTGGCTTCCAGAAACTGGATGGATAAGTAGTTGTGATCTATCTGATCTGGTGCTGAGATTCAAACTCAGGTCCTCTGAATGAGTAGCAAGTGTTAACTGCAGAGTCTTCTTTTTAGTCTTGGCTAAAGGTGAAAATTTAATGTAGAAACCTTGTCAAATATAAAGTTTTAGAGGTGGGATAATATCAGATCAATAGTGATGTGATAATTTTGATTGGCTTCTATAAATTATGCCATAACGAGAAAAGTTACCTCATGATGTTTTAATTTAAAACTCAGATCGCAAAAATGAGATTAGAGACAGAAATAATCCAAAGTGATAGTATTTTTATTCAATATAGATATTACTAACAGTTTTGCTAAAAACAATTTGAATGTGAAAGAAGACATAACAGTACCACAGGCTCTACAATTCAATTGCTCATTGTGATACCATCAACCTCTTTAGAACCTGGCAGCTAAGACTGATGAACATTTGAATTATTTTTACTAAAAATAAACCTCTTTTTTATAAAAAGAAAATTATAGAACCACTAGTACAAAAAGTACTGTAAGGTTTGTTGTGAAACACTATTTATCTATCAAATTCTATTGCTAAGTGGTAGCATCATAAGTAAACCTAGTTATAAAAGCAAGAAGCCCAATAAACTTATTTAGGAAGTATCAATAATTTCTGAGCTAAAGAACATAGGTAGATGCCATGTTTTGAAATAGTCTATTAAACCCGAACCCACTACTAACTTATTTCATTTTCTTCTAATTATTCACAACTTATTTTATTAGAAAAGCGGGGCAGTGGGCCAGAGGACAGCCTATACCGCTGTTCCCCAGGTGCTGTCTGTCTGCTTTTTCTGCTTCTTTGTTTGCTTCCTTTTTTTGTTTTGTGAGACAGGGCTTGTAATTGGTCCTGGGATACTCGGTTCTACACTGGGGTCGGGCGGGGAGGCAAGGACAGGCACAGTCCTAACTCTAGGAAGGAGACTCATCTCTAGGATTCACTGTCAAGCCAGCAGAACCAAGTTTGTTTTGTTTTATTGTGTTTTGTTTTGTTGTTCTGGGGTAGAATTACAGTCCTGCTAGCACTTTACTGATTTAACTATACCCCCTTGTACCCCAAGTACTCACAATTTATGATAAAAGTCTTTAGCATCTTGTTGGGAGAAACTCACAAAATGGGAAAGCATCCTCACATCCCTACGCTTTAAAACTCTAGATAAATCTCTGAATTGTTTCTACCCAGACTTGTGGCCACGCTTACCAACGATCTTGCCATTCTTGTCACGTTTTACTCCCAGCTCCTTTTCCTCTTTTCTCCACAGTTTAATTAAGAGACTGGCAGCAGTAAGGTCTTTCTTCCCACGCCAAGCATTGACATGAGCAGAAGTTTTGGGATTATCACAAAATTCAACCATTATTCCAAGAATCAGATTACAGAATTTTTTTTGGTTCAACTTTGCAAGGAAATAGAAAATGACAAAAATGTTAATGAATATGGAAAACGAAAGAGACCCTTGGATTATCAGCCAGTGCCTTCTGAGCAGTCTGACTGTATCAATGTCCAGTAAGTCATTCGTAAGCATTCATGAGCACGAATCAATACTAAAACAAAAGAGATTGAATATAATACTTAAGTAGTGATAAACATACTTCAAAATAAATATGTGTTCATTTGGTGGAAGTGGAAGGAGAGGTTTTCAAAAAATGAGAGAATATACATATTTACTTAAAATGGAGCATGGTCATCAGGTTCCTGGGAGTACAGGATCTTTTCCATTTACATCCTTTTTTAAGGTTTGAAAAGAATATTATCAGGTACATTCTTTGTTATCAAGAGAATGACTGATACAACTGTGACAGTCAATTATGAAAAAATGATGTGTAGATTTAGGCATTATCAGCAACTGTGATATCAGGAACTTTTAAGAATTCAAGAAAATTTCTCTTATCACCAAGCATGTACATTTTAAAAGCAAAATACAAAATTTAGATGTAGAAAATCCCATATAATCCTAACTTTGAAACTTTAGATTTGTAGATTTAACTAGGACCTCTAAAAAACAATAAACGCAAAAAGCCCCAGTTGGGAATAGGGTGCCTTATATAAGGAGGAAGGCTTATACAGTACAGGCGATATGAAAGAGACAGGGGATATGGGAGGTACAGAGGATATAGACAAGATGGGGGTAGTGTACAGGTGTGAAGAAGGGGCAGAGAGGATGGCTAACCAAAATGAAGGATGTATGAAAAAGGCATATGAAATCCTGAGACTCTGTAAGCCAATCAAAACCACGTTAAGCGGCTGGATAGAACGCTCAGTGGTTAGGAACAATTGTTCTGGCATATAGTCCAGGTTTGATTCCCAGCATCCATGTGGTAACTCACAGTCATCCAACGTTCCAGTTCCAAAGGACCCAATGGCCACGTCTGAGCTTTGTGGGTTCTAGGCATGCACATGGCACGCCCATATACTTCTGGGCAAAACACATACATAAATTAAATCTACAAAACGTTAAAACTATGTTTTTTAAAAAGTTAGGATGAAGATATCTGGGTGGCTGGATAACACTGACCCTAAAAGCCACTTTTTATTAAAAGTCCAAGTGCCAGGTGTGGAAGTCCTCATGAGTTGTTGGCTAGTGAGGCCCAGAGATCCTCAAAACAATTCAGACTCCTGAGATTCTCTGTGGTGGCTCACCAGAACCAGATGCTAAGATCCTATTGCTTAGGAAACAATATACTTTGGTTGCAAGATACAGAGAAAACAAGCTAGAACTCAGTGAGGACCTTCCACACTGCTGGCTAGCTACTACAGGGCCAGAGGCTGCTCTGAAGGATGCTGGGGAGAAAAAAACACCAGCAGTCTTACCCAGTTATGAATCCTACAAACTACAGTGCTCACCTGCCGGGCAAGATCTAAACACCAGTGCAACAGCGGTACAACTTTTATGGGTTAGATTGCATTTGAGGCACTCTCCACAGAAGGTACCTGCATGATTCTGTGAGCCTGGATAACAATCCAAGGCTGAGGAAATCACAGGCCCTAGAAGTTACTTACCACTATGGTTTAGATAAAGTGCCATGGTGTCAAACTAAATCCTAAACACTGATCTTTGTATCTATAGGTAAATGCTATTCACTCTTGAATCAAGAATCTTCTGTTTGTGTTTATAAAAAAAGAGAGATGTCTATGATATGTTCTATGGGGGTGTGGTGAGCTGTGGGGGAAGGGGGTACCTCTGAGGGCCCATGCCAAGGCCTCCCTTCCCCCTGAGGAACCAGTCACATGACATATAATATAGAATAGAGTTTATTCAGGGCATGGGGAGGGGAGTTAAGAGGGTAGTAGAGGCAGAGAAAGGCAGAGAGGAGGAGAGTGGAGAGAGGCCAGCCATGAACATGTGCAGAGAGGGGGGAAGGGAATGGGGACAGAGATGGAGTAAGGGGACAAGAGGCAAGAGAGAGAGGCAAGAGAGCAAGAGAACGGAGGAGGGGGCAAGCAGCTCCTTTTATAGTGGCCCAGGCCTACCTGGCTGTTGCCAGGTAATTGTGAGGAGGATCATACTTGGCTGTTGCCAGGTAACTGTGGGGTGGAGTTTAGACAGAATGCTAACAGTAATCAACACTGCTAAATGCAGATATTCATAGCTGCTCAAAATGCTAAGAATAAGTGATGGCTATATGCTCGTCTCTAAGCTAGATATTTATATCATTCCCTCTATGGCTCAGGGAGATTATAAGAGGTGGAACATGGGAAGAAGGGCTTCAAAATACTATCTTCAGAACATGATACAGCTGTTGCAAACTGCTTGACCTCACAGTAGCTATGTTTGCCTGCACTGGACCAGTACAAAACTGAGCTTGTCAACAATCAATCATAGACCAGAGATGTACCTGTGGGGCCCTATCTTTCCATGATAAACTATTGGTTACATATGAATCCTGGGAAGGTGTCATAGTTAGGGTTTTATTGCTGTGAAAAGACACCATTACCAAGGCTTATAAGGACAATACTTCATTGGGGCTGGCTTAACGGTTTGAGAGGTTCAGTCCATTATCACCATGTGGAAAGCCTGGCAGTGTGCAGGCAGGCACAGCGATAGAGGAGCCAGGAGTTGTACATCTTAGTCCACAGGCAACTGTTTCACATTGGCCAGACTTGAGCATATCTGACCACAGAGCCCACCTCCACAGTAACACACTTTCTCTACAAGGCCATATCTACTCCAACAAGACCACATCTTCTGCTGGCAGCCTATATAAATGATGTGGAAGAAGGAAGCCTGCTCTCTTTGCCTGCTTGCTCCTGCTAACAAGTCTATTCCTTCACTAGCATTAAAGTCTACATCTTCAGGATTCTGGTGGATACTGAAGACCAGCTGATACATCAAGGTTCATAGACTGAACAACTTCTGGATTCTTGGACCTTCCACATGTAGGCCATTCTAACAAATCCCTTATATCTATATTTACATATTTATGTCTGTATATGGATATAGATATATAGATTCATTCTAAAAGCTGTTTCTATAGAGCAGCGGTTCTCAACTTGGGGACACCTTGTAGGGGTGTTGAGTGATTCTTTCACATGGGCTGCCTAAGTCCACCAGAAAATAGTTATGAAGTAGCAATGGAAATAGTTTTATGTTTGGTGGTCACCATAACATGAGGAACTGTATTAAAGAGTCATAGCATTAGGAAAGTTGAGAACCACTGCTCTAGCAAAACATGACAATACAAATATTCTTTATAAGAAACAGAGCCAGGTGAGGTAGTACATGCTTTTAATCCCTGTACTGAGAATGCAGAGGCAGAGGAACTCTGTGAGTTCAAGGCCAGCCTGATCTTCTACAGAGCAAGTTCCAGGACAGGTAGTTCTGAGAGGAGAGACAGAGAGAGAGAGAGAGACAGAGAGAGAGAGAGAGAGAGAGAGAGAGAGAGAGAGAGAGAGAGAGAGAGAGAGAGAGAGAGAGAGAGAGAGACAGAGAGACAGAGACAGAGAGACAGAGAGAGACAGAGACAGAGAGAGGGGGAGGGGGAGAGGGAGAGGGAGAGGGAGAGGGAGACTGTAATACAAAATAAATACTCCATAATCTTTAACTTTTTAGCAGAGCTGTTTTGAAATCGAACCTTAACTCAAATGAGTGGTTTTTGTTGTTGTTGTTGTTTTACTTTACTGTCAAGGAAAAGAAACAAATGTTAATGGTTGAAACTGATGCAACAACCGAATCCAAGAACACATCAAAATGATCATTCACCACGATCAAGTAGGCTTCATCCCAGGGATGCAGGGATGGTTCAATATAAGGAAATCCATCAATGTAATCCACTACATAAACAATCTCAAAGAAAAAAAACCACATGGTCATCTCATTAGATGCTGAGAAAGCATTTGACAAAATTCAGCATCCTTTCATGCTAAAGGTCTTGGAAAGATCAGGAATTCGAGGCCCATATCTAAACATAATAAAAGCAATTTACAACAAACCGGTAGCCAACATCAATCTGAATGGAGAGAAACTTGAAGCAATCCTACTGAAATCAGGGACTAGACAAGGCTGCCCTCTCTCTCCATATCTTTTCAATATAGTACTTGAAGTTCTAGCTAGAGCAATTAGACAACAAAAGGAGGTCAAAGGGATACAAATTGGAAAGGAAGAAGTCAAACTATCACTATTTGCAGACGATATGATAGTATACTTAAGCGACCCAAAGAACTCCACCAGAGAACTCCTACAGCTGATAAACAACTTCAGCAAAGTGGCCGGATATAAAATCAACTCAAGCAAGTCAGTAGCCTTCCTATACTCAAAGGATAAGCAGGCTGAGAAAGAAGTAAGAGAAATGATACCCTTCACGATAGCCACAAACCATATAAAGTATCTTGGTGTGACTCTAACCAAACAAGTGAAAGATCTGTATGACAAGAACTTCAAGTCTCTGAAGAAAGAAATTGAAGAAGACCCCAGAAGATGGAAAAATCTGCCATGCTCATGGATTGGCAGGATTAATATAGTCAAAATGACCATCTTGCCAAAAGCAATATACAGATTCAATGCAATCCCCATCAAAATCCCAACTCAATTCTTCATAGAGTTAGAAAGAGCAATTCAAAAATTCATCTGGAATAACAGAAAACCCAGAATAGCTAAAACTATTCTCAAGAGTAAAAGAACCTCTGGGGGAATCAGTATCCCGGACCTCAAGCTGTACTACAGAGCAATAGTGTTAAAAACCACATGGTATTGGTACAGTGACAGGCATGTAGATCAATGGAACAGAATTGAAGACCCAGAAATGAATCCACACTCCTATGGTCACTTGATCTTTGACAAAGGAGCTAAAACCATCCAGTGGAAAAAAGATAGCCTTTTCAACAAATGGTGCTGATTCAACTGGAGGTCAACATGCAGAAGAATGCGAATTGACCCATTCTTATCTCCTTGCACTAAGCTCAGTTCCAAGTGGATCAAGGACCTCCACATAAAACCAGACACACTGAAACTAATAGAAAGGAAACTAGGGAAGAACCTTGAAAATTTGGGCACAGGGGAGAATTTCCTGAATAGAACTCCAATAGCTCATGCTCTAAGATCAAGAATAGACAAATGGGACCTCATTAAATTACAAAGTTTTTGCAAGGCAAAAGACACTGTCAAAAGGACAAAGCAGCAACCAACTAACTGGGAAATGATCTTTACCAACCCTACATCCGACAGAGGGCTAATATCCAAGATATACAAAGAACCCAAGAAGTTAAACTCCAGAGAGGCAAGTAACCTTATTAAAAAATGGGGTACAGAGCTAAACAAAGAGTTCTCACCTGAAGAATATCTAATGGCTGAGAAACACCTAAAGAGATGTTCATCATCCTTAGTCATTAGGGAAATGCAAATCAAAACAACCCTGAGATTCCATCTCACACCAGTCAGAATGGCTAAGATCAAAAACACAGGAGACAGCAGTTGTTGGCGAGGATGTGGAGAAAGAGGAACACTCCTCCACTGCTGGTGGAATTGCAAGCTGGTACAACCACTCTGGAAAGCAGTCTGGCGGTTCCTCAGAAAACTGGGCATGACACTCCCGGAGGATCCGGTTATACCACTCCTGGGCATATACCCAGAGGCTTCCCCTGCATGCAATAAGGACACATGCTCCACTATGTTCATAGCAGCCTTATTTATAATAGCCAGAAGCTGGAAAGAACCCAGATGTCCCTCAACGGAGGAATGGATTCAGAAGATGTGGTATATCTACACAATGGAATACTACTCTGCAATTAAAAACAATGAATTCACGAAATTCCTAGGCAAAAAAAATGGTCAGAACTTGAAAATATCATCCTTAGTGAGGTAACCCAATCACAAAAGAACACACATGGTATGCAGTCACTGATAAGGGGATATTAACCCAGAATCTCGGAATACCCTAGACACAACTCGCATATCAATAGATTTCCAAGAAGATGGAAGGAGAGACCCCTGGTCCTGGAAAGACTGGATGTAGGGGAATGCCAGGACAGAGAAGCGAGAGGGGGTTGATTGGGGAAAAGAGGGAGGGAAGGGGGCTTATGGGACTTTCGGGGAGGGAGGAAACAGGAAAGGGGAAATGATTTTGAATGTAAATAAAAACTTAGAAAATAAAATAAAATTAAATAAAAAGAAATTGATGCACAACATTCATAACATTTACTGACTAAATCCATGCTATGCACAACTTAGTGTCCTAATCATAGCAAACACATAACAACAATGTATATAGGCATAACAGGTCAATGAATTTATATATGCACATGCATAGCATATTCATGTACATATTCACTGAGTGCTCAGACACTCACATTATGTTACTCATTTAGACTCTTTACATGGGGGGAGCGGGACGGGGGAGGGACAGATGCTGTTGTTATCTGGTATTATAGATGAAAACATTGCAAATACAGTAATGTACAAGTTTTCTTGCAAGGACATGATAAGACACTGGTAATTTTGGTATGTTTATCAAGTCAAAGCAGGTTTATTATTCTGTTAATAAAATAAAAAGTGTGGAAGCTATATTGACATGGCTATGACTCTGCATGAGACTTCCAGATTTCACTGAACATAAATCATGACTTCCTTCTGTTATAGCACTGACTACAGTCTAATTCAGATCAATGGAACTGATGTCTGTTCTCCACAGCTGCAAGCTCCTAGCTCATGCCTGACACGCCATATGTCCTCATATTACCTCTGGACTGCAGACACTTCTTTAAAGCTTCATCTTTTTCTAATATTACCCATAACATTAATGTTAGGGAAAAGCTGAAAATTTTTGATTGGATGATAGAGATTTGATAGGGACACAGTGTAGCTTGTCATAAACTATTTCTTCACAGGTAGACAGAGTAGAAGGGAAACATCAGCTTACCTGTGTTTGGGAACACTGGCCTGTGTACACTGACTCCTTAACTGGAGGAATGTTCAGAACCCTTAATATGCTAGTGTTTTGGGACTCTGGGAGGGATTTTGTTTAAAACAATATATCTGGCTGGGCATTGCATACACCTTTAATTCCAGCACTCAGAAGTTAGAGGCAGGAGGATCTCTATGAATTCCAGGCTGGCTGATTTATATAGTGAGTTCCAGGATAGCCTGGACCACATGGAGAGACCATGTCTCAAAACAAAGCAAAATAGCCCAAACCACAAACAAACAAATAAAAGCTCATCACTATATCTGAACATAGTTTGAGGAATATTTATTCAAAAAAACCCTATTTTTTGGTACTTGGTTTGGAAAAGGTTAACACGGACGCATGTATGTTTTGTGATAGAGTGCTGTAGATATTACTTACTGCCAGTATATCCAAAAGGAGAAAAATCCCTTCCTTTTCAAGAAAATAATCCTCAGAAGCATAACACCCCAAAATGCAGCACCTTCAATTAAAAGAAAGCCAGTCATTCAACAAACATCGGTTGTTGTAGCTAACTTGTAGACCCTCCTTCCTATCACAGCACCGTTTGGCAACGCTTTTACTTTATTCCTCTAAACCAAGTAGTTAATTTTTCTTTAAAAATAGAACCTCTGAAGAATCTTTATAAATGTGGTTCAATTGTAAGTTTTTTCAAGATTTTATTTGTGTTTGTGAGTGTGTGCGTATTTGTGCATGCACGCACACACACACGCACACACACACACACACACACACACACACACACACACACACACCTGAGAAGTCTAGAGTGGCAGGTGTCTTGCTAGTGGAGTTACAGGGACTTCTCACCGATGATTCTTGAAGGTCTCTAGTAGCTGTATGTATCTGTTTCCCATCTCTTTCATGGTTTTGTGCATCAAAGTTATCTGATGATTCTTGATTATGTTCATCCTTGCACTTGACATTTGCTACAGTGTCTACTATTCAAGTCCATGTGGACTGCATGGAGTGAGGGACTGGGACTGCTTCCAGGGCTACTTTTACTGTTTTTCTCAGTAGTTTCCTTAGTAAGCTGACAAAGCTAATGACAATAGTAATGATGACAATGATAGTCATTAGTAACAGTTATCTGTTTCTTCCAAGCCTTAAAGCCTTCTAGGGTCAGCTTCCTCTGTTCTTTTGTTAAAAATGGCTTCCTTTTTAAAACAAGAGACCAGTTGGGTTGGGCAAGTCTGTGGGTGATTATATTGACTATGTTATCTGATCAGAAGACCCATCCACTGTGGGTGGCACCATTCCCTGGGCTATTTATGTCACCCTATCCTTATTATCTAAGGATGGAGAAAACAAGTTGAGCACAAGCATTTGCTCTCTTTTTCCAGCTTTTTAACCTTTAAACAGAGTCAATTCCTACAATAAATATTTCTCTCTATATATAGCACATATTACTTTTGTTTCTCTAGAGAACTCTGACGACATTTAATGCACTTAAGTTATCAATAAAGGCTAAGAAGGAAAGGAACAAGGAAAAGTAATTATTACACTAAATCTCCTCATATGTTTAAAAGTTCTAATTACTAAAACCCCAAAAAATATAGAAAAGTTGGATTATTGTCACTGGAGTAGAGCTGAGTGCCTAAAAGAGTCAAAGCAGAAGCATCATCCTGCATACATAACAGGGATGCTTCTGTTAGTAGATAAGATGATACCAACGTGGAATGGAATTAATCACAACAAATGATTTTTGAAACGAGTGGCTTTTCCACTTGTGTGATAGATGGGCTTGGTTACTTTGCAACTCACACTCAGGCCATCTAACAGCGAAGGCACTGACTTATCCCTCGAATGCACTTCTGAGGGAAGAAAACAGTAGCTGTAAACTTAATTTTCTTACACTAGGGTGTTCACTTAGTCATTGTAATACTCACCAAATGCTGTCTAATGTACTGAAAAGAAGGACATTGTAGCCTAAACCCCTCTGTAAATTCTTGGGGTCTGTTTTCATTACATGAAGAACTATGTCAACTCCTTCAGTTCCAAACATTTCCTGTCAAAGAGAGTTGTTTAAATCATTTCTTAGAATAAATATATAATTGTTCTGTTCTCTATGTCATCCTATCCCTTAGAAATATTTTTCTACCAGAAAAACAATACTAGCATTGTTTGGTTGTTTTCAAATTAAGTTTGCTAGTTTCCAAGGTAGGAATTTAAAACAATTAAAAACTGTACTTATCCGGAGATAGAGAGGTGGCCTAGCAGTTTAGAGTACTTGTTGTTTTTCTCAGATATGGTTCTCCAGAACCTACATCCATCAAGCTCACAGTCATCCAGTTCAGGGAAACCAATACCTACTTCTGACATCCAAGGCCACCAAGAACACATGTGGTGAATGCATACATGCAGGCAAAAGACTCATGCACATAAAATGAAGAAAGAAATCTAAAAAATAGTTTGTTTCTAAAGAATGTACTCATTCATTCTTAGTTCTTTGTGGTAAATTATAATGTCAATCACTTTAAAATCAGTGTGCTAGCTTAGTTTTCTTACTAATTTTTTCTCTGTGTCTGAAAATGTAAACCATATAAGACTTCTCTGTGACTTCTTCCACACATAAATGCAGCCTAGAGTCTTGTAAATGGACAGCAGGCATCAATATGCATCACAGCAGATCTATGTTCTCAGGAGAGGAATAAGTAGATAAGTGACAAGTCAACCTTTAATGGCTTATATAAACCTATCAGTACTCAGTCTTCTCCCCTTACCCATTCCTTTTCTCACTGCCATGCTGTTCTGTTCTAGTACCTGTTTAGATCATGATTATTATTCTAGATGAGCAGGCTCAGACAGAAAAGAATAGTATGGTACATGTCAAGGTTTGGAACCAAACCTATCTTTTTCTTCCTATTGCCTCTCCTTAAAAATCTATTTACAATATTCAATAGACAGCTCATCAATTAAGAGTACTCGTTTTCTTTCAGAGGAACTGCATCCGATTACTAGAACCTACATAGCAGTTACAAACATCCACAACTCCAGGAGATCTAATAGCCTCTTCTGACACTAGTATCAGGCACACATATGGTATACAGACGTATCTGTGAGCAAAATACTCACACATATAAAATATATACATCTAAACATTTTTAAAAAAATCTTTCCAATTCTATCTCTTATTGAAATTATCATTTTATGGCACTCAATAGTTTATTATGGAGCTAATAACTATAAAAGAGAATTAAAGCATTGTTTTGATATTCTGGTTTTATATATAAAGACAATTGAAATCCCAAGCAATATTTTTGACAAGTCAGCCTCCTATGGATAGCTGCTTGGCTATTTTCAATCTTGCCATTCTAATCCTAGGTTTTTACTCAGAAGAAGTGAAAGAATTACATTTCCCCAAAGACCAGATCAAGAGTGCTCACTCAAACTTTTGTTTAACAGTCCAAATACAAAAACCTAAGTGCTTATCAATAAGACACAAGATAAACAGGTTTTGATAGGTCATAGATCACTATTTGGTGATAAAAAGGAATGATACATGCAACACTATGACTATATTCCAGAAACACATGTGATTTCTTTCTGGATAGCAAAACCACATACAGAAGATCAAATACTGTGTGACTTCACTCATATCTGAATTGGCAAAACTAATCTATAGGTTCGTGGCTGCAGAACAGATAAGTAAATGTGATACCTATACAAGATTGTACTTACACATGTATACTATATGTTCCAATTGGAGTCTTGGCAAAATGTGTTATGCACATTCAAAAATCTATTGATTGGCCCACATTAGACAAGATTAGAAAAAAGGGAAAACATGTATGGGCACTGTGGACTGGGAGATCTAAGCGTTAGGTTCTACATTACATACCTTCCTTTGGATATAATTTTCACAAAGACCTGACAGAATAAGTAATATGTCAGACTGGATTTCTAAGGCAATGGCCTCTTCCTTCTCAGCAGGCCTGCTAATCATAGTTTTAAAAATTTCTGGTAAGAGAAAAATTGAAGAATGTAATTATTAGATACATTTTTATTATTTACTATTAGGAAACTCCCTTTTAAGATGATTTTTCACATTCTAGCCCACAACTCCAGCAGAATTCCCCTGCTCTAGCAGATGCCGCAACTATATCCAGAACCACAGACATCCAACCTTTCCTCATAGCCTGCCTAGAGTGTCAGCAGCACCCGTCCGTCCCCTATCGCCACATCCCAGCCCACAGCTCCAGCAGAAGCCCTTTACTCTACCAGAGGGCACACAGGTACCCTGAACCCCAGAGGCCATCCCAGCTCCCAGAATCTCAAAATCCCAACCCAGATGTCACACAGTCTGCCCATACCCCTGTCACAAGAACTACGGGCTGCTCAGGACAGAAGATTAGAAACAAAATGGAAAACAAGGGGAAAATCCATTCAACAAACATAAACTCCGAAATTGGCCTATAAGCCTTTAATTAGCCGATGCCCAGGTGATAGAGGCCAGTTTGAGAACACAACAGCCAGGGCAATATGGCACCACCAGGGCCCATCCTTCCTACTACAGCCCTGGATATTCCAATACATCTGAAGCACAGGAAAATGACCTTAAAACCAATTTTATGAAGATGGTAAAGTACCTTAAGGAGGAAATGAATAAATTTCTTAAAGAAATCCAGGAAAACATAGGCAAACAAGGGGAAGGAAATGAATAAATCCTTTAAAGAAACCCAAATCAAACTAAGAAAAAGCAGGTGAAGGAAATGAATAAAATTGTTTAAGACCTAAAAAATGGAAATATAAGCAATAAAGAAAACACACACTGAGGGAATCCTGGAGACAGAATATCTAGGTAAATGATCAGAAACTATGGACACAAAAATCACCAACAGAACACAAGAGATGGAAGAGAGAACCACAGGTGTAGAAGATAAGGTAAAGTTCCTGGGAGCTCTGGGGATACTGGCTGATTCATATTGTTGTTCCTCCTATGGGGCTGCAAACTCCTTCAGCTCCTTGGGTCCTTTCTCTAGTTCCTCCACTGGGAACCTTATGCTCAGTCCAATGGTTGGCTGAGAGCATCCCCCTCTGTAATTGTCAGGAACTGGTAGGGCCTCTCAGGAGACAGTTATATCAGGCTCCTGTCTGCTAGCACTTGTTGGCATCCACAATAGTGTCTGCATTTGGGAGCTGTATATGGGATGGATCTCCAGGTGGGGCAATCTCTGAATGGTCTTTCCTTCAATCCCTGCTCCACACTTTGTCTCTGTATTTCCTCCCATGGGTATTTTGTATCCCATCTAAGAAGGATCAAAGTATCCACAGTTTGGTCTTCCTTCTTCTTGAGCTTCATGTGGTCTGTGAATTATATCTTGGGTATTCTGAGTTTCTGGGCTAATATCCACTCATCAGTGAGTGCATACCATGTGTGTTCTTTGTGATTGGGTTACCTCACTCAAGATGATATTTTCTAGTTCCATCCATTTGCCTAAGACTTGGTGGACCCCATGGCTCCAGTCGCATGGGTAGCAGAGGATGGCCTGGTTGGACACTAATGAGAGGAGAGGCCCTTGGGCCTGTGAAGGCTCATTGCCCAGTGTAGGGGAATGCCAGGTCAGGGAAGCAGGAGTGGGTGGGTTAGTGAGCAAGGGGAGGGATGATGGGATAGGGTGTTTTTGGAGAGGAAACGTGAAACTAACAGATACCTACACATTTCATCCAAACACAAAAAACTACACCTTCTTATCAGCACCTCAAGGAACCTTCTGCAAAACTGACCATACTTGGTTGCAATTAAGTCTCAACAGACACAAGAAAAGTGAAATAACCTCCTGTATCCTACCAGACATCTGTTTCTTAAAGGTGGATTTCAACAACAACAGAAACAATAGAAACCCTACAAACTCACGGAAACTGAAGAATTCTCTACTGAGTAAGTGGTCAAGACAGAAATAAGAAAGAAATTAAAGATTTCCTAGAATTCAATAAAAATGAAATACAACATACCCAAACTTATGGGACTCAATGAAAGTAGTGCTAAGAGGAAAGTTCATAGCACTAAGTGCCTTCATAAAGAAATTGGAGAGATCTCATAATAGCAGCTTAACAGGACACCTGAAAGATCTAGAAAAAAAGAAGCAAACATCCCCAACAGGAGTAGAGGGCAGGAAATAGTCAAACTCAGGGCCGAAATCAATACATTAGAAACAAAGCAAAAATACAAAGATTCAATGAAACAGAGTTGTTTCTTTGAAAAAAGTCAACAAGATAGACAAACTCTTATCCAAACTCACTAAAAGATACAGAGGGAATACACAAATTAACAAAGTTGGTAAAGAAAATGGAGACATAACAACAGATATCAAGGAAATCCAAAGAATCATGAGGTCATTATTCAAAAACCTACATTCTACAAAATTGGAAAAATCTAAAAAAAATGGACAATTTTCGTGATAGATGCAAGTTGCCAAAGTTAAATCAAGAGCAGATAAACAATTTAGGTACACAGAGCCCCTATGAAAATAGAAGCAGTCATTAAAAGTCTCCCAACAGCACTCTTTCCCCTTGTCTCCATATTCTTACCCACTACTCTAGCAGAAGTTGCCTTCTCTACCGAAGGTTACACTGGTACCCAAACCCAAGTAAGACTAAGTCCACAGCCCTCCTACACTCTTAGAGCCCTCTGAGCTTTCCTCAATAGTACTCTCTCCCCCATGTCTCCATATCTTGGCCCATGACTCCAGCAGAAGACCTTGTTCTATCAAAGGCCCTGATACCCAGACCCCATTCGACTCAATAAAGAAAGAGAACTACAGAACAATTTCCATCATGAACACTGGTACAAAAATACTCAATAAAATATGAACAAAACATTCATAATCAAAAAGATCCATAATCAAGTACGTTTCATCCTACAGATGCAGGAATGGCACAACATATAAAAATTTATCCATGTAATCCACCATATAAACAAAGAAAAAAACTTGGTCATCTCATTAGATGCTGAAAACCCTTTGACAAAATCCAACATCCCTTCATGATAAACATAGTAAACATAATAAAGGCAGTATATAGAAAGCCAGTTGCCAACATCAAATTAAATAGAAACTCAAAATAATTCCACTAAAATCAGGAACAAGACAAGGCTGTCCACTCCCCACAGGAAGACAAGGGGGATACAAATTGAAAAGGAAGAGGTCAAATTATGGCTATTTGCAGAAAATATCATAGTATATATAAGTGACCTCAAAAATTCTACCATGGAACTCCCACAGCTGATAAATACCTTCAGTGAAATGACTGGATGCAAGATTACCTCAAAGGAAAAAATAACTCAATAGCCCTCCTATATACAAACAACACATAGACTGAGAAAGAAGTTAGGGAAACAACACCCTTCACAACAGATGTGAATACTATAAAATACCTTGGTGTAACTCTTAGAAAGCAAGTGAAATGCTTATATGACAAAAATGTCAAGTCTTTGAAGGAAGAAATTGAATATCTTAGAAGATGGAAAGATCTACCATGCTCATGTATTGATAGGATTAACACAGTAACAATTGCCATCTTACCAAAAGAATCTACCAATTCAAAGCAATTCTCATCAAAATTCCAACATAGTTCTTTACAGACCTTGAAAGAATAATATTCAACTTCATATGGAAAAACAAAAGCGCAGGGATGGCTAAAACAATCCTATACAATAAAAGAACTTCTGGAGGTATCACCATCCAGAATTCAAGTTCGACTAAAGAGCTGTAGTAATGAAAACCATATGATATTGGCATAAAAACAGACAGGTGGGACAATGGAATCAAATGTAAGACCCAGGTGTAAATCCACACACCTATGGACACCTGATTTTCAATAAAGAAGCTAGAATTATACAATGGAAAAGTGAAAGCATCTTCAATATATGGTGCTGGTCTAACTGGATTTTAGCATGTAGAAGAATGCAAATAGATCCATATGTATCACTCTGCACAAAATTCAAGTCCAAGTAGATCGAAGATCTCAACATACAACGAGGCACACTGAGACTGAATGAAGAGAAAGTGGGGCATAGTCTTGAATACACTGGCACAGGAGACAATTCCTTGTGCAGAACACCAATACCAACAACACATGCACTAAGATCCACAATTAATAAATGGGACCTCATGCAACTGTTTCTGTAACAAGGAGGGCTCAAAGGGGGATGCATGAATCTCCCTGGGAAGGGGAAATAGAATAGATACTGTGGGTGGACTGCAGGTATGTGAGGATGGATGGAAACAAGAGGGATCAGGCTAGGGAGCATGGAGAGAGAAAGAGAGAGAGAGAGAGAGAGAGAGAGAGAGAGAGAGAGAGAGAGAGAGAGAGAGAGAGAGAGAGAGACAGAGAGAGAGAGACAGAGAGAGAGAGACAGAGAGAGAGACAGAGAGACAGAGAGAGACACAGAGAGAGACAGAGAGAGACAGAGAGAGAGAAAGGAGGAGGAGGAGGGAGGGAAGGAGGGTGAGAGAGGGAAGGAGGGAGGGAGAGAGAGAGAACTGGGAGAGACAACTGGAAATGCGGGCATCTCAGAGAAGAGCTAGATACTTAGTGCAGTGGAAACTCTTAGGAATCTATGAGGATGAGCCTAGCTATAACTTCTTTATTATATTATTATTAGATATATTCTTTATTTACATTTCAAATGTTGTCCCCTTCCCTGGTTCCCCTCCCCCCGAAAATCCCATAAGCCACCTCCCCTCCCTCTGTTCCCCAATCAACCACCTCCCGCTTCCCTGTCCTGGTTGGTATTCCCCTACACTGTGGCATCTAGCCTTTCCAGGACCAAGGGCCTCTCCTCCCTTTGCTGTTCAACAAAGCCATCCTCTGCTACCTATGTGTCTGGAGCCATGGGTAACTCCATATGTACTCTTTGGTTGATGGTTTGTCCCTGGTAACTCTGGGAGTACTGGGTGGCTTATATTGTTGTTCCTCCTGTGGCACTGCCAACCCCTTCAGCTCCTTGGGTCCTTTCTCTAGCTCCTCCATTAGGACCATGTGCTCAGTTGAATGGCTGGCTGAGAGTGTCCCCCTTTGTATTTGTCATGCACTAGGAGAGTCTCCCAGGTGATAGCTATATCCAGCTCCGGTCAGCAAGTACTTGTGGGCATCGAGAATAGTGTCTGGGTTTTGTAACTGTATATGGGATGGATCCCTAGGTAGAGTAGTCTCTGGATGGTCTTTCCCTCAGACTCTGCTCCACACTTGGCCTCTGTATCTCCTTCTGTGGGTATTTTGTTCTCCCATCTAAGAAGGACCAGAGTATTCATACTTTGTTCTTCCTTCTTCTTGGGCATCATTTGATATGTGAATTGTGTCTTGGGTATTCCAGGCTTCTGGGCTAATATCTACTTATCAGTGAGTGCATACCATGTGTGTTCTTTTGTGATTGGGTTACCTCACTCAGGATGATATTTTCCAGTTCTACACATTTGCCTAAGAATGTCATGAATTCATTGTTTTTTAATAGCTGAGTATTATTCCATTGTGTAAATATACCACATTTTCTGTATCCATTTCTCCATTGAGGGACATCTGGGTTCTTTCCAGCTTCTGTCTATTATAAATAGGGCTGATATGAGCATAGTTGAGCATGTGCCCTTATTACATGATGGGGAATCCTCTGAGTATATGCCCAGGAGTGGTATAACAGGGTCCTCTGGTAGTATTATGCCGGGTTTTCTGAGGAACCACCAAACTGATTTCCAGAGTGGTTGTACCAGCTTGCAATCCCACCAGCAATGGAAGAATGTTTGTCTTTCTCCACATCCTCACCAGCATCTGCTGCCACCTGAGGGTTTGATCTTAGCCATTCTGACTGGTGTGAGGTGAAATCTCAGGGTTGTTTTGATTTGCATTTCCCTGATGACTAAGGATGTTGAACATTTCTTTAGGTGCTTCTCAGCCATTTGATATTCCTCAGGTGAAAATTCTTTGTATAGCTCTGTACCCCATTTTTAATAGGGTTATTTAGTTCTCTGGAGTCTAACTTCTTGAGTTCTTTGTATATATTGGATATTAGCCCTCTGTCGGATGTAGGGTTGGTAAAAATCTTTTCCCAATTTGTTGGTTGCCATTTTGTCCTATTGGTAGTATCCTTTACCTTACAGAAACTTTGTAATTTTATGAGGTCCCATGTGTTAATTCTTGATCTTAGTGCATAAACCATTGGTGTTCTGTTCAGGAAATTTTCCCCTGTGCCCATGTACACAAGTTTCTTCCCCAGTTTCTTTTCTATTCGTTTCTATTAGTTTCAGTTTACTTTTATTAGTCTGGTTTTATATGGAGGTCCTTGCTCCACTTGGACTTGAGCTTAGTGCAAGGAGATAAGAATGGATAGATTTGCATTCTTCTGCATGCTGACCTCCAGTTGAACCAGCACCATTTGTTGAAAAGGCTATCTTTTTTCCACTGGATGGTTTTAGCTCCTTTGTCAAAGATCAAGTGACCATAAGTGTGTGGGTTCATTTCTGGGTCTCCAATTCTATTCCATTGATCTACCTGCCTGTCTTCTAGTAATGGGGATCAGAGTCAGAATGGGACATCCCCTGTAACCTTGCAAGATTTCCAGTGATGGGATTGGGACACCAACTTAGCCACAAAATTTCTGACCCACAATTTGTCCAGCCTGCAAGATGTGCTGGTGTATGGGTGGTACAGAAAGTGTGGGAGTGGCCAATCAATGACTGGTCCAGCTTGAGAGCCATGCTACTAGAGGGAGCTCAATCCTGACACTGCCTGGAGGGCCAGGAATCAGAGCCCAGACAGCTCAGAGACTCAAGATAGAACCAAACACCACTAGGAAAAACAATCAATGAAATGATCCTTAATGACATTCTGCAACACTCATTGACAGGAACCCAGTATAATCTTCGTCAGAGAAGCTTCATCTGGCAAGTGATGCAAACAGATGCAGGGACCCACAGCCAAACATAGGGTAGAGTTTGTAGAATCCCATAGAAGAGGGGAGGGGGGATTGTAGGAACCACAGGGGTCAAGGACACCATAAGAAAATCCATGGAACCAACTAATTCGTGCTCATGGGGCTCACAGAGTCTGAACTGACAACTGACATCCGGGAGCCCGCAGAGGTCTGATCTACGCCCTCTATGCATTTGCTACAGTCGTACAGCTTGGTCTTTTTGTGGGACTCCTAACATGAGGAGCAGGGACTATCTCTCACTCTTTTGCCTGCTTTGGGACCTTACTGGGAGTTCTCTTCTGCCCTTAATAAAAAAGTAGGTCCCTAGTCTGATTGCAACTTGATATGCCATGTTTGATTGATATTCCTGGTAGGCCTGACCTTTTCTGAAGGAAAATGGAAAAGAAATGCATGGGGGTAGGAAAGGTAGGGGGAAGGTACTAGGAGGGCGAGAGGGAAGCAAACTGTGGTTGAGGTGATATATTATCTCTATCTATCTATCTATCTATCTATCTATCTATCTATCTATCTATCTATTTATCATCTATTTATCTATCTGATATATGATATGGTTGATATATGATATATGATATAAAATATATAAGAATAAATTTTTAAAAAATCATTAAGATTTTTCAGTTAGAGAAAACATTTATTATATAAGGGGCTAGTTTCATTGCATAGTAACCTAGAAGGTGGACAGAGGGTGGTAAATGGATTTCTTAAGCATTTAAGTCAATTGTCTCACAAAGAATTTCTACATATATACATATATAACCCCAGGGATATAAAGTATCTCAATATAATTATCAGTGTTACATATGAAGAAATGTTAGTACAAAGTAAGTGGAATGCCATTAAATCTCAACCTAACAACTTATTTTGACCAATAAATTTTGTTTAAAAACATATAGTTTCATGCAGCAGAAACGGATGCTTCCGCAAATTTGTTATCAAAATGTCTGACTGTAAGTTATTTTATCTTCTCCTTTCTTTCTGGTTAGCTGGTAATAAACGTGGGGGACGTTTCTAAGTGTGTACTCTATCTCCACTGCTTTTTTTCTTTCTTCTTTGATACCTTCTCTTCAAGTCTACATAAAGAGAACACTGTCTGCAACTTTAGGCAGCCAGATTCCATGAGCTTTCAAAATCCTCTCCTTGCAAACAAGCCTGAAATTGACTCAACAGTTATCACCACTGATTAGGTGACATTCACAATAAAACTCTGTCAAAAATGGAACTTCCTTTAAGCATTCAGAATTTAGGAAGTCTCTTCTAAACTGGTCATTAAACACTGTCATTAACAGGAAGCTATGAAGTTGTTTCCAAAGAATCCAACAGTTTATTTGCACAGCTGCCTATAGAACTATCCTTTTAGAAGGGAGGGTGGGGAATGAGAGCCCAAGGAACACAGCAGAACTTTCTAGAGAGTCAGTGCAGGGTTCCCCATGCTCAGGGGCATCTGTGTTCCTTTATTAGATGTATCTACAGAAATCCTGTGACAGCTGACTACAATTTGCTTTTCAAGATTACCTCACCTTACTTCCCAATCTGGGATGGAAATTATGGGCCTTTGATCTGGAGAATACAGTATGTTACTAAAGAATCATTTTCTTCATTTTTTAAAGGTACATTAAGCTCTCTGCCTTTACTTTCTCTGTTCCATTCTTTCTTTCTTTTTTTTTTTTCAACTGGAGGTCAGCATGCAGAAGAATGCAAATCGAGCCATGCTTATCTCCTTGTACTAAGCTCAATTCCAAGTGGATCAAGGACCTTCACATAAAACCAGATACACTGAAAATAATAGAAAGGAAACTAGGGAAGAGCCTTGAACATATGGGTACAGGGGAAAATTTCATGAACAGAACACCAATAGCTTATCCTTTAAGATCAAGAATTGACAAATGGGACCTCATAAATTTGCAAAGTTTCTGTAAGGCAAAGGACACTGTCAAAAGGTCAAAGCAGCAGCCAAGAAACTGGGAAAAGATGTTTACCAACCCTACATCCAACAGAGGGCTAATATCCAATATATACAAAGAACTCAAGAAGTTAGACTCCAGAGAGCCAAATAACCCTATTAAAAATGGGGTACAGAGCTAAACAAAGAGTTCTCACCTGAAGAATATCTAATGGCTGAGAAGCACCTAAAGAAATTTCAAAATCCTTAGTCATTAGGGAAATGCAAATCAAAACAACCCTGAGATTTCACCTCACACCAGTCAGAATGGCTAAGATCAAAAACACAGGAGACAGCAGGTGTTGGCGAGGATGTGGAGAAAGAGGAACACTCCTCCACTGCTGGTGGGATTGCAAGCTGGTACAACCACTCTGGAAAGCAGTCTGGCAGTTCCTCAGAAAACTGGGCATGTTCCATTCCTTCTAAAACATAGCATTAAGGCCAGGGAGATGGCTCTGTGTGTAAAGATGCTGGGTTGGAAAAGCCTGGTAATGTGTGCTTGATCCTGGAAATCTATACAAGGTGATGGAAGAAGAGAAGTGACTCCATAAAGATGTCCTATGACCTCCACATGTGCATTGTGACACATTTGGCCACACACACACACACACACACACACACACACACACACACACACACACACACACCATGCATGCATGCATGCATATATACATACATACATACACAAACTTAAATTATATTAAAATAATTTGAATTATTTTAATTAAAAATTAAATTAATTAAACTTAATTTTGAAAATTAAAAAACTCCCAGCATTGCACATACAGACTAGCTAAGCAGAATTTCTAATTTCTCCCTATGAAGTACGGAATTCAAATTCTTATTTTCCACTCAAAAATTTTTCAGTTTGGTCACTAATTGCACAATTAACTATCTCATCATGCTTTGTCTTATGAAATTTGGGCTTCATTTATGTCTTCTGTGAACATGTTATCTTGCATATTTCAGTACTGTATCTCTGCTCACAATATCTCTTTGCTTGAAAGAACAATCTTTATTCTCCCTTCTTGAAACTATCATCCACTGAATCTCCAATTAAGACTGCTCAAATTTGAAAATAACAGCCTCTTTACCTTAGGTACCATTTACTCTCTACACCACTCACCAAACGCCTAGCTGAGGGTACAGGGTAAGACCTGCCATGCTGTCTTTTGTTCTTATCAGGGCAAGTTTCCCCAGCATTCTGATAGATAGTTTTTAATCTCTCCATCTGAGGAGAAAGCATATTTCACGGATACTGGATTTGCAATGCACTTTCTATATTCTTGAGGATGGAGGATGGGATTGTTACAAAGCCCTGCTAGGTTAAAATAGGCTCCTGCATCTAAGAATTGTGTAACAAAGATCAACTTTGAATGAAAGGGAGAATGTGCTGAGAGAACTCTTGCTGTTTGCTATTCTTCCCCTAACAGATTCCCTCAGCTCAGGCAGGATTACTATTTCTCCCTGGATAGACAAAGATTGCATTTCAAGCTAACACTGGATGCTTTGGACTGAATTCTGTGCAATGGAATGTACATGATTGTGATTAAAATGTACTTCGTGTTGAGTTACTTTAATCCCATTTTGAACAAAGATAAATGCTTTTACATAACTTCACTTTCAATTTATTTCTTTTAAAACTGGGCATGGCAGGGCAGACCTCTGATCGCACAATTCAGGAGGCAGAAGCAGGAGGATTGTTGTGAGTGTGAGGCCAGCCTTTTCTACATAGTTGGGCCCTGTCTCAACATCTATGTTTGTTTTTACTCATGAATATTATAATCAGAGAACATTTTCTCTCTTCTAATTTTGGATGAAAAATATTTTAATAAATAGAGGATTCTTTTTTAAAGAATACTGCAATTAGTTGGTGTCTAGCAATGTTTCCATTTTAAATCGTGACTGTCCCTCAGAGCCCTAGGTGTTGTGAAGCAGTGAAAAGTTTAAGTGGTGTGGCCTACTGGAAGAGAGGGTGAAGGGAACCTGGTCTTTTCTGTTTCTCTTTTACTTCCAGGCTAGATGACATAATGCTTTACCACAGGCTCCAAAACATTATGCCAAATTACCATGGGTGGAGATCTGTAAAACTGTGAGCCAGTTTCTCCCAGGTATTTATCATAGCAACAGATCGCTAACACAGGCAGAGTACAGATTTTCTTGAGAAGCCAAAATCCAGGGCTAGTTCTTTAACACAAACTGGTATGGCATTTGCATATGAAACGTATGTGTATTATTGTAGACTTTGAATCTCCTCTGGATTACTTGTAATTCCTACTACAGTGGAAATGCTATGCTAATAATCATAAATTACTACTTTTTAATGACAAGAAGTCTTTTTCTGCTCAAACAGACACTTCTATGGTTGGTTGAATATGTGGAAGCAGAAAGCTAGGCTGTGAAGGGCTCTCGACGTGACATTTATATGAAGCAGTGCCAGAGACAGCACTTTTCAGAAGCAGGAACAGGAGGGCTGGAGGACTGTGCATTTTCAAATAATGAAGGGCAAGGCAGCTTGAGCTGGAAGTTGAAATTCATGAATTTTCTGGTATTCATTTTAGAAAAGAAACTCTTGGATACTTTTCTCTACACACAGATGTGCTGATTATTCTGACTAGATTGGAAACTTTATCTGCTTTGAAAATGGCTCTACACTGCTTGGCAAGAAGTGGCAAGTTTATTACTGGAAAAATGAGACCTAACAATAGTTCATTTAGATTAAAAAGGTACTGCTTAATAAAGGAGCCTCTCTAACTGAAGAGATAGATGGTTAATGGATTTATGATTGCTTGATATCAACAACATGAAACAAAACCCAGGAAAATGGTAAGGATATGCTCATTCATAAAATCAGTTTGTAGAAAAATATTTCATATGAAGCTTGTAGAATCATAAACACCAAACTTTCCCCAATGGGCTGCCATGCACTCCTTTACCTATCAGTTGATGAATAATCCCTCGTTCACAAAGGTCCTTGTTCACAGTCTCATCCTCAAGATAAACCATGGCTCTGAGGAGTCGTAAAGTGTAGCGCATCTGGGCAAACTTGTTTCCACGGCCACCTGTACCATGGAAACTGTTACCATGAATGAAGTAGGAATCTGTGGGAGAAATTAACAATTTAATTTATACTAAGAAACCCAAAGCCTGAAACACTTCAAGTAAATGTTCTCATTTGTAAACAAAACAACATATAATTTCTTTTAAATATCTATATATTTAAGGAGATATTAAAGTACAATTATCTTTGATTTTCTCTCTCCTCTCTCCTCTCTCTCTCTCTCTCTCTCTCTCTCTCTCTCTCTCTCTCTCTCCTCTCTCTCTCTCTCTCTCTCTCTCTCTCTCTCTCTCTCTCTCTCTCTCTCTCTCTCTCTCTCTCCAGAAATATTGACCCTTCCTTCTTTCTTTCTAATCTTAGAATGGAAATATACAAATATGTGTCTTAAAATTTTACCCAAAGGTGGTATTGTTTGTGCCTTTTGCAATGCTCTGTTAGTAAATGCCATGTTTTAAAAATTACTCACATTGGGGGCTAGAGCAATAAAGAATACATACTGTACTTCCAGAGAATTCAAATTCTGTTCCCAGCACCCACAGAGGGTAGCTCACAACAATCTGGAACTCGAGTTCCAGGGGATCTGAAACCTTTGGTTTCTATGCACAACTGCTGCATCCATGTGTGTACACAAACACACAATTAATAATAAATAATAATAAATAAAAGTAATACATTTTTACAAATTATTTACAGTATCATATGTAGACTTGGATCATTATTTTAGTTCCCTTCAGCATTCATTTAAAAACAAATCTACAGTGAACATTTTGTCCTTGTCCTGAATGGAAAAGGGGTTCTCCAAGTGACCCACATCATACAGATGTTACCTGAATCTTAGGAAGGTTACCCAATGGACACAATACAAAAACCAGTTGATTCTTTTGTTAAGTCTGTTAAACGTTATATAGTAGCTCATTTTTAGCTTAATCTGCATTTCTCTTTTTATTTCTCTGGTTGAGTTCCTAAAATGTTTTCAGAACATCTGAAACTTTCTGAGTAACATGGCAATCCCCATTTTTTCTATGCTTGCTAGCTTAATTATCTTCTTGCTAAAATACACATTTTTAGAAAGTTCACCTTGAATTCCTCATCAAAGAGTAGTAGCTGCTTGCAATTATGGGTTAGTATGTTATGGATTTTGTAATATAATTGTTAGTAATTCTTATTGTTACAGCCATCAATCAACCTTTCCCTTCTGCAGCTTAAGCTCTTGAGTTTTTAAAATAAAAAATTTCTCTCTTAATGTCTATTAGAATGATATCTGTTACGTATTCTTTAAGAGTTTTACAGTTTAGTATTTAGACTTAAGCCATCATTATGCAACCATTTTTTTAGGCAAGGTGAGATAATCTAAATTTTTCATTTTCCTATGGAGGATCCATTGCTTCCACATGACTCTTCTCTCATGGACTATCAGTGTCTCTGGAAATGCCATCTCTTACAGTCAACTGATTGGTCTATCTCTGGAACAGTATCCCATCATTTAATTACTATAGTTTTTGACAGGTTTTGAAAAAAAGCCAAGTAAAAATTTTTCTCCTTTTTGAGACAGAGCCCATGGGTCCCAAACTGGTCTCAAACCTGTTAGTAGCTGAGGATGTCCTCAAACTTCTGGTCCTCCTGCCTCTACCTCCTAAGTGCTGGGATTATATGTGTATGCCCTCATAGCAGGGTATCTCAGGGTTCTCAGCATGCACTCTATGAATGGGTTACATTCCTAACATTCTCTTTCCTTTCTGTTGTAATACATTATTTCAAAGGTTCTTCTATAAGTAGCCTTAGGTTAAGGACTTTTAAAAGAATTCAAACACTATTGCGTGTTATGATGGAGTCTGGGTTACATCTTTGCTTTGCTTTCATTATGTGGTCAGAAACACATCATGTAACTTCTCAGACTGGGTTCTGCCCATCTGACAAATCAGAGGTAGAACTGCACTGAGGGACTCTGCAAAGTGAATGAGGCCCAGCACACGAGGCACAAGTAACTGTTACTATGTGTCTTCTTATGAGATAACATTTTCCACTTTGCCTCAGAATATTCCGTAAATATAAAACAATGTGAACAATGTTCAGAACTGTTTTATTTACTAATTTAATAAGTTAAGTTTAGCAACTTAATATATTAGAAGCTAGAACATACAAAGGATAACAATATTATCTCCTTTGTGAATGAATACATGTTTTCTTCTCTATTTGTGAGACAGGTTGCTCAGTCTGTTGTCTCAGCACCTTTAAGAGCTGGGACTTATAGTCTGGGTCTGGCTACTGCTGATGTAACGAAAATGCATCCTACAAAATTCTTTTCATCTAGGTGTGGTGGTGAACGTCTATAACCTTAACACACAGGAGGCTGGGGTGGGAGGATTACGAGTCTGTGGATAGCCTAGTGAATTCTACTGAGTCTTTCCTTTCTCTTTTTCACGCCCCCAACATATTCTAGAGAAAAATTGCTGACAGAAAGAAATTGGATCTTCCCAATCAAATTTGTAAGCGCATGAATATATTTATTTTCTAAGAATTGAATAAAATAACATTTGAAAATTGAGGCTTTTCTCTTTGACAGACAATATCTTAGAGCTAGTGCTTGTGGCTAGATAACTAGATTTTAAACATTATGAAATTATTTAGGGATTTGTGTCCACTTTAGCCTAAGCAGTTGTCTGGTACTCAGTAGACAATGTCTGTTGGATGAATATACTAAAATATTGTCCAGATAAATTTCCTTCCTAAGAATAAGTTTTGTATAGTCCTCATAATATAAAAATTTGAATAAAATTATATATATAATTTCTTTTAAACATTTATTAATTATATTTAGAATGCCGGCTAATATTTAACTTTGAAATCCCAATGTTTTTAAAACACTTGTTTTATCTTTATTTATAAGTGTGGGTGTCTATGTGGGGGCCTGTGTACATGAATGCAAGTGCTTGCACAGGTCACTGAACGTCCTGGAGCTGGAGTTACAGGCAGTTGTGTGCTCCCCGACACAGGAGCTTGGAGTCCAACTTAGGTATTCTGCAATAACAGTAGGTGATGCTAACTGCTGAGCTATCTCTCTAGCCCTAAAGTCTCAATGTTTATTAACTCAGATAATCCACTACAAGAATGAATTAGATATTTTGGTTTTCTTCAGTGTAACTATTGCTTTTCTGTGCAAATACTGAAAGTTCAGTTGAAACGCAGACCAGACCAGAGTCCTGAGAGATCCTGACGGGCACTCACCCTCATGGCCACACCATTCTAGAAATGCAAGGACCCGGGCATTGCCATGGCAGGACATGTACTCTTCTATCAACAGAGGAGCCACGGAGGACAAGGTGGCAATCGCATGCAGTTGTAGTTCTTCATACTGTGCTGCAGACCACTCGATGATTTTCAGTCTCTCGGGCTTTTTTACATAGGTTAACAAAGCCAAAATAACTTTGCCATCGATTAATAGCTTTAAGAAAGGCAGAATGTACTTTGTTAGGAGCATAATTAAAATATCTTTACTTAGCAAAATTAAATAAATACAAGATCTCAAATTTGAAATATCAGTGATAATTTCAAGATATTTCTCTTCTATCTGTGACAGTACAGATATTCCAAACACATGGAAACACAAAAAAGACAGCACACTAGCACCATCAAGGAGAACTTTGCAACACTAAGAGGAATGTGCCCCGTTCCTGGGGTGTGAGTTCTTCTGCCGATGATAGCAGAAAATATACATTACTCATTTTTGAGGCAACTCAGATATATGCTTCCATACATAACAAAAATCATAGAGGTAGGAGATTGGAGGCAAATAAACGGGTGGTGTTTCTACCCTCCTTTTTCAGTTTTCTCTGTTTATAGTGCTAGGGATCAGAGTCAGCCTGTGCATGCCAGTCCACCAGCCTCCCACTCTCCTGTGCCTCTAGCCCTCAAAAGCACACAAATGTAATAAGAGGGCACTGCAAGCTAATTGTTTCTTATGTACAAATGAAAGAATTGATACATTGAATCAATTACTGTCAGTCAGGTCACAAGCCATTTTTTTTAAAGATTTATTTCTTTTCTGTATAAGAGTGCACCATAGCTGTACAGATGGTTGTGAGCCATCATATGGTTGCTGGGAATTGAACTCAGGACCTCTGCTTGCTTTGGCTCAAAGATTTATTTATTACTATATGTAAGTACGCTGTAGCTGTCTTTAGACACACCAGAAGAGGGTGTCAGATCTTATTACGGATGGTTGTGAGGCCATTTTTAATTAGACACTTTAAGATTGGATAACTCTATTGAACCTAGCATTTTAATAAAAAATTAAAACATAAAAAATTATAAAATGACCAATGGCAAAAGGAAATGGCTAGTGGCTAATATGATCATTACTGGTTGATGCATATTTCAGTTCATGAGAATGTAAAACTCTGTCCTACATAATACTATTTTTCCTACTTAGCATTAGTCTATGTAACAATCAAGAAGATTATTTTTTTAAATCTCTACTGAATTCACTAGCATGTTATTTCATGGTATACATTGAAAGAGAATGAGACTTGGAGTTAAGAGCAAGAATATTAGTTCTAACATCACTGTGAAAACTCAGCGGACAACATTTGAAATACTATGTGACACAGAACATGGAAAGAGAGATGGGTGGATAAAAATGAAAGATTAGGCTTTTGTGGAGAAAATACAGGCTCATAAGGGTCTGAGATTGGCATAACAGAGGTCAGCTGTTACTGTGCATTACATCATCCCTTTCTGGATAGTCAGAGGAAATTGATGGGCTGTGTGTGCGGACTGTGCCTGTGACTCAGTGGTGGGGTGCTTGCCTCAGTGACAGCAAGGACAGGTGTTCAATCCTGAGCAGTGGGAGGGGGGGTTGAGGAGGGGGTGGGGGGTTGAGGCTGTGTGAACTATTTTTGTTTTATGTTCTCTTAGTTAGGAGATCTGAATATATTGCTCAATCTCTTAACTTCTATTATTTTTTTGTTAAGTGTGGTTCAAAGTTATCCTTCGTGTGTACTGTTTGCAAAGGACATCTTAAAGGACTACAGTTCAAGCTGATAAGGTTGTTACTTTCTGTGGTATAGAAATGAATTGGCTAATGAAAGATTTGAAATCGTGATTTTAAAAATACTATACTATTATATAAGATGCTTTTATTAACTTTTCTATTTTGAGTCATCTTTACCTGTACAGTAGTTAAATCTTTACATAAGATCACAATTATATTGAATAACAATTTCTTCAGCTCAAAATCTTCATAGCAGTTAAAAAGCTTAAGACTTTTTACCAAAGGGTTTTGACTTTTAACTGTGAGAGAAAAACACAGGGAGTGAAGTGAAAGCTAAGGTTACATAGGAGACTCACCAGTACACTCACAAAATGCTCAAGATGGTACAATTTTTACCTTCATTAAAAGTTGCAAATAGTATCAAATCCCTGGTAAAGCCACATTCCTATTAGAAACACACAAAACAAGCAGAAAGGTGAAATTGGAATGGCAATTAAGCTACAATTAAGCTGAGTACCCATACTGCTGCTATATAATTTCCATACTGCAATTTATTTGCATTTGTAATCCTACTAATAATGGACAAAAGCGAAAAAGCACCGCCATGACTAGACAGCTTGAGTTTACTTAATTTAAACTTGCTGAAGCTTTTAAGAGGTATTTTATATTAGTCCATGTATACCTGAAGTGCTATGTGGACGAGTGAGTTGCCGCACACACCCACCTAGTTCTTACCCTAGTTCTTAGGGATACCACAGCAGTGGGAAGGCTGATTCTTTTTAATAGCCATTCTTTTCAATATTACCTTTATCCCAGTCACTCTCTGTACATCAAAGGACAGCCAGGAAGAGCAAAACAGCACTGTTTAACACAAAAGCCCTGAAGAATGACCAGAGCTGCAAATACCTCAGCACAGGGAGCTCATTTTTGACAGAGACATGCTGTCTGGACTTCGCATATTAAGTAGAGTTTATAGGTGCACACAATACTGGGCTTTTGCACTGACAGCATGATTTTCCTCCCTCTTCAGGATTCACATGGCTCCTTTAAAAATGTAAAAATGTTATTGCTTCGGTTTATATTCATGCAATTACTGGAATGTTGACCGTGACAGAACTGAGAACTCACTGACTGGTCATGGCCTGTCAGACAAACATAGGGTCTAGCTACATATGGAAGACTTAACTAAGTGTTATGTCGGACTACCTTATGTATTTCACAGTATGAATTCCACAACTTTTCTTATGTTGGACCACTTGATGTACCCTGACAGGTATTAGGACCTTTATAGGTAGTATAGTAATATGGCTGATGTGTGAATATTGTGATTTTAATCATTCAATTATTTGTTCACTATACAGTACATGGAGGGGCTGAAAGATGGCTGAGGAGATAAAAAGTGTGGACCTGAGTTCAGTTCCCAGAACCCACTTCAGGTGGCTCACAACCACCAGTAACTTCAATTCCAGGTGTTCCAACACTGCCCTCTGCCTCTGTGGGCACCTACACTCATACAGAAGACTACACTCATACACACATATGCCACACTAAAGTATTGAAATAAAAATTTTTAAATATAGGGAGAATTAGTTTCTGATATGGCTAGGAAGTTATGATAAAACAATCTTTGAATGAAAATATAAAAAGTACCAATCTTGTGCTTCTCTCTTAGCCAAGAGAAAGTAGACATTGGAAGAAAGTAGGAACTTTGATGAAGACTAATGAATTCACTGTGTAGATTCTCATACCAACTCCTTTTAAAATGGGCTTTCAGCTCAACAGCAATCCTATTCTACACCTTGTGTATGGATGCTAAACTCAAAAGTCAACCTACAGTCTAAATGGACCCAGGAATCAGAGGATGAGGCAACCACAGTCACTAGAATGAAAGGTACAGTCTCATAGAGGAAAAAGCCAGAAGCAGAATCAAAATATGCACACAAATGCTCTGACTCTGACTGCTGCCTGACCTGTCCAAACACAGATAGTTCTACATATGGTAACTAAGGCTAGAAGAACCATAATCTATCATAGGTATGAATGCAGATAAGTCCCATCTCTACTCATAATAAAACTGATTAAAGTACTCTTCAGAGACCTATGTCAGAATCCATAGTAAAGATTCTCAAAATGAATGGGTGTACAAAAACTACATAAAGTAGAAATTGTAAAAGTGAATCAAAAGGGACCAGGAGTGTAGTTCAGTGGTAGAGTCCTTGCCTCCACACTGCAAGCCCTGGGCTTATCTCCAGTACTGAAGAAAAAGAGAAATTCTAAGATCTGAACTACAAACAAAAATAGAAAGGGGTGTTTGTACAATGAATGAGACCAGGAAATTTAGTTAATTTAAATATATAGGCCAATACAGCCACCCAACCTGAGGAATACAGAGAAAAATTCTTGAAAACAATGACTAGAAGTCTACAACCATATGAGACCATTTCAAAGACTAATTTAATGTATTAATATTTGGAATGTTAGACCAAGTTGGGAGAGAGAGTAAGCTAAAAACTTTCGATGGAAATAATGACCAAATTTGTTCAAACTTGCTGAAAAAATTACATATGTAGGGACACTGTATAAACCTGCTGGACACCAATGATGGGGGAGGGTCTTGAAAACAGAATTTAAAGGACACTTTCCTATCGGGAAGCAAGAATTCCAAATAACCAGTACTTACCAGGAACAGCAAAGAACAGAAGACAGTGGAACATTATCTTTCAAGTGCTAATAGAGATTTTTTTTCAACCTAGAATTCTATATGCAATGGACATACATTTCAAGAATTAAGGTAAATTACTGATAATTTTAGATAAAAGAACCCCAAGAGACTTTGTGGAGAGCAGGTACCACGTATGTACCGCAGGAAATCATAAAGTTCTTTCAGTGAAAAAGAAAATGAAGCTAGATAGACAGGAACAAATGAAAAACACCAGAAATAATGAATATGGAAGTGCTGAAATACAGAGCAGATGCTGATGCTGGACTTCCAGCGGAATGCAACAGCGTGGTGGGGTGGAGGTGCAGCGGTGACTATTGAGACATTAAAATACAGTTTAGCAGTGCAGAAACACAGATAAATACTAGAACATAATTTAGAGTACCCCCACTACTTTCACCGTTAAAGTTAATATGATCAAGGCATACTCACAATCATTGGCGCTCCAGGGTTCTGAGCTATAATTGTGGTAATAACTAATATATCATTTCTAAGCTGACGTTCATAGTGACTATGCCCCCTCACAAATAGGTTTTTAAATACTTCCTTCAAAGCCCTAGAAAATAAAATGTTAGAAAAGGATATCGTCACACACAAAATATTCGTGTTTCTTCAAAATTCCTTTGTAGAAATTCTCCCTAGTATGAAGTGTATTGGGAAGATGGGTTTAGGGGAAACATTTAGACCACAAAGGTGGAGCCATTATAAAGGAATCAGTGTCCTCACAACAGGAAGCCCAAGAGCTCTCTTGCCCCTTTTGTTCTTGTGAGAGGAGGAGTCACAGCCTGCTATCTGGAAGTGTGTTTACTGGAAGTCAGCCATGCTGGCACCCTGAACTGATTTCTAGCCTCTAAGACGGTGAGAAAAAGATTACTGTTGTTTTTAAAGTATAAATCTCTAAATCTCTGAAGGCTGAACTAAGACATATTTCTACAGAAATACTTATGCCTTTATCAATAAAATCCTACTTTTAATTTTAGACTTTGCCCAAAGTATTGCTCTTCTTTTATCCTTCCCAATCTGCTTCTAATTCACAACAATGTTCCAGACAAGAACCCACTAATCTAACTGCATACAGCTGCCGATGTGATTGCTCTACACGATTTAATTGTGTCGTGTTAAAGCCACTCAAAGCTTCTATTCCTTCTTAGGCTAGGTCCTCTCTTCTAGCAAGCTTTCCAGGGCTCTGCTGCTAGGTTCTTACTCTCACTGGACCCTCAGCTCTAAGCAGTCTGCTCTACTCTTCCGCTCTCATCATACTCAACTTCTCTGTTTTCCCCACTGAAACTGATTTTTACTTCTTTCCTATGTGTGATGCTCTCTGCAAAAATCTTTTCCTGTGTCTGACTCCTAATATCTGAGATCCTCCTAAGGTTAATGAGCACAAGGATGCATAAACCAGCTCAGTTCCAGGTCAGACTTTGTAGTAGACAGACATAGTTTCTGTGTCTTGAGACCCATTTGCAGTTTTCTTTGTACTAATGTTTTATTTCTTATTTAGGCATTTATTCTGCCTAGCTTGTGGCTCTATGGGAATGATATCAAAAGAGTGGAAGACAGCACCAATAGCTAGAGAAGAGCTAAGTCCTCAGGTTTGCTGAGATCTGAATAAAGTGGCTCACTTTTTAAAGTTGCATCCTCATCAGTGGGTTTCTTTTCTGTGACAAAACACTGACCAAAGCAACCTAAAGGAGGGAATGATTTATCTGACTTATACTTCCATGTCACAATCCATCACTGAAGGAACCCAAGCAGAAACTCAATGGCAGAAACCATGGAGAAAGTGTACTGGCTGTCTCACTCATAGGCTCATGCTTAGCTAGCTTTCTTGTACAGTCTAGAACCACTGACTAGGGAATTATGCTGCCCAGAGTGAGCTGGGCCATCTTATACTAGTTACAATAAAAACAATCACCCACAGACATACAGGCCGATCTGATCTGACCAGTCCCTCTCTGTTGATTCTCTTTTCAGCAATTAGAGACTGTGCCACCGATTAACAGTTAAAGCTAACTAGGACAGTAGGGTTGGGTTTTGGGGTCACATGACAATAAAAATACATTCATCCATATTATTCTGAAAAAGATGGGATACCTTGCAAAAATCTCTTTCATTGTAATTGTTATCCTTTCTTTTAATTGCTTATGTACTTATTTTTGTCTACAAATGTAAGAGAAGGTCCATTCTAGCTTTTAATTAAAAATTATTTTAGTATATATAAAATATTAAATTAAATATACATTTATAATATATATTTAATATATAAAAAGAATATATGTGTGTGTGTGTGTGTATGTGTGTGTGTGTTTTGCTTTCAGGTGTGTCTTCACTACATGTGCATGTGTGTTACAAAGGACGGTCACAAGAGGGCATTGGATCCCTTGAAACTGGAGTTAAGAATGGTTGTGAACTGCCATGTGGGTGCTGGGAATCAAACCTAGGTCCTCTGCAAAAACATAACTGCTGAGCCAACTCTTAGCCTTTTATTTTATTTCATTTCATTTTATTTTATTTTTTAAAATAGAGTCTCACTATGTAGCTCTGTTTGGCCTGGAGCTCACCTTGAACTCACAGAAATGTCTTCCTCTGCCTCCTAAATTCTGGGATTAAAGGTATGTTGCTTACCATACCTAGGCTTTAGGTTATATTATTATAATCGCAGACTGACCCTAGCACAACAAATAATAACCATGTGTTAAACAAGTGAATTATTTGAAACTTATTTGAAAATGTGTACACATTTTATTGACAATTTTAAATATACACCTGGAAAGTGTATATTGCTGAGATCTGAATAAAGTGGCTCACTTTTTAAAGTTGCATCCTCATCAGTAGGTTTCTTTTCTGTGACAAAACACTGACCAAAGCAACCTAAAGGAGGGAATGATTTATCTGACTTATACTTCCATGTCACAATCCATGACTGAAGGAACCCAAGCAGAAACTCTAATTGCTAATCAGAAACCTAATGAATAAATAGTTCTAGAAGTCTAATTTTTACTTTATCCATCTGTAGAGGCACAATTTATCTATATAATAAGACACTTTTAGAGCATCCTAGAGACAAGTGTGAATTCTCCTGGACATAGAGGCATAGTTATATTTAATTCCAGTACTGGGGGAAAAAAAGGAGATCATCCTCACCCAGTTATATTGCATGTTCCAGGTTAGTCTTACTACATAAAACCTATCTCGAAGCTCACAATACAACAAAAATATAGCTTCTTATTGTAGGCATAATGATTTCGTTCAGTGTGTAAAGTTTACCATTGTGTTATTCAAATGCTGATTACTTTGCCCTCATCTTGTTTTGATCTGGACATGGCTTTGCTATGTTTATTTTTTAAAAATTCCTGTCTCAAGCTTGTATAAACACTGCTCTTCATTCATTCTTTGTCTTGCCAACAAAAACCAACAGCCAATAAAGTGCTTTAGAGAGAATAGGTAACACTTCTAGTTCTAGAAGGGGCAGAGAAAGAGTCAAGAAGTGAAGGAGGGAGCTGTGAGGGAAGTGGAGCAACTATCAGAAGAGGGGAGCTGGATCAAGAAAGGATAAAAAATTCAGGTAAGATGGGAATGTTGTCTGGGAGGAAGTCTGATCAGCTTGGAGCTTTAGAATGGAGTAATCATTGCTCAGTATTTGGCTCAAGGCAATATAATAAATCTTAGTCTTTCTGTGTGGTTATTGGTGGAATTATCTGGCTAAGAAATACAGTCACCAGATTAATTCAGTGATTTCATTATATTAAAAGTATTTCCTTTTATAAATTGCGTCCCATGTTGGGCACCAGTTTGTTTTGGTAATTATTATTATGGGGTTTTGCTATATCCTCTTGTAGCTTTTAAATATCTATTAGGGGTTTCTACCCCACTTTAGATCATTTAATTCCCAATAAAAAGGCACAGAGACCTTTAGAATCACAATAGGTTTTAGAGCACTAGAACTGAGCAGATGTCAACTCTTTCTGCTATGTTGTCTACGTCCCTGTGGTGGTCCTCACGATATCCCTGGCCATGACCCTCCTAGGAGTTCCTACTCCATCTGCCCAATCCTCAGAGCCAAGCTCTCACCATCCACCTATTCCATGGTGATTTCCTTCCTTCCTTCCTTCTCTCTCCTTCTCATAGTCCCTCTCTCAGACTTTAAGTCCAGAAATCTTTGCTCCTCCCATTTTCTTCTGCCCAGCCCAGAAGACATCTTTATTAACCAATAAGGGATAACTTGAGGGACAAAGTTTACATAGCATCACTTGGTGTGTGTGAGGATCTCCTTCTCAGGAGCAACCAGACCTTGGGGGCTAGTATTTAGCATTTGAACACATAGGAGCGCGAGATCACCCCCTACATCTTATGGAGATTTCATGAAAAGCAGCCTTGAGATGAATCAGAACAGAACACAGATTCAAAGTTGTGGTTATCTATCATTGGCTCTGCTTCGGGGCAGAAGACATTCCTATCTAACTGCATGCACTTACAGCAGGCATTCCAAGTTACTAAGCTGTGGTATAATTTCCTCCTTTGAAGATTTTTCCAGTAAATTCCAAAGTACTTCTGATGAACGAAATAAAAGCTGTCCTGAGGGATCTGGGTCATTGAGGTGAGCACAGATTCTGCTGACGGCTTGGGCTTTCACCATTAAAGTGCAATTAACTCCTGAAAATCAAATTTAACAAACTATTTATACTGCATAGTTTGTTAGAGCAAAATGTCGGACAGTGAAATGTTAGACTCAGTAATACTATACACACCAGAAGTGGAGAGATGCTGCAGAACTTTAAGAACCCAGAGTTTCTCAACGAGCTGATTCTCAAGCAGGAGCTCTGACTGGACCATAGCTTTTGCCAATCCACCAACCTCTACCATTTTAATCTTGTATGATGAGCTAACCTGCTGGTAGCCTAACACAGCAAGAGGGGCAGTTATTTCACAAAATCATCATTTAATAAGAGAAACAATTTCAAAACTCTTTGAAGCATGTGTGACATTTATAACTTGTACAGTACAGGAATGGACAACGTTTTCTATAAAGGGCAAGATGGTATTTACTTAATCCTTATAGGTTATTAAGATCTGTGTTTCAATTTTTTAGCTCTAGATGATGTAGCACGGTATCATAGCAAAAAGAAAGCCACAAATAATATGAAAATAAATGGACATGGTTGTGTGCAATAAAATTTAATTTGCAGTATCCCAGATTTGTCCTGTGTGCCCTATAGTTTTTGGACTTGAAATAAATGCACAGATTTTGGAAGCAATCTTAAATTCTAAAAAACAAACAATCAAAACAAAACCAACAACAAAACAAACAAACAAATGCAACTACCTGTCAGTAAGTAGTAACTTTCTGTAAGGCCAAACAGCCTGGTAGACAAATACTTTACATTTTCACTCTATGGGACAAAGTACTTCTTCAGCTCTTTCAAGGGATAAGGATTACATCATATCAGTAGTAAATGAGAGGGGAGAAGTAAATGATTGTGAATACAGGGCTATTTTAGGGCAGGTGAACAGCGCAACCTTACAACAACTTCATTTTGCCGTAGGTCCTACAAGACCCTACCACTTTTGCTGGTTTGTCAGGACTATATATTTTCCAATCACTCTACTGAGGACTTTCCAGCTCGGCTCCCCGACATTCAGCCATGCCCATCACTTGGAACCAAGTGAGCCACACTTAGTAAGGGCACTGTCTACAATTCCCAATGTCCAGTTTGATCATATCAAAGTTATTTACACTTACTTCCCTGTACCTCAAAAACTCCTCTCTCTTAACTCTGTACTGTTGTCTTCTTTTTTATCTTAAATAAAGTTTCAAGATACTCTTTTTTTAAAAAATTTCATTAATTTCCTTTGTTTATTTTTGAGATGAGGTATTTTTTTTTGATATTTTATTTATTTACATTTCAAATGTTATCCCCTTTCCCAATTTCCTCTCTGCAAACCTCCTATTCCATCTCCCTATAGCCTGCTTCTATAAAGGTGCTACTCCACCCACCCACTCCTGCCCCCTGCCCTAGCATTCCTCTACACTGGGGCATCAAGCCTTCACAGGACCAAGGGCCTCCCCTCCTATTGATACAAGATAAGGCCGCTTCAGCTCCTCCAGTCCTTCCCCTAACTCCTCCATTAGGTTCCCTGTGCTCAGTCCAATAGTGGGCTGCAAACATCTGCATCTGTATTTGTCAGGATCTGACAAGAGCCTCTATGGAGACAGCTGTATCAGGCTCCTGTCAGCAAGCACTTCTTAACATCCACCATAGTGTCTGGGTTTGGTGTCTGCATGTGGGATGGATCCCCAGATGGGGCAGTCTTTCCTTGAACTGCCTTTCCTTCAGTCTCTGCTCCACTCTTTGTCCCTGTATTTCCTTTAGACAGGAGCAATTCTGGCTTAAAAGTTTGGAGATGATTGGGTTGCCCCATCCCTCAACGGGGAGCGGGGCATGCCTAACCTCTGAATATGGTCTCCACAGGTCCTCTCTCCCCTTTGTTGGGGTATTTCAGCTAATGTCATCCCTGTGGGGTCCTGGGAGGCTGTTGCTTTCCTGGCATCTGTGACTGCCTGGTTGCTACCCACAGTTCCCCATCCCCCATTGCTACACATCTCTGTTCAATTTCCTGACCCTCTGTACATCTCCTCCATCTACTCCCATACTTGATTCTTCCCCTCTTTTTCCCCTCCCCCTCTTCTCTTCCTCCCAAGTCCCTCCCACCCTCTACTTCCCTTGATTATTTTGTTCCCCCTTCTAAGTAAGACTGCAGCATCCACTCCTTGGTCTTCCTTCCTTCAGTTTCATGTGGTCCATGAGTCATATTATGGGTTTTCTACACTCTTTGCCTAATATTCACTTATCAGTGAGTACATACCATGTGTGTTCTTTTGTGATTGAGTTACCTCAGTCAGGATGATATTTTCTAATCCATACATTTGCCTGCAAATTTTATGAAGTCATTGTTTTTAATAGCTTAGTATTCCATTGTGTAAATGTACTACATTTTCTGTATCCATTCCTCTGTTGAGAGACATCAGAGTTGTTTCCAGCATCTGGCTATTATAAATATGGCAGCTATGAACATAGTGGAGAATATGTCCTTATTACATGTTGGAGCATCTTCTGGGTATATATGCCCAGGAGTGGCATGGTTGGGTCCTCAGGTAATACTACGTTCAATTTTTTGAGGTAACACTGGACTAATAGCAACGTTTCTTTTATGAATGTGGGTGCCCTTGCATTTGGAGCATATATGTTCTGAATTGAGAGTTCGTCTTGGTAGATTTTTCCTTTGATGGGTATGAAATGTCCTTCCTTATCTTTTTGATAACCTTTGGTTGAAAGTAGATTTTATTTGATATTAGAATGGCTACTCCACCTTATTCCTTGGGAAATTTGCTTGGAAAATTTTTTTCAAGCCTTTTACTCTGAGGTAGCAATCTGTCTTTGTCATTGAGGTGTATTTCCTGTATGCAGCAAAATGCTGGGTCCTGTTTACATATCCAGTCTGTTAGTCTATGTCTTATTATTGGGGAATTGAGTCCATTGATGTTGAGATATTAAGGAATAGTGATTGTTGCTTCCTGTTATTTTTGTTGTTAGAGATAGAATTATGTTTGTGTGGCTATCTTCTTTTCGGTTTGTTGAAACAAGATTAATTTCTTGCTTTTTCTAGGGTGTAGTTTCCCTTTTTGTGTTGGAGTTTTTCATCTATTATCCTTTGTAGGGCTGGATTTATGGAAATGTATTGAGTAAATTTGGTTTTGTTATGGAATATCTTGGTTTCTTCATCTATGTTAATTGAGAATTTTGCTGGGAACTATTGCCTGGGCTTGCATTTGTTCTCTCTTATGGTCTGTATGACATCTACCCAGGATCTTCTAGATTTCATAGTCTCTCTTGAGAAGTTTGGTGTAATTCTGACAGGTCTGCCTTTATGTGTTACTTGACCTTTTCCCCTTACTGCTTTTAATACTTTTTGTTTTGTGCATTTGGTGTTTTGACTATCATGTGACAGGAGAAATTTCTTTTCTGGTCCAATCTATTTGGAGTTCCTTCTATAATTTTGTTGAACACATTACTGGCCCTTTAAGTTGGGAATCTTCGCTCTCTTCTATACCTATAATCCTTAGGTTTGGTCTTCTCATTGAGTTCTGCATTTTCTGGATGTTTTGGGTTAGGAGCTCTTTGAATTTTGCATTTTCTTTGACAGTTGTGTCAATGTTTTCTATGGTATCTTCTGCACCTGAGATTCTCTCTTCTCTTTTGTATTCTGTTGGTAATGCTTGCTTCTCTGACTCCTGACCTCTTTCCAAGGTTTTCTATCTCAAGTGTTGTCTCCCTTTGTGATTTCTTTATTGTATCTATTTCCATTTTTAGATCATGAATGGTGTTCATTTCCTTCCTGTTTGGTTATATTTTCCTGTAATTCTTTAAGGGATTTCTATATTTCCTTTTTAAGGGCTTCTAGCTGTTTACCTGTGTCTCCTGTATCACTTTAAGGGAGTTATTTATGTCCTTCTTAAAGTCCTTTATCATCTTCATGAGATGTGATTTTAAATCAGAGTCTTGCATTTCTGGTGTATTGGGGTATCTAGGGCTCACTGTGGTGGGAGATCCGGGTTCTGATGATGGTTTCTGTTGCTTATGTTCTTGCCTTTGCCTCTTGCCATCTGGTTATCTCTGGTGTTAGCTGGTCTTGCTGTCTCTGACTGTGGCTTGTCCCTCCTGTACGCCTGTATATCAGTACTCCTGGGAGACCAGTTTGGGTATGGAGAGCTGTGGTACAGGGTCAGGTCCAGGATGCAGATGGAAAATGGAAGGATCCTGTCTGTCCCTGTCCCTTGGTTCTTGTGTCCTGATGGCTCTGGGTGGGTCCCTCTTGGGCCAGGAATTTGAACAGAAGATATTGTTAACTTTAACTCTTTCTCTTTCTTTTGGTGTGTTTCTGTGGTGATGTGTGCCATGACCCATGTGTGCTATGGCATGTGTGTAGAGGTCAGAGGACAACCTTAGAGTTCGTTCTTTCCTGTGACTCCATGGGTCCTGTTGATTGAACTCAGGTCACCAGCCTTGGCAGCAGACACCTTTATCCACTGAGCCATCTTGCCAGTCCTGTCTTCTTTCCTATAAAAGGCAATTTCTCTATATTGCTGAGTTAATTCTAAGCTTGTGTTCTTAATTACAACTTCTTACGTATGCTTTGAGAATTTTGCTTTTCTATTTCTCATTTAGAAGCTTCTAGCTTGTTTGCCTACAAACTTTATTTCTATATCACAAAGCTAATAACAAAACCCAAATAACTGTCCTTTGAGTTTGCCTCCAGTTAAGTTGTCCCACATCTTGTTTTCTTTATAATTTCAACACTAAATATGAGTTTGAAGTGACTGCTTCTGTTCTCAAGATCTATTCATAATGCTATAAGATCACCTTCATCAATAGATCTCAGACATAAACTACAACTTCCCAGGTATGACATTAGCCTGAATTTTCCATCCATCATTACACTGGGATGGAAGGTTTTGTTATTTCATGAGATATAGAGATGTTGTCATTTTAGGGGATGATTACAGATAATTATGGTGTATGACAGGGAGAAAATTAAATAGGGAACTCAGACTCAGGCATTTCTTTCATTTCCTTTTCTCTATCTTCCTTTTTCTCTTAAAGAGAAGGGGGTTGAGAGGAAAAGGGGGATATAGAAATATAAGAAATTAGACAAAAGGGGGTAATTACTGAAGCTACTCTTAAACCAAAAACATTTATAGCCATAATCTTACATTGGTAGAGATCTTTATATATAGATGTAGAATTAAGGTTCTATTTTGTTATATTGTTATAGAATTTTGTATAGTGATACAGGTTTAAAGTTTTCATTGGTATAAATCATTGAACATTGATACAAAATTTAAGATTAATTTTGTTACAACATGACATATCTATAATTCAACTCTTGCATTGGTATTATGCCTATGCAACTCATTTTAAAATACAAGGTTTAGTCACAGTCTGTTTAATGGCTGCTATTGCAAACTGTTTAAAATAATTAAGTAATGCAAGTTAAAAGTCAGTCAAACTCATGGTCATATTAGATACTAGTTTAGTTAGTTACCGTAAAATTTTTTGATGTTAACCAAATAGAAAATAGCTAAGAATAAACAAATATTTGACAACTCAGATATGCTATAAATAGATGATCTTCAAAGCCCCAGAGATCCACAGAATATGGTATTTAAAATTATTTCATTATTAAAAGATCTTTTGACTATGAGACAGGTCTGATCCTGACAGTATCCCCCATTCCATTTCAAAGATGATGATGAACATGGAAGGAGCTGGATTGAGACTGGCTTCAACTGTAGCAAGCCAGCTACTAGGCAAAGAAAATGCCCTAATTTTATCTGCATACTAAATGCTGTACTATAATGACAAATGAATGCAGGATATTCGACTGTTAAGCTCAGCTAAGATAGGGTAAGCAAATCCTTCATAATTCCTGCTTCACATAAGGTCTGTCAGATATTCTGAGCCAGAAGGCTGAAGATAGATGCTCCAACATTATAGAGAATCTCGAGGGGGTCAGCTGTCTCTGTCATTTTATAATTTTTGGAAGCTGCATTCCTGCACTTCCTACATACTGTGGTAAGTTTTATTCCTTCTCAGTTCTCCAATGGGATTGAAGACTAGATATTCATAGTCTTATTATAAGTTTAAATTGTTTAGGATTTAAGAAAATTTTAAAAGTCTAAGAAGATGGTTTTAGGTTGGTAATACAGTTAGAATAGAAAATGATTTAGATACAGAACTCTGAACTCACCAAGATAGGATAGATGATAGAATACTGTAATTTGCCAAATATATAAGGATTGGATATTATAAATATATAAATGCTTTTGTAATTGTTATAATTGAATTCAACTTATATTAGATAGAAAAAGAGCCTTTTATTGAACTAAAAATGGGAATTATACAGAAAATATCTTGTGAATTATATGGATGCATCACGTGTCAACTAAAAAGCCTATGGCTTAGGCAGAAAGCAGAGGTGGAACATCTGGGAGGAGAAAGAATCCTGAGAGAGAGCCAGAGGCAGGAGATTTGCTGGAAAGATGTGACAAGAAAGACACATGGTACCTAAGCACAGGTAACCAGGCATGTGGCAGAATGTAGGTTAGAAAAAAATGGGATGTTTTAAGTTATATCTAGTTAGAGAAGAGCCTTGCTATATGGCTAAGATATCTGAAAATATATTTTGAGTCTGAGTCTTATTTCTTGGAACAGGGGGCTGGGAGGCAGAACCAGGGCCTAATTTCAACACATGTATGTGAAACTAACTGTTGTGACAGTCTCAGTATGTTTGATACTTACAACACAAGGCTTCTCTCCAGTGTGTTATTTTACATACTTGAGGGAACACGAACATGGAGGCTTTCTCCCATTGTTTACATGCATGATGTTTCTCTGCAGTGTAATGTCATGCATGTCTCTGAAGAGAAGATAAACTACATGCTTCTGCACATTGCTTACACTCACAGACTTTCTCCCCAGAGCAATTTCTCTCGTGTATTAGAAATGAAGGGGAATAGCCAAAGGTTTTACAAATACACCTCACATTGCTTACATATATAGGTTTCTCTCCACCATGTGCTACCGGATAGGATATGTCTGAATGTCTGGCAGTCCCATTTTGCTTATCTATATATGGATTCTCATCATGATGTGACCTTTCATGTTTTGGAAACACTGGGCATAGCAATGTTTTTTTGGTGTGTGTGTATGTAGGTGTTCTTTATATTCATTTTTGGGGTTCCTCTTCTCTCTTGACACTCATCTGTTCTAGTGTGAGCAGGCTGAGCTTTGGAGGGTACATTTGGAGATGAAACACCAATATCTACTTCTCCACAATACAAGCTTCTCATGGTTTATGCCATGTGGAATTCTCTTGTTCAAAATAAAACCTAGAGTCTGGCTCACCATTTCTCTACACTGCTTACATTGTTTCATGTTCATAATTTCTCTACCATTTGATCTTTTAGGTTTCCCCTGAGGTTTTTGTTTTGTCTACAAAGTTCTGGCTTTCTTCTTTTTGACATTTTCTACCTTCTTGGTGTCCCAGGTTCACTCCATGTCTGTTCTCTCCTGCAGCCTGCAGCACAACAGGTCTCAGCAGCACACATGGGATCTTGATGATGGTGGTGCCTGACAAGGCTCTTCCTCCTTTTGAACCTTTCTAGTCTTTGGATCCTTTGAACCTCTCTTATTTCTTTGGATCATATTTTCCAACTCTCAGTATAAACACTTTACATAGTGTTCTTCTTGGTCCCTTGGTGTTTGTATGACTTATTTTCTGACTAATTCAACCACTGACAGGTTCAATTTTCATTTCTACTCAGCGAATTTCAAACCTGTTTGTCTTCCCTGATGCTTTTCACATTCATGTTCACCCTATACTGTGTTCTCCAGTCTGTTTATCTGAGACTTCACGATGAATATTTAATTGTAGTGGCTTGTGTTCTCATGCTAATTGTGTTACCCAAAAAACTTGTTTACAATGTTCTACACATAGGCTAAGGAAGCCTGCCCCCAGTTGGCTCTGATTGCAAAATAAAGTTGCCAACAGCCAATGGCTGGGTAGAGTGAAAGAGGCAGGACTTTTAGGTTTCTGGGACAAGGGACAAAGGGAAGAGGGAGGAGAGATTCACCATGACAGGGATGCAGAAGGATCAGAAGTAAAGGCCTGCCAACATATAAAAATCTGGGTATCTCTTCCCCCTTGGGTTTAGGGAACCAAAGGGGGTATGTGCTAGCCGTGGGGCAGTTTAGAAGTGTCCAGCCATTGAGCTAGTTAGACATATTAAAAATTAAGCTGATGTACGTGTGTGTGTGTGTGTGAGAGTGAGTGAGTGTTTCATTCAAGAATCCAAAGAGCTCTGGCAGATGGCTAGAAGCTTGATCACCTGACGGGAGCTCTAAGCAGATTAACTATTCTCCTCTACATTAGATAATCTCCTTAAGTATTTTCCTAGTTCAGATGTCTTTTCTTGTTCTCCTTAGTCACAAATTCTTAGGCTACCATAGACTTACTTTTATCTATTTAAAAACATATAACTATAAAATATCATTTATTTATTCTCTCTCTTAAAATATTAATTGCAAACTATATAATTAATGATGATAAGAAGTATGTCTTAAATAGTATATACTCTTAAGGCTAATGCTTGATACAATCTATTCATAAGTATACATTAAGATTTTCTAGCTATAACATACAGAATTCTCCACAAACATAATAGAGAATGGCACCAGTATTACAAATTTAACATTTACTTAGGTGAATTGATAATGATGAGAATAATTTTATTTACAATTATAAGTAATGCTATTGGTAAAAAACTAAATTTGCTATTCCTTTATCAACTGGGACATAAATATTTACCATCAAGATAAAAATATATTATAAACCTCCAAACTAAATAAAAAATTATACAGTTTTTAGAGATAAGAGGGCAAAGCTGTACAAATTTATTCTTTTTATGTATTGAATCTATGAGCCCCTGTTTGTTGAAAGTCTAGTGAAATATGAGATATTATTTTTTTTTGTTTTCCAAAGCCAAAAGTTATCATTGAAAGATCAATGACAAATTTACCTGGAATATGTTTCTTTAGCGGTTCTGCATGATAGAAGTCAACAATACATTTACAAATTTGTATCCTTAATGTAGAACTTGGTATTTTCATTAGTTCTCCTGCCAGAAGAATAAAGGAGAATGTTGTAAGCTTATTTTAAAATGTAAGCATATAATACTGATATTATAATAATTAAGGTCTCATTAGATATTCACATTGCATATAATTTCATGTGTGATCTTATGTATGTTATGCATTACTTCATATGAGAATGTATGTTGAAAAAGTTCTTGCTAGGTGTTGTTTTTATATGAATATTTACACAATCATGATATCACATTAAGTTCAAGAGAGAACAGAGAAAATGAGATATATAGTGAGTGTAAGATGTAGGAAGTTGTTGCTGGCAAACAGTATACTGTCTGACAGTTAATTCAAAAATAGTTAAGTAGAAAGAGCACTCCAAATGATAAAATACAGTAAATACATAATCCAGGAGCACAATGACTTGCCACTTACATATGTTCTATTGTTGGGTGAAATGAGGTGATACCGTGCATGACAGTATATGTGAACATACATGCATATGTGACTACATAATACTTTGAGTCTATCATTATATATTTGATATCTCAATCATTTCAGCATGTAATTTACAGGAAGAACAGAATGATTCTAATGACAGAGATACTGAAGCCAAGTCATCCAAGATTAAATTCTGACTCTGCTACACACACCCTTTGTAAACTAATACCTTGGTTTTTCCATCCATGAAACAGACATAACAGTTATTACATTTAAGAATGTTATAAACATTGATTTCATATGAGACAAGGGCTGAGAATGTTTAGCATATTGTTAAGTGCTATGTGTGATAGTCACTGTTTGATAAAATACAGGTTAGTAGTCTTTCTAACTAGACTCAGAAATTTGTGCTCCATGGTGCATTCGTTTCTAACATTATATATTAGTTTTGCTCTCAATTTGCTGGCAGGCTAGTAGGAAGGAATCTGAGGCAGTCTTTGTCTCAAAGGCAATAATTTTATGTTCAAGTTTTCTGGGGGTGGGGGGTTGAAGGACACAGGATTTCTTTTCAGCCATACCTATACTACTAGACTGTATTCACTCGTTTGAAGTTCAACAAGAATGTCCCCCAAGAAAATTTGCAGGACTCTGCAGTGACCCATGCTGTCTGGATACCTAAGGACAACCAGAGTCAGCAGAATCAGTTTTTGGATTAAACTGGTTCAGATTGGATTCTCTGAGCATAAAAGAATAAAGAATCCTTTTAAGCCTGGACTTTAATTTGGGCCTCATGTATTATTCACTTCCATCAGAGCAGACATGTGTGAAGAAGCATGGGGTCAGGGGTAAGGTTCAAGGCAGGCCTCCTTGCTTTAGCACCATCTCCTCCAGAATGTTGACCCTTAATAATATCAAGAATATCTCTTTACACGTCAGATTGGAAGCTTCATTTGGAGTGAGAGTGTCAGTGTTTGTAAAACTAAAAACAAAATAATAACGATAGCAGGCAAGAGAACAATTAAACTAGCCAAACAGGAAATATAGGAAACTTTCATCTGCTTCATCTTTTCAGTTCCAATAAATTCAGAATATTTCTTACAGCTTCCTGATTTAGCATTTTAAAGGCAAGTACCAACTTTTCCCCTTATTTATTTCCAGAACCCTTCTCCTGAGTCAGAAATATCTACACATCATTTAGAAGAAACTCTAATACTTACATGCTAGAACCCAGGGGTTCTTAGTAATTGTCATGAACATATTTTATTAAATACTTCATATTGTATATTTTCATTTTACTTCATGTTTCCAGAAATTAAAAAAGGCACTAAACATAGCAGTATTTGCACTACATCATTAGTGATGTAAGAAGTTAGGAGTTCATACTGTCCTCAGTGGCAGAGCAATGTAATTTTACTAACAGGTGTCAGTAATAAAGAATGATGGGATGACAGGTCATGGATTATTCTAGAATGTCTGCTAGTTTTCTAGGAGGCACCATTCTACAATAGCAGGGTCAACAGGAACACTTAAAAATAGTATTACCAACAAAACTTATTTTTTAAATATTAGCATGTCATCCTTTAGAATGTCTTCCTATTTAACTTTTCTACTAACTACAGAGTTGAAATTTCCCATTACTTCTGAACTTGCTTGATTCTTGAGATTTCCTTTAGTTCTCTGTATTTAGTCTAGTCTTTGTGATACTTCTATTATTGGAGCTGAAATTTAGGAAATTCTGAGTAACTATAGTTTAAAATAAATGAAACCTAAACAAAAATAAGTAATATTTAATATTAAAATAAATATGCTGTTTATTCACTTTGGGTGAGCCTTTAAAATCTTGTATGGGGAACACCACTTGGAAAACAACTTAAGGAAACAGTTTTAAAAGTTTACTGATAATTTATCTATTATTTCACTTTTATAAATAAAAATATAAACTAGTAACCATGAATTTAATGTAATTTGTTTGGAAAACATATCATCATGTTCCAGAGGCTGGTTATCAGAAAATGTTGCATTTTTTTTTCTGTTTTGCTTTCTTTTTTCTTTTTTTAAAATTTATTTGTTTTTATTCTTTAATCCCTTTTTTTTCTAAGTTTTTTTTTATTTACATTCAAAATCATTTCCCCTTTCCCGTTTCCTCCCTCCCCCCAAAAGTCCCATAAGCCCCCTTCCCTCCCTCTTTTCCCCATTCAACCCCCTCTCGCTTCTCTGTCTTGGCATTCCCCTACATCCAGTCTTTCCAGGACCAGGGGTCTCTCCTTCCATCTTCTTGGAAATCTATTAATATGCGAATTGCGTCTAGGGTATTCCGAGATTCTGGGTTAATATCCCCTTATCAGTGACTGCATACCATGTGTGTTCTTTTGTGATTGGGTTACCTCACTAAGGATGATATTTTCGTGAATTCATAGTTTTTTTTATTATTATTTATTTTATTTTATTTTTTTAATTTACATTCCAAATCACTTCCCCTTTCCCGTTTCCTCCCTCCCCGAAAGTCCCATAAGCCCCCTTCTCTCCCTCTTTTCTCCATTCAACCCCCTCTCGTTACTCTGTCCTGGCGTTCCCCTACATCCAGTCTTTCCAGGACCAGGGGTCTCTCCTTCCATCTTCTTAGAAATCTATTGATATGCGATTTAATCCCTTTTTTTACAGTCCAGACTTTATCCCTCTCCTGGTATGCCCCCCATCGCTCCCCAACCCATACCTTCACCCCCACCCCCACTCCACCAGATCTCCCCACTCCCTGAGGCCTCAAAAATGATTTATGTGATTGCATTTTTTAGGAAATTATTTTTCTATTTCTAAAAATTGAAAAAAACCTAGATACAAATGCATACCCTTTTATGACATTTTTCATACTTGATTTTATTTAAAAGTTTGGAGCAGACAGTGAACAATGTATATGAACTCAAAAGGTTTCAGCAATGCAGCGTAAGAGCTCAAATGTGAAATCATTTCTGTGTTTACTAAAAGAATACTGCAGATACTTGGTGGGAGCTGGACATGCAATTCCACCCCTAGCTATGCAGGTACTGGCAATTGATAGCTGCTCGTAGAGGAGACTGGTTTCTCTAAGAGTGCATGCTCTGGTGAAAGGCCACCTGTTCAAGAATACTTGACAGCACAAACTGATCTTGATGAGAACAAAAGGACAGTCAAGAGTTGGGTGTAGATGTAAGGAAAGTTGGATGAGGGGGTGAATATGATCAAAAGATGGCCTAAAAACCTCTCAAAGAACTAAAGAAAGGATAACAAAACACACAACTAAACTATACATCAAGTCAAAGAAAAATCAAAGAAGTAAAAGCCAGTCTTCCAACGTAGAGAACAGAGGAGGGCCTTGCTGATATTATGAAACACCTCAGGAGCAAACAGCTCCAGAACTATCACAGAGAACATCGTGGTAATTCTCCACTAAAATAAGGGAAGAAGGAGCCTTGGTGGGGGGAATCCCATTAAGGAAACCATGAAAGCAGATCTGCTCTTTTCCTCAGATTGGTCCTGCTATTTTATATTCCCCCATTGTGATGGTTTGTATATGCTTGTCCCAGGGAGTGGCACTATTAGAAGGTGTGGCCTTGTTGGAGGAAATGTGTCACTGTAGGGCTGGGCTTAGAGATCTTCCTCTTAGATGCCTGAAGATGCCCAGTCTGTTCCTGGTTTCCTTTGGATAAAGGTGTAGAACCCTCAGCTCCTCCTGCACCATGCCTGCCTGGATGTTGCCATGCTTCTGCCTTGATGACAATGGACTAAACTTCTGAACCTGTAAGCCAGCCCCAAGTAAATGTCTTTTATAAAACTTGCACTGGTCGTTGGTGTCTGTTCACAGCAGTAAAACCCAAACTAATACACCCATCTATGACAGTCTTAACTTACCCAGAAGTGCAAATGAATTAGCAGTATCTTCAGTGTAAGTTGTTTCATCCGATACTTTCTTCTTCAAAAATGGCAAGCTTCAGTAAGAATGAAGAATGACAGAGTAATTTTAAATGCATTCCGTGGTTGATACATTCCTTTTATAAGGGGAAATATTTATATTCTAAAGAATAAGGGATATTCTCTCTTAGCCTATCTTATTCTTTAGTGTAGAAAACCAAAAACAATGAAAGAGAAAATTGTATTTCTAGCTAATCAAGAACAGATTAAACAAAACACATTAGTAAAAGTAACGAGATAAGGATGATCTAAGAAAGTAATCTTACATCATTCTTAATAAAATACTTACAACATCTTTCTGATGTCAAAGTCATTGTGAATTACAGTTGTAATATGAATTAGTAGAACTCAGTTAAAGCTTAAAAATGTTTAATGACTTTTCCTGAAGTTCATAAGGCAGGAGTTACCAAATTAATGGTCAATCTCTTTCCAAAGGCCAGTGCCTCCTCCTCATTAGTCGGATTAGCAATTAGTCACAAAAGAACAGAATACTTTTGGAAACAATAACTAATTCAACTTTAAAAATATTAGTTATGTTAGAATTGTAATTCACAGTTACTATAACCAACATTATCTGAAAATACTAATTTGTAAATCATAAAAGACCAAGCTTATGAGCCCAGGTCATTATACTAAATTTCAAGGGACAGATAAAAATTACTTCTTAAAACAAAATATAAACCATTTGAATCTCCTGTGCTGATTGAAGTATAACATATTTGTACATACAACTTCCAAGTCTTTCAAAACATTTACGAAATCATAGGGAAGTGACATTGAAAATGATCGATCATATGTGGAGACGGAAACAGTAAAAGCAGACACTCTTTTCCTCGTGTTGGAAAGTAGGTGCACATAGGAACTGAAAACGATCATATGTGGATACAGAATACTTAAGTTAATTTGACTTTAAAAGTATATCAAGGCAAGCTACAAAGAGACAATTTTATGATTTGTGTGGGGACTCATTCCTGTCCTTTTAGAATTAAATTCAAAGCAAATAATATTTGACTAATGGACAGATAAAGATTTCAAAGTTGGAAAGAATTTACCCCAGAAAGTTTACAAAATCTTATTTATTTTGTTAAGTATGGTATGTTTTATTTTATTTCGTTTGAAGTCTAAAGAGAACAGTTTATAACTGTACTCTTAGCAACATTATATTTTTAATCCCTTTATTTCAACCCAAACACAAACAGATATAGATTAAGTCATATTTTAATGTAGTACTTTATTTTTTCAGATGCATTTTCTTCTAATTAGCATTAAAATTGTTTGAGATTTTATTTCACTTAAAACTCATAAAAAAGTTAAAGATTTCAAAACTAAGATTCTATCTTGCCCCATTTTTACCTTTTTTATCCTATAAGGAGACTCTTACAGGATAAAATACTAGGGTTGGTGTTTCAAGCCAAAAAGTTATGCAGGAAATAAGAATGTGCTCCTGGTACAATGGAAAAAGCAACTAGAGACCAAAGCAGGAACGTCTGATGCATTTTCAATGTTTCAATCTCCAAAAACTTCTTGAAAAGGCAAGCAAGTGAGGATTGGGCCTAGTGAAATGCTGAATAAAGGTGGAAATTTGAAATGTTAAAAAGTTAATAATGTAAATAATTTACAAAGGAGGGACAGGGAAAGCACAGCTGAAAAGATCTGCACTGTTACACGTGAGACGTTCTGCAGACTGAACCATTGCATGGAGCAGACACTGGAGGTGACTGTAAGCCCAGTCCTTCAGAACCTGCCCAACCCCACACACAAAAAGGCACTTTGTAATGTAGTCACTTGTCAACACAAAAACTTCTAGTTTGTTTGAAAGCACTAGAGCAATAATTTATTTCCTTGTATAGAAATCTTCATTGAAAAGTAAGGCCAAACATAGGCATCTGGTAAATTATTTTATTTGATATTAAAGAATTAAATGTAAATGGCTACAAATTTTATTTTATTGCTGCTAAATCTAAGAGCTGGAATGCATATATATATATATATATATATATATATATATACACATACATACACGCACACACACTAATAGTGTCACTTTATTATTTAGCATATTAAATTGGTAGATAGGTTTAGAAGATGAAATTGTCAGAATGATTCTTTCCAACTTTAAGTCTCTTCTTCAGTCTATTGACCTGTATGAGGCTATTTAAACATATATCTAGATCAGCCACTATGTGGCAGCAAAGAAGCATTTATATGTGTGTGTGTCTACATATACGTATGTGTGTGTACATCTGACCTATATGTACATAATATAAATTTATACACATATATTTAGTTTCCAGAGTTGGTGTAGAAACTACAACAGATGAGCATAAGGCATAAAAATATAAAACTCTTACCTCTAATTTATATTCCCATATATACCAAACATAATTTTTCTTCCTCATTCAAAATGGCAAAATCAAATGAAACATGACATCCTGTTGACAACTTATTTAAGTTTTGCTTTTATTATTTTGATACATTATATATCTAACATCTTTGTATACAAAATAAAGCATATAGTACAAAGTAAAGCTAAGGAAAAACAACTTACCCACACAATTTTATGATGTCAGATGCAGGTTCTACAAAAGAGGGCTGCCTTTCAATTTTTTCTGCACACAGACTAAGAATTTTAAATATCTGTGCCAAATCTCTTAGAGGCTTTAATATTTTTGTTAGGAAATAAAGTTATCATTAATTTGTAAGGACATTTCTTATAAGAATTTACCCCAGAAAGTTTACAAAATCTTATTTATTTTGTTAAGTATGGTATGTTTTATTTTAATTCGTTTGAAGTCTAAAGAGAACAGTTTATAACTGTACTTTTAGCAACATTATATTTCTAATCCCTTTATTCCAACCCAAACACAAACAGATATAGATTAAATCCTATTTTAATGTAGTACTTTATTTTTGCAGATGCATTTTCTTCTAATTAGCATTAAAACTCTTTGAGAATTTATTTCACTTAAAGCTCATAAAAAAGCAAAATGTACCTCATGCACCTCTAGAGCTTCAAATAATAACGTTTTATTTTTCCTGTTTACGAAAAGAATGATTAATACAAAACCAAATTTCATTGGTTTTTGTTTGATGGCTAGAGATCATTCTGATTATGACTTCAGGCTCTAGGTTGAATCCTATAGTCTCTAGCTTTGCTGCAGAAGCTTCTTAGACAGGGAGGGGACACGCCTCTGCTAACTTCAGCTTCCTCTGAATTGAAACATCCATTCCTATGAGGAGAAGAGGCTCATGTGACTCAGGAAGTCAACCCTACAAGTCTTGGAAAGCTGGCATTTATGACTGGGGGAACTGCATACAAGTTTTACGGATGTAGCTTTGTGAGCTCTCATTGCTATCAATGATGGAGAGTGCTGTTTAGTGATTCATCTCTCTTTGAATCATCCATGTTCCTGTAACTTATGCCAATACAGTCAATCATTCACTAAATTAGACTTGGGTAGAACTGTTAACTTGGTCTTTCATCTGTGCCTTATAAGGGTTAAATATGTTCTGTTCATATCTACCCAGGAAAAATTATATAACATACTTGGTGCTTGAACAGGGACTGACAGAAGAAAAGAAGAGTTGGGACAGAATGATTATAGGGCCCTTGCAGTGTGTGATGAGACATGCATCTATGACTGATAAGTTTGAAGGCAGAGCCAAGGGGACAATCCCAATAGGGGTTCTTTTCTCCCTATGGTAAGGGGTGGTGGCTCCATACTCTGAGATGTGTGACAGGGTGTGCAATCAAGGTTGAGATGTCTCAGAATGGAATATCTCTGGGAGAATCCTAGTTTGGTCATCTTTTTTAATGTGATATGGGAATGGGGATTCTCTTGGTGACTGGAATTCAAAGTATGAGTATGCAGACACTCTGACAACAGTTCAAAGACTAGAAACTGTGTGGCAGTCCCCCAGGAGACAGTCTGAAAGCTGTGGTGACCTCTGCATGCCCACTGCTATATATAATAAGATATGTAAAACAAGCAGACATGGCAGCTTAGGGGACAGTCATGTTTAAAGGAGTTGTTACATGGGAAGGGACATAAAGCTATCACCTTCCGTGGTAGCCTTTGATTTGGTGGGTAATTCCCACAGTGCTCATTCTAAGCAGCTGGAAATGATGGGTTTCAACAGGAGGTATAAATCATGACAAGGAGCTGTAAGGGAGAGAGTGTAGGTTAGAGCCATACTGGAAAGCCCTTCATGGGGTCTGTAAGCTTAGAGCTTGGAAGAATCCAACAGTGATGCGACAAGAACGGATCAGAAGTGATGCGTGATCCCTTCAGTGCTGACTAGAGATGAAGGGAAAATCCACCACACAACACATTGCTTTTCCTTAGGTTTAGGGAGTTGGTAGCAAGCAGCTCTACTTCTGAATACCCTTTTTAATAGGGTACTGTAATAGAGGTTGTACAACTTTACAAAGTGATGAGGTATCACTTCCCAGGAAGCTGTTATTACTTTTCCTGGGAGATGTGCACAGATTTGTTTACTTTAGATAGGTCACTACTAACAGATCACAGGAACAGTTCTACATACTTTAGCTTGATGAACCAGTGAGTTTGTTGTGACTACTTGCCGAATTATACACGAGCAGTTGCTTAACAGGAGGGTAGATGACTCAAGGCAGCTGCAGCACTGAAGTGCATACTTCATCTTGAGTCATGACTCACAGAATCTGTATCCCTGGAGTTCCTTGCACAGCGTGCAGGCAGCTTTCCAGTTGGAGAGTTTCCTCTTCCCAGCAGTTGTGTATCTCTAATAGAATCTTGGAGAGTGAGTACATGACTCTTGTAAGTTTCTGCTCTGTAAACGTTGTGAGTTTTGCTTCCTTTTTGAGCTTTCAGAACCTCTGTCCTTTCTCCAGGAGAGGATACTTCAATTAGAAGGAAAGTCTATACAACACTGCATCCCTTCCCCCAGCTCCTACATTTCTTCTATTCTCCTCTGCATTTTCTCCCAAGCCTTGGAAGGAGTGCTATAGGTGTTTGATTAGTGTCCTTCCTCTGTGGCAGAGTACTGAGCAACTATGCCTGAGCAATAGTCGAGACATCTTAGAAGTTTGGTGGTACAACACCCATAACAAAGGAAGTTATCCATCCCAATTGAGGCTGACAACAGCAGCAATCTATGGTATAAATGTTTAAAAGGTAATTTAACAAGAAGATTCCATCTATTCAACAGGACAGTAGTAATTACATCTCCTCTGAGACCTATGAATTCTGTAGTCATGGGCATTCTACTTTCCTGTCAGTTCCAGATGGGGATCCCATCTCTGATCCTTACAAACAAACAGGTAATAAACTTAAATGGCTTGTGACACCTTGTGACCATGACCATAGGAAGGGATCTAGTGCATTTTTTAGTGTTTCCAGAGGAATGAAATGAATACACCCATATATTTATATATATAAAGGATACAAATCCATTCTGATAACAGTGTATCAGTTTCTTGATATAGTTAAGTTGTTTTTCTTCTGAGACATCCTAAAACAAATGGTCTGTTAGTTCTTTTGTGCTAATAAATTAGTTAAGATTTTTTAAAATTTTATTCAGTGTATAGACACATGAAAATTACTAATTAATTCTTATATAAAAAAGCAAGCGGCCTGCATCTTCCCCAGGGACCCTCTCAAATAACCACAGCAGGTGGGAACCCTGAGGAACCCAGTGGACTCAGGACCCATCTCCTCTGCTTAAACTCCACATCTCTCTCCACTGGAGCAGATCATCAGCTTGTCTACCCCGCTGAAGACCCCACAGTCTAAAGGCTTCCCAGGAGATCTGCAGTACCCAGGGCAATAGACCCCTCAGTCTTGAAGGCCTCCCAGGAGATCTGCTGTACACAGGGTAACAGACCCCACAGTCTGAAGGCCTCCCAGGAGATCTGCTGCACCCAGGGTAACAGATCAACAGCATGTCTGCCCCTCTGAAGACTCCACAGTCTGAAGGCCTCCCAGGAAATCTGCTACAGCCAGGGATACAGGTCTCCCAGAAGACGTGCAGTAACCCAGGGACACAGGAGGCAAGCTTCAGACAGAGACACCCAGGCCACTTAACACAAGAGATAACCAGATGGTTGAGAGGCAAGTGCAAGACCATAAGCAACAGAAGCCAATATACTTTGGCACCATTAGAACCCAGTTCTCCCACCACAGCTAGCCCTGGATACACCAACACAACTGAAAAACAGAATGCTGACCTAAAATCTTATCTCATGAAGAAAATAGAGTCCTTTAAGGAGGATATAAATAACTCAGTGAAAGAAATACAGGAAGACACAGGTAAACAGACAAAAGCCTTTTAGAGGGAAAACAAACAAATTCCTTAAAGAAATACAGGAAAACAATCAAACAGGTGAAGGAATTGAACAAAGCCGTCCAAGACCTAAAAATGGAAGTAGAAACAATAAAGAAAACACAAATGGAGGCAACCGTGGAAATGGAAAATCTAGGAAAGAAGTCAGGAACTAATGATGCAAGCATCAACAACAGAATACAAGAGATAGAATCTCAGGTATAGAAGACACCTTAGAAAATATTGACACAACACTCAAAGACAACTCAAAACATGAAAAACTAACCCAAAGTATCCAGGAAATCCAGGACACAATGAAAAGACCAAACCTAAGAATAACAGGAATAGAAGAGAGTGAAAATTCCCTGCTCAAAGGACCAGAAAAGATCTTCAACAAAATTATAGATGAAACTTCCCCAATCTAAAGAAAGAGATGCCCATAAGTGCACAAGAAACCTATAGAACACCAAACAGGTTGGACCAGAATAGAAAATCCTCTCATCACATAATCAAAACACTAAATGCACAGAACAAAGAAAGATTATTAAATGCTGTAAGGGAAAAAGGCCAAGTAATACATAAAAGCAAACCTATCAGAATTACACCAGACTTCTCAACAGTGACCCTAAAAGCCAGAAGAGCTTGGACAGAGGCCAAGTAGACCCTAGGAGAGCACAAATGCCAGCCAAGACTACTCTAACTTGCAAAACTCTCAATCATCATAGATAGAGAAACCAAAATATTCCATGACAAATCCAAATTTAAACAGTATCTATCTACCAGTCCAGCCCTACTAGAAGGAAAACTCCAACGCAAGGAGGGTACATGCAACCGAAGTAAAAACAAGAAATTAATCATCTCACAACAAAACCAAAAGGAGAGAATCACATACACATAATGTCACCTACAACAGCAAACATAACAGGAACTAACAATCATATGTCTTTAATATCTCTCAATATCAACTAACTCAATTTCCCAAAAAAAAAACATAAGCTAACAGACTAGATACATAAACAGGATCCAGCATTTTGCTGCATACAAAAAACTCAGTTCAATGACAAAAACAGACATTACCTCATAGTAAAAGGCTGGAAAAAGTCTTCCAAGCAAATGGTCCCAAGAAACAAGCAGGAGTTGCCATTCTAATATCAAATAAAATAGACTTTCAACCAAAAGTTATCAAGTAATATGGGGAAGGACACTTCATATTCATCAATGGGAAGATCCACCAAGAGAAAGTCTCAATTATGAACATATATGCCCCAAATGCAAGGGCACCCACATTCATAAAAGAAACTTTACTAAAGTTCAAAACACACATTGACCTCACACAATAATAGTGGGAGACTTCAACACCCCACTCTCATCAGTGGACAGGTCATTGAAATAGAAACTAAACAAAGATACCATGAGACTAATACAGGTTAGAAACCAAATGGATTTAACAGATATATACAGAACATTTCATCCTAAAACAAAAGAATATACCTTCTTCTCAGCACCTCATGGGACCTTCTTCAAAACTGACCATATAATCAGTCACAGAACAAAACTAAACAGATACAAAAGATAAAATAATCCCATGCATCCTATTAGATCACCACGGACTAAGGCTGGTCTTCAATAACAACAAAAACAACAAAAATCCCACATTCACATGGAAGCTGAACAACTCTCTACTCAATGATAACTTGGTCAGGAAAGAAATAAAGAAAAAGTAAAAGACTTCCTGGAATTCAGTGAAAATGATGACAAAGCATACCCAGTCTTAAGGGACATAATGAAAGCAGTGCTAAGAGAAAGATTCATAGCACTAAGTGACCTCATAAAGAAATTGGAGAGATGCTACACTATCAATCTGACAGCCCTAGAAGAAAAAGAAGCAAACACACCCGATAGGAGTAGAAGGTAGGAAATAGTCAAACTCAGAGCCAAAATCAACCAAATAGAAACAAAGAGAAGGATACAAAGAATTAACAAAACCAAAATCTGGTTCTTTGAGAAAATTCAACAAGATAGATAACCCCTAGCCAAATTAACTAAAGGGTATAGAGACAGTATCCAAATTAACAAAATCAGAAATGAAAAGGGAGATATAACAACAGAAACTGAGGAAATTAAAAAAAAATCATTAGATCCTACTACAAAAGTCTATACTCAAGACAACCGGAAAATCTGGATAAAATGGATGATTTTCTAGACAGATACCATGTGCCAATGTAAAATTAAGAGCAAGTAAACTATCTAAACAGGCCTATATCCCCTAAGGAAATAGAGGAAGTCATGAAAAACCTTCCAACCAAAAAAAAAAAAAAAAAGTTAATGCAGAATTCTACCAGACCTCCAAAGAAAAGCTAATACCAACACTCCTCAAACTATTCCATAAAATATAAACAGAAGAAAGACTACCTAATTGATTCCATAAAGCTACATTTACTCTGATACCTAACCACACAAAGACCCAACAAAGAAAGGGAACTTCAGACCAATTTCACTTATGAATACTGATACAAAAATACTCAATAAAATTCCTGCAAACTGAATCCAAGAACACATCAAAACCATCATTCACCATGATCAAGTAGGCTTCATCCCAGGGATGCAAGGTTGGTTCAATATATGAAAATCCATTAACATAACCCATTATATAAACAAACGCAAAGGAAAAAAACCCATGATCATCTCATTGGATGCTGAGAAAGCATTTGACAAAATACGACACCCCTTCACGTTAAAAGTATTGGAGAACCTAGAAATTCATGGCTAGTACCTAAACATAATAAAAGCAAAATACAGCAAACCAACAGCCAATATCAAATTAAATGGAGAGATACTTGAAACAATCCTACTAAAATCATGGATAAGACAAGGCTGCCCACTCTCCCCATATCTATTCAACATAGTATTAGAATTTCTAGCTAGAGCAATAAGACAACAGAAGGAGATCAAGGGGATACAAAGTGGCACAAAAGGAGTCCAGGTATCACTATCAGCAGATGGTATGATGGTATACTTAAGGAACTCCAAATTTCCACCAGAGAACTCCTACAGCTGATAAACAACTTCAGCAACACGGCTGGATATAAGATTAACTCAAACAAGTCACTAGTCTTCCTTTATACAAATGATAAGCAGGCTGAGAAAAAAATAGGGAAAAAAACACCCTTCACAATAGTCACAAATAATATATCTTGGGGTAACTGTACCAAACAAGTGAAAGATCTGTATGAAAAAAAAAAACCTTCAAGTTTCTCAAGAAATAAATCAAAGAAGACCTCAGAAAATGGAGAGATCTCCCATGCTCATGGATTGGCAGAATTAACATAGTAAAAATGGTCATCCAACCAAAAGCAATCTATAGATTCAATGTAATCCCCATCAAAATTCCAACACAATTCTTCAAAGACATGGAAAGAGTAATTCTCAATTTCATATGGAAAAACAAAAAACCAAAAATAGTGAAAACAATTCTTAACAATAAAAGAACTGGGGGAATCAATAGTCCAAATGGATCAGGGACCTCAACATAAAACCAGATACACTGAATCTAATAGAAGAGAAAGTGGGAAAGAGCCTCACACTCCTTGGCACAGGGGGAGGAGTTGGGGGTGGAAATTTCATAAACAGAACTCTAAAAGCTCAGGCTGTAAGATCAAGAATTGATAAATGGGACCTTATGAAACTAAAAAGCTTTTGTAAGGCAAAGGACACTGTCAATAAGACAAATCAGCAACCTGCAGATTGGGAAAATATCTTCTCTAACCCTACATCCAATAGAGGGCTAATGTCAAAAATATATAAAGAACTCAAGAAGCTAACCACCAAAAAAACAAGCAACCCAATCAAAAAATGGGGTATAGACCTAAAGAGAGAATTTATAATGGAGGAAATCTCGAATGGCCAAGAAGAATTTAAAGAAATGTTCAAAGTCCTTACTTATTAGGGAAATGCAAATCAAAACAACCCTGAGATTCTACCTCACACCAGTCATAATGGCTAAGATTAAAAACTCAGGGGACATCAGATGCTGGAGAGGATGTGGAGAAAGAGGAACACTCCTCCATTGCTGGTGGGATTGCAAACTGGTGCAACCACTCTGGAAATAAATCTGGAGGTTCCTCAGAATGTTGGAAATAGATCTACCTGAAGGCCCAGCTATACCACTCTTGAGCATATACTCAAAATGCGCCCCACCATACCACAGGGCCACATCCTCCACTATGTTCATAGTGGTTTTATCTATGATAGCCAGAAGCTGGACAGAACAAATGTTCCACAACTGAAAAAATGGATACAAAAATGTGGTTCTACACAATGGAATACTATTCATCTATTAAGAAAGAGGGCATTATGAGTTTTTCAGGCAAATAGATGAAACTAGAAAATATCATCCTGAGTGTGGTAACTCAGACACAAAAGGACATGCAATGGTACATACTCTCTAATAAGTGGATATTAGTTAAAAAAGTACAGAATACCCAGGATAACTGAAGAAGGTTAACAAGCAGAAGGGCCCAAGTGAGGACACTTCAATCCTACTTGGGAGGGAGAAGAAAGCAATCACAGGAGGGGAAGGGAGGGAAGGAGGGAAAGAGGGAGGGACATAGGTGGGAAAAGGGGACAGGGAGGGGAAAGGGGGAACATGATTAGGTATCGGGGAGCAGGAGAGAAGCCCTGAGGACCAGCAGAATGAATGGAAAGATGCAACCTTGGGGGGGGGGTGGAGGTGGAGGGAGCCTTTAGAATGTACCAGAGACCTGGGAGGTGAGAGACTGTCAGGACTCAAAGGAAGGGACCTTAGATGAAATGTGCAACCGTGGGGAGAGGGAATTTGTAGAATCCACCTCCAGTAGAAAGACAGGCAATCAAGTGGAATGATGGGGTTTTCATCCCACAGTCGAAAACTCTGACCCAGCATTGTTCCTGTCTAAAAGAACTACAGGGACAAAATGTAGAAGAGACTGAGAGAAAGGAGGTCCAGTGATAGGCCCAAATTGAGATCCATCTCAAAGGAAGGCTCCAAGGCCTGACACTATTATTGATGCTATGATATGCTTACAGACAGGAGCCTAGCATGGCTATCCTCCAAGAGGCCCAACAAGCAACTGATTGGGACAGTCGCAGATACTTACACCCAATCAATGGACTTAAGTCAGAGACCCCTGTGGTTGAATTAGGGAAGGGCTGGAAGAAGCTGAGGAGGAGGGTGACCCCATAGGAAGACGAGCAGTCTCAACTAACCTTGACTCCTGAGATCTCTCAGACACTGAGCCAGGCAGCATACACTAGCTGATATGAGGCCCCTGACACATATACAGCAGAGGACTGCCTAGTCTGGCCTCAGTGAGAGAAGACTCACCTAACCCTAGAGAGACTTGGGGCTCCAGAGAGTAGGGAGACCTGGCGGGGTGGGGTGGGGTGGGTGGGTACATCCTTGTGGAGACAGTGAGGAGGAGGAATGTGATGAGGAACTGTGGGAGGGCAGACTGGCAGGGGGGTAATGACTGGTAAAAAAATAAACGTAATTTAAAAAAAGCAAATTTACATGTGGGTACCATACCACTTAAAGAAAAGAGAACAATTGAGGCTGAATACAAGGTGATAAGAAGAACTGAATGCAGTAATAGACAGGAGACATCAAAGACAATGTAAAGAAAACTGTTTTTCTAGTAATGAGTTCTTTTTGTTTTGCTGATGGATAAATGCATAAAATATACTAAAAACTGAAACAAACTTTTATGTGAAGGCTTGCAGCTTCTGCTCTGAATGTTAATTCTTACTATATTCAATTCTTACTGTATGTTTAATGAATCATATAGACTTTGCATACAGTTAATAAACATCTAAACACTAATGTGCTTTCAAACTGATGTGTCAACCGAAAAGAAAACCTCAAACCATGACATATGTTCTTCCCATTTCATCTTACATTCACTTGTGTGTGTGTGTGTGGTGTGTGTGTGTGTGTGTGTGTGTGTTTGTGTGTGTGTGCATTCTATGGCACACATAAGGACATCTATGGACAATATTCAGGGGGTTGTTCTCTCCCTCCACCATGTGAGTTCTAGGGATTGAACTGAAATACTAAGGCTTGGTAGCAAATGCCTTTAACGACTGAGCTATCTTGTCTGCTTCTAGCCCTATCTAATTAAACTATTCATGAAAAGCACTGGCATCATCTATATTTTCCACTCTGCTTTAAAACACAAACAAAACTTCTAAGAATTCCCATAGTTATGTTTTATTTTTTTAATGCAGATATATTTGCAATTTAAATATTTAAAATTCACAAAAACCAGTTATCAAAAGATAAATTATTTTTGGTGGTTTTTATTTTTCTTCTTTATAAAGAAGTAGAGACTAAAAAATTTAAATCAATAACTAAATGTCTGTGTTTACTAATCATAGGATAACACTTTGTTTTGGTGGCTATCTTTGAGTTGATCGATTTCCTATTTATTAAAAATGTGCATTCATCTTTGAAAATGACTAAATGTAGTTCTACAGTAGGGGTTAACTCTGAGGCTGTTATCATACTTGGGTAACATCAGTAAAGTGCTGTGTATGACCATGTGTGTATACACAGTTATTATCTTTTCTCATTACAGTTCTGAGTCTTCTTAAGTATTACTTTCTTTGTATTCTCATCACTTTTATCAGGACAAATCATCTATGTATATGTAGAACTCTGTTTACATCCTGACTCAGATTAGGAGGTTTTTATTAGTCCTTTTGTTGCCATGTCACTTCTCCCATCCTATTTGGCAAGGTAAGTTATTAACAAGACAAGATGACTCCTTCTTTCTCTAACAAGACAGATGGCTCCTTCTTTCTCTAATTTTGAAGTATTAGCCTAGGATAGAGAGTCCTTCCTTTACTCTTGGATTGCTCATGGATTGGCAGGATTAATATAGTAAAAATGACCATCTTGCCAAAAGTAATATACAGATTCAATGCAATCCCCATCAAAATCCCAACTCAATTCTTCATAGAGTTAGAAAGAGCAATTCAAAAATTCATCTGGAATAACAGAAAACCCAGGATAGCTAAAACTATTCTCAAGAGTAAAAGAACTTCTGGGGGAATCAATATCCTGGACCTCAAGCTGTACTATAGAGCAATAGTGTTAAAAACCGCATGGTATTGGTACAGTGACAGGCATGTAGATCAATGGAACAGAATTGAAGACCCAGAAATGAATCCACACTCCTATGGTCACTTGATCTTTGACAAAGGAGCTAAAACCATCCAGTGGAAAAAAAGATAGCCTTTTCAACAAATGGTGCTGATTCAAATGGAGGTCAACATGCAGAAGAATGCGAATTGACCCATTCTTATCTCCTTGCACTAAGCTCAATTCCAAGTGGATCAAGGACCTCCATATAAAACCAGACACACTGAAACTAATAGAAAGGAAACTAGGGAAGAACCTTGAAAATTTGGGCACAGGGGAGAATTTCCTGAATAGAACTCCAATAGCTTATGCTCTAAGATCAAGAATTGACAAATGGGACCTCATTAAATTACAAAGTTTTTGCAAGGCAAAAGACACTGTCAAAAGGACAAAGCGGCATCCAACTAACTGGGAAATGATCTTTACCAACCCTACATCCGACAGAGGGCTAATATCCAAGATATACAAAGAACTCAAGAAGTTAGACTCCAGAGAGCCAAGTAACCCTATTAAAAATGGGGTACAGAGCTAAACAAAGAGTTCTCACCTGAAGAATATCTAATGGCTGAGAAGCACCTAAAGAGATCATCATCCTTAGTCATTAGGGAAATGCAAATCAAAACAACCCTGAGATTCCATCTCACACCAGTCAGAATGGCTAAGATCAAAAACACAGGAGACAGCAGTTGTTGGCGAGGATGTGGAGAAAGAGGAACACTCCTCCACTGCTGGTGGAATTGCAAGCTGGTACAACCACTCTGGAAAGCAGTCTGGCGGTTCCTCAGAAAACTGGGCATGACACTCCCGGAGGATCCGGCTATACCACTCCTGGGCATATACCCAGAGGCTTTACCTGCATGCAATAAGGACACATGATCCACTATGTTCATAGCAGCCTTATTTATAATAGCCAGAAGCTGGAAAGAACTCAGATGTCCCTCAACGGAGGAATGGATTCAGAAGAGGTGGTATATTTACACAATGGAATACTACTCTGCAATTAAAAACAATGAATTCACGAAATTCCTAGGCAAATGGTCAGAACTTGAAAATATCATCCTTAGTGAGGTAACCCAATCACAATAGAACACACATGGTATGCAGTCACTGATAAGGGGATATTAACCCAGAATCTCGGAATACCCTAGACACAATTCACATATCAATAGATTTCCAAGAAGATGGAAGGAGAGACCCCTGGTCCTGGAAAGACTGGATGTAGGGGAACGCCAGGACAGAGAAACGAGAGGGGGTTGAATGGAGAAAAGAGGGAGGGAAGGGGGCTTATGGGACTTTCGGGGAGGGAGGAAACGGGAAAGGGGAAATGATTTGGAATGTAAATAAAAAAACTTAGAAAAAAAAGAAGTATTAGCCTAGGATAGAGAGTCCTTCCTTTACTCTTGCAGATCTTTTATTATAGCCAACATGAATGGGTTTGACCCTCTTATGAAAACAAATTGGAGCCGGGCGGCGGTGGCGCACGCCTTTAATCCCAGCACTTGGGAGGCAGAGGCAGGAGGATTTCTGAGTTCGAGGCCAGCCTGGTCTACAAAGTGAGTTCCAAGACAGCCAGGGCTACACAGAGAAACCCTGTCTCGAAAAACCAAAAAAAAAAAAAAAACAAAAACAAAAAAAAAAAAACCCAACCCCTCCCCCAAAAACCCAAACAAATAAAAAAACAAACAAACAAAGAAAACAAATTGGTTCTCATACTAAATTCAAAATTCTTTGACTATAAAACATAAACTGTAGGAAAGGTTTTCAACAAAGAAAAATAAACAAGGAATACATCAGAGGGAATGCCTATTGCTGTTCAGGAAAATATGATTTTCTAAGTGATGTAACAAGAACTTCAAGATGTTACTCACCTTATCATCTTCTTCAAGGAGTTTGATGATACGATTAAGGTCCATAGGCTTGAAAATACCCTGAAAACACACAACTCTTATGATTCCACAGCAAGACAATAAAGAAATTAACTAAAGCACACATGTGACCACACCCACATTCCTACCCCCTCCCACAATCTCACACATGTGTTCTTTGAAAATTTCATAGATGTATACAATGCATCTTAATCATTTCTGCACTCACTCGCTCTCTCCACCTTCATGACCCCCTTTTCCCCATTGTATCTTCTTTCCTGCTTCCAGTTCTTCTTCTTCTTGTTTTTTATAACATCTTGAGTCAAATTAAAGCTGCCCATATATACACAGCTATGAGCTTATCAAATCTGGCATGGGCAACCTGCCAGTGTCCACCCTCAAAGAAATTTGACACTCAGTCCCATAGCAGCCATCGATTTGCAAAAGCTCCTCAGGCATGGCTGGGGCCTTGGAAACCATCCCATTGTTAAATATATCTATTAAATTGTTATTTTAACCATTAACAAATAGTTTGGTAAAAAGAATTGTGCCTTTGGAGATACAGAGTTTTAACAGTATCAGCTGTGGTTACTTCAGCTTTCTCTTTCCCTTTTCCTGTTGTGTTTTCAGATTTTATGGATGCAGATACAGCTACAGACAAACATGGTAGCCTTTCGTTTTATAATTTCTGAAATAATTTAACTGTCCCCTTAGAGGCAGCAGTAGGTGGAAACATGAAGAAACCCAGAGCCAAACATCAGGTGGTGCTTGGGAAGTCTTGTGGAAGAGTGGGGGATAGAATTGAGCAAGTCGGAGGGATCAGGATACCACAAGATTTACAGTCAACTCACCTAGGACCATGGGGGAATCACAGAGACTGAACTACTAACCAAAGAGCTTGCGCGGGGGGGGGGGGGGGGGGGGGGGCTTACACATTTGTAGCAAATATGCAGCTTGGTCTTCATGTGGGACTTGTAAGGGTGGGACTTGGAGGGGGGCTGCAGTCAGGATGTAAACTGCATAAATAAATAAATACATACATAAATAAATAAATAAAGACACCCAGGAGGTTGAGTTTGCAGGATTAGAAAGTGATGGGATGCAGAATGGGGAAGAAGGAAAAAGAAGATGAGTGTCTGCCTTGAGGAATTACATGAGACACAGTGCTCAGAAGAGGTTTGTGCTAGGGCTGAGGATGAGCTCTTTCACGAGTTTCTAGTCATGTCATGCTGCTTACTAAGGACCCCATTTCCCATTTTGAGTAACAAAGCTTATCATATTTCAGCTGTAGAATGGTATGAGGATCCAGACATCTGATGAAACCTGGGCACAGACTTCTGAATCATGGGCTCAAGGTAGTAAACGAAGGTTTAAGGTAAATTAGACAACTAATCACAACCACAAAGTTGACTGTACATACACACTGTCTGTTCTAGGTGTTACTGACATGAAAATGAAAGATGCAGAATTGGCTTGCATAAACAATATTATATGGGGGACATTAAATCAGCAAGTTCTGTAGTTCACAGTAAGATGACAATGTTCTTGAGAAAATTAAATGGTTATAAAGTACTGGCTTGTTTGAGAAGTATAATTTAACACCCAGTAGTCAGTGAAGGGCTAACTCACAGAGAGGGTACCATTTCAGCAAAATGTTAGAGGAAGTGAGGGAATAACCTGTTTATAAAGAAAGGATAATGTCCATGCAGTAGGTACAGAATGTGCAAAGGCCTGGGGGCTGGAGCACTTGGCAAACTTGAGAAGCTAGAAGGTTAGAGTAACTGGACCTAGCTTGTAAAAAAGAGCTTTATAAGTTAGGACTTAAGTTTCTACTCTGAACCCAGAGTAAAGGGGCTCAGGGAAAGGTACGGAACTATATTTCCATCCATACGGAAGACATAATTTGATGGAAAGCATCGAAAATGATGCAATGAGTAACATAAAATAACGTATAATTAGGTAAGTGGCATGATTCAAAGCTAAAGCTATTCCTGCAGAGATAGATAAATGAGGATGAAATAAACAGGAAATGCATCCTGTTTGAGGAGACCCAGTCCCTGAAGATAGGTTGAGACTAGAGAAATGTATGATACCAGAAGTGGCCATGCATTCTAACTCTGTAATATCACCTCCTATTTTTTAGTATTGTAGTGGGTATTATATTAAAAATGCTGCAGAAAAAGAATAAGAAGATTCTGTCCAAATGGAGATGAAGTTAAGCAGAGCATCAGATAGAAAATTAGAATGGAGGAACTCCAGGCCAGCATTGAGCGTAGACAGCACCAGCCCAATGGCTCTGTGCTTTAGTGGCACTTGAGAGAACATTTTAAGGTCTTATGCTGGTGATTATAGCAGATTAAATGTGCAGTAGGGCCCAGATATGCTCAGTTCTCCCAAAAGTTTTCCCAGAAGACTATGATGGTCATCTAGGGGTGGGGTAAACACATACCAAATATAGGCTGCTTTTATAGCATAGGGAAAAAGCTAGAGAAATTAAGTAATTTTAAAGGCAATCTTATTAGATATGGGGCAACAGTATCCTGAATGGAACTGAACATATTCTAGGGGAAGGGGAAACATAAAAAAGTGTGAAATGGTGTCTAAAGACAATAAGTTTGTCAGAGAAGAGATGTGAACCAATATCAGGCCAAAAGGACTGAGAACCTGGGTCTGATGGCATCTGTGGTAGCCAAGAGGAAAGGAAAGCAAGCACGTCTTTGGAAGCCCCACTTGGAGCCTCTTACTTTTTCTTTTACACCATAACACTACCTGATCTAGTTGGGGGAGGGCTGGAATTTTGTTTCCTTGCTATTGTTCTATAATCTGAAACACAGGAATCTATTTCTGTCAACCTTTCTAGGAATTAGTTATGAAACTAATTTGTTTATTCCATCCTCCTGCTATAATCCACTAAGAGTTGCTACTCAAAGTGGTAAACGAGTCCATCTACTAACCCTACGAGCATTCCCTGAACATCTGCTCAGAAAGGAGAACATGAAAGTCCACCCCCCAGGTGCAGAATCCAATCTGCACTTTCGAAAGATACCTGTGATCTTTATGCACACACTGGGTTTGGGAAGCTCTGCTCTAAAGGTGTTTGGAGTTCTTTAGAATAAGGGAGGCTGGTAGAACCAGATCTGAAACAGACCAAGAGTAACCAATTAGATGCTCAGGATTTCCACTGGCTCAACAAAAACTGCATTGCTACCTGTATCCACAATCTCAGAAAACAAGGACTTCGCCTTTAGTGCCTAATGTCCCTATCTCCTTGAACAGAGCTAAGAGCCCTGGGACTATTTCTAGAGAAGCAACCTCACAGCCCCAGACCTAATAAAGGTTTAGCTGCCCTGTAAACGTCATCAGAGTTTATTAAGAACAAAAATAGAAAAACCTGTGATTAGAGAACCATCAATAATAAGCACATAGGTCCTTACAACATGTGTGATGAGCATGGTGCTAAATGGTTAAAACTTTCTTAAAATAATTTAGGGGAGAGGCTGTTACAAATCTCTTTCACAGGTGAAGAACACAACTTAGAAAAGGAAAGCATCTTCACCAAATAAAGTAAATAAAAATTGATCATGGGCTGGACCTAGGCCCCCTGCATATATGTAGCAGATATGTATCTTGGCTTTCATCCAGGTCCCCCAACAACTGGAATGGGGGGTTGCCTGCCCCAACTGTTGCCTGCCTGCATATCCTGTTCCCCTAACTGAACTGCCTTGTCTGGGATCAGTGGGAGAGGATGCGCCTAGTTCTGCAGAGATTTGAGGTGCCAGGATGGGCTGATACCTGGGGGTGGGGGACGGGGGATGGGCAGGCTTCTCCTCCTTAGAGAAGAATTGGAGGAAGGATAGGAGGAGGGGCTGTGGGGGGAACTGAGAAGGGGGGCTGAGATAAGGATGTAAAGTGAATAAATTAAATAAATAAATAAATAAATAAATGGAAAAACCTAATCATTAAATTTTAGTAGGATTCTATTGTTTGGAAATCTAAAAAAAAATGATAGTTTTCTTAAAGCTTTAGTAATCATTATTGTAGGCAGAGTCAAAATTCTTATAAAAATAAGGTTAGAATGCTCAAGTAGAATATCTATAAAAATCACAACAAGGACATAACATAATTAACACTCAAAATATTCATGTTAGGGTGACTCATGCTTTAAATTTAGGTCTATAGTAAAATAACCCTTAGAAGCATAGGTAGAAAAAATAGCATCTTTATAGCAGGAAATCTTTAGCTGCTACTTTTAAAATTTCAGATAACCCATGAGTTTCAATGACAAATAAATATCCCAAGCTTTAGTTGCCTCCCTGAATGAATGATGGCAAAACTGAATATATCAGTATATGGGGCACTATATTCTCTTTCTATGTGCATTTTGTTTAAGCTGTCTACGGTCTTTACAAATGACATTTTTAAAAGCTGTTTGTGTTTATTTTGTATAGGAAGGTGGGTGTGGAGGTGAGAGAACAGAGTCAGAGAGAGGAGTCAGTTATCCCCTTCGACCTTGTGGATGGACTCTGGGTACGGAAGTCCGGCTACCTAGCACCCATGTCCACTGAACAATCTCCAGGCCTTCACTAAGCAGAACACAATGAGCATGAGTACTGCCACAATCTCCATCTTAATCTCCAATATTATTACCTCGGGCCTTTCATTTCAGAGCTGGTGGAGTGGGTTAGCTGTCTCTTGAGTACAAGCAAAAGTGGAATGTTTTGAATGGACTAGAGATATTAAGCGTCCAAAGTTCTTTCTCTGCCGACTTGAACAGAAGGCTAAAGATTATCGTCTTAAGTATTACTAGGAACACCAGGCTCCACAGTGAGTAAAGGAACTGAGTGGCTACAGTTAATTCCTGATGGAGTAAAAGGCACTTATTTGCAAACAAAACCTCCAAGAGGAATGAGAGATCACTGAGATTTCTCCTAATTCTGAATTTTTTCTATTCCATTTATTTAGGAAGAAATTGTCTTTTTATTCTCTCAGTACTTTCTAAAAATATAAATACTCATAGAAGGAGAGACAGGAACAAACACAAGACGTATACAGCTATGTTACTCCCTATGTCACGGACATGTTTTTTTCTTTTGCCATGACCCATTGAACATACTTCTTTAAACCTGTTTGTCTGTGTCATGTAATCTTTGCCCAGAGAAAAATGAGAGCCATACTCACCTCCTTCTTAGTATAGTGGCAATGCTGAGCTTCCTTGTAGCCCAGAGATTGGAAAGCTCTGATCGCTTACACTTCTCAGCTCTTATTCAGGAATACCTCTACAAAACTGATTAGGTAAATTCCCCCCGGTATCCCCTCTTTATGTAAAAGTACTGTTGCTCTGCGGGCTGTTGCGTAAATGTTAGTGCCCTTGGAGAGCTCAACCCAATTCCCACAGAAGTAGTCCCAGCAAACTGACTTTTCCCAAGTAACTCTCCAAGGATCCAGGATGAGGACACAGGAGACAGAGTTCCTGACGCAGCTTGGGAGTTGTGAAGCCTCAATATGAATTCCCATAGTGGCCTCCACATCATTAGTGTGGGGGCACAGCAGAGAGGTTCCTCAACCCAACTTTTATAAATAATCTTTACATTTATAATAAATGCAAACCCGAAACCAAATATAAAAACAACAACGAAAATTGTGCCCAGCTCCCCGACAACATCTGCCCTACCAGTGAATACAAGCTTTAGTAGTAGGCAATTTAGCAGGAAATAAACCCAGGGAGCACCACTTTATAGATCTGTTGATCTACGGACACCCACCACAGTGATCTAGTTATCAAATCAATGCCTCTTCCTTTCGTGGACACACTTCAAGGAGCAGTTTTTCTCTTTATGAGAACCACGTAGCTAGAGTCCCCAGACAGATTGTCTGACGACATCCAGCACCCCTCGCTAGCCGCAAGGCCTCCAGGGACCAGCTGGGCTATGGTTATCTCCATCCCACAGGCTCCTAAGTCTCACTATCGTCCTATTCCACCCGGTTGCCCCGGAGCCTCACGCCCTTCCCTGCTTTTGCTGCACAGCCCGACCGTACCTTCATCTCTCCATCCGGGATCGCCACCCCAAACACCGGGATTGTGCGGGGACTGCCGGTCTTCGTCCTGCCGCCCGCCTCGGCGGCGTCGGCCGCCGCGGCCGGGGCCTCCGCTGTGGACATGGTTCGGGGTGGGAGCTTACGATCTTAGGTGCGTCCGCAGTCACAGGACCCACGAGCCCTGGGAGAAAACACGCTGCGCAACCTGAGCTAGGGAGGAGAAAGACCCCGAAAGTCCCGACGTGATCCCGGCCACGGCAACATAGTGGACATCCAACTGCTGTTATTGCCCACAGGAGGACCAAGACACCCAGCTCGTACCAGTTGCTAACACAAGCCCGAGCGTTGCTAGGGGCGGGGCCTACGGAAGCTGGGAGAGCCAAACTTCACCAAAGGAGGGTCTGCGGGTGTGCTGCGTGGGAGACAAAGGAGAACAGTGACTGAGATTGCGGTATGCACCTAGTGTTTCAGTCTTGTAGCGATGGCCCTTGTTTAATAAATGCCTGTGGGGGTCGGAGGAGTAGGAGCTGGAGGTGAGATGCATTCTGTGGGATGTGACTGGCATAATGTTGAAAGCTGAGCACTTTACCCTTTATCCAGAGATAGGACCAGTCAGTGTAGCTTAATTTCCCAGGTTTTTAAAAATCTTTTTTGTACTTTAGTGGCCTAACTGGATAGTTAGACAAACAAATAAGGCATCGTACAGACTTTTGAAAATTTTTCGAGCAGTAGAGTAGTTGGGTGTCTAGTATGGCCTGGGGTGTAAAGTTCACATTTTGCAACCAGAGAAAAAACACTGAAATTCTTCACGGGATGGGTTCTCCTACTTGACAAATCAAAGGTCCAGCTTTGTAATTGTTTTCCTACGATGGCATATATTTTATTCATTAGTATGTTGAGAAGCAATAGGGGCGGAAGTTCTCAAGCACTTCATACACAGGTCACCTTGTGATCTCTTGATAGAGTACAAACTGCACGCCACCATCTTCAGAGGGCTTACTCTATGAAAACAGCCTGGCCTGATCTTTCCTAGGAAATCTGTATTTCTTCTGTTGTTTTGGATGCCATGCTGTGTGGCATGCTTTTCTTGTTTTGGTTTTTTGTTTGGTTTTGTTTTTTTGGTGCTCACTGTATAGTTAGTGGTATTTATTGATGAAGTAGCCCAACCATGTTATGCTACTGTGACTAAGGCAATTAAAGGAGATTTGTACATAGCCACTAGTTTGCTCACTTTGTTCCCAACCTGTGAAATGCTGGCGATGTAGGTAGGCATGGTGTGAATAACTCATCTGGCTCAGTTGGCCTTTACAGTGAGTTCCCACATGATGCTGATGTAGTTGGTCTAAAGGCCACACTCTCTGTCCTACTAGTCAATATCATAGTAGGCACTCAATAATTGTCCATTAACAGTTCAAGAATTAGATTTTGATTTAAAATAAAATGAAAGCATTTTGTAAATTACTCAGATTAAGCATTCTAGATCCTTGCTACTCAAAGTGGTCTCCATGGACTTCCTAACAGCCTAGCCATTAGAGGATCTTCAGGAAGGCAGAATTCTGGACCTCCCAGTGTAAATACTAAATCAGAATGCCCATTTTAACAAGTGTACATATGAAAACTGAGAAGCTCATGATGTGTGTATTTTTTTTTTTTGTTGATATTGTTTTGGTACAGTTTTCCCAAAGGTAGCCATCTCAAAAGAAAAACAAAGGAACAACTGGTTTGGGGTATTTCTATTTGCCAATTGACTTGGTGACAATTATTTGTTTTATTGCATTTTCTTCCTAAAAGTGCACCAAGGTTTAAGTTTAAGAGCTTCGACTGGTTAAATGTGTGGATTTAATTTTAATTACTATTCATTGATCCTTGTTTATGATAATGCAGGTGTACACAGATGGATAAAAGGATTAATGACCATTGAGATGTCCAATTACTTCAACAAAAGATCAATTAATAGTAGAGAAATGTGAGAAATAAAATCTACCTAGAGAATAGGAATATTTCAATGTTTCAATATATTGGCCATCCAGTGCTTCTTAGAAGCACTTGTAATGTAAAACAAAGTTTTCATATAGCAATCTAAATACAATTTGTACACTTAGAAGTAATGAAGGAAGTTAAACAAATTCAATATTAATGTAATTCTTCCCATTTTGTTTTTCTCCCTGCCTCATTAGCAATTTAGCAAAATTACACTTATTCATTATCATGAATTAAGAATATTTTGTAAGTATTTCAAGTTACATATGAATTTAATTCTCTCTAAATATATGCTGCTTATCCTAAATATTCAAACAAAGATTATTACCTGCTGAGACAAGTATGTTTGTTTTAGAGAACTTTTATAGCATTATATTAAATATTATTAATATAATGGGTTAGCTTTTGGGGAAATTTCTAGCAGAACACTGGAATTTAATTTACTCATATGCTTTAAACAGTCTTTCATATTGACTTAGAGTTGCCAGTCCACACACCTCTGACAGAACTGTTCATGAAAATTCACACATGATGAATGGAACAGAAAACACTAGTAGAACAGCTACCCCCGAAGTTGGTTCTCAAATCAAAAGTGTATCCGCAGTAATTCACACTGCAATTAGAAGCCAAGGGAACTGTCCCTATGCACAGGACAAATGAAGTATGCAGTCATGGAGGAAATGAATTTACAAACACCAGACAAAAAAAGTAAAATCAAAATAAAACAAACAAAAGGCCTGCTTCCACCAGTTCAACTCTTTAGCTTTTGACACAGGAGTATCCCTATGAAGTGAAAATGTTCCCACACATTTAGAACTATCATATGTGCTGTGCTTACATAGTGGAGGGCAAGATGAAGGCCCTCAGATACAGGTCTTTATTGTAAAGTAGGATTCTCTAGATACGCTTATTCCAATGACGTCAAGTTGTATAAATGACTTCATTTGTTTTAATTCCATAGTCCTTGCATTTGTTGTTGAAGTCTGCAGTAACAAATGCTATGGATCAAGTAGCTTAAAATCAAGAATTTTCTAACAGTCCTGGAGGCAGAAAAATCAAGAACAAGACTTTGTGTAGAACTTCTTCCTTGGCTTGCTATTTTTTCCCCTTTACTTCATGTGGCTTTCCTTCTGTTCATGTCTGTTTTCTACTCAAAAGGATGTCAGTCATATTTGATGAAAACTCACACATTTGATCTTACCCCAATGATCTCTTTAAAGGCCAGTCTCCAAATATAGTCATTTTTAAACGTGGTTGTGGGTTAGGACTTTACCATAAAAGTTTTGGAAGACACAATTCAGTCCATAATAAATCTCACCATCTTTTGAGTTAAAATATGAACTCTGATGAACAGATTGAAGAATACACTATGTTTAGTTAAAGTCAGATTGCTGTTCTCACCTGTAGAACACTGATAATTTCCAGTGTCTGTAAATTATGATGCTAATTTATTATCTACTACTGTACACTTGTTCAGTATGAATCTGTCATCGAGCCTCTTAACACATTCTGGATTTTGAGCTTGCAAGGTCTTATGCCTACAACTGCAAAGAACATTTTATTTCATACTTCATTTGCCAGTCTACAGCTCCACTTGAGCTGGCCTGTTTCCTGAGCCCTCCATAAACATGCAGCAGGCATCACTGTCCTTTGGACTGTTATTCCTGGGAAGGGGAAAGGAAAAAAGGAAATGTTGCTAAAACCTGCCTGTGGAACAGGTATAGCTAATTGCTTGGTTTTATAAGGCATTGCTATGAAGGTCTGCTGAATTGCAATTTGGAACATTCCATTTGGAGGAAACAAATGTTGTGTCTCCTTGGCCAGGGTTTACCCTTTATTCGGGCTGCCATATTAAGAAAAATAAAAAGACCATGTCATACTTGTACCATTCTTAAAATACCTATGGTAAAAAGGTTATTTCTTGATTGCCTATAAATCAGATTTCATTGAGAATCCTCTTCTGGTAACCTTGTCAGGATACACACTCAAATATCTCCATGCAGATCCACGCAGAGTCCGTTTCTCCTGCTCTGCTCTGTGTATGGGACCCTTCCATACGAAGCAGTGCGACATCCATGGGACCCCTCCACATGAACCAGCATGGCACTGGTGGTGGCAACACCCTAGAAACTACTCCCTAGGAGTAGGGCAGCTCTGGGCCACTGGACAGAAGACAAGCCAAGAAGGGAAGACAGTGATAGTTGAGTGACTCGAGGTTCGGGAGAAAGAAATAGGCACAGAAGAGAGGAATAACATAATTTTCTATAGAAATGAGTCATGTCTCTTTAAATATCTGCTATAGAACAAACTGAATTAGAAACCAGACACTTAGCAACACAAAACACTATATTCCTATCTTACAGAATAGCTTAAATATTGTAGGTATCCTCATCTAAAAATGCTCAATAAAATGAAATAATCATCATTAAATAGAATTTTCCTAAATGACCACATCTGTGAAAACAGAGTCCCCTACCCAAGCAAAGCTATCAGTTGGATTGCTTTCTGGGTGTCCTTTTAAAAGCAAAGACCAAGATATTAGAGGCAACATTCGAATTATTCAGTAAGATAAAAAAGCAAAATGAACAAAACACTAAATAATACCTTTAATTGAAGTGTTTATAAAGCAGATCTATGAGAATGACATAAATTCATGGTGGATAATTTGTTAACAGCAACTTGTTACAGAATGCAAGCCTTGAGCAAAAATGAACACACACAAAGAAAGCTATAGGAGTCAATACAAAATAGCTAATGGAAGATGGAGACAAAACCCAAGTATAATTAACAACAGAATATTAGTTTTAATATAAATTGTGTATTATCCTTTAAAATATTTTAAAACTCAGGATTATTACAGTCTACCTATTCAGGAATGTTAAATTTGTATTGTGAGAAAGAGCTGGCAGGGCTAAAATTTACATTTCACAGAACATAGAAACCTAAATTTATAATGGTTTAAACGCAGGAAGAAGCAGAGACTTGTCTGTTCACTAGTCTCTCTCTCCTCAGCCTTTTCGGCATGTGGCCTTGACCCTCTGGGGAAGTTGTTTATCCACAGACTCATCAGCCAGAAGCGAGGGCCCATAAAGAACATACACCTTCAAGCAGAGTCCCCAGAGGCCAGCACTCATCCCAGGGTCACCTCTCAGTGAGTCACAGAGATTAGTCACAAGGACATCTAGCTCAGGAGTAACTGTGAAGGCAGTCCTCTGGCAGCTCAAGGGTGAAGGATGAACATCTGTGAACTGTGGAAAGCCTGGGAGGGAGATCTCTGCCATTTGGAATCAACAAAGCACCTGCCTTTCTCTGTGTGTGTCTAGTTAATGAGAGTCCCTAAGCTACCAGGAAGATTCCTAGTCTGCCTGCATTGTGGATCAGTGCACAGTGGAAACCTAGTGATTTGTAAAGTTAAAAACAAGTCAACAATTCCTAGTGTGGATCTCAGGCTAACCAGAAGCCCTGTTTTATCACATGGCTAGAACCTCTGAAAAACTGAGCACTTTTTAACACTCAAAAGTAGTGAAGAACCCGTTCACTCCTGGGGTTCACAAGAACAGGCAGTTTCCACTAAACTGGACACACTTTTATTTAGAGTTAATTACAGAGACTGAATATATGCTGGAACTTGTCCTGCTGAAGTCAGAACAATGGAAGGTTGAGCACCTCATTTTCCTAACATCCCACAGAACTGCAACACTAGACTAGGTGCCCTTACACTATGTGTGGTATTGCTTTGTCATGAATGTACAGAACAATTTCTGTTATATTTCAGTCTGCTTGCACATTTCAGAGCAGGATTTTATAGACTGATACAGGTATATTTAGCTGTTTACAGTATATTATGAATTGCATTTATGATACTTATATTTTAAATGCCATGTGAAATAACTAAATTATATAAATAAACCTCATTTGGGGAGGGGACATTACAGAATATATTACTAAATACCTTAATGGCATACAAAATTTAAAGTAAGACTTTTGTTATATTACATCAGAGATAAATAATAGCAAAATTGAATATATTCTCTTTTCTTTTCTTTTCTTTCTTTCTTTCTTTTTTGAGGCAGGGTCTCTCTCTCTCTCTCTCTCTCTCTCTATATATATATATATATATATATATATATATATATATATATATATATCCCTACCTATCCTGAAACTCACTATGTACATCAGGTTGAATATACTTGAAGTCCCTTTAAAAAACAATTTTCATAACTGTAAATAGGAACATATTTTATCATTATCAAGTTAATAATTAATTTTGAAAGTAAAATTTAAAGTTATGCTTATTTATAAGAATCAGGCAGTTTAACATGAACTCATCAGCCACCCTCAGTAATGTACAAAATAATTAGCTCTGATAAATAATCATAATTTACTCATACTTTATAATGTTGTAAAATTTAAATAGAAAGCTCATGTAGATTATCTGAGCTAAATTTCAGTGTATCTTCTTAAAACGGATAAATACATTTATATTTAAATGTGGTTTTAAATATTCCTAATAAAGGAGAGAAGAAATATGCACAAAAGCTAAGTAGCATGATACATGTTATATGGGATTTTCCCTCATAGGAAAAGTTATTTGGCTGTTGTTACAGAGGACTGAGATGGGTTCTGCTTTCTACACTCCCATCATTTTCTCTCTCACATTTCTCTAAACAAAAATTAGGAAACACATTTTCTTTCCTCTTAAAGCCTTCCTACCCTCCCTCCACCCCTAAAAATTTTAAATTATATTTCATTGACTCTGTGGGGGGGGGGGCGTGAAAGAGAGAGACAGACAGAGAGAGAGAGGGAGGAGGGAGACCTCGTGTGTGTGTCTGTGTGTGTGTTTGTGTGTGTGTGTGTGTGTGTGTGTGTGTGTGTGTCAGAGAGAGAGAGAGAGAGAGAGGACAATGAGTCCATGCTCTGACCCCACATCCATCCCAGGGGTCAGATGCCTCCATCGCAGGGGTCAGGCCTTTCAGTATTTAGAATTGCAATGACTATATTACATGTATTCCAAAAAAACTAAAGCTATTTCATTTTCGTAGTATTTCAAAGAAAAAGTGTCATTTGAAACTATATTCATAGCTTTTACATAATTTCATACTTTCAAAGGTCCCATGTATGTATATTAGCAGTAATTTTATATTATGGGCTTCCTATCCTAAGTACAAAAATGTACTTTAATCATCTAACTTTTAGAAATAATTCATTGTATTTCCACATTCATTTGCCTTAGAGTAAAGTTCAAGTAAACAAGCAAGTATTAAAAACACATTGCTATTTTTCACTAGTTCATGACAGTAGCACTATGTACATACATACGTATGTATGTATGTATGTATGTATGTATTTAGACAGTATCTCGCTGCATACTTCTGGATGGCCTGGAACTCACAATGTGAACCAGGCTAGTCTCTAACTCACAGAGAACTGCCTGTATCTGCCTCCTGAGTGCGGAGACTAAAGGCACGTGTCACCACACCCAGCTTGTTGGTACTTACTGTTAAAAGTCATTAATGTACTGAATTCCTACAAAAAATGATTATGATTAATATAATATTACAGTTGGCCAAGAAGACAGTATCAAAGAGTAGTGGGCGATTTCCAAGGCCAACAGTGCAAGGACAGGAAAACAGACACTGGTGGGAAAAATAGGTTCCACAAAAATAAGAGTCCTTTTATTTCTGATGAGTGGATTCAAGTCAGTAGGTAACTTTAGAGGCGATACACTTTTAGGAAGAATACACACAATTACATTTTGTCTGGAACTTTTACTACAATAAATAAGGAACAAATGGAGAAAATGTAGTAGTATATCCTAAGGTTTGAACAAAATGCATTTTACACATGGAAGACCAGCACTGACAAATTTTGTGAATTATGTGTCCAGAGACACATAATCATACAGATTTATAATTAACCACTTGTCCCAATATCCTTTGTGCTTAAAAAACGGCTTCCTAATGGATGGTAGTAAAGGGAGGAAGGCTTCTTAGGAGGAGCAAAGGACATGGTCACCTTAGGGGAATTTTTAAAGAGCTGCAGGATCTCAATAGCTCATCCCCACCGTTAGGACCTTCTTCCTGCTCAGTCCTTCACTGCACGGGAGGCTTTGTGCTACTATGGGTTTCCAGGCAACTTTGAACTACCCACAAGCAATAACAAAGTTATGATTAAGATACTTTTAGACATCCTTTGATGCAAACGGCATACTCTAAAGACTGCCAATGACTATACAAGAAAGGAACCATCTAGGATGGCATCGTGAATGTGGTGTGTGCAGATTGGGCAGGGGTTGTATATGCTGATGACTATATAGCCATGGCTCCTGATGGATAACTCCCTAGGGTGACCGCTCACTATGTGACCTCAGGCAAATTTAACTTTTCTGTCCTTCAGTTTTCCATATGGGAAACGAAGATAACTATTTCACAGTTTTGTTTTATTAAATAGGACAAGCATTTAGAACCATTCCACAATCCCTCAGTGGATGTCCATAAAATCCCACACAGGAAGGGTGGTGACTGGCCAAAGTAACATATACAGACTGATGTGTAACAATTACTTTCATTGTAATTAAGGACAGGTCCACAATTCCTGGGGTTGATACTGTATTCAGAGTACCAGCTTGGGAGGTTGAGTGTCGATGGATCGTTCCCCTGAATGACATAAACAGGAAAATGGAATGGCTCTGTAATGTGATAGAGACTAAAGCTCTCGTGAGTCGTGCATTGGCATGTTGTGTCTCCAGTGCACGTTAAATACAATTTTCCGTCTGTCTTTAATTCCTGCTTACATACGCTGCTGTGTATAATGAATGACAATCTTCCGTCCCATTTTTATGACAGCATAAGATTGCTCCTGTGTACCTTAGATGCTAATGTGATGTGCCCCTTCTCAATAATATATGACTATGCATTTCTGCTCCTTAAATTGGATAATAATTAAAATCTTTAGCCTCAGGAAAATGCTTATCCACTGAATAATGTTAAAGGCTTCTCGTTCTGCTGTTTTACCAAGTGTTCTAAACATTATATTTCACCTATACTATTAACTACAAATATTTCTGCCTGACTATGCAATAGGGTTAAAAGAGCAACACTGTTACAGTCGCACAAAGAAAATCCTCCTAGATTGTAACAATAGATGTGGACTCCAAAATTGCATGTTGGAAAAACATGACATTTATAAAAATTAACTTGAAGAGAATCCAATCTCTCCTTCATCTGAAATCTCACTGCAGGTTTCAGACTGCCACCAATCGACAGTCTGCTGACAGGGACCTTGGCGAGGGCCTAGAGTAATGGCATGGATGGAAGTGTGTATGGCATCAGTGAGCACCTCTTGTCATCACATCACTGTGACCCTCTCTGGGGACAGATGCGGAACTGCTCCTCCCATGCCTTCTTCTAGAAACTGGCTCTTTTCCCAGCCCTTTTTAATTCGTTTTAGCTTTCGGCTTATGCACGGGAGAAGTAACATCATCTTACCCAAAATTACAATGGAGGGCAAAACGAGGGCAAGAACAAAGTTTGGTGGTGTGTAAAAGCGGTAATACTCTTCTGCAAATGCGCGCTTCCATCCGTAAATTAACACGTGGAAGGTCGTGATGAGCAGGGCGACGTAGCCAAGCGTAGACTTGAAATGGAAGAGGAAGAGGAAAGAGGTCCATTATTCACTCACATAACAACCTGTACAGATACCCTGTTGATGTTTCAATCTTTAGCGACCTACTATCCTCTGAATTGAGCAATTTAAGGTAGTTGCATAAATTCCTACACATTTATTTACAGTGCAGCAATCTTGCACATATCAGATCATATTGAATAAACTGAATAATCTCATTAACTAATTCATTATATTACAAAGTTTGTCGTGCCCTATCAAAACACAGAATGAATATTGTGTGACATTTTATTGAATGGATACAGTTTAATCCTTCCTTTATGTTGATCATTCTGATCTTAAATTTCTCCAACTATAAATAATACCACTGTAGACCTCTTATATTCTGATTTATATCCTTGGGCTGATTCTACTACTAGGATTAGTGATCAGAACTAGCTTTTCTCTAATGGTATAGATATGCACAGTGTCCATAGGCTTTATAAAGGTTTGTATAGCTGTCACTGTGACTCACACTGTGATCCCAGTACTTGGGAGGATGAGGAAATAGGCCTACAAGTTCAAAGCCAGCCTGATCTACATTGCTAGTCTGAGGGCAACCTGGGCAATATAGTGAACCTTTGTCTCAACAAACATGCAAATGGTGGAGATTATCCAAATTGCTATACGTTATATATAAAACTAAAACAGTTTAAAAACAGGTACATACAGGTGTGTGTATAAACATATATATAACATTAAATACTAAAGAGCAATCACTCGAATACATAATACACACTACAAACAGATATTAGTTAATAAGGAAACATGATAAAACTTAAGAGTATTACTATGTAATATGTGAGTAACAATTCAAACGTGTGGCTTATTGACCATGATAAACGAGATGACTAAAAATGTTTTAGTCAGTCATTTCATGGGTTAAAAGGTTACCATTTTTTCAGTTCCCTAAATTATTACATTAAGGTTGCTTACTTTGACAACTAGTTTATATCAGTATAGTGATGTAATGTCTAAGTTCACCAGGAAAATGTCAGCTTTCTAGCAGGCAAGATGTTCGCAATTACTTGTCTAACTTTGTGATGATAGATGTCTGTCTAGCACTTTCTATCAGAAGGCCTTCATTTCCTTTCAGGTGTGATCAAAGGGAGAGAACGAATTTAGAGAAGGGTTGTCCTTAATTAGAATAAGATTTCTGCATGACTTTAAAGGGGTGGGTTGGAGGGAAGTGGTGAGAGTGTCAATAATAAAGACACTTGTATACATGCTATCATTTTCAAAGAACAAAAATATCTTTTAGAACTTCCCTAAAGCAGCCAGGCATGTGGCATACACCTCTAACCCCAGCACTGGGGAGTCAAAAGCAGGAAGATCTTTCTGAGTTTCAAGCCAGCCTGGTCTACACAGCAAACTCTAGGAAATTCCAGGACAGCCAATACCATATAGATATTCACCCCACACAACAACAGAAACCAAAAAATAAACAAATAAAACAAAAAAACAAAAATAACTCAACAGGCAAGGGACAAAATAAAACTTAGTATACTGCCAAATGACTCTACTGTATACATTGTATATATTGTTCTGTATCAATCTGTTTGAATCAGAAAGTACAGACTGTGGCCATATAACTAGAATCCAAATTGTTTGAATGTGTGTGTGTGTGTGTGTGTGTGTGTGTATTTAAATATGTAAACTGGGTTATACAGATATTAATGGAGATGAACGTTTAGATTTTAAAGAACTCAAGCGTTCTTTGACTTTCTTTACAGATACTCTTGTATATTAGTTTGTGATTGACATATTAAAGCACATTAACAAGATTCACAAATCCAGTTGGTTGTCACAATCCATTAGCATACTTACCTAGCGTGACAGTGCTTATGACTGTGTGTGTGTGCATGTGTGTTCATTTGCCTAATAATAAATAGGCTTTCAACATTAAATTTGACCTAAGGCCACTTCTCTCTTTATTCTTAACATGATAGACAAGGTTATGTAACAATGTATTGGCCTTTCACTTACTAAACTGGCCTTCAGCTACATGTGTCATCTGAACTGGATGTGCAAACATGGCCTCCAAGGCACTCTTCTTAGCACACATTTAACATTGAACTTAACAATGATCCTGTGCTGCCCAACGCCTTACCAAACAAACCCCCATATACCTGAATGAAACTGAACTCCCTCCAGTTTAAAGCGTTGGTCACTGAAGGGATGGAGGTGACTGCCAGCAGGGATAGCAAGCCCAGACTCATGATGCCAAAGGAGATGTACATTTCAATCCTCCAAACCTCCTCCTCATTCCATGCATTCTCAATATTTGCATGAACCTGACAAGGAAACAGATACGAACTTCCTTTACTTAGTAGAACATTAGCCGACTCTACACACCATTTACTCTTGGCCAAAGAAGAACCAGGCCATTTACAACCATCTTTAAGATTAATAGTATTAATTCAGCATCACGAACCATTGTGGAGAACCTGTTCTTATTATTCTAGACGTAGAGAATAGGGAGAGAGTGTTAAATCAAAACAGGACTAAGATACCCTCCTTTTCAAGCGTGTAAGGGGGCAGGGGTGGGGCTAAGCCTACGACAGACATCAGGTTCACAGTGAATCACTACTGTAGCCCAAGACCGTGGGATGACATTTGACTGGTTCCCAAGAAGAATTTGTAGTCAGACTCAGTTCTGAGGTGCTTTTACAGATTGGCAAACATGTGGCTGAATGTTTTGGGTATGCTCTACTGAGTTTAACTTAGAAGCCAGGCAGGGACTTCAAAGTCACCTTCTTCCTCACCCAGTACCAATGTCTCTTTCTTACCCTTCTTTCCTGGAAACCAAAATGTCCTCAGGCTAATGATATGGAGTTGAATTATCTGTCTACCTGAATTACCCCACTAATATACCTTCCAAACTCTGAACGGCTTCATTGAGTTACATTATTAGTCTAAAAATCCTTCCCTTATAATGCTAATACACATAAGTTAAGTATGACTTAACTGTGAGTCTATGGCGATCTGCATAGTAAATACTTCTAGAATTATTTGTTTAGGCATGAACAATATAATTAGAGCATAAATCAAGAGTTGGACTCCTTCAGCTGAAATTCTGATTTAAGTATGTATCTACAGGTGGAAGAAAACACATTCTTAATACCGTCTTAACTTTGTCCAGTTTTATTTAACAAAACATTCTTTAAAAAAAAAGCCACCCCTACCAACATCTGGAAAGAGCCTTTGGGGCTCCTACATTGAAAAAGCTCTAACCAAATTCCTGTCCACTGGGTATGGTGGCTCAAGCCTTTAATCCCAGCACTCACGAGACAGAGGCAGGTTAAGTCTCTGTGAGTTTGAGGCCAGCCTGGTTTATATAGAAAGTTCTAAGTCAGTGAGAGCTACATAGTGAGACCGTGTCTCAAACAAAACAAAACAAAACAAAACAAAAAAATAAAACAAACACACTCTCCCAAATACATCCCTCTCCTGTATCTCCACAGCTATATAGAAGAGCGGCATCCACTGATAAATAGAGACCCTGTCTCCAAAAAACAGAAATGCTTTCCCGCCCCAAATATACCAAAGGGAAAATGCCATTTAAAAGCATATATAAACGTACACTATTTTTAACTCAGATTTTACAATTCCCATGACGGTATCACACTGGAGCCAGATAAGTCACAAGCATGCTCAGTACCTGCTGATAAGCCATGTTGAGGAACAAGTATCTTTCCGACCTCCTCATTGGCAAGCAGAGGCTGTAAGCAACGTGGACAACAGCAAAGAAAAAGCTCAGTAACCCCAGCTGCTTCCTGCACTGTAACCAGGTATCCAACCAAGGCGGAAATCTACGGTACTTAGTGCCGTAATAAAGCTGGTAAGCGGCTGCCAGGAGGCCTGCCAGGTACACCAGGGACAGCAGGGTGATGGCGACTATAGGCAAGGTTTTGTTCACAATCTCAATAGGAATCTTGTAGAAGTCACTCTGCTGGTTTCTGGCATACGGATGTATAACATCTCTGACAAAGGAATAAAGAAAGAAAAATGTGGCCAAGCTTATGGCTACTACCACCGGGCCCCTCCAGAGGGTAAACAGTCGCAGGGGCAAGTTTTCAATCTCCTTGGCTGATGATAAAGATCCCAGGTCAACAGGAATAAAATTCAACTGACGGGCGAGCTCAATAACCTGCTGTCGAGCTTGAATATTGTTGCTGCATATATAAACCTGGAAGAAAAGCCAAAAAGGATCATCAAAGTCCTATCCTCAGTCACAAGTCGACTGAAACTGCCGGGTATTGCTTATTGACTTTGTGTGATGCATGTGAATGGAGGAAAAAAATAGTTATTAACTATAAATTATTAAACAAAGTAAATACTTCCATAGGTATTAGTATCAGTTTAAAAATAATATCTTAACAATGGATTAATCAAAAGTGTGTGTCACATTGTGGTTAAATTCAATAAAATTTAGAAAGTCTTAGCCACCTATGATGAAAATAAAGTACAGAGAATCTAGCTGTAACCTGGAAGGCTCCAAGAAGTCCTCATGACAGGGAGGCTGCTGAAAGAGGAAGTATGCTCGCTCTTCTAGGGCACCAGGGTCAGCAGCAGCTGCAAGGGAAGGCACATGCCTCCCCAGAGGTCTACCTGGCCATCTCCTTTCAACCCAGACTTTTTCCCCTTCCCTTCCCTTTTCTTTCCCCCTCCTCTTCCTCCTCCTCGTCCTTCTCCTCCTCTTCCTCCTCCTCCTCCTCCTTCTTCTTCTTCTTTTCTTTTTCCTCCTCCTCCTTCTTTCTCTCTCTCTCTCTCTCTCTCTCTCTCTCTCTCTCTCTCTCTCTCTCTCTCTCTCTCTCTCTCGTTAAATTATTTGTATTCCAAATGTTGCCTTCCTTCTGGTCCCCCTTCCAGAGTTCTTCACTCCATCCTCCTACTCCTTTGTCTATGAGAGGGTACTCCCCTCCATTCCTACCACCACCTTACCCTCCCCCTCCCCAGCATCCCCCTTTCCTGGGGCATCAAGTCTCTATAGGATTAGGCACATCCTCTCCTACTGACCTACTGAGGTCAGACAAGGCAGTCCTCTGCAACTTATGGGGAGACCGGGGGCCATGGACCAGCCCATGTATGTTTGGTTGGTAGCTTAGTCTTTGGGAGCTCCCAGGGGTCCTAGTTAGTCTATAAGGTTGTTCTTCCTATGGGGTTGCCATCCCCCAACCCAGCTTTCTTAGGGTGAGGCTGGATCCCCTTGCTTCCTTCCCTGGATAACTTTTTATTTTAGGAATGTGGAGATTCTGCCTAGCAGAGTGGTGGAAAACCCTTTGCTCCTTATCCAGCAAGAGTGCAGATGACCAGCCTCAGGGCAGTGACCTTTGCAAGTAAAATGTGCAAATTGTGTTATGATGCCAAGCTCCCCGTAAAACTTAGGGTCAGAGGCCACATCATTGAGTATCTGTAAAACATTTCAACAGTTCCAGGTACACCATTTCATTAGTGAGCATAGAACATTTCTTCATTATTTTTGATAATTAAATTTCTCACAAGTAAAACAATGATTCATTCTATAGGCTTAATTTACACACAATGGGAACTGCTATTTTCTAAGACCAAACATACCACCTCTATAGGAACTCAAATGATATTAGATAGGGCAAGGAAGCTCAAAACCTCGCTGATATTATAATATAGTTGAAAATTCAATGAGTATCTGTTGCGCCCCAAGTTCATGTCTGGAGTGAGCTACTGCTGTAAGACAGATAGACCCATCTCATGCATGCATAGAAAAATATTGGTACAAAGTCTCTAGTAATGTTTGAGAAAAACAAATTTCCAAATATATCCCTGAAGACATGTGTGCCCAGACTCTGAAAGAGACCACACTGGAGTGTTTGCAGGCTCTACCTCCTCACACAAGGGTGACAATACAGAGCTCAGCTTTCAGGTTTTGAATCTCAGCTGATGGTAGCCAAATGAATGGTGAACAAAAAAGGATTTCTAAAGTGGGAGTTCTTTTATAGCAAAGAAATAAGGAAAGCATTCACCTTGATTTATTGCAGGTGTGAAATGGTGGAGCAAACCCTGTTTTCTTATTTGGAGAAAAGTCTATAAATGAGGACATATTTTAATAATCTAGATCTACAAGTGAGAAATGCAAAACTGAGGGCACAGGCATTATGAAGTACCAATTATATGACTCTAGTCACGATGGAGCTTGCAGCTCATTCTGAATTTGAATTTAATCACTGTTCCACAAGGGTTTTTTTTTTCATTCTGTTAAAAATTAAAATGATCATGAATATGAACAAGTGATTATGGTAACTTTGTCTGATAGGCCCTGGTTTGAATTTGTCAAACATTACAGGATATGTTTTAAAAAAAAATTAAGAAAGGACAGTCTCTAGAAGCTAGAGTCTGGCTTGGGGTTCAGGCACGTGCTTAGCCTAGCTTGCAATGTCTGATCAGCAGCCCAGAGCAGTGGGTGAAACCTTGGAGGAATCACAGACTCTTTTAAATACTTGGGCTGGGATGGTTGCTTATGCCTATAACCCCAGTGTCTCAGAGGCTGAGGTATGAGACTGCATCAAGTTTAAAGCCAGTGTAGACAATTCTCAAAACACTGGAAGCATGAAGGAGGAGAGGAGGGAGAAACAGACTTTTTTTTTTTTTTTTTTGGTTTTTCAAGACAGGGTTTCTCTGTCTTGAAACAGGGTAGCTCTGGCTGTCCTGGAACTCACTCTGTAGACCAGGCTGGCCTCGAACTCAGAAATCTGCCTGCCTCTGCCTTCCAAGTGCTAGGATTAAAGGCGTGCGCCACCACTGCCCAGCAGAAACAGAAAGACTTGAAAGTGGTCACTGTGAGGGCTAATCTTGTCAATGTGACTGAATTTGAAATCACCTAAGGGAAGATGAAGCTCACTCTGGTGTGTGTCTGAGAGGCATTCCAGCAAAGATTAAACAGGGAGGAAAGACTCCCCCTGAAGGAAGGCACACCATCCTGTGGGCTGAGGTCCTGGATGGAATAAATGAAGAGAAAGGAGAAAGGCAGCAGAACCATGGCTTTGCCCTTTCTCTGTTTTCTTCCCTCTATGACATGAACAGCACCACTCTGCCATTCTTCCACACCATGACGGACTGAACCCTCTGAAACCATGGGCAAAGTATATCCATTTCCCCTGAGGCACTTGAGTCACGGTGATAGAAAGTACTCAATGTAGACTTCACGACCACAATACATAGCATAAAATGGGAATACCTTTACTATGTAATGAGTGCAATGACCTGTCTTTTTTAAAGGTTTATTGTATGTGGTTTGTGCATATGAGTGCAGGTGCTCTCAGAGGCCTGGAGTTGGAGTTACAGGTGGTTGTGAGCTACCCAGTGTGGGTGCTGAGAACCAAACACCTGTCCTCTGAAAAAACAGTATGTACTCTTAAGTGCTGAGCCATTTCCCGAGCCCCACAATGGACTGTCTTTATGAACAAAAATGAGAAGGTCCTTTTACCACAACCCTGAGATTTAATACCTAAGCACACCTCCAGAGGACTTTTAAAGTGCCTTACTTATGTGTTTTCTTATAGATGCTCTTATTCCAGAATCATTAACAGAACCTGTCGTCTGCTGTTCACAGACCGAACTAGACTTATATGCTGAGAGCAAAGCTGAGAAATCCACTCTACCTCTGCCCACTTGCCCCAAAGCTTAAAGTCTGTGCTTAACAGACTTTAATCTTGATATGCTATAAAAGCTTAATCCATGAAAAATACAAAGGCTGTTCTCAAGTATTCCTAAGAGTTGTATGAAGTCCTTTCTCCTTCAGAGATGGAATGCTGTGTTACCAAGTATTTACAAAAAGGCAGGACAGGAGAGGAGGAAAGGAAAGGCAGAAGGGGGGGGGGAATAAAAACATTTGCTATATTCTTTGAAAATTCTGGAGGATTAACGTAATGCATCAGAGGACACATCAGCTAAAATACCGTTTCTTTAGTTAACTGGTTATTACAGAAAAATCCATGTCATTTTATCAAATTTTCTGCATCATTTGTGTGAAGAGAAGTATACGTTTACAAGGTTGGAATGTAGTCTTCATGTGATCTCTCATAGTTTTCAAACCATCAGTAAAGTGCCTTAGACCTTGGTTTACTTGACTATAAAATACCAAATAATAAAAATCAAAGGCTGCATACCTGGCGGCTGGCATCCTTGGGACCTAACTGAAGTGCCCAAGCTGAGATCACATTAAATCCTTTGACAATCAAGGAATCCGGGAATAATGAAGCCAGGTACTCTGCATTGGATTCTGGGTACTGGTTTACTCTCATATTGTTGCTCACATCAATGAGGATTTTGCCCACAAGCAGGTGTCTCAGGTCCCACAGGGAGGTATAATGCTCTCTATGGATAGCCACGAATATTATATTTGTTTTTGTTAAAGCATCTTCATGGTGGGTAACATCTACCACGTGAGGAAAAAATTCTGATGCAAACTTAGGATTTCTGCTCCCTATGACCACGTGATAGCCACACCTAATAAGCCGAATGGTCAGAGACTTGGCAAAATCCCCACTTCCTATCACCCCCACGGTGACCTTCCTTGCGTCTTTGATACCATTTATGCCATTAGGCAAAAACGTCTCCAGGCTCTTAGGGCTTCCCATCATAGAGATGGATTCCATGGTAGAGACTCTGCCAAGATCACCAGGAATGTCCTAGAAGAGAGAAAAGGAAATGTTCACCAACTAAACCCATTGACAAACATTAAAAAAACAAAACAAAACAACCAACTTCTAGACACTGTAATTATGTCCTACGTCTCTAAAGACAAATTATTTTGACATGCTATGTAACCCAGAACACAGCAAGCACAATTTGTAAGCTAGAGAAGATCTCAGAAATAGAAAAATTAACAGAAAGGTGATCGATCAGCTAAATGGGGGCACATACAAATACCTGGGGAATCTGAAGATGTAGCTTCTCACTCAGAGGGTCTGGAGGGAGGCTCCGGAGGCTGCATTTCTAAAATAGCGCAGCAGATGCTGCTGGATGGTGGAATTGCCTATGTGTATTGAGGAAGGCCTAGGGCAAAGAAGGAATTTCACTCAGAATGTTTGTCAAAATCAGCTCCAGCAAGCATGCGATCAACACATCAGGCGGCAAATCAAAAATGACATCAGAGGCAGAGAAAAGGACCTTGATCCCGAGAGAGAGAGGGAGGGAGGGAGAGAGAGAGAGAGAGAGAGAGAGAGAGAGAGAGAGAGAGAGAGAGAGAGAGAGAGAGGCAGACAGACAGACCCATAAAAACAAATTTCCATGCAGTACAACCCAAACTAGACAATCATTTGGGGGTAGGGTCTGTATCCCAATTAACTACAGATTTTAACGGAGGCTAAACCAGTCAACAATAAAATTAATGCCATTATTTAAACAATATTAAAGAAAAGCAGGTATCAACATCTAGTGAAGAGCCAGGCATGGTGGCACAAATTTTTAATCCCAGCACTCAGGAGGCAGAGGCAGGTGGATCTACATGAGTATGAGGCCAGTTAGGTCTATGTAGTGAGTTCCAAAGCCATTCAGGGCTACATAGTGAGACCCTGTCTCATAAAATAAAATAAAAATAAAATAAAAAAAGAGAGAAAAACAACACCTTACTAAAGAATCAGGTAAACACCACAGACATCTTATTCTCCCTGTATCGCATAACATAGCTCCCCTATTTAAAATGGTGAAATTCTTTGGCTATTTCGCTGTTTTCCAGTGTTACTTAGTGATCTTAATGTCTAATTTAGATTCCGTGAAGGAAGAAAATACACCATCTTTACACCTATTATACGTCTCGTTTCACACCTTTCAACTCGGGAAGTGTAATTATCCACCCTCCCTTGGGCAGTCCTGGGCTCTCAGGTAGTCCTTGGCAACCTGCTCATACAGAGGCTCCCTCACATTCCTGGAGTAGTGCTGACTAACCTGGGAATCTACACCTTTAAAGGTACCATAATGAAAACAGCACCCATTTCATCTCCAAATGAAGGGTGACTGACTTATCATTCCCTTCTCTTAAGCATATTACCCAAGGATGAAAAGTGCTACTAGATTCACTCAGAAAAGTCATAGATTCCCACCAGTCCTGAGCCATTCAATATACACTACAACATCTCTCACGGAAGAACTGCAAAACCATTCAATCTAATAATCACGATAATAAGGCCTTTTCAAACTAAAAACATGAAAACTTAATCACTTATCTGCCTTTTTTAAAAAATATAGAACAAGTTCAGACCTCTCTAAATCAGAGTGTTGGAGAAGTACATGAATCCCTTAGAACCCAAAAATGTCACCTCTCAGTAAGCCACAACTTTTATATCTATTAATGGGCAACACTTGTATAAACATGCTTGGACCTTAATCACATAGTAATCCTAATGGCAGGTTCTAACTGGACCCTAGCAGTGTGGTGTGGCTAGGAGTAACAATTAGCCTAATAAACGAGACTCTTTCATTGTAGTGTGTGTGTGTGTGTGTGTGAGAGAGAGAGAGAGAGAGAGAGAGAGAGAGAGAGACGGACAGACAGACAGACAGACAGACATAGATACAGAGAGATACACAGAGATGCACACGCTCAGAGAGAGATTTTAATTGTATTACCTAGTGTGTGTGTTAGTATAGCCATGTGTCTATGGTGATCAGGGACGACTTTGTGGAGATAGCAGTTTTCTCTTTATACTCTTTGCTCAGGGGATCAAACTCAGGTCACTAGAGTTACACAGCAAGCACTTACCCGCTGTGCCAGTTTGCCAGCCTGAGAGATCTTTTATGGATCTAAGATATGAAACGCTTATTGTTGAAACCATATACCATACTTTTGTGTGTAATTTCATAGGTCATAGAGTATTTTTATTCACAGTATTATTTTAAATCCTCAGGTGGGTGGGGAATATATATTATTCCTCTTCTGAGACTCTGTAATCACCTTGATAGCATATTTTGCTTTTAGAGAGAAGAAAAGAAAAAGGACCAAAGAGTGTGCTCATACCCCACTGGCTTCAGCCATATTCAGATCCAAGAATGGTCTATCTCCCACAATGGACAGCATCAACTTCATTCATAATTTGTTTATCCTGTACTCTGGGTCTTTTCCTTCCTGTCTTACAAGTGGATACATGGGTTATTGATGACATCTTCACATTTATTCAGTTAGGACAAAAAAGACACAAAAAAAATGATGGATTTACACATTTCAGTTGACAAGGGGTTATGCAGTTATAGTCTCAAGGTAGATCTGCCCTGTGGCTCACTGTGAGTGTATCCGAGCCACTGTGTACTCTGTGCATAAAGATAAAAAGCAGGGGAAGGAACCATGCTGACACAGGAGAAAATCAGTCTCATTACGGAGGGACCGGATATACTTATAATAAAAACCTGAGTTGCATAGTGAGAACATACCTTAGGAAGCCAGGAGAGAACATTGCATGGTGCTTGTTCCCTTACTTGTCTCTCTGTCTCCATGTCTCTGTCTCTGTCTCTCTGTCTCTGTCTCTCTCTCTCTCTCTCGTGTGTGTGTGTGTGTGTGTGTGTGTGTGTGTGTACTTGTTTCTCTATGTCTGTCTGTTTCTTTTTCTGTCACTTCCCTCTCTCTCTGTGCATGTGTTATATTTGTGTATGTTATGTATATGAGTGTTTTGTCTGTATGTATGTCTATATACCAGAAGGCATTGGCTCCCGTGGGACTAGAGTTACAGCTGGTTGTGAGCCACGATGTGTGTGTTGGAATTGAACCCAGGACCTGTGGAAGAACAGCCAATGCTCTTACCGCCTGAGCCATCTCTCCAGGACCTGTGTGTCATATGTGTGACAGATAATAAATTTGTATTTACCAACTACTCCCTCATTTACATGTGTGGCTTCTGCAGCATGCAATCTAGCTTAAAACTGGGAACGTCTCAACGTTAATGTGGCTTTCCACGGCCTCAAATGTGCTAACTCCTGAATACCAACTGAAAATACATGGAGAAAGCAAGGCGTTTTCCATGCAGTTATTCCTCTTGAAGAATTGTCCTTTATACTTAGAGTGTCTCGTTCCTGCTTTTATATACCCAATGCCCTTTGTTCAGGAAAGGATCTTGATAACAGTTGTCTGTGTTGGCAACCTTAAGTAGCCCTTATCTCTATTTTTCATTTGATTGGTTTGTAAAACTGCCAGGCTTGGGGGCTATAATTTCCATAGCCAGTAGGAGGCTCCAAGTGGAAGAGCCCCAGTAGCTGTTAGGAGGAAATGCCATTTCCTAGACCCTGGAGTCAGCCACCCCCAGCCCCTGCCCCAACCCACAGTTATTTGCTTAGTCAGACTCCAGAGCCAGGAGGCACATTCCAGAAACGCCAGATATCCTAATCTCTAGAGGATAACTCTAAACATTACAACTTTTGGCTTGTGCTAAGACAGTCCCTAAATCCTCTTGACGTTTAAATAAACAAGTAGAACCCAACTGCTCATGTAGGGCAAGAACAGATTTCTATGTGTATACATGTTTTTTTGTTCTGTTTAGAGATTTTGAACACTTTCAAACCCTTCAGAAAACCCCAAAGGCAAGGCCTTCGATTTCCTAACACAGTGGGGTTACTCCGGAGCTGTTTGAGATTTCCAATGTACTTCTTAGGTCCAATACATATTCAATAACTAACTGTTATGCAGATGTGATCTACATACATTCCTAGATACTGAGCCACTAAAACAACATTTTATGTTCATTGTATTGCAATTACTAGTACAGAAGCTGGGCACAGAGGCACACATCAATAATCCCACCGCTTGGCAGGTAAAGTCAGGAAGGAAGATCAAGTACCAGGCATGGAGGACAACATTAAACCCCAGAACTGGGGAAGGAGAAACAGGCTCATCTCTGTGAATTCAAGAACTCGAGGCTGGTCTGGGCTCCATGAAACCCAGTTCAAACAGGAGGGGGGATGGGGTGGAGGGGTGAGGGTGGGGTGGAGGAGTGGGGGTGGGGGCAGAGAAACAGTTCACTTATTTTTAGGAACATTTTCAACCAAAAAGATGTTAAAAAAAAAAATTCTGGTTGAATCTAATAATCCCAGAAACTTAGTTAAAACACTTTTCTCAAAGATTTTAGATAATTTTTAGGTGTGTGCATATGTGTGAGCACCTATGGATAGGTGTGCAGGCATGTATGTGCCTGTGCATGTGGAAGTTAAGGGTCAACACTAAGTGTCTATCTCAATCAGTTTCCACTTCATTTTTGAGGTAGGGTCTCACAGCCCCATCCCCCTGTCTCTCAGCCTATCCAGTGCTGGGATTATAGGCTCTCTACAAGGGTGCTGGGGACAGAACTGAGGTTCTCAACAAGCACATTACCACCTAAGCCATCTCCTCAATCCTTAGATCCTTTTCAATAACTCAAAACATCTGCCTAGTGTTTCCTCAACTAAGAACCTCAGGTATTCTCGGTAGGTGATATCAGTTTAGGCATCAGTCCAACATCAAAGATGCACACAGGGACTCATCAACTTTCCCACCAAGCATTCAACCAGGCGCCAACTCCCCAGTGACACAAAACAGGCACCGACTTCCTGCTTATCCAGTCAATGAATTTATGAATGATGAAACATACACAGAACTTAAAAAAATACAACTTGACTGAGATGTGATTTACACAAAGAATTTCTCCATTTTAAATATGTAAATGAATAGCTCTCTGTAAATGTACCAAATTGCGCACCCATTTTTACCAAAGCTAAAGTCACTCACTCAATGTAAGAAAACTGTCTAATTGCAAACTCTCCCTTTTTAAAAAGGTCCTGCCTCCCTTAGTGTCTGAAAAAGCCACCGATGAGTTAATATAAACTTTCTTTCTGTATGTCTGTCTGAGATTGGTTGCACAATAGAAATGGGGGAGGGAGGTCTCTCTCCACTGGTGGCTAGAAAGGCAGAACCTGTCTCAGAACTGCCTCGAGGCAGTCATTTTCAATGGTAGCTCCACTGAACGACCTAGAGAGATTTAAAAGTAATGATCCCTGGTCACCTGTTCCTCCATCCTGATGTTTATTTAATCGGCTGAGGGTTCAGTGTGGGCATCAGGAATTTTATAGGAGATCATGAGGTGTGAAGAATAGGTAGACACATCCAAAAACACCTCTAAAAGGTCAGGATTCAATTTCATATTTATTTTGCTGCTCAGAGACTGCAGATTTAGCTGATTCTTATTTATGTCTATTTTCACGTTGCTCTTCCCATCAATGAAAAATAACCACCCAGAGGACAGCAGCTGCCCTTAATAAGTGAAGGGTAAGCATATGCATACAGCCCCTTCCCCTCCCTGACTCAGAAGCACTGTCAGAAAGCCCACTTACTGATTTGCAACATCCTCCCTTCACTTTTCTGGGAAGAGTGATGCCATTCCTTAAAATGTGTCATCACACCACACAGGAGGACACTGAGTTCCTGTTTCATAACACTCAAGATTCCAAGTGTTCTGAGGATATTAACCCTTCCCTCTCCCAGGAGGGGGTGCTGTTTTCCTCCATTCCACCAGCTTCACAGGTCCCTTGCCTGCGCAAACCCATCTGTAAGTGGAGAGCCCTGGCAAGCTTTGATTGCTAATGTGAGCATCCGGACTGAGATTCTCCTGGAGTATAAATCAAGAGTATGAAGAGCTGGGGTGACTATGAATTCTGTCTTACTTACAAGCTGCAGATGATGGCCATGGTGCTGGTCCAAGGGCCACTTTAGCTAAAACATTCTTGATCTTCTCTAAGTTTTTATTCAATATAAAATATTAATTAATATAGGTAATGTAGATTAAGTAATTGATAAAATTATTCCATTGATGACGAGTTTATTTTTGTGCTGTTGAGATAAATAGACTGGTGTAAGCTTCTGAAACCATCTTGATTGTCAGCCCACCTCTACTGGATTCTTATGATCTCCGAATGCTAAAATTCTCTTTTTTTGAAGTGTTGAAGCAACATAAGATGCTACATTATCACCTCAGATTTAACACCAAGCACAGGAGTTCCTGTTAAAAGTATATTTTAGATAACACACAGGCTCCTTGAGATTCAAGGTCCCTATGCGTATTTAACTTGACATTAATTAATAAGTTAATGACATATTAATAATGAATTGACATATTAATAACAGTTAATATTTGAAGGAGTATTAATACCATACAACAATGCAATTACAGTAAGTTGCACAGCCCTTGTGTTAATTTGAATATGAATAGCCCCCAAAGGCTCATATAGGTGTGACCTTGTTGAGGAATTGTGTCACTAGGGATGGGCTTTGAGGTTTCAAAAGCCCATGCCCTGCCCAGTCTCTCTGTGCCTAAAGATCAGGATGTAGAATTCTCAGCTTCTTCTCCAGCGTCATATCTGCCTGTGTGCCACAACGCTTCCTGCCATGATAACAGAGAAGGCTCTGAAACCATAAGCAAGCCCCCAATTAAATGCTTTTTTGAGTTGCCTTGGTCACAATGTCTCTTCACAGCAATAGAACAGTGACTAAGATAGCCCCTAAGATTTTTTTTTTTCAGTTTAGGAATCCTTGACATTCCTCTAGCACAATGGTAGCAGTTGTGCTAAACTGATTTTGGAAGAGAGAGAGAGAGAGAGAGAGAGAGAGAGAGAGAGAGAGAGAGAGAGAGAGAGAGAGAGAGAGAGAAAGAGAGAGCCTAATTTATATTGCATGGAAACACCTAGGACATTAGTTGTTGAATGGCCTCTATTCAGAAAAGAGCTATCTTCAGATATTCTCATGACTTGAATAATCTGATGATTGCTATCAAGAAAATCAAATCCTCCAGGGCCATGTGGCAGGTTACTGTATTCTTCACAAGCTCATTCCTGACCCAAACCTCTCTGCTCTCTACTGACTTTTAGATTATCCCTTTTCACTGGAGATGCTGTTCTTTGTACCCCAGCAAGACTTCACCATTCCAGGAGATAAACTTTTTTTTTTTTTTTTGAGCCAGGTTTTCCCTGTGTAACCTTGGCTGTCCTGGAACTCGCTCTGTAGACCAGGCTGGCCTCAAACTCAGAGATCCTCCTGCCTCTGCCTCCCAAGTGCTGGGATTAAAGGTACCACCTTTACCTGGTAGAGCTAAACATCTTAACATCAGCGTCTCTTGTTTTCATGGCTTGTTCATCAAAAGCAATGAATCTCTTCCTCCCCATCATTCACCTTCTGGGTGCAGTCCAGTGTTTTCCTAGTAATCTCAGCTTAAATCTTCACACTGGTGTCTAGGAGGCAGATCAGCTTTTGTCTATGGACCTCCCATTGCATTCCTGGCTTCTCTTTAAACCCAGCCTGTGCACATTGAGAGTCATTCCCTTGAGAAGATCCTCCATTCTTACCACATACCCTTAGTAAAACTCTGGAAGAACCCAGCTACCCACTTCCTCTGTATCTCCACTCAGCTCTGTGCAGAACGCTGATGAAAATCCAGACAACCATGTTTACTAATCTCATACATCACGATGGGATGGCCACCTTCACCCATCACAAGCCAGTCTTCCCACTCTCCCCTAGAGACCAGCCTTGCCTCCTACGGGCATATAATTATAGCCTTTCTCATGACATCTCAAACTTAACAGGTTCAAAACTCAACTCTACCTGCAACATACCTGCTTCCCCATTTCCTACTGGGTGCTCAAGTGAGAACTCTGGGGTGGGGGTAGGGGTGGGGGTAGGTGGGTCAATCTCTACACTTTGTTTTCCCTTCACCCAGAAACCCCTGTTCTTTAAAAATATTTCTTGGTCTCATAGTGTAAAATTCTGGCTGGTCTGGAACTTGCTATGTAGATGTAGACCAGGGTGGCCTTGCCTCCTAGAGATCTGCCTGCCTCTGCTGAGATCAAAGGCGGGTGCCACCAAGCCCAGCCCCTTTAAAATATCCCTTATGCCTTCTCTGGTGACACCAGCACACCCAACGAGCCCAGGTGCTTTGACCCGTTCTTACTTCAAACCTTCACCCCACCCCCACTCCCACCCCCAACCCCCACCCAAACTTTGAGATGAGGTCCCCTGTGCTACTGAGGCTGGTCTCAAACTCCTGGACTCAAACGCTCCTCCTGCCTCAGGACCTGGTACCTGAAGGACATATCATCATGCCTGGCTTGCCAACATCTTATCTTCACCTTTCAGCCGATCTTCATCTTTTACACAATCCACTCTCTACCTAAGAGCTATGGTCATCTTGAAACACAAATAGCATAAAATGTTTCTCTTCCTTAAAAGTCAGTGGCTCCTTCTCATACCTGTGACACTAAAGGCCCCAAATATGAAGGCCTCTCCTCACCTCTCCAGCCTTATTCTGATGGCCTTTATTCCCTACTGCCCAGCCTAAGAATCCCTTTCAAGAAGTGGAAAAGACAGATCTCTTTTCCATTCCGGGAACTCTGTCTCCTATAGGTGTGACTCATTCCACCCCAGCTTCTTTCAGCCCCTGTTAAGTTCCTGGGGAGTTGTTTTAAAGAATTGCTTATTTGCTTTTTGACTGTTTATTTACACTCCTACACACACACACACACACACACACACACACACACAATAGTATCCACTCTGCCTGGCACACACCAACTAAGTATGCGATAAATGTTCTTTGTCACTAAATGCATTTTTATAAACGCCAAGGCCAAAGAAAATGTAATGAGTCTCTAGGTCAGATCCCTCTTTCGGATGGTTAAGATCTGTGGGCCCAAAGGCCCCAAAGGATTAAGTGGTGTGTCAGTGTTATGGCTATGTCGATGTCTTGGTTACCTCAGAGGCATGGTTACAGGCTGAGCAGAGAGTGACTGCACCTCCTGATAGTCCACCCAAATCTTCTCTCACAGGCCTAGCCTTTTGAACTTTTGTTACATCTTTATCCTTCTCGTTTTTCTATATCCTTTATAATCATTTTAGAATTCTGCCTTCATCTGTGCTCTGTTCCAGTGTTAAAATACAATTATGTTCATTCAATACAATTACATTTTCCATGGTACCAGTACAATTAAAGTGATTTAGATGAAGCTTCTCATTTCCATCGTTCACAATTAGCTATCACTGTTGATACTGCCTCCATTCCCCACCCCAGCCCCCAACCCCCCACCCCGACTAGCAGAGAGGCAGAAACTGTAGCGGATGCCAGCCTCTGGAGAGCATCTCCAGGCAGCCTGATAGCGGCACCAATGCTGCTAAATACTCGTATTTTGCTTCTCCAAATAGGTTATCTTGAGGGTGCGGGGGGAGGGGAGGGGGGGAGAAGGAAGTATAGTGTCAAAGAAAGAAAACAGATCATCTAAATAAAGAAGTAATAAAAAAAATATTAAAAGGGTGGTGGTGTAGACTGGAGAGAAGGTTGCAAGCAGTGGGTTGGTTAACTGGGACTTTAGGTAAATCAAGTCCTGAGGGTTGAAGTGGGGGCAGGAGTCTGAATTTTATTTCGCCTACAGTGATGGGCGATAATTACATGTGGGCCAGAATAAGTTTTTCTACCTAAAAACAAACAAACAAACAATCTGCCTGAAAAGTAAACACTGACACCAATCCTGCTCCACAGGCTAGTGAAGATAATAAATGGAAATCTCCCGGACCACAGGGGGGAAAAATCTCTTTATCTCCCTATGTTATTTTCAGAACAAGATTTTTAGGGCATAATTTTCAACAAGTTTCAGCCGAGACTGAACACGGGACGCAGAGGTAATTAAGGACACCGAAAGAACAGACCAATTACTTCTAACGCAAAATGGTCTGAGCACACCAGGATTACATGACCGGGTTTATAAGCAAAGCCACTGCAGGCATTATTTACCTGTTTGGCAAGCAGCGCTGTATAACAGTGAAAAGTGCCGCATCAATCCAAAGTGGCTGGCAAAAGTAACCTACGGGTCCTTTGCCTTTCGGGCACATCCTACCTGGGACAAGGTCTCTCCTGCTGGCCTCCTTTCTGCTGGGCCCGGACCCGAGGACTTCTCAGAGCTCTGGGAGGACCGACGGGGATAAGGAGGGCGGAATGCCTGCGACGGACGCCCTCCAGCACTCCTCCCACTCACCACCTGGCCAGTTCCAAGCACCCCCACCCCCCGAATCCGGGAGGAAGGATGCGGCTCACGCACAGCGCCCGCTGCTCAGTGACCCCCGGATCGGCCACCCCGGCGCTCTGGCCACCCCGCTCACCTCCGAGCCCTCCTCTCCGGGGCCACGCTCGCAGCGCCGCGCCGTAGCTCCCCCGCGCCGAGGGCCCGCCGAGCTCCCGGGCCTACGGAGTGCTCCTCCCGCCCGCGCTCCTCCGGCCCCCCAGCCGGACCGCGCCGCACCGCGCCGCACCGCGCCGGGGAGGCTGGAGCAGGGGGAGGCGCGCGGAGGGAGGGCTGGCGGTGACGCGCCGGGGGCGCGGGTCGGGGCAGAGTGCGTGGGGACCCACCCGGCTGCGGTCCCCACGCCTGCGCGGGATCTTGCGGAGACCCCCGTGGGAGCTGCCCTACCCGCGCTTACACTCCACTACCTCCGAGAAGCTCGCCACGCCGCCTGGGACTTGGCTTTGATTAGTGCCCTCCTCCCTGCCCACCCCTTTCTCCTTACTCTGTTCCACACAAACCTCGAAGAAAGTGCGCTTGTTTTCTCCCTTTGGGCTGGATCATGTCCTTGAAAGAGAATGATCAAAAATGCCCTCCCGCGAACCGCATTTTAAAACTCCCCGGTACTGGAGGCCCTTCACAGCCGTGGGCTGCAGCGGTTAGTCTGTGGACTCTGACCTTCACTGTCGCCGGTGCCCCCCAGCTCTGTGCGGACTGGAAGGTTAGCCGAGTCAGGAGACCAGCGTGCCTGCGGAGAGCAGTCTACCTCCAGATTCTGCAGTGGCCTTGGAGCATCCAGGGTTCGCTGAGCTGTGTAAGGGCACCTTGCTTTCTGTAATTTTTCCCCCCTCCTTTTGGATTACCAAGTAGATAGGGATCCTTTATTTACCGTTTTGGTCAAAAGTGTCAGTGGAGATTTTTTAAAAATATAAAACCAATTTATCGAAAATTGTCAAATTTACTTCCCCCACACCCAGACGTTAGTAAATTTTCATTTCAGCAAATTAGGTTTAAAAATTATCTTTCTTGGTGGTTTATTAACTAGACAAATAAGAACAAAAGCAGAAGAGGGTCTTGGATCGATCCTCAGGGCGCTGCACTTTCCCCTTTGAAAGGCATACACAGATTAACCTCAACTTGGGAAACATTCTTTGTTTGATCCTTGTGAAAAGCATCTCTTCCCCACCCCCAAATACACACAGTTGAGGTTTAAAGTTTAGGAGTGAGCCCCCGCTGTTAGTGATGTGTCAGGGTGGAGGACTGACAACTGGTAAAATACTTTCCATTTTGGTAACTGGGAGAAAAATCCTTATATTTTATATCAGTTTATTATTTCACTTCAACTACTGTCAAATAATGAAAACAGCAGGGTATTTCTAACACTTCTGGAGTACCCATGGAGGAAATTGCTGTGTCCTTAGCTTTTGGGGAGAAGATGTAGCTTTCCTACCACATAAACAAAAGCATTACATTACTTAAGGTCTAGCAAAGGTTATCACTTTTTTTCTAGGTAGCACAAAACCATAAGTTATTACAGAAAACAGGTAAAATGTGCATTTAAAATGTCTTTAAAAGCTGTTTAGACATGGACTCTGTTTATGTAAAAAAAAAAAGTAGTATGTGAAATCATTTACCTCCCAAAAGAATGAATGAGTCAACAGTTTCCAGAAGGAATATCAGCTTTTCATATTTGAACTATTAAAATAAGCAAACATCCTCCTTGGGTGGAAAATACCAGGCTGGTCAGAGTGCTCCAAAGACGGCCATCTGCGCTACACAACATGGATCCTGGTCCATTTCATGAACTGGCGGTCATTTTTACCAGTGATTTCCAGTATATAAAGTTGATTTCGCAAGCCTTTTTTCCAGGTCATGAAGCACTCTCTGAGAAGTGTCCTCGGTTCCCTGAAGTAATTTATTCCACTGAAGCACAGCAATAATTCATTAAATAAATCTCTAGTGGCCTAGAGGTGTTAACATAATTTCTCCTTTGAAGTTATTATACAATTGGATAACTTTGAAATGATAATGCCTAAAGGAACTTTAAGCACCTGGAGCTCTGGCAACTCATCACCAAGAGCATGTTTGTTGAGTTCCTGCTGTGTCCTGGGTGTCAGGCACTCTTGAACAAAGCAGGAGACAGAATGACTACAAGTCTTCCAAAATTTGTTGTTTGGTGGGTATCTTAGTTAGGGTTTTACTGCTGTGAAGAGACACCATGACCAAGGCAAGACTTATAAAGGACAACATCTAATTGGGGCTGGCTTACAGGTTCAGAAGTTCAGTTCATTATCATCAAGTGGGAGCAGGGCAGCACCTAGGCAGGCATGGTGCAGGAGGAGCTGAGAGTTCTACATCTTCATCTGAAGGCTCCTAGCAGAACACTGACTTCCAGGAAGCTAGGATGAGGGTCTTAAGCCCACTCCCACAGTGACACGCCTACTCCAACAAGATCACATCTCCTAATAGGACCACTCCCTGGGCCAAGCATTTACAAACCATCACAGTGGGTGAAGATATTTTATTAAATAGGTGCAAATAAATTGTGCACAAGGCCTGCTGTGTGTGTGTGTTGTATAAAGCCTGATAGAAACATCAGACTTTGGGTAAATCATAGGCAGAATCCTCCCTCCAGAGAGCCATTGTGTGCATTAGTGTGTCAAGGCTCTGTGACTTTCTACACTAATGACATTCACTTAGCCTACTCTAAGCAAAGATGCTTTTTTGAGAGTACAGAGTCTTTGTGAACAGTGTATATTGATAGAATGACTTTTGTATTATGAAATTCTGTTTTTGCGAAATTAAACAATTCAGTAAACATAAAAGTCAATAACCTGCCTACTTTTATTTTTGAAAGCATATTTATATATTTCAAGATAACTGCTTGAAATAGATTTGTTTGAAGACTGCAGTGATTTGAATAAGAATAGCTCCTCATAGGCTCATACATCTGAATGCTTGCTTGACCATTAGGAGGTGGTACTGCTTGGGAGGGATTAGGGGGTGTGGTCTTGTTGGAGGAAGTGTGTCACTGGAGGTGGACTTTGGGGTTTAAATGCCTAATCCAGGCCCAGTGTTTTTCTCTTCTGCCTACAGATTCAGATGTAGAGCTCTCAGCTCCTCCAGCACCATGTTGGCCTGCATGACACCATTTTCCCCACCATGTTCAGACTAAACCTATGAACTGTCAGCAAGGCTCGGTTAAATGTTTCCCTTTATAAGAGGTGCTGTGATGGTCATGGTGTCTTTTCATACCAATAGAACTATCGAATAAGACAAAGACTGAGTATAAAACACTTATAATGCAATTAAACAATACAAATGTGCATCTGTATAAAACATATTTCACAGTTAACAGTATCTTATGAACATATTTTCATCAACGTAATTCAGTCCCCCCTCCCCCCCAACTTACCTTAAGCCTGTTTCACAGTGTAGCCTTTTGCTGTTCTGGGATGTGCTATGCAGACCAGGCTGACTTTGAACTCTTCTAGAGTGCTGGGATCAAAGGCAAGTGCCACCACACAGAGAGAGAAAATTCTTAACGGTTATGTATTCCATCATATGATATGCAGTAGTCTAACACAAAGCTTTAAGAAAATGTGTTTTCCAGCCAGGCATCACAGAGACACATGCCTTTAATCTCAGAACTTGGGAGGCAGAGGCAGGCACATCTTTGTGAATGAAAGGCCAGCCTGGTCTACACAGAGTTTTAGGACAGCCAATAGTAAGTAGTGTGACACTTATCTCAAAAAAAAAAAAAAAGAAAAAAAAAAGAAAATCCAATTCCTTTTCTGTTATGAGTAATACTGCTTTAACAGTTTTATATAACTTACTCTTTGGATATTAAGTTCAAAGAATATTTCTTTAAGATATATTCCCAAATGTGGATTTATTAAAAATTACTTTTATGGGGGCAAGAGAGATGACTCAGCAGTTAAAGGCAGTGACTTCTCACCCAGAGGACACTGGTTCGACATCCCAAAACCCATATGATACCTTACTACTGTCTGTAGCTTAAGTTCCAGGGGTACAAGAGATCCCCATCTCAAACAAAACAAAACATTAACTCATCTAATTTTATTAGGAATTTAGTCCACAAATAGACCAGAATTTAAAATGTAGATAATTTTGAGTATGTTACTATTATCTATTGAGCACTTAAGTTGTGGGATGTTTTGTTATTGTTGTTTGTTTGTTTAATGAGCTGAGTGTGGCAGCACTTCCCTATAATTCCAATACTTGGAAGGCTGACCCAGGATTGAATGAAAGTTTGAGAGTAGCTTGACCTATGGAACTGCTCTGTCTCAAAGAAAAGAAATTAAAATAAATCCTAAAAATTCCTTATTAGTGATTTTAGTTTTGGGTTTCATGAACTACCATCTTATAAATGAGTAAAACTATGCAATCTCAGAGCATACATAAAAGTATGCACACATATATTTTAATAGCATGCTTTTATAGATAGTAATTGTTCCATTATATCTTCATGAGTAATGTATTTTGACTACATTCACCCCCTATTATCTGGTCCTATTCCCACTCCTGACTATCTTCTCCTCTTTCAATAGTCCCCTACTGTGTGTGTGTGTGTGTGTGTGTGTGTGTGTGTCTCATTGAGCTTCATTAGGGTTGCTTATAGGTACATGAGTGACAAAGCCATAGACACCTTACTAGTGACTGTACCACTAAAGAAAATGCTTTTCCCTAACCCAGCATCCATTAACTGCCTTGAACATCTCAGGGAGGGAAGGGTCCTCAGAAGCTGCTCCTCCCTGCTCACTATTAACTGCCTATGAGTGCTCAGAAAGGGTTGGGCTTCAGGAGTCCTGCCCTTCTCCAGTACAGGGTGTTGAAAGGCCCAGTCTTATGCAGATACACACAGCAGAGCTCACACTTTGCATTTCATTGCACTGGTTCAATATCACTCCACTCCATCAACCCTTAAGGAGAATTCAGAACTAAATGACAGCAAGAACAGCATCATGATTACAAATGGATTAACCGAAGTGTATCTCACATATACAACCAAAAATTACTTATTTTGTTAGAGCAATCACTCACACACACACACACACACACACACACACACACACACACACACACACCGTAATGGCCACCAAAGCAGCCTTGAGCAGTGACCTTTTTGTTTCTTGTCTCCTGAACCAGAAGAATAAAATTCATGGCCCATAGAGGGTGAGTTTTAGGAAGAAGTTTATCATAGATTCATAGGTGGAAGCTTACGAGGAAGACAGATGGGGTCAGGGTGGGGCTTGCATAGAACTCCATTGTAGCATGAGGACTCCCAGGAAATAAGATGCCTTAGAGTTACTAGGCTGGGGTTTGAAGGACTGTGCCAGAGACTAGGCTTAACTGTGAGGAGAAGATGAGCTGGTCAGTCTAGGTGGGGAAGCCATCAAGTGACAGACGCCTCTCCTCAGTTTCCAAAGTCAGGTGTAGCCCTGAGGAGAGAGATTGATTTAAGAGATAACAAAGACATAGCAACTAGAACTCTCTCTGGCACTCCTGCCTCTGCCTCGAAGCAAGATCATTCTTGGACTGTTACTTTGGGGTCCTTGTCCTCCCTGAATAATTTCTAACCTCTGTTCTCATCAGTAAGATTGTCTAGGTAGCAGTGTAAGACACTGTGGTCAGAATTGTGTAACAACACCTTTTACAGGGGTAGGAAGACCGACCATTGTCTGCTTGTAAGCAGCTTTTCAGAGTCAGTAGCTAAGGAAATCAAAGAGCAATGTTAATGAGGTTGGATGCAGAGTGGAAAGATTGCATCACTCCTGTCAGCCATTCTTTTAAAAGAACTATTAGATACAGCTATGTGGGTGAGAAAACTCTTCTCATTACACCCGTATAGTCCACAGTCTATGAATTGTCCTTCTCTTTCTAGGATGCTGCCACAGGGCTACCTTGCATTATCCCATACTCAGCAGGGTTATTCCGCGCTTACCTGGGTTAACCTGGCCTAGGGCTATGGAGAAGCAGGACTGTGCCCAGTACTGTTGGCTATGACCACCTCTGGTATTACTGTCTCTCCTTTGGTCACATCTAGCTGAGACAACTTTGTGTTCAGCAACAGCACTTAGTGACAGTTTTGTATGTGTTAAACTCATGTGCTGTTAACTCTGTACACTTTTGAGAACATACAAAGTGTAGAGATACCACGATACACGTCATAGACTATTTGAAGGCACTAAAATCACTTTCAAACAGTTGCATACAAAATTGCCACATGAAAGACTTTAACACAAGCTAATGCTTAAAATGGATCTTGCCCTTAAGACAATTTCCTGAGCCCAAAGTCTGAAATGTAACATAAACAATTTTAAACAAAACATTAGATCTCATTTTTTTTTTAAAGTCACTTGTACAATGTTACTAAGATCAGAACTTTAAGGACGTTCTTTATCTTTAAGGACGTTCTTTATCTTTAAGGAAGGCTTGCTGTTTTAGACAGGAATTAGGTACTTGTTTTACACTGGTATCTCTATAAAAGAACATTTGAAAAATCTATAACGAATCTCATTTCTTTAGATTCTTTTCTCTTGTATTCTTAACTTTTGTCTAAACACAGACCAAGCCCTTCAAACAAGCTCATTCTGAAAAACCCAACAGTAATGGGGTCTTGTGGTTCGTGTTTTCAACCCCAGTCCAGAAAAGGTAGGCAGATCCCTTGTCACTTTGAGGCTAGCATGGTCTAGATAGTGAGCTCCAGGACGGCCAGGGCTATGCAGTAATACCCTGTTTCAAGCAAAACAGCCCTCCCCTAGATGTTATCGATTATTAATATTTAAGTTTCAAAATGTCAGAGGCGGACAGGCAGTCATATTAAGATACAAAGTGCATTATATTCTCCCATGCCCACACAGAGGCAAATACTATAAAAGTGAGACAGGAGACTTTTAAAGACAAGCGATGGAAAGGAGCCTACTCTGCAGAGGCAAGAATTCCAGGACAATAAACACTTGCTATACAGGCTACTAACCTAGAGTTAAATAAATTAAAAAAAAATAGCAATGACCCAGGCATAAGGATTGAATGTATCGTGCTTTGTGTAGGCTCACCTCCTTCTTCTCCAGACTGAGAATTTCAAACAAGACTGTTACAGTAAAGACCTCACTCTCCTTCTTGTACCCTGTGTGCTAGATATTACCTTCTATAATAATCATATCAGGTTTCCTCCACAACCACACAGTGATAAGATCATAACCAGAATCTCATCTTTAAGCCTGTTAAAATTATCTTTCCTGTTCCATTTTACTATACTGACTAATTCTGGAATTCCTTTAGGCACTGAAGCCACAGATTGGTTTGACCTAATCTGAGGTCTCTAAAACTCTCAAAGAACCCTCAGGCTATGAGGATGTTAGTAGAGAGATGTACCTCCTGAGCCTGTGCCCTGAAACACTGACAGAATTACATCCAATTTTTACCTTACAAATTGAAATGCTGACAGAATTACATTCAATTTTTTTAGCTTACACATTATTTTAGATTTTTACAAAGACAAAATGCTTTAAAAGACTGCTTCTTTCCTCTAACAACTATATAGGACTAAGATGTCTCAGACTCACAAACTTGTCATTTCCAGGTACCTGAAGATATTTCTTTTCATGGAGATTGGAGCAGAAAGAGAAGCGGAACCTACAGCAGCTGTTTGTGGGTCTGCCACTGTCCTCTGTTTTATAAGGAAAACTGTCGCTGGGCCTGGTAACACATATCTTTAACTCAGGAGGCAGACGAGGCAGATCTCTGAGAGCTCGAGGCCAGCCTGGTCTACATAGTGAGTTCTAGGAGAGCTAGGATTACAAAAAGAGAACCTGCTAAAAAGGAAAGAAAGAAGGAAAGAGAGAGGGAGAGAGGGAGGGAGGAAGGGAGGGGGGAGGATGCTGACAAAGAAAAATAAATACCTCTTTTAGAAATATGCTTGTCCTATTAAAATAATAGTCTTTTCTGGTAATATTACTGAACTTGGGGGTCAAATTTATCTTTAAAGAAGTCAAGTTCAGCTACCTGTCTTGGAGAAGCCAATGAAAACAGCCAAATTAGCAGGAGAAGCAGGAAGAGGAGATTTATTCAAAGTGGCCACAGTGGGAAGAGAGAGGACTAGTGACCTCCCCCAGTACATCCCAGGTTCCTGAAGTGAGACTAAACGTTTAAAGCCAGGGCCAAAGCTATGCACACCTATCTAAGCCGTCTGCGTCAAGGTGCGGTCCTGTCCACCAATGACCCACACAGCTCAGTCTTCCGCTTGCATCCTTATAGTTTGACAAATTGCTAGGATGGCGTGCACTTCTTTTCTGGGATGCAGCTTCTCCCTCTGGCTGGTCCCAGCCTCTTCCTTTCCCTGGCATGAAATTTCTGGAAGAAGTTCCGTTTCTTGGAGTCTGTTGATTCAGTAGTATGATAGATTGAGAGAAACAAATGTCTCTTTAGAATATCTTCATTTTTGCCAGGCCAGTTACACTAATAGAGATTACGATTTAGATGTACCATGAAAAACTCTTCTCTGTGGGCCAGTGAGATGGCCTCGGGGTAAAAAGTGCTTGCTGACAGGCTTCATGACCTAGTTCTCTCCCTGGGATCCACAGGAGGGAAGGAAAGGACCAACTCCCACAGTTGTCCTTTGATCCGAGCACATGCGCATACACCCCCAAAATAAACAAAAATATGTACAACTTAAAAATAATTCTGCTAAGTGAGAAGAAGAGCTTAAGGTCCAAACTTGTCATGATCCCATTTAGAAAGTGCCTAAAATATGCAAACCCATAAAGACAAAATATAAAAGTTGCAAATCTACTAGCTCCTGGGAAGGGGGCCAGAGAATGACTGCTCAAAGGGTTTGCGGTTTCTTTTTCATGAGGAAAATGTTCTGCACTTAATGGTGATAGATGCACAACTTTGTCAATATACTATAACCCGTTGATTTGTACACTTCAAGTGGGTGGATTTTACAGTAAATTATATTATTGTTATAAGACAAAAATAGTCATCAAGATTGTCTTAAGAAAAGCCCAGTAAACAGGCACTTCCTTGCTTTGCAACACGGTCTTCCATTTATTATAAAAAAGTAGAATCTATATGATGAAGGGGTCCATTCCTTCCATTTTTTATCCACTCAGAAACTAGGCCATAAGCCATCTGCTCTAGCGGCAGACCCCAAAAGCCCAGGAACAAGACAATAAAATTCCCCACCCGAGGAACAGCCTGAAGATAGCCACATGAATGGGAGATATCTGATCTCAGATTAGACCTTCTGGGCTGGGCAGCACATTCATGACACAGGAATGTAGCCCATCTGAGTCCCTGTACCCACCAATGAGGTTATAGATTACCTAACCCTAACATAGTGGCCAATCAAAATTGTACTAATGTCAGGGTTTTCACCTCCTACCAATCACATTAGAGATTACCTAATACTTTTAGAGAGTTCCCCTCCAGTTCCCTACAAGAAGGCCTGCATGCTTTTGTGTGGGGTTGTCGCCATTTTTGATGTGGTGATGACCCCAGCATGCTGGTTGTTTCTGCAGAATAAACGCTCTTTGTTCTTGCATACTATTTGAGTTTGGGGGTCTTCCTTCAGCGATTCCTGAACCCTAACAATAATAAACCATTATCTATTTAGCACTCTAGAGAGAAAAAAATCAGTTTAGATGGAGTCTTTTAGTGTAGCTGTGGCTGTCCTAGAACTCACATGTAAAATAGGGTGGCTTCAAATGCACAAAAATCCACCTGCCTCTACCTCCAAAGTCCTGTGATTAAAGACCCATGCCAACCCAGGAAAAAAAAATGAGGAGAGAGGTGCGTCTCTATGAAGTGCATTTTAGCATATGTGTTAAGCCCAGATCTATAGGGAGGTGGCCTGGATCACATTCAGTGCAAGCACCTTAATAGTTCTATATATCCTCCAATCAGTGTGACTCTGGGATGAGGTAAGGGAAGAAGTGGGGTGAATATACTCGAGATACATTGTGTGCATGCATACATTATCAAAGAATTATGGAAAGTATTTTTAAGGTTTTGCAATTACTTTTGTTCATTTATTTTGCCTGTGTGGGCATTTTGCATGTATATCTGTGCATCATGTGTGTGCCTGGTACCTGAGGAGGCCAGAAGAGGGTATTGGATTCCTTGGGACTAGAATTACAGAAGGTTGTAAGCTGCCTCGTTAGTGCTGGGAATTGAACCCTGGTCCTCTGGAAGAAAAGGCACTGCTCCTACTCTCTGAGCTGTCTCTCCAGAAGCAAATATTATATCTATTTAAAAGTTCTAATCATGGGGGATTTTTGCCATGTATTCATAGCAGTCAAAAAAAAATTAGACAAGCAGAGTGACCACTGTGTGTTTTCCCCTTTGTTGAAAAAGGAGTTTACACCATGCACAAAACTGGGAAACAGTCTTCTGGAGCCCACTGGGAATCATGTTTTCCTTTATGCTGTACACCAGCCATTGCTCCACAGTGGTTACTTTGAAAGTCTAAATATAAAAAAGGATCAACCACAGATAATTTCAGCTGGTTTATTAATAATTATAGCTGGAATTCTCATAGGTAAATGAAATTGATAGCACATTGCATTGCAAGTTATTGGGGACCTACATTAAGGATGTCTCCAATGACTTGCCTGAATGTTTAGCACTGCGTGTGCTTTGAGTCTGGTCTTCTGGAATACAAACAAGTTCCTCCATGAGTTAAAATCTTGTTGTATTCAATATATCCTCGATTGTAGAGCTATTGTATGTTAGCATGCACTGGTAAGATTGATGGATGGATTGATGGATGGTTTCCAAGGGGCTTTTCAGGACATACTGACCCTTAGAAGTTGTCAGTGTTTATTCTGTGATTTTCTCAATCTCTAGCATCACTCTGAAGGTGCAGTTAGGCTATCCAAAATAAAAGAAGGGAATCTGGTATAAAGAAGCAAAAGATATTGGGATTATTTGCAGATTAAAAAATTAACTAGAAAATTAATACCTCCACATCATTAAAGAACTAGTCCTTAGCATCATCCCTAACACACACACACACACACACACACACACACACACACACATATACCAGTCTCACACCATAGTGTAAGAGGGGGCAATAAAGACTCATTAAAGGGAAATTTTGGGGTCTGGGGCCTTGGTCCAGTGGTTTATAGTAGCTGTTGCTCTTTTTTTCTATATATATTTTTTTTTATTTACATTCCCAATGATTTCTCCTTTCTCGGTTCCTCCCTCCTCGAAAGTCCCATAAGCCCTCTTCCCTCCCCCTGTTTCCCATTCAACGCCCTCTTGCTACTCTGTCCTGGTATTCCCCTACATCCAGTCTTTCCAGGACCAGGGGTCTCTCCTTCCATCTTCTTGGAAATCTATTGATATGTGAATTGTGTCTAGGGTATTCCGAGCTTCTGGGTTAATATCCCCTTATCAGTGACTGCATACCATGTGTGTTCTTTTGTGATTGGGTTATCTCAGGCTAAGATTCCCAGCACAACACAGTGGTGACTCACAACCCTTTGTTGCTTCAGTTCTAAGGGATTCAGTGCCTTCTTAGGACTTCCATGGGACCAAGCATGCATATGGTACACATATTCACATGCAGACAAAACAATAACACACATAAAATAAAATAATAAAAAATATTTTTTAAAAATAAAAAAGTCCTGGTGGAGAGAATAGACTCTCTGGGCTGGATTGATTTGATGTTTCAGTTGGAATCACACTGGTAAGAGACCAGACAACTGCTCAGGAAGAGGGGACCACCCATAGGAAGGCAGGTTCACCTTAAGGATGCTTTTGGTGGAATAGCTCTTTAATGAGGCCATTTTCACTTTTTCCCCCAGAATTCCCTTGCCTTAGCATAGTCCCTATAAGTAGCCACAAAGTCTGCTGAGACTGGGGAAGGTGCATCTCTCCCTTTTAGTTTTGTCTTTCTCTCTTCCGGATGCCGACCTTTTCTGGTATTTGGGGTTTCCTTGCCCTTTCTCTGAAGCCCTCCCCGGCCCCACAAGTTGCTGCCTGTCCATTGCTCACTTCTGATGTCCATGCCAGCTTAACACAAGGGCTTTTTCCCTTCTCTCTATTCTTCTTCTCTGGGCAGCTGTAGAAATTTATAGCTTGCCTGCCCTGGGGAGCTTCTCTTTTACATTCTAATAAAACTGTCCTTGAACTTCTGTTTGAGTACTCCTCAAATTCCTTTATTAAGGAGACTAAGAGACTCAAAGGCATATAACAGGAGAGGAGTGCTAAGGCAGTTTGTCTTTCTGTGGATTATTCTGTCAGTGGTCTGTAGTAGTGTCCTACAGTGAATACAGGCTGGCACCACTGGACTAACAGTGGACGATGGTGTGCCACTTCCAAGGTCAGATCACCAGAAGACTGGTAGTTTTTGCCTTAGCCTTTTGGAGTGTTTTCTCCAGACGAAGGGAGTAGCACTTTAAATTTTTTTACCAAGACCTCCCTGCTGTGAGGAAGTCCAAACTAGCTTTACAGAGAAGCTGGTAGAGATAAATAGAAACCTGATCAGTCCAAGAGGTTCTAAGACATCAAGGGGGTTGTTTCACCCTAAGGGAAAAAGTTACCTTGTACTTTTATACTTCAGAGGACTCAGGTGACTTCAGCTCCCTGCTACTATCTGAAGATAAAAAATTCCAACTGAGACCCAGGATGCTGAGGAGATTGAACTCACAAGAAAGTAAAAGAGAATATATTGTTTTAAAACTGCCATTTTGGAGGGATTTAGTTACATAGTAATGGATAACAAAATAAGGACACCCCCCCTTTCAGTTTTGATTAATTATATATAATATCGTCTACATCTTTCTCATATAAATGGCCCAACAGCTTTTAAAAAACATGTATGAACCAATCCTCGGCCAACCATTTTTTTTTTCCATGCACTGTTACTTCAAAATGTCACAAAGACTTCATTTCATAATTTCTTACTATTTCATCACCCTCTTGATGCTCAGGTTAAGACACCAGGTTCTGAAGATAATTAAGTTGTCCCCAAAGTTATAAATCCTGTTTGTCAGAACCAGAGAAACCAGCTTTAAGAAGCAAATCCACCTGCAGGTTCTATAAACACAGTGTTTGACCTTCGTGACTGGGAGGGATCAGAGGGATTTAGTGAAGACAAAGGAGATGTGAAAACTGAAGTCTGTTTGAAGTTCAGCTTTATTAACCTTTTTAAATTTAATTAATTTATTTTTGATTAAGTTTTTTTCTTACAATGTATGTTGATCATGTTTTCCTTCTTCCCCAGCTCCTCCTAGATCCTCTCACCTTGCTTTATTAATTTTTAAAATTCTACTAATTTCTAAATTGTATTTGGCCTAGCTTACTTATTTTAAAAATATAGTTAGGTAAAATGCTCAAGTTTTATGAAAGCAAGTTTTCTAAAAACAAGTTATAGGAATTGATCACAATGTCTAAAGTAACCAATTTCTCTGTATCTAGTTTCACACAATACAGGAAAATGAAATTTATGTAGCTTGATGTGTTAAAATTTAGAAGCCACAGAATAAAAAAAAAGTAAAAAACATTTTTCATATTTATGGTGGGGAAAAAGAATATTTAAGCTTGAACAAACAGAATCTTAAACATAAAAGTTTTCATATATTTAACAGTGTATAAACTGATGGGAAATGCTGTCTATAAGTTAAAATAAAGGTCATGTCTTAACTATTCTAAACAGCTAACATAAAATACAGAAGGGAAGCCGGACTATGGTCTTTGAAACTGGGCAAAGGGGGTAATATTTGTTGTTTGATTTTTGTTGTTTGATTTTTGTTTTTTAATTGGACAGAGTTCTACTATGTAGCTCTGGCTGTCCTGGAACTCACTATGTAGAACAGGCTGGCCTTGAACTTAAAGACATCCAATTGCCTCTGCCTCCTGAGTGTGGCATTAAAGGTATGAACCACCACACCTGGTCAAGAATAAACTTGTTAACAAGTTTGAAAATGGAAATGGAAAAAAAAAGACATTTTATAATTATAGTAGAGATAGCGAGATAAATACTTTCTACATCTTCCTTCTATCTATTCATTCTGAGCCATCTAGAATTTTTCTCAGCATAAACCATCAAAGGTTTTATTATTTAAAGGACCTCTTTGAAATCTGCATCTGAGCCTATGTTAGAAATGTCTGACATTGTCTTAAAGATGCTGCGAAGGACATTTCTCTTGTTCTTATTTTCATTACCCACTAAGCAGATTGCCAAGAGGTTTTAATATTCTTTGCATACAATGGGCCCTGTTATCTTAACACCTGGAACATGTCACATCACCAAATGTACCCATTTTATGGAAATCGTTAATAGCCACACTTTACAGGGTCCTAGTCAAGGTAGATTAATATTGTCTCTTAAGAAACAATTATGTTTACTTTTTATTATTTTTTTGAAGCTATTAAAGTATTCTATAAACATAGATTTTAAAAAGTCTTGGATAAGTCTTTCAGTGTAGGTGGTAGGTTGTATTAAAGGCATTATCACATGTTCTACTCCTCCTTGTTTTTTGAGATGAGGTCTCTCTCTAAGCCTGGAGATCACTTTTTGGCTGGCTGGTCATTGATCTTCCCAGGATTCTTTGGCCTCCTTCCCACAACATTCAACCAGGGTTCCCGGCACACACCATCATGTCTGGCTTCTTGTGGGTGCAGGGATCCGAATTCAGGCCTTCACACTCACATGGTGAATACTTTATCTACTGAACTATCTCCCCAAGCTAGATAACTCTGGGACTGATTTTGAAAGCTTTAATGTATGGGTAACATCAAAAACTAAGGTACTTAATATATCTGTCTGAAGAGGTAAAAGATAAGCTGAACAATTTTACAATCAGCAAATAAATTGGTTATAGCATTCTCCAAGTCTAAACCTATAAGATTTCCGTGTGACTTATTCAAATAGTCAAGCATCGACCAGTCTGAAGAACACAGATTTTCAGGCAGTGAGTGTGAGAGAGTCTTTTGGAACTCATTGTGAAGTATGGTGATCTGATAGCAAGCTAAGACAGCAGCAGTACAATCATGTTTTGAAACATCAATTAATTAAGTTTAATTTAAAAAAAAACCAACAAGCTGAAAGCAGCAATGAAATATTATTGTCAAGTTTATTACTCAGAATGCTAAATGACTTTAATGCTAGAAACTATGTTAATATAACTCTTCTCAGTTAACAGTTTACAGAGGAACCATATGATCTTCTCAGTAGATGCAGAAAAGGCTCTTGGCGTGTTTCCACTTGTGAAAGAAAGAGCAAGCTAAAAATAAAGGGAGTTGGTTTATTTTTTTATTTCTTTGTTGAGTCGTTGTGAATTTCACATCATGCAACACAGTCCCACTCTTCTCCCTGTACCTTCAAATCCATACTCTACTCTTGCAACCTTTCCCACCTAAATAAATAAATAAATAAATAATAAACCAAAACAGACAGACACAAGTCTCATTGTGGAAGCTGTAGTGTGTCCCACAGTATGGACCCTTTTGTCCACACATCTTTACTTGCAAATGTTCATTGCAATGAGTCACTGGTCTGGTTCCAGGCCTCTGGTGTTTTTTCAATGGGTCACAGTTTCAGAACATACTGATTTTTAAAATTCTTGCAACTTTTCATGTGTCATTTTGCTATTGGCTTTTTTTTTCATGTTTGTACTAATTTTAAAACAATACTAAATAATGGTAAAAAAAAATCAAAAGCCACATTGCAATACAGAACTTTTCTAGCCTAATTATGATGGTCACCATTTATAGTTTACTTAGAATAATTATGAAATTATTTAGATAATTAAAAATTTCCCTTTTAAGTCTGAAGGTTGTTTTATAAAGTTATTCTCGATAAGAATCTTCTCAAGGCCTTATGCAGATTAAGTGCTATGAAACTGTGTTCTCATCATGATGCAGTATAATTAGGGCTGTTAATTACTTCATTATAATTACAATAATTTTTAATGCAAGAAGATGTTTGTTTCTACACTTGAGATTGCTTTAGCCAGTGAACATAAGGTCTTTATATTTTTGCCTCTATATTCCACGTCAGTTTTAATATTTTGTTGCTATTGAAAGACCCTCAGTCCAGAGGACCCTTGCTCTTGCCCGGGGAGCGCACCACCCCAAAAGCACTCAGGAGAAACGATCCTTGATGCAAACTGCAAGAGGATTTTTATTCAGGGCCAGCTAGCTGGGACTCAACTCGTACCCCACGCAGGAGGGGAGGAGAAGAGCCCTGAGCCTAAAATCATACAAGCTTATAAAGGTAAAAACCACAAAATTCAGGACGGGAGGTGGGTAGGAACTTCTAGTCACGGGGTGTCTCCAGATGATCAGGATATGGCCCTTAGTAACTGGGCTCATGTCCCTTATCTGGCACATACAGCTGTAGTTCTCACGATTGTTCTGCAAGTTCTCACCCTGTGGGCACTCCCTCAGAGTTCACAAGTTCAGATTCTCAGGCCCCAGAGGAAGAGGGTCCAACTTAAAATTTTCCATCTTTATACTATTAACATACCATTATCTAGGAGCAGAATTCTTCTTCCATGTGCTACACTGAAAAGACTAGCTAAACATCTATCCTTGGTCAATGTATCTGTAAAATGGGTTGTGAGTGAAGTCCTTACTCAAATCACTTGGGTTTTAGTGCAAACCTTTTTGATGTTCCTGTCATGTCATAAAGCTTTAAAACCTTTAATCATATTGTTTCCCCCGAGTTTCCAGTTCTATTTTCTTTAAGTTTGTAAAAAATAAATAATAATTTAAGCAAAGACTGGATCCTGGTATGGTTAGGAAGGAAAGCTAGCTTTGATAAAAAAAAAGTACCTGAAATGATATTAGTTTATCATAGTATTGCTCTATGATTCGGAAACCACGAGGTTTGGATTCTGTGTCCTATTGCAATCCCGACTTGGAGTTTTATTAACTCCTTTCTAGATTAAGCATAATATCTGTTGAAAAGGATTGCTTACGAAGCACAGTTGCAATCTTTCCTTTCCCCACATGTGATGGTTTTCCTTTAGTCCTTGAGGACTTAGCATCTATGAGGTTGCTGCCAGTGATTGATTCTAACATCAGGTAGGACATTCTGTCCTTTCAAGATCGAGCTCTGAACATCTTCTTATGACTGTTCAATGTTCAATAGTGTATCTGAACAGAGTTTGGGGACAGAATGGGTATTGAAGACACTTTCTTCAGAAATGTCACTGAAGCTGTAGGAGGGAGTGTGTGTAGATGCTAGGAAATTAGAAAAGAATTGTGAAGGGGGGAAAAAAGCTTTAGTGGAGATGGCTAGGGAAGGCAGAAGGCCTCACATGGAAGGAAGAATGGGCGTTCACAAGAAGTATTTAAATATTTAAATGGAGATGGTAGGCAGGAAGGAGGAGGAGAGGAGAGGTCAGAGTAACAAAAAGTCAGTATATATGAAACACTGTAAGGAAGCCTGTGACTTTGCATATTCAAAAAAACAAAAGAAAGAGAGGAAAAAGAAAAAAGTGGAGGAGGAGGAAAGAAAGGAAGGAAGAAAGAAATTTGGTTCTTGGTATTACCGAGGCGTGGCTCAATGGTTGCATGTCTGCTTAGCATATGCAAGGCCCTTGAGTCAATCCCCAGCAGTGGAAAAATAAAAGCTAAAAATGTTCCTGAAGGCTATGGGCTCTACTGTGTGTTCGGTCTAAACTTCTTAGTAGTTTTTAGACTGGCTCCCATTGGCCACAGTCCCTGCAGTGACTAGGGTCAAGAGACTTTGGAACTCTTGGCACAACCCCTTCTTCTCTTTCTTTGTCTTCAAAACAAAGGCCTATCAGAAAAAGGCAACTTCAATTATCTATATCTTTTTCTATGACATTATTTTTAATGGTTAAATTATTTGATAATAAAGGACTATTTGAAAACTTAAAAATGTCCATTGTCTGTAGCGTAAAATACAGAACATTAAAACCATGTTCTAGTGTATATCCTAATTTTCTCATCATGGCGCTGTTGAAACTCTCCTTTGCATCTGGTTGCCCGAGAATGTGTTCTTGTTGATTTCTTCCCTGGTTAAGCCTCTGTTTAAAGTGCCCTATCTTTACTTAATTATACACTGGCTAAGTCCCCTTTCCATTGAACCCATCATGGATTTTCTTAGCCCACACTAGACTCCATGTTCTATGATTGCCCTCAGAATCCTTATCATTCACTTAGATTGTGCATACTATTTTGTGTCCCACCCTGATTAGAGTGAACCCTGGATAATTTGTGTATCCACTATACCCGATTCAGTGTTTATGTACAGTATTCAAGTACTGTCTTAGTGTGCTGTTGGTAAGGAAGTGGTGGATGGGTCAATTTCATTTAGAGTACATGTCCTTACTCTACCCGCAGTTCTCTCACTGTGGCAGTCACTGTGAATTTCCTTTTGGCAAGGCCCTTACAGTCAGGCTGCTATGAGTACAATTTCTCTACCAGGAAAGCAAAAGAGAGACTGGAAGCCAAAACTGAAGGAATTCTGGCCAAAGACATAAACAGCCAAATTCGCACAGAAGTGGATTCCTAGAAGTCCTTTGCATTGATTGTATTTTGGTCCAAATAGGCGTAGTTGAACATATTAACTAAGACTGTCACTATAGATTGTCAGCTTAAAATACAAGTATGTAAGCGTTGGCTAAATTCACCTGTTTCAGCCTCTAGCTCTTTTGGAAAACCGTAATTCATTTTCTATAAATATTTTATACATGCTTATATTGACTTAGAACCAGAAGATATTTCTAATTACTGAACATTTCTTCTGGTATGGATTTTTGGCTGAAGCTGCTGTGTTAAAGGAATTCTTGAAAATATAAATGTCATAGTATAGTGATTAAAGTAAGAAGTCTATAGAAACAGCATTCTATTAAAATGTGTGCATTGGCCAGAAATCCTGGTCTGTAGGTAGGGCTAAGGTTATTTGCACCTATACGTGTCCATCAGTGTATCATCAAAAAACGTGTAAAGTTGTTCACTACTTGCAGCCCAATCAGTCAGAAGATGAAAATAAATATAGCCCATAACATTGCCTGTAAGAAATGTGCAAAATTAGCTCAGGCTAGACAAAAATCTCAGGATGGAGGGTACAAGGGTGAGCATGAAATTCTTCTACTCACTGAGGTGCTCTTGGATTTGATAGCTGCTGGGCAGTTAGTTCTCTTTAGTGGTGTGACATGCGGCAGGAAGGCCATATGCTAGGGCAGGTCCCAGTCCCACGAGTGGTTGGACAACACAACCTGGATTCAATAGGCTTAAAAAAAGGAGAAAAGTCAAAAGTTGGGTGAATAAAGATATGAGGGCTAAGAGGGTGGGTCTAGGAGGAGCTGTGGAAAGAGGAGAATATGATCAAAATATACTGTATAAGTTTCCCAGTGAACTAATACAATTATTATTCTTATTTTTTTACTTTTTAAAAATTTATTTTTTATTTATGTGTGTACACTGCAGCTGTCTTCAGACACACACTAGAAGAATGCATTGGATCCCATTACAGATGATTGTGAGCCACCATGTGGTTGCTGGAACTTGAACTCAGGACCTCTGGAAGAGCAGTCAGTGCTCTTAATCAATGAGCCATCTCTCCAGTCTATACAAATATTATTTGAAAATGAAGTTTGAAATACATAGGTGGAAAATATGAATTGCTCATTTAAATATTAATTAGAGATAGAATAAAATAGTATGTCATTATTTGTCAATGAATGATGCCAAAAATATATTGCTACAAAAATAGGAATGTGTTCCTTTTGCACAGGTTGACTACTGGATGCCTAAAGGAGCAAACGCTGGGTTATAATTAAAGAATAGGTGGGTTATGGGTAAGGGGGAATGAGAAAAGATTTTCCTGCTGGAAAAAAGAATCTTAATTTGAATATGGCTATGGAATCAAAGCCATTTTTTGGCAAAGCATTGGCAAATTATTATTATTTTTTTAGGGAACTGAAAAATGATAGATTAAATGAGAACAGAAATTTGGGTTCAGACTGTGGAAGAGTGTGAATACCAGGATTAGGACTGAGGAATTACCTTGTGAGTGATGATGATTCATTATGGACAGTCTGGGTACGAACAAAAGGGTTGGTCCAAGTTGAGTTTTTGGACACTTAATACATGTCAGATATGCACTACTTGGAAAGGAAGGCCAACCCACGGGGCAATTCAAAGATGTCCAGAAGGATAATACAGCTGGTGAAGTGCAAGGTAGGCTGAAGAACATCAACTGTTCTTTTGTTACTCCTTTGTTATGAGTTAGTGGCTCAGATGGTGAAGGCAGCTTCCTTCTTGAGCAGCCCTCGCCAGTCCACCCAGTCCAGGTTTGTGCACCAAAGAGACAGTTCTTGTGGTCGTAATTTGGTTTATGGCATAGAAACATGCTCCCAACGGAGCCAGTCAGGATTATCTGTAGAGCTTTATCTGTTGAGAAAAATATTGTCTTCTTTGGGGATGCTAACCTCTTCAGTGGCCATCTTCCTGTAACATTATTTGGTACCCCTCCTCCCACATGCCTGCCCCCCATGTTCTCTTGATAGTCATGCTTTTGTATATGCTTCTTCATTTTGTGCTAGTGCTGGTTGGTGGGACACATGAGTTGAGTGCATAGAAGGAATGACGGTAGGCAGGGAAAGACCTGCAGATTCCAAAAGAGAATCAGCAACACTTGATCATTGGTTAGTTTTAAGTGTAAGAGAACACAAAAACTTTGAGCTTGATAGTTCATGCTGTTGTTGTGAGAAATGGTTAGGAGAGATAAACAATGCAGGTTTACATTGAGACTTTAAAAAGCAGTATTTGAAATAATTAGGAATAGTGAGTTACATTTAATTTTCTTGATGTTAGAAACTTGGGTGTTTTATAGCATCAAAGGCATAATAAGCAGAAAAAAGGCTTGATTATTAAATCTGAGCTCTAGGCTTAGATTTTTAAAAACCTACTTTAGTAAGGGTTCTCAAATGCTTCAAACCCCCTGCTAGCCAACCCTCCAAAGGTAGGGAAGAAAAGATAGTAAATAAGAAAGACAAGGAGATATAGATCTCTTTAGAAGTAGTTCTTTGGGGCAGTTCTAATCTCTGTTTGTCAGGATACCAGCAATCCAGTTCACCAGTGTCAGGATACCAACAGTTCAGTTTAAATCAGCATGCACTGAATCAGCATGATCCAGTAGAAACCACTAGGCCTCCGGAGTGACCAGGACCAGCCAGTATGCCAGGAGTTCTCTGCTGTGCCTCTCTCAACGAAGTGAAGATCAGCAAAGATTCGAGACCAATGAACACAGCCATTTACGCAAGCAAGCACACTGTCTCTGTCCGTTGAGTCTTATTTATACTCTCTCTAAACGTCACATGTCCTCTCACAGGTCTTGCCTCAGCAAAATGTAACGTGAGTCTGCATCATACACACACACACACACACACACACACACACACCACAAACACAAAACACACAAGCATAAATACGCACACAGGGGTGGGGGTGGGGATGCTCAAAGTAATGGAGGCAGGGGCTCCGAGTCTGCTATCGTAAGCGTGTTGACGTAATCCTCTCTGTTTTTCACTTGCTGTTCTAGACGGATTCTAACCTCTCTTTGTGCAGTGCCAGCTTTTCTGAAAATAAGGTCAGGGGATTTGTGGTCATATCATCTCTCATCCTTGCAAATTACTTCAGTTCCATGCTCAAATGATTCTAGGCTGTGTAATGCTGACTGACTCACAAAGTGCTCAGGGACAGACCTTTCTTCAGTAAACCAACAAATCCACATGCAAACGCTTTAAGTCCTTAAGACATCTCTCCTTACATTGCTCAATATATTTGCATTCTCTTTTTTTTTCCTTTTTAATCATCATTTATTCCTTGTGTGTAAAAAAACAATATTAAGTAGCATTAGCAACAACAAAAGCCTTAATTTTATTTGGCACAATCATGGAGCATAACACAATTTTACTTGGAGAAAACAAAAAATGTAAAACCAGCCACAATAAGCAATTGCGTGGATTCCTTTTAGCTCATAAACTTAAATTCTAATTCTTAAGTATTTTTGCATCTTGTTTCAATAAACTTAATAATAAAAACACTTTTAGTATCATTATCCAAGTCATGTTTTTTGATGTTTTCATTAAAATTTCATTAAGATTCAATGTGTGTGTAAAAGGGGTTTGTGGACTGGAACAAGCTAATATCCTTCTCTCTGAAGTGTCTTATTCATATGAGGCCAAATCTTGATATTCAATAGGGTTTTGCAACACAGCAAACACGGAAGTGGGACAAAGCAAAGAAAATCCACACACCAGATGTACGCCTCTTCTTAGCCTCCCCCACACCCTAACCATCTTGTATTCACTCTATACCTTTTCCCCTTTGAACCTGGAAAAATCTCTTTGAGTTGCAGTATTTGCTAGTTGCCTGTTTTAGATACCTGCCCTTGGTTTCCTTTGTATATAGTTAACCTTTTCATAGAAACAGAGACTTCTTCAAAAACATTTGTTTTGGCAATGGTGAAAAAGAATCTAGGGAAAAGATAAACCATTTCAGTGATTTTTCTGGAACTACACTGTATAGTTTCCCCATTACTTGAAAAAAATATTTAAACTAAAAAGTTTTTTTTTTCTGCTACCTAGAAAGGTCAAAAAGAACAAATTGATATAAAAACCAAGCACCAGTTTTTTGGTGAAAGCCAGGGAGTTCCTGCTTGGCAGTTTGTAGCTATACTACACCTAGCTGGGGGGCTATTGGAGTCATTAGTTCTGTCTAAATGCAAGTCAACAGTGTCAGGAGGCAACTGGCTTCTCTAAGATGCTTACTTCCCCACGGTTCCTCCCTCTGGCCTCTCTCTTTGTTGAAGATTCTTTTAAAGATATTCTACTATACCAGAGAGGATATTCTCTTTCAGGTTAAAGTGAAATGACAAAGTGGGAGGCAAAACTTCAGCAGTAATCTGGATTTTCTTGAAGACAATGCATATTTGTCTTTTATCCCACTAGAAGGGAGAAATGGATCTCACTGTAATGGAAGAGATTTAGCGAAGCCTTGGGTTAAGCATACTTCTTTTGCCATGCCAAGGGAAAGATTCCCAAACACTCCTCTGCTCAAGTGTGACTTGTTTGTTTGTATATTTGTTTGCTTTTCCTAAAGCTTTCTTTTCCTTTGGTATGACTTGACTTGTTCAGTAAGAGTATAACTTAATAAAGACATTCCAGTTATCGTGTTACAAGTCTGGTTGCCCTAGTTTAAAATTACATGTTGAGTTATGAAAATCACATATTTGGTTGCCACAGTGTTGAGAGGATTGTTTGGGCAGAGGCAATTGTTTGAGAACGTAGGCTTGCTGGATTTCTTCTAGCCTACATTTTCATTGTAGAGCGCTGTTAGAAGGCCATTGCTACCCCAATAATGGTGTGGAAATATCAAATGTCATGAAAACCAGAAGTCATTTCACCTTGTATATTAGTCTCATTTTCTGAAAAGGACAAATAAGATTGATTTTGTCATAACTATTATGATGAAGGAAGTGTTGTTACTGTCTCATGTCAAATAATCAGCTATAGAAATTCAAAGATATTTTATTTGGGTTATATATGTAAAGACAATGTGTTAATTCTTTAGACTATATAATGCAGATTTAGAAAATCCTCATATGTGAAAAATATAGGTATTAGCAGGCTAGTTTTTCAGTGAACATCATTTTTTTCTATTTATTTATTTAATGTATGTGAGTACGATGTTGCTGTCTTCAGGCACACCAGAAGAAGGCATTCATCAGATCCCATTGCAGATGGTTGTGAGCCACTATGTGGTTGCTGGGAATTGAACTCAGGACCTCTGGAAGAACAGTCAGTGCTCTTAACTGCTGAGCCATCTCTCCAGTCCGAACATCAATTTTTTAAAACATCAAATAAATTCCCGATTTACTTATCCATATATCAAAGTACAAAATTTACCAAGTAATAATTAATAATAAGTAATACTCTAAGGTTGAAAGTGTGTCTCACTATTTGGGCTAGATCCTGCAATTTTAGTAATTATTCAGGGGTTGCTTTTGAAGAGAAACTATTGCCAGACTTGTTGCTTAGATTTTATCCACAAGGCCTGAGGTTCTAAAAATTGGAATGGTGCCTGAGGTGGGTCAGGAAGTGCTAAAAGATGACTAAAAGATGCCAGACCATTAGATCTCCCTTTCTGCGCCACTAGAAGGAAGACAGTTGCCACAGAGTACTCGTTCGCAGTTATTGAACAACTTTTGGGCATAGGGTTTTACATGGCATGTTTCCCAGCCCTGTACACAGCAATCCCTCTGGTAACCTGAAGCAATCTTGGAATTTACTGCCCCTGCCCGGTGAGATCATAAAGCCAGGATTAAGGGCTTCTACAGAAGGAGCGATTGTCCTGTTTTGAGTCTTTGGGATCTGCTTCTCACCCTTCCGGGGCACAATTGCCCATCCTTCTGCAGTGTCACAAGGTAAGTCTGTAGAAAGAGCACTCAGCATGGGACCAATGCTGGTTACAGAGTCCGGAGCCCTGAATTCGTCTCCAACAATGTGTGTTTAGGACTTGGGGAAAGTCTCCTCTTCTTGGTCTTAGTGTCATCTATAAAAAGAGCCTATATGAGAATTTAATAAATCGAAGTGATGCTGTTCGGAGTTTACAGAAATTATGTTAGATCACAGATGCATGGACGTTAGAATGTCATCTTAACTCCGCTTTTTATGAGACACAGATGCCAGACAGGTTTCAATAGTTGGGCGATGATGCTTTGGCATCAGTCCATTTATAGCTGGGGCCAGGATTATAATTACTTTATTCCTTTCAAACATGAAGGTTTATGAGGAAAGTGAGAACTTTGTATCCTTAGCTCAGTGTTAATGACATCCCTTCTAGCCATTCTCTCTTCAGCTTACCTTGCTTTGGTAAACACATTTTAGTAACTTACATTGCCATCTACTTTCTGTCCTCAGGGATTTGGAGTCCACCTCCCCACCTCACCTTCCATCCAAACAGACTGGCCCATCCTTGTCTTCCCAACAACGAAGGGTTTTGAGATTTTTCTTTTTATCTTTGGTCCCTGAACTTTTTTTTCATTTTTTTATTGGTTATTTTATTTATTTACATTTCAGATGTTATCCCCCTTCTCAGTTTCCCCTCCACAAAGCCCCCATCCCCTCCTCTCTCCCCTGCTTCTATGAGGGTGCTCCCCCCAACTCCTGCCTCAGTGCCCTAGCATTCCCCTACCCTTGGTCATAGAGCTTTCACAGGATCAAGGGACTCCCCTCCCACTGATGCCTGATAAGGCAATTCTCTGGTACATGCAGCTGGAGCCGTGGTTTAGCCTTTGGGAGCTCTGTGGGCTCTGGTTGCTTGATATTGTTTCTCCTATGAGTTTGCAAACCCCTTCAGTTCCTACAGGGCTTTCTCTAACTTCTCTATCGGGGTCTCCACGCTCAGTCCAATGGTTGACTGCGAGCATTCACATTTGTATTTGTCAGGCTCTGGCAGAGCCTCTCAGGAGACAGCCATACCAGGCTCCTGTCAGCAAGCACTTCTTGGCATCCACAATAGTGTTTGGGTTTCGTGTCTGCAGATGGAATGGATCCCTAGGTGGGGCAGTCTCAGGATGGCCTTTCCTTCAGTCTCTGCTCCACTCTTTGTCCCTGCATTTCTTTTTGACAGGAGGAATTCTGGATTAATATTTTTGAGGTGGTGTCTACAGCCATTATCATCCTGAATGTGCCAGATCTCGTTTGGTCCCTGAACTTTAACTAAAGTGATGTTGGTTCATATTCCTGCTTCCTGCCTGTCTCCCTCTTCATTTCACATCCTCTCCTATTCAAAGTCTCCCATCTTTATACAGCTCCAGGACATTCATATTAATTAATTAATTAATTGTCTCTTTTTCTTTTGCTTCTTTTGTATTCTGTATCATTATGTGGAACTCTTCTCTGTGTCCCCCTAACATTTTCTATTTTTGTGAATTTTTCTTTGGCTCTGCATTGTGGGAAAACTCTGCAGTTGGGTTTAAGATCCATAAGTTTGTCAAGAGCTGTGTGTACCCTAGAATTAAGTGCATTTGTTAATATTTAATGTTTTTCTCCTCTGTGAATGAATCTTTGGTGTAAATAGCCAATTATAATACCCTAATTCATAGCAAATTGGCCATATGGGTCTTGTTTCATTCACTGTTTTTAGAATATACATCCCTAATTTGTATTCTAAACACTGTTTCTATTTAAGATGTTTTTACGTGTTATCATATATGTGTTATTGCTTTAAAAGTTTTTAAGCTTTTATTTTTCTATTTCTCTGTGTATGCCACATGCACACATGTATATGTGTGCCTGTGACGGCTAGAAGACAGTATTAGATTCTCTGGAGCTAGAGCTACAGGTGGAGGTGAGACGCCTGAGGGGTTGCTGGACATGAAATGGGGTCTTCTGGAAGAAGAGCAAGGGTTCTTAATCTCTGAGCGCTCTGAGGACAACTTACAGGAATTGAATCTCTCCTTCTACCTCGTGGGTCGCAGGGATTGACTTCCAGTCATCAAGCTTAGAAGCAAGTGCCGTACTCACTGAGCCATCTTGCTGGCACAAAAATATGTATGTTCTTATATGTCAAATTTCATTTTAAACATTAGATGAATAAAATAGTATTGTTACTTAGCATATACATGGCAAATAAAAAGTATTTGGCAATATTTTTTTGATTCTGAAAAGTTCAGATAATTTAAAGTAAAATTTGAGTTAACACAGTTATATTTTCTAAATCCCTCCAAATAAATGTTTTTTGCTTGACATTTTATTCTGTGTTCTCCATTGACCAATTGCTGTAGTTTTTACTCATTCTGTTATTTAAATCAGATTATCCTGGCTGTGTTTCAAGATATTCCCTGTCCAATCACAGGTCTCTCACTGCCTCGATGTGATTGGACAGGGAAGAAGAGGCAGAGCTAGGAGTTGGGAGATGAGGAGGCAGACACACCAGCATGGGGGGGGGGGGAGGGAGGCGCGTGAGAGGTTGGAGTATTAAGATGAAAACAGACATTAGATTACCTAAAGGTTTGAAACTGTGATAAGAGTTTTATCATTGTAAATTGACATCTTGTAATTGTGAGTTTAATATACATAAATCTAATTAAGATTAAGAGTAGTGCTTTATCGGGTAATTGGAATGAGTGGGTGCTGGGTGGAAGCGAGATGAGCTCCAGGGAACTCTCGAAACCCTGTCAGAGATATGGCCAGGCCAGCAGGATTGCTGGGGAGCTGGGGTCACTCAGATCAGGACCCCACTGGGACTTGGTACAGAGGCCTGGCAGGGCAGGAGAGTTGGCGGGTGGTCTCTTTTAATAATTCCCACTACATAGCTAATACTATTAAATTTCTGCAAGTATTTAGTAATGATTTGTTCTGTCATTGACAAGATCCTATTTTTTTTGCCAACTGAAAATTCATACTCAATTGTCAGTTAATTATTTCCTTTTCCCTTCCCCGTGGAAATGGCATTTTGTTTGAGATTTAAAAAGAAAAATGGAGGCAGCGTCCTTTAATAGCTGAAATGGCCCAATGTTTTATTAGCAACAACAAAAAGTTGCATTTCCACTTTATAATTAAGAAAAACTTCTCCTTTAAAATAAAGTTGATTCATGTTATAAATACTCCAGCTGTCTACTATGTGAGTGTTTGAGTGACAGTGAACCTGGTCTCAGCATCCTACATGGTAAGAGGCCAACACTTATTTAGGCTGTGGCTATAGGAGGTTTTCCTTTCTTTTTCTTTCATTTGCCTAGTGCTATGAACTGAACACAGGGTCTCTAGCACACTAGACTTACTTGTATAGATTTTTAAATGAACTATTTTTAAATTTTATTCTCAATAAATCCATATTACTGTCTTCTAATTGAGAGGGGACACGGGAGAAGGTGGGAGAAAGCAAATCAATGAGTTCTAAGCTGGAGTTAGAGAGAGCAAGAAGTTCCAATGAGGTATTGCATAGTAGGGTAACTAGATGACAGCTCTGTGTGATATGTCTCACAGAACTGGACGAGATAATGCAAATGAATAGGTAAATTTAATCTGGTTATTATACAATGTATATGTGCATGTGTGTATATCCATGTTACATGATATTTAGTTAATATCTGCATCTTTGTATTCTACATATCAATTAAAATAAGTTTAATTTGGAGGCTAGGAAAAAAGCTCAGTCAATAAAATTTTTACTGCACAGCATTGGGTCCTGAGTCCAGTTCTTAGCATAGGCAGAAACCTGGATCCTGTAGTGTACACATATGATCTTAGCATTAGAAAGTAGGGAACATGTAGCTCCATGGTGCTTACTGGCTAGTCAACTTTGACTGCTTGTCACATTACAGGGTCAGTGAGAGATCTTTCCAAAAAAGAAAGAAAGAAAGAAAGAAAGGAAGAAAGAAAAAAGTAACCAAAGCAAAAGGCTTCTGAGGAATAACATCCAAAGTTGACCACTGGTCTTTTCATACACATGCACACATGTGTAGACATACCTGAACACAAATGTACCCATACTCACACATGAGCATCAATACCTATACGCATACATACTCACACAAAATAAATAAGTACATCCTGAAAAAGAGAAAAAGTTGTGTGACATCATTGTTTTTCAACTGATGAATTTAGTCAAGCCATATTAATATCTTCCACAGACAACTGCGGCGTATTCCAAAACCGCATAAATTCTGAATGAGCAGTAGAACATTCCAAAGGGTTTCTTCACACAGTTCTCTGAAGTGGCAGAATTTCTGGACCAGGAAGAAGTTGAGCATTGTCAATGATGGTTTGGATTTTTTCCTACAATAGGTCCTAACCATTTCCTTCATTATTTTTCGGGAGTTTGGCCTCTGGCACTGCCAGGAAACAGCCACAGTTATCAGACCCTTGTTCTGCACAGGAACAGATAGTAAATATTATAACCTTGTGGACTTGTAATACTGTGTATGAACAGAAACTATATAATTTGCCTTTGTAGAGTAGAGCAGCTATAGATCAAAGATAATAACAAGTGGAAAGTGGCTGGTTTCCAACAGTTTTCACTTACAGACTCAGGCAGTGGGTCAGGTGTGGTCTAATTTAGAGACTAGTAGTTCCCAAAATTATACACCAGAATCTGTGAAAGGACTTGAGAGGCATAACTTGTTCTCTTCCCCTTCAGTTTTCCAACCACTAGGTCTGGGATGATGGTATATTAACTTTTCCTGGGAAGATTCAGAGGAACATCTCCCAGGTACACAGATCAACGTACCAAAGTACAGTCAACGAAACAAATAGTTATCATCTGAACAGAACAAAAGACGTGGTTGATTCTAGAGTCAAATATGATTGCTCAAGGCCCAGGGAACATACATTTAGGTTTTCTTAAATATCACATTCCAACGAGGTAGCAAATTCCTGACGGTTTTTTTTTAAATATATAGAAACTGAATAAAAAAAGGCCATAAATGAAGACATTTTTCAAATCCATCAATTGAACCAAGGAGATCACTGCTGTAGGTTTCAGGTGCTGTCTACTGACAGCCTTAGGTTTGGGTTGGTAGAAAGCAAATGGTGTGCTAAAGTGAATCATTCCAAAGAATTTTACCCTGATAGTCATAAGGTGTAGGCAAAGAAGAGCCAGTAGGGGGTCAAAGATAGCCCAAGACGAATTATCATTAGGTATTCAAGAAGGTCAAAGGATCCTCCTCAGACCTGAGATCTGACCTGGGATCCTGAAATGAGATTGAACTTTAAATATAAGGCATAAGCATGTGCATTTCAGTATTCTAGATCAAGGTGTGGTCCTACCCATGCATTATCAGGGTTCCGGTCTCATCCTGCAAGGTTATTAGAACTGTGTAACATCTGTTTCCTGGGAAACAAGTTCTCCTCTGTCCAGTACCTTTTTTCTTCTCCTGGCATGAGATTACTGGGAAAAATCCCCACATCTGTGTGGTCCGTTGTTTCAATAATCTGATAGTCAGAACAAGAGACACAAATGACAAATGTCTCTTTAGAATACCTTTCTTTCTGCTAGGCCAGTTCCAAAATTATATGATGGGATTGATGGGTGTGAAGAACTGCTTTGGTTGATGGGTGGAAAATATTCTGTGAGAGTAGGCAGAGGTGACCAGAAGTGGGGAGGGTAAGAATTGATAGATCAGATGTAGTTCAGTGGTTTAGACCAAGATGACTTTTGTGACAAGACTCAGAGGTCACTGTAAGTATAAGACATGTCACCATTGAAGCGAGTGATGCAAGAGAGCTAATTACCTGATAATTGAGGCGTGGGAAGCAGATTTATTTTGATGGTCCAGGCAATAGAATTTGCTGACAAACTGCTTGTGGCTATGAGATAAAGAACAGTTTGTTAAAACATCTGTCTTCAGCAACTAAGTAAAAAGGGGAAGAAAATGAAGCTTTGCCTTTAGCATTTTAGAACTGAACTTTTTTTTTTTCAGATACTCAAGAAATGTCAAGAAAGCAGAAATGGGAGATAAATCCAAAGTAAAGGTGCTAGCCATGGGATCTGACTCATTCAGGTTGTCCTCTGATCTGTACTTGTGCACTGTGGCATGGGGACCCATCTCCCTTCCAATAAATATATAGTAAATGGGGAGAGAGAGAGAGAGAGAGAGAGAGAGAGAGAGAGAGAGAGAGAGAGAGAGAGAGAGAGAGAGAGAGAATAAATCTGCTTGTAATAGGAACTTAGGTGAGGGTCTGGGAACACAAATTTGAAATCACTAACATGGTTTTCATGTTTTATATTTGTGTTAGTTGGACCTAAGATTACCTATGTAATCTTTTGTGGATAAAAGTAGATATGAGGAGGAAGTTGAGGGGTTGCTCTTGCTAGCATGAAGATCATGGGGTCTGGGTTCAGTGAAGGAGGAAGAGAAGACATGTTTGGGAGGCATACAAGAAGAATGCCAAAGTTTGTCAGATGTTACCACAACCAAGTATGGTGGGGATTGTCATCTGGTCATCTGGTGAGTAGGAACAGAAGAATGTTTTTCTTCTATTAGAAACAAAAGGGCTTTCTATAAAGTCCAAGGAGCAAATGTCAACTTCTATTTCTAAGTACCTGGAAATGCGTTCTCCCATAGTGTACAGAAATATACATTTCAGATGGAATTGTTTTCTCACCCCATGCATGCTTTATGCTCCTAAAATGACATAGTAATTATTATTGTGTTTGTCGTTGGTGTTTGGTGTTCTAGGTAGTCAGGAAAAGAAGGCAGATGGAAGCTTGGAGACACACAAGAAGAACAGTCAGGTGGGTCAATGCGTGTAAGTCTAGTTAAGTTCCTGTCTTGTTGTTTGGGTGTAGTGTAGGTAAAGAATTTAATCTTCCCTGGCTTCCTGTTGAAGTAAGGTTAGTAAGAACATAGATCCTGTTCTTCAAATCACACATCCCAAACCAAAGGCAACCTCCCATGACGGGTCTCCTGTCACATGTTCTGGTGGAGAGGTGGTGAGTGGTTTGCTGGTGTTTTTGCTGAAAAGCTCCACTCAGGAAATTGACTGCTCTGTGCATTAGGATGAGAAGTAATCAGCCCCTTTGGTTCTCAGTTACTCTTCTTATTGCTGTATTTGGAGGAAACAGGTAGCAGGAATTGTCACAGAGGCTTCTGAGCAGGCATGGAAGACTTTAAATAAGGCGGAGCCCCTAGTTGTGAATGCCCAGTTCAACTAGCACTTTTCCTAATGCTGGTCTTTTGTTATGGGTTTGTTTTGAAAAGTTCTTTATTTTAAGCAAATGCAAACAAACCTACCCTCAAGCTCTTTAAGGTTTAGTTCTACTAATATTTGTCTTTGGTAGCAGCAGGATTTCAATCTACAAAATGAAGGTGCGTCAGAAAACATTCTCAGGGCCCTGTGCTTCCTACATCAATGATGCTGGCATCAATTCCTGCCCCAACCACTCCCTGCTTAGCTGTCTAGTTCTCTGACTCTCAGGTCTGGCAAAGTACAGAAGGGAGGACCAGCTCCAGGGAGATTCTCAGGCTAACATGTCCTTCACATTTCAAGTCTGAGCCCTCTTTTCCCTGTCTTGTTCCAGTGCTGGCCAGAAATGCACACTTTTTGCTGAGGGAAGCCTAGTTTCACTAGGAGTCATGTCTCTAGGCAGGGTTCTTTTCCACTTCAGTGATGTTATCGCTTCAGGAAGGCAGCTTGTTCTTGGTGTGCTTCCAGTGGGCAGCCCTGAACTATTCTGGTAACTATCATTAGGAACAAGGAACAAGATCCCCTGATCACTGGGAGTAGAAGGTCCTGGACTTTACTTTTCAGTCATGTGGAATGGTTACAAGTCAGTGATTTCCTCAAGCATGGGATTGCTTTCAAGGAGTCAAAGAGAAATTATTGGCTTTAAAGGGCCTCTCACAAATATCTGCAAAGCTGGCATCAAAAAGAGAGCCTTTCCACCATTCCACAAGGACATGTGATTCACTATATTCATAGCGGCCTTATTTGTAATAGCCAGAACTGGAAGCAACCCAGATGTCCCTCAACAGAGGAATGGATACAGAAAAATGTGGTTTATTTACACAATGGAATACTAGTCAGCGATTAAATAGGAAGACATCATGAATTTTGCAGGCAAATGGATGGAACTAGAAAATATCAGTCTGAGTGAAGTAACCAAGACCCAAAAGGACATGCATGGTATGAACTCACTAATAACTGGATATTAGCCAAAAAGTACAGAATACCCATGGTACACCCCACAGACCACAAGAAGTTAACCAAGAAGGAAGGCCCAAGTGAGAATGCTTCAATCCCACATAGAAGGGGAAGCAAAATAATCACGAGAGGCAGAGGGAAGGAGAGACCTGGGTGGAAGAGGGGAGGGGGAGACGAATGGGGGAGTAGGATGAGGTATAGAGGGAGACAGGAGAGAAGCCTAGAGGGTCTGGAAAATGGATGGAAATATGCAGCTGCTGGGAGTGGGGGTCAGGGGGAACCTCTGGAAAGTTTCATCAACCAGAGATATGAGAGGTTTCCACGACCCAATGGGGATGACCTTAGCCGAAATGCCCAGCAGTAGTGAGACAGAACCTGAAGAAACTACCTCCAGTAGATAGACAGGGTCACCAACCTACCTTTAAAAATTTTGACCCAGAATTGTTTCTGTCTAAAAGAAGTATAGGGACAAAATGGAGCAGAGACTGAAGGAAAGGCCATCCAGTGACCGGTCCAACTTGGGATCCATCCCATGGGTGGGCACCAAACCCTGACACTATTACTGATGCTATGTTTTGCTTGCAGACAGGAAACTAGCATGGCTGTCCTCTGAGAGGCTCTACCAGCAGCTGACTGAGACAGATGCAGATATTTACAACTAAGCATTGGACTGAGGTCAAGGACTCCTATGGAAAAGGGAAAGGATTGAAGGAGCTGAAGGGGACTGAAATGCCATAGGAAGACCAACAGTATCAACTACTCCAGACTCCTGGGAGCTCCCAGGGTCTGAGCCACTAACCAAAGAGCATACACAGTCTGGTCTGTGGCCCCTGGCACATATGCAGCAGAAGACTACATTGTCTGGCTTCAATGGGAGAGGATGCACCTGATGCTGTAGAGATTTGATGTCCCAGAGAAGGGGAAGACCTCAGGAGGGGCACACCCTCTCAGAAGATACAGGGACTGGGGATAGGGTGAGAATTCTGGGAAGGGGTACTGGGAGGGGGAAACATTTGGAATGTAAATAAAATAATTAATTAAAAAAATCTCAGGTTACAAAACAAAACAACAAACAAACAAAAACAAGACAAAAAGAAGAAAACCTCTAACTGAATACAACACTCAATTTTCTTTGGAAATTTCCTAATACCTTTTCTTTGAAGACAGGGTTTAGAGAAATGGAGTTTTGCAGGGTTTTTTTTTTTGGAAGCTAGAAGAGTTGAGGATGTAGTTCATTTGTAGAGCTCATGCCTAGCAAATTTGAAGGCCAGGGTTAGATCTCCAGCATGGATTAAACTGGGTATGGTAGCATAGGCCTCAATCACAGTACAGTCACAGAGTCAGAAGGATCAGAAGTTCAGGTTATGGAGCCAGTGGCTAGCCTGATCAATAAGACTGTAAAACGAAAGGCTTAAGGGGTCTAGAATGCCCCTTTCCTTAGAAACCTTATCCTTATCCTCTCCTGGAAACCACACAGAAAATATGATTGAAACTACATGGTACTTGGGAACCTGGAGTGGAACCTGGCCTGACCAACTCATCACAACGGTTCCACTTTTCCATCCAGCAGAGCCCTATTAGATCCAAGACAGTAACATCAATGCCTTTCCTCTCCAAAGGTCCCTATAATAAGAACTATTTCAAAGATAACATCTATGAGTCATGAATCTTTTATTTGAGTTTCCAAGATAAGAACCCAAGGGGAAAAAGAATCCCAAATCCACTGGCTTTGGTGGCCTCAGCCCGACAAGCTAACTCACCAATAGCCACCTAAAATGGCGAGTTTTTCTCTCTCAAGTTGCTTCTTGCCACATGTGGTTATAACAATGGGAAAAGTAACCAGGGCTCCTGGTGTCACCTGTAGTTTCCAGATCTTTCTATCATGCAATTCTCATGGTGTTAAGACTCTGCTTTTAGGTTTTCAGTGTTTTCCCTGACGGACAAAGTTCAGATAGAAGCAGGATGTCATAAAATGACCCTGATAACCCTTGTGACTTTCCTCCGTGTCTACAGTGCTGTGTCTACACTGTTCTAGCAGGCCTGAAGTAGACTTTTAAGTCTATCACACTTCACCTGGCCCTCCTGTTCTGCCTGAGGTCCTCCTAGTATGCATCAGTAGTTCCTCTTTTCTGAATCAACTCCACACCGTCCTGTCTTTGCCTTTCTAAACAGTCATTCCTTTCTTAGTGATGACAGAATCCAGGGGTCTACTAAAACTGAGGTTGTATAAGAATTAGTCTTTTCTACCTGTACATCTTTTCCTGCCCTTGGCTTGCTGTATGCAAAGTGTTATATGTGAATGATGATTGAGGAAAAACAAACTCAAGAGTACACCAAAGCATTGTATCTTCCATTGTTGGAAAACAACTCTGTGTGTGTGTGTGTGTGTGTGTGTGTGTGTGTGTGAGTTATCTTAGGCATCTTTCCCATCTGCTCTCCATCTATTTATTTATCTATTTAGACAGAATTTCTCATTGAACCTGGAGTTGTGGATTTTACTAGTCTAGGTGGTCATCAAGCCATGAGGATCCTTTTGTCTCCACCTCCTCAGTACTAGGATTGCAGGGCAGGGGTGGAGGGTGGTGGGGTGGGGTGGGGTGGGGTGGGTGGTAGTGCATACTCTACTTGGCTTTTCATGTGACTGCTGGGGATGTAAACTCAGTTCCTTGTGCTTTGCCGCAAGTACCTCACTATCAACTGAGATAGCTCCCTAGCCCCAAGTTTGTTTCAAAAGACAACTTTTATTGTTTCTTTTGCTTGTATCAATATTGCTTAACCATTGAAAAAGGGCTCAGGTTAGCTACCAATGAAATCTAGATGTCATTGTCCCATATTCACATCTCCTTGCTGAATCTGGTTGTAATTCTAGGCACCCCAGTTCCCTTTCCTCTGTGATGAATCACTGCCCGAGGTCATAACTGTCTGTGCCACTTTAGTGTTGACACCTGAGAACATGGCTATGGATTTTGGAACATAAGTTCATGGAATCTAGATTTCTATGTCGGTCACAGAAGAAAAATAATCATTGCAAAAGAAAAAATACTAAAAGAAAACTCCTAGAATCCAGTTTAGTAGTGTTTTTTTTTTTTTTTTGCTAATTTTCACCATCAGTAAAACTCTGTTTTTAATTTTAACAAAGGGGTATAAAAGATGAAGCTGGTGATGATGTTTTCTAGTTCTGAAAATCTCGAGTGTAGAGCTGGGGTTGGATGTCGCAGAGCTGACCACTTTCCTCCTCAGGAACTCACTCCTGGAGGGCTTTCGCCAAAGTATGAAAGTTAAGTTCACCTGGCATGCCCTCAACTTCCATAGAAATGATGGGATCTACTTTTTCTCCTGGATGGTGGGGATGTGTATGTGATATTACTCCATTGTTCTATTACTATAGACACATCACTGTGTTTGTAAGACAAGCAGAATAAAGCCACTTAATAACAATCATGATATCATAATCATAGACATATATAGCTATTACACAGTAATAAAATGTAAAATATGTTTAAGGAGATGGAATTATTATGGTAACTGCCTCCATTGAACAATTACATGCCATTTACATGTACTGGATTATCTTTCTGTGTTCCATAAATATATAATCATTAAAACACCAAACTGTTATATCTAGCTTGGCAGTTAGAACACTTGCTCTTGCAGAAGATTTGGGTTTGGTTCTGATAATTCCACACTGTGGATAATTTCTTAATTCCAGTTCTAGGGAATCTAACTTGCCCTTCTGGCCTCTGAGGGCACCAGGTATGTATATGGTGCACATACATACATACAGGCAAACACTCAACACATAACAAAATAAATTTGAAAAAAGATGTTAATGGCTGGTATTTTAAGGGATTTCTAAATTTATAATGCTGTATTTGCTGATAAATCTGATCATTTAGTTTTGCTTAGTCTTTCCACACAGAGAGAATAAGACTGGTTCTAATCTCTTTTTGTAAGTGTCAAATCTGTCAGAAAGCATTCAAATTTCAAATGCATCATATTCACATGCAGATACATTAAGATTCTGCAGTCAGGCCCATGAGAGTGATATGACTCAACAGCTAAAGGTGCTTGCTGCTAAGCCTGACAACATGGGTTCTATCCCTGGGCCTCACACATGTTAGAAGAGAACTGACTCCCACAGTTTGTCTCATTGATGTCCACATGCATGCTGTAACACTTGTGGGCTCGCACACATACATATCAAGTAAATAATAAAGAAGTAGTTGTAATGCAAACTGAAAAACGATCCCAAAGTCTTCATTTTATTAAGAAACACAAATTTGAAATGTTTATGATAAAACATCAATATCAAGCAAATATGTGCAAACAGTAGTTCTACAACCTGGAGGCCATCTCAGTCCTGTTAATTTTGCTGACATCTTCCCAACCACATCTAATCTTCAGGATCTTCTTCCTCAGGCAAGGCAGGCACAGTATGATTTTACATATCAGGACAACAGTTGGAAGGAAAACTGCTATCATAAAAGTTGGAGGCATGTACCATACAAATTGACTGATATCTACCCATTTATTCCAGGCAAAAATAAAAGCGTGTACTGTGCCCAGAAGAAGAGAGACAATTCCTAGTTTGCTCTGCAAAAGAAAACAACAATGTGACCCTAAGTAACGGTTGATTCAATAACAGCCAATTCTACTCTACCCCACTGGGGTCATTCTGTTGCTTGAAGATGCTTTCATTTATCTACAGTTATTTTCATGTAACATGCTGTTTGACAATATCCATTCACATCTTTTTATTCCTTTTACAGGTTCTCCTCTCCACACTGCCTTTGGGCAATTGTTCTTGTTTCTAAGCTAAGTGGAAAAGTCACATGGTCATCAGTCCCATCGGGGTTTTCTCTACCATTCTATTGAAGACACCATCTTTCATTAGACATTTTTGTTTTATTGGCAGTGATGTGGATCAAAACCAGGGCCTTGTGCATGCTAGCTAAGCAGTCTACCGTTGATCAACATTCCCGGACTCATTATGGCATTTGCATTATGATATTTTGTCTTCTTGATTTTATTTTAACTTTGTTATCAGGCACTGTCTAAAATAGTTACTGTCTTATTGCAGGGTCTTTGCAAAAGCAACATGATGATTTGAACATGTTTGGTGCTCAATGAATATTGCTGAATTGACTAGAGAATACTGTAAAAAAATATCAATCTGATCTCAGTGATGTTGATCAACTGATGTTATTCTAATTTTGTAAATAAATATGAAAATAGATTATACATATGCACACACACATACACACACAGAGAGATTCCAATTAATCTTTTTTTTTTAATTCTAAGCATAACATTTTAGTAAGGGAGATGAAAGAAGCTGGAATGGCTTTCTCTCTTTGCACAGAATAAAGTCTTCTTGTTACATCTCCCTAAATCTACCACTTTCTTCAATTATTAATTCTAAAATCTTGCCTAATGCCCTAGGCTGGAAAAAAAAAAGACATACAAAATCACTGATCCACCAACATAAGAGCAAGTCTATTGATATCACACTTGTAAATTGTAGGGGATACTAGAAAAAGTAGTAAGGGAAATCTGAGGCCAGTGAAAATATTTGTTTAGTGAAGTCAGGAAATGACTGTTGGTAAAAATCTCCATTCCTGTGTCTGGGTGCTGGCAGAGACAACTGGTATGTCTATGAGTATTTAAAACACATTCTGGAAAATGACTGGGCATGCATCTGTGGAGTAGAGGGTTGAGTCCTCTTTGCATAGGTCAAAAAGTGGTATAGCTGAGACAAGTGCTAGCTTTATTTTCAGTTGTCTGAGACTCCTCTACACTGATTCCAGAGTTTGTCACCCCACCAACAGTGAATGAGGGTTCCCTTTTTCTCATATCTGAGACAAGGTCCTCCCTACATAGTCCCCACTAGCCTGGAACTCAGTATGAAGATTAAGCTGGCCTTGAACTTATAGAAATATAATATATGTTTTTAAAAAATCATATATTTGGATACACTGGGAAGACATTGGGAATCACTCAATATCTGAACAAAGTAAATCTAAATGAAGAACAATTTCAACTTGAAACATTTTGACATTAAACAGAGAAAGTGGTTCAGAGAGCTGTTCACCAGTGTAATTTTAAGGCATTCTGACAAGATTCTTCCAGATGATTTCAGACTTGGATTTACTTTGTTGGGAATAGTCATTGGGCTGACAAAACAAATATAAGTCAATTATTCAGCTGTGTTCTTATGCCTCAACTAAATAGCTAAGTTTATATTTTTAGGCTATGAATTGTGGAGGCAAAAAAACTGTTACCAACCCTCACCTCTGACTGAAGTTTCTAGAAATGCTCTTAATTGTTTGAAGACTAATTTCGGTATTATGTACTTACAGTCATGTGTTGTACATAATAGCAGGGTGGACTTGTCAGAGCCCAAAGAGAAAAGCAATGTGAACGAGAATTGCAGGAGGGAGAGAGGACTCCAATGGCTACCGTTTGAACACACAAAAAAGTCTAAGGCAACTGGACCAAATGGGACTTCTCAGCCTCATCAGAATGCTCACCTGTCTCTCAGAGATACCTATGGACATGTGGAAGAGACAGCAGAGGAATGCCTCACTGTGCAGAAATCTCCAAACCCATGAAAGTTAAAAGGATGAATCTAAAATGTTTTGGCAGATACATATGACTGAGTTAAGTTGAGCTCCTTGGCTCCTTGTTACATGGGCCCTTTCTGGCACAATGTTCTTTTTAAATGTGTGCTCCTACCTAGAAGATATGGAAGCTTGTGATTGAATTCTGAATCCCACAGATACTTTAAAACATCAAGTGATTAATCTAATTTAAATGTAACTTAGAAATACCGTCTTTAAAAGTAGACAGCAGAGGCAGGTGTGGCTCATGTCTGAATTTCAGTGCTTGGGAGGCTGACATAGAAGGAACACTGCCTTACATACCAGACTAGCCTGGGCTACAGAATAAATTCCAGGCTAGCTTGGGGTAAGGGTGAGACTCTGTCCAAAAAAATTAGTTATCAGAATACCTTTAGTTAATAAAATTTTGACTTTTAGAGAAAGATTCATTTTTTTTTCTAGAGAATACAAAACTGTAACTTCAAAGGCACAACTAAAGTCAAGGGACAGGTAAAATAATGTTTTGATGTGTGCATGTGGGGAACTCGTAAACCATTGATATTCCTAAATATATTTATAGTTATTGATGGGAACAGCAAATTATCTAATAAAGTCTTAAAGGTGAGAAACAATATTTTTGTTTTAATAATGTCTTTTATTTATGTTTACAAAATGTGTCCCATAATTTATAAAAGCCATGGAAAAGCAGTAAGAAAACTCATTATTGAATGGAACGGTATGAGATCTTTCCTACTGGAAACATTATTCTTAAGGGACACATCAATATACTTGATATTATAAGCAGAGTAGGATTATTTCTATGCATCACTTACTTGAATATAGTGAAATTCTCTCCAGGTTAAAGAGTCGCTCACAGATGGAATAGATGTCACAGCCAAGAGAGCCAAGATAGCCAGCCCCACAATTCCCAGAGACACATAAATCTCCATTCTCCAGACATCATGCTCAATCCAGGCATCCTCTTTGTTTTGTTGAACCTAAGAAAAGAGGAATCCAAACCGCACTTATTAATATGTGAACTTACCTGAGGCCTTAGACGGTTTTGTTAGTCTTGTGGCGTGTCACCTTCCTACCTGTTTGTAAGCCCAGTTGAGTAGCTTGTATCTGTAGGATCGCCTCATTGGGTACGAGAGGCTATAAACAGCGTGGAGCACAGCAAAAAAGAAGCTGAGGAGGCCAAACTGTTTCCTTTCCAGCATCCATCTACCTAACCAGGGTGGGAACTTCTTGTACTTGGTTCCATTGCGAAGTTGCACAACTGCTGCTATCTCTCCTGGCAAATAAACCAATGCCAAGAGGGTAATGGAGACCATTGGCAAGACTTTGTTAACGACCAGGATTGGAATTTTGTAGAAATAGTGTTCACGGGAAGTTACTAACGGGTAAACGATTTCCCTCAGAAGAGTGTACAGGAAAGTCAGAGATGCTATGACGGCAGCAACTTTAACTGGCAAGCGCCAGTTTGGGAAGAATTCCTGTGTGTGCCGAAGCTCAGACGGGAAGTCAAACGCGTCAATGTGGACCGCGTGCTGCAAATTCGAGAGCACTGGTCTTTTCAGCATGCTCGTCTCTCCTGAGTCCTTAGTCTATGAAAGAGAGAAAGGGAACATCTTAACACTGGACAAAGCAGTGGGATTTCTTTTACTCTAATAACTCCCCATTCCATCATTGTGCTTCTTGGTGAACAGAGCATTCAGAAACTCGCTTGTGGACACCAGGCAGCTAAAGACGGTATAGTCTATGTAAAACTGACCAAGGACGCACCCTGATATACTGGTGTTCTCCACTTGCCTCTTTATTCCCCTCTTTGTGTTTGAGACAGGGTCTGTAGCCCAGGCAGGCTTTCAACAACTAGAAACCTCCAGTTTCTGGGCAAGTGCTGGGATTACCACCATTGGCTACCAAACTGGGTTCCATTTCACATTAAAATAAAAGAAATACATGCCGACACACCAAGTTTTACACAGCCCCGTCTCTTTTGAAGACTTGAAAAAATGGAATAATCTTTTTGTTTGTTTGTTTTGTTTTTTTTGGAGACAGGTTTTCTCAGTGTAGCCCTGGCTATCTTGGAACTTACTTGGTAGACTAGGTTGATCTTGAACTCATAGAGATCTACCTGTGTCTGCCTTCCAAGTGCTTGAATTAAAGGTGTGTACCACCACCACCCAGAGGAATAATCTTAAGAAGCCAAAATTTAAAAAGAAAAAAAGTCTTTTTAAAAGGCCAGTATTCGTTGGCAAAACCAGCAAATATGCATATCATAATAGGTGTTCTGTAATATTTCTATTGTTTCCTAGGCAATTATGCAGAGAAGTAACAGTGAATTTATTAATTCAAATGCAAAGGATCTGGGATAATAGAGTCAATTCTAGTAGAGAAAAATATGAATTTCATTATGTGGTTGTAGTTTTAATGAGAACAGCAGGAATAACAGGGTGATTACGATAAAGGAAAATATGAGTTTCATTGTGTAGTCTTGCTCTTCGAATTTATATTTCTAAAACAGATGAATTAATGAACAGAAGGTTTAGAAGAAACTATTTAACTAACTAGTGAACTCCTGCAGATACTATCTGCTCCTGACAAGTTAATATTTCTCTGTCCACCATGTTTTGTGCTAGTCAGTAATTCAAAAGAAAGTGTGTTGAATAGTATGTTGTTTTCACAAGGGAAAAGCAGAAACAAAATTTTTAAAAATCCAAATGAAGACCATAGAGTGTTTCCTATAGTGTTCCTTTCTGAACCTCTTGCTTCTTTGTCACAGGATTTTCCCTGTCCAATCACATTAGAGCAGTGGGAGGCCTGTGATTGGACAGGGAAGGGAGCTAAGAGCTACAGAGGGAGGGATCATCTGAGGGTTGGAGGTGAAGAAAGATGGCTGCTGACATAAAACTGCATGGTGTTTACCAGCCACAACTAGCTATGATTTCACAAGGTTAGAAATATTGGGATAAAGCTTTTATCATTATCAATTGGCTCTGAAATTATTGTATTGGCTTCTTGTAAATTGTGATTTTATTGATACATAAATCTGATTGGTTAATCAAGCTTTAAGAGTCTTGATTCTACCGGGTTACTGGGTATGGTGATATGCAACCTTGAGGTTGGTGGTTCCATTTAGTTACTGGAATGTGGAATCACACACTACATGGGTTTACGGCCGAGAAATACAGCGATCTGGCCCAGGTGGGGGGCTAGCTGACAGGAGTTTGGGAGTGTGGTCTGGCCCCAGGGAGAGTTGGCAGGTTCGTTTATTAATACTTCCCGCAATACTTTGTCTTCATAGCTCCAAGTGTGCTGTAGGAGAAGCTGCCACTGCTGTCGGATGCTTGGACTCTCCTGCTCATCTCACACAGTACTCCATAGTTGCCAATGCCTAAGGATGACCTCTCTTGTCATCTGACATTGATCATTCTTCTATCCCATGTCTTTCTAATTATGCCACCCAGAAAGGAAACAGCTCTGTAATTCCTGCATGTTAACACAGTTCAAGTGAACTGACTGAGAACAGTTTTCTGGCTAAAAGTTATGATACAGCAAGGAAGAGAGCTAAATTGAAAGATAAAAATAATGTTGTTTTATGGGGCATAGGCTTGTGATTCTTAGAACAGCATTTTAAATATTTTAAAAAGGTAAGTGTTTTGGAACCAAAAATTCCTGCCACTTTTTAAATGATGTAGCAAGAAACATTTAATCCTACTATTGACCAAAAGTGATTCTTTGAACAAAGACAATTTATTTGGTTAAACAGTGAGTCACCGTTTACTTGGTGGACTCTCTGGTAAGCTGCCTTAGTGTCTACAAAAATGCTTACAAAACTACTATTATACAGGTCATCATGACTTTTGTTTTTAAACTTAGAAAAGCAGGTGTTAGAAAGGACTAAAGGGGCTCTGGAGATGGTCTGGTCCAGTTCCTCCACTTCATAGAGAAATGCAAGACCCAGGGTGTTCAGGGACCCATGGAAGGTTATTTAGCTAAGCCCCGATAATTGGTCAAGTCACCTCAATTATACCATACAGCTTCAGCTACAGGCATCTGAGCACAGAGAGCTGCAGATTAGAATGGAATGCCTTTCCCAACACTAGTAGATTCGGATACACTTGAAGCAGGTATAGATTTTAATTATTAGCTATTATAGTCATTATTTTACCGAGTAACTGTCATCTTCCAGGTTCCCCTTGGGCTTCATTTTCCAAAGTTCTTCTGGGTTTGTAATATCTTTACTGGTCTCCATGACTGCTATAAAATAGTATGGCTTCAGCCACCTCGAAAAAGAAACATAAAGTCTGTTACATTTATGATACTATTGTTTGTCATTGTTGTTGTTTTGTTTAGGAGACAGGACTTTTCTTCTCTATGTAGTCCTGGCTGTCCTGGACTTTGCTCTGTAGACCAGGCTGGCTTCAAACTCAGACATCTGCCTGCCTCTGCCTCTTGAGTGCTGGGATTAAAGGCATGAGCCACCATTGTCTGGCTACAATACTTTTGTTTGATGGAACAATATAAAGTATTTATTCTCTTGAGAACTAGAGCAGAAAAAATACAATTAAGATCCAAATAGTGAATAATCTGCATATTTAGAAAGCCTTCAACCAGTTCACGAATGTCAACTATTTGTTCAATGGATGACCTATAAGTTATATGAAACAGGAATTAGCTGTTACTCTTCTCTTCAGGAAGATTTTTACTCCGGTTCTCAGTTGGACAAAGGCCTGCTTTCCCTTAAAGGTAAATGGAATTAGGGATGCATTTTTCAGTTTTGGGAAATGATGCTATCAGCAAGGCTCGAGGTAGCTGATAAAGGACTTCAGGAAGAAGTTTCCTAGGCTTCCTGGGTTAATGATGGAACATTAATCTGAAACAATAATTAACTGGTTTGTATGTTGAAACGTTCCTGAAGATAGATTAAGGTGAATCCCAAGAGTTGCTTCAAGGGCCTAAAGGCCGCATTGCCAGAGTTTCCTTGGGCAAGTCCTGTGGTAAAAATGGCTGCTCATCTATTTTCAATGGGATATTGAGCTGTGCTCAGTCACTGACAAGCCCACTTTCTTAGTCAACCCTGTGGAGAGGAGCTTGTTAAAAAATTTCCCCAAACAAAGAAAATTATTCCTCAATAGCTTTCATAGAGCCTAATCCAGTCTTGGCTTCACATATCTTATGCAGGACAAACAGGATGTCACATTCTCCATTGTTTTTAATGAGCTCTAAATTCACTTCTAGAATATTGCATATCCAATTTGTACCTTGTCCAATGAAAGAGAAAAATAAGTTAAACACTCAACAGTTAGGTTGCTGGAAAATAATCCAAATACTTTGGGATTTTGGACCACCTCCTGTGATGCCTTATTAAGTGGAAAATTATTTTCAGGAGTAGATTATAATACTTAGAATATTTCCAAGTTTTAAAGGTCAGCTTTCCCTGACAGCAGTATTTTTTTTTCTTACTAAGGTGCTCTGAGAATTCGAGAATTACCTCTCTTAAACATTCAGGAGGAGACTATAGGTTGAGCATCTCTCATATGAAAACCCACAAAGCTGAAATGCCCCAAAGTGAAAAACTGGAGTCTTGACCTGGGAACACAGTGGACCTCACATGACAGTTTGCATGGAAACTTCAGGCATAATAAGTATATTCTAATTGTACATTTCTTTAGATAGGGTATATAGTTCTTGCTGACATGGAACTTACTACATACATACAGCAAACCTCAAACTCAGAGATCCACTTGTTTCTGCCTCCTCAGTACTGGGATTAAAAGCGTAGACCACCACATCTGACAGTAAGTGCATTATATAAAATCATCTGCAGGTTGTATGCATATGAAGTATAAATAAAACCTGAATGAGCTTCCTGTTTAAACTTTCATCTTATCTGCAATATCTTATTGTGCTTATATAAATTATTATATTTGTATGTTTCATCTGTGTATTTTAAAAAGCCTACCACACAAAATATTTTTGGTTCTAAGTGGTTTTATTTTTTTGAATGTAGAATACACACAGCTGCATTTACTGCTTTGATGGGGCCATGTAACAGCCATCGTCTGGTTATAGAAGCAGGGGACGACACAGGCTTGGCCATCCACAGTTAATTCCTGCGATCACACTGAGTAGCTTAGGGATGGCAGCCAAATCTAGTTGGCAAATTACAATCCTCTTCTGATATCACCTCCAATGGAAGAGAATGAAGAGATATCCTTAACATGTTTGCTAAGTTAGGATGGTATAGCACTACCATGCCACCCCCTGTGTAAGTCAGAAGATGTCTTCACGTGAACACAAGAAAGCCAACACAGAAAAGTCAAACAAGAAATAAAGGGCAGTGACAAATCCTGCTGGCATTAGTTTAAGCACCTGAGGCCAGGTCACTTCTTACTCAAATACATGGTTAATACCTTCCTCTGTCTGCCTGAGTTTGAGTTGTGTGTTGACCATTGCCATTTGAAAGAATTTTGGGTAAAGTCTATGCCATTCAACAAGTTCTTATAAGGCCAATTACTACATAGACATTAAAGAGGAAAAAGAGAATGAGATTTCAAGCCTGCCTGTGAAGGGCTTACAGTCTGTCTTCAAAATGCATTATTCCATGCCATTTACTGACTTTAACCAACATTATAAAGTGAGTAGGTTGGTATGGGGTATCTAGGAATAGGGTAGCATGCATTGTGATAAAGTATAAGAAACCGTTTAAGTTTAGAGTATATTTCAAGTCTGGTGGTTCACGATGGTAAAGACAGTGATGTATAAATCTATAGCTGTTCACTGTTAATTCATTAACCACACTGAATGATGATGGCAGACATGGGAAATACAAAGTTAAATGATATGTCTGTTCTCCAAGACCTTTTAGTTTAGGACAGGCAAACACTCCAGTAACAACTGTGTGGCAAAGTCATGCATCTTAAAGGATAATAGTTTACAGACAGAAGATGGTGGCTCTGGAAAGGAAGCAGAGAAAAATGGATGAGAGCTCCTTTCTATATCCAGTCCTGTGACCTGCAGTGAGTTGTTGGTGCTTGCTGACAGACAGCTGCTGCAGAGAGATTTTGGGTGGAAGGCCAGAGTGGCCCAGCCATTTGTTTGCATGGTATTGTGCTGAGAAGCACCGCTAAGGAAAAGAACCAAAGTCAGTAATCATTGACTGTGTGCCCAGAAACCAGGAAAACAAAGTATCAGTTTAATAAAATATGCCCTCTTCCACCAGACATGAACTAAACCTATAATTGAACTTCTACAGGAGAGGTTTCATCAGGCTGCCCAGCAAACCCAGCAGGAAACAGCCTAGCGCAGAGATGCCAAGAACTCCAGGATTTGAACCAACACTCACCAGCTTTCTTCCCAGTAAAACAGTGATTTCTGTTTTGCTGGATTGGGATGGCTGGCTTGCTGTTCCTACTAAATATTGACACAGCCCAACAGACTCATGTTTATGGGCAGGGGTTTAGAATCCAAGAAACCCAATGACTGGAATACATTGTGGATTGCAGGGCATGTCCCATGAGTCTTTCAAATGTATTTTTGCTTTGCCACAGTTAATTATTGGAAGAGGGGAAGGTGTTCTACACAGTGCTGTTTCTTAAAGCATTACTTCCCCAAGTGCTTAACATTAATATTAAATACATTCCCTTGGTTTAATATCGAGATGTGGATGTATCCCCCACCTCAACGGAACAGCGTAACCAAATTTGAAGGGGACTTACATTCTTGGACTACAAATGCCTCTTGGTTGCTGTCACTAGAGTGCCTTATTTAAAAGCTTTGACTATTTTGGAGAAAACCCGAATTCTACTCAGATCCCGAAAGAGTAGGACCGGTGTTCCAAGGACTTAAAATGAAAAAAAAAATTCCACTAAGAAACCCGCCTAAACAGCATGACGAGGTACCAGCCATTCATCCAGCGAGGCAAACTTGCGGAAACTGCCAAGTTGGCAAACCTACTGGCGGAACCCAACCCTGACTGCAGAGTTGACCAGCACCCTAAGTTCTAGCGCCTGACCGCGAGACCTGCTCTCCGCGGGGCTCGCCGAGAGACGGGAGGGGCCGAAGGGGCGCTCAGAGTTGCGCTGCCCGGAGCACCGCCTCCCGCTTGCGGGCTTCGGAGACCCGCCGCACCCTCCCCGGCCTGCAGCAGATTCCCAGGGCCCGCGGAAGCGGGGAGCAAGTGACCTGCGAACGAAACTCGGGACTCACCCGCTTCTCCGTGGGACCCGACGGCGAGGCGCTCGCTGCCCGGACTCCCGGTCCCACGCGGAGCCCAAGATTCTCGCTGTGGAGCACAGCCCGCTCCGCAGACCCCGCCCCTCGGCCGCCGAGCGCACAGCGCCCCCTGCGGGCCACCCGCCCTTGCTCACACCCAGGGTCGCTGCGGAGGCGGTGGGAGGGGCGACACCGGTGGCAAATCCTTTGCTGTGCAAGGGAACCCGGAGTCACTTGGAGGGCTCCCTGGAAACCGACTGACTCCTGGGACCTGTTCCATTCCGGGGATCAGGTCTGGACGAAATCGGCAGTTGTGCATTTCGCCTGTTGCCGGGTGACTCTGTAGTGATCCTAGATCACGAACTTGGGAGACCAACTGCTCTGTAGCTAATAAGCAGTCCGCGGTGTAGCGCTCTTCCTACGCAGCGGTTTCCCAGAGAACTAACTGTTTGCAAGTCAAACAATGAATTTGAGTTTGTGAGTGACTTTTACACCGGATTTACTCCTTCCCACCTCACCTTCCAATCTCAGCCATTAACTAAGCACTACGAGCCAAAAAGAAAGTTAGCAGTTACCTTGCCAATATCTGAAAAATTCAGAAAGTGTCAGCGGGGAATCTACTCCTCTGAAATGGAGGCAGACTCAGTAATTACTGATTGAGATCTCAATTACAGCATCTCAGAAATTTCGCGCAAAGCAACCCAGAACTAGTCTGATTAGGAAATGTAAAGAAAAACAAACTCCCGACAGCATTTTCCGCGTTTATCCTTTATTCATAGGGCGCCAAACACTGAGTGTTCTGTTATATATTATTTCATTTCGCTTCATTTTATTATTTTAAGACAGGGTCTCACCATGAGCTTTGGTTGGCTTGTAACTCGCTGTTTGTTTTGTTTGCTTATTTATTTATCGTAGGTATATGAATGAATATTATGATACACATGTGGAGGTCAGATGGTAATTCGGTATGGTGGTCACAGGAAGCAAGAGTTGAGAGGATTTCAAAATAAACCCATAGCTCCGACTCCAGGGACCACCCTCCTTCCACCACGACGTTCTGCAGACTCAACTCAGACTCCAGACACTGGAACTCTCAAGGTGGAACTGGGCCTCCACCCTGAGCATTGTTTTTAATGTGATCCTGGGTCACAAACTTCCCATCTTACAGAGATCAGCCTGTTTCTGCCTCCTGAGAGCTGGGATTAAAGGGATGTTCCTCACTCCACTGTTCTGCATGTTTTAATGCTCCATATATAATTTTTGAGTACACTGACTTCCATCAGATAGTGTAAAAGGCTTTTGAAGATTAAGTTACCCTGGGCTGACACCTTGTGGTAAAATAGACTCTTGCAGTTTTTATTTCTAAGGAAGTTAGAAAATCATTAGAATGAAGTTTAGAGAAACTTTGTGTGTGTGTGTGTGTGTGTGTGTGTGTTTTCTTTTTTTATTAGATATATTCTTTATTTACATTTCAAATGTCCTCTTTCCTGGTCTCCCCACCCCCTTCACCACCTAAAATCCCATAACCTGTCTCCTCTTCCCCTGCTCACCAATCAACCCTCTCCTGCTTCCCTGTCCTGGCATTCTCCTACACTGCTGCATCAAGCCTTTCCATGACCAAGGGCCTCTCCTCCCTTTGATATCCAACAAGGCCATCCTTGTCTGCCTATGCATCTGGAGCCATGGGTCCCTCCATGTGTGCTCTTTGGCTGATGGTTTTGTCCCTGGGAGCTCTGGAACTTCTAGTTAGGGGGCTAAGGCTCAGAGCCACAGGGAAAAGGGTCTGATTCCCAGCACCCAAATTATCCTTCAGTTTCCCCTTTGCTGGCCAGAATCTTCAAAATAAAGTTGATACACAGAAGGATAAATAAATTAGGTCCTATAAATAAATCTGTATACCCAAACTGCACCCAAATACCTTTATCACATTTATTTATTTATTGTAGGTATGTGGATGAGTGTTACTGTACACACGTGGAGGTCAGATGATAACTCGGTGCGGTAGGCCTAAGAGACAAGGAAGGGTTGGGAGGATTTCAAAATAAACCCATAGCTCCGACTCCAGGGACCGCCCTCCTCCCACCATGGAGTTCTGCAGATTCAACTTAGACTCCAGACACTGTAACTCTCAAGGTGGTAGGAAACTTTACCGACTGAGCTAGATCTCCAACCTGAGTATTGATTTTAATGTGGTTCTAGGTCAAGGGCTTCCCGGTTTGATGAGTCCATGTGCATTTGAAGGATAGTTTCTGGACCCCTATAGAGCGTCGGACTGCCGTTTTAGAAGTAAATGGAGTAATGTGGTGTGAAAGAAAAAGTAGAGAAGACCCTACTGAGACTGATTATGATGGGAGGACCCGGAAAAAGAGAGGCTAAGCATGATCGGCCCATTCTGAATTATCCCACGGAGCCCATTGAGATATACATTGATGTGGCTAAAGAATTAAAGTTAAAAATAGCTAGTAGGGCATACACAGCAGAGGGCTGACTGGTCTGGCATCAATGAGAGAAGATGCACCTAACCCTTGAGAGACTTGAGTCCCTGGGAATGGGGAGGCCTGGTTGGGTGGCGGGTGTGTGTGTGTGTGTGTGTGTGTGTGTGTGTGTGTGTGTGTGAGTGTGCGCACGAGTATGGGTGGTGGTGGTGGTGGGGACACCCTCTTGGAGATGGGGGAGGAGGAATGGGATGAGGATTTGTCAGAGGGCAGGATGGGAGGGGGATAATGACTGGACTTTAAAAAAAATACCACTCTGGAAAGCAGTCTGGAGGTTTCTCAGAAAATTGGGCATGACACTCCCAGAGGATCCTGCTATACCACTCTTGGGCATATACCCAGAGGCTTCCCCTGCATGCAATAAGGACACATGCTCCACTATGTTCATAGCAGCTTTATTTATAATAGCCAGAAGCTGGAAAGAACCCAGATGTCCCTCAATGGAGGAATGGATTCAGAAGATGTGGTATATTTACACAATGGAATACTACTCTGCAATTAAAAACAATGAATTCACGAAATTCTTAGGCAAATGGTCAGAACTGGAAAATATCATCCTTAGTGAGGTAACCCAATCACAAAAGAACACACATGGTATGCAGTCACTGATAAGGGGATATTAACCCAGAATCTCGGAATACCCAAGACACAATTCGCATATCAATAGATTTCCAAGAAGATGGAAGGAGAGACCCCTGGTCTTGGAAAGACTGGATGTAGGGGAATGCCATGACAGAGAAGCAAGAGGGGGTTGAATGGGGAACAGAGGGAGGGAAGGGGGCTTATGGGACTTTCAGGGAGGGAGGAAACGGGAAAGGGGAAATCACTTGGAATGTAAATAAAAGAACTTAGAAAATAAAAATAAAAAAAAAAGATTAAAGATAAAAAAAAATAGCTAGTTGGGGTAATACTTAGCTCCACCACAGTTCTCCTGGCCCTGACACATTCTGATTTTATTTTTATTCTCAGAGAAGTAATTAAAGGCTTTGTCATAACTGAAAACCCAACCTAGGTGTGTTAACACCTCTCTTCCTCCTTCCTATCTTTCCTTCTTTCATCTCTCCCCTCCTTTCTTCCCCTCCCCCCTCCTTTCCTTTCTCTCTGTTCTTTTTTTCTGGGGAGTTCAGCCCAAGGACTCATGCTATACCACTAATCTAGAGCGTGTGGGCATTAATGAGACTGATTGGAATCTGCTTTCTCTCATTGTGATGATGTCCGGGCAATAGTCATGTTTGGCATTCATTCCACTTTAGGAAGCATCTGCTCATTTCCATGTATTTCTGCTTGCTCAGGGCTAGCACATTCCTAAGAGAGGATCACTTATGCACAGCAACAGAGACCTCATCTTGGCAGCTTTTCTGAGCTCCCATAGCACCTTGGATTCCCATTTCATCTTTTTGTTTTTTTTTTAACACAAAAATACCTAAGTGCTAATAATGCATATTTGTGGGGGGTTGGTCTGGTGCTGCTTGCATTCAAATGCTAAGTTCTGTACCCCAAGATCTGTTTGCTTCAAGACAAGAGGATCCTCATGTGTACCAGCCTTTTTGGTGTAAACCTTGCTACCCAATTTAAAACTGTTGGTTAAATAAAACCGGCCAATTACTGGGGGGAATAGGTGGAGGTGGAGTTTGAGTTACTGGGCTTGGGGGGGTCACAAGTAGGGACCACAAGGAGAGAGGGGATGGAGGAGAGGGAAGAAGGGAAAGAGGAGAGGGGAGAGGGGAGGAGAGGAGAGGAAAGAGGAGAGCAGAGAAGAGGAGAGGAGAGGAGAGGAGAGGAGAGGAGAGGAGAGGAGAGGAGAGGAGAGGAGAGAGACACTGAGAGAGAAGATGTAGAGAACAGGAGGTCTCCATTAGTCCTGATGGACCAACAGCAGGTGCCGGATTGAAGTATCTGTCTAGTATGCCAGATTGCTGGAACAGAAATAACCCAGAGAATTTGGGTTACACAAATTTGGGGCACACAGTTGGGGTAGTAGCCACATCTTGGGGGTCAGTATTTAGCATTTGAATACATAGCAGTACCAGACCAACCCCCTACACATATTCTCTTAATGTTTTAATAAGTACTAACTAAGAACACTGTGTTACAAGAAAACTCACAGAATCAACTAATGCGGGCTCATAGAATCTCGCAGAGACTGAACTGACAATGAGAGCCTGCATGGGTCTGACCCAGGCAGTTCTGCATATGTGATGGTTATGTAGTTTGCTCTTCATATGGACTCCTAACAGTGGGAGAGGGGGCTGACTCTGACTCTCCTGCCTCTCTTTTGAACCCTTTCCCTTCTACTGGGTTGTGTAGCTCCAGCCTTGATGTGATGGGAGGTATCTAGTCTAGTCTTGGTGCACCTTGATATGTCATGTTTGGCTGATATCCATGGGAGGCCAGCCTTTTTCTGAAGGGAAATGAAGGAGGAATAGATGGGGGTGGGGTGGATAAAAGGAGGGACTGGGGGGAGAGGAAGGAGGGGGAACTGTGGTCAAGATGTAATAATGTGAGAGAAAAAATAATAAAAGAATGCCATGTTACATGCAGTGTTGTGTTAAAACCTGTAAATTCAACCTATTTACTTAGAGTCCTGCAAAGACATTGTACTTGGAAGACAAATATCTGTAATCAAAGCCCAAGAAAACAGAAAGCAGGCAGCAGGGAAGCCATGCTTAATTTTACTCCAGTTTGAACTTTATATCAGCTTCATTATACTTTTTTAAAAGCCATTTGAAATGTAGGTTTATGTTCAGCTTACTAAGGAAAAATCCCTCTGCATCATTTAGAAATAGTAGCCAATGATCGTCTGTCTGTCCATATTTGTAAATATACGGGGAATGAACGCATGGCCAGGAGCTATGGTCAAACACAGGACAGACTTTTGTTAAAGAGAAGAGAAAATGGAGGTGAATCTGCTTCTTCATCTTCCCTTCTCTTGCCTTGATAGAAGCCCTGCTGTGTGCTGAGGAAGAACTGGGGAAGGGCAGAGGGAAGAGTTGTGGTCTTCCATTAAGTAAGAAAGGGTAGGGAAAGAGAAAGGAGATAATAGTTGGGGCAGCAGTGGACGTAAGGATCAGAACAAAATGAGACAGGCACTCAAGGTGGAAGGAAAAGACAATAGCTAAGGCAAATAAAGGTGAGATAAAGCCTTGCACTGCACAAGGATGATCTTTCAGCAGAAGCTGGAACACCTATTTCTCAGGGATTAGAAGAAAGAAGAAAGTGTAAGTTGAGATGGACAGCAATGACTGAGCTCAGAACTCATCAGATCAAGGCTGTTTAGCTGGGAAGTGTAAACTTTCAAATTCCCCAAATTAAAGATTTGCTTCCTGCTTTAATGAACACATACCATTTATGTGAATGAAATGAAGAGACAAGGATTGTGATTGATTGAATCCACTGGAAATCATAGCAAACATTAGATAATAGGAAAAGGATTGAGGGGGACTAAGATTCATAGAAGAGGTAGTTTGATAACTTGAAGTTTGTCTGGTTTAGAAATAACATAACGGAATGGAGATGGTTTGAACTTAGCCTTCCACGAGTGAACATTTCTCTCCTTACCAAACCAGGAGAAGAAAGTCAGTATATGTGTTGACATGTTAGTATACTAAATATTGCAGGGATCTTCCTCCAGGTCTACTGTTTGTGCACCAAGTATTGGTTGTGGTCTTTCATACTTCCAGAAGATTTCACATGGGTAAGCATCTTCAGGGATATCCCTTTTCATATCTCAAGACCTTTAGAAAGATCACGATTAACAGTAGCTGGGAATCAAATGTTTTTATTGGATTGAATTCCTGTATACAGCCTTTGCGACAGATCCATGTTCAATTCGCTTGAAAAAATTCCTGTTAGTGTCTCAAAAGCCACTGTTTCTATTTACTGCACCCACGAATCTTTCTTGCAGGTCTTGGACCCTATGCTAGTCACAGATTGGCAGCTGTAGGACCTAGGACCCTTAGGAACCCAGTAGAGCTGTGCAGGAAGACTGGTTAGTTGGTGTAATTCAATAAAAAGGGCACAGAGACATGTCTTCCGGAAATAGCAAACTCTGTGTTCTGTTTCCATCGCAGAGAGGGTAGTGTCTTTTCCTAATCACTAATTATGGAAACCACTTCTTGGCCAGCTCTTTGAATACTGGAACCTGATTCTGCCATCGGCTGTTGCGCTCTGTGACCACAAGGTGGCTCCAGAGGCTTTTGTAATGAAAAGTTAACCATGTCTGGTCTCAGGTGTGGCTGTTTTCAGCCTACACTGTTTTAATAAATGTTCTCAAATTTACTGTAAAAATAGAAGTTTGACATTTGTTGTGGTTGGGTTGATACTGTGGGTTTTATTACGGTACTTAATTATATACCATGTTTAGAATAAGCGTCAAGCTTATTCTAATCTATCTACCCATCCATCTTTCTCTTTCTAGTATCTGTGTATTTACTTATGTATATATGTACGTTTATATAATAATAATAATAATGATAACAGCAAAAACAATAATAATCTTTGGTTTTTATATATTCATTACTGTAGCTTATATTTATTTAACATCCCACCATTTCAAATGGATTGTTTTATTTAGTCTTCATTGAAAAAGGCAAATGAACCTTGAAAATAATTACTTTCATCATTTTACCAATGAGCAAATTGAGAATTACAAAGAATAAATAGCTGCTTCAGGACACAAAACATTTCTACTGATCCTACCAAACATTACTGTTACAGTTCTTGTAACTTTCACAACAGCTATTTTGCTTTTACTTACTTATTTTTAGAAAATTATTTTAAATTTTATTTTATCTTAGCTGTGTGGGTGTTTTGTCTTCTGCATGTGTGTCTGTGTACCATGTGTGTGCCTGGTACCCTCAGAAGCCAGAAGATCCCAGTTCCCCTGAAAGAGCATCCAGTGTTCCTAACTACTGAGCCATCTCTCTAGCCCTTTATTGCTTTTAAACACAAGTAAGGGGACTGGAGAGGGGAGGGACAGGACATCAAGTGGAGGGGTGGCGTTGTCATCCCACAGTCAAAAGCTCTGACCCAGAATTGTTCCTGTCTGAAGGAACTGCAGGGATAAAAATGGAGACGAGCATGAGAGAAAGGAGGTCCAGTGACAGAACCAAACTGGGATCCAGCTCAGGGGAGGTCCTGGACCCTGACACTATTACTGATGCTGTGGTGTGTTTGTAGACAGAGCCTAGCAGGGCTGCCCTCTCAGAGGTCCAAAAAGCAGCTGAAAGAATCAGATGCAGAGACTAGCACTCAACCAATAGATGGAAACCAGCTGGAGGGGTGCTGGAAGAAGCTGAGGAGGAGGGGCAGCCCCATGGGAAGACCAGCAGTCTCAACTGACCTGGACCCCCGAGATCTCTCAGATACTAAGCCACCAACCAGGCAGCATACACCAGCTGATATGAGGTCCCTGACACATATACAGCAGAGGACTGTTTGGTCTGACCTCAGTGAGAGAAGATGCACCTAACCCTCGAGAGACTTGAGGCTCCAGAGAGTGGGGAGGCCTGGTAGGGTGAGGCTGGGAGGTGAGGGCATCTTAGAGACTGGGTGGGGGGAGGAGGTATGGGATGGGGAGCAGTCAGGGACAGACTGGGAAGGAGATGAAGTCTGGACTGCAAAAATGGATTAAAGAATGAAAATAAATAAATTTAAAAAAAATCCTACTATTTCTCTTGCAGAGAATCTGGATTCAGTTCCTAGCATCAACACTGGGTGGCTCACCAACATCAAAGCATCTAACATCCTCTTTAAGCCTTCATAAGCACCTGCACATACATGGGAATAAAATCTCTGCGATCAAAACATGGTGATGGTATGTGGCATGATAACGATCAGTGTTTGTGAGTGCAAAAATATTGTCTTTAGATAAACATATTATACAAAGACCTTAATTACCACTAAATACCCAGAAATCCACATAGGTTGCAGGGAGGCAAGGCTCAAGCATTACCTGAGAGACGGGACTGCTTCAAGGACCATGAACAGCAGCAGTGCACTCTGGGAAGTTTACTCCTGTGATCCTTTTGTCCTTGTCATCATAAGCATGGACTTCATTAAAGGAGTTTAATGATTGTTCTATTTATACACTAGAATATTGGAGTCATAGACGGGAAGAAGAAAAAGCTATCTTTCCGTGTTGTGTGCTCACAGGCTGTAAAATAAGAAAGCACTTCTGTGTGTATCATACATACAATGATTGTCGGGATTCGGTAAACTCAAATCTTTGCAAGGTATTGGACATAGAAAATGTTCACTGTACCTTTATCCTGCTTGTCGAAGCATGGTGGGTAGTGGGGTCTAATGAAGGAATTGGCAGAAAGATGAAGTAAAGGCTAATGGGTAAGACCCTCTCTACCAAAAGAATGTAAGACAGAGGAGGGGTCTCTTTTCATTGAAACCATCTACAAAAGGCTGTTTTCTTCTTATTTCTGGTTGCAATCAGCCACATAGACATGGAATTTCTAGCAGTCTTAGAGATCATCCAGTTTGGCTCTGCTATAGCAGAGAAGTAGTCTCTGGAGCAAGAGACAGCTCCCGGTGCAGAATTGTGATTTGGGGTCCGGTTGCTGTTAACTACTACTCGCATTGATCCCTGTCAATCAGGATATTTGCAGTTCTGTGACCGAGATAAGATTTTTGTTTGTATGATATATGCTCATTTTAGAGTTCTGAGTTGCTGAAATAAATGGCATATGGAATCAAAGGAGGGAAGGGTACTATAACTTTAAATCAACGTACACAGAGACTTACTTTTCCTTGACATAGTATTCTCAAGTTCACGGTGCACTCAATATATCTCTTCCTAGAAAGGGTTCATGTAATGTGATTTTCCCCATTAGCAAAGAAATATGGTTTCCTTTTTCTCTGCGATCTTCTCAAGATGCTTTCTATTATCTTTACTGATGTTATAACCTTATAGAGACTTATTTCTCAGTAAGCTCCCAAGTAAGAGTAGCATAACTTGATTTTATGAGCTAATATATTTCCAATGCTTTCAGAACCTATCTCAGGTTTGCTTATGAATGTATATCAGCATCTGTCTTTTATATACATGGCTATTGGACAAATGCAAGAAATCAGCAGTCCGTTGGACTTATGTTTTAGGAGCTGCCGACCAGATATTTTCTGTTTTGGTTAGCTTCAGCTATTAATTTGACACAATCTAGAGTCATCTGAGTGAGTCCCAACTGAGGATTTGCATAGATCAGAATGGCCCATGACCATATCTGTGAGGGATGGTCTTGATTGGTGTGGAAGGGCCCAACCCACTGTGAGTCGCATCCTCCTTAAGCAGGAGGGTCTGGGCTCTTTAAGAAAGCTAGTCAAGGTGTGAGCCAGGAAGCAAGCCCGCAAGTAGCATTCTCCATGCTTTCTCCTATGCTTCCTTGGCTGAGAGGGGTTCCTGTTCTGAGTTCCTTCATAAGTGGACTGTGGTCTGGGAAGTGCAAGTCAAATAAACTGTTTTCTCCCCCAAGTTGCTTTTGGTTAGGGTGTGTTACCACAGCAACCGAAAAGGAATCTAAAATACGTTCTTCATAGATTATATTTAAAAGCTAGGTTGTATTCCAGGTATGGAGTGGTTCTACCATATTTTTCCGGTTCACTCTGATTTGTTTTAAGTTTTTTCTCTTCCTGTTCCTTATCTCATCATTCAAATAAATATCTTAAAAAGTATAACCCACTTTCTACTTCATTACATACTTATGGATATAAGTCAAGGGGAGATTGGAACTGTAATAATACTGGGTTTAAAAGTTCTTTTATTTTACAAAGAAAATATTTAGTCAGTGAAACATGTAAATTGCAGAGCAGAAAGAAAGATTTCTTTCCACCAACTGGGACATAACCTGCTGAGAATTTTGTGTGTGTTTCCCAGGAAAGATAGGTAGATTTGTTCTACATGACAGGGATTATGTAAGGCACCTCTGCATTTTGCCATGTAATTATCACCCAATACCCTGGAATCTCGAGGTGATAACCTTAGTAAAGGTGGTGTGGTTTAATGGGAAACAATGGAGCTATGCGAATAGTGCCGAGTGCAGGAAATATAAATACTCATTTTTCTCTGCTAAATAGCTGTGTATCAGGGATTTTGCTGGCAGGGTTTTAGAGATTGGAAAGTGTTTGGGATAGGTGAAGTCAAGAGATAGATTGCAAAGAAGAAAGTGGAAAGAAGATATTAGCTCTCTCGGGGCTGGGGAGGCATATTGGTTGGTAAGGTGCTTGTTCAGCAAGCATGAAGATTTAAATTCATCCCTAGAATGGGGAGGGACACATCCAGCTAAATGTGGTTGCAATCCCATCAGGTGAATGCACGGGTTCATTGGCCAGCTAGCATGGTCTGCTTTGTAGGTCCTAGGCCAGTGAAGAGGCTGTTTCTCCACACTTCCCCAATAATGGACAGTGTCTGATGAATGATAGTTGAGATTGTCCTCTGACCTTCACACGTACACATGTACCCTATGGCACACTCTCACATTCACAGTCAAAGGCAGTGCTTGGACAGGGCTGAAATGGGACTGAGTGTGTTGACCCACTGAGTTTGCAGCTAATGCCAATGAAACAGCTATTTTTATCAGAGCTGCCTTTATTCCCCACCCCCTTGGTGGCTATTTGCCTTTTTGTTTCACTTTAAATAACTCTTCAGAAAAAAGTCTCAGCCCTAACACCATACTCTCTCAAGGGATCGCTGTTCTGGGGGCAATACCACCTTTAACTCATAACAAATTGCTTTAAAAAATTTTTAAATTCACACAATACATACCAAACATAGTTTCTGCTCCCTTCTCTCTTCCAAGTCCTTCCCTGAAACTAGTCATTCCCTTTTCTCCCCAGTTCACCCCACCTTCATTTCCCCTCAGTAAAGGGCAGGCCTCCCAATATCAAGTTGCAATGAGACTAGGCACCTCCCCTCACATCAAGGCTGGGACTAGGTAACCCAGTGGGAGGAAAAGGGTCCCAAAAGCAGGCAAAAGAGTTGGAGACAGACCTCCCCATCCCCCCACTGTTAGGAATCTCACAAGAAGACCAAACTACACAACTATAACATATATACAGAGGGCCTAGGTCAGACCCGTGCAGGCTCCTTGGTTGTCTCTGTGAGCCTGTGTGAGGCCAGGATAGTTGGTTCTGAGGGTTTTCTTATGGTGCCCTTGAACCCTTTGGCTCCTGTATTTCTTTCTTTCTCCTCTTCTGCAGGATTCCCTGAGCTCTGCCTGATGTCTAGGTGTGGGTCTGTGCATCTGTCTCCATCAGTTGTTGGATGAAGTGTCTCTGATAATGACTATGCTCTGTTCATGTCTACAAGTATGGCAGACAATCATTAGGAATTATTTCATTGACTTTTTCCCCCCTAGTCATGTTTGGTACTATTCTAGGACTCTAGGCTCTCCAGCCTCTGATTGCTGACCATCCAGGCAGTGTCAGGGCTGGGTTCCCTCATGGGTTTCAATAGTCACTGGCAAGCCATTCCTACAATTTCTGCACACCCTTAACCCCTGTACAACTTGCAGGAAGAACAAATTGCAGATAGAAGGGTTTGTGGCTGGGTTGGTGTCACTATCTCTCCACTGGAAGTCTTGCCTGGTTACAGGAGATGACCATTACTAGGCTTCATCTAGTTTATGAACCCTCATAGGCTCCTGGGAGTTTCCATTACACCAGGTTTCTACTTCATCCCCTAAATGCACCCCAATTCTGGTTGTATCTTCCAGTATTCTCTCCCTGACTCCTAACCACACCTGATGCCTCTTGTTCCCACCCCACCCACCCCAAGTCTACCTTAGGTGATACAGGACTATTTAAATCATTTATCTGATCTTGATTTAACTTTAGTAAGTTGCATCTATCAACAAATGTGCCCACTTCTTTTAGGTTTTCCGATTTTGCGAAGTGCAAGTCTTGAAACATGAGCTAATGATTCTTTGGATCTCCTTGGTGTTTGTCATGTCTCTCCCTTTTCTTTCTGTTTTTGTTAATTTGTGTATTTACTCTCAGTCTTTCAGTTGGTTTGGATAGGGTTTGTCTATCTTGTTGATTTTCTCAAAGAACCAGCTCATTATTTCCCTGATTCTTTGTACTGTTCTCTTTGTTTTTATTTTATTGATTTCATCCCCACGTTGAATATTTCCTGCCGTCTACTCGCAATTGCTTCTTTTGGTTCAGAAGCTTTCAGGTGTGCTGTTAAGTTGCTAGCATGAGATCTCTCTAATTTACTTATGAAGGCACTTAGTGCTATGAACTTTATGAACTTTCCTCTTAGCACCACTTCCACCGTGTCTATAAGTTTGGGTACGTTGTGCATTCATTTTCAGTGAATTCTAGGAAGCCTTTAATTTCTTTCTTTCTTTTTGCCTTGACCCAGGAGTGACTCAGCAGGAAGTGGTTCCGTTTCTGGTTTCTGTGTTTGTCGGCTTTTTGTTGTTTCTGTTGTTGAAATCCAGCTTAAATCCCTGGTAGTCTGGTAGGATAGAAGAGCATATTTTGATTTTCTTGTTTCTGTTGAGACTTGCTTTGTGGCTGAGTATGTGGCCCATTTTGAAGAAAGTTCTGTAAGGCACTGAGAAGAAGGTATATATTTTTTTGTATTTGGGTGAAATGTTCCATGGATAACTGTTGGCTTCATTTGAGTTATAACGTGTGTTAGCTCCATTCCATTATTTCTTTGTTTAGTTTTTGTCTGCATGGAGTGTCCATTGGTGAAAGTGGGGTATTGAAGTTTCCCACTATTAATGCATGAGGTTTCTAGTGTGTTTTAAGCATTAGTAATGTTTTTGTTTTTGTTTTTTTTTGTTTTTTGTTTTTCTTACAAAAGTGGGTACCCTTGCGTTTGTGGCATAGATGTTCAGGATTGAGATGTCATCTTAGGTTCTTTCCTTTAATGAGCATGAAGTGTCGTTCCTCTTCTCTTTTGATTATGTTAAATATTCAAATGACTACACTAACTTGCTTCTTAGGTTCATTTGCTTGGAAAATCTTTTTCTGATTCTTTACTCCAAGGTAATGTCTGTCTTTGAAGTTGAAGTTTTTCTTGTATGCTGCAAAAGGATGGATCCAGTTTTTTGCATACATTCTTAGCCTGTGCATTTTCACTGATGAATTGAGTCCATTTATATTGGGATACCGTAATGACCAATGACTGTTAATTTCTGTTATTTTGGTGGTGGCTGTGGTGTGTGTGTGTGTGTGTGTGTGTGTACTTTCTCTCTCTCTCTCTCTTTTTGGTGTGAGATAATTTATTTCCCATGTTTTCATGGTATGGTTAGCCTCCTTGGGATGAAGTTTTTCCTTCTAGAACCTTCTGTAGGTTTAGATTCATGGACAGATATGTTTAAATTTGTCTTTGCCTTGGAACATCTTGTTTTCTCTATGTATGACAATTGAATGTTTTGCTGGGTATAGTATACAGGGCTGACATCTGGTCTTTTAGAGCCTGCAAGACATTTGTCCAAGTCCTTCTGTTGTTACAATCTCCATCGAGAAATCAGTATAATTCTAATATGTATGCCTTTCTATGTTACTTTACTTTTTCCCCTGGCAACTTTTAACATTCTTTGTTTTGTATAGTTAGTGTTTTAATTATTATGTTTTTCAGGGACTTTCTTTTCGGACCCTTTCTATTTGGTGTTCTGTAAGCTTCTTGTACCTTTATAATTTTCTTCTATGATTTTGTTAAAACATTTTCTGGAGGGCTAGAGAGATGGTTTAGTGGTTAAGAGTATGGGTTGCTCTTCCAGAGGTTATGAGTTCAATTCCCAGCAACCACATTCTGGCTCACAACCATCTATAATGGGATCTGATGCTTTTTTTTTCTGTCATGCAAACATATCTGCAAATTGAACACTCATATACATAAACAAATAAAAAATATTAAAAATATATTTTCTGTGTCTTTGAGCTGGAATTCTTCTCCTTTTTATTTCTATTATTCTTAGGTTTGGTCTTTTCATAGTGTTCTAGATTTCCTGCATGTTTTCTTCTAGGAATTTTTTATTAGATATTTTATTTATTTACATTTCAAATGTTATTTCTTGTTTGGGTTTCCTCTCCTGAAACCATCTATCCCATCCTCCCCGCCCCCCGCTTCTATGAGAATGCTCCCTCACCCACCCACCCACTCCCACCTCCCTGCCCTAGCATTCCCCTACACTGGAGCATCGAACCTTCACAGGACCAAGGGCCTCTCCTCCCATTGATGCCCAACAAGGCCATTCTGTGCTACATAGATAGGTGGAGCCATGGGTCACTCCATGTGTACTTTCTGGTTGGTGGTTTAGTCCCTGGGAGCTCTGGGGGGTGTCTTTCAGGAAATTTTTAGACTTAACATTTTTTTTTTGACTGATGTATCAACTTCTGTTATATCTTCTACACCTGAGATTCTGTCTTCAGTGTCTTGTATTCTGGTATTGGCTGTTGTGTCTGTAGTTCCTGAAGCTTATCTAGATTTTCCACCTCCAAGTTTCTCTTAGTTTGGCATTTTTTAATTGCTTTTTTTTTTTTTTCATTTTCAGGTCTTAAGCAGTTTTATTCACTTCCTTTACCTGTTTGTTTGTTTTTTCTTTGATTTCTTTAAGGGATTATCCATTTCCTGCCCTTGTTTGTTCATGATTTTCTGTATTTCTCTTAGGGATATATTAGTTTCCTTTCATTGTTTGCTTGTGTTTTTTTTTCTGGATTTCTTTAAGGGATTTATTCATTTCCACCCATTTTCATAAAACTGGTTTTAAGGTCACTTTCTTGTGCTTCGGCACGTTAGAATATCCTGGGGTTGCTATCGTAGGATACCTGGGCCCTGGCAGCATCATTCTGCTGTGGCTGTTGTTGATTGTGTTCTGTGCTGGCTTCTTCAGCATCTGGGTTTGGGGTCATTATAGATTTCAGTGCTAAATTTTGAATTGCTGTTTGTTGGGTAGACTGCTCGATTCCTCCTGTTTCTGGTCTTCTGACCTGAGTAGCCTGTGGTTCTGGTGACAGGTGAGTCCTCAGGTCCAGTAGGGTGTCCCCCCTGGGTTTTGGTGGCCTGTATGATCTCTGGGTTTTTGGGTGCTGGTGTGGCCTCTGGGGTTCCAAGTCCTGGCATAGCCTCTGGTAGAGCAAGGGGCTTCTGGGGTCCTGGGAACTGGTCTCTGGGGTTCCAGGTACTAGAGTGGCCTTTGGTAGGGCAGGTGGCTTCTGTCTGATTGTGGGCCCAGATATGGAGGAGTTGCTGTTGGGGAAAGCCAGGCCAGTTTTAAGGAGTGTTGCAAGCTTGTGGGCAGGGTCTTGCTTTGGGTTCCAGGTGCTAGTGTGTCCTCCCATAGAGCAGAGGGCTTCTGCTACAGTTCTGGGCTGGGATATGGGTGAGGGTAGGCAGTGATGTTGGGGATAGCTGGATAGGCTTTGCAGAAGCTTTGGATGTCTTCCAGCAGGGCCACACCTGGGGTTCGGTGCACAGCGTGGCCTCTGATAGAACAGTGGGCTTCTGAGGAACACCTTACATTTCTGTCAGCAATGCCTTCTGGGAACCTTACTAACCAGAGTCACTAAACTCCGGATTTGCTTGTCACTGCCCATCACTTGCTTGTGTGCTTTTGTTATTTGTGACCTTGCTGTCAATTTTGGTGACTCCTGATGTTAATAATTTTTCCAATGCATATGTAACACATATTTTCTTAATTTTTTCATTCCTTTAACTCATTTTTAGGATATCTTCCCATTTACTAATTAGTTTTTATAAAGTTCAAGAGGCCAACTTTAAAAAAAATGTTATAAATCTCTTCGTTGCCTTCTAAATTTCTCCCAAGTTTAGAATTGCTCGTTTTAATATTTGCCATTTGTTGAGCAATTCGTTTTACATATAAATTAGAGAAGGGTGGGATTTATTTTGTTTGGGAAGAGCGATAACTCATGTCTGTCTCTTATTTCCCTATGGCACTTAAATATTACTTAAAAAATAACTAGTGATTTATTATGAGATCCTTTTGGGTTTAAGTTATTGTTGTGTCACCATTCACGGGTAATGACACATTGAATTGAATACAATGGAGTAATAGGATACTTTAATATATGACATAGAAAGTCCCCCTTTATTCTCTCTTTTCAATTAATTCAAATTGTGGCCTTATCAAACTATTCATTCACACATTTTAATGTTCATACAGTTTTAAGACTTTTTCTCCTGTCAAAACTCACATTCCTTGTCATTGCTTCCTCATATCCCTCCTCCATAGGCAATAATAACTCGTATGTACCTACATTAAACTGAATTTTACACTGGTCTCTCACTGCATTAGATGTGGCCTGAGCTTTATTTATTTATTTTGTTTATATCCTCACTAGTGTGTACTCTACCTAGTCCCCATCCCCTCAATGTGGTTCTAGGCTGATAAATTCACTCATTTTATTATTGTAACTCCAGAACCCTATTTAAGATGAGATATTTTGCACAGTGAGATTATTTTTCCTTCTTACATACTTTTATTTTTGTTGTTTTTAATTTATTAATTTATTTTATTTATTTACATTCCAAAAGTTGCTTCCCTTTGTAGTTCCTCCTCCCTGAGTTCTTCATCTCATCCCTCTCCTCCCTCACCCTGTCTCTGAGAGGGTGCTCCCTCACCCAGCCACCCACCCCCACCTCACCCCCATCAGCATCCCTCTTCTGGGACATTAAGTTTCCACAGGATAAAGCACATCCTTTCCCACTGAGGCCATACAAGGCAGTCCTCTGCTACACATGTGCTCAGGGCCATGAACCTGTTTGCTCTTTGTTTTTGGCTTAGTCTCTGGGTGCTCTGAGGGGTCAGGGTTAGTTGACACTGCTGTTCTTCCTATTGGGTTGCAATCCTCTTTAGCTCTTTCAGTCTTTCCTCTAACTGTTCCATATTGGTCCCCAACCTCAATCCAATTGTTGGCTCTAAGTATCTGCATTTGTCTCAGTCAGTTGCTGGTAGAGTATCTCAGAGGACAGCCATTCTAGGCTCCTCTTTCTCCTCAGAAGATGGAAAAATCTGCCATGCTCATGGATTGGCAGGATTAATATAGTAAAAATGAGCATCTTACCAAAAGTAATACACAGATTCAATGCAATCCCCATCAAAATCCCAACTCAATTCTTCATAGAGTTAGAAAGAGCAATTCAAAAATTCATCTGGAATAACAGAAAACCCAGAATAGCTAAAACTATTCTCAAGAGTAAAAGAACCTCTGGGGGAATCAGTATCCCGGACCTCAAGCTGTATTACAGAGCAATAGTGTTAAAAACTGCATGGTATTGGTACAGTAACAGACATGTAGATCAATGGAACAGAATTGAAGACCCAGAAATGAATCCATACTCCTATGGTCACTTGATCTTTGACAAAGGAGCTAAAACCATCCAGTGGAAAAAAGATAGCCTTTTCAACAAATGGTGCTGGCTCAGCTGGAGGTCAACATGCAGAAGAATGCAAATTGACCCATCCTTATCTCCTTGCACTAAGCTCAATTCTAAGTGGATCAAAGATCTCCACATAAAACCAGACACACTGAAAGTAATAGAAGGGAAACTAGGGAAGAACCTTGAACATATGGGCACAGGGGAGAATTTCCTGAACAGAACTCCAATAGCTTATGCTCTAAGATCAAGAATAGACAAATGGGACCTCATTAAATTACAAAGTTTTTGCAAGGCAAAAGACACCGTCAAAAAGACAAAGCGGCAACCAACTAACTGGGAAATGATCTTTACCAACCTTACATCCGACAGAGGGCTAATATCCAAGATATACAAAGAACTCAAGAAGTTAATAAGTACTTCTTAAATGTTGAGCCTTCTCTTTAGCTCCTTCTTCTTGTGTTTACTAAATAAATCCTCTTTACTGAATTCCAAGGTTTCTCCTTTCTTAAGTAAATCATTAAAGTTAGGTTCCTGGAAAAGAGAGCTTGAGGAACAGGTGACTAATTTGTATGCATGGCATCTGCATTTGATCTTTACACTTGGCTGACAATTTGATTACATATATATATATATATATATATATTTCAAATATCATTTTCCTTTAGAATTTTGAAGGCATTGATCAATTGTTTTCTAGTTTGCATGCTGCTCTGAGAGGTCCAAAGTTATCCACATTCCTTCTGTTTAGTGTGCAACTTATTCTACCTCTGTAGAACCTAGTTGATCTTTGAGGAATCAATAGTATTCTGAAATTACACACTGTGTGCCTGCTGGTGGGCCTTTTCTTCTGTTTTGTTAATAGTTTTTGGCATTGTAACACAGGAGTTGATGTATATCTATATGTGTATGTATATATGCCAAAATATTGAGTTCATATGCGTATACATACATATACATATACATCATATACATAAACATAAACACATACACATACACACATATGCATATGTATGAGGTCAATATTCTGAAGCTTGAGACAGGTTTCTTCTTGATTTCAGATGTCCAAACATCTCTCCATTTTCTTAAAGCATCTGCTCTGCAAAACCTGGAACAGAAATTCTTTCATTGTTCTTTCAAACTGTAGTGTTAAGTTTAGCTTTTGTCCTTTAAGAAAAGTTCTCACTGTGTTCTCTAGAGTCTACAGGGCTGGAATTACAGGTATGTACCAGCATGGCTGGCTTAAAATGGTGCTCTTTTGAAGAGTGTCTTGGAGGTTTTATAGAACATGATTGTTTTTCTAAAGGTCTTGGGTACTGGGACTTTGAGGTAAAATAACCAAAGAAGACATTGCTTTTCTTTCTCATTCTTTATGAGAAGATATGGTTTAAATATGTTGGCTGGCTGGTTCCATAGTTTTAAAAATTATCTTCTTTTGCAAAGATACCAGTAACTTTATTTTTTCTTTAGTGAAGATCAATTAGCAAACCCAAGTGGTATATGATCTCCTGATATGAGCTCTTAAAAACTCTATTTGAGGGTGTTGGTGAGGGTGCACATCTTTAACCCCAGCCCTTGAAAGGCAGATTTGGGGGAATTACTGTGGGTTCATGACCACCCTGGTCTACATAGTGAGTTCCAGAGCTACTCATTGAGATCCTATTTCATCTTATAAACAACAAAAACAAAATTACCAGAGTCCCAAACCCAAATCCCCCTCCTCTAACTGCATGGAGACATTTTCTTCAACAGCGTAGCCCCTGCTGAGAAGTCCACTGACCTATAAATAACTGTTATGAAACTTACTGGATCACAAAAAGAAAAAAGAAAAAGTAGAAATAGTTGCGAAAAGAAAGGGGATTAGTGGGATTAGAAGGGGGACAAGAGAGAGCTGTGAGGGTGAATAGACCCAATATGCAATGTGTGTATATATGAAAAATTAATAACAAAACCTACTATTTCAAATAATTAATATATACTATTAATTAAAGGACAAAACCTCTCTCATCCTTTCTTTTGGTACAGGTGATCTTAAAGTCAATTTGGGCTTCTCTATTTTGGTAGTCCTGATAACCTTCTTTCTTGTCTTCACTTTTCTTGTACAAATTTTGCTTTGACAGACATTGCATACCTTTGTTCTACAAAATGTTCTCACCTTGTCAATCATCTTCCCATTATCTTAGTTTGCTTCCTCTTTTTACAGATAAGGGAATCTCAGAGTCCACAGAGGTCAGGCATCTTTTCTTAAAACTATTGTGTATGTGTTTGGTTACACATGCATTTTACCTAAAAACAGTTATATTGATGTATAAATTGACAAAATACACATATATTTAAATTATACAACAGGATGTTTTGATATATGCATTCATATGAGATTATTTATTTCTCTGTCTCCCGGCTACTTGTAGAGTCACTTCTTTATTGGACATTTCTCTGGCAAGAAACTCTAATATGAAAAAAATTAGGTGACGCTGGCTTTGAGAATAATCCTCCTCAGCCCGTAATAACTTATGAAGAAGATGACTAGATAGATGTCTGTGGTGCTTCGAATATGTTTGATCCAGTGTGTGGCCTTGTTGGAGGAAGTTTTGAGACCCTTCCTAGCTGCCTAGAAGATAGACTTTTCCTGGCTGCCTTCAGATCAAGAAATAGAACTCTCAGCTCTTTCAGTACCATGCCTGCTTGGATGCTGCCACAATTCCACCTTGATGATAAGGGACAGAACCTCTAAACCTGTAAGCCAGCCACAATTAAATGTCCTTCATACCAGTTGCCTTAGTCATGGTGTCTTTTCACAGTAATGCAAATCTTAACTAAGACTATGTCCAAGGATTGATTTAAAGATTATTTCTGTTTCTAAACATTATTGTGATATGGGTTCCATTCATGTCTGAGTAAAAACAATGTACTGGCACATGAAGGTTAAAATTGCAAATTTTTAATCTTTTGAAAAAAAAATAAGTGGACCATCCTTCTTGATATTAACCAAAAACTCCCTCATAGGTACAGCCTCCAATTTTTGTATTTTAGTTAATTCCAGATTTAGTCAAGTTGACAACCAAGAATAGCCATCACCACTAGTAGAGATAGTTAGGAAGAAGTTTGCCTGCAGTGGTACTGTGAGTGAGCATCCAGAATAAAAAGAAGTAGCTCAGCTCCAGGACAACCAGCATAAGAACATATGGCAGTCCTCATACAGGATGATCAGTCAGTGTACATGAGTTTTATGCACCTTTGATGCTTTCCTTGTAATCAGTAAATTTTCTTTTGTGTCTTGGCACAAGTTAGAAAAACTTCATAGCTTATGCACTGTAACCATTTTGGGTCTACTTTCAACTTAGACTAATGTAACTCTTTAATTTGATAAACTAAAAAGAGTCAAGATAATCCTTTAATTAAAAAAAATACATTTATTTATCTATACTCTCTCTCTGTACACGTACACACACACACACACACACACACACACACACACACACAGGTGTATGCCATGGACTGCATGTGGGGGTCAGAGGACAACTTATGGAAATTGACCCTTTCTTCCTACCGTGGGAACCAGAGATCAAACTGAGGTCATCAGGGATTGGAGGTTACTTGTTGTCCTTTATTTAACCAGAAGTTACACAATAGCACTTGACAATGTCTATCTTGAAATGAACATCATGATGATGTTTCAGCCAAACTTGAAGTCAAGATAGCAGAAGGCTATGTCTGGCTAGCAACGGATAGTCAAATATAAATTGGTAAGCATTTATATCAAAGCAGGAAGAAGTCACAGTTTTAGGAGTGGCATGGGGGTGGGGGATCCTGGAATGTAATGGACTGGAAACTGGTTGAGGACTAGGAGTGTGGCTAGTGGTAGAAGTGAGTGGAAAGCTATACTCTTTGGGAAGCTAGGCAGGCTCTCTCATTCCTGGTATTTATGAAATGCAGAAGCTATAGCATTTAATAAGCACTCTGTGTGGACCCTCTCTTGCTGAAGTTTTAACTGCAGTTTATTGGGAAATAGTTTTCCTATGAAATCAGACTGAAGACAATAAGGTGATAAATAAGAAATATAGGATTCTCTCCATGACTCAATTTAAAATAAAGCATTATCTGTAGATTAATTTTCCCAAAGCTGTGCCAGTGCAAGTGAACTAAGTGGAGAGGAAATTCTCCTGGTGATACAGGCCAATAAAACCACTGTTAATGCATTTTGGATTTGAATTATGCATCCTGACTTTCTACACTTACTCAAATGCATTTGTTAGCTGCACCACACGCTTGACTCCGCTAAGCTGAAGTATCCGAATTATATGCTAATAAGATACATGTGACCCGGTTCTCAGAAACCATTAAAGCACACATGGATCATCCCCTAAGATGTTTTAATTCCAGAGAGTAAAGCACACTTCATTCTTCCTGTCTTAAGAACTTTAATACAAGTATGGGCCTAGATGGAGGAAGACAGAGTTTGCGAAGTGAACACACTTTTCTTCTGTCCCAGAGTTGCTTCAGGTAATATCTAGATTCTGGGCCATCATTTAGTTCAAATGGGAAATATATTTGCTTTACTCTGTGTAAAACATTTTGTAGAACTTAATGGAAGATTATAAGATTCCAGACGAGTTGAAATTTAGTTTTAGAGGCAAATTATATGTAATTATGACAACAGTAGATGTAAGACATGTTATTTTATCTTGTACATAAATTCTGATGTAACTCTTAATGGCAATAGAGGATTCACATACAATTTCTAGCACTGGAAAAGCCATAGAATATTATGGTACCCTAGATAATAATATGATTAATTTTACCAAAGAGGATCAGGTAAGGCATTGTAACTAGGTCCTAAGGATGATTAGGATTTGGGCAACATCTAAAAAGTTTGTAAATGTCCATCAGTCAGTGGCATAAAGTCTGTTGGGGACACAACACATGAAGGTAGATAACTGGATTCCAGTGTGGTGTGACAGTCTGCAGGAAACCAGAGGCTTGAAGAAGTCCTTCATTTCCAGAGACAACAAATAATTTGAGATTGGCGCCTCCCAGTTGTTTTAGCTTGGAGGCTAGCACAGCAGCGTCTAAAGGTATTCTATGAAAATAAATAATTGCACAGCTGAAGAAATTCTGGAAACAGTAGGCTAAAACAATATGGGAATTTCTCCCTCCTGCTCCTGACACTTTCTTTTTTTTTTTCTTTTTTTTTTTTAATTTAATTTAATTTTATTTTTTTAATTTACATTCCAAATCACTTCCCCTTTCCCGTTTCCTCCCTCCCCGAAAGTCCCATAAGCCCCCTTCCCTCCCTCTTTTCTCCGTTCAACCCCCTCTCATTACTCTGTCCTGGCGTTCCCCTACATCCAGTCTTTCCAGGACCAGGGGTCTCTCCTTCCATCTTTTTAGAAATCTATTGATATGCTGATTGTGTCTAGGGTATTCTGAGATTCTGGGTCAATATCCCCTTATCAGTGACTTCATACCATGTGTGATCTTTTGTGATTGGGTTACCTCACTAAGGATGATATTTTCAAGTTCTGACCATTTGCCTAGGAATTTCGTGAATTCATTGTTTTTAATTGCAGAGTAGTATTCCATTGTGTAAATATACCACATCTTCTGAATCCATTCCTCCGTTGAGGGACATCTGGGTTCTTTCCAGCTTAAACTGCATGGTATTGGTACAGTAACAGACATGTAGATCAATGGAACAGAATTGAAGACCCAGAAATGAATCCACACTCCTATGGTCACTTGATCTTTGACAAAGGAGCTAAAACCATCCAGTGGAAAAAAGATAGCCTTTTCAACAAATGGTGCTGGCTCAGCTGGAGGTCAACATGCAGAAGAATGCAAATTGACCCATCCTTATCTCCTTGCACTAAGCTCAATTCTAAGTAGATCAAAGATCTCCACATAAAACCAGACACACTGAAACTAATAGAAGGGAAACTAGGGAAGAACCTTGAACATATGGGCACAGGGGAGAATTTCCTGACACTTTCTTTTTTGGTGCCAAAGACTGGGCAGAGTTCCCATATCAAGGTAAGAGTTCTCAGGCTATGTTACACTTCCAGTCACATATATTTCTTTAGCTAGTCACTTCCCAAGGCCTTTACAGCACCAGTACTTAAAAGTAATCTTCCAATGTGAACTTTAAACACTGGGATTTAAAGAGTTTTGAAAATATTACTTAGTTAACATTAATAACTGAAGTTACCGGCAGTTAAAAGGCAGCTGGCATGGGTGTTGAGAACCAAACTTAGATCTTTTTCAAGAGCAATATGCACTCCTAATCACTGAGCGAACTCTGCAGTTCCTAAGTCTATTATTCTTCATGTAAAAACAGTCTTTTCCTTTCCCTAAGTTGAGTTTTGGTTGTATTTTGTCACAACAACAGAGAAGTACCTAATACAGTGTGCTCCAAATGTTGTATGAAACATCGTGAAAAATGGCTTGCTAAGAGTCTTTGTCTGCTAGGAGGCTTTTTCATTTGTTAAGCTTGATGTCCTTAGTCCCTAGTCCTTTTCCACAACATCACTTCATTTATGTGACAGAAACAGAAACATGTTGAAAGTTCTTTAGATAAATCAGTCTTCTTCAGACTGACACTTCTTGTCAAAAAGGAATTAGGAAAGTAAAGTGTGTGTTAATTGTGGTTAAAGACTAGTGGTCTTGACCTTTACGAAATATAGATTTTTTTTCCAGAAATGAATATATTCGGAATTTAGTTAAATGCAAACAGCAAAACTAAAACTAAAAATTAATAGCTTTCATTTGTGTCAGGAAAAGAACACAGGGAATATAAAGTAGTGTAAAGACAAAGAGTCATCATTAATGGAACAATGGGAGGTATAGAGTCTTAACACACGCTCAGTGCTCAATGCAGTGGGACTCCTCTGCACACTCCTCAGGCTATCTATGGATTGGAGGTGTGGATAGCAACAGGCTGACACACGGAATTGGTTTTTTAAAAATGTGAAAATGCTTGAGGTTGACATTTGTTAAAGCCCATTCCACTAAAATGCTATAATTTTAATAAATACACAAGAAACCAAAATGTCAAAAGATGAACCAGCCTTCTCTTTAAGATCTTTAGGAGCATTGCTGTCCCCACCCCTACTGTAGCTCTTTCAATGTGAAATTGTCCGCAAGAAAAGGACAAGTCCCATTTTTGTAGCCATAAGGAGATAAGGGAGATGGTATTCTAACTGTTAAAGCTCTTTATAAAGATGCTGACTTCAAATAAAGATGGTGCTTTAGTCTGAAGAACAATTCTTTTGCACTTTTACTATCTAATATACTGGAGCGTTTCAGTGGATAATCTTCATGACATTGACTATTAAATATGAAGTGAATCCCCCTCTTCTTCATTAGGATGCTTAACTTCAATTTTCATAGTATAATGCAGTAGGAAAGGGCAAGAATTTCTTTCTCAAAAGGAAACGTCATGTGTCCCCTAGGCAGGAGTGGCTTTAATGATAAATCAAGTTTCACAGATATTTAAGAAAATGGGGTTTCAGGAGGTAGCAAAGGTAGCCTGAGGTTCCTCGTAAAGATTTTCCAAAAATTAAACATTTTCTATCCTGACTCTATACTCCCTTTCCCTGACCTCTTCCAAGTCCACGAGGAGGAACTGTGCTGTGGGGCTGAGGCAGAGACAAAGCTTGCTGTTACCTCAGGAAGGGTCATCCAAGAGTTGATCCTACTTCAGATTCACATATTTTCTCATCATTACAATGGTAAAATTAGAAACAATGGATTCAATAAAATAAAAAAGATTTTGTGATAAGAACCTCAGAGATCCGTGCAGGGCAGTATTTCTCAAACTTAAGCACATATCAGGATTGTCAGCAGGAGTTTTTACTTTTACTTTTTAGAACACATTGAGAACTCTAGCCCCAGAATTTATGATTCTGTCAGAATGGATGGACAAGTTGGCATTTCCCAAAAAGTCTTTTTTTTTTTTTTTTGGTGTTTACCCTGTATCGTAGTTAGGGTTTTGTTGCTGTGAAGAGGCACTAGGCAACTCTTGTAAAAGCAAAACCTTTAATTGGGGCTGTGTTACAGAGACGGGAGTTTAGTCCGTTATCATCATGGTGAGAACTATGGCAGAGTGTAGGCAGACATGGTGCTCGAGGAGACAGAGGCAGCCAGGAGACTGCTCTCTGCGGGCAGCCAGAGAAGGGTCTGAATCACATTGGCCAGACTTGAACATGTATGTGAGTCCTCAAAGTTCCACTTCCACAGTGACACACTTCCTCTAACAAGGCTACACCTCCTCCACTAAGGCCACATCTCCTAATAGTGCCACCTTTTGTGGTCAAGCCTTCAAACATGTGAATCTGTGGTGGTCAAATCTGTTCAAACCACCACACCACACCCCATTCACAAATTTGTATGCGATTTCCTTTGATGCTTTGTGACAACTAATCCTCACAATACTTTACAATGTTTTTGTTATATTGTATATCAATAATATGGTGATGAGCTGGTTGAGGATCAATGTTTTATGTGGTGTGATGATTAAGTTTCATTGTAAACGTTTTTTGGCTTTGAGACAGGGTTGCTTTGTGTACTTTTGGTAGTTTGTAGCCCGGGCTGGCCTGGAACTCATAGAACTACACCTGCCTCTGCCTCCCAAGCCTTAAAGGCTCGTGCGTGCCACCAAAGCCTGGCTCACTGTCAACTGTATAGGACTAATTAATGACTAGGAAATAAGTCAGACACGATTTCACAGATAGAGTATATTGACGTGGGTATTGACAGAAAGGGTTAATTGAGGAAAAAAGGATCTTTCCTGGATGTGGGAAGCACCATCCCCTAGGCTCAGATTCTAGACTTAATAAAAAGAGGAGGAAAAAAAGAAAGAAGTCCAGCTGAGTGCCAACACTCGGCACGGCACTCTCTAGTTCTTGATGCACTATGACCTTGCACATACCCGCTACCTTCCTTTCCCACCACGACTGACTACACTTTCTTAAACTATAAGTCCAAACAAATCTTTCCTCCCATTAGTTGCTTCTTGTGTGGTATTTCCTTCCAGCAATGACAAACGTGAAAAAATGACACTGAAAATTGGTGTCAAGGGCTGAGGTTGTTACTGTGACAAGCTTGCCCACATGTTTCTTATGCCTGGACCTTAGATGAGCTTAGAATTGGGTGAGAGAAGCCCCAGCATTCATCAATCTGAGCTCAGAAATTCTGCTTGGAGTTAGACCAAATGTCGAGCGCAATGTGTACAGTCATGAGCTTTCAGAGGGGGGACGAAGACTATAGTGAATGAAGCTAGAGGTCATTTACATCTCATTCTGTCAAAGATTCTGGCAGCATTCTGCATGTGTCATGAAAAACCGAGTGAGGCTGAATTCAAAAGCCACAGACTAATTGTTCAATAGAGAATGTTTCAGAATAGCATATCCTTTGGATGGCGACATGGTCGTTATTCGTTGTATTCACCCAGATTTACAAAGAGAAGTCGTAACTAGGGTAAAAGATATGAAAAATATACAAGTTGGTAAGAGAAGGAGCTTGAACATGCTTAAAGTTGAGGAAGGTAAGTGAAGATGAAATGGTTGTATTCGTAAAAGAAATTAGTACCATTAAGGAAGAACCTTGGACTTTTCACTAGGACAGTAGAAAAGGTGTCCCATGAGCAAGTTCCCACCCATGGAGAGTCTAGTGTGCAACAATGTCGGGAGGTGAGGTGTGCACAGGTAGCCTAGTCCCATACTGAGCACTGACCAAGAACCCCAGAGACCTGGTAGGCTGCTTATGTCTACCTGGAACGGAAGGTCACACCCCTTGGGCCCCATGGCTCCTGTCGCAGTTACAGCCCCCACAGTTCACCCCGCAGGAGAGGTGTGTGGCTATCAATCATGTAGGAGCAGCACCAAGCCTTCCCACATGTAAATAAGGTTTCCTCAAGCTCTCAGTCCAAGTCAATGAGAAGTACCTGCTGTCAAACCCTGAATCACCCCCAAAACTGTATATGAATCCTATCCTGAATCCTATAGATTATTATTAAAGGTGTGTGGGAACTACTCCATCGTCTGAGAGCTTCTGTCATAAGAGCTGTAACACTTGAAGAGGTCTGCTCTCCCAAACGCCACCTGCAGCTCCTCTGCACTCCTCCCTGGCTAGGCCACCTTTCTTTGGCCCACCAGACCTGACTCAGCGGAGAGCGACACGGTAACCAAGACTGTGGCATGTGCAAAGGTACACAGGCTCATATAACAATGCTAGCTAGGTTGAAAACTTTTATTTGGAAAGAGACCACTTGGACAAAGAAAGCCTGTAGAACATCCTACTCAGCAGAACCTTGTAAAGAAATGTGTTTTCTTGTAGGTTCGTTGTCCTTCAGTAGAGATACTGCTGAATGGACAGCCAAAGATCTAGAGTACAGTTCAAGCTGGTGGTAGGAAAATGTTGGAAAATGGCAAGGCTTTGACTCTTTCAGCTGCTTGTTGGGCCTCTCAGAGGGCAGCCATGCTAGACTTCTGTCTGGAAGCACACCATAGCATCAGTAATAGTGTCAGGCCTTCCCCTTGTGCTGGATTCCAATTTGCGCTGGTCACTGAACCTCCTTTCCCTCAGGCTCTTCTCCATTTTTGTCCCTGAAGTTCTTTCAGACAGAAATAACTCTGGGTCAGAGTTTTTGACTGTGGAATGGCAACCCTGTCCCTCCACTTGATGTCCTGTCTTTTTTCTGGAGGTGGACTCTACAAGTTCCCTCTCCCCACTGTTGGGCATTTCATCTAATGTCACTCCCTTTGAGTCCTGAGAGTCTCTCACCTCCCAGGTCATTTTAGAGGGTCTCCCCACCTCCTACCTCCGGAAGTTGCCTGTTTCTATTCTTTCTGCTGGCCCTCATGGCTTCACTCCTGTTCTCCCTAATACCTGATCATGTTCCCCTTTTCCCCTCCCTGTCCCCTCCCCACCAAGGTCCCTCCCTCCCTCTGTCCATTTGACCTTTCTTTGGTCTGATGCTTTTACTATCCTCTCATTCTTCCCCTTTGAAACAGGTCTGTTTACTCTGTGTCATTCCATATTGGAAACAGTTTTAAAATTTTATTTTATAGGGATATTATCTTGACAACAAGAAACTTAGGATAAAGAGGGTTTATTTTATCCTATAATTTCAGGTTAAAGTCACAGCATTAGAAGCTAGTCACTTCATATCCACAGTCAAGAGCAGAGAGAAATGAATGAACATATGTGTAGTGACCAGCTTTATCTACTCTTAAACTGTTCAAGACTTCTAAACAGAGAATGAGGCCACCCATTACTAGGCTGGAATGTTCTACATCAGTTAAGCTGTCAAGGCACTATTTCGAAGACATGCTTACAGACAAACTGGATCAAGATAATATTCTCATCCCAGGTAATTCTAAAATGACCCACCACAACAGGCTCATAGTTAAGGACTTACATGAGTTCCAGTAAAGACTCTGCCCTTGAACTCTTTAAAAAATTATTTTATGTATGTGTGTATATATGTGTTTGTGTCTCTGTGTGTGTCTGTGTGAGTCTGTGTGTGTGTCTGTGTGAATCTGTGTGTATCTGTGTGTATGTATCTGTGTGTGTGAGTCTCTCTCTCTCTCTTTCTCTCTCTCTCTCTCTCTCTCTCTGTGTGTGTGTGTGTGTGTGTGTATGTTTTGCTTGTATGAATGCCATATGTGTGCCTGATGTTCTCAGAGGCCAGAGGAGACTATCAGATCCCCTGGTCTGGAAGTGGAGTTAGAGAAACTTGTGAACAGCCACGTGGGTGATGAAACTCAAGTGTGGTTCCTTGGAGCACCAGTGAGTTCTTGTAACTGAACCATTTCTCCAGCTATACTTGGGCTTTTAAATGTTGTAACTCTTAAGACTTTGAGAATTTTTAGAGATTGACTAAATGAATTTTGCATAATGAAATGAGATTTCAAGGGCAAGGGATACAATGTTATGACAAAGGCAAGGGTGGTCCTGGTTAATCGTTAGTGTCAGCTGGATTCGGAGATATCTATGAAATACACTTTGATTATTTATAAAGGTGTTTTCAGAGAGGGTTGAATGAGGAGAGAAGACCGACTTGTTGGGGGCTGACAGGCCAACTGCCAGCTACATAGATAGGCTGCCCCTCCCCTCGAGTGAAACTCCTGACCTTCCTGACGGAACATCAAGACCAAGATAAAAATCTGTGACCTTCCTGGGAAAAACCGCAGAATGTCCCAGGCACCGACCCAGGGCTTGGCCCATAGCTCACTTCCCCCTAGCTCCCCCTCCCAACTTCCTCATTCAGGGCTTGGCCCATAGCTCACTTACCCCTAGCTCCCCCTCCCAACTTCCTCATCCCTATTGCTTAAAAACTGCTGCTTGTGTGACAATAAATGGGACCTTGACAACAGAACCTTGCTTGGTCTCCTTCTTTTCTCCCCCCCCCTTTACCCTCAGGTAGCGCCTCTTCGGGACCCTGAATAACTGGACCTGCTGGACGGGTCACCGACTCAGAGCAGATGTAGTAGCATTCCATGGGCTGGGGTCCCAGATTGAATCAAAAGAGAAAGGAGAAAACCAGATGGGTGCCAGCGTTCATCAGTCTCTGACTGCAGACACTACCGGACAAGTTGCCTCCTGCTCCACTGCTGTGCCTTCCCCACAATGATGAGCTGTATGTTTTCTTAAGCTGTGACCCAAAATATACTATTCTCCCTTAATGTTCTTCTTGTCATAGGTTTAGTTACAACAAGAAGGTATTGCAATTATCATTAGCATTTTTCCTATGTTTTTAGTGTTGGTTTGTTGGTTATCAGTTTAGATATCCTTATCTGGAAACCTTCTGTCATTGCCCACTGTGCTCTGCCTTCTCTGGATTCTAAATTATTCCACTTCATTTTTTGCTTACCTCATCTTCTATAACCTTAATGTCAAACCCATAATCACTCTCTACACTTAATTTGCATTTATATGTCACTGGGGTTTTAATCCATTACTTGTAATGTTAAAACGCTCGTTAATTTCTTTTAATGTGGCTCCTCTCACATTTGGTCCTTGTTTGCAGGTATCCCTTTCACAATGGTGTATCTAGATACTGTTTTAACTAGATGATTTATTAATTTTTAAGCAAAGTTTCTCCAATTGCTTTAATTGGTGTTTGTGGTTGTTTTTCAGTCCCTCCCTTAGGATGTCCAGGCGTTGCTGCACATCAGGTAGGGACTGATGAAGTGGAGCCTAGTTGGAAAAAGAGGAACGAAAGTCCTGAATGGGTGGGTAAGCAGGATCACTGTCCAGCAGTGATCCTGGGGTGGGTGGGGTGGGTAAGGCATATGGGAGTAAGGGTGAGGACTAGGGGAGGGTAGGTGGGGTAGGTAAGGTATATGGGAATAGGGGGTGGGGATGGGTGGGGAGGTTGGGAGTGGATGGGGTTTATGGGGTTGGGGCAGTAACAGGTGAGGGTGTGTGTGTGTGTGTGTGTGTGTGTGTGTGTGTGTGTGCATGTATAGTTGTCTCTGATGTCAGTGTTATAGCTCCTCAGTGTTAGAGGTGTTTTAGAAAACAGCTCTCTTAGAGGATAGTCAATGAAACAGCTTGTGCTTTTTATTAGGGGTGAACAAGTACTATATAAACCTTGGAAAGTGGGATGGGGTTCTTAGGGTGAAAATTCATTGGCTGAGGTTTAAGGTTCTGGTGATAATACATTTGCAAGGAGAGACATTCCAAGAAATTGAACCTGTAATCATGGCAAGGATTACATGACATTCCTCAGATAGAGAATAGGGGTTGGGCTCCCTAGAGAAAAGGAAGCTCTGCTGGGAAAGAGAAAGAGCTCCATTTTGTAAGAAGTACAGGAGAGGACATGATAGACTTCAACCTTAAGTAGCAGGAATTCCCAATGGGTGTTCTGTTGTATTATTTTTGCTTTGACCTCTCAAATTAGAAGTGTTCCTCTTAATGAATTGAATACATATACAGAAAAAGAAATTATTTGTGTGAATTATAGCTAGTATCTAGGAAATGTGCTCCAACCAAAGGCATGCAGTGCCTTGAAAGACTGTCATTCAATAAGGTAGAAGATTAACAACCATAGATACTAAGAGATTGGCTAGCAGTGCTACTAATGAAACTGATTAGAAAAGTAGCCAATACTGGGCTCCAGTCTTGAATTTGAACTATTATTTGGTTTTAAGCAGTTAGAATGTTTCTTTTCATAAAAGGTAGGCTGGCTAATACCGACAGATGCAAATTTAATGTGTTTTTACTTAGGACTTTTGACTTCAGGATAGTATGAAAGAGATTCAGGAGAATCAGGAGAACTATTCCTTAAATGTTTAGAATTTGGTTTTTTCCCTGGGCCAACAATACCCATGGATGAGAACATACTGTGCACAGCGAGAGAGTACTGACCAACCTGCAAGTTCTTCCATAAAACATTCAGAAAGATTTAGATTAGAGCTAGACTAGCATTCAAGGGCCGTGAGGGGAAAGCTGTGCCTCCCATGCAAATGAAATCTGTCTCTAGATGGGGACACTACGTTGTCTCACACTGAAGGGTTAATTCAGTTGGCTGGGTCAATCACCTGGACAAGGAACAACAATCAGGAAGAAGTTCACCCTAAGCCATGATAAAGAGATAAGAAGAATAATTATCCCGTCAATGGGATAAGGGAAAGTTCTTTTCCAGAACATCTGTTCACAGAACAGTTCTAGGAGCTGCCATGAGGTTCTGTGGAGTCTGTTAAACTTCCTGAGCTGAGTCAGGACCCATAAAAACATTACCCCTGGTATTTTTCTGTTGCTTTTGTTTGCATGTGTCTGGCCTTCATCCCTGCTTCACACAAATGGCATAGCTCATTTTTATTCTATTCCATATTCTCCTCTGGGCAGCTGTTGTGATTTACAACTTGTTTCCCTGGGGTTTTTCTTCAAAACTATAATAAAAGTTTCCTCAATCTTGTGCTCGAGTCCATTCCTAATTTGTTTTATTAATGAGAAAAACCCCCAGAAGGCAACCTGATTTTCTGGCATAATATAGCAACTCTGGTGGAACACCCCAATTTTCTAGTAACAGTATTGTATTTTACCTATACAAAGATACAGAAGGCTGCATATTTTCTGATTTGATCAGGATTTCTATATAGCTCTTTGTATGTTGGCTTTCATGAGGAAACATAATACACATCAAAGTGTAAGGACTATGATTTGCCAAAGAATGATACCTCAGACTCAAATAGTTTGTGAAAGCGAAGAGCATTTTATTCTGCAGAAGTTCAGCATGCTGGGGTCTACGATTTACCAAGATGAAGACACCCAGGTGAGCTCTCATGCTGAATTTAAAGCACATTAAGGGAATTCCAGGAAGGCGTAAGTGACCTTTTTCTTAATTGGTTAGCTCTATCTCTAGGGACATTCCAGAACCATTGCTGTGGTGGGGGTTGGGGTGGGGCTGGAAACTATTTCTGGGAGACCTGGAAACTGTTGTTGGGGAAGCCTGGAAACAGTTGATGACTTACTGCCTTTGCCTCAGGCCAGGTGGCATGGCAGTTTCTGATTGGCTACATGAGGCTTGGGGTTTTTCCAGTAACCTAGTTCTGGGAAACAGAGATCTAGGCCTAGTCTACTGAAATGCCAGTTTGAAGCCGGTCATGGAGTCAGCCTGTCTCAGCCATCTCAAAAGAATCTATAGTGGCATAGCAAATATTACACTGGACAAAGTTAAACAGGAAGAATGTTTTTATCGTAGGTTATTGCAATAGTGTACAGAGGCCAGAACTAAAGTCCAAATGTAACTGAGTTGAAGTAAAAAGAGAGAGAAATAATTTTTAGATAGGAAGGAATTGTAGAGTTGGGTGGGTAGACTTATTCAGGGCATCTGCATTTGCTAAGTGGCCTTATCCAAATGAAGAGTACATTTTCTTATACCTTAAACTTTCCTGTGTATTCAAGACCAGAGGTTGTTTCATGATTTGGTGGAAGTTGGGACTCATCTTCTCTGATGATCTCATTTTAGTGGGACGGCTCCTCGGTAATTTTGAAAGACAGTCTTATGCTGTAAAAGGGATGGAAGTCTTTAAAAATATTGATCACTTTAGCAGGGTATGGTGGTATATGACTATAACCTCACAACCAGGAGGCTGAGGGAAGAGGGAGTAATGTCAAGGGAAACCTAACACAAAGGCTAATGCAACACAATACTGTCTCAGACAATCACAAAAAAAAAAACCTTTTTTCATTTACTAGCTTGTTATAAAGGATATTTCTAGCATGCTGTTTATTTTCCTGGAAATGCCCTCTGAACTGTGGTGTGTGTGTGTGTGTGTGTGTGTGTGTGTTCAACTATCCTCTAGTTCCAAGATATTTTTAAAACATTTACATCTGCATTTCAAAGGAGCAGAGAGAAAAGTTATGAGCTCAAGTTTACTAAGCAGAAATAAGGTCAGTTAGGGCCCCAGGGTCAGAGGAAGACTCTGCAGAGGTCAGTGGAGTTGAGGACACTAGAAAGGACATGTCAGTCAACATAGTCCCACTTACATTAGATGAAAAAACAATATAAAAATAGTTTTAGTTATAGGAGAGATCCTGAAAATTTTATTTGATTTTTTTTTTCTGATTATAAGCTGTTACCTTGGGAAGGTAAAAGGAAGAATTGTCAAATGAGGTGACTGGCTAAGAAAAGGCACTCAGTTTTCTATGTAATCAAAATGAAATGGAATATATTAAAAATAAATATAAAAGAAAGTGCAAGGCAATAGCTCGTTCACAATTTAGAATACTCTGTTCTTGGTGCTGTTAGCAATTATTCCGTTGTACCGGTCAACACAGAGTGAAGGAAATTATTCTGGTAAGAAATAGAGTTTCTGATTTCTAGTCAGATTCATAATACAAAAGAACTTTCGAGCACCAAGGCAAACACAGTTCAGTTGTTTCAAATTTTTGTTGCTTACCATGGTCTTTTATATTTTGGAACAAAATGGCAGTCTACTTCAGGAGAAATTTTCCAATTAAATTATGAAAAGGTACAATAGTTAATCTCTGTTGTCAATGTGAGTAGATTGGGAGAAGCCTCAAAAACAGGTAAAACACACTCCTTTGTGTGTCTGTGAGCATCTGGACACCAAGACCCAGCCACGCAGTGAGAAGAGCACAGCTCCCTAGATGGAGGCTGCGGCCCACAAAATGTAAGAAGAAGTGAAGGCACAGTGATTGTGCCTCTGTCCTCCCAGAGCGGGCAGGTTTCTGCTTTTGCTGTGTTGTCCCAGAAGAGTAGGCTCTATCTTCCTAGCTTTTAAATGTAGCTCACACTGCCAGCATTCCTGGGAGCTCCCAGGCCTCAGTCCTAGCCTGGGTTGCACCATTATCTTACCTATTCTCAGGCTTCCTACTTCTTGGACTGGGAAGCAGCAGGATTCCCGAACTCCTCAAACTGTGGTTTGCCAGGCTTGCTGGCCTCTGACCTTGTAAGTCAATATAATAAATCCCTATACAGACTGTCGCTTCTGTTTCTTTGGAGAACTCTGACTAGTACAATTCTGTCAGCATTGTCCACTATAATCCCTCAAACCTTCAATCTCAGTAAGTACAAAAACAGTAATGTTTGTTGTAAAATTGGTTCAGTTTATTTTTGGGTACGTGTACATCCATATTTTGTGTGCAATATGTCTGTGTATCATGTTCATGACTGGTGCACATGGATCACAGAAGAGAGGTTTAGATCCCTTGGGACTGGAGTTACCGAAGGTTGTGAGTTACCGTGTGAGTGGTGGTAATCAAACAGGAGTCCTCTGCAAGACCAAGTGATCTTTTTTATTTATTTATTTTTTAATTTTTATTAGATATTTGCTTTATTTACATTTCAAATGTTATACCCTTTCCTTGTTTCCCCTCCGAAAACCCCTATCCCATCCCCTCTTTCCCTGCTCACTAACCCACCCACTCCTGCCTCACCATCCTTTACTTACCCTTCACTGGGGCATTGAGCCTTCACATAACCAAGGGCCTCTCCTCTCATTGATGTCCAACAAGGCTATCCTCTGCTACACATGTGGCTGGAACCATAGGTCGCTCCATGTGTACTCTTCGGTTGGTGGTTTAGTTTGTGGGAGCTCTGGAGATACTGGTTGGTTCATATTGTTGTTCCTTCTATGGTGCTATCAACCTCTTCAGCTCCTTGTGTCCTTTCTCTAGCTCCTCGACTGGGGACCCTGTGCTCAGTCCAGTGGTTGGCTGAGAGTGTCCTAACTACTGAACTAACTTTCCAGTCCCTCTTGATAATCAGGAGAAATGTTTTTTGTTTACATGAAGTGTGCAGATGAAAGTAATTGTAGATAGCTGTTTTAAGAAAATTGTGGTTGACTGCATACTTCACCCAACTCTGTTTAAGCCATGCTTAATATTTTCACAAGTTAAAAATAGAATAAAATGGGGATGTGTGTCAAATAATCTGAAGAGAGAAACAATGTGACTGTGGGTACTGCACTAAGAACAAGTAAGGGAGAGAAGGGACGAACACAAGCAAAGGGGCTTCTGGAAAGCCATAGTAGCGATTCAAGTGCAGATGGGGGTACCTTAGACAGGATGCTAGCAGTGAAGGTGATGAGGGCTGGTAAAAGTCTGGATGCAACAGGCTTTGACAATCACTTACATTTTCTTGGTTAGATAAAGAAAATAGAACAAGGCGACTACAGAGTTTTGGTCTGAACACAAGGAAGAATAGAGTTATCATCCACAGTGGTTAGAGAAAACCACGGTAACCCCAATGTGGTAGTATGCTAGGTTATAAGACAAGCACAGGCTCTTTCCTTTGAAAATGCTCCCTGGTGTTATGAGAGTGAACCATGAGATGGTTTCTTTCCTCACCCCTTTGGACTTAGAAACCATGACAGACTGGCAGACCCTTAGTCAGGAGAGAGCACAACAGTCCACAGATGCATGGGTGTTTTCCAACTGCCAAGTATTTGATGTGCATAGGTGTGTGTGTGTATGTGTGTGTGTGTGTGTGTGTATGTGTGTGTGTGTGTGTGTGTGTGTGTGCTCACTCAGTATGGCTCACAAAGGCTGGACTGAACAGAAAGAACTATATAGATGATCCATAGAATTATGAAGTCATGAACTTCAGATGATAAGTATATTCTTCCACAGCACTAGAGGTATCTAAACTAAGGTCCTTTGAATGAGTGGTGGAAGATCTAGGAAGACTGGAGAGTATTACATCAGCTTACCTTCCTCTGCTATTGTCCTGGGGTGCTGATTAGATTAATTTTTAAGTGTCATTGATGTATGGGGATAGGTCCCTTTACTTAGGTTAGGATGGGGTCAGCTTACACAAAGAAAAAGCTTATAGGTTCATACCTTTGAATACTATACTCCAGGTCTGACTTTGAGATTACATGACCAGACTGGACTGGACATGGGACTACTGGTGAGAGAAAAATTGTCAAGCCTTTGCCTCAGATCAAAGGATGAAGAAGCCAGAAGTATATTATATTCATCCATCTATCTATGCCCTACTTCCCTATCTGTCTACCTGTCAGTGATCTGTCTATCTTATTAGTTTCAAGACAAAACTCTCCTTCTCACTGAATGGGATGAAGAATGGCATTTTGCCCAAGTTAAAAGTTGTTTGAATGTTCCCTTTACATTCAGATACTATTTGTTTATATTCTTAGAAGATAGTTTTTATGATTTCTTCCCTATCTCCTTAAATGTTGAATGTTATTACAGATATGTTTGAGCCCATACTGATTTCCCCTGCATATGAATGACTTGATCTTTTCCTTATCTCTATAGATATTCTTAGTATATTTAGTTGTATATATACTAAGTATCTATATAAGTATGTATAGATTATAGTATATATGCACACAATTATTAAGGATATGGTTATACTTAGTATGCATAATTGTATTTGAAATTTTACAGATTTACAAAATTATTCATTAAGGTTGATTTCTTTTGGATTTATGTTTTCCAGGGGAATGGCCTGCCATTTGACACACATACATTCTTGTAATTTTTACACTATAGCTATAATAATTGTTATATTTCACTATTATATTTTGGTGTGTTTATGTGAGTTTTTTCTTGTTTTTTGATTATTTGTTTTTGTTTTGTTTGTCTCTTTGCTTTTTCTGAGACATGGTTTCTCTGTGTAGTCCTGTGGTCTTGAAGCAAACCAAGCTGGTCTCAAATTCAGAGGTCCACTTACAAAGGCATGCTCCACCACATCTAGCTTATGTGAGTTCTTTTTAGAAGTGCTTTAAATATAGCTAAAGAAAGAGTTTACAGTTCTGTTGTTTTCATCATTACCATTCCAGAGTTTCTAACAGAAGAGAAAAATCCCAGCATTATGCCAGTGGATTCAAACTCGATGATCATATACATTATTTCAAACCAATTTCAAGTTCAAAATGTACAAGGAAATATAAGTATTCAAATTTAAATATGTTTTAAATTTTATTATTTTGGAGTTTTGACTTATATTATACAAACTTAATATATTGAGTTAAAATGGTACAAAGTGAGGTGAATGGCCCCCTGCCAGTTGAAACTGGCACTCCCTTGATTTGGTTCCCAAATACCCAATCCACTGGCCCCTCTTTATTCCACTTTACCACTGTCCTTTCCTGCTAACTTGTGCTCACCCCCAACTCTGGTGGATTTCTGATTCTCAGGAACATCCCACACCAGTCAAAAACACAGAAACTATAATTAACAACATCATAGAAGACTTTTTTAACCTAAAGATGGAATTGCCTTTAAAGGTACAAGAAGTTTATGCAAATCCCAATTGATTGGACTAGGAAAGAAAGTCCCTATGCCACATAATAATCAAACCACTAAACATACATAACAAAGAAAGAATATTAAAAGCTGCAAAGGGATAAGCTATGTAGCATATAAAGACAGACCTACTATAATTATACCTGACTTCTCAACAGAGACTCTAAAAGCTACAAGGGACTGGACAGATGTCGTAAAGACTCTAAGAGATCATGGGTGCCAGCACAGACTACTAAACTCAGCAAAGGTTTCAATCACTGTAGATGAAGAAAACAAGACATTTCATGAGCAAGTCAAATTTAAACAACATCTATCCATAGATCCAGCTTTACAGAAGGTACTAGAAGGAAAACTACAATCCACAGAAGTTAACTACATCCAGGAAAACAAAGACAATACAATAATCTTACACCAGCAAAACCCAAAGAAGGTAAACACACACACACACACACACACACACACACACACACCACCACCAACCCCCCTGCACTCTACCACCACTACCACAATACCCAACAAAATATCAGGAATTAACATTTGTTGGCCATTAATATCTCTCAATATCAATGGACTCAATTCCCTAATAAAAAGACACAGGCTAAGAGAATGGATACAAAGACAGGATTCATTCTTCTGCTATATATATGAAACACACCTCAACATCAAGGAAAGATATTGCCTCAGAGTAAAGGGTTGGAAAAAGATGTTCCTGGAAAATGAACATAAGAAGCAAGTTGGTGTAGATATTCTGATATTTAACACAATAGACTTCAAACCAAAAATGGAGAAGAATATTTTATGGTCATTGAAGAAAAAATTTATCAAAATGATCTTTCAATTAAGAACATCTATGCCTCAAATGCAAGAACACTCACATTTGTAAAAGAAATATTACTTAAGCTTAAATCACATATCAAACATCACATATTAATAGTGGGACACTTCTTTTGTTTTAGGATGTAATATTCTATAGATATCTGTTAAGCCCTGTTGGTCCATAACTTCTGCTAGTATCATTGTGTCTCTGTTTAGTTTGTTTCCACAATCTGTGCATTGATGAGAGTGGGGTGTTGAAGTCTCCCACTATTGTTGTGTGAGGTGCAATGTGTGCTTTGAGCTTTAGTGGAGTTTCTTTTGTGAATGTGGGTGTCCATGAATTTGGAGCATAGTTGTTCAGAATTGAGAGTTCATGGTACATTTTGCCTTTGATGAGTATGAAGTGTCCTTCCTTATCTTTTTTGATAACTTTTTGTTGAAAGTTGCTTTTATTCATTATTAGAATGGCTACTCCAGCTTCTTTATTGGGAGCATTTGCTTGGAAAATTGGTTTCCAGCCCTTTACTCTGAGGAAGTGTTTGTCTTTGACACTGAGATGTTTTTCAACAGAATGTATGCAACAGAATGGTGGGTCCTGTTTATGTATCCAGTCTGTTAATCTATGTCTTTTTATTGGGGAGTTGAGTTGCTTTTTCTAGGGTGTAGTTTCCCTCTTTGTGTTGGCATTTTCCATCTCTTATCCTTTGTAGGGTTTTGTGGAAAGATAATGTGTAAATTTGGTTTTATCATGGAATATCTTGGTTTCTCCATCTGTGGTGATTGAGAGTTTTTCTGGGTATAGTAGTCTGGGTTGGCATTTATGTTCTCTTAGAGTCTGCATGAGATCTGCCTAGGATCTTCTAGCTTTCATCGTCTCTGGTGAGAAATCTGGAGTAATTCTGATAGGTCTGCCTTTATATGTTACGTGACCTTTTCCCCTTACCGCTTTTAATATTCTTTCTTTGTTTTCTGCATTTGGTGCTTTGACTATTATATGATGGGAGGAGTTTCTTTTCTGGCCCAATCTATTTGGAGTTCTCTAGGTCTCTTTTATGTTTATGGTCATCTCTTTCTTTAGATTAGGGAAGTTTTTTTTCTATAATTTTGTTGAAGATATATACTAGCCTTTTAAGTTGGGAATCTTCACTCTCTTCTATACCTATTATTCTTAGGTTTAGTCTTCTCATTGTGTCCTATATTTCTTGGATGTTTTGGGTTAGGAACTTTTTGCATTTTATATTTTCTTTGACTGCTGTGTCAGTGTTTTCTATGGTATCTTCTACATCTGAGATTCTCTCTTCTATCTCTTGTATTCTGTTGGTGATGCTTGCATCTATGACTCCTGATCTCTTTCCTAGGTTTTCTATCTCCAGGGTTGTCTCCCTTTGTGATTTCTTTTTTGTTTCTATTGCCATTTTTAGATCCCAGATGGTTTTTTTTTTTAATTCCTTCACCTATTTGATTATGTTTTCCTGCAATTCTTTAAGGGATATTTGTGTTTCCTCTTTTAGAGCTTCTACTTGTTTAACTGTGTTCTCCTGTATTTCTTTAAGGGAGTTATTTATGTCCTTCTTACAGTTCTCTATCATCATCATGAGATGTGATTTTAAATCAGAGTCTGGCTTTTCTGGTGTGTTGGGTATTCAGAGCTCACTGTGGTGGGAGAACTGGATTCTGATGATGCCAAGTAGCCTTGGTTTCTTTTGCTTATGTTCTTGCTCTGGTGTTAGCTGGTCCTGCTGACTCTGACTGGTTTGTTTCTCCTGCTAGCTTGAGTGTCAGAACTGCTGGGAGACCTGTTCTCTCTGAGTGCCTCCAAAAAGAAACTGGAGAGATCGTATATTACCAGCTTAACAACACACCTGAAAGCTCTAGAACAAAAAGAAGCAAATAAACACAAGAGGAGTAGACAGCAGGAAATAATAAAACTTGGGGCTGAAATCAACCAAGTAGAAACAAAAAGAACTATACAAAGAATCAACAAAACCAGGAGCTGTTTCTTCGAGAAAATCAACAAGATAGATAAACCCTTAGCCAGACTAACTAGAGGGCACAGAGACAGTATCCAAAATAACAAAATCAGAAAAGGGAGATATAACAACTTGATCTTTGTCAAAGGAGCTAAAACCATCTGGTGGAAAAAAGACAGCATTTTTTTTAATTTTATTTTATTTTCTAAGTTTTTTTTATTTACATTCAAAATCATTTCCCCTTTCCCATTTCCTCCCTCCCTGAAAGTCCCATAAGCCCCCTTCCCTCCCTCTTTTCCCCATTCAACCCCCTCTCACTTCTCTGTCTTGGCATTCCCCTACATCCAGTCTTTCCAGGACCAGGGGTCTCTCCTTCCATCTTCTTGGAAATCTATTGATATGTGAATTGTATCTAGGGTATTCCGAGATTCTGGGTTAATATCCCTTTATCAGTGACTGCATACCATGTGTGGTTCTTTTGTGATTGGATTACCTCACTAAGGATGATATTTTCAAGTTCTGACCATTTGCCTAGGAATTTCGTGAATTCATTGTTTTTAATTGCACAGTAGTATTCCATTGTGTAAATATACCACATCTTCTGAATCCATTCCTCCGTTGAGGGACATCTGGGTTCTTTCCAGCTTCTGGCTATTATAAATAAGGCTGCTATGAACATAGTGGAGCATGAAAAGACAGCATTTTTAACATATGTTGCTGGTTCAACTGGTGGTTAGCATGTAGAATAATGCAAATTGACCCATTCTTATCCCCTTGTATAAAGCTCAAGTCCAAGTGGATCAAGGACCTCCATGTAAAACCTGATAAACTGAAACTAATAGAAAAGGAAGCAGGGAAGACCCTTGAGCACATGGGCACAGGGGAAAAGTTCCTGAATAGAACATCAATAGCTTATGCTCTTAGATCAAGAAGTGACAAATGGGATTTCATAAAATTGCAAAGCTTCTGTATGGCAAAGGACACTGACAATAGGACAAACCACAACCAACAGAATGGGAAAAGATTTTTACCAATCCTACATCTGATAGAGGACTGATAACCAATATATACAAAGAACTCAAGAATTTGGACTCCAGAGAACCAAATATCCCTATTAAAATGGGATACAGAGCTAAACAAAGAACTCTCAACTGAGGAATACCTAATGGCTGAGAAGAACCTAAAGAAATATTCAACATTCGTAATCATCAGGGAAATGCAAATCAAAACAACCTTGAGATTCCACCTCACACCAGTCAGAATGGCTAAGACCAACAACTCAGGTGACAGCAGGTGCTGGTGAGGATGTGGAGAAAGAGGAACACTACTCCATTGCTGGTGGGATGCTTGTAAAACCACTCTGGAAATCAGTTTGGTGGTGCATCAGATAATTGGACATAGTACTACCTTAGGACCCAACTATACAACTCCTGGGTGTATACCCAGAAGATGCTCCAAAATTTCATAAGGACACATGATCCATTATGTTCATAGCAACCTTATTTATCATAGCCAGAAGCCGGAAAGAACCCAGTTGTCTCTCAACAGAGGAATGAATACAGAAATTTTGATACATTTAAACAATGGAATATTAGTCAGCTATTAAAAAATGAATTCATGAAATTCTTAGGCTAATAGATGGAACTAGAAAATATCATCCTGAATGAGGTAAACCAGTCACAAAAGAACACACAAGGTATGCACTCACTGAAAAGTGGATATTAGCCCAAAGGTTCAGAATACTCAAGATACAATTCATAGACCAAAGAAGCTCAAGAAGAAGGAAGACCAAAGTGTGGGTACTTTGGTCCTTCTTAGAAGGGGGAGGAACATACCCATGGGAGGAGATACATGAACAAAGTATGGAGCAGAGACTGAAGGAAAGACCATTCAGAGACTGTCCCACCTGGGGTTCCATCCCATATAGAGTTACCAAAACCCAGACATTATTGTGGATACCGACAAGCGCTTGCTGACAGGAGCCTGATACAGTTGTCTCCTGAGATGCTCTGCCAGTACCTGATAAATAAAGAGGTGGGTGCTCTCACACAATTATTGGACTGAGCACCAGGTCCCCAATGGAGGAGCTAGAGAAGGGAACTGAGGAGCTGAAGGAGCTTGCAGCGCCATAGGAGGAACAACAGTATGAACCAACCAGTACCCCCTAGATCTCCCAGGGACTAAACTACCAACCAAAGAGTACACATGGAGGGACCCATGACTCCAGCTGCACATATAACAGAGGATGGCCTTGTTGGACATCAAAGGGAGAAGAGGCCCTTGGTCCTGAGAAGGCTCAATTCCCCAGTATAGGGGAATACCAGGACAGGGAAGTGGGAGTGGATGGGTTGTTGAGCAGGAGGATGGGGGGATGGAATAGGGTGTTTTTGGAGGGGAAACCAGGAAAGGGGATAACATTTGAAATGTAAATTAAGAAAATATCCAATAAAAAAAGAAACTGAGGAAATTCAAAAAAATCATCAAATCTTACTACAAAAGCATACATTCAACAAATCTGGAAAATCTGGATGAAATGGACAATTTTCTAGACAGATACTAAATACTTAAGTTAAATCAGGATTAGATAGACCATCTAAACAGTTCCATAACCCCTAAAGAAATAGAAGCAGTCATTAAAAGTCTCCCAACCAAAATATGCCCAGGACCAGATGGTTTCAGAACAGAATTCTATCAGACCTTCAAGGAAGACCTAATACCAATACTCTTCAAACTCTTCCACAAAATAGGAAAAAAAAAAGAAAAAAAGAAGAAACACTACCCAATTCATTCTATGAAGCCACAGTTATGTTGCATATTCTCCCTTGGAGATAGAATGGTTTCTGTCTAATCAGGAACTTTTTGCAATTTCCTTTCATACAGGACTTCATAAGAGTTTTTTTTCTACTTCTATCATGTTTAATGTTCCAAATAGATTTAAAAAAATGGTTGAGTGCATATTACTTTTAGCTTCAGAAGATATCATATATATATATATATATACATATATATATATATATGAGTCATTTAACTATTATGAATTATTTTGATGTCTTAAAAGTGTCAATATTGAGTTGTATATTTTAAAATGAATTTTATTAATTTAATAAAAATAAAAAAGAAAATTACAGGCTAATGTCTCTCATGAAACTTGTTGCAAAAATTATCATAAAATACTTCTAAACTGAATCCAAGGAAACATCAGAAAGATTACCCACCATGATCTTGTGAGCTTCCTTACACAGATGCAGGGATGGTTTCACGTATAAAAATCTGTTAATTCAATCCACCATTTAAACAAACTGAAAACAAACGAACCACATGACCATCTCATTAGATGCTGAAACAGCCTGTGATAAAATCCCAAACTCTCTCATGTTAAGAGTCTTGGAGAGATCAGGGACACAAGGGACATACCTAAACATAATAAAGGCAATTTACAGCAAGCAAATAGCCAACATCAAATTAAATGGAGAGAAATGCAAAGCAATTTTCCATTAAAACCAGGAACATGACTAGGCTGCCCACTCTCTCCATATTTATTCACTATAGTACTTGAATTTAGCATTTCTATTACTATCAAGGGGATAGGAATGTTTTCACACAAATTAAAATGAATAGTAGCTGTGAAATAACAAAATAAAATCTGTAATAAATATTAGTTGATATCATTATGGATTTCTGGAAAGTTGAAATTGTGGTGTGATTTTGTACTGTGGTTCCCAGACCTGACTGTTTATGACCACAAATACAAAAAAAAAATTAAACACAAATATATGATATTTACTTTGGAAATTTTGATTTTATACATATTGGACGAGTTTAGATTATGTTCTTTATTTTCAAAATTTTTGATAATTCTCGTATCTCCTCAGGCATGTTGAAAATGTTGCATGCCGACCTGCACCTCCACTGAGAGAGTACAGAGTGCACTCCGCCATCTTTGCTCCAGCATCGTGGCAGTTGGGACCACCAGGCTCAGAGACAGACAGGCATAATATCGCTTGGGTCTCAGGCAGCTTGTGTGTACCCTGCTCCCAAGAGCTGGGCAGATCTGCAGTAACCAGCATGCCAGCTCTGCTGTGGGACTTCTGCCTTGCAGAGGGATGCCCCCTCCCCCCCTCTGGGAGAGATCACACACCCCTGCACAGGGCGGGAGCCTACCAGCCTCCCTTTGGAGACCTCTGCTTCGGGAATCCACTACACTGAGCAGGGATTCTCCAACATAACATCACTTGGGGCAAGGCACATCAGGGCTCCAAAGTCACTCAGGAGCAGGGCAGGCCCCAGAAATTGGTGCCAGGAGAATCCTGGTAACCCAGGGGGGCCAGAAATAGCTTTGCAGGCTCACAGGAAGTCCAACCAACAGCCAGTGACAGCAGGACCAACTAACACCAGAGGTAACCAGATGTCTAAAGGCAAACGTAGGAAAGTTACTAACAGAAATCAAAGTAATATGGCACCATTCGAACCCAACTCTCCAACAGGAGCAAGTCCTGGATACCCCACCACACCTGAAAGACAAGATCTGAATTTAAAATCTCTTCTCATGATGCTATTAGAGGATTTCAAGAAGGACACAAATAAATCTAATAAAGAATTGCAGGAGATCATGAATCAACGGTTAGAAGCCCTTACAAAGGAAACACAAAAATCGCTTAGAGAAATGCAGGAGAACATGGATCAACAGATGGAGGCCCACAAGGAGGCAACACAAAAATCGCTTAAAGAAATGAATCAACGGGTAGATGCACTTTCAAAGGAATCACAAAAATTGCATAAAGAAATGCAGAAGATTATGGGTCAACAGATGGATGCCCATAGGGAGGCAACACAAAAATTGCTTAAAGAAATGAATCAATGGATAGATGCCCTTACAAAGGAAACACGAGAATTGCTTAAAGAAATGCAGGAGACGATGGATCAACAGATGGAATCCCATGAGGAGGAAACACAAAAATCGCTTAGAGAAATACAGGAGAACTTGGGACAACAGGCAGAAATCCTGAAAGAGGTAATGCAAAAATACCTTAAAGAAATACAGGAAAATACAAACAAACAAGTGAAGGATCTGAGCAAATCCATTCAGGATCTAAAAAAGGAAGTAGAAACAACTAAGAAATCACAAAGGGAGACAACTTTGGAGATAGAAAACCTTGGGAAGAAATCAGGAGTCATAGATGCAAACATCAACAATAGAATACAAGAGATGGAAGAAAGAATCTCAGGTGCTGAAGATACCATAGAAAGCATCGACTCAACAGTCAAAGAAAATGCAAAATGCAAAAAACGTGTTACCCAAAACATCCAGGAAATCCAGGACACAATGAGAAGACCAAACCTAAGGATTATAGGTATAGATGAGAGTGAAGATTTGCAACTTAAAGGGCCAGTAAACATCTTCAACAAAATTATGGAGGAAAACTTCCCTAACCTAAAGAGAGAGATGCTGATGAATGTACAAGAAGCCTACAGAACTCCAAACAGACTGGACCAGAACAGAAATACTTCCCGTCACATAATAATCAAGACACCAAATGTACTAAACAAAGAAAGAATATTAAAAGCAGTAAGAAAAAAGGGCCAAGTAACATACAAAGGAAGACCTATCCGAATCACATCAGACTTCTCACCAGAGACTATGAAAACCAGAAGATCCTGGGCAGATCTCATGCAGACACTAAGAGAGCACAAATGCCAGCCTAGACTACTATACCCAGCAAAACCCTCAATCAGCATAGATGGAGAGACCAAGATATTCCATGATAAAACCAAATTTTCACAATATCTTTCCACAAACCCAGCCCTGCAAAGGATAATAGGTGGAAACCGCCAATACAAGGAGAGAAACAACACCCTGGAAAAAATGAGATAGTAACCTTCTTCAATCAAACCCAAAAGTAGATAACCGCTCAAACATAAAGATAGCGTCAAGAATGGCAGTGGCAATAATCACTATTCCTTTATTTCTCTTAATATCAATGGTCTCAATTCCCCAATAAAAAGACATAGACTAACAGACTGGATATGTAAACAGGACCCAGCATTTTGCTGCATGCAGGAAACGCACCTCAGTGTCAAAGACAAACACTACCTCAGAGTAAATGGCTGGAAAACAATTTTACAAGCAAATGGTCCCAGGAAATGAGCCGGAGTAGTCATCCTAATATCAGATAAAATTGACTTTCTATCTAAAGTCATCAAAAAAGACACAGAAGGACACTATATACTGATCAAGGGAAAAATCCACCAAGAAGAACTCTCAATTCTGAATATCTATGCTCCAAGTGCAAGGGCACCCTCATTCATAAAAGAAACTTTACTAAAGCTCAAAGCACACATCACACCTCACACAATAATAGTGGGTGACTTCAACAACCTGCTCTCTGAAATGGATCGTTCAGGAAAGCAGAAACTAAACAGGGACACAGTGAATCTAATTGAAGCCTTGGACCAAATGGAACTAACAGATATATATATATATATAACATTTCATCCTAGAGCTAAAGAATACACCTTCTTCTCAGCACCTCAAGGTACCTTCTCCAAAATCGACCATATAATTGGTCACAAATCAGACCTCAACAGATATAAGAAGATCGAACTTATCCCATGCCTCCTATCAGATCACTATGGAATAAGGGTGGTCTTCAATGGCAACAAAAACAACAGAAAACCCACGTACATATGGAGGCTGAAAAATGCTCTACTCAATGATAACTTGGTCAAGGTGGAAATAAAAAAAGAAATCAAAGACTTTTTAAAATTTAATGAAAATGAAGGCACAACATACCCTAACTTATGGGACACAATGAAAGCAGTGCTAAGAGGAAAATTCATAGCCCTGAGTGCCACCAAAAAGAAACGGGAGACAGCATACACTAGCAGCTTAATGGCACACCTGAAAGCCCTGGAACAAAAAGAAGCAAATACACCAAAGAGGAGTAGAAGGCAGGAAATCTTCAAACTCAGGGCTGAAATCAATCAAGTAGAAACAAATAAAACCATACAAAGAATCAACAAAACGAGGAGTTGGTTCTTTGAGAAAATCAACAAGATAGATAAGCCCTTAACCAGACTAACCAGAGGTCACAGAGACAGTATCCAAATTAATAAAATCAGAAACGAAAAGGGAGAGATAACAACAGAAACTGAGGAAATTCAAAAAATGATCAGATCCTACTACAAAAGCCTGTATTCAACACAACTAGAAAATCTCGAGGAAATGGACAATTTCCTTGACAGATACCAAATACCAAAATTAAATCAGGATCAAATAGACCATCTAAACAGTCGTATAACCCCTGAAGAAATTGAAGTCGTCATTGGAAGTCTTCCAACCAAAAAGCTGAGGTCCAGATGGTTTTAGTGCAGAATTCTATCAGACCTTCAAAGAAAACCTAACACCAATACTCTTCAAACTATTCCACAAAATAGAAACAGAAGGAACCCTACCCAACTCGTTCTATGAAGCCACAATTACACTAATACCAAAAGCACACAAAGATCCGACAAAGAAAGAGAATCTCACTCAGGCCAATCTCTCTTATGAATATCGATGCAAAAATACTCAATAAAACTCTTGCCAACCGAATCCAAGAACCCATCAAAATGATCATTCACCACGATCAAGTAGGCTTCATCCCAGGGATGCAGGGATGGTTCAATATAAGGAAATCCATCAATGTAATCCACTATATAAACAATCTCAAAGAAAAAAAGCACATGGTCATCTCATTAGATGCTGAGAAAACATTTGACAAAATTCAGCATCCTTTCATGCTAAAGGTCTTGGAAAGATCAGGAATTTGAGGCCCATATCTAAACATAGTAAAAGCAATTTACAGCAAACCGGTAGCCAACATCAATCTAAATGGAGGAAACTTGAAGCAATCCCACTAAAATCAGGGACTAGACAAGGCTGCCCTCTCTCTCCATATCTTTTCAATATAGTACTTGAAGTTCTAGCTAGAGCAATTAGACAACAAAAGGAGGTCAAAGGGATACAAATTGGAAAGGAAGAAGTCAAACTATCACTATTTGCAGACGATATGATAGTATACTTAAGCGACCCAAAGAACTCAACCAGAGAACTCCTACAGCTGATAAACAACTTCAACAAAGTGGCCAGATATAAAATCAACTCAAGCAAGTCAGTAGCCTTCCTATACTCAAAGGATAAGCAAGCTGAGAAAGAAGTAAGAGAAATGATACCCTTCACGATAGACACAAACCATATAAAGTATCTTGGTGTGACTCTAAGCAAACAAGTGAAAGATCTGTATGACAAGAACTTCAAGTCTCTGAAGAAAGAAATTGAAGAAGACCTCAGAAGATGGAAAAATCTGCCATGCTCATGGATTGGCAGGATTAATATAGTCAAAATGACCATCTTACCAAAAGCAATATACAGATTCAATGCAATCCCCATCAAAATCCCAACTCAATTCTTCATAGAGGTAGAAAGAGCAATTCAAAAATTCATGTGGAATAACAGAAAACCCAGGATAGCTAAAACTATTCTCAAGAGTAAAAGAACCTCTGGGGGAATCAGTATCCCAGACCTCAAGCTGTACTACAGAGCAATAGTGTTAAAAACCACATGGTATTGGTACAGTAACAGACATGTAGATCAATGGAACAGAATTGAAGACCCAGAAATGAAACCACTCTCCTATGGTCACTTGATCTTTTGACAAAGGAGCTAAAACCATCCAGTGGAAAACAAATAGCCTTTTCAACAAATGGTGCTGTCTCAACTGGAGGTCAACATGCAGAAGAATGCAAATTGACCCATTCTTATCTCCTTGCACTAAGCTCAATTCCAAGTGGATCAAGGACCTCCACATAAAACCAGACACACTGAAACTAATTGAAAGGAAACTAGGGAAGAACCTTGATCATATGGGCACAGGGGAGAATTTCCTGAATAGAACTCCAATAGCTTATGCTCTAAGATCAAGAATTGACAAATGGGACCTCATTAAATTACAAAGTTTTTGCAAGGCAAAAGACACTGTCAAAAAGACAAAGCGGCAACCAACTAACTGGGAAATGAACTTTTCAACCCTACATCCAGCAGAGGGCTAATATGCAATATATACAAAGAACTCAAGAAATTACACTCCAGAGAGGCAAGTAACCCTATTAAAAATGGGTTACAGAGCTAAACAAAGAGTTCTCACCTGAAGAATATCTAATGGCTGAGAAGCACCTAAAGAGATGTTCATCATCCTTAGTCATTAGGGAAATGCAAATCAAAACAACCCTGAGATTCCATCTCACACCAGTCAGAATGGCTAAGATCAGAAACACAGGAGACAGCAGTTGTTGGTGATGATGTGGAGAAAGAGGAACACTCCTCCACTGCTGGTGGTATTGCAAGCTGGTACAACCACTCTGGAAAGCAGTCTGGCGGTTCCTCAGAAAACTGGGCATGATACTTCCGGAGGATCCGGCTATACCACTCCTGGGCATATACCCAGAGGCTTTACCTGCATGCAATAAGGACGCATGTTCCACTATGTTCATAGCAGCCTTATTTATAATAGCCAGAAGCTGGAAAGAACCCAGATGTCCCTCAATGGAGGAATGGATTCAGAAGATGTGTTATATTTACACAATGGAATACTACTCTGCAATTAAAAACAATGAATTCATGAAATTCCTAGGCAAATGGTTAGAATTTGAAAATATCATCCTTAGTGAGGTAACCCACTCACAAAAGAACACACATAGTATTCAGTCGCTGATAAGGGGATATTAACCCAGAATCTCGGAATACCCTAGACACAATTCGCATATCAATAGATTTCCAAGAAGATGGAAGGAGAGACCCCTGGTCCTGGAAATACTGGATGTAGGGGAATGTGGAGACAGAGAAGCGAGAGGGGGTTGAATGGGGAAAAGAGGGAGGGAAGGGGGCTTATGGGACTTTCGGGGAGGGAGGAAACGGGAAAGTGGAAATGATTTTGAATGTAAATAAAAAAATAAAAAATAATAATCATAAAAAAAGAAAATGTTGCATGCCATTAACAGATATAAGCTGTCTGTCTTGTAAATATTTTTTTGAGCATTTTCCTTTGTGGCTCTAATGAGAACGTGGTGAAGATGATTCCTGGGGCACAATGATTTTTTGGATTTGATGCAGAATCCATGTATAGAAGTGCAGGCCATGTGGAGATTTATTATTCCTCCTCTTTACTGGCTTCCTGTCTGCTGGGAGAGCTTCTGTTGTTGAAGATGGAAACCCAGTGTAGGTAGGAACACACCATGGATGCTTTTGGGAAAAATGTTGAATCACTTGAAATATATATTTTAAAACAAATCAATAAAATGTCGTTCTTTAAAACACTCATATGCTTTTCTTCAGCAGCAGCATTTTATATTTAGGTCTGATTTTTATTCAATAAGCTCTTTGGTATGTGTATTCCTCCATCAGGTAAAGTGTTCTAATGTGAACATCTTCTTTTTGTCTCTATAAGATCATGAAAAGGGTCCCCTCTGTTGCAAATGCACCTAAATGGTAATTATACCACTTTCTACTTTAGATAAATAGTTTACACAGTGAAACTTTTTTCGAGTGATAAGTGCTTATATTTGGTGGTGAAGAGAAACGATGTATCATAAGTGGGGGAAACAAAACAGTTTCATAGGAAGTCAGGGTTTTCATGGCATGTGCTATAAAGTGGTTTATTTCTTCAAATGTTGCTGATACACCATGTTTACTGTAAGTTTACTATAATGCCTTTAAAAAAGCAATTAGCTTTTTACAGGCTTGTTTCTGATAGGTCATTTTAAGAAATATAATTACTTCTCATATACTAACTATTTCCCTTTATTTGTTTCAGCACTAAGAAAATGTATCTTAAAATGTCTGTATAATAGTAGAATAATATGATAAAAATAATCTTGAAAAAAAGCCTCTCTTATGATGGAGAGCTAATTCAATAATTTCAAGTTCTTTTCAGGCACTATTTAGAATCTCTAAGCATGAACTGTCACTGAATAATTTTTCCCATAAAGTAAATTGAATTATAACTATGCTCTTTCTTGTTAAAAATTTTAATTGAAACTATACAAAGCTGACAATATATGTGATTTCCTAAAATTTATCTCAGGTGAGAGAAAGAAAAAGCAATTGCCAATCCACTACTTTTTAAAAAAGATTTACTATTATATTTATATGAGTGCATTGTAGCTGTTCTTAGACATACCAGAAGAGGGCATCAGATCCTATTACAGATGGTTGTGAGCCACCATGTGGTTGCTGGGAATTGAACTCATGACCTTTGAAAGAACAGTCAGTACTCTTAACCACTGAGCCATCTCTCCAGCACCACTTATATTTTTTTAAAGTAATATCCCCTCATGTATTGTTGTAATTGCATTCCTTTGAGAGAAGTTTTAAAAACATATTGCCATTGTTTAAATGTGAGATAGTAATATGCTAAGCGTCTGGGTAAATTTGTAGTCAATGTGTTCTGGCCATGAATACATTTTTAAATCCCACAATAAAGGCTTTGGAGTCTGTGTAGTCTGTCATGCTTGCCTGCAGATTCCAGTCTATAAGTCACCCACACTCAGCCCAAGTCTGGCAGCTTGAAGGTAGGAGTTTCTTTCTTAGACTTCCCACTTTCCTATTCTTTATCTTCGGTCTTCACTAGACTCATCTGCATCTGCTTCTCTAGCGCTTGAGTTCAGGAGTTGTGTATTATATATAAACCTTAGGACTCCCTGGAATCATTTCTATAATTTGTGTTATATGTGACTTTTATAGTTTACTTCTCCATAGATTATTCATTATCACTTTTTGGAAAAAATGTTAATTTTATGGAAAAGCATCTTTTATTTGCCAGATGTAATTGTCATCTTGGAGGCTTACTGCTGACCAAGTTTACCCTTTCTGAACTCTGTCTGTCTGGTTCAACTCAGCTGGTCTGGCCAAAAGTATTCTCCAAGCTGGCTGACTCAAACTGGCTTCTGACTGAATTGCTCTGCTTGGCCTCATATTAACTCTGACAATCTGTTCTAATCTTATGGCTCCTACTCCTTCTCTGGCTCATTCTGTTTTCTCTTCCAACCTGTCTCTGTAAAACTGGTCCAGTAAAGCTGCCTCCCCTTTTTCTCCTCTGTCTCTTCCCCCCTCTCTGTGTCCCTCTCCCCTACCATGGACTTCTCTCTTAAGGCATCTCTCTTTCCTGTTCTCATAAGAGTAGGGTACATCCTATCTCTGACTCATTCTGTCAGATCTTTCTCTAATTTGTTACTTTGTCTGCCCTTCAAATAGTCATCAGTGTTTGGGATTAAAGGTGTATACTAAAGGTGTGTCTGTATTCTAGCCAGAGGGATTTATTGTTGCTGTTGTTTTGGATGTGTAGGTGCTTCTGCATGTGCACGTGTGTGAATGTATCTGAAGGCATGTGGGGAGGTCAGAAGGCGACTTTTGAGAGCTGTTTTGCTCTTTCGATCACAGATTCCAAGGCTTGAATTCAGGTCATCAGGTTTGCAAATGAAGTATCTCTACCTTCTGACACTTGGAACTCATCAGCACTCTTTATCTATCCCTATATTTTTTCTCTCTTGAGTTTCTGGCCAGAGAGGTCCCATGGGAACCCTAAATAACTCAGGTTATTGCCAAGACTATAAGTTGCTCTCCATAAACTGTCAGCAAGGCCCCATTGCTGAAGACAATACCTACATAATTCACTGAATTTGATGAAGTTGAGGTGGTGCCTATATAGAACCTTCACCCATATGTCCTAGAGTATTTGGTAGAGGAAGGCACTTTGCACACTACTAAAGGAGAAGTACAACACCAACCCAGATACAAACCCTCTGGTCTGGAATGGTGTCCTGTCTGCAGGATATGCCATTGCAAATGTGACATAAAATTTGTGGGAGTAATCAACCTGTAGAAAGAATATCTTGTGCATTGTATTGGTGCATCTCCTGTCAATTAAAAAGCCTATGGCCTATGACTTAGTCAACAAATATAGATGCGACATCTGGGAGGCAGAAAGGATTCTGGAATAGAGCCATGTGGAAGATTTGCTGGGAAGATATGATGAGATGGACACACAGTACCTGAGTATGTGGCAGAATATAGGCTAGAAAAAATTGGATATTTTAAGTTATATCTAGTCAGAGAAGAGCCTAGCTATATGGTCAAGGTATTTGTAATATATTTTGAATCTGAGTCTTATTTCTGGGGGCATGGGTCTGGGAGGAAGAACCAGGGCCTAACTTCAACCAACCAAAATCTGATTTGACTCAAGGCCTACTCCACGAGATGGAACCCATAGTTGACACTGCTTGGACAATCAAGATCCTGGGATTAGATAGCCCAGGGACCTAGGGCAAAAGCAAATACTAGTGTAACAGATAGGAACAAATACAGTGACCCGAAGCCAGACATGCAGAGAGTGAGAGGCCTTGCACTATTCATCTCTAAGTGAGATTTCTTTCTTCCCTCAGGGTTCAGGAAACCTTGATGAGGTGGAAGGAGTGTAAGAGGCAGAGGGGATGGAAAACACCAGGAGAGCAAGGCCCTCTAAGTTAACTAGATTGATGCACATATGAGTTCATAGAGAGTAAGGTAGCATGTGCAGGGCCTGTACAGGTTTGCAGCAGATGAGATCCTAGAATTGAAAGAATTGGATGCAAGCCTTCATCCCTAACCCAGAAGCTATCTCCAATTGATAACCACTTGCAAATGAAAATTTGCCCATTAAGAGAATCTCATGGGTAAACAAACTACTCTTAATGATAGACTGCATGCCTAGCATTAGATGTCCAGCAGAAAATGAACTCAGTAGCATTTTTGGATGTTACTTGTCTCATAATGTTATTTTAGGATGATTCTTCATTAGCTTCAGCTTCGTCTCCTCCTCTCTATCCTCCTTCTCCTCTTTCTCCCCCTCTCTTTATCCTCCTTTTGAATTTTATCTTATTCTTTATTACACACACACACACACACACACAAGCATATATATGCATATATGTTTTATCTCTCATTTTATCCTATAGGTTCTAATATCTATCTATCTATCTATCTATCTATCTATCTATCTATCTATCTATCTATCTATCTATCTATCTACTATCTGTCTAAATATATAATATGATATTATATGAAATGATATCATATCATATCATAGCATATCATATCTTCCAACTTAGTGTTTTTATCAGACTTCTAAATGTGGGAATGAGTGTGTCTTTGACTCTTGTGCATTCTCTTGAGCTTTTCCTTCTGTTGGTTTGTTTTGCCCAATTCTTATGTATTAGTTTTTAAACTTATCTTGTTATTAACCCTTAGAAGACTGTTTGTTTTCTAATGAGAGACAGGGAGTGGAGGTGGAGAAGAACAGGGAAGAGTAGAGGAAGAGAAAACTGTAATCATGATATATGAAGTGAGAAAACAAAACTATTTTCAATAAAGGAGTGGGGAAGACTCATTAAGGTCTAATTTTCTTGTGGCAGGAACACCTTCTTGAGTGGTGTATTCAGACTGTGTATACCAGGAAGTTTGTTTTCTTTTTCTTTTTGATTGGGCCAGTTCAATAAAGTTGGTTTTTTTTCTAAGTTTTTTTATTTACATTCCAAATCATTTCCCCTTTCCCATTTCCTCCCTCCCCGAAAGTCCCATAAGCCCCCTTCCCTCCCTCTTTTCCCCATTCAACCCCCTCTCGCTTCTCTGTCCTGGCATTAAAGTTGGTTTTAACTCAGTCTTTGACAAGCTGCATTCACGCTTGTCTTTTATTTGTTTAAAGAACAGATAAGAACTTCAGTTTAGATACTCCTACCTTTTTGGTTTTTTCCCTATTCTCCCTCTGTGTACTGCTGGTGATTTCAAGTATCCATTTCAGCTTCCTCACAAAGAGATTTTCAATTTTTATTATATTAAAATAATATTTTATTTTAAGTATATTTCTTGAAAAGAATCCCAAAATTTAAATGTCACTTGGCAGGTCTGACTATACAATTTTTTCACCTTTGGGTTTTCTTTCATAGTTTGCGATTTTTACTTCCTCCTAGAAAATGAGACTTTATTTCATTTCTCCCAGTTCTTATAGCCAACCAATTTTTGAGGGTGCTTCTTCCTTCTTCCTTTTTTACTTGTTGCATGTTATGCCTTTTTTCCTGCTTAGAGCTCTTATAATTTTCCTCCTTCATTCTTTCTTACAATGGTAGCTGTCATTGACCACTCACTTAGACACTGAATCGTGGAATTTCCACAAGCTAATGGCTATCATTTACATTTAACTATGGAGGAAGTAGGCTTACAGAATCACAGCTTAAACTTAAAGTCTCAGTAGCTTGAAAGATTGGGTTTTCTCCTTAATCTCTGCTGTGATGAGAGTTTGTGTGGGTTAGAACAAGTTACATCGACTTGCAATGTTTTTAGAGGTTTCATGGTTGGTTGGCTTCATGGATTTGGGTTTGTGGTGAAGCAGAACACAGTTGCTGGGAGTAAAGTTGCTTGCCAGGAGCCATAATGGGACAAGCTAATACTAGCAGGTGATGATCCTGAAATGGCCTGCATCAGATTATTATATAATCTGCGACAGGTGAGCCCTTATTAAGCAAGGCTGTAAGGGACTTGTTTTAGGAAGGATCCCTGCTATTAATATGCTTTTCCTGTTATTATTAAATATATAATAATCAATGAGTAATAGTACACCCCTTTGGTGTTGATCTCTGCAGATTCACGAAGATGTACTGTCTTCTAGTGAAGCTATATAGATGTATAGACAACTTAAGTTTTAATGATGATCCTATAAGAATTTCTAAAATTATATCTGTGATTATTAAGCTCTTTTATAGTGGGACTGCTATTAGGTCCTTTTTTGATAGATTATACATATTTGCTTATGTAAACATTTTTCTTTCTGTGAGTGTTATTCTCTTCTCCTGGTTCAACAGAAGTTTATTGCTCCAAACTTTCCCCTAGCCTGACAAGCAAAAGGCATCTGGACAATAGAGGAAAGGCTCTAGCAACGAATCCTTTACTTAATCTCCTCTTGTTTTAGGATGAGGTGCTAAGAGCCTGAGACTGTAGTCTCTGGCTTCAGGGGAGCACAGAAGGCAGATCAGCTACAATAGCATAGTAACTTAGACTCAGATAAGTAAACTGTTTATTATACAGCAATCCTAAATATCTCATAAGACATAGTCTTACTCCCGAATTTCGTAAGACAAAGTCTTACCCCAAATTTCATAAGACTATGTCTCTTTTATTTTTTATTAGATATATTCTTTATTTACATTTCAAATGATTTCTCCTTTCCTGGTCCCCCCCCCCCGGAAAGTCCCATAAGCCATCTCCCCTCCCTCTGTTCCCCAATCAACCCCCTCCTGCTTCCCTGTCCTGGTATCCCCTACAATGTTGCATCAAGCCTTTCCAGGACCAGGGGCCTCTCCTCCCTTTGATGTCCAACAAGGCCATCCTCTGGTGCCTATGCATCTGGAGCCATGGGTAACACCATGTGTACTATCTGGTTGATGTTTCTGTCCCTGGGAGCTCTTGGAGTACTGAGTGACTCATATTGTTGTTCCTCCTGTGGTGCTGCAAACCCTTTCAGCTCCTTGGGTCCTTCTTCTGGCTCCCCCATTGGGGACCTTATGCTTAGTTCAATGATTGGCTAAGAGTGTCCCCCTCTGTATTTGTCATGCACTAGTGGAGCCTCCCAGATGACAACTATATCTGGCTCCAGTCAGCAAGTACTTGTGAGCATTGAGAGTAGTGTCTGGGTTTTGTAACTGTATATGGGATGGATCACTAGGTGTGGTAGTCTCTGGATAGTGTTTCCCTCAGTCTCTGCTCCACTCTTTGTCTCTGTATCTCCTTCTGTGGGTATTTTGTTCCCCCTTATATGAAGGACCAGAGTATCCATACTTTGTTCTTCCTTCTTCTTGGGCATCATTTGATATGTGAATTGTGTCTTGGGTATTCTGAGCTTCTGGGCTAATATCCACTTATCAATGAGTGCATACCATGTGTGTTCTTTTGTAATTGGGTTACCTCACTTAGGATGATATTTTCCAGTTCCACCCATTTGCCTAAGAATTTCATGAATTCATTGTTTTTAATAGCTGAGTATTATTCCATTGTGTAAATATACCACATTTTCTGTATCCATTCCTCAGTTGAGGGACATCTGGTTTCTTTCCAACTTCTAGCTATTATAAATAGGGCTGCTATGAGCATAGTGGAGTATGTGTCCTTATTACATGCTGGGGAATCCTCTGTGTATATGCCCAGGAGTGGTATAACAGGGTCCTCCGGTAGTATCATGGCCAGTTTTCTGAGGAACCACCAGACTGATTTCCAGACTGGTTTTACCAGCTTGCAATCCCACCAGCAGTGGAGGAGTGTTCCTATTTCTCCACAGCCTCGCCAGCACTTGCTGCCTCTTGAGTTTTTGATCTTAGCCATTCTGATTGATGTGAGGTAGAATCTCAGGGTTGTTTTGATTTGCATTTCCCTGATGACTAAGGATGTTAGTCATTTTTTTAGGTGCTTCTCAGCCATTCGATATTCCTCAGGTGAAAATTTCTTGTTTAGCTTTGTATTCCATTTTTTAATAGGGTTATTTGACTCTCTGAAGCTTAACTTCTTGAGTTCTTTGTATAAATTGGATATTAGCCTTCTGTTGGATGTAGGGTTAGTAAAGATCTTTTCCCAATTTGTTGGTTGCCATTTTGTCCTATTGACAATATCCTTTGCCTTACAGAAACTTTGTAATTTAATGAGGTCCCATTTGTCAATTCTTGATCTCAGACCATAAGCTATTGTTCTGTTCAGGAAATTTCTCAGGTGCTCAAGGCTCCTCTCCAGTTTCTTTTCTATTAGTTTCAGTGTGTCTGGTTTTATGTGGAGGTCCTTGATCCACTTGGACTTGAGCTTAGTACAAGGAGATAAGAATGGATTGTTTTGCATTCTTCTGCATGTTAGCTTCCAGTTGAACCAGCACCGTTTGTTGAAAAGGCTATCTTTTTTTTTCACTGGATAGTTTTAGCTCCTTTGTCAAACATCAATGTAATCCACTACATAAACAAACCCAAAGAAAAAAAACCACACAGTGGTCATTTCATTAGATGCTGAAAAAGCATTTGACAAAATTCAGCATCTTTTCATGTTAAAAGTCTTGGAAAGAACAGGAATTCAAGACCCATACCTAAACATAGTAAAAGCAATATACAGCAAACCAGTAGCCAACATAAAACTAAATGGAGAAAAACTTGACACAATCCCACTAAATTCAGGGACTAGACAAGGCTGCCCTCTCTTTCCATATTTATTCAATATAGTACTTGAAGTTCTAGCTATAGCAATTAGACAATAAAAGGAGATCAAAGGGGTACAAATTGGAAAGGAAGAAGTCAAATTATCACTATTTGCAGCTGATGTGATAGTATAATTAAGCAACCCAAAAAACTCCACCAGAGAACTCCTACAACTGATAAACAACTTCAGCAAAGAGGCCGGATATAAAATTAACTAAAACAAATCAGTAGCCTTCCTATACTCAAAGGATAAACAGGCTGGGAAAGAAATTAGGGAAACGACACCCTTCACAATAGTCACAAACAATATAAAGTATTTGGTGTAACTCTAACCAAACAAGTGAAAGATCTGTATGACAAGAACTCAGGTCTCTGAAGAAAGAAATCAAAGAAGACCTCAGAAGATGGAAAGATCTCCCATGCTCGTCGATTGGCAGGATTAAAATGGCCATCTTGTTAAAAGCAATATACAGATTCAATGCAATCCCCATCAAAATCTCAACTCAATTCTTCATAGAGTTAGAAAGAGCAATTCTCAAATTCATCTGGAATAACAAAAATCCCAGGATAGCTAAAACTATTCTCAAGAGTAAAAGAACCTCTGGGGAAATCAGTATCCTGGACCTCAAGCAGTACTACAGAGCAATAGTGTTAAAAACTGCGTGGTATTGGTACAGTGACAGGCAGGTAGATCAATGGAATAGAATTGACGACCAGAAATGAACCCACACACCTATTGTAAGACCAAGTCTTACACTCCCGCCAATGCTCTTCCCTCTATGCTGCCTCAAGAACAACCAACAAGAAAGAAGAACACCCCTCACTGGGGCTGACCCCTGGCAGTTGCTCACTTTATGGGCTGAAAGTAGATAGGAAAGTAAAGAGAGCTGAAGGACCTGGGGTCCCAGCATTCCCATTGAGCACATGGCCTATCGCCTATAGTGACCCAATGTTTTCCCAGTTGGCCTTACTTCTTAAAACTTCCACTAACTCTAGTAGCACAAAGTTTGATTACTATATTAATCAGGGTTCTCTAGAGTCACAGAACTTATGGGATGAATCTCTCTCTTGTTCTGTTGTTCTCTGTATATAAAAAGGGAATTTATTGGAATGACTTACAGGCTGCATTCCAGCTAAACCAATAATGGCCAGCAGTGAATGGACAGTCCAAGAATCTAACAGTTGCTCAGTTCCACAAGGCTGGCTGTCTTAGCTGGTTTTAGGTACAAGCAGGAATCCTGAAGAAGTAGGCTCCAATGCCAGTGGAGAGGTGGTTGTACTAGCAAAGTGAAGGCAAGCAAGTGAAGAAGGAAATTCTTCCATTGTCCTTATATAGGCTTCCAGCAGAAGCCCACATTAAAAGTTTTTCAACCACTTCAAAATCTGAATCAAAGGCATGCTGTCTTTCTGTCTCAGGATTCATATCTCAAGATTCACGGTTGTACCCTCCATTTTTAGATTGTAATTCCATTCCAGATATAGTTAACTTGACAACTTAGAATAGTCATGACAATAACTGAACTTCTCATCCATTCTTCTCCAATTATAAACAAGTTAAGTTCTGTGTAAATTTCTAAAAAACTGGGTGATTATGCAGTTATAAGGCATATTACCCCCAGTATCTAGATTTGTATATCTTTGTTGGACTGAAGGATGTATGGCTTATTCTTCTATAATTTTTGCTTTAAAAATGAGCATTGGCATTCTGAGCTTTTATCCTAATATCCTCTTATCAGTGAGTGCATACCATGTGTGTTCTTTTGTGATTGGGTTACCTCACTCAGGATGATATTTTCTGGTTCCATTCATTTGCCTAAGAATTTCATGAAGTCATTGTTTTTAATGGCTGAGTAGTACTCCATTGTTTAAATGTACCACAATTTCTGTATCCATTCCTCTGTTGAAGGACATTTAGGTTTTTTCCATCTTTTGGCTATTATAAATAAGGCTGCTATGAACATAGTGGAGCATGTGTCCTTATTACATGTTAGAGTATCTTCTGGGCATATGCCCAGGAGTGGTATAGCTGGGTCCTCAGGTAGCACTATGTCCAATTTTCTGAGGAACTGCCAGACTGATTTCCAGAGTGTTTGTGTGAGCTTGCAATCCCACCAGCAATGGAGGAGTGTTTCTCTTTCTCCACATCCTCACCAGCATCTGCTGTCACCTGAGTTTTTGCCTTAGCCATTCTGACTGGTGTGAAGTGGAATCTCAGGCTCTTTTTGATTTGCATTTCCCTGATGACTAAGGATGTTGGACATATCTTTAAGTGCTTTTCAAACTGGGAAGGGGGGATACCATTTGAAATGTAAATAAACCAAATAACCAATAAAAAATGAGCATTGTTACCTAATGCTAGGTTGTTTCTTTTTGTTTCTTCCTGAGGTACTTTACAGGAGGGTCACATTACTCCAGTGGTGGATAGCCACACCAGAATATTCTTTTTATGTGTTTTAGTTGTTTACTGCAGCAGAGATTGAGATTTGGTCTCTACCTCTAGAAACACAAGGTGAGTAGAGAGATAAGGAACACAATGCTTCCTGTTTCAGAATTCTGTGTCCACTTTGTATAAAACATATTGTACAGCCAAACAGTTTTGAGTGAGTGATTGACAGTGAACCTTCTGTGTATTTTCTTAGATGGGCCATTTTTTGGTTTTTTGTTTTTTTTTCTAGTTAGAAAAACATTCCTGAGCCAAGTCACATTCCTCAATAACTCTGGTCAGTGATCCTTGTAACATATGGTTATAGAAAAAAAAACTCTCCTGTTTTCTGGCAATAGGCTAACAACATTAATTTTTGTTGGTTTACATCTTTTTGTTAATATATTAATTCAAAAGTTATTTCACCTTATGTGCATGGGTATCTGGCCAGCGCATATTTCTCTGTACTGTGTGGATCCAGTGCTCAGTGAAGTCAGTATAAAGTTGATCCCCTGGAACTGTAGTTAGAGATGTTTGTGAGCTGTCATATCGTTGCTGGAGATCAAACCCAGTTCCTCTAGAAGACCAGCCAGTGCTCTTACCTGCATAGCTATCTCCCCAGTCTATTGGTTGATACTTTTAACTGACAGAGGAAACAGGTGGTATCAAAGAATACAAGTTAGGTGCTTTCTTAGATCTCAGTAGATTTTTTTTTTTGAAAAATCGTGCTTTAATTAATTTTCAAATGTGATATTTTGACTCATGCATTTTCTCAGAAATCTCAGGTTTATTATCACATCATATGATAGAGTAGAAGGTTCATTATAGTGTGGCAGATTCTAAGTTGCCTCTCTCTCTCTCTCTCTCTCTCTCTCTCTCTCTCTCTCTCTCTCTCTCTCTCTCTCTCTCTCTCTCTCTCCTTTTTGCTAGTTTTTTAGATTAGACTAAACAAGGCTGAGAGTGGCCTTTCCTATTGTTACTGCCAATGCTCTTTCTTTGAGGAGTGCCGGCCTCCCTTTATGTTTTTTTGTTTTTTTTTTTTTTTTTTGGTTTGAACCTTTGCCTTATATTTTCATGGCTGAGTAATTCCCAAACACTCTCAAGAATATCTGTGATTTCATTGTGTTCAATCCACTGCTGCTAACTTGTGTTTTTCAATTCTACATTTCTCAAAAGCTTTACTTTACAAATTACTTTGAGAGGAGCTGAAAACTACATACATAAAATTTAGGAAGCAGGAGGTTTTCAATGCATGTAAATGAAATATTTCTATGATAGAATTTATAAGCATATGTGTGTGTATGCGTGTGTGTGTGTGTGTGTGTGTGTGTGTGTGTGTTTCAACCTAAATACCCAAGACAATGAACTGCTAATCTATTATACTAAATTTATATTTAAGTGACTGGAAAGATGGCTCAGTGGTTAAGAGCATTGACTTCTCTTCCAGAGGACCTAGATTTGATTCTCAGCACTCAAATGGAAGCTCACAACCATTTGCATCTCTAGTCCCCGGGGATCCCATCCCTTTTTCGGAACTCCATGGGCACCAGGCACACAAGTTATGGAGACACACCTGTAAGCAAAGCACGCATACACATAAAATTAAAAAAAAAACCCATATAAGGCAAATTATATTCACAGTAGAAAAAAACAGGAATCTAACATATAATATAGTACTAAACCTTTCATTTTACTTCAACAACTTTGTGAAATACACAGGTAAATTATGCAACATTTACTACATGGTAATCATTAAAGTGTAGCTTTTGGTCTCTGCTTTTCTGGAATCCCGTTTGAAGACCAAGCTTATCTTTACTCTAACAGCTAACCACTTTTTACTGCTTAAGCTCTTACCACCTAACACATGGACAGTGGAGATTACAGATTCAGTTTTTGTGACATTACAACAGAATTAACACAGAACCAAAGCAAGGACTTATCTACCGACCTTGCCTTAAATCACATGTGAAAGAGAAAAAAAAATGCAGTGACCATGTGGTTTTCATAGGCTGAGTAATGGCATTTCTCAGATGACCATGTTCTAATCTGAGAACGTGTGAATCTGTTACTTTGTGAAGCCAGACTCTCAGATGGAATAAAGAGTTGGAATGACAGACCAGTCCTGATTATCTGTGGTATTCCTCAAATACCTTTAGAGTCATTAGAGGGAGGAGGGTGGCAGAATGTCAGTGCCAATCACACTCTTTGAAGAGGAACAGTGACAGTTTTGAAGATGCGAGAGTCAAGGGATGTGTAGTAGCACAAGAAATTAGAAAAAATAAAAAAAAAATAGATGCTCTCCTGAGGAGTTGGAGTGGGGTAAGTCCCTTTGGTCACCCTGCTCAGTCAGTGAGATGCCTTCAGACATCTGACCTCTAGAACAATAAGATAATAGATCTGTATTGCTTTAAGCTACTAAGTTCAAGATAACTTGCCATTGGATGTGGACACAGTATTTATTAAAGGTTTCTTAAAAGCCATATCACTCCTTTGACCTAAATCCTTCAATGGAGCCTCAGTGGTCTCAGCATGAAATCAAAATCTACAGTTCACTGTAAAGACTTCTGTCTTTAATCCCACTGCTGGTTCAGAGCTTCATCTGCTCAGGCCAAGATAGCTGTCCTATGCTTCCATTCTACTATACACACTGCAATCCCTGACTTGCTGACCTAATTTTACTAATGTGTGTTTCTAGATCCTATCTACATCTATAAACTTGTCTTTGCTATCAACTGCCATGCAAAACCTTGTTAATAAATATTGCTAAAGCCAAAAGGCCTCTCAATCTAGGACGGCTTTTGTCAAATGTAATCCATAACAAATTATGTACAGTTTACACACACATGTACATGCATGTGCACACACACACATACACACATACACACACACACACACACACACACACACACACACACACACACACACACACACATCCTAGACTTCTCATTTGACTAAGCTTCTTGGGAGAGATACTAATGTCATACCTAAGTACCTAATATGCTGCTTGAGTTATAGAAGGCCTCAATAAATATTCTTTTCCTGATTGTCCAGGTGATTGATGATGACTCATTTCCTCTCTCATAGGTTTTTAATTTCTGTGTTCAGCACTCATATCATATCTTAGAGCAAATTTATCTCACTGTCTCTCCTGGCTGCCATTCTATTTCTCTTTTCATATAAAATGGGATGCAGCTCCCATTTTTTCTCTTAACTCCTTAATGTATTGATTCCCTTTGGTCATGGCTTTGCTTTCTCTGTGGTCCCTAACAAGTTCCTTCTAGAGATGCTCTTTGATCTCTCTGAGAATTTTGACCACAATCACCCCAAACTTTGTTCTTGTTTTTCCTGTGCATTGTGGAATTTTCTCTTCTACCTTTTCTTCTCTAGTAATACTTCTTTATTCACCTTAGTTCTAGGCATCTCTCTTTTTTTTTAAAAAAGGTTTATTTTTGTTATTTATTCATGCGTATCTGTGGCTATCTGTGTACATGTGCTTGAAGGTGCTCAGCAAAGCCAGAAGAAGGTATTTAAGGAGTAGCCCTGAGAATCTCCTGGATCTACTTGTAGGTGGTTGTGAGCCTCTAGAAGTGAGAGATGTAAACAGAATGGAAAGAGCAGTAGGGAGTCTTAGGTGTTGAGCCCCCACTCCTCAGCATTAAATTCTTAAGTCCAGTTCTTCTCTCAGTACATACAAAGTCTTGAAAACCTTACCCACTTGTATTCTTCATTTTACCAGTATTTATATACTCGACTACATCTGTCAGCATATAGTTTCTTTATACAATTGCTGAAATTGAATCCTTTACCACTCTCTTTAGAAGCTACAGTTGGGTGAGTCTTCATTGAAAACCACTTTCATTCATCCTCTCTTTCAGTAACCCTTTCATTAAGCTCAGGTTACAAACATTAGACTCATTCAAAAATATTTTATGATATATTTTATCTTTCTTTATGGCATCTTTAGAGTTGATTCTTTTGTATTATTTTTCTATTACAGTCACTTTAATCTAGGATCATACTGTGTTCTGGACTTTGTAAGTTTATTCTATGTCTCTAATAGCTCTTCTTTATAATCAACTTGCTCCCCAACTCCTCTCTATTGTGAATCCCATCACTACCTTCTTTTCTAATAGCCAATTCATCCGGAATAGATTTTGTTTCATCTTTCAACAAAAAATATAATTTCTCTTCATCATTTATTCCAAGCTGCTCCAGGTAGTCCACAGGTTGCATTCAGTCTTTTCTGAGGGACTTACAGAAGCCATGTGTCTCCTGGGTGTCAATTGCTCTTGTAACATCATCAGAGTCATAGCTTCTAAGGTCTTGCAGGGATATAATAGTAGCATGCATCACCACATTTAAGGATGTCCAAAATATGGGTCTGCCTCAGTGTCTTAGCTTGGGTTTCATTGCTGTGAAGAGACACCATGACCACAGCAACTCTTATAAAGTACAACATATAATTGGGGCTGGCTTACAGGTTCAGTGGTTCATTCTATTATCATTATGGCAGGAAGCATGGCAGGCAGCATCTAGACAGGCATGGTGCTGGAAGAGTTGAGAGTTCTTCCTTGTGTTCTGACTTTCACATGGCTAGGAGGAAGGTCTCAAAGCCCAACCCCATAATGATACACTTCCTCCAACAAGGCCACACTCCAAATAGTGCCACTCTCTGGGCCAAGCATATGCAAACCACCACAGTCAGTAAGTTTTTATTAACTAGCAGGTCCTCATACATAGTCCAGGGGTCATTTTTACTCTAAGTAGTATTGTGTAGTATTAAAAATGAATTTTAAGGAACAGCGATGAGTAGCAATAACAGAGTTATACGACTTATTCCAAATTCATGACTGGATTCCATACTGCTTTGCATTGCTGTATGGTAACCATAGAAGAAAATATAACACCCTGCTGATTCACTATTGATGGAGTAGTGAGAAAGTACTATTACCAAACTTTTTGATGGTAAAAAAACCCCAAAACTCCACATAGTTCAAAGTTAAAAACACTTGGATCCAACTGAAACATCTAGCAGCACAAAAATGCAAAGGAACACGATTCATGGGAATGGAAGGAGAGTCACAGCATTCCTTAGGCTTCTGAAATGCAGGGAGGGATACTTGAAAGACATCCAGGAGGAACAGGGAGGCCAAGCAGAAAATGTGGACTATGAGCATTATACAGATATGGATCCAGCTGACCAGTCATATGACTTCCCCAAGTTAATTAACTTCCTTATGCTTATCACCGCTCCATGGATGCACCTAGTGCTGATTCCCCATTTCCGACTGAAATGATATAGTTAGGATTAATGAGGTGGTGCCAAGAATGTTTCCAGTTACAAGAAGAGCGATTCAGCAGAAATATAAACTCCTTTAATTTTCCCACTGGAGATCCAAGGGTTGAGTAAGATGAGAGCAAGTTACAGCAAAACTGCCTTAATTGAGTCTGCATAGGCCAATTAGAACAGAAATCAACACATTTTAAGAATTTGATCCTTATAGACAGGCAGTTAAATGAACTCAGGTGGACCCACATAATTTTATTCCTTAGTAAAAGATTTTGGATCTAAATTATTCTTGTAATTGCCTCCACACTCATGTTAGCTGATCACCTTTATTATTTCGTTGTTTGTTGAAAAAAAAAGCAAACCTCAATTGCTTTTTAGGTATAATACATGAGACTAAACTATCTTTTTTAAATTAATTAATTAATTTTTGCTGAAGTTAACATGGACAGTTACATTTACTGAAGGCTTTTAAAATCACATTCTAGAGAAACCAGACTGGACAAAATATAGTTAACGATAAAGAACAAAATGGAAGTTTATGAACAACACATCTGATGCTTTCTTTGTCAAAGGAAAGGCCAAAGCAGATGGGCCAGCTGAAAGACACAGGCAGGCTAAACCAAAGCTCAGCATAAAGGACATGCAAGTTACACTGTGTGAGAGCCCCCCCGGCACATTACAGAGAGAGCTTTGGAAAACTGTGATCACTTGGGAGGAACTGATCTTTGTCTTTTCTTGAACCAAGACTTTACAGTTAGGAAAGGTATAGAGGAGAGTGAAACTTTGTGGAGTGTTCAGCAGTTATCTGCTGGCTCACAGGAAGTAATGGTCAATTTTCTCTCCGAGGAAACGAGAAGTCCTATTATTCTTTCCCTTGCTCACATCAGCCATTTAAGTAAGAGAGTAAGAGGGTGGGTGGACGGGAACACTTGTCACAGTGCATTTTCTGCCTGTGAGGTTTGCTATCACAGGTCATCAAGCTAGTTATAAAGGCCGGATTAAAAAGTGAGGTTGGAATGGATTCAGAAGATGTGGTATATCTACACAATGGAATACTACTCTGCAATTAAAAACAATGAATTCACGAAATTCCTAGGCAAATGGTCAGATCTTGAAAATATCATCCTTAGTGAGGTAACCCAATCACAAAAGAACACACATGGTATGCAGTCACTGATAAGGGGATATTGACCCAGAATCTCGGAATACCCTAGACACAATCCGCATATCAATAGATTTCTAAGAAGATGGAAGGAGAGACCCCTGGTCCTGGAAAGACTGGATGTAGGGGAATGCCAGGACAGAGTAACGAGAGGGGGTTGAATGGAGAAAAGAGGGAGGGAAGGGGGCTTATGGGACTTTCGGGGAGGGAGGAAACGGGAAAGGGGAAATGATTTGGAATGTAAATTAAAAAAATAAAATAAAATAAATAAAAAAAAAGTGAGGTTGGGAGAATTTTATAACCTACCATGTTTATTAAGTAAAATAGGTAAGAACATTTCAGTGCACCAAATACTAAAGCCACACATTCAGAAAACAATTTTCCTGGAAACCGTTAAGAGGACCACTTCCGGCGGCCTCTGATAAACAATAATATAACTGATATCATCATTCGGCAGCTCCAACACTTAGCTAAGAACACAGAACGCTCTCACTCCATCAATAAAACAGCAAGGTATCATATTTTCTTCTGTATTAGTTTATATCAATGCAGTATTATAGCGATGAGTTTAGTAGTATTAGAGACTGCACTGAAGAGACAGAAGTTATTCCGGAAATTTATTATTTCCTCGGCACATGGATACATGGTGGAGAATAAATGATAGAAAAACATTTTAACCACGAGGTGGCAGTAAGAGCTGTGTTTATTAAACAGGGAATTTCAGATACAAACTGACTTCAGCCAGATCTCTGAGGACGTGATTGTCAGAATAAATAGCCTCTCCTAATGCGGCAAATGCAGAGAGTCTCAGCAAAGCGACTTGCTTATGGCCTCTGTGGATAAGCACATTCCAGATTGTGAGCTGGATAAGCTGGGCTATTCCTGGTCCTCAGCAAATGCCTGCTTTTGAATTGGGGAAACAAAATTGTGGTGGAATATTTGTATTTGCTTTGATTCAATTCAAGGAGCAATTAAGGTAATAAGTTATAAGTAAACATCCCAAGATGTGAAGTCCAGAAGCTTCAGGGGTGCTTCCTACCACACATGCTTGGTTTAAAGTGCCTTAATTTTGTATGAACAATAAATTCATGTGAAGCTTTTAAAAATGTTTGACTGGTTTACCATTTTCAAACTCTATTACTATTTTCTTTTTACCTTGAAAATATTCTCTTTAGTCTATTTATCTTTGTCATGAAGATAACGGTGTTGTCTACTAAGTGCCAGACAATTGTTTTGTGAGGATTTGGTCAACAGAGCCCTAGAAAGCCCTCTAAGATTTCCTTCACCTAAACCGTGCGCAAGTTGAAACAGATAAACATTGCAAAAGCCAAAAGTTATCCAGATGAATGGGCTTTCTTATCTTTCTGCCAAAGGATGGGAGGTTCCCTCTCTGTGAATGCGAAGAACAAGGAGATGGAGACTAAGGAGTCATTAACGTCCAAGTTCTTTAAATGATGTTCATGAGGGGAGTCAAACTCCACAGATATTATGACTTGATAACACCTCAAAACCATGCAACAAGACAAAATTCATAATGCAGACGGGCAAAGGGAAACTGCTTTGGCTTCAGTCGTGGATGGTTCTCGTATTCCTGCCATGGGCAGGATGCCTGCGTGTCAAGCTGTTCTCTCTTGGACTCAAAGCTGGGGCCATGAAGCCAAGGTGGGGCACCTGTACAAGCATGTCTACTGCCTTCCCTCCATAGCCCTTGTGCAAGGGCTGTAGTGACTGTTTTGTGCTTTGGTTTGTTGTAGACATTGCTGAATTAATGGGCTGCATTAGGTAAATTACATATGTCTAAATTCAGTATGATCCTCTAAAAACGCTGTTCAAAAGCGAGGGAGTGATCTTTCCGGAATTTATAAAGAGTGAAGATATCAGGTGTGTGAAATCTGTCATACTATGATGCTCTGCCAATTGCTCTATCTGAAAACACTGTTATTTAAACGAGTTCAAACAATGGACTACCCAGCGTTACATAAGGATGCAATATATAGTGACTAGCCAACAGAATTTATAACAAGTGAGAGAAAATTTGACACTGACTTATCAAATATTCCAGAACAAGGATTGGTACTAGAAGTTGAGACCACTGACACGGATGTCAGAAGAAGTTAAAAAGCTAGAGTGGACCGCTTCGCAGTGGTTAATGAGGCAACAAAGCATCACAACATAGCTACACTTACATTCCAATTATCAGATGGAAGTACCGAACTGGACGCAACATGAGGTATTGTGCCGGGCAGTGGTGGTGCACGCCTTTAATCCCATCACTTGGGAGGCCGAGGCAGGCGGATTTCTGAGTTCGAGGCCAGCCTGGTCTACAGAGTGAGTTCCAGGACAGCCAGAGCTACACAGAGAAACCCTGTCTCAAAACAAAACAAAACAAAACAAAAAACCAACCAACCAAACAAACAAATCATAAGGTATTGTATTTCTAAGTTGAGTGATCATTTCTATTGCATTTACTATTACTGCTCTATTCAAAAAAGGTATGTTCTCTCTATCCACAGAAACCATCCACAGGGGAAATTTGTTTTGCTGTCTTTAATTTAGGTTGAAACATATATAATACAAGCCAGAGAGATGGCTTAGCACATAAAGGTAATTGCTTCCAAGTCTAATGAGCTGAGTTTAATACATGGGGTCCATACAGTGGAAAGAGAGAAGCAGTTTCTGCAAGTTGTCTGATTTCCACATTTTCATCAGGTGCAGGCATGCAATAAACAAACAAACAAACAAATAAATGTTGAAGGGACCCACTAACTCCAGGGTGCTCTTCTCTGGACTCAGAACTAGGCATAGACCACACCCAAACACCAATTTCCAACCCAAAGAGATCCTTTTTTTTAAGCAAGGCAAAGGGACAGGGTGGCTGAACCTGAATAGACCAGAAATAGCAGTGAATAGCTCTGCAGGAGGGATTTTAAAAGGAAAGAAAGGGAGGTCTGTGTTAGGATGAGCGAGGGGTAGCTGGTAAATTTTGGTTGGTCTGTCAGGGTAGCAAAATTGGGGATTTTGATTACTGGACCTTGGTGATCAGCCTCAGGAAAGAATCAGGCATTAGGAAGTCACCAAAGAGGGAAAGGACCTTGGTGGCTAGCTTTAGGAATGTGGAAGTATCCAAGTAAGGGAATCTAATGGTTTAGCAAGGGAGAAGGAATTGAGGGTACCAGGTTTGCTATGTTTGGGCCCGTTAGAGCCCTTTACCTGTAATAGAAAAAGCTGAAAAATTTTAGCACAGATTTTACCAATTTTCTTTCTCCTTTTAGTTAATGAATCTAAGCTATTGATTTAAAATTAGGCGTACTTGGATATTAAAATTACTGTGACAACAGACCCATATACCCACAAAGCCACTGTCCCTTGTGATTCATGGAAACACATATGAATGGCAAGGGCACTACATGGCATTGCTGCTAATTAGCCAGTAAATAAAATCCACTCACCTTAGTGACAACATCATAATCTGAAGTGGCCGCAGATACTGTTCTTATGCCTACAGTCATTCACAAATGTATACCTTGGTGTCATAGCCAGTGACTGAGGATATTCACAGAGTGGCTAAAGAAGCCCAGAACAGGGCTAAAGAGTTACAATGCTTCCAGATTTTCTATCTACCTTCTCACATTCAGAAAATGTGTACCATATGAACTATAAATCAAATATTGAAAGATCGACTGAGAAGTCAGCAATATTCTATCGTTCGAATGTTGATAGACTACTCTTCATCATTGGTTTATCCATTTATTATTAAGCAACTGAGTGCTATTTGGTTTTGCCTATTAATAACATGGCAGAACCAGACCAATGGCTGAGCATTTAGGAGCATTTGCTGCTCTTCTGAGGACAAGAGCTTAGTTCCCAGTGTTTGACTGGGGCAGCTCACACTGCCTGTGACTCCATCTCTAGAGGCTCTGAAACTTTCTTCGGGTCTCTCTCTCACACACACACACACACACACACACACACACACACACACACACACACACACACACACGCATGCACTTACTCACCAAGTAAAATAAAATAAATCTTCAGAAGAAAGAACAAACCTTTGTTTTCAGGTCCTTCTCTTGTATTCTGATTTCTCCTGGATTAAATATTGAGGAGGAGAGTTTTGTGCTATTTGATGAATATATGCTCAATGTTTCAAAAAGCTCTGGAAATCTTTTCTTTGTAACTTGTCTACCATTCATTTTTTTATTATTATTTATTTTATTTTATTTTTTTAATTTACATTCCAAATAACTTCCCCTTTCCCGTTTCCTCCCTCCCCGAAAGTCCCATAAGCCCCCTTCCCTCCCTCTTTTCTCCATTCAACACCCTCTCGTTACTCTGTCCTGGCGTTCCCCTACATCCAGTCTTTCCAGGACCAGGGGTCTCTCCTTCCATCTTTTTAGAAATCTATTGATATGCGGATTGTGTCTAGGGTATTCCGAGATTCTGGGTCAATATCCCCTTATCAGTGACTGCATATCATGTGTGTTCTTTTGTGATTGGGTTACCTCACTAAGGATGATATTTTCAAGATCTGACCATTTGCCTAGGAATTTCGTGAATTCATTGATTTTAATTGCAGTGTAGTATTCCATTGTGTAGATATACCACATCTTCTGAATCCATTCCTCCGTTGAGGGACATCTGGGTTCTTTCCAGCTTCTGGCTATTATAAATAAGGCTGCTATGAACATAGTGGAGCATGTGTCCTTATTGCATGCAGGTAAAGTCTCTGGGTATATGCCCAGGAGTGGTATAGCCGGATCCTCCGGGAGTGTCATGCCCAGTTTTCTGAGGAACCGCCAGACTGCTTTCCAGAGTGGTTGTACCAGCCTGCAATTCCACCAGCAGTGGAGGAGTGTTCCTCTTTCTCCACATCCTCGCCAACAACTGCTGTCTCCTGTGTTTTTGATCTTAGCCATCCTGACTGGTGTGAGATGGAATCTCAGGGTTGTTTTGATTTGCATTTCCCTAATGACTAAGGATGATGAACATCTCTTTAGGTGCTTCTCAGCCATTAGATATTCTTCAGGTGAGAACTCTTTGTGTAGCTCTGTACCCCATTTTTTAATAGGGTTACTTGCCTCTCTGGAGTTTAACTTCTTGAGTTCTTTGTATATCTTGGATATTAGCCCTCTGTCGGATGTAAGGTTGGTAAAGATCATTTCCCAGTTAGTTGGTTGCCGCTTTGTCTTTTTGACAGTGTCTTTTGCCTTGCAAAAACTTTGTAATTTAATGAGGTCCCATTTGTCTATTCTTGATCTTAGAGCATAAGCTATTGGAGTTCTGTTCAGGAAATTCTCCCCTGTGCCCATATGTTCAAGGTTCTTCCCTAGTTTTCCTTCTATTAGTTTCAGTGTGTCTGGTTTTATGTGGAGATCTTTGATCCACTTAGAATTGAGCTTAGTGCAAGGAGATAAGGATGGGTCAATTTGCATTCTTCTGCATGTTGACCTCCAGCTGAGCCAGCACCATTTGTTGAAAAGGCTATTTGTTTTCCACTGGATGGTTTTAGCTCCTTTGTCAAAGATCAAGTGACCATAGGAGTGTGGATTCATTTCTGGGTCTTCAATTCTGTTCCATTGATCTACATGTCTGTTACTGTACCAATACCATGCAGTTTTTAACACTATTGCTCTGTAGTACAGCTTGAGGTCCGGGATACTGATTCCCCCAGAGGTTCTTTTACTCTTGAGAATAGTTTTAGCTATTCTGGGTTTTCTGTTATTCCAGATGAATTTTTGAATTGCTCTTTCTAACTCTATGAAGAACTGAGTTGGGATTTTGATGGGGATTGCATTGAATCTGTGTATTACTTTTGGTAAGATGCTCATTTTTACTATATTAATCCTACTTATTCACTTTACTGCACTCACTGCCCCCCTCCTGGTAATGACCCCCCAAATCCTTCCCCCATGCTCCCCTCCACTTCTCCTTTAAGCTGGTGGGGGCCCCTGGGTGTCCCCAACCCTGGCACTTCAAGTCTCTGTGAGGCTAGGTGCTTCCTCTTTCACTGAGGTCTGACAGAGCAGCCCAGCTAGAAGAACATATCCTGCAGACAGGCAACAGCTTTTGGGATAGACCCGCTCTAGTTGTTCAGGACCCACATGAAGACCAAGCTGCACATCTGCTCCATATGTGTGGAGAGACCTAAGGTCTCCATCCCGTGTATGCTTGTTGGTTGATGGTTCAGACTCTGAGATCCCCAAGGGTCCAGGTTAGTTGACTCTGTTGGTCTTCCTCTGGAGTTCCTATCCCCTTCAGAACTTTCAATCTTTCCCCCTATTCTTCCCTAAGAGTCCCCAAGTTCCATCCTCTGTTTAGCTGTGAATGTCTGCATCTGTCTGAGTCAGTTGCTAGATGGAGCCTCTCATAGGACAACATGCTCCTATCTATAAATTTCAGGAGTCTCAGGTAGAGGGAGAGGCAGTGATAGAATAGGTACTTATATTTTTTATAGACAAGTAATTTCTGTTTTGAGTTGAGGATGTAAGTAAATATAGTTACTACATTTATTGTTAATAATGCTGATAAATAAATGTCACTGAAATCAGAGAAAACATCCCTTCCCTTTAGACTGAGTGAGAGATGGTATATCTTCATGAGGCTGCCAGGAAGGTAACAAAAACAGGTGTGCATGGCACTAAGCACAGAGTCCGGCACATTGTTTGGATGGGTTAGCTCTACTTATCAGCTGAATCTGATGATCTGTTAGTGTAAAGGAGAAGATGCAAGGCCAGAGCTTTGCAGAGCCATGCAGAGCCATGCGGAGTCATGCAGAGCCGTGCAGAGCCGTGCAGAGCTGTGCAGAACCTAGCAGATGAAGCTGCCGTTGCACCACACTGCTGCCGTCTCTCCTGAGGAGCACAGCTTACAACTGCCACCTTCCGCTGCATCATTGGCTAATCATGTATTTTCATGCATACTAACTAGATGAAAGCCAGTTCGAAGGAAGAAAACACAGTAAAGAGAAGAAACCTAATAATATTCCAAACTACAAAATGAGAAAATAATATAAGAGCAGAATCGTAAGCTGGAAATTATAACAATTTAAGGCTGAGCATACTTTTCAAAGGACTCTCTAATAGCTTTTTCCTCAAGCTCTCCAACCGGAGACAGTTGGGTTTAAATCCACCACTGCCTTTAACTCTGTCAGTTAAAAGCTTTGTTGGCTTTGGCACTCAGTCTTTCCTTCTGATAAAAGATCAATGATGGCAGAGCAGCATCTCAGAACCCAAGTCTGTCTGTCTCTGTCTGTCTCCGTCTCTGTCTCTGTCTCTCTCTCTCTGTCTCTCTCTCTCTCTCTCTCTCTCTCTCTCTCTCTCTCTCTCTCTCTCTCTCTCTCTCTCTCTCCTTCCTCCCCTAAAAGTCAGGGTTGTAAAGAAGCTGAACTTTACAAACAAAGGAAAACCTTGGGCAAACGTGTGATTTCTTCAGAATGACTAACAACTTGGGTTTGTCCCTTAGCAAGTCTTCTAAACATCCTTTTGTTGATCTAAAAACTCAAGGTGTCCAAGGCCCTGTGGTCAAGATCTGTTCCTAGTCCAAAAGTATTATGTTACATGGGGCCCTTCATTTCAGCACCTCAGAAGATCTTTGTAATTAAGCATTGGTTCTGAAATGGAACCATATTGATAATAAAATAGCTCAGTAGAAATTCATAGTGACTTTGGTTCAAAATGAAATTGAATTGAAATCAAGAGAAGTCCAAGGGTTATGCCTCATTAATCAAGTACAGGTAGAGAAAGGGTTAATGTCTGTAGTGGGTCTCACTGACACTTCAGTTGGTAAGATGTACATATTCTCTGAATGGTCATTTGGCTTAAGGTTGAAATAATTAGAGGACAGAAGGATAGGTTGCCCCAAAGCCAGGGATTCCACTGGGGTACACTGAAAGGTTCAAAGGAGAGAGGCCAGTAGTAAGGCAGGGTAAGTCTCAAGCCTGTGAGAAACAATGTTAATCATGAGAGTGTGAGCTAATATAAAATCTTTAAATGGTGGTGATGGTGTATTGTTACTTAGGGACCACTCATCATCAATATATTAATCTGGCTATGCATTTCTTCTCTGAATTCACAAGGTAAAAAAAAATCACAAAATCACACATTTACCATTGTGCCTATTTAAAAACCAATACTGCAAGTACAGGCAAAGGAAGACAAATCAAAACTTTATAGGTCTTAGAGATCCCACTGGATGCTGCTAATGTGGTTCATCTTATTTCATATTTTATTCACATTCTTGAGTTGCATTCGCTTATCTTACTCAGTGTTCATACACCATAAAGTGAGTTTCTTAAGAAGTGTGCTTCTCATCCTGGTTTCCATGCAGCCTAAGGAATATGTAGCTAAGTGTAGGAGGGACAGGGAGAAGCTAAGTATTTTGTCCCAGGAGATCTAGGGGATAGCATAGTGGATTACTCACACAGTACACACACAGTGTGCCCTTATAGCCATGTGGACATGCCACAACCATGTGATGTTTTTATTCCTCCCACCAGGATGTGGGGTGAATTTCTCTTTTCCCTGTCTTTGTCTGTCTTCAGAGATAACTTTGAACAACAGGTTTATGAAGACATGGCACTTTTCTGTGCTGCAAGTCTTTACAGTGTGTACCGTTGGATGAAGTGGAAATTTCTGGCTGTATCATGTGATGTTTTGCTGAAGCAGACTCATGTGATGTTTAGCTGAATCAGATCCATGAAAGGACACAATGTGTTTGGACAGAGTGCAAGTAGGACCCAACAGACAATGATGGCAAGATTGCATTGCTAGCTGTGCAACAATTCATTATCTTGAGTCTTCTCTGATCTTCGTTGAGAGTGGCATGGCAGAGAATGTCTGGCATTCTGGCTGGTTCTTATCACTCCCACTGACTCATGCTGATTTGGTGGAGGCCTGGCTGTTTCTGCTGGGTCATGCTGTCACTGCTTATTCACGTTTGGTGACATTTTTTGAACTGGACTGTTGTATTCTGACACTACTGAACTAGACTGCTGGTTTCCTGACAATGAAGATTGTAATCACCCCAAAGAACTACTTCTGAATAGGTCCACATCCTCTTGTCCTCTGCCTTTGGAAGGTGGGCTAGAAGTAGGTTGAAGCATTTGAGAACCCGTATTAAAGTAGGTTTTGAAAAATTTAGGCCTACCGTTGGAATCGGTACTGCATCTTGGAGAACCTGGACCAATGGATCAAGACCACTTGGAAACCTATGTTCAGCTTGTCACTGAGGATTGAATTGTGGGTTCATGAGCAAATCAAGTGGTTGTATTATGGTTGTGACATAGCCACAGATAAGACTGGACCATTACCAAAGAGAAGGCAATGTTTGCTTGATGTTCTAAAGGAAAGGATATAGATCAAAGCAACAGCTACTACACTGGTCTTTAGGGAAGCTCTTTTATCATCTGAGAGCTAGGTGCAGTGTGTATCATTAGAGGACATTGGGATCAACTATATCATGACAGAAGCATCCACTAGAACATTACATTAAAAAAAATCTATCTTATTTTAATTTATATGTATGTGAGTCTGTATGTTTGACACATGTGCATGGATGCCTTGCAGAGACCAAAAGAGGGTGTCAAGTCTCTGGGAGCTGGAGTTCTGCATTGTTTGTTGTGTATTGCTTGTCAGGGGCTAGGAATGTAACTAGAGTGCTCTGGAAGAGCAGCAAGCACTCTGAAACACTGAGTCATTTCCTAGACTCCCCCTCCCCCACAAGTATAACTTCAAACCACTGACATGGAAACTTGACTCCCTGGATCCAACCCCCCTCCCAGCCATGATAAAAGCTCTTTGAATTTCTTTTTTATTTCTCTATTTAAACATTTTTTAATTAATTCTTTGAGAATTTCATACAATGTTTTTTTTAATATCGTAGTTATTAGAATTCTTGTATATTTTGACCTTTGTGAAGAAACATTTGAAAAATGATGTTTCAAACTTTTAAAATAATTTTTTTCCTTCCAAGAATTGAAGCAGCAATGGTAGTAACACATTGTTAACTATTGCTAGTTGGTTTAAGAGTGAATGACAGAAGTTAATTCAAATTAATTTCAATTCAAGTGAGAACAATGGTTCATTTATCCATTATCCATAAGGCATTCTTGCATGTGTGCAGGCATTCATCTGCCTTAATCAGCTCTATTCGCCCTGATGATGCAGGGAAGGATCTGGTTGTAGGGTAATGGGGGTGACTGAACACTAATACCCTACATAGAACAGACGGTAGCAAAAATTTCTTAAGATCAGAGCTGTGCCAAGAGGAAGCCTGGACCAGTCTGCTTGAAGATGAAAGAACAAAGACAGAGTGAGGCCCAGATGAAAGTGAGTGCCAGTGTCAGACAGGAAGACCCGAACCTACAGCTACATTCCATTACTTTGGTGCTCCTAGGGGCTACACTTAGAGGGGATGTGAGTGGCCACGGCCTGTATGCTACCTGCTTTGTAGCAACAGCAGTGCACACAGTGCCTTCTTGCTACTGAGAGCACATCAAATGGGCTTGTGTTAATAAATTACAGGCTGGAAACTCGGTACTGAAGGGTTAGCAGAAACTACCCTTATCATCTGATAAGGAGTGTTGGCTATGACATCTTATTTGGAAGAGAGGTCTTATGTGTGAGAAGGGAACCATTGGAGTCCTCAGTTCCACCAGATACCAAGCCAGCACTTAATTGTAAGGATTTTGTTTTTGTTTTTTCATATATATATTTGATACAGGATTGCTCTATGTAGCTCTGGCTGTTCTGGCACTCACTATGTAGATCTTGTTGGCCTTAAACTCAAAGAGATCTGCAAGCTTCTGCCTTTAAAGTGTTGGAATTAAAGGCATGCACCATTATGGCAGACTTTAATCTTATGCTCACTACTCAACACAGGTACTATACTATAAACTGAGGGTAATTTATACACAGAACTTGGTAGGATGATCCAAATAGGTAAGTGCTAAATGAGCTGCAGTAGATACATAGATGTAGGAGCCACAGAAACAAAGGGGGACACATCAGTCTTAGGGAGGTAAAACTAGTTAATCAATAGTCCATGCTCTCTATCTCCCTTTGTGAATGGGGAAAAACACAGAAGAAGTCCTTTCACTTTAGTCCTTTAATTCTAGCACTCAGAAAGCAGAGGCATGCTGATCTCTGTGAGTTTAAGGCAAGTCTGTTCTACATAGTGAGTTCCAGGACAGCCAGAGCTACATAGCTTTCCATCAAACAAACAAACACAAACAGACAAACAGACCCTGTTATGCACAGTGGGAGTTCTGTACCTGCAGATTTTACAACATAGTCTCAAACCAGTCATGGGTAGAAACTATTCTGAAAAAAAATGTAACTATATCGAATATGTATAGAATTTCTCTTATTATTTCTTAAATAAAATAGTACCTTTATTACTAATACAGCACTTACATTATGTAGAGTATGTCAGGCAATGGTTTAAACCATGGGAGAGTACACATAGTTTAAATGAAAACTCCATTTCATATAAGAGATTTGAGTACCCATAGATTTTGCTATTCATGGAGGTCCTGAAAACAATTTTCTGTAGATATTGGAGTGGGCTATACAGTTTTTTTCGTCAAAGTTATATTGTATGCCTATGCCTAGTCCAGTCTGGTAAGGAGAATTTAATGAATGATTGAGATAAGTCTTCATTCAGCTGCTGGTATCGGAGACTGCTGACTACATTTGTTAGCTTTCTGACGTGGACAGATTACTTAACATAAACATTAATGAGGAAGATTTATTTTGGCTCATGGGTTCAGAGGTTCAGTCCACAGTCATTGGTCCTACAACTTTGGAAAACATTGTGGTAACAGGAGCATGTGGCTGAGGATAGTTCGCATCACTGCAGAAAGCAACACCTATGCCAAGAAACGGTCAGATGTTTATTCTGAGATCCAAGAACCTCATTCAGAAGGAAAGGAGGTTAGGAAGTCCCTGAAACTGATCAGATTTTTTTAGGCTCTCTTCCTCCCAGAGTAAACAAGCCAAGCTTTGAGAGTTACTTTTAGGTTGGCCAAACTCTAAAGAAGACTTAGAGACCAGAAGTGAAGCTTCCTGGAAGAGGCCAACTCAGGTATCTGAAAAATAGAATCTCCACCTGTAGAGATGCCTGTAGGCTGTGCAGTGTGCTCTAGATTCCCAGCGTTGTGATCTGTCACCTCTGATGGGTGGAACTTGGTGGTGTAGCTGTCACTGAATAGTTTTTACTACTGTGAGAAACTCCTCACCTGTATTTCTGTAAGTAACCCAAATAAAACTCATTGGTTCACCAATTTGGACTTTGATAGTATTCATACTTTAGTCTGTCATGGGCTCTTTATCTGAGGTGAGTAGACATGTTTATTTGGGAAGCTGCCTCTTTCCAGGAAAAGTTTTATCAGACAATGCTTTTTTAGGCCAATGATGATTAAAAAAAACCCAACAGAACCATGTAAGCTTGAGATTTATTCCTGCACCAATGTTGAGGTTTAATATATTCAAAGACTTGTTCAAGACCCACTTTAATCTAAATTTAGAATATCTCTGTTATTCTCAAGAGAATCCTTAACTTAATTAGTAATCATCCTTAATTTTCTCTCCCCATTCTTCATACTCTCCTAGTGCCCTTGACACTCAGAAATGTACCGTTTTTTCTTTATAGATTTGCCCACTTTGGATTTTTCATATAAACAGGATAATACAGTACATGGTCTCTTCTGATGGCTTTTTTGTTTAATTGCCGTAATTTTTTTTCATACAATGTTACATTGTTCTCCAGTAGGGTTTAATGTTTACTTTTTTCTTTGTGAAGTAGTAAAATTTCCAGACATAAGAAACACATCCAAAAGATACTCAGTAAATATAAATAGGACAAATGACCATTAAAATGACCATCTTCTTCTTAGTATTTAGGTCTTGACTTAAATATTCCCTGGGCTATCTCTCTAGCACTCTCCCAGGTAGTGATAATCAATTTCTGTTGTCATATTCCTTATCCATCACTGTATTTCTTTTATGACATCATGATAAATTGAATTTTTTCTTTCCTTCTCTGTATATGTGTGTACATGTATGTATAGCTTTCTTTGTAGACCATTGACCTCATGAACAAATGAGCCATTCTATCTTGTTCATCATTCTATGCTTATGAAACCATAGTTCCAAATGGATATCCAAGTTTGGGGTAACTGCATAAATGAATGAGTTGTTGAAGAATGTTGCTTGTTCGGGGGAAAAGATGAAATTTAAATTTTTAAGTCAATATAGAAAACACTAGGTTTCTTGTTGGCATCTTATATAATACATCCTTTTTCTTAATCCCTTCTTTGCTGTCCCGCTCCAGTCTTCTCAAAGAATCCCATGTTTTGCTGTCATTGACATGGAGATTTTATTTTATCCCATTTTATTGATGTTGAACTCAGGACTTGGTGAATGCCAAGCAAACAGATTTATGCTGAACTATAATCTCTCGTTTCATGTGGAAATTTTAAGCCTGAGAGTTTGTGACACCTCCGCGTAGAAGACAGAAGCAGCCTAGGTACACTGTCAGTCATAACACTTTAAGTTAAATAATGCGAAAGGGTTATAAAATAAAACAATATTCTATTGGTCCATTCAACCCTAGTCTACCTCTCCAAAGGCAAATGTTTAATTACATTTAATTTCTTCTTAATGGTTAGGAATAAAGTGTTTATTGTCATGGTCTGTATTGTTAAATATTCTGTCATATTCAAAGAGATTCTGGGCAATTTGAGTGTGGAGAGCTTGGCGCTAGCAGGCTTTGCTCTTCTTCCCCGTTCCTTCTGTCTTGCTAAAAACCTTTAGATTACATTCCTAAAGCTGTCCTCTATGAGATAGGCCCTTATTTGGCCACTTCCTCCTTCTGAGGCTGACTACCAATAGTAATACCAAGCTATTGAAGTTCTGCAATAAAAAGCCTCCTAGTTAACATACCCAATTAAAATTAAACAACTCATCCTAACATGGATTTCCCCTTGTCCTTTATAAACTGACATTTTTCTATGTTTCATGTCTGTCTTCTATCTAGAGGCAGTCTTTTGTCCTTCTGGGACAAATACCCCAGTCTCATTTCCCTTGTTCCCTTCCCTCTCTCGCTCTTTCTCTATCTCCTGTGTTTGTCTTTTATTCTGAGCCCTCTGTCCCTCTGGGGCAAATAAATCTCCTTTGTGCCGAGAACTTGGTCTTGGGGGTCCTGGGCCAATCCTTTGCCTAACAATATTATTCTCAGTTTACCAATTTCTTATTATTTGTTGATATGCTACATGCAGGCAGCATTTTCCAAGATTTACCCCAAATTTCTCTCTTCCTGCCTTTTTACAGTCCAGTTTACTCTTTTAAACACCATTTCGTATGTAAATCTAAATAAGTTTTGTTTAAGTTTACTTCCATCCTAAAGTGCCTCCTACTTCAACATGCTAGAAGACGAAGATGCGGGTGTGTGCAGTCTTCCTCTGGACCCATGGCTGGTGGTTTAAATGAGATATACCTCCTATGTTCAGGCACTTGAACACTGGCTACTAGTTAGTGGCCCTCTCTGGGGAGGGTTAGGAGGTGTGTTCCTGCTGAGGGAGCTATGTCACTGGGGGCAGGCTTCAAGAGTTTCCAGTTCTGTCTTCTGCCTCATGTTTGTAGTTACAGAGTTCACCTTTTCCTTATCATTCTGTTGCTTGCTGCCGAGCTTCTGCTCTACCACAGTGGATTCTTTTGTTTCTGGAACTGTAACCTGAAATACGTTCTCTCTTCCTTAAATTGCTGTTGATCATGGTGTTTTACCAACAGAAAAGTAACTAATGTGCCATGCCTTGCTTCTGGAAGTTGTAATTTTAGTCTCATATAATCAGGATTGATACATTTACTTTCTGCTGTGAGACCTTCTACTGACTGATAAAAACCCTGTCACATTTGAATTAGTTGCACACTTGAATGACATTGCTTTTTTTTTTTTTTAAATTACCATCCTCAGAGTATTCAATCCATTTTTTGAGCTGGTGGATGAAAAACACACACATTTACATGATGGCTGAGATCTTCCAGTTTCCCACTTTGTCTATTTTTTTTTTAGAGATTATTTTCCTTCAAGTCACTGACTTCATATTTTTAATTTTACTTTCTATTCTTTGCATACATTACATCCCTACTACAGTTTCCTCTACCTCCCCTCTGCCCAGTCTTCCCTCTCTCTTAGAACCACTCCTTCTTTCAAAAAAAAAAGTACAGGCCTCCTAGGGATATTGATTGAACATGACATAACAAATTACAATAAGAATAGGCATAATCTTCATATCAAGGCTGAACAAGGCAACCCAGTAGGAGAAAAGGTGTCCTATAGGCGATACAGTTAGAGATGTCCCTATCCCCACTACCACTGTTAGGGGTCCCACAAGAATACCAACTATGCAACTGTATTCTATATGCATAGGTCCTAGCTCAGACCCATAGAGATTTTATGATTGTCACTTCAGACTCTGTGAGCCTCTACGAGGACTGCTTAGTTGATTCTGTCGGTCATGTTCCTGTGGTGTCCTTGACTACTCTGGCTCCTAGAATCTTCATCCCTCTTCTTCGGGGTTCACCTGGATTCTCCTAGTTTTTGGCTGTGGGTTTCTGCCTCTGCTCTTATCACTTGTAGGACAACGTCTCTGTGATGACTAGGCTAGGCACTTATCTTTAAATTTTTTTTTTTTAATTTTTGCCAGTCCTGTTTGGCTCTCTCCTGGGTCTCTGGGCTGCCTTGCCTCTGGTTCCTTGCTATCCAGACAGTGTTAGGCGTGGGTTCTCTCTCATGGTATGGGCTTCAGGTTGCACCAGTCACTGGGTGGCCTCTCCCATATGTTCTGCACAGCCTATATGCACACCTTAACATATTTTTGCAGACAGGACATATTGTATGTAGACCGAATGTTTTGTGGCTAGGTTGATATCTCAATCACTCTGCTGGGAGCCTTGCCTGATTATAGAAGCCAGTTGCTTTGGGCTCCTTATTTCTCCATTACTAGGAGACTTTATTAGGGTTACTTTCGTAGACTCCAGGGAGTTTCCACTCTACTAGGTTCCTACATTATCCCTGCCCCAGGTGCATCTTAAATCCAGTCATCTCTCCTAGTAGTGTCTCCTTCCACCGCCTCCCAGTCTGATCCCTTTTGTTCCCATCCCTACCCTCCAGTCCACCTGCAAAATCTTTTCTATTTCTCTGTGCCAGAGAGATCCATGTATCCACCTATTGAGGCTTCTTTGTTACCTAGCCTTTCTAGATCTGTGAATTATTTCATGATTCTCCTTTAATTAACAGTTAATGTTCACTTATAAATGAGTACCTACCATATTTGTCTTTTTGGGTCTGAATTATTTCACTTAGGATGATTTTTTTTTCTAGTTCTATCCAGTTGCCTACAAATTTCATGATGTCATTGTTTCATGACATCATTATACTCCATTGTGTAAATGTACACATTATTTTTATCCCACTCTTCATAGGTGAGAGACAAATATGTTATTTCCAGTTTCTGGCTATTATAAATAAAGCAGTTATGAACATAGTTGATCAGGTTCTTGTGGTAGGATGACATTCTACCACATTTGGGTACATACCCAAGAATGGTCTAGTTGAATCTTGAGGTATATTGGTTACCAATTTTTTGAGGAAGTACCATATGGATTTCCACAATGGCAGTACAAATTTGCACTCCCTCCACCAGTAGAGGAGTGTTACCCTTGCTCCACGTCCTTGACATAATGAGCTGTTTTTTTTTTTTTATTTTAGCCATTCTGACAGGTGTAAGATGGAATCTGGGTTAGTGCTTCTCAGTCGTTTGAGGTTCTTTTGTTGAGAATTCTTTGTTTAGATCTGTACCCTATTCTTAAATTGGATTATTTATTTTGTTGATGTCTATTTATATAGTTTGGAAATTAGCCCTCTGTCAGATGTGGAGTTGGTGAAAATCTTTTCCAAATCTATAAGCTGTCATTTTGGCCTTTCGACAGTATCCTTTGCCTTTAAAAAGCTTTTCAGTTTCTTGACATTTCATTTATTAATTTTAGTAGTGACTGTGCTATTGGTAAGTTGTCTCCTGTCCCAATGTATTAAAGGCTATTTCCCACTTTCTGATCTATCAGATTCAATGCATCTGGCTTTATGTTGAGGTTTTTAATGCACTTCAACTTGAGTGTGGTGCAAGGCAATCTATTTGCATTCTTCTACATGATAAAATTCAATTAGAACAACACCATTTGTTGAAGATGTTTTCATTTTTTCATTGTGTATTTCTGGCTTCTTTATCAGAAATCAGGTATCTGTAGGTGTATGGATTTAGTTCTGGGTATTTGATTTGATCCCATTGATGAACTTATTTTTATGCCACTATCATGCACTTTTTATTTCTATAGCTTTGTAGAAGAGCTTGAAAGAGTTGATTGTGATATCTTCAGATATTCTTTTATTGTAAAGAATTGTTTAAGTTATTCTTGTTTTTTGGTTGTTTCTTTTTTCATTTGAAATTGAGTATTCTCATTTCAATGTCTATAGAGAATTGTGTTGGAATTTTGATGGTGATTGCATTGAATCTGTAGGTTGATTTTTTTTGTAGGATGAATACTTTTGCTATATTAATATTACCAATCCATGAGCATGGGAGATCTTTCCATCTTCTGATATCTTCTTCAATTTCTTTCTTCAAAGACTTTAAGTTTTTGTTGTACAAGTTTTTTACTTGCTTGGTTAGAGTTCCCAAGATACTTTCTAATGTTTCTAATGTGGCTGTGGTGAAGGGTGTTGTTTCCCTGATTTCTTTTTCAGCTCATTTGTCATTTGTGTAAAGGAGGGCAACTGATATTTTCCAGTTAATCTTGTATCCAGCCATTTTCACTGGAGGTTTTTATCAGCTGTAGGAGTTCTCTAGAAGAATGTTTTGGGTTGCTTATGTATATTATCTGCAAATACTTAGACTTCTTCCTTTCTAGTTTCTATTTCTTTTATCTCCTTTGGTTGTCTTATGGCTCCATCCAGAACTTTCATTAATATATTGAATAGATATGGAGAGGAACAAGTCTTGTCTTCTTCCTGATTTTAGTGGAATTGCTTTGAGATTGGCTAGAGACTTGATGAAAATTGTCTTTATTATGTTTAGGTACATCCCTTGTATTTTTTTTGTTTCAAAATGTTTTAATTTTATGTTTTATAAATTTTAATCAAAATGTAATTCTATTACGTTCCCCCTTCTCTTTTCTCCCTACTGATCTTCCCAAGTCCTCTCTCCTCAACTATTTCTATGTGCTCCCTGAGTATCAAAATGATAGCTTCTTTTTCTTTGATTTTTATTGTTACATACACACATATGTATGCAAAAATATATAAATACAACCTTCTGACTCTCTTTTTGTTGTCTGTGTGTATATTGTTTTAGGACTGACCACCTTGTATTGGGTAATACCCATTGAACTGAGCACAGGGTCCCCAATGGAGGAGCTAGAGAAAGGACCCAAGGAGCTGAAGGGATTTGCAACCCCATAAGAGGAACAACAATATGAACCAACTGGTACCCTCCAGAGCTCCCAGGGACTAAACCACCAACCACAGAGTACACATGGAGGGACCCATGGCTCCAGCTGCATATGTAGCATAGGATGCCTTGTTGGACATCAAAGGGAGGAGAGGCCCTTGTTTCTGAGAAGGCTCAATGCCCCAGTATAGGGGAATGCCAGGAGAGGGAAGCAGGAGAGGGTGGGTTGATGAGCAGGGCAGGGGGATGGATTAGGGGGTTTTTGGAGGGGAAACCAGGAAAGGGAATAACATTTGAAATGTAAATAAAGTATCAAAAAAAAAACACCAACCAAACAAACCAGACCAGAAAGTTGGCAGGAAAACACTTTTCCCTATCTCTACAAAAAGAAGACTTTTATCATTATTAATTACTGCCTGTTTTTGTAGGTGTAATTAGCATCCTTGGGATGGAGTTTTTCTTCTAGTACTAAGACTAGATTTGTGGATAGATATTTTTAAAACTTGACTTTATCATAGAATATCTTGTTTTCTTGATCTACGGTCATTGGACCTTTTGCTGGGTATATTGGTCTTGGCTGGAATCTGTGGTTTCTCAGAGTCTGTAGCATGCCTGTCTTTCTGACTTTTAGTGTCTCCACTGAAAAGTCCTGTATATTTCTAATAGGTATGCCTTTACATGTTACTTGTTTTTTTCCCTTGTAACTTTTAATATTCTTTCTTTATTCTGGCTATTTAGTGTTTTGATTATTGTGTGGTCAGAGAACTTTCTTTCTTGGTCCCATTGATCTGGTGTTCTGTAAGACTCTTATACCTCAATAGGTATATCTTTCTTTGGACATGTCCGTCTATGATTTTCTTGAAAACAATTTTAGGGCCTTTGAGTTGGGTACTTTTTCTTTCTTTTATTCCTATTATATTTATTTTTTTGTAGTGTTCCAGTTTCTTGGATGTTTGTTTTTGTTAGATTAGTGCTGTGTTTCTTGGTTTCTGTTCCCTCTCTGATCTTCTGGTCTGTGTAGCCTCAACTTCTTCAGGTCTGTATATTCTTTGGTAGAACAGTGCGTTTCTCCTCCCACCCACATTTGGAGGTTGAGACAAGGCAAATAAGACAGTGCAGGATTTGGGATAGGTGATGGGGACTCTGAGATAGTGAGAGGGTTGAGGAGTTTGTTAGGTGAGCAGGCTACCTGTACTCCTGACTTCCTGATTTAATTGGGAGTGCTTGCATACATTGTGGCTTGGTCCTGTTGTATTCTGTTTTCTGGAAATTTGACTTTCTTTACTTTCTTCTTGATCTGTAAAACCAGATGTATTTATACAAAAGTCACCTAAGGAGATAAAATGGAAAAAATTCTCCAGGCATGCAAGGTGCTTTATGTGATAGAAGCGGAATAGTAGATCTCCGACTTTCTAAATGTTCATACCATGTCTTTTATCACAGGGCAGACTTTGTAAATATGCATAATTCTTTATAAGTTACATTATTCTGGACTAAGCCATCACAGCCTCTAATTCTAATGATCATTATACTGTAATCAAAAGAAAGAGAAGAACATGAGATCTGGACAAAATTGCAGCTAGAATCAAAGCCATTGCCAGAAAGCAAACTGCCTTTTTTAATAAGTGCTGTTGTCTACTGAGATATGAGCCAGAAGTGCAGGGGATGACCTGATCTCTATCTCTTATTAAATGTATTTAAATATATGTAAATATTGTGAGGCTAGAAAACTTGCTGTGAAGATGGCGCAATAAAAGTTAATCCCCAGAAAATGCAACATAATTTACAGGCAAAGTATGAATAATTAGAAACTTAGAAGTAAGCAAAATTCACAGAGCCTTTCATTTGGCACTATTATTAAGGGCCATGAAACATACATTTATGAAATACTCATGCATTTTCACACAGCCCTATCTATCTATCTATCTATCTATCTATCTATCTATCTATCTATCTATCTATCATCTATCTACGTATCGATCTATTTATAAATAAAAGTATGATTGCCATTGACACCAAACTGACACCAGGTACCATAACTGTGCTGGTATAATCATCCTTATCTTATTAATTTATCCCATCATGTGGTGATTAAACTTCTTCATTCATCTGTTTTCATTCCAGGGAGAAAGGAAAAATCTAAATCATGCTTAGGCAAGGGGACAACTCACACTGAAGTAGTCATGGCAACTAATAATCCATAGTGTATAGAAAGCCTGCACACAGATTTGTTCATCTGTTGTCCGTAAGATCCCTGAGAGATGTGTGCTGCTGTATTAGCTCCCCTTTGCTTATGACAACACGGATCATTAATACAAGTCAGGAAACTGCTGATAAGGAGCAGACAGAACAGGAGGATTCAAACTCACAGCATAAGTTTGAGTTATTATCTCAACATTATATCTTAAATGGTTTATTCATCATTGGTTAATGCTCATCTTTTAGTCAATATTAGCCTAATAAGGGAAAGATTGAATATTTTTAGACATTTGAATTCTCATATAAAATGTTATCTATATCTCATGATCCACTAAAGATCATAGTATAGAAAGATTATGAGATTTGAACTTCACTCTTGTGTTCTTCCAAAAAAGTAGTTAAAGAGAATAATACTGTATGCATCTAGCACTGTCTGCTTATGGTCCAGATAAGTTCTGGTAAAAGTACCCGGAAAAGCTTTGAGACAGGAAAGAAGTCATATCATTAGGGAAGCCTGTTTTTATTAGTCTGTCTTATTGGTGGCATGTAAGTTCCATTACTTCATTTCAAGTGTGTTCTTTTAGCATTTGCCACATGTCAAAATGTGGAGAAGGAAAAACAACAAAATGACCATACCACAGTGTTACATACAATAACCCTGGGGACAATATTAAGAGACTGGGTCTGCTCTTGGTACTGTAGATATCCAGTGATGTGCTTTAAACAGAGACAATGTAAGCCTATTTACATAGAAGATCAATGTAGGGGATCTGCTGAGCATGGGCAGGAAAACAAAGTCTATTCAACCTTTCTGCTTTTGGTTTTATTTTATTTTAGCTGGAACACATTCCCTTGGGTTCATTATATTAAGAAGATATTTCTTCACCCATCCCTAATTCTTTTACTAATCCTGGTGTTCAAGTTTCATCTTTGTTGCTGTAATAAAATACTTTGACAACTAAAAAGCAACTTGAGGAGAATGGGTAAGTTTTAGTTCACAATTCCAGGTTATAGCCCATTATTGTGGGAAAATCAAAGCAGGAACTTAAAGTATCACATTCATAGTCAAGAGAAAAGGGAGAATATATGCTGAATTCTTCCTTTCTTCATTCTTATGTAGTTCAGGACTCCTGTGCCTAGTGACTGGAATGGTGCTACCCACAGTGAACTGGGTCTTTCTACATCAATTAACAATCAACACAGTACCTCTGCTTCTGGACATACTATGTTGTCCATGGGCAAGTTTGATCTAGAAACTTCTTTACTAAGATTCTCTTCTGAGGTAATTATACATTATGTCAAGTTGGCAGTTAAAACTAACTAGAATACTTGAGAATATGTTTTAAGACTGTATCTAATGGGGTATTCACTGTTATAGTATTGTGACTTGAGTTCCTGCATTTTGACCTCATCATACAACGGACTTCAACATATTCAACCCACCCCCACTCCTCCAACATTTTCTTACCCATCCAACTTTGTGGTATCCTCATTAAAAAAAAAACTAGTCCAATTTGTGCTGCCCGTATTAGGTGTGTGGCCTTCCAGCCCCTGGAATCCTTGCTCTTCCTTCTCAGTAGCTATGAAATGTCAATAGTTCCTCAGTTAGGGATGCGACTTCACACACACCTTTCCTTGCCTTGCTCGGTTTTGTCTGGCTTGAGCACTGGTTTTCAGCATTTGTCACAACCACTATGAGTTCATGTGCACAGAACATCCAGTAGACAGTCTTCCTGTAGTCACTCTACCTCTGTCTTTTAGCGTCTTCAACCCCATCTTCCACCGTGATCCTTGGACCCTCAGAAGAAAGGGTATGATATGGACGTCTCCTTTAGAACTGACTATTCCTCAGTCTATTATTCTTGGCATCATGACCAGTTGTAGATCTCCTTGTTATTCATCATCTACTGCAGGAAGAAGCTTCTCTAACGAGGACTGAGAGATGCACTAGTGTAGGGAGCAGAGGAAACCCTGAGTGAGGGAAGTCCCAAGTAAATGTGTATTTTGACAAAGACATGGCCTGTGGAGGACTGAAGACCAGTTAGCTCATGATAAATTGGCAAAGCCATTACTTATATGGGAGAGGCTAAAGAGAAATGACCAAACATTTTTTCTGAAACTGTTAGTGAACAGTTGATCATTGTGTGCAAAGAAGAGCAACTGCAGCTTCCCTTTCCCAGAATGCCTTTAGAGGCATCCTATAGAGAGTAGCTCCCCGCTTCAGTAAACACAATGAGGTTACAAGTTGCTATGGTAGTGATTTGGGAACCGTACCTGATTCCAGATTCATTCATTGTGTGTGTGTGTGTGTGTGCGCGCGTGCGCGCGCGCATCCTCATTGCAGATCTTCTGGGACCCAAGCACGGGATTGTTTTAATACTGTGTTTATTAGTAGAATGATAGTAGTAAGTTCTCTCATAAGGCTTATGACCTGTCTAGTCACAGGTTGCTGGCACTAATAAAGTTCAATGTGTGGGTTTCTTTTTGTGGAGCATGCCTTAAATCCAGTCAGAAAATACTTGCCTACCCCCGTGATACTTGTGCCACAATCTCATTAGTGTGTCTGCACTGCTAAGCCCTTCATGACTGGAGCTCACAGGACTCACAGCTGGAAAGTCTGATGATTGCTTCTGGTCTGCGCATGCGTCTTCCAGCAATATTACAGCCCCCCGGTGACGACGAAGCTTCCAGGTCAGTACTAGGTTCGTTTCTCCACATTTTATGACCTAAATATTTATTGTTTTTAGAAATAGGTCTTACTGTCAAGTTCTGGAAGAACCAAGAGCATCAGTAATAGAGTATAATGTTTGGGGGGAGGCTTGGGTCAAAGGAACCTCGCTGGCCAACAACTACAAAAGAAGTAATCGATTTTTGCAACTGGGATTTTTTTTTTTTAATTTGCTCACCTGTGGTGTGTAGAAGGAATATTTTTCGCTCCATTAAAAGCTAAGTCTATTTAAACCCATTTTTTATGCATGTATTTGTATATATTTTAGGAAGTTTTTAGAATAGTATTTTCCACAGGACTTTTTCAAAGGACCTTTAGTGTTAACTCTTTATGTTATCTCCTCTACTGTACCTTCCCACTTCTCATTCTATTTAAGTCCCATTTTTCCCTTAATTCTTATGCTACAGCATTCTATCTCTCTTCCCTTGAATGACTCACATATCAATGGCCCCTTACTTATATCATGACCACTATGGGTTTGAAATTAAACACACATTTCTAAAGATTCAGAGCAAATCCACTGAACTCCTAACGGATAGAGGATCTCAAAATAAGACCTGATACTCTGAAACTGAAAGACAAGAAGGTAGGGAATATATTTGGACTAATTGGCAGAGGAAAGGACTTTCTAATCAGGATCTCAGTAGCATGGACATTAAGACCAACCATTGACATATGAGACCACATGATATTAAAATAAGCTTCTTGCAGTAAGGAAGAACCTAAAGAATGGAAAAACGTTTATCAGCTATATATCTGACAGAAAGTTAGTATTTATAATATATGAAGAACAAGAAAAAAGTGCAAGCATCAAGAAAACAAATAACCTAATAAAAATGTGGCATGGAACTAAATAGAGAGCAATACAAATAGCTAAAAACACTTTAAGAGCATCCCAAATCCTAACCTACCAGGGAAATGAAAAACAAATCTACTTTGAGATTTTGTCTTACCCCAGTTAGAATGGTCACAGATATAGGAAACACTTATTCAATGCTGGTGGGACTATAAAGTGCTGCAGCCACTATGAAAATCAGGAAGAGATTTCTCAAGAATCTATTACATAATCTAGTCATACCACTCCTGGGCTTATACCCAAAGGATTCTCTTTATGCTACTACAGGGATACCTACTTATTCATATTCATTGCTACTCTCTGGGTAGTAACCATAGAATGGAAGTGGTAGATGTCGATTAACTGATGAAGAGAGAACCGAAGTGTCAGTACTTACAGAATGGAGCATTATTCAGCGGTGAAGGAAAATAAGATCTGCAAGCAGACGGAAACAATCAACCTGAGTGAAGTAAGGCAGACCTAGACAGTCAAATGTTACCTGTCATTCATTAGTGGATGTTAACTTTGACTCTTTAGGTATTTGTGTTTTATTTGGATTCCCATAGAGGTAAAGAAAAAAGGCTATAGAACTTACAGCCAGTATATTTCAAGATATTTTATTATTTATCTGCACTATTCTGTCATTTCTCAGGGGACACTTTTAAATGCAGGTTTTTAAAATTTTAATTGTCATAGTTTTAATTATTTATATTTATTTTTTAAGTACTCGGTAGTTTATGCTATGCTTGAGAAATGGACAATGCTTTTGTTTGACTTTTCTGCAAGTAGCTAGCAAATGAGTGAGTCAGCACATCTTAATTTGGATTCAAAATTTTCACTGAAAAATATTTATATGCCAGGGTGAGGGGGATACCCAGAAGCCCCCAACATGTCCAGAGGACATTACAGTAGGATAATGTCAAGGGGAGGGGGAATAAGGAAGGATTTTGGTAGGGGTGGGAGGGAGGGGACAATGAGCAGGATGTAAAATGAATCAGTAAAAACAAATAAATTAAAAAGAAAAAAAATTATATTTTAGAACTCCATAGGATTTAAAGTAAAGGGTGGGTTCATATAATTTTTAAATAAACATTTTTCTAATAAATGTATCAAAGATCAGTTTTTAAACAAATTAAATAAAGATTAAGCTAAATACAATTGAAATTAATTAGAATGAAATGTTATTTAGAAATCATTACATTTAATTGAGGCTAGACAGCCTATTTGTTAGTTACACCAATTATATTCCAAAATCCACAAATGGGTAGTGGCTATAGTCTAGGAAAGCACAGGTTTAGGTAATTGGCTGCTACTCTGAAGGATCACCATTAATTTATTTACCAACTTCCAAGAAGGTTTGCTTATTTATTATTTTTATGTGTATGCACACATCTTTTTGAATGCATGCATGTGCGGCATGCATTAATGCATTCCATGCATTGCTGAGACATTTCTCCACTCCCCTTTATAACTTTTAAACTTCTAGAACTTTAAAAATACATATTTTGTATGTAATATCTTTTTTCCCTTTCAAGCAATTTTGAGTCACAATGATCACATTCTGCTTCCAGCGGAATTACGTTTGATGCCTTCATAGTCTCAGGGCCCTTTAAGCTGCTGTCTGGGAAAGCAGTTACAGAGTTGGCATATATTATCAATTGCCCATGAAACTGTGCTTATTCTAGGGAATGACATTTTCATCCTCTGACTAGATGACTAGTTATGCCTCTCATTTGGGTGCATACAAGCCTGCATTGTTTGCTTATATGTTTTACTGTCAAGAGCGTGTCCAGAATCTGCTAGAAGAATTTAAAAGGGCAGTTTTGGATAGGTCTTATAGGTGGCATTTCCTAAGCCTTCAGGATTCTTGATGCATTTACAGATAATGAGCACACATGTGTGATGGAGATTTAGTGTGGAATTTACTTAGTATGTTTATACTTTATTCGGTGTCATGAGTTTTGTATATCTGTCATGCTGAGTGAGGGAATTCTCTCTCTCTGTCCTTTCTCCTCCCACCCTTCCCTCTCTTTGTCTTTGTTTTAAACTTAGCACTGTCTTTGAGTTAAACTGGTGTGTGTGTGTGTGTGTGTGTGTGTGTGTGGGCATGCGTGTGTGCGTGCGTGAGTGTGTTTTCCAGGGTATTTCTCCGTGTTTGTGTAATTGAAATATCTTAGTGGTTTCATTACAGTAGGATGATGTCAAGTTCTTGTATATTATAAAAAGTCCAAGCTTAGATTAATTAACTGTTATTTAGTCATTGATTGCATGGGTTGTATGTTTGTGTTCAGAACAATGTGTTTCCTAAGGGAGAACTCTTGACCTCTCCTTCTGCAAATAACTTATATTTTACTGATATATGCCATTTACTACAGTGAATATGTTAACATCCTAGACAAGGGAGCTTCACCCATTTGCTAATTTGTCATCTTGGCTGCACATACATGTCTGTTACTATCAGAGTGTGAAGGAAGCAAAATAGTGGAGTTAATCTTGGAGAGATCACCTAACCTTTTTATCTCTTCCTAATTGAAAATTAATGCTCAAAAAAAAGTTAAGGTAAGGATTGAATGAGCCTTGGTCGTTACTAACTTGTTCAGTGTTAGGACACAGAAAGTATAGTGTCTGGTGGTGAGAAAGAAGAGGAGGGGTTGTCCTATAATTGGATTTTTTTAAACAGGAACTGCAAAGCCAGTTCAAGAGGAAGAAAGAGGAAAACCAGAAGCACAGTAAAGAATGTTAGTGGAAGAACAATAGAAGTTTGTGTGCAGGGAACTATGCTTGTCCCTTCCCTTAGTCAGGTGCAAAGAATAGAGTCTATGCTGCTTCCAGAGTCTCCCAGAAGTCAGAGCTAGAGGCAAGTGGTAAGGTTGGGTGGTTTATGGGAGAAGCATAATCCTAGGAAGGTGGGGCTAGAGGCAGAAAGACAGTAACTCAAGGAGGAGCGTGCTCTGTGGAAGCAGTCATGGCTTTAGGTGACTGCTGCCCACTCCATGAGACTATCAGAAAACGCCATGGCATTTTTCTGTCTCGTTCTTTTCTGTAAGTTCTCAGCACATCTTGACTCTATGACAAACTACAGAGTGATTGCATTTCTGGCTTGTGTATGTGTAAGAGCTGGCAGATCCCAAGATGTCCTGTGCTATAGTGCAGTACCAGTGAAAGGCTAATTTGTATATGAAAGACACATAATTATAAGCACAAAAATTGAGAGTGTACATAAAATTGTATAATGTCTTGGCTGAGTAATTTTATATCCATTGTGCCTAATTAAAAAACAAACAAACAAGCAAAATGAAACAAAACAAAAACCAGAAGCAAAACCCAAGCAAAACAACAAGAAACAGGGTCTGTCTTTTTTTTTAAAGTATTGTTAATTTAATTAACTACAGTAAAATTGTTGTAGAGTAACATACGTAAAATAATGCTTAGTGATTATATTATAAAATATTAGCATTTGTGCTTTCTACAATTATTTAATAAGAAATATGACATTGTTCTGTGTATTAATTTTCCTACTAAGTCCCCTGGCAAAAGTAAGTTAAAAGAGGAATGTTTTCCTTTAGCTCAAAGTTTCAGTGAGTTCTGATGGGGAGTCATGGCAAGAGGAGCTTGAGCTCAACTCTATATTCATTCCATCCACACAGCCCAAGGGATGGTACAGTCCACAACTGAGGTCTGCTTTCAATTAGACTGACTGTGGTAATCTTTACAAGCATGCTCAGAGTCTAACCTATTGTAGATAATCTCTCACTAGTGTGACTCTTACCAGAGGCTTGTCTCTTAGGTGGCTCTTGAATAGGTCAGGTTGACAACATCAACTAATGATTACATTATGTATTTTAGCAAATGTTTGTAATGTCTGACTTAATAAAGAGCAGGATTTTTGTATCTCTGCTGAATTCTTATTATGTGGAGAAGAAGACACTTTTTCTAAAAGATATCTCCTACATCTGTTCCTTATTAGTTGTTAAGAGTAAACATTGATAATACGAACATGAAGGAACCCCACCATCTTCGATATGACTTTTAAAGTTAGCACAAAGGTGAACTTAAGAGCTAGGACATGACTGCACGATGTCATAAGTGTTCCCATCTAGGGCAGTATTCTAATGGATGGAGAACACGTGATCTTTCACTTTTGGGAGGAACTGGTGTGATGCCTGGAAGATTATGTCATCAGTTAGCACAATCATATTTAAATTTTAAATAGATAGAAAGGTCACCATTGTGGTGGGGAATGAAATGTTCACATTTCACTAACTTGAGACTGGTGATATGGGGCATGAAAAATGATTCAAGAAATAAAAAGAGACTTAAAATTTTTACTGGGAAGAAAGGTGGCAGAAGACTGAGAGTAGTCACCAGAGACAGAGATAGAAAAAAGGTATCAGGGCAAGCACCACATGAAGGATGTTCCAAAAGTGGTCTGGTTTCCACAATGAGGGCGTTAGCAAGACTTTTAAGAGGCTACAGATATTTAAAAAATGAGGACAAGACAGATGTCATATATAATTTATTACCTAGAAAACTGTTCGTTAGAATGAATATAAAATTTTAGGGCAGGAGAGTCAGATGTGGAACAAAAAAAAAGGTGCCCTAGTGGAAGTTAATGTGGTAAAGCAATATGCTTTCAAAGTCAGTCAGGAAGATGGAGGATAATGGAGCTGCAGCCGACAGATGTGGCTAGAATTTATGGGGTTACAGTGGGAAAAAAGAATTTAGAGATGATCCACTCTAAAAATAAAGCACATGGGAGGAAAGGAGGCACAAGGTAAAAAGAAACAATGCCTACTAAAGACTGTCACTTTGGAATGTGTTTGGACCTAAATTTTATCTTTTGCCATAAAAAAAGAAAAAGAAAAACAAACAAAACAAAACAAAAATGAAACAAAAAACCCCTGTGAAGAAAATATCCCTAAGACCTGGAGAGATAGCTCAGCCGTTGGATGGGCACCTCCCCTTGTACCCAACCCAAGTTCAGTTCCTGGCACCCATGCTGGGTGGCTCACAACCACCTGTAACTCCAGCTCCAGAGGACCCAATGCCCTCTTCTGGATTTAGTGCACACTTGCACTCATGTGTACACACACACACACACACACACACACACACACACACACACACACACACGTGAGCGCGCGCGCACACACACAGATGTATAATGAAAAAATATTTTTCTAAAAAGAAATTACATTTAAATGTTTGTTATAAAGAACTGAACTGTGTTATTAGGAACTGTTAATGGATGTAGGATAGTTAACTATGTTTGACTCTTTCAGTACTTAAACCAGTTTTTCCATTTTTTTTTTCAGTATGTGTCTTTGTTATTTTGGCATGGCTAAGATGGTGATAGTGTTGTGTTTTATAAAAAGATAAGAGAGAAGAAATATGTTTGGTGGAAGGGGCGGTGTAGTGTGGGGGAGGGGAAAGGGGATGCCTCTGCTGGCCTATGCTGAGGCACCAGCCACAGGATGGTACAGTACAGAAGAGAGTTTATTCAGGGGCATGGGGGAGGGGAGTTGAAAGAAAGGCAGAGAGAGAGAGAGAGAGAGAGAGAGAGAGAGAGAGGAATAGAGGACAGGACAACTTTGAGCATATGGAGAGAGGGGGGAGAGGAATGAGGAGAGGGTAAAGAGCAGGAGAGAGAAGAGAGCAAAAGCAAGAAGGCAAGAGAGAGAGAGAGAGGAGGGGACAAGCATCCCCTTTTATAGTGAGTCAGGCACACATGGCTGTTGCCAGGTAACTGTGGGGCGGAGCCTAGACTAAATGTCAACAGATAGAATCATGTGTATTAGTAACTTATTGTGACAAAATACCTAATAGTAAGCAATTTAAGTTAGGAAGGAAGGAAGGAAGGAAAGAAGAAAGGGGAAAGGAAGGAAGGGAAGCCCTTATTTGCTTGAAGGGCTACTTTCTGTCATTGCTGGAAATACATGGATCCAGAGGCCAGTATCTGCAAAAGGAAGTGTAAAGTGTGCAAGAAGTGAGTCTGGGTTAGAAAACTTCACTTCCTGTTCTGCTGACCCACTTCCTCCATAAAGGCACTGACTCTTAAAGGTCCAGCAGCCTTTCCAAGCAGAGCAGCTACTTGGGTTGCAAGTGATCCTTCACAAGAGCCTACGGAAAATGCTTCACATTCAAACCACACCCCCGTGTAAATCTAACTAGGTTAAAAAAATTATTATAAAGCATAAAATTATGAACCAAAATAGTTCACACAATATTTAAAAATGTTACAAACTACTTAAGATTCTTTTTTATTCTGTGTGCATTTGTGTGTGTACATGTGTGTACCATGGAGTGCATATGGAAGTCAGAGGATGACTTTTGAACCCTTCCGCTGGGGGATCTAGGGTTCAAACTCAGGTTGTTGAGCTTATGTGGGAAGCTCGTTCACTTTCTGTGCTGTCTGTGCTGCCTCTCTCACCATAAACTCTCTCTTAAAAAAAAACACTAAATCTATGGAAGTGAAATGGATATATATATATATATGTTTTATCATATGACATAGGCCTATTTGTGTTAATATTTGTTGAAACAAAATCAGGTATTCGGAGTTTGACTGTGTGTGTGTGTGTGTGTGTGTGTGTGTACTGGAAACGATGTCGGCCGTGTCCTTCTGTAGAGTTTGTGGAAGAATCAACAGTGACTTCTATGTCATTCTTTTATCCTTTCTCCATGAGCATGTTTGATAACAGCCTTTAGATCTTTGCTTCCAGAGAAAGAGAGGACAGATCAAAAGTTCACCAACTCTCTGATTCTGGTAGAAAGAACTGAGTCAGTGGGATGGGAGTCACATCTGGCTTTGATCTCTTATTTCAGGAGACCTTCTTATTTTAAAATTGTCACATGTCTGTCTGTCTACCCTCCACACCACGAATTGCCTCAGAGACAACTACATGTTCTTTTGTAAGTTTTAAAATTGAAAATAGATTTCTTCTCTCATATAATACATCCCAAGCACAGTTTCCCCTCCCCTCCACTCCTCCTAGCTCCCCCTCACCCCACCTCCACAATCCCCCTGATCCATTCCCAGTCTGGTTCCTCTTTAGAAAAAAGTAGACCTCCAAGAGATGACAGCCAAGCAGAATAAAAATAAAAGATACAATAAGACAAGGAGAAAGCCCTCTTATAAAGACTGGACAAGGTCACCCAGTAGGAGGAAGATAGACTCTCAAGGTAGACAAAAGATAAATCTACTCACACATGTAACATATTTTAAATGCTTTTATTACTTAGTCTTCAGCTGAATTTTAATTTTTACCCTGAATTCTTATTTTAGTTCAGAGTGCTGTGCTCAACCTAAAACGAGGCGACTGCAGACTGAATCTTACAATGGTCTTTGAGTTTTTATTCCATTGTTTAGAACTGGATGTGGCAGGCATACAACATGGTATTTACTGACTAAAGGAGGATTTTCATTTTCTCTTGTGGTAGGATCTTTCTTTTGAGGCTAAATTCTGGATTTTCTGCCTGAGAGTTTCCACTCCACTTTCATAGATTTTTTTTTCACAAGATAATGCATATACAAATATTTAGGGGAACTTGTTGAATATTTAGATTCTTGAACTCAATCTTGCTGCCTGCAGTTTTAGCAAGTACTGTCAGTTTTGTATGGCACTGACTGTAAGTCTACATACACTTGGTTGAACATTGTTAAAGCATTAGGTTGAGGAAGATGCAGACAGATCCAAGTCAGATTTGCATTTTCCTATATTGTATCCCACCTACTTCTGGAAGAGATTGTGGAAAGTTTGTTTCAGAAAAAAAAAATCTCTATGGCAGAATCAGTCTATAATGATTTCTGAAAGACTGGCTAGTCTTAGTTGCACATGTAGAAGTTAACAATTTGTGATCCTCTTCTAGTCATGATTCCATCTCCTTGGATCAAATCTGAAAATGAATACTGCCTTTATCACACTGCTATCTATCATATGAGAAGGGCTGGCTGACTAGTTACAAGGAGATATATTTGGCTGGCTGAGAATAAGACCGACAAGACACCCTCTTGACATATTCGATGCTCTTCCTTTGAGCTGTGCTTTGTACCTTTCAGACACTCTTAGAGTTCTCTTAACACTTCACTGAGAAGTAGACGTCTCCATGGCTACATCTTCGTCCTGCTCTCTGGATTTCAAAGGACCTCCCATCTTGAGCCGCTGCCTCGGCAGCTTTCCTTTAGTAGGAGAGGACTATTGGGGTCAGGAGGCACATGGCTGTCTGAGAGAAGGATGGGGCTGAATAGTGTGGTTGCTGAGCAGCTACTTTGTGCATAGGTCACTTTGCTACAGCTACTAAAATCTTCTTTGTGACTTTTATATATTATAAAAGAGCACAGCACAGAGATTCTAACAAGTCGTTGCTTGTGGCTTCATAAATAACTCTGTTATTTTCTGTATAGCAGTGGTAAGAATACACTTGAAGTTCCAATTTCTTAGCATCTAACAAAGTAACCATCTCTTTAGTAAATGAACTCTTTTCACTCTTTTCTCTTTTCATTAATTTATTTATTTATTCACTTTATATGCCAATATCAGCCCCACCTCTCCTCCCAGTACTCACTCATATCAATCTTCCCCTTCTCTTCTGAGAAGAGGGAGCCCTCCCACTCCTGTATTGCCCTACCCTAGCCCATCAAGTCACTGTAGGTCTAGGTGCATCCTTTCTCACTGAGGCCAGACAAGGCAGCCCAGTTAGGGGGAAAGGATCAGGTTAGTTGACTTCATTGGTCATTCTGTGAACTCTGTCTTTTTCAGGGCCCTCAATCCTCCCAACACTTCCACAAGACTCCTCAAGTTCCATCTAATGTTTAGTTGTGAGTCTCTATATCTGTTTCCATTAACTGCTGGGTGAAACCTCTCAGAGGACAGTTATGCTAGGCACCTGAATGCAAGCACAATAGAGTACCATTAATAGGTGTCAGGGATTGTTCTTGCTCATCGGATGGGTCTCAATTTGGGCCAGTCATTGGTTGGCCATTCCCTCTGTTTTTGCTCTTTTTGTCCCTGAACATCTTGTAGGTAGAACACATTGTGGGTGAGTTGCTGTCCTTTTCCCTCCACCGGTAGTCTTGCCTGGCTACAGCCATCTATATCTCTCACTGCTAGGAGTCTCATCTAGAGAGGCCCCCATAGACTCCCTGGGGTCTTCCCCCAACCCAGATCTCTGTCATATCCTAGAGATGCCCCCTTGCACCCACTACTGATTTTCATTATCTCTCCCTTGATCTCCCTATATCTGTTTGCCTCCCTATATAGTATAGTAAATGAAATTTTAAATGAAATATTTATAAGCAAGAAGGTAGAAAAATGTTTCTATACATATGGGAGTCGAATTATAACTAGAGACTTAGAAATGATAATAAGCCTCCCTATATTAACTACATTCTGTGACTCAATTGGCAAAGTATAAGAGACACCCCTTACCTCTCACTCGTGTGAGTCCATTCATATAGAAGGAAAGTCACCATTTCCTGGGTTATCTCCATTTTATACTTTCTTACAGACAGCATCATCTTTTTGATGACTGTGGGTATACAATTTTGGCATATCTACTTCATTTCTTTCTGATCTAGTGGTTTGTAAGAGCTATATCCTGGTTCTGAATTCTTATGTTGGACAATTTTGGAAGGCTGTTGGGGGCTGACAGGCCAACTGCCAGCTACATAGACAGGCCACCCCTCCCCTCGAGTGAAACTCCTGACCTTCCTGATGGAACATCAAGACCAAGATAAAAATCTGTGACCGGGGCTGGTGAGATGGCTCAGTGGTTAAGAGCACTGACTGCTCTTCCAAAGGTCCTAGTTCAAATCCCAGCAACCACATGGTGGCTCACAACCATCCATAATGAGATCTGACACCCTCTTCTGGTGTGTCTGAAGACAGCTACAGTGTACTTATATATAACAATAAATAAATCTTTAAAAAAAAAATCTGTGACCTTCCCGGGAAAAACCGCAGAATGTCCCAGGCACCCGGCCCAGGGCTTGGCCCATAGCTCACTTCCCCCTAGTTCCCCCTCCCAACTTCCTCATTCAGGGCTTGGCCCATAGCTCACTTCCCCCAGCTCCCCCTCCCAGCTTCCTCATTCCTACTGCTTAAAACTTGCTGCCTGTGTGACAATAAAGGAGACCTTGACAACGGAACCTTGCTTGGTCTCCTTCTTTTCTCCCCCACTTTGACCCTCAGGTAGCGCCTCTTCGGGACCCTGAATAACTAGACCTGCTGGACGGGTCAGGAGGCTATTTCTGTAGAAGATCTGTGATTCCTTAGCATTACTCATATTTAGATGGGGAATTTAGTGTTGAGTGTCATACTGGGAAATCAATGGGCATGGCACACCTTATCCTTGTACTCGAAAATGCTATAGTAGGCATGAACACATGGTACCCAGAGTCTGTCAAGAAAGAATATATTGTACTGCTGAGAAGGGGATTCTTAGCAGCTGCTTGCTCCTTTAGGGCCAGTGCTGGCTGGAAAGAGATAAATGGTTTTGCTCAAGTCAAGGTTGTGTCTTTTCCAGGGCAGCCTACATCTGGTGACTGAACTTAAGTGACTGAGAAAGTCCAGCCATTTCAGTGAGTTATTTGATATCAAATGGGCATTGTTCTTTTCTGGAGCCTTCACCAGATCAGTCAATGATGTTTTGACTATTTATTGATTCAATCTTCTCTTTTATCTAATATATATGTATATATATATATATGTATATATATATATATATATATATATATATATATATATATATATATATATATATATATATATAATCTATGTCAGCTTGTGACATGACTTCTGGTGTTAAATATCTGTCTTCTAAAATGTTAACTTTCTCAGGTGGTTTCACAATCAAGATAATTTGGGGATCTCTTAAATCACATCAGTGCATGAGTAAAATCTAGGCTAGGACAACTGACATCCACTTTCTCTGTAAACTAGAGGGGTAGGCATGGAAGAGGAAAACTTGGGTGGGGCTCTTACTAGTACCACTGGTAGACATCAAAGATGATATATTTTCTGGCTTGTAAGATGCTAGGTGAGCCTTAGTGTTGTGGGAAATAATAAAAAATGGATTCATGCTATTGCTGGCAGGGCACCGGTGGGCTGGTCGGCCAGACACTGGTGAACAATGGCTAGCCTGTTCTCATCTCATGAAGACTCTCTGACTCAAAGCTCCGAAGTCTCTCCATCCAGCTCACTAAGTTCCCATTGGTGGGTTGCTACCATACCAACCCCATGCTTCAAAACTCCCAAGTCCTTTTGGGGTGCACATCAGGCAAACCCACGCTTTGACACCATACCTTTCTCTCTGGAACCCAGTCAAGCCACCACGTGAAGGAAAGCACCACACAAACTTTGTTCAGAATCAACGGTAACTCAACCACTGGTCGAATCAACTAGAATCCTAATCTTGTAAGCCATATTAAATCTAAATCCTCCAGTGGCCAATCCTGGTGGATTCACCATTGAAACCAGGAGACACTAGAAGCTACATCTTGCCCTTTCCCTGTCTCTGTCAAAAAGCCCCTATCTTTCTCCTGCCTCCTCTCTTCCTCTGTCCAACCTGGAAGTCCTGCCTACTAGCCCAGTGATTTGTCCCTTTATTCATTAGGGTAAGGTCACAAGAAGTCACCTGAGTTCTTTACTCATTCCTCATTCCAGACAGCCCCTAAATACAAACAGCACCAGGGCCATCCACAACACCTTAGTTTTAGGGAGACACAAAGTACAGCTAATGGCCATATAGGCTTCTTATTTTTTATTTTGCAAATTTGCTTTTTTATTTTGGATTATTTTTTATTAGATATATTCTTTATTTACATTACAAATGTCCCCTTTTCTGGTTTCCCTTCCCCCCTGAAAAATCTCCTTACCCATCCCCCCTTCCTGCTCACTAATCCATCCACTCCCACTTCCCTCTCCTGGCATTCCCCTACTCTGGGGCATCTAGCTTTTTCAGGATCAAGGGCCTCTCCTCTTTTTGATGTCTAACAAGGCCATCCTCTGCTGTATATGCATCTGGAGCCATGGGTCCCTCCATGTGTACTCTTTGGTTTGTAGTCCATGTAGGCTTCTTAAGAAACCAAGCAGATGTGCCTGATTACCAGAAAAGAGTTGACATTGAAAATAAGTGACTTAATAAATAGTTGCTACCCTTTCCTATTTCTCACACTAAAGTATTAGGTAAGTCTTAAACTTATTGTCAAAAACATTTCTCTAATGAGAAGTCACATACTTCTCATGTTCAATGTTATGCTATGACAACGTGAACTAGTAATTGTGAAAATTAACAATGGTTTCCATCAATCTACTGCAGATGCTACTGAGAAACATGTGAGTCCAATAAAATTCTTTGCCTGGGTCACTGCCTCATGATCATTTTTCACCCCAGGCATCCATGAAAAATGAGGAGTGAAAAGAGAGCCCAATAGGTGAAAAGAATCAGTAGAATATGAGTTTTAAGCCAGTGAGAGGAATGTTTTACAATTAATGGTTACAAAAGAAGCTACATTTCATCGATTTTATTAAAAAATGCTAGATGTAGCCAGTCTTTGTATTATGTATTATTTACTCACACTTCAGTTGTCTAGTCACAATTTAATTAATCTACATTACAGTTTTTGTCCGTTTGACAAGTCCAGACATGCCTAGGAATAGGGAATCTGAACTGAGCTGTTTCCTCTATCCGATTGGCCTAGAGCATGTCTATGAGGCATTTTCTTGATTGCTAATTGATGTAGCAAGGCGCAGACCACTGTGGACAATGACATATTTGCACAATTGGGCCTGAGCTGTATAGAAAGATAGTCGAACAAGATAAGTGGAGCAAGACAGTAAATAGCACTCCTCCACAGCCTCTGCTACAGTTTTGGTTCCAAGTTCCTTCTTTGGGCTCCTGCCCTGGCTTCCCTCAATGCTGAATGACAGATGCACAAGTAGATAGCTCTTATATCCAGGTAGTGTAAATGTTGTTTCTATTTTCTCAGAGGAAGGAATGAGATGAGAGTCATACCCAAACTGTTCAAATATACAGCTTGGGCTGAGCCTGGAGCATTTCCTGTTCTAAGTAACCCTAAGCCTAGGGCTGGAAGTTTCTAGCCTCCATAAAATATAATCTTCCAAGCAGACTGATTTAAATGGGCTTCTCTTGGCTTTTCACTCAATCACTCTGCTTGACAAATCTGCCTCTGAATTCCACAAACTGAACTGCACTAACTGCACAGAACTAAACTGAACTCCATTTAACCGAACTTCTCTGCACTCAATTGAACTCACTGACTCTCCCTGCACTGTTCTTTTAAGTAGTCTCTCTTTCCTGTCCTGTCTTTAAAATGTTTGGCGGATACTATCTCTGACTCATTCTGTGAAATCCTTTTCTGATTCATCACTTTGTCTGTCCCTCAACTAGATGTCATTTTCAAACATGGCTGCTTCCTTCTACAAACTAACTTTCATTCTTTGGGATTAGAGGTGTGTTTTAAGAGTGTGTCTGTATTCTAGCCAAAAGGATTAAAGGTGTATGGCAAGTCTTCATTCCAGCTGGGTCACACATACCTCTAGGTCTTTGAATGTGATCTCTTGCCTGAACTGCCATGTTGCTGGCAATCTTCTACAAGGTAGGATTTTTCCTACTTTGCTTTGGTTAAATCAGTGGTTCTTAGCACTGTGAGAATGTTAGAAATGACTGCATTAAATCATTTCAGAAAATGAAAACTGGACTTTCTGAGAATAACAGCACGAGGTTTACCAGAGAGTCTTAATATACTGTACTTATAGTACAGCAATGATCTAAACCATGAAGTGACTTCTGAATCATGGTTGCTGCCAACAGCCTTACCCTCTGAGTATCATTACCAATGTCAGTAACGCTTTAGTCTTTGTCTTCTGAGAAAGAATATTAGGGTACCCCATCACTAATTTGTACCGTTTCTTGATGCCCTTTAATTCCAAATAGTACTGTTTCCCTACTTCCTCCTTAAAACCATCCAATATCTTCTGTCTTACTGAGAAGCCCCAAGTTCTCCAGGTGTCATTCATGCTTCATCAAGAAAGCTTAGCCTTGAATGACTGAAAGTCTTTTTGTAGTAGTCTCTGATGGGTTTTAGCATTAAGTTGCAGATTGCAATCATCTAAAGAGATTATAACAAAACTTTGATGCTCAGGCTGTAGCTCTAAGACCAACGAAATTAGAATTTCTGCAAGTTTAGAATTTCTGGGACGCTAGAACTTAAAACTTGTCAGCATGCAGTGAAGGTTTAGAACCACTGGCCCACAGGATCCTGTCGAATGTTCAGAGGCATCATGTACTTGCAGGAAGCTCCTTGCAGCCCTGTGATTTTATTCCTAATACTATTTCACATTGGAGTTCCTTGTTGATGCTTGCAAAGTTTTAATTTATTGAAGGAAGGGAGATTGATGAGCTGTAAGAAATGCTTTCTTGGTGATATTCATGATTAGACTACAAGGAGATGAAGTGAGATATTGACAGCATTCCTGTTCGGTTCTCAGAGGGAAAGTGAATGAGGTCACTGAAAGGCTCTTTTAAAATGATAAAAATGGCAAAAGCACATGTTTCCTTCTCCACATTACCTTGCTGGATCATCTAAATGTTAATGTTTTGATTAAAATATCACTTCTTTTAATCTGTTCCTTTCAAACTGATGGCTAAGCATTTAAATGTGTTTGTTTCTAAGTATTTCTGTTAACAATGTAAATTAATTTCTCCTTCAGGGAAATAGTAATTATGCCATTGTGGCTTAAGGAGGAGCATATGAAACATTCATATTAATACGATGTAATATAATGCTTAATTAATTCGTGTTTGCCATGTGTGGGGTTTAATGTAGTAGAGAAGATTTTGTGGCAGAGGCAGAAAAATGAAACAATCAATTCTATAAAAGATGCTTGTAGCTAGAACATCAGAATAAAACCAGATATGCTTGCTTTCTTTCTTCCCAGTTCTGTCTGAGGCCTGCCTAATCCTTTTTTTTTTCACACAAAACAGAACTTGGAGACATTTTTTTCTTTCAATAGGTTGCTCAGAGTTAGAATATTTAGGCCAAAATATTTAACATTCTCTGCTAAATATGATCTAAATTAATATCTGACCAAAGAGATTTCTGTCTTACAGGAAAGTAGTATACACACCTCAGGCCTTCTGCTGCTACGTGCTGCTATTTTGGGAACTTTTAGTGGCCTTCCTGCTCAGTTCAGTATCAGTTTTTCAGCAGTGGTGCTAAAGTTGAAAAGGTTACAGGAGGTGAGGAAGCCATCTTTGTTTACTACCTTATTTCAACAGGAAAATGTTATTTTTCTTACTTATCTCTGAGGTGTGAGGATACCCAGACTTCATTTATGACTCCTTAAAGGGAGAGAGGATTGAGGGCCAGCTGGTACATTTTAGCCTCCCTTTGAGACTGCAAGCATTTTTTGTTGTGATGTGACTACATTGTCTTTTGACTTGATTTAGACTTGATGTGTGAAACATTTTACTTATGCTCCCCTCCAATATCATAATGTCTGTACTAGATAGTTGTCAACTTGATGTGGTTAAGAGTCAGTTGGGAAGAGGAAATCTCTACTGTGAAAAGGCCTCCTCCATTAGATTGGCTTATAGGCAAGCCTATCTGGTATCTTCTTGAATAATTGATATGTGAGGGCTTAGCTCACTAGGGGTAGTGGTCTCTCAACAGGCTATCCTTGTTTAGATGAAAGCAAGTTGAGCAAACCAATAAGCAGCACTGTTCAATGGCTTCTGTTTCAGTTCCTGACTTGGCCTCCTTAATTATAGAGTCTAATGTAAGTCAATTTGCTCTTGGTCAGTGTTTTTATCACAGTAATGAAAGAAAACTAGGACAATGTCTAAGTATATTTGTTAGCCATATTGCCTATAATTTAAAAACCTGTGAACAGATAACCATAGATCACCGTGGCATTTTGCTAGTGGCTTTAGTGATATAATGATATGAACCAATATACAATCTTATATGTATGATAACAGGCTTGTTTAAGACTATACATAGATTTACACTGTTAAACAGATGAATCAACTTTTCTTTTATTATAGTTCTCATGTCTGTACCATTGAAATGTCATGTTCATAAGATGATATATTTTAATTATTCTCTGCCTAGCCCTTTTTGATTTTTCCCTTTCAAGAAGTGCAAGATTTTAGGATTAGGTTCTGTCTAGGGCCAAAGCCAGTCACAATCTGTTACATATAGGGTGTGTGTAAGTCAGTGATTACTAGCTTTTGAACTTTAAAGAAGTAAGGATCAAAGCATTTCAGTGGACCCTTTTTCAAGCTACACATTATAATCTTTTTCTTTTATACATAACTAACACTTTTCCCATTTCTTTTTTCTTTTTTTTATTTTCTAAGTTTTTTTATTTACATTCCAAATCATTTCCCCTTTCCCATTTTCTACCTCCCCGAAAGTCCCATAAGCCCCCTTCCCTCCCTCTTTTCCCCATTCAACCCTTTCTCACTTCTTTGTCCTGGCATTCCCCTACATCCAGTCTTTCCAGGACCAGGGGTCTCTCCTTCCATCTTCTTGGAAATCTATTGATATGTGAATTGTGTCTAGGGTATTCCGAGATTCTGGGTTAATATCTCCTTATCAGGGACTGCATACCATGTGTGTTTTTTTGTGATTGGGTTACTTCACTAAGGATGATATTTTCAAGTTCTGACCATTTGCCTAGGAATTTCGTGAATTCATTGTTTTGAATTGCAGAGTAGTATTCTATTGTGTAAATATACCACATCTTCTGAATCCATTCCTTCGTTGAGGGACATCTGGGTTCGTTCCAGCTTCTGGCTATTATAAATAAGGCTGCTATGAACATAGTGGAGCATGTGTCCTTATTGCATGCAGGGGAAGCCTCTGGGTATATGCCCAGGAGTGGTATAGCCGGATCCTCTGGTAGTGTCATGCCCAGTTTTCTGAGGAACCGCCAGACTGCTTTCCAGAGTGGTTGTACCAGCTTGCAATCCCATGAGCAGTGGAGGAGTGTTCCTCTTTCTCCACAACCTCGCCAACAACTGCTATCTCCTGTGTCTTTGATCTTAGCCACTCTTACTGGTGTGAGATAGAATCTCAGGTTTGTTTTGATTTGCATTTCCCTAATGACTAAGGATGATGAACATCTCTTTAGGTGCTTCTCAGCCATTAGATATTCTTCAGGTGAGCATGGTACTGGAACTGTGACAGGCATGTAGATCAATGGAACAGAATTGAAGATCCAGAAATGAATCCACATTCCTATGGTCACTTGATCTTTGACAAAGGAGCTAAAACCATTCAGTGCAAAAAAGATAGCCTTTTCAACAAATGGTGCTGGCTCAACTGGAGGTCAAAATGCAGAAGAATGCAAATTGATCCATTCTTATCTCCTTGCACTAAGCTCAATTCCAAGTGGATCAAGGACCTCCACATAAAACCAGACACATTGAAACTAATAGAAAGGAAACTAGGGAAGAACCTTGAACATATGGGCTCAGGGGAGAATTTCCTGAATAGAACTCCAATAGCTTATGCTTTAAGATCAAGAATTGACAAATGGGACCTCATAAAATTACAAAGTTTCTGTAAGGCAGAAGACACTGTCAAAAGGACAAAGCAGCAACCAACTAACTGGGAAATGATCTTTACCAACCCTACATCCGACAGAGGGCTAATATCCAATATATACAAAGAACTCAAGAAGTTAGACTCCAGAGAGCCAAGTAACCCTATTAAAAATGGGGTTCAGAGCTAAACAAAGAGTTCTCACTTTTCCCATTTCTAATAAACACACAGATAGGATTGCGATTGAAAGATTATAGAATCTTTGTTCAATTATGGTAACACCTGCACTCAGGAGTAGGTGATTGGGACCTCTGATCCACGGTGAGTACAGATTTCAGTGCAAGCAAAATGACAGGTCAGAGAGTCTATGAGGGCAGTACTGATTTATCAAGTATAAATACATTCAAGTTTAGTATATTGGTATAGAGGTGCTTCTGGTACTAAATCAGTTCAAGAGGTTTGGAATAACTTAGTTTTAATTTATGATCAATATTTAAATAAGTTCTAGTGTTGATTAGCTATCTATGGGGATGAGGTTCTAGATAACATGAATTTGTTAATTTTATATGTTTCAAGAGAGTTAGAATAAGTGATCACTACATCTGTCTGACTGTTCTATATAGTATATAATTTTACAGTGATTGCCTTGGCAACTATAGATATTCAACTATAGGTGGTTTTTGATGCATTTTCCCTCTCTATTTATCCTTTGTATTAAGAAGTTTTGATCTGTTGATTGCCATTGTTGGGAAGGAGTGGTGAAAGTGATATTTAAGGTACTATAGTGACACTCATCAGACATTTGCTTCTTTTCTAAAGCTATGTCTTTAAAAACAGAGAAGAATCATTTTGACCTTTATTTCTTTGCGAAGGACGGGTGTGGGTGTGTTAAACATCGTTTGCTTCTTCTTGTCAAAAGGAAAAAAAAACCTTTAAAAATAACCCACCAATTTTCAACCATTATATTTTAAGCCACGGGAGCTTGTGAGTTATCTTTCATCTTGGCTCTGTCACATAACCAGAGAAATTACACAGCGTTTCCCAAAGGAGAAGTCTAGCTGGGAAGCAATTCAAGCAAAAATATATTATAGAAATGTGATTGTTCAGGGTGTCATTTTAACAGTTATTCATCTTTGCCCCTTCATCTGAAGCTTCTCACTCCTCTTCTCATTTTATCTTTTATGTTTCTGCGTTTTTCCATGGGAGACTATGGCAGAAAGAATGGCCAGGAGGCAATGCCACTGAGGAAGGAGGTTCAAGAAATTTATTGGATTTAAATGTTTTAGAGTAGTGCCTGTAATATCTCTGCAGTTGAATTTGATTATTATCTTCCACCAATCTTGATTTGTACTTGTAGCGAGAAATCTATATGTGTCCAGGTATAAAAATATTTTAACAGTAGATATTCTACAAGGTAGGTGGTATTCCTTCAGGTCAGTTGTCACTACATTTTAGTATCTGCTTTCTGGTGGGATTGTATTTCCAATTAAAAATAGCATTTATTGATTTCATTAAAGCTAATCAGACAATGTAAAAGATTGTGTTGGAAAATCAGGATGTATGCACTTAATATGTCTTAACAATAGTTCCCTCACACCATGGTTAAAAGATTTGTGCTGTACTCAACTATGTAGCTGTGCTGTCCTCTTACGGAGCTCCTTTACACAGGCAGGCTCTCTAGATCTATTGGCCTGGATAGTGGAAGATGGCCTATAGGACATGTGTAGAAGTAGATTCCTGCTTGTTGTTTGGACTATCTAAACTGGTATGAATCTTCCTTGCCACAGGTAGCCCTGTGTTCTCCAGTTGATGGTAATGGTTTCTTTGTGGCAGTCCTTTGATGCTATTTCAAGACAGCAAGCACAAAACTTCTTGTGGCCTCTGATTTAGATCTCTAAGACTTGAGATCTTCCCAGATTCAAGAGTAGGAAAATAAACTCCTGTCTCTGGAAGCATGGTACCAAGTCACATTGAAATGATGTCTACATACAAGAGTTAGAGGGAATTGGGCACATTTTAGCATACGTATTAACAGAATCTAACCTCTGGGTTTTACAGATGGTGCATGTATTTCTCCTATGAACATAATTCATCTCCCCTCCCCTCCCTTCTCCTCCTCTCCCTTCCCCTCCCCTCCCCTCCCTCCCTTCTTCTCCTCTCCCCTCCCCTCCCCTCCCCTCTCTTCTCTTCTCTTCTCTTCTCTTCTCTTCTCTTCTCTTCTCTTCTCTTCTCTTCTCTTCTCTTCTCTTCTCTTTTCTTCTCTTCTCTCCCCCCTCTATGTCACCTGTGTGCAAGTAGTTTGAAGACTCAAGCAAGAGTTATATCCCCAGGGTTCCTTTAGAAATCCTATATTCATGTATAATCATGCATGAGAGTTTTGATTTCTTTCTTTTTTAAAAATTTTATTTAATCTTTTTTTACAGTACAGATTTCATCCCCTCCCCATCCACCCTCTGACTGTTCCACAGCCCATACCTCCTCCTCACCCCTCTGTCTCCATGAGGATGTCCCCACCTCTTCACCACCTACTTCAGACCTCCCCACTCCCTGGGGCCTCCATTCTCTTGAGGGTTAGGTGCATCTTCTCTGACTAAACCCAGTCCTCTGCTGTATATGTGTTGGGGGCCTCATATCAACTCCTGTATGCTGCCCGGTTGGTGGTCCAGTGCCTGAGAGATCTTGGAGTTCAGGTTAATTGAGACTGCTGATCCTCCTATAGGGTCACCCTCCTCCTCAGCTTCTTCTAACTTTTCCCTCATTCAACCACAGGGGTGAGCAGCTTCTGTCTATTGTTTGGGTATAAATAGCTGCATCTGACTCTTTCAGCTGCTTGTTATGTCTTTCGGAGGGCAGTCATGATAGGCCCCTTTTGGTGAGTGCTCCATAGCCTCAGTAGTATAGATATACAAGAAACTCCCCACCAGCTCATTTTTTATGACTTCTTGATCTACAAACCTGTGTAATAAAGAAAATAAGCATTTGTACACAGCTATAGTGAAAGACTAACAAGCTAACTTCAAAAACAACCACATGAATTTAAAAGAGGAATAATGGGAATAACTTGCTGTGGGCATTACAAACATCTAAAAAGGTACGTGTTTCTGTATTCTATTTCTGCTCATGTTCTTGGCTTAGATAACTATCTCCATCATAATAAATTGGTGTCTTATTCTTTAGTTTTTGACTTAACCTTTTGTTTTTCTTTAAGAAATGGCCCGTTTGTAGTATGTTAATTTTGTTCTTCTTGTCAGTGGGAGGTTGAAGGTCCATGAGTCTATTTTTTTCTCTTGACTTGCTTGGTCCACTGTAGTACGTACTGAAATTATACAACCCCTTTAAAAAACTTTGAACATTTCTTAGCCAGGCATGGGGGTGCACACGTTTAATTCTAGGATTCAAGAGGCAGAAGCAGGTGGACCGATGTGAGTTCAAGACCAGTCAGGTTGGTCTATGTTGTGAATTCCAAGATACCCAAAGTTTTGTAGAGAGACCCTGTCCAAATAAAACAAAGATAAAATACCCAAAAGAACTCTGTACATTTCTTATTACTATTGAGGCATGAACAAAAAGCCACATCTATACATTTTTGAGACAGATTTGCATTTGTGTGATAGTGTGCTGTGGGATACTGTTTTATGTGTCTTTAGAAGTTATGTATCTTTCTAAGAGGTTTATATTTTCAATATTTCTGATGTCATAGTGAAGAATTTTGTAACCTCCAGTTTGGTCTAATATTTTATAAAGGGGCTTTATTTAATTCAGGCTGTTCTTGAACTTCATATGTAGTTGATGAACCTCATCTCATGATTCTCCTCTTCCATCTCCCAAGTGCTAGGATTATAGCAATATGCCACCATAATCTAGTTTTGACCTACCTTTAAATAGGAAAAATTCTTTTCTCTTTTTATATTTTTAAGATTTATTTTATTTTTATTCATGTGTGTGTATGTGTGTGTTTGCCTATAGCCTGTGTGTGTGTGTGTGTGTGTGTGTGTGTGTGTTTGCCTGTAGCCTGTAGAGTCCTAAAGGTAGTGTCAGGAGACACCCTGCCATTGGAGTTGTAGGTGGTTGTGAGCCTCCTGATGTTGGTGCTGAGGACTGAACTCTATTCTCTGGAAGAATAGTAGCTCTCAATTGCTGAGCCTTCTCTCCAGTCCTAAGATAATAATAAAAAAAATTGGCCATATTGCCAGCTCCAAAGACTATGGATAAGATACATACTAAATTTCAATTGAGCAGCTTCTTTTAAATTCTATTCATAAACAATAATACTGTCCTTATTTTTTTCTCTTTCCCCCTTGCTTTGTCACATGTAATTAGAAATTTTATGTTTTCTGGAGCATGACAGCTGACCAATTCAGCTACCATCTGGGCCCACATCCAGTGCTCAGAGTTGGTCCAAACCAACGTTTCCCTCATCTACAAGCTACTGGGACATCTAAAGGAGCCGGTCCTGGAGAATCAGACCTGCAGGACCACCGTGACTCTGGCAACAGCAGGCTATCTGAGATGAGTCAGAGATGGTCCAGTATTATCATTGTGTGTCAGAAACCAGATACCTTGAACCATGCCAATGTCTTGATGCAATGACTCAGTCTACAGAGGGAACAAATCCTGAAGAGATATTTCCACAGTGTCTTCATTCTGAAGAAGTCTGGATTTGTAGGTGAAACTGAAGCTGCCAGAGGGGATAGTGTGAAACAGGAGAAAGACCCTTTCTGAGTGCCTGTAGAAGAAGCAAAGGGTTCAGTTTCCAATGACACTCTGACAAACAAATCTTCAGTGGAGAGGTGGGATAAGGAGGAATGGAGCAGTGAGTGTGCAGTGGAGAGAAGCAGAACTAGAGATGAGACTGTGGTGGGACGTGTGGGAGAAACCTGCCTTGGATGGAGGAATATGCTGTAGCCTGGTAGGACTGACAGGGCGGTGTGCAGCATTCTGGAGCTTATACTACAACTAAGCCCCTAAACTCACTGCCTGCTGAATGATCACTCTGGCTCTGAGCAACAACAAGATGTCTAAGATATGAATGGTTCATTTTCTGGATTGGACTCCTTCGACTGAGTTCTACACTCCATGCTCTTTAACCCATGGATGTCACTTTGGCATCCATGGTTGGCTGCCGCATGTCTGTGGTCCTATAGTAGCCAGGGTCTGTGTTCATGTCTGAGACCCTTATTACCACAGAAGGCAATGCAGATATTCATGGTCTGTGCTACAGCTGAAGCAATGTTGATATCTACTGGCTGTGCTGCTGCTGGGGGTCGTATCAACCTCAGTGGCCTAAGCTTCCATCTAAGGCCGTGGTGATGTCTGGGTCCATTCTGCCTCTGAAAGCCAGGTCTGGGTCCATGGTCCTATTGAAACCACAGTCTGTGTTGATGTTTGTAGTCAATGTTATCACCAAAGGGCATGTGGAGATCCATGGTCTGTGGTGCTGCCTGAAACAGTGTTGAGGTGAGTGGCCTGCATTGCCACATGAGGCCATGTTGGTGTCTTTGGCCTATGCTCCTGCTGAGGTACATGATGGTGTCTGGTGATCTGTGCAGTGTCAGAAGGATGGGTCGATGTCCTTGGCCTATACTGACACCACCACCATGCTGAGATCTGTGGCATGTACACAGGAGACCATGTGGAAGTCCGTGGTCCATGGTGTCTCCAGAAACCATGCGGACGTCTGTATGATCCTTGCTCCCACTGACTATAAAGGGCAAGGCAGCTACTTTTGCTGTGGCATTGATGACTGCAGAGTCACAGTTGAGAAAGAGGGACATAGAAGGCATCCGTGAAAACCCCAATTCACCTCTGACCTGCCTCACTATGTCTTTTTGTCTGCACAGAAAGCCATTGAGTAGAACTCTTAAAAGGAGCTATAAAGTTGCTGAAGCATAGCTCTCCACAGTTGATGGCTTCTATAGGGCATGCAGGTGGCAAAGGACTCGGTTTTCTTTACAGAACTGACCACTGGGAGTTTGACCATGGTCCAGTGACTAGATGGACAGCATAACTTAGACTTTTCTTTTCTTTTTCTTCATTTTTTGGAAGAGTCACAAGGGGGCAGACATGAGACGATTGAGAAGGGAGTGTGCCTGGGTTAATTATGTAGAATTCCCAATTAACTTAATTATATATTAATATATATATATTTAATTTATATAATATGTTTTAATATATATGAAATATATATAATTATATATATGAAATTTTATATTTTGAGATTAGATATTCACTGGAGATTGCCTAAGGCAGAACAACAGGATATTTAGGCAAATTATTTAATGTTCAAGTTCATTGAAAAAATTATTTATTTATTTACTTATCTATTGGGACAGGGTTTCTCTTTGTGTAGCCTTGGCTGTCTTCAACCTACTCTGCAGTCCAGGCAGGCCTTGAAGTCACAGAGATCCCTCTGCCTCTGGCTCCCAAGTTCTGGGATTAAAGGCCTGTGCCACTACCGCTAGCCTCTTTTTGTATTTTCAACAGGTAATAGTGTGTCCCAGTATTAGTAGTATTTTCTCTCAGTGATACATTACTACCTGGTTACTTTTCTAGAGTCAGTGCGCCCCTTGTTCCAAAACCAGTGCTAAGGTCTTAAGTTTTGTTGAGCTATGTCAGTTCTAGTCTCAGTTACTTGTCGGTGACCCGTGACTGCACAATTAAAACCCTCAAAATGTAATAATCAAATTCGGTACCCATTCATGTGCTTATTATTCCGTGGGTAAACAGTCTGTGTTGGACAGAACTGAGTGGCTCTTCTTGTCTAACCTGGAACAGCTCATGGAACTATGTAAATGGAAGCTTGAATGGGCTGGGTGATATTGGCGGCCCTTGGTTTGGGTTGGTTTGGTATGGAGGACGTTAGCTAGGGTAGCTAGGTCATTTACTTCTCATGCTATTAGAGTCTGTTCTCTGAGTGGCAGTTTCAATATAACATCATGAAAAGGAGAGAACAGTCACCAGAATTTTTCATGAGGCCTAGACTTGGAGGTCACAAACTGCCCCTTACGCTCTATTCCATTAATCTAAGCAAGTGATAAGGACAGCTCAGAATTGGTGTGAGGAGATAACTCTACTCCATGTTCCAAGCTGCAAGGGCACATTGCAGAGGGACAAAGTACAGGCAGAGACAGAAGGGATTTTTGTGGCCATTTATAAACAACCTACAATAGATATTTAAAGGGATATTTAGATTCTGAGCTGAAATTCTGTAGAAGGTTCCATCCTGTTTTGATAGTTGTAAGGAGAAGACAGATGAACAGTATACATATAAAAAAGAAAGTTTTATTCATTTGGGAGATGAAATATGTAGATAAATGATTCAAGACCATATAAAAACTGGGCATGTATTTTTTGCTATCTTCAGAGATAGAATATTTATGAAAAAGCATTTTTTCTTTTACATAAAGCTAAGAATTTTAGTTCTCTCAGTATATGCCTTAAAATATCAGCCCTGTTATTTTCCTTCTTTCCAATTTATGTCTTTATTATCTCTTCATTTCTAGGACTAGTTTTGCTTGAAACTGGGAAACTTTCTTCTAGAGGATTGTATAACAGTTTCCTCTAAGCTTTCTTCCCTACAAAGAAACTTCTTGGGCAGGAAGGTAAACAACTCACAGAAGCTTGAGGAAGTCCCTGAAACTGACCAGGTCCTTTAGGCACCTGCCTGCCAGACTAAGCAATTAAAGCTGAGAGTTCCTCTGAGATGAAGAGAAGCCACAAGACCAGATCAATTCCCTGGAAGAGCTTTAGAGCAACTGAGGCATCAGGAATGTACACTCTTCAGCCTGTTGAATTGTCTGCAAACTGCATTGTGATTCAGGTTTTCAGCTTTGTGAGCTGTCACCTATGCTGGAGTGGGCTTTGGTGATGCAGCTCTTTAAGTAATTTGTGCTCCTGTAAGTAACAACAATAAATTCATTAGACTTTGGTGGCATTCATACTTTGATCTGCTGTGGGTTCTCTATCTGGGATGTGTAGACATGTGTGTTGTGTTTTCCAAGGAAAGTTTTTGTCACACAACATAGGGCCATATGAAACTTTGTCATTTGCCTTGGGATATTGTACCATTAAAGACAACTGTGTGAGACCTAAGACGTTGGATCTTGGGTTCTTATCACCTAGGTTGTCTCTCTTGAGAACCCCTGATTGAAGTTTGCTTATTGATTAGGTTTCAAAGAATGATAAATTCATTGATTTGTTAACACTGAATTTTCATAACTGGGGAAAAACAAACCTTTCTTTTTTTTTTTCATCCTTGATGTAGATTTACAAATCTACATGGCTTATCAGCAGGAGAGTTCAAATGCTCATGCTTTTCAAAAGTGGGATTCGAGGAGGCTGGATTGGAAAAGAGAGAGAGTCTGCAATTAGAGGAGTTCTGTAGAAATGGATAAACTTGGAAGGAAAGAAACAAGGTCAGGTAGAGGTGAAGTGGGAGTCTGATTTTACTTTCCTGATTATTTCATGGCTGTCCCTCGGAAGAGCAGGGAGACAAGCAATCTTAATTTAATCCTTCTTTAATGATAGGCGTGCCTCGTGAATGCTCTCAGCTCGGAAGGTGATTACAACACTCCTGAACTAAATACCAGTGGCTGCCTTATGCATCTGAGCTTTCTGTTTGTATTAAAAGCCTTCAAGACGGTGTCAGTGCCCTGGCATATTCTGTTCAGACAAGAAACTCAGATAAGTCAGTTGCTATTTTCTCTTGAATTATGGAACCCCTAATCCTTCATTTTTATGACCTTGTAGTTTTAGAAAAAAGCAGGAAAGGCAAGAGACTAGAAAACTTTATGAATTTAAATTTTCTTGGCACGAGTAACATTAGGACATCACTGCGGTCCCAGAAAAGGCTTACTTGGAATTATTTGTTGTTTGGTGAACTAGATGGAAATCATGAAGGGAGCAGTCTTTCCATCTCCTCACCCTTCCTTAATGATATTTACTCTTTTTTCAGCAATCATTCAATTTTCTCAGATGCTCAACACCTTCTCCTGCTGATTACATTCCTGTTTGGTCTCACTGCCAAGTCTGTTGGATTAAATTAACGAATTCTGTTTGCTTTGGTAGGAATGACCTGCATCAACCTTCAGCTTGTACAAAATAATAATCTTGTCAGTGATGTATTGATTCAGTGCTCTTTATCTGCTTTTTAAAGAAATGTTCAGTGAGAAAAGAATCTCTGGCTTGCCTGAGTCTGCAGGCCTGCCTTGCTTACTCCAGTGTGTGGAGAACTTGATCTTGTACATCTAATAAACCCCTTTTCTTTTCTGTTTTTTGGTTCTGATTCTTCTAATGGATTATCAAGTCTTCATCACTATAAGGAAGGCTTTAACATGATCTTTTAATCTATAAAATGACCTGCTCTTAGAAATTATCTACATCAAAGGACCAATTTAGGAAGATTAAAAGCTCTCTGTTTAAAAAGCAAAGCCAATTTTCATTAAATTGCTTTTTTTTTCCTGTCCCTCTTTCATTCGCTTCATAGCAAATAGCTGAGAGGCACTGAGACTTTTTTGTTGAAGAAAATGACTTAAAATTTTTGACATTATAAGATTTTGAAAGCATAATAAGATTTTTAAAATTTTACAGAATGCCCAATCCTTTAAGCATTTAGAAAGCTCTAGAAAATTAAAATGACATTTCCTAAACTTCACTTAAAAAGAATGGTAACAACAGAATAATGACCAGACTACTTGCTGAGGGTGGACAGAGAGATCAGCAGCTGCCACCCCTTGAGGATGAGGCTCTAGTTTGTACTCTGTTTATCTTTTCAAACATGCTACTGGCCTCCACTTTCCATGTTGTGTCTCTTCACAGATGAGGTAAACGAAGAATAAAAGATGATTTCATAACTTGACTAGCAAAAGGCACCATGAGGCCAAGCCTTTGACACTGTTAAATTATTGCAAAAGCTATTTTTATCCTTTCTGTTTATCTATTCTCACTGTGTATGTTAATTTTACAGTTGACATTAAGAACATTTTCGCAATGTTTTCCTCTCTCCCCTCTCCCCATAGTCCCATTTGTTCTCCTGGACAATTTCCTTTGTATTTTCATACCACATATACATACATGATTTTATGTATCAGCATAAAATCTAATAACCATATATAAGAGAAAACATATGCTATTTGTCTTTCAGAGACCAGTCTGATGGACAGTATGTGGTTTTCTATAGTTACTCCATTTTCCTTCAAATGTCATAACTATGTCAGCTATGACTTAAAAAAATTCATTGTTATATATGTATGAGGTTTTCCTTATGAGTGCCTGTCATTGGATGCTGAAGTTAGTTCCCAATTTAGCTTTTGTAAATATAGTTTTGATAAACATAAATGTAAACATGTCTCTGTGATATGTTGGCTTAGAATTCTTATAGATAATAGAGTTACATAGCTAGGTAATATGGAAAACCTATATTAGATTTTTTTGAGGATTTTCTAAACTTATTTCCATAGTTTCTGAACTACTGTACATAGCGTGTTTAATGTTTCCCATTTGTTCATTTTTCCACCAGCATTTGTTATTTGTTTTCTTAATGACTTCTCTTCTGACCAGGAAGAAAGAATCTCAATGTAGTTTTAATTTGTATTTCCTTGATGGCTAGTGAGGTTGAGTATTTTATTTATTTATTTATTTATTTTTGGTGTACATCACTATGAGCTTCTGGGGATTCTTCTAATCCAGCTTCGCATGTCACCATAGGCTACTGGGATCACAAGTGTGTGTGACCATGGCTTCTATTTCCCCTAAGGACACTGGGGTCACAGACAAGTGTGTTGTACCCCAGCTTCCCATGCCACCATAGGGCACTGGGATCACAGATGCATGTGACCATGACTGATTTCACTTGGGTTCTAAGGACTGAAGTTCCGGTCCCTGGAGTTGCACAAGAATCAATTTACCCACTGAACCATCTCCCCAGCATTTCCCCTTTTTCGGTTGGTTTCAGAGTTTAAGCTCTTATATTAAGTTATTTAATGTATTTAGAGTTGTGTTTTATACAGATTGAGAGACAGGGATTTGATTTAATTTTTCTACTGATAGGAACCCCATTTTCCTGCCTCTATTATAGAGAGTTTGTCTTTTCCCTAGTGCATATTTTTGGCATTAGTTCACCTTGTGTGCTGATGGATGACTACTTGTCCATATTTGTCTAGTCTTTTTTTGCTTCCTCATCCATTTTTTTTCTGTTATTTCAGGGATATATTTAGAGTTTGGCTTTATTGGGGTGGGAAGATGAACCTTACTTCAAACATCTTTTTAGAGTTTTCTGTCTGCCATCCTGTAAGTTTTTTAATGAGTAGGAAAAAGGTCTTCATCTTCATCTGTGAAAATATTGACAGACATCTTATTTTTCCACGTTTGGAGAACTTTATGACTCTAGAGAAAGCCCCACTTCTTCCTTCGAGTTTCTCTTGGATTACATTTGTTCTTATGTTTTCCAAGGAGTTAGTGACACATGCCCCCTTTTCTGATAAAGGAAAATGAAGGCCGCTTTCTCTTTCAGTTGGATGAGGCAAATGTAGTATGATGGGAAGGAACAAAAATTCGGGTTTCAAAGTGTTTCCTAGCTAAGGGCTATTCTGAAGCAGCAGTCTGCTTCTTAACATCATATCAGGAGAATAAAAGGCACCATTTCTATCTTAATTCAAGGAAAAATGACCTTCAGTAATACCAATTTGTTAGGAGTTGTAACATAAACTTCAGTGGAATCAAAATTAGACTTCAATAGATAATGTTGATATGGACCCACGGGACCATATCAAGCTATGACAGACTGTGGTAGGCATCAAATAAGGCATTTAGAGACACCGGAGTGTAGACAATGGGATGTGCTTTGTGCCTCTGTAGCATTCTAGAAATTCCATTATTCTTATCTGCATTTTCTCCTCTTTCTCCTTCTTCTCCTTCCACTCGTCCCTTCACTTTTGGAAATATTCATATGCTATGTAGTCCAGGTTGACCTTAAAATCTATACTTGTATTTTTTTTTAATTAAAGAGAATAGCACCTAGAAAAAATTCCCATAACCCTCTGACTCCAATTTGGCTCTTCATATACTTCTGGGGGATCCATTAGGGTCTAATGGACATCCCATGAGCCGTATCTTTAAAGAAAATTGGTTCTTCCTCCCCTAGAAGGATCTCAATATGCATCTCTGGTTGGTTTGGAATTCAATACATAGGCCCCGCTGGCCTTCAGGTCCCAGAGATCTTCCTGCCTCTGTATTTTGAGTTCAGAGCTTGAAGGCGTGTGCCAACCTGCCCAGCCCAGATTCTGTATTCTTGTTTCAGGTTCCTAAACCCTGATATTATAAGCATGTTCCATTACAGCTGGCTTTGGTGATGTATTCTTAATCAATTTGAAGTTATTGCTGGGGATGGATATCAAGTGGTACATTTGCCCTGATTTGTTAAATTTCTAAGTGTCATTACTGCCACTTGGTGGCATTACTAACTTCTCAGTACTTTCCTTTCTCTTTTAAAGACAAGAAGCTTTGTATTCCCACACTGTGAGCGTGAGGTTATTAGGCCCACACTTTCCTAAGGCTCCACTTATTATTCTTCCTCTGTTGTCCCTCGGGTTATCCACAGAAGAATTTCAATCATTCAACCTTTCTATTGTACTTGAACATAGTTCTCGAGAACTGTGTTCTTTTCTTTTCTTCCTCAAATGAGTAGTACTTTTTCACTGCCATTTTTATTGATACCACATCAATAGCAATGAAAAGATTTCCCAGCTGTCCATAAGTCGAGGAATCCCATTGATCACACCTCTTTTCCCATAAACTGAGGTTGTGGAGCAAACAGACAAATGAACAAATAGAGTGGTTGTAATACATTGAATCAGAAGTTAAAGGGGCTTAGTATTTGCCCTCTATTCTACCCAATTGATTTGGGGAGAGCACTGAGGGAAGACCATGTTCTTCAGCAAAGAGTGATGAAGTAGCCAGTGATTATTCACACAGCAGAGCCTTTGTCCTTTACTGCTGTCTGTGAGCAATGATAAGAACCGAGGCGGCCTTCCAAACTGGGCCATAGCATTTGTTGTTATTGCTAGGCCTTGAACAGCCTTATTATGGGTTGGCTATTCATCTTTCACAGAGCTCTGAAATACACCTGGGTAGTGCCCTATGATTAATTTTTTATAGGAGATCACTGCGTTAAAACCAGCCAAAATGAAAAAGAATAGAATTACTCAGTGTGTGAGATTGTCTCAAGGAGCTGTGATGCATATTTTTCCCCTTAAATGGAGAGATTCGATGTCAAGGTTGAGAGATGGAGTAACAGACTGTAATCATTTTGATTTGTGTACACATTACTTTTCATCTGCTTTGAGATAAGAGAGTTCTATTACTATTTCAATAGACATCAGTGGTAAAATGCCAGAAAGCTATTACATCTTATTCTCTGGAAATGTTAGCTGAGATGGGCAGAGGGAATCATTGACAGTGGACTCTTCTCATCATTTCGAGGTGTCTTTGCAACAAGCATTCTAGTTTCAGCTATTTCTTTCCTTGTATGCTGCAATTTCTCCTCTTCCTGTTTTTTTTTGTTTTCTTTTGTTTTGCATTGGTTTTTGACATGATCATTTCTTGTGGAAATGATGCTGTTTATTCCTCTTTAGCAGCTATGGATGTGCATTCCTACTAGTGCTCTGAACTCCATGTAGTTTTCCATTGATCACAACCAAGAAGCCAGTGCCTACCTAAAGAGGGCACTTAGTAATATTGTATGTACTTACTGTATTTATATACATACAATTTTATGAGTAGTGGAAGTCATATTTCCCATTTTTATTATGTTTTCCTGATTAAATTTTATGTATAGATGTATAATGTCCTTTAATGTATTAATATATGATGAAATACTTATAATTATGCAACTTGGCATGCTACTTATTACATATACATTACTTCCATAGCTAATGTTTTCTTTTGAATTATAAAGGTATAACTTCATTTAAATAAGGCATTACAAACACACATACATGTATAGATAGATATATATGTACACCATCTCAAACTTCAGTGATAGAAGAATAAAAGTTCCCTTTTCACTCTTTTTTATTCTTCATAGAAAAACTGAATGCAAGTATCATAAGTTGAGGATAGTTATGAATTTTTAAGCATAATATGAATTATATATACCTGCTTCTTAAGTCCATGTGTATTGGCCTTGTAACTTCCAGGCTTCTGAGGGTAAAATGCATTAGTGACTACATCTCTAGTTTGTTATTACCTGGAAATAAGGTGAAAATAGCTGTACAGGAGATCAGGAAACCACACACATAGAAACTATTGCTCTAAACAAATGTAAGTTTCCTCAAAATAACAAGTTCAAAATCCCCATTTCGCTTTGGTAGTTATAAGAAAATGCCATTTCTTCAGAGGGACCATCACTTTAACATAGCATGCATTTGAAGTCTATCCACAGAGACAGAAGGCATGTAGCATACGCAGGGGTAAAGAATACAGATGAGTGTAAGCTATCTGGTATAATATTCTTTTATTTTGGCAGTGTAGTATTATTGAATTTATCTTCTACTCATTTGCATTCTAGTTTGTCCCACTAAATTTCTTCCCTTTCCAGGCTGCCAAAATATGTATGTTCTTATTTGATTTTCTGTTGCTGTGATAAAATGTCATTACCCAAAGAACTGAATTTGATCCTCATCCTCCAAAACAGAAGGGAAAAAATGGATACTTATAAACTATAAGCCCATAGTTTTCACTTATTTTATTCACTCAATAGCAAGTTACTCTGCTAAATTGCTGTGAAGTGTTTCTAGGATTGGTATGCATCACTAGATATGTAAGAGAATGTTGCCTGTGCCCTGGATTACTTGCTGTCAACCTAACCGGCTCTTGGGGTTGAAGGTGAGGTAGCACAGAATCAATGACACAGACTCCAGGAGCAGGTGAGAAATGCCACAGCAAGTTCATCTTAACCCTGCTGCAAGCTCCTTTAATGTCCCATCGGTTCCAAGAAAGCATCTCTTCTAAATAGCAGCTCCTGATTGACTGGCACTGTCTCCAAGAGCAATCCTTGGTTTCTCAGGCAGTCTTCAACTAGGAGGTGCCTTTGTGGCTATGTGACCCCCCAGTGTTTATGTAGAGATGGCGGCCACTGTTCATCCTACATTTCCACCCTTGCTGGGTGCCATTGCCTCTACATTGTTGATCCCACCTTAGAGAATTACCAGTATACTGGACTGTGCCTGTCTTAGGTTGCCCTGTCTTCTAAGATCTTATTGTCATTGACTAGCAGCCCTCAAAAAGATATCACTTTGGAGGCATGTCACACAAGGGGGAGATGAGGAACAGCCTACATGTTGATCTCACGGATCTCTGCCATCCAAGCATTGATCATTTCCTTAGGGGGGCTGCAATAGGGATTTTTGAGAGTCATCAGCACCTGGAGGGTTGCCTTATTTATGGAATGAGTGCTGGTTTAAGTAGAGGGGGCCACCACAGTTCCTCCTACAAGAGAAGACCAGTGCAATACTAGGTTTTAGACCAGCACAAGACCAGAGATCATACTGAAGGGTACACCTCCAGCAAATTGTAGCTCTGGCTTTGTTCTTATCCCTGGTAAATGTTGGCCATTTTGTTTCTCTGGTGTGAATCTCCAGGTTGTTGTTTTTTTTTTTTTTTTTACAGTTTCATTCAACCTTTGCTACTCTTTCTTTCTTTCTTTCTTTCTTTCTTTCTTTCTTTCTTTCTTTCTTTCTTTCTTTCTTTCTTTCTTTCTTTCTTTCTTTCTTTCTTTCTTTCTTTGTTGTTTAAACTACCCAGTCTTTGATATTTTGACCTGCCCGATCTTATTTTGAACTCACTATGTAGCCGAGAATGACCTTGTACTTCTTAATCCTCCTGCCTCCAGAGGGCTGGGATGAAACTGTGTGCTACTCAACCCTGGATATTGAACCCAGGACTTTATGTAATCTCTGTAGCAACCGAACTACATCCCAGCCTGGATTTTATTTTAGAATAATTTCATTGTATTTTTTTTCTCTTTCTTTTCTTTCTTTTTTCTTTTCTGTCTTTTGCCTGCAGTACATGGGTACTTGGTGCCCATGAAGGCCAGAAGAGGGTGCAGTTTCACCTGGAACTGGAGTAACAGATAAATGTGAGCTGTCATGTTTATTTGACCTGCATACAGTTTACAGGGAAGCCAAGACCGACACTCAAGGTAGGTACATACAGCAGAAACCATGAAAGAAAGCCACTTACTGCCTTATTTCCTCTGTCACATTTAGCTACCCTTATATACTCCAGGCTTACCCACCTAGGGATGGTTACCATCTGCAGTGAGCTGGGTCCTCCTACATCAGCTAGAAATGAAAAAAATGTCTCCCATATACATGCCCACAGGCCAATTTGATGGAAGCAATTCTTCAACCAAGATTCTCTTTTCCTGCCAAGGAGACGACCAAGATAAGCCATCACAGTGTCCTTTGTCTTTTGTGCATATTTGGCAATAAGATAGGAACAGGAAGGAGAAATTCCTTTATCCCCAGATTCTCTTCCTCTTAGCAGTGCCTGACAAAAAGCCAACTCACAAAGGATAGAGTTTCACCTATGAGAGCACAATGCATATAGAACAGTCCAGTCAGGCCAAGAGGTAATAGCTTTATGTTCAGCCTAATACTCTTATCATTTAAAGGCATTTCTGAATTGACAATATTTGGCTTTGTGTTATGGCTTAGAACTTGAGGAAGTTTTCATAAATGGCTGCAAATTTGATAGACAGTGCATGAGAAATAACTTATTTTGATTATATCCTTTATTACTTTTGCAAAAATTTAGACCAATTTTGGCTGATGGTTTCATAGGTTTCAGTCTATGGTAGGTTAGGTCCACTGTTTCCAAGGCTGTGGTGAACCTACTTCCTGATGGAAGTGTGTGGGGAAACAGAGCTAGCTACTCATCCTCCTGTAACCCACGATATTGAGAGAGGGCATGAGTAGGGACAAGACCTCCTCTTTTGGCCGAGTGGAGGATTATCCTGGAGATTCACTTCTAGTCCCATCTTTTAAGGTTTCCACCACTACTCAATAATGCTATAGTAATCTTGAGTTCAGGATTCATGAATCAGTCATCTTCCAAACCTTCACTTCTGAATACTGCTGCACTGGGAATAAATTTTCAGCACACAAGTCTCTGAGGAACACTTCATACTCAAACCATTGCAATAGGAAAGGATGTTAATATTTTGTTGTTATTGCTGTTTGCTCTCTTTCCTTGGGCTGCTCCTTAAGCCATTGGCTTTATGGTGGTGGCATGTGTGAGCATGTCAGTAAGAGGAGAGAAAGGACCTAGATGAATTTTAGCTGCTTTATTCATGGCATTAGTCTTCTTGGGTTCTCTGATGGCTGGTGTTAATCATCAACTTGACAGAAGTTAGAACTACCTGGAAGATGGGCCTCTGGGCAGGTCTACTGGGGATTATTGGGATAACGACAATTGACGGGGGGAAGAGCTGCACATTATGGACACTACCATTCCCTGGGCAGGGTTTCCCTGACTTTAGTATAACATAGAGAAAGCAAGTTGAGCATTAGCATGATTCAAACATTGTTCCCTGGTCAAGTTCCTGCTGCTGTAAATTCCCCACTATGATGGTCTCTAGGCTAGACCTCTAGGCTAAACTAATCCCTTCCCTCTTTAAGTTGCTCTCATTAGGGTATTTTATTATAGAAACAGAAAGGAAATTAAGACAGGTTGATGTGTTAAAATATCAAAGACAGGGTAGCTTAAGCAACAAAAATTAATCTTCTCACTTTTCTGGAGGCTGGAAGTTCAATACGGTGAAGCCATCATGTTCTGATTTTGGTGAAGGGGAGGGGTGCTCTAGTATCTCTTTTCTAAAGGCACTAACTTTATCAAGTTTGGCTCTTATGTGAATGAATGCATTTAATTTCATTTTTAGAACCTCCTTCCCCAAATAAAACAACACTGAAAATCAATGCTTTAGTATATAAAAGTTTAGGGATCCACGCACGTAGAAAATAACACCTATAACGTCTCCTCTAATATTTAAGTTCTAAGTATTGAGTAACTCTGGTGTCTTTATATAAAACTAAAGAAAAACTCATATGACAATGATAAAACATATCCCCTGAAGTTAACATTTCTACTGATGAAGACAATGTCTGCTTTCATTTTTTCCGGCAATGTCTAGTTTACCTACAAGTCTTGTTAGTGCACAAATCAAGCTGAAATGTGAATGTATTTTCAGTCATATAATATTCTCTTAGTACCAGTCATAACTGTAGATAAGACAGTTCTAGGTTAGTGTTTAAATGTCACTTTTATATTTATTAAATATTAATTTCTATTCTAATGCTGACTTCCATAGACACCACGATGTTTGAATGGAGTCCTGAATAGTAAGGTGTCTATGGCATTTTAAAGAATATGTATTGATGGTTGAGTTCATAGTACAGTGATTCAGGAATCACTGGTGTGATTTCTGAAAGTAGATAAACCACGTGATAGAGTTGTGGACCGTGCATTCAGTCATCTTAATCTACCCACCGTACTCTGGTGAGGAAATCAAAGGAACACAAATACATTCTCCTCCTCATTTAAATATTCTTTTAATATTTGTTATGTATCCTTAAATGCCAATTCGAGTTGCTTGCTTTGCTTTTACTTTTGTGGCTTATAATTATGCCCAGAGGTTATTCAATACATTGCATAAATGAACTATAATTTAAATAAGTGCAATGAATTCTTGAGTTTATATTCCCAATGGGGAAGATCAAATTGATCACTAAAGAGTATAATGAGTAAATTGTTGACTAGAATCAAAGAACTGCAAATTAATATTTTTGGTAGAGTACCATCCTACTACTTTTCGAGGGAATGCAATTTACTGAGATATCGGGATTCCTGAATCTCATTACTTCTTGGTGGCATACTTTTCAAATTTTGTTGAAAGAAGAAATTGAAATTAGGAATTTCACTTTTGAAATTTAGTTTATATATTTTGCAAATTAAAATGTCACTCAGTAAATTTGGGGAAATGAAATCAGTAGCTTATACTTTGTGTCAGGAACTAGGCAATGATATGAGAATAAAAAAAAAACACTAGGGAGAAAAGAAAGATGGCAGTGGATGTTTACACCCACTGTGGAGCTCCCCGGGGAGACTTAAAAACCCCTGGAGTCTCTGAAGGGTAAGAGGGTAGCAGAAAAGGAGTCTGTGGAACGCACAATATTTCTGGAACAACTAGAAACAAAGAAACAAAAAACAAAAAAACCCCACTAGTCTTTTGGAAAGATGCTTTTAAAAATTGAAAATATCATCCTTAGTGAGGTAACCCAATCACAAAAGAACACACATGGTATGCAGTCACTGATAAGGGGATATTGACCCAGAATCTCGGAATACCCTAGACACAATCCGCATATCAATAGATTTCTAAGAAGATGGAAGGAGAGACCCCTGGTCCTGGAAAGACTGGATGTAGGGGAACGCCAGGACAGAGAAACAAGAGGGGGTTGAATGGAGAAAAGAGGGAGGGAAGGGGGCTTATGGGACTTTCGGGGAGGGAGGAAACGGGAAAGGGGAAATGATTTGGAATGTAAATTAAAAAAAAATAAAATAAAATAAATAATTAAAAAAAATTGGACTTAAGAAATTGAAAAGGAAGATGGGGGAACTGTGAGGCTAATCTATACCTTTCTGCTGACACATCTCAGTCAGCAGGCTGCAAGCACAAAGGTCGTGCCCCATGAGTCATGGGGCAGCCAGCACCAACAACAGGGAGATGTGCAGAGGCCTGGAGTTCCTGCAGAAACAAGTCAATACAGAATAGGACTGGCACTTAGGCCCACCAGCCAGCTCCCAGAATGGAGCCCCCTGTACTTCAGTCTGTGCTGATTGCCCTGCTGGGAGACAGAAAGTACCAGGCTGCAGTTCTACCTACAAGCCAAATAGTTGTGCTCCCCAGTCTCTTGGAGGACCGGATGGTGTGCAGCAGCCTGTAGGTCCAGCAGAAACATATCCTTACTGAACAGGGCTAGCCCTAAACCTTAGACAGGCTGGCCACCAACTTAGAGCTCCTGCAGCTTCAGCCTGCTCGCCCTGCTGGGAGATGAGGAGTGTGAGGCCACCACAGCAATGACTGCAGGCTACAAGCACAGTGGACCCCAGGGCGGTAGACATGGATGGCAGGGAGGTGAGTGGTAGCCAGCAGTTCACACAGAACCTGCTTCAGGGTGCCCGGCCTATTGGGGGCACCACCCTGATTCTGGGCAAGAGCAGGATATCTGCGAGGAGTCTCAACAATGATCCAGTATTTATGGTACTTCTGAAACCAGAAACCTTGAACCAGACCAACTTGTTGCAATGAATATTCGCATGCAAAGCTGTTTGGGCAAAAAAATATACTACTTAATACACTGCAGTTTCTAATGTCACTATGATGAATGAATATCTGATGGAAAAGTGAGAAAGAGGAATGGAATGGTGAATGTGTGGTGGAGAGGGGTGAAACTTAGAGACAAGATGGTGACAGCAGTGATGGATGGGGGTGGGGAAACATGTTGCTGAGTGGAATCAACAGGGTAGCCTGAAGGTTGCACAGACTCAGTCCCTGACTAAAACAATCTGCCCAGTATCAGAATCGCCCTGGTTCTGAGCAACGGCAAGATGTCTGAGATGAAGAATGCTCCATTTTCTGCATTGGACCTTCTCATAAGCCCTCCGTGGTCCGTGCTAATCCTGGAGGCCGCTTTGGCTCCTTGGTCCACTGCCCCAGGTCACGTTGAAACCCAAGGTTCACAGAGATGTAGGTGGCCCACGTTACCACCGAAGGTCATGCAGATGTCCATGGTCTGTGCTGCTGCCTGAAGCCATGCAGATGTTCATGGGACATGCTGCTATTGGGATACGGGGGTGCACATTGATATGAGTGGCCTGTGCTCTTATGCGAGGCCATGTTGTTGTCCTTGGTCTATGCTACTGACGAGTGTTATGTCTGGGTTTGTGTTCTTACTGCAGCCTTGGGCCAAGTTGATGTCTGTGGCCTGTGTTACCACTAAAGGCCATGTGGATGTTTGTGGTCTGTGCTGCCACCAAGGGCTATGGCAATCTGTGGTTCTATTGCAGTCAGGGACTGTGTTGATGTCCATGGCCAGTGTTACCAACAAAGGCCATGTGAATGTCAGTGGTCTACATTGCTGCCTTGAAGCCATGTTGATGTGAGTGACCTACCACCTTAGACCAGTTGATGTCTTTGACTTGTGCTCATGCCAAGGGCTATAATGGTGTCTGTGATCCCCTGTGCTGTGACTGAGTGATGTGTTGATATTCTTGTTCTATACTGCCACTGATCATTTGTTGGCACGTATTGATGTCTGAGACCATGTGGAACTCTATGATCCATGCTCCTGCTGACAGTAAAAGGCAGGGAATCTATTTTTTGCCATGGTGACTACACAGTCACAGTTAAGAAAGAGAGAAATAGAAGGCCTATATGACAACTTCTTCCCACTCCTCATTAAAGTAACAGCTTAGACAGAAAGCCATTGGGGAGAGCTCTTAATATAAAGATACCGAAGTGTAGTTCTCTACAGTTGATGGCTTCTGTAGGGGATGCAGGTGGGTAAAGGCTCAGTTTTCTTTAAGGACCTGGCCTCTGAGAGTTTAACCATGTTTCAGTGAGTATATTGGCAATACAAATTGGACTTCTCCTCTTCTTCCTCATCCATGTCATTGTAACTGTCATTGTTATCCTTGTCATTCTCCTCTTCCTTCTCCTCCTTCTCTCCCTCCTCCTCCTTCTCCTTCCTGGGTAGAGAGGACTGGGAAGTGAATGTGATCAAGGTTCATGTTATGTTGTGAAATATTCAAATAACATTTCATTCATAAAATTTTATGGAAAGAAAAAATTGAGTAAAATAATAAGTACATATTCAGTGTATGGAGTCTAGATGTGTCCATGAATCTTGAGCTGTATAGGATGACGGAGAACACTTACTGAAAACAAGAGCTGACACAATGTATGAGTAATTAACCCTTGGGAGAAGAAGGACCCACAAAGACCCTGACCGAGGATATGATTTCTGAGGAAATGAATATTCAATACTGTTCACTCTCAACAGCCATTTTCTTATTAATGCCCTATAACTTTAAATAGGCTTCACCATGGCTAACTTTGTCAACTTGACACAATGTTGTCATATGGGAAAGGACTCTCAATGAGGGGATTGTATATAGTAGGTTGGTGTGTGTGTGTGTGTGTGTATGTGTGTATATGTGTGTGTGTGTGTGCATGTGTGTGTGTATGTTTTTTTTGTTTTCCTTGACTTACTTGGGAAGACACAGCCTACTTCAGGAGGCACCATTTCTTAGTCAGGAATATGAACATATGTATACATACATACATATATATGCTCTCTCTATACATTTTATATATATGTGTGTATATATATGTGTATGTATACATACATACATACATATGTATGCATATATATGCTCTCTCTATATATTTTATATATGTGTGTATGTATACACACATATTGTACATATATATGTATATATATGCTCTAGTGAAGAATACACAAGGCAGGAAAGAAACAGAGCTCTTTCCCACTTCAGTAGCTACAGAATCTAAGGTGAAGCCAGCATTGTGTCTTGTAATCAAACTCTTCATTTTAATGTTTCCAACTTCAGCTGTAGTGGAGATATGAGATAGGCAGTAGCTCCTGTAACATTTTCATCTCTGCACGTCAGCAGCTGCTCTACTTTCTGAATCACAGCTCCAGTGTATGGGAGCTGATGATGGTCCCTGTCTTGTGCTCCTCTGATCCTTCCAATAGCTTTGTCACAGTTCACGGCCTTCTCTGACTGCCGTTCTGCTTGAGGTACCCAGAGTGGCTTCTGGTTATTACACGGAACCCTGCTCAGTAGAAGGAATTTGAAAGAGAATCAGAATTGTACCTAATGGAGAAGGAGAAAGGGCAGATACTATCCAAGCAAATAAAATGAGAAATGAACAAACAAACAAACATAATACTAAATATCAAAGTAAGTCATTTTTTGCTACGTAGGAGGGGGTGGGTCCAAAGGAAATGAGACTGGCAAGCTAAAAACAGGAGGGATTATGGAGTGAGCTGTTTGCTTTTGTGCAGCTGACATTAGAAAGATGCTGCGAGACCTAAGCCAGGGAGCAGTGTTAAGTCTATATTCTTTGTAGCCCCATATTTGGGCTTCAGGAAGGATGAACTGGGAAGCCAGAGAAAGACAGAAAAGTCTCAGGTCTATGGAGCAAAAGATCTCCGTAGAGGGAAAATCCAATGTGTGCTTAGACCTTTGAATTGAATGCTTCACAGAAAATCTTCTTTAAAAATATATGTTGTGTTGCTTTTCCTGATAGTTTTCTACAACAGAAATAAAGTTTCACAAAATTAATTTTCCCTTCTAGACACACAGTGTATCTCTTCTTTGCTTTCTAATAGAATCTTCAGTCTCATTTATTTTAGATTTTCTTTTGGAAAAAGTAGGAGGAAAGGGAGCTAGTGATCCATGTAGAGAGGGGATTTTCTGTCTTTCCTTGACATTTTCCATCAATTTAAAGCCCACAATGAGTCTATCCTAACTTTTCTTCTTGTCCTGCTTTTGAAGCGCTGGGGAGAAAAATTATACTTAATAGCAAAGGGAATGGACACCCTGGGGATGGACACCTTTGATGAGAAGAATCAAGGCTGGCCTTGCTGGTCCTACGCTTACAAAGCTGCTACCTAGCTGTTGGAGAAACTGTAGTGTGGCTTCTGTTTCTCACCACCAGCCTTCCCTCCACATCGATTTCAAACAGGACTCTCTTGGAAGTAAACCTCTGATCTCTTTCCCCAAGCTCAAAAGAAGCTGAAAAAAAAAAAAAGAATATTAGGACAACTAGTGTTAGTAGGAAAAAAAAATCTTTGAAAATTATGTGTCTTTTAAAAAATAAAAAAGTAAAGACATGCTTTATGTTTTTACACAGTTTTTCTCTATTGTGATTCTAATTTTTAGAAACTTGATACTTGGAGCTGACTTACATTTAGATTTTTCTGTGTCATTGCCAAAGTCTCATCTAGAAGAAAACAGTCAAGATAATTTTCTCCTTTTGTCAATAAATAATTATTTGCTAATAAATATTTAGGTATAAGTGGATAATTTTGCATATAAATGAAAGTATAATGCACTAAAGACTGTTTATTGAATAATTTATTGTTGTCAATTAGAATTTCCGAGATGATATTTCCCAAGATGGTGCTATTAACAGTATGGAGAGAATAGTCTTAGTGGGATGAATACAACTTTAAAAACTACTAATTGAAGAATAGGTAAATATTCAGAAGGCATTATTGAACTGTAGAGATGGCTCAGTGTTTTAACTGTTTGCTGTAAAATCATGGAGATCGAAGTTCCAATGCCCAGAACCCAAGCAAAAGCTGGGCATGGTAGTATGTGTCTGTGTCCCTGTGCTCCTAGTATACAATGGGGGCAGAGTCTGGAGACTCCTCTGAAGCTTGGCCTGTCTTTAATAAAAGTGAAAGAACGATCCTGCCTCAAGAAAGCAGGAGGTGAGGTCTGGCCTTCATAGGCATGCCATGGGACGTGTACCCTCAGTCACACACACAGACATCACATTCAAACACATTCATCCTCTTATTCCCAGTAAAATATTGTTATGCCATGGGTTCTATTCTTCATTTCCAATCTTTTTACATCTTTGTTTTTTCTTCATTTATTTATATATTTATTCATTTATTCACTTTACATCCTATTTGCCACCTTCCCTCTTCTCCTCCCAGTTCTACCCTCGCAACCCCATTACTCTCTCCCTTCTCCTCAGAGAAGGGAGAAGTCCTCACGTGTACCACTCCACTCTGCCACATCAAGTAGCAGCAGGACTAAGTGCATCCTCTCCCACTGAGGCACCACAAAGCCATCCAGCTAGGGGAAGGAGATCCAATAGCAGACAAGAGTCAGAATATATTATTTTTAGTATTTTTGATATATCTTTAGTGATCCTGTGCCACAGTGCTCCATACCCAAATACCACCAGGAGGGAGCTGGTCTCCCAGGAGTGCTGACACACCTGTGAGCACAGGTAAGACCACCACTTCTGCTCCAAGGGACTCACTCGGAGCCCTCAGGACACAGGAATTGCAGGATCCTTCCGGTTTCCATCTGCATCCTGGAGCTGACCTGATTTCCAATCATTTAAACAGTAGTCTGGGAATGTCTCAGGCTTACGATCTCCTGTCTTACTATGTGTGTTTCTGAGTCATGGGCTTGAGTAGATCACATCAAACTTTGGTTGGATGCTTGCTAGAACTTGGCAGATTAAGGTATAAAATTTCACAGTTGAGTTTGTCAAAGCCTCTGTAATTGATTAATATAACGTTGTTCTGCTTTACTGATAGCCATACAGACCCATGCATTTTGGGAACCAGAGTTGTTTTTTTTTTTTAAACATTGAACTCAGACACTGTGTTCTGTGATGTCTCAGATCTGTAAATCCTGAATCTCTATCTGCAGTAGCAAGAGAGATGCTGTAGCTCATTCCTGAAGTCCTAGAAAGAAGAAAAAATGTTTCAGCTAAAATAGTCATTACCAAATATATCAGTCTCCCTTTACAGTGCTCAAACTATGGTTTTACACATTGGGTTATCAATAAACTTAGAACTATCTCAACTTGGCGGGCTGCTGCGAAATAATATTATGACTACTTCTGTACAGACAGTTCATTTCCCAAATCATGGCACTTTGTTTGCTCCCATTAGATCTTGTTATTCCCTCTGCCTTTAAGTATTTGAATTTCATTTATACGTCTCATTCTGCTACCCATTCTTTGAAATGAAGCTCAAAGGGCTCTTCCTCCATGAAGCCTCCTTGACTAACACCTTTTCTACCAAGTTCCTTAACTGTAGTATGGAGGTGATAGCCAAAGCCCTAGTTTTCTGTTACTTTTCTTAGCATCTTCACTTTTTTACATAATAATTTTTGACTGATTTCCCTGTAGAAGTATCCTGTAGGAGAATCCTTATTGGAGATAGGCATTTGGGAATTCTCACATATATATATATATATATATATATATATATATATATATATATGAATTGTCATAACAGATAAATTCTATAATTGAGGTAGTGGACTTTATTTTCTCTTTTATAAGACTTCGAAGTGTTTTCTGACAAACTAATTTTAGCTGTAGGAATTCTGCCTCTTTCTTTGGGCACTGCCATCTTTAATATGTGGCTTCCAAGAGTATGTGAGATGAGCATAATCAATTCTTTATTCATATCTGTCCAAAGCGACCTAGGTGTAGAACCAAGAGGAAAATACAGAATATGCCTAAGAAAACACTTCCCTGAGCACATATGTTTTTGTTGAATAGGTGGTCATTGCAACTTGCAAGTACAAAGGTGGTCATTGGTCTCCATGACTATTCTGCTCATAGAAAGCCATAGAGAGACCTTATCTACACTAAGTGCTAATTAATAGTTAATAACTAATTAACATATAAGGAATTGTTATCACACCAACAATGAAGGCTGTTAGGAGGTGGGAGACACAAATTAGTGTATGTTTTGTGTCTGATGGATGTAATGGCTCACAATCTGTGTGGTAATATAATCATTTGTTCTAAGGGAGAAGTTTGGGATGGTTCTACATCCCTTCAACCATTCTATGATCTGTAGATTACTATGTTCTATAGAAATATGACCATTCTTATGAAAATGCACAGCTATCTTTTTTCCATGCATTTTTATCTTCTAAGCTCCTTAAAATCATTTATCTCCCCACAAAAACAGCTAAAATGTGTTTCAATTTTGAAAATAATTGTTCTCCTGTTGCCCAAACATTTATTTGTCCTAATGATTAAAGAGCTGTTTTTAGTCCCTTAAGGTGAGACTCAGATATTTAATAGGCAGTGGTGGAATCATATCATTTCTAAGGAAGTGTATTTGTCCTCAGGAAAGATTTGTTGAATACTGCTTTTGCTATTTTTCCCTATCAGGATGCTTTAGATGAACTATCTGTTCACAAGTGCATAACGTCACAGGGTGACAAGGTGTCAGACTCATAGGCAAGGGAAGAACATCTCTTAATGCAGTGCAGTTTTCAGAAGCCCCGACCGTTCTTTAAACGTATGAGTCAACTGTGCTGATAGCAGTTATAAAAAACAAGGCTACAGCCACGGTGTGTTCAGCATCTGCAAGTAAAATAAAATACATTAGATCTGAACCTTCCACTTCATTGTCTGCGTGTCTCCCGGAGAACTGTTCTGCCTTATCACTTTTATTGTCCTTTTATCACAGCTGTGTGAAAAATTACAGTTGGGGCAGCATTCATGTTTTTACCAAAATACATTTTATTTCATCCTATGAAGCAGATTGCTAGCGTTTGCAACTTTTATTGTCATGGCTGCATGGCTCCCTCCAGTCCAGTGAAGGTTGGGCCAGTATTTCCAGTTTAAAAAAAAATTCTTTTAGTTTATGTGTTTGTTTTTATTCTGTGATTGCTTTAGCTAAGCAGGGGTGAATCTCAGAACTCTCATTAAGTTAAAAAAAAATTAGACAAATAAAACATAAGCACCAAACACTGCCAGTACATTCCACACAGCAAATGATACACCTGAGGGTGAATGGAGTTCACAGAGAATGACTTCCCTGGGATTGGATAAGGAGACTTAACCACTTGCTTTTGAAGCAGAAATTGATATTCAAGAATTCAAGAAAATGAACTGCTAATGACTATACTTTGGATTGAAGCCTGCCAGGCAGGCCTTCTAGCTGTGTGAGACACTTGGGGTTAGAAAATTATTTTTATTTGTTTGTTTGTTTTCTCACCATTGTGTTGAGAAGGTGTGACGCTCAGCAGGTTGTACTGGAGTAAAAACTACCATTCCTGCTTGGAAGCATGGTTTTAATGTTTTGGTGTGTTTTGAATGGAAAAGATGGAGTCTGTTTTAGTTGCACAAGTCACTTTACTCTGGAGAGATGGCTCAGAGGTTAAGAGTTCTGGATACTCTTCCAGAGGATCTGTGTTTGATTCCCAGCACCATATGGTGGTTTACAACTGTATGTACCTCCAGTTCCAGGGGAATCTCACACATTATTTGGCCTCTATGGAGATCAGGCATGCATGTGGTACTCAGACAAATATGCAAACAAGACAACAATGTACATAAAAATAAGTGAATAATTAAAAAGACCATGGAGCATTTTAATACTATAAAGATGAGCATGTTTAAATCTCAGATGTAAAAATAATCTGTCTTGAACTCTGACAGTAGCTTGTCATATGCTTGACATACACAAGACCCAAGTTAGAGCTCACAGGATCGAAAAGAAAGTCTATCTATCTATCTATCTATCTATCTATCTATCTATCTATCTATCTATCTATCTATCTATCTATCTATCTATCTATCTATTATTTCATTCCAGATTTTATTTCCCCGACTCCCCAGTCTACTCTCCAACATCCCATACCTCCTCCCCAGCCCCCCTGTCTCCACAAGGATGTCTTCCTTACCCACTTCCCACCCCACCCCACTTCTGAACTCCCTGTGGCCTGCAGTCTCTTGAGGGTTAGATGCATCATCTCTGACTGAGCACAGACCCAGCAGTCCTCTGCTGTATATGTGTTGGGGGCCTCATATCAGCTGGTATATGCTGCCAGTTTGGTGGTCCAGTGTTTGTGAGATCTCGGGGGTCCAGATTAATTGAGACTGTTGGTCCTCCTACAGGGTTGCCCTCCTCCTAAGCTTATTTCAACCTTTTCCTAATTCAGCCACAGGGGTCAGCAGCTTCTGTCCATTGGTTGGGTGCAAATATCTGCATCTGACTCTTTCAGCTGCTTGTTGGGTCTTTCGGAGAGCTGTCATGATAGGTCCCTTTTGGTGAGTGCTCCATAGCCTGAGTAATTGTGTCAGGGACCTCCTGTTGAGCTGGATCCCACTTTGGGCCTGCCACTGGACCTTCTTTTCCTCAGGCTCCTCTCTATTCCCATTCCTATAGTTCTTTCAGATAGGAACAATTATGGGTGAGAGTTTTGACTGTGGGATGGCAACCCCCTCCTTCATTTGATGCCCTGTCTTCCTGCTGGAGGTGGGCTCTATAAGTTCCCTCTCCCTACTGTTGGGAATTTCATCTAAGCTCCCTCCCTTTGAGTTCTGAGAGTCTCTCAACTCCCATGTCTCTGGGGGCATTCTGGAGGGTTCTCCCCAACATCCTACCTCCCGTGATTGCCTGTTTCCATTCTTTTTGCTGGTTTTCATGGTTTCAGTCCTTTTCTCTCACCCAATACCAGATCTAGTTCCCCTCCTCCCACCTCTGTCCACTTTCCCTCCTAGGTCCCTCTCTCCTCTCCACTTGTGGCTTCTTTCTTCTCCCTCCCAAGTGGGACTGAGGCATCCTCACTTGGGCCCTTCAGCTTGTTGACCTTTTTGAGTTCTGTGGACTGTATCTTGACTATTCTGTACTCTTTTTTTTTGGCTAATATTCATTTATTAGTGAGTACATACCATGTATGTCCTTTTGGGTCTGAATTACCTAACTCAGGATGATATTTTCTAGTTCTATCCATTTGCCTGAAAAACTCAGGATGTCCTCATTCTTAATAGCTGAGTAGAATTCCACTATGTAAATGGACCACATTTTCTTAACTGGCTGTCTGTATGAAGAAAAATGAAAATAGACCCATATTTCTCACCTTGCACAAAGCTCAAGTCCAAGTTGATCAAGAACCTCAACATAAAACCAGATACACTGAATCTAATAGAAGAGAAAGTGGGAAAGAACCTTGAACTCATTGGCACAGGGAGAAATTTCCTAAACAGAACTCCAATGACTCATGCTCTAAGATCAGGAATTGATAAACGGAACCTCATGAAGCTGGAAAGCTTCTGTAAGACAAAGGACATAGTCAATAAGACAAATTGGTAACATACAGATTGGGAAAAAATATTCACTAATCCCACATCTGATAGAGGGCTAATATCCAAAATATATAAAAAAACTCAAGAAGCTAAGCACCAAAAAACCAAACAACTCAATCAAAAATTGGGGTATAAAACTAAGCTGAGAACTCACAACAGAGGAATCTCAAATGGCTGAGAAACATCTAAAGAAATTTTCAAAGTCCTTAGTAATCAGAGAAATGCAAATCAAAATGACCCTGAGATTCCACCTTATACCAGTCAGAATGGCTAAGATCAAAACCTCAGGTGACAACACATGTTGGAGAGGATGTGGAGAAAGAGGAACACTCATCCATTACTGGTGGGATTGCAAGATGCTACAACCACTCTGGAAATAAATCTGGAGTTTCCTCAGAAAATTGGAAATAGAGCTACCTGAAGACCTAGCAATACCATTCTTGGGAATATACCCAAAAGATGCCCCACCAGGCCACAGGGGCATGTGTTCCACTATGTTCATAGTGGCCTTGTGATAGCCAGAAGCTGGAATCAACCCAGATGTCCCATGACAGAAGAAAAGGAAGTCTTTAGAAATTCTAGACAACTATAAATATGGATACACGGATGCTAAGAGAAAGGGCGGAAAAGACCCAAGGCAAAGAAGGGAAGGTGGGGGCATTACTGTGGAGTCTATATTTATTTTAAATAGTCCTGTTCCTATCCTACTTTTCAACCACTTCCCCCATGTGCCCCCACAAAATACAAGGAGAAAACTAGAATGGATAAGGCTTTCTTGTTATCCCTTCTGTCCCTGTGGGTATCTCAAGGTCTAAGAACAGGAACAGGGTAAGTATAGAGCACAGACTCTGGGATCAGAGCTCAGGCGTCTTCTGCAATTTGTGGTCCTGTAGTCATAAAAGCTTGGGTTGCTGTTACCTCCAAACGGCTTCTCATTCTTCTGCCATAGCTCATTTGAAGTCCATTTGATGTCTAACAACATCAGACCCTTCATATTCTTTAATTGCAGAGGCTCTGTGTGGATGCCTTCACACAGAAACTTGAGTAAGGTTCAAAACCAGAGCTCCCCAAAGTCACAGCAAGGTATACGGTTAGAATTCCTCCCAGATTCTGCCACATGGATGGTGCCATTGTTCAATTATTAAACATTTCTTGGGCACCCAAACAAATAAGACTGGCCAGTATCGCACATATAAGAAAGCACGAGCATCTCTGGTTATTTCAACCACTGTGGCTCCAGTTCTAAAATGGTAAAGGTTTCATAACATTAGAGGATAGTCTAATAACTGTGATCAAACAGAATAGTCAGTTGGGGACACTTGTAGCACAAATTCAATTGTTTTCTAAAGCCAGAGGAAGTAATATGGCCCAAGGCTACTTAGGAAAGCACTGTAGCAAATATAGATAGATAATGAAAGAAATCGTTTCAGAGGCATGAAATGCCTTCATTTACATTAAGGAAGGGGAAGCAATTCTGTTTGCATTTCCAGCCCACTTCTCTGGGGCTTCCTTGCATCTACACTGAAAACACACTGCATCTGAGATTTGTTGTACAGATTGGGGGGAAATTATGCCCTTTGCCTCGAGGCTCTGAGCTGAACATTTACAAATAGATTCATCTGGGCTATGTTGGAAGAAGATACACTCAAAACTGTCCAAGGAGACAGAAGGAGGCCCATCTATGTATAAAAGCCAGAACTGGGCTGCCTTTGCTTTTGCTATTGTAAAATTCATTCCATTCAAATCCCAGCTAGTGAAAATGTGCATCTGTAAATAAAAAATAAATCAAGGGAATGTATTAATCCTGCAGCTGCTGTCCACTTAACTTTCCTTATAAAAAATAACTCAATTTTCTGGACTGAATGTTCTTTCTATTTAGCAATGTGGTAGCAATTTGAGGGGTGACAAAATAAATATTGAAATCTATTTATGAGTAAAAACCTTGGCAGTAAAAGCAGTCTTGCTGCAAGTGTACAATCATTTGCTTCTATAATTTCATGAAAACTTGAGGTTCAGGGTCTGACCCCATAATTCCATTACAGGGTTGATTGTTATGGTATTTGTCCATGCTATTAGTTAATTTCTCTCTATCCTAGGAGTGATGCTGGGCATCAGTCAATGAGGCTGCCTTCAATGATTTAATGACCCCTGGACAATTTTTCTTACTTGTACTTGTTTGTGTTTGCCTGTTTGTTTTTGAGACAGAGTTTTTCCTATGTAATCCTGGATTTCCTGCAACTTGCTCTGTAGACCATGCTGGCCTCAGTCTCACAGAGTCTGCGTCTGCTTCTCACATGCTGGCATTAGAGGCGTGCACCACCACTGCTGAGCTCCTACCTGTGTTTCATAGTGATTAAAATGATCATTTTTTAAATTGCTAGAACATTTCTATGGGAAAGACATAGCTAAAATTACGTTTAAAAACACTTCATCTATCATAATCCTTTAGAATAAGAAATGAAGCAAGATTTCAAGAAAAAAAAGAATCAAAAGTGTTTAAGTCCCATTGGAATGGTTAAAAATCTTGGAGGCGAGTTTGATACGTGAAAGAACATTTTATTATCAGTTGCTTATAGCAATTCACACTTTATAGCTAGCAGTCCCAGAGGGTGAGGCAGGAGAATTGCCATGAGATTGAGGTTTCAGTTTGAGACTATCTTAAATTATCAATAAAATATCCTCTTCGTCCTTGTCCTCATCCTCCTCATCCTCGTCCTCGTCCTCCTTCTCCACCACCACCACCACCACCACCACCACCACCACCACCTTCACCACCACCACAACAACAAATGACCTATTTTCTCTGTGGGTGGCTGGAAATTCTGACAGGACCTGGCATAAAGCTCTTTGTATGGCTTTGGGATAGAGTTAGAGTAGATGTAGCTTATTAAGAATAATTTCATTCTAGTGAAATTCAAGAGATCAAGAGCTTGTTTTGGGGAGAGAAGCATGAAGTAGATGAAGTACTCTGAAAGAAACACCCAAATCAAGCACAGAACTAAAGTGGATGTGACTTTGCAACATCAAAAAATTTACCTGTAAATGGGGTTGCATAATTCCTAGGCTTGTAATTTTTCCTTCTTCTCCGTTTCTGTCCCTTTATATTATGATCCTGTGAACTGAACTCAAGGCCTTGCTCAGTAATGCTTCCCACTAAGATACAGCTCAGACCTTTAATTTCATTTTTTAATTTTGAGACTAGATCTCACTAAATTGTCAGGGCTGTTAAGGCTTGGCTTATGATTTTTTTGTCTCAGTCCCAGATAGCGGGGATGGCAGGTAAACACCACATCATATCCATTTCTACATTTCCTTTTAGTGTTTTGGTAATTTTACTGTCTATTAGTCTTTGTATTAAGAATGCTAACACATACTCTTGACAGTGAGAATTTTGCCTTTAACTCTCAGAAAGATCTTAGTGGGAAATTTGCTTATGTCTTTCTGATTTTGAAGACACAGTGCTTGTGCAGTTAAACCCATTTGGTTTTGACTAGTTGTAGGTAGCAAGGACTGGTCAGCAAGGACAGCTCAATTCCATTTCCTCTTTCCCTTAATTTTTATAATAATGAGTAAAACTCTTACTGAAGTGGCATTCTACTTGGCACTTGTAGTCCTCAAGGCCTAAAGAGTTTGTTCTGGCGGAATTTTGGAGTGGTTGGAGAAAAGTTAAGTCTCTTAGAATCACCCCTTTCGGTCTCTGGGCTTGCAATTTCAGGTTTTCCTGTGGACTGCGTTGTGCAGAGGTACATTACTCTCCTCTTGCACCCTGGAACTGTTTCTTCCTCCTATTAAGCCTGCTGGTGCTCACTGTGTCTGTTGCTCCCCGAAACAATGAGATTAATGACAGTATTTCATGTTCACCTGTTCCCACCATCGCCAACAATCCATTTTCATTTTTGTGCCTTTCTATAAGAGGCAAACCGAGGAAATCAAATAAACTCGCATAATTCCATTTCACAATCAGCAGCTGATTATTCTCAGTTTGGAGACTAGCAACTAGAAAACAAGAAGAAGCTGGCTGAAATCCAGACTTTGCTGGGTTCTGGCAGATCTTAGGGTTGTGTGAAGTGCCTTTTGTTGCTATTTTACTAGATTGTATTTGATAATGGTAATTAAATTTTAGATGGGTACTGTGGATGATAGATTGCATTATTTTTCCTCATGAGAAAAAAAATATTGGTTTAAAATGGAGTTGTGATTAATTACAGAATTTTCTTTTCAAAGACAAGAAATTGTCCTCATGTAAGCAGGCACTTTTCTTCACCACATTATGCTATTAATATGCTAATGCGAATGGGCTTTTGTTGACTTGCAGAGTAAAACAAAAGCTGTAAGAGAGCAGCCTGATTCCAGCTTATCACCTAAGTGTTTGTCTCATTTGCTAAATAGAAAAGCATTACATGCTCAGGTGTATATCTTGTGTATTATGAGGTTTCACAAGACATTTTAGTACACTTCAAAAAGAGAACCTGGGCCAGAGTTCAGGTTCTACTGCTGTATTGGTAAAAATGAACCCAGTACTCTGAGGGTGAGCAAAATGTAAATAAAGGAAGCAAATGTAAGGCAGATTGATACTAAGCTATCTGTTATCCTATAGATAAGGACAGGTAATCTTCAGGCTATGTGAGATTAATTGTCTAGCAGCTTATTGGTACTCAAAGAGCTACTTATGGGGATACAAGAGAATCCATCTGCTAGCTCTCTCACAACCAGTCTCTACTTAACTAAAGGTGACTCTGGGTGGAGCTGGTGTTCCCATCATTTTGGGTCATGCCATTTAGCTATGTACTAGAAGAACCAGATTCCATGTCACGTAGCTGGGTCATTCGTCAGAAATGGTGGGAAGAGATATTGATTATAGACTCTTGAATGCAGTATGCAAACTCACGCTATTGATTCTTAGTGATACACTAAGAAAGACTGAGTGCCCCTCCAGTCAGGCCAGCTGGAGAAAATTTGAGACTGTTCATTTGTCACATCAATATGAGCAATAATTTTTATCATCGTTGGCACAAAATTACTGTGTATTTCTGCTGTTGCTTTCTGTGCATTTCTTCCATATTTTGGTTTCTATTTTTGTGTATCGTATTTTCATAGATCAAAATGCTCCTTTCTTCTTCATATCTTGAGTTATGCCATGGCATGAAGAAGAATCATCACTTAGACAAAATTTAAAGATTGGAAGGATGGCTTAGGTAGTGAAGTGCTTGCTTTGTCTTGTGAAGGCCTGAGGTTTATTTTATTTTATTTAGACATTTTATTTGATGATAATAATGGTGGTGATGTCAGTGTTGGTGTAGGTGGTGGTGTGTGATTGATGTGTGTGTATGAGTGTGTGAGTGTGGGAGGATGTGTGCCACAGTGCATGTGTAGAGGTCAGAGACAACTTTAGAAATCAATCTTCTTTCTCTTCTTCTTGCTCTCCTCCTCCTCCTTCTGCCATAGATTCCAGGGTTCAAACACAGGCCTTAAGGGTTGAATGATAAGTACTGATACTTTCTGAGCCATTTTGCTAACCTTGACTTGTATTTTAATTGTTTATTTTTGAGACAAGTTTATAAACCTAGGCTGTCCTCAAAATTGCAATCTTTTTGTCTCAACCTCCAAAACGCTGTAGTCAGAGGCATATTCTTTTACATTGGACTTTTCTATTTGACAGGAATAAAGATAATCTATATGTATATATATATATATATATATATATATATATATATTTACAATTTAAGTTATTTGAGACTCTTATTGATATTACCTTTTGTTTATCTTTGACATATATTATTTTGCCATTGTAGTACATATGCATATTATTTTTATGGTTTCTACTTTATGATATCATTGTGTACAAAATTATCTGATACTAGGCTTGCCTTTTCATGCCCCTCCCCCAAGAATAAATATGGTCAAATTGATGCTGAACTACCCCATAAGTCTTCAAACCATTTACTTATTCAATAAATATTGATGGCACAGTCCAAGGGCTGTGCACTGTTCTAGGTGCTGGCAACACAGTGCTAAATGAAACATAAGGGATGCTTTGTAGAGTCTTTGAGAACTTAGAAAAAGTAGAAAGTATTGCAAAGGAGACACAAGAAGCTAGTTCAGGGCATAAAGTATTTGATTAGAAACATGAGATGTGTTTTGGGATTTAAAATCTAAATTCCCCCTGGGCTGTGTAGTTGAGCTGTTTTCTTATATATAGTGCAGTCCTACTTTGTACGCTGAATGGGAGTCCTCTGTATTTGAAATACTAAGTCTACTTGGTTGGTATTCGTGGTGTGGGATAATCATTAATGACACTCCATAGGTCAAGCATTGCAATACGGTTCTGTGAAAACTGCTTTGATAAGGGTAGCAGTATTCCCAAGGCAGACTCTGTAAGGCAATCTGAACTTGTAGAGTATGACTAAAGGAAGAAAATCAACTAGAAAAACAGTTTACGAATATGGGAAGCACAGAATATCTTTTCTTTTCCCTTAGTAAGGTACAATTGGCAGTTTGGCACGAAGAATGGCAGTAAACTACTTGCTTACCATCCTATAAGGCCCTGAATTTGGTCCCTAGAATTGGGGGTGTGTGTGGGGGGGTGAGGCACAGAAAAGTGTGTCTGAACAGGACCTGAAATTACAGACTGTGTGAACCAGTATGTATGTGCAGAGAACTACCAAAAACAGCGAGTGTTTATAATTCCGAGTCTTCTTTCCATTCTCATCACAGTGTTTCTTAAAATGTGTTTTTCAGAATTACCCAGACGTTTGTTAAAATGTCATTTTCCTGACAGCATAACAAATGCGCTAGTTCAAATTCTCTGAATGGATTTCAGACATGCTGAGAGATTTGTGTGTTAATAATGTATTATTAAATTTTTACCTATGTGTGTGCATGTGTGTCTGAGTGTATGCCACATGTGTGTGAGTGCTCATGGAGTTCAGAAGACACGGAGTCCTCTGGAGCTGGAGTTCCATTTGTCTGAGAACCATTAGATGTGGGTCCTCTGGAAGGTCAAGAAGCAATCTTAACAGTCAAGGCATTTCTGTGGTACGCTAGATATTACAAATAGAGATGGACTGCACACATTGTTCAAGTTTCCATCTGAAAAAATTAAGAACTGTGCTAAGTCAGATCTTGGCGCCTGTCCTCAAAATATAACATTTAAAATGCCCAGGTTGGTATATCCGGATCCTCCGGGAGTGTCATGCCCAGTTTTCTGAGGAACCACCAGAGAGCTTTCCAGAGTGGTTGTACCAGCCTGCAATCCCACCAGCAGTGGAGGAGTGTTCCTCTTTCTCCACATCCTCGCCAACAACTGCTGACTCCTGTGTTTTTGATCTTAGCCATTCTGACTGGTCTGAGATGAAACTCAGGGTTGTTTTGATTTGCATTTCCCTAATGACTAAGGATGTTGAACATCTCTTTAGGTGCTTCTCAGCCATTAGATATTCTTCAGGTGAGAACTCTTTGTTTAGCTCTGTACCCCATTTCTTAATAGGGTTACTTGGCTCTCTGGAGTCTAACTTCTTGAGTTCTTTGTATATATTGGATATTAGCCCTTTGTCGGATGTAGGGTTGGTAAAGATCATTTCCCAGTTTGTTGGTTGCCGCTTTGTCTTTTTGACAGTGTCCTTTAGATCCTGCTATACCACTCCTGGGCATATACCCAGAGGCTTTACCTGCATGCAATAAGGACACATGCTCCACTATGTTCATAGCAGCCTTATTTATAATAGCCAGAAGCTAGAAAGAACCCAGATGTCCCTCAACAGAGGAATGGATTCAGAAGATGTGGTATAGTTACACAATGGAATACTACTCTGCAATTAAAAACAATGAATTCATGAAATTCTTAGGCAAATGGTCAGAATTGGAAAATATCATCCTTAGTGAGGTAACCCAATCACAAAAGAACACACATGGTATGCAGTCACTGATAAGGGGATATTAACCCAGATTCTCGGAATACCTTAGACACAATTCGCATATCAATAGATTTCCAAGAAGATGGAAGGAGAGACCCTTGGTCCTGGAAAGACTGGATGTAGGGGAATGCCAGGTCAGAGAAGCAAGAGGGGGCTGAATGAGGAACAGAGGGAGGGAAGGGGGCTTATCGGACTTTCGGGGAGGGAGGAAACGGGAAAGGAGAAATCATTTGAAATGTAAATAAAAAAACTTAGAAAATAAAAAAAAAATAAAATAAAATGCCCAGGCTTTAATCACTGATAAATCAGCCTCAGAAACATTAGGAAAAACATGGAAAATGTTTCACTTGCTTCTTTATTTCTTTTTCCTTTCTCTTACCAGTACACACAATGCCATTAGGAGAATATAACATGCAGAACTTCTTATCAGTTTCCTATAGATAATCTCGATTTTGATCACTAGGGTCAAAATTATGCCTGATAGCTCTGTGATACAAGGAGACAGGCCAGGGGAATATCTCATTCCTTACCAACTATTTTGGTAGCTTAAGGATCAATTTTATGGAGAAGACATTACAAGAACTCTGGATGACTGCCTGTTTTTTGTATTCTGACCAAATCTGACTGTGTATCACATGGGATCTGTTTAGTTGGAGACCAAGTAGCTTTCTCAGTTATTTTCATATCTGGCCCTGGGCAGTTCTTCCTAGGCATCTGGTTCCTTAACTATTCTTATTCCTATAGTTTGTTGCTTAAAGCCAGGCCTAGATAATTCACTGTTCCTATGGTGGCTTTTTTTTTTCTATTTTCTGTAAGAACAGAGTGCCATGTGTTTGAGGCCTGGAGAAAATAGCATAGGAAGATGTCTCAGGACCTTTAGCTAATCTTGTCTGTGGAAGCCACTGGTTTCTTATACTTAACGCACAAGTTAGCAAATGCTGTTTTTTCATAAAGTTATGGATTACATTAGCCCATAAATAATATGTGAAGAATTAAGCATTCAAAAGTGAAGATCCAAGTTAGTATATTTACTTTATTAGTTAATAGATCTAATAGGTTATGGAAAACAAGTTGTTTCTAAATGTTACAGAATGATGCTAACAAGGACTTTCTGGAGACAAAAAAGGTAGAAAACTTGCTGTTGGATCCTTTCTAGTTATAACTCAGTACAATATTACCTGGCTTCCTCCAAAAGCTTTGAAACATGTGAGTATATTAACCTGTAAGATTTGCAAAATGAGCTACTACTCTTTTTAGTTTCTCATTACTTTTAGGAAAATTACTTTTCCCAATGTGCTTGATGAATAAATAAAATAGATGCCAGTTCTTGAGGGTTTTAAATTGTTGTCCACATTAAAAAGGAAACATTTTTCTCTTCTACTAAGGAGACAGCCAAGTTCTGATGCTTTTAAATTATGTTTTAACAGCACTGTCTGGTTTGAAGGATTTCAGATTGAAAATCCATAGGTAACGCAAAGAAAATGCCATGAAGAAGATTTGAGTAGCTCGAGGCTGGTGTTCTATCATTTTCAGAAACATGTCATCCAAGTGAATGGCAGTGTGCCTTACAGACATTCTTGGGTAGGAATACCGGGTAATTATTTAAAAGTATTGGTTAGCCGTGCAACCTTAATACTGCACTTATTTTTAAATATTCTTATGTTTCCTGAAGTTATAATATCACCAGTTAAAAATATCAGTGAAACAATACAAACTTGAAATAAGCCAAATGACGATGCACACCCTTCTTTCCCCACATAGAGATAGAAACATGAGTCTCATAGCTCCAGATACTTTTTTCCTAAATATGTTTTTACTATACAATGTTTATGCTTTTTCCAATTGTGTTAGCAATGATAATGAGATCCATAGTTAATGCACATGTGGAGTGATGTTGGTGACAAAGTGGGCACTCCACACATAAACACATCCCATAGCAACAATAATTCATAATTAAGTTCTTTTTGTGAGAATTAGGAAATAACTTGTTTCTTGATACGGAACCTCTATCTCTGCTTTGCTGAGTGGCATTTCAATCTCTGGCTCCTGTTATCCTAGCTTGTCAGGCGGCTAATCACCTTTCTGGGGCTCAGTTATTTGGACAATTCAATGTTGGTGCTTGAATGGGGTATCAGAAGTAGTCCTAACTCAGCTAAGGACAAGTGAGGTTTATAAGCCCTGGAGTAGACCTTCTGTAGAGTCAGAGGATTCTCAAAGCCAAACCTCAGGAAACTGGGAGAAGATTTTAGGACTTTTCTTTAGGTAGTGGATATTGATGGAGTTGGTCTCTGAATGAAGAGGAAGTGTAGGAGAAGGAACTGGAAAGTATTATGGGACATGTGGTTCCTCAGAAGTTGCTGGGGGCTGGAACACGTAGTGTTATTGTGGGTCTAGTGACATTCCAAGGGGCAGTCCTCAGGTTGTAGAACTTGTGGCATGAGTCTAGTGTTTCTGTCTGGAGATGTGGACATGCATTCGCAGCAGGGAATTGGTGGAGAGATTGGTAGATGGGGTACAGATGGGTTGTGGGTGTAGATGTCGTTGGAAGAGCTTCCATACCTAGATTCAGGGATGTAAGGCGTTTGGCATGGGTGGATGCAGTTAGTGGTGTGAGTCTGGGGGCCTTATTACTAAAGAAACCACATATCTCAGTCATAGTGAAATCAAGCTGTTCCTGACCTGGAAACTTCTCCATATAGGCTAACTTTCAGAGTGCTGGAGAGTGTTATGCGATCTGTTTAAGGGAGGTTGGTTGAAAGAAAGGGATCAACAATTTTACTCAGCCGTGCATTCTATTAACTATGAAACCCGTCTTCCAGGTAAGATGTCCCCATCTCTGTAACAGTGGTATACTTGTTACAGGGTAGCCAACAATTTTTTTTTGATTGGATTTGGGATCCACTTTACAGGAGAAGATATGCCTGATACTACAAATCCGGTCAACAATCCATGCCTTGGGAGGCCAAAAGGGGAAACCTTTTTACTGTTGTTCAAGTAAATTGCTACACTGTCAAATTATCCTCTAAATATCTGTATTTAAACCCATAAGTGAAAGCTATTCTCTTTAGAGTAAAGGATGTTGAGGGCAGAGACTCATGGTTGGCTAGATGCTAATAATAAGTAGCAACTAAGGGCTCATTTCTAAAGGCTGCATTTGTAAACTTGCTTTAAAGCTCAGAGAGCATTACAGAAGACGATGAAGAAATGGGAGGAATGTCAAAGTTGGTCAATAAGGAGAAGGGCTGTGAAATGCCACCCCTGAGGCATAACATAACCACTGGAATCATGATCTCATGGCAGCTGCATCCTCATCTGCTGTTTTAACCCACCAAGATTATTAGGTTTTATGCAATCAAAGGAAACTGATGTATGGACTTCAAAAAATTTCACTATTCTGTTTGGTTATGTATAGGTTATGGTTGAATTGTTTCTTGTCTAAGAAAACAATAATTTCTAACCAGTGAACGTTTCATTTGTAAAACTAAATGCTCATTATTTACAGAAAACTAAGAAAAAACAAAAGCAAATTATAATTTACTACACCTAAGTACCCTTTTGCTATTGTTAATAATGGGGAAATATATTTTATAGATTTTTTGAAAGTTAGTCACCCATTGAAGTCACACCAGGTGATAAATTTTGATTCCTTTTCTTGTGTGTGAAGACACATATAGGACAAGGATTAACTCACATATTGTAGTAGGTAGGAGTGGGTGAGGCAGGTAGATACTAGCTATTTTAATGAAGACAGTATAAAGATATAAATAAGCAGGTATTAGAGGAAAAAAAATCAACCCCAGAGGGAAAAATATCAACCTCAGGGTGTATTAGTCAGACCTTTTGTTGGTGTTACCAAATTTCTTGCATGAGTCGGTAGGAAGGATTTATTTTGGTTTAAGGTTTCTTTCCATGGTGAGGCTTCCTTACCCTGGGCTTGAGGTGAGAGAGCAGTCTGAGGAGGAGGCTGTGGATATTAAGTACACACGAGGAGACTCAAGATTAGGTATGATCTCCAAAGATGACACCCTAGTGACATACTTCTTGAAGGTAGTCCCTACTAATGTAAAGTTCCATTATCTCTCTAAATGGTACCATCACACATGGACCAGTGTTTGAGCCTGTGGGGACATTTGATGATCAAACCATATGACAACGCCATACCAAGACAGTAAGAGGAGAAGGACAATGTTTCTTCTATGGCTCAGAAAGCAAAGTGGAGAGGTTGAAGTTCTCAGAGCTGAAAAGTTCAGAGGGAGAACCCTGTGAATAATATCTGATACCTCTGAAGTGAGAAGAGGCAAATTTGTCTTGGAGTATAAGCAAGAAAGGACACTAGAACTGTCTATTACAGATGCTAACTGCTGTGGCTGAGGTGAAGCAACTTAGCTGGGTAATAGTTAACCAGAGCGAGCAACCCTATGGAGCAAGCTTTCGCTCTCCTTCAGCCTAAGGTTCAGTCAACAGAGGTGAGATGTGGTTTGCATAGTTCCTCTCCCAGTACTGAGTATAAAGGCAGAGGTTTGGAGACAAGAATCCACAGCTTGTAAGGGTTTAAGACATGGAAGGATCATATAGAAACAGCAGCCAGAAGACATTTTTACTGTAAAGAGCTGAACCTTGTTTTCTTTCCTAAGTTTATAAGCACCACTTAACTCATTTGGAGCTAGTGAAAAGCACACTGCTTAGAAGTTGATATTGTTTGTTGACTGAGAGGACAAGGGACTATAACTCCTAACTATCCATGTGACTCTTCTGGATTGTTGAGATGAAAGAATAATGTTTTCAGAAGAGGAATGCTGGTTTTCTTACATCTTTGGCGTTAGTTGGTGTGGTGTAATTGTGGCTGGAGGGATGCCATGAAATGTTAAGGTTGTAATAGTGACTGCATTAAAGGAAGACATTTTTTTTTTTGCCCAGAAGGAGGCAGCATTTATGCTAAGTCTTGGGAATAATTTAGAAGCTGCCAAGTGCCCCACTTACTCATAAAATTGATGCAATTTGAGAGAATTATGTTCCTTGTAAACTACTTTACTGGAATCAGAGGGCAGTTTGATAGTTTTCAGTTATGTTTCTCCTTGAATGATGCCTTCTTTTAGTAAAAAAAAAATGGAAAAGAGGCCTTGCTTTTTACATATCTGAGGAAGATGCCTTCCTGCTCCCCACAGTGCCTTCACCTTTGCACAAACATCCAGTGTGTTAGATTTCCTTTGCACAAATATTTTGTATGTTATGGTTCCTTTTAACAAGTATCTAGTGTGTTGTAGTTCTTCTGCACAAACATTCAGTGTGTTGTATTCCTTTGCACACAATTGCAGCACACTCATTTGGTGGTGACTTTACATTGTGACATGAATTCTTTGCTTCTTGCCCCAAGTACATTGAGCGAGGACAGCACAGTACTGTTGTATCAGTTTCTTGGTGTCTCTCCAAGTAATTGGAAACCTTTAATAGAAGGTCTGGCTTCTGGGAACCTTTCAGAGTAATGAGTGTCTGGATTCTCCTTACTGCTGTGGGTCCTGGGACATATGCATCTATTTTCTGTGTTAACCTTAGTGTTACATTCTTCTAAGTTGTTCTATTTCCTCATGCTGCTTGTAATCACTCATAAATGTAAAATTTGAAATTCTACAGTTTCATCTTTTTTTCTTTCGTGTCTGATCTTGGTTGAGAAGACAAGAATGTCTCTTTCAGGTCAGAACACGCAGAAGAATGTAGTCATTAAGCATTTGGTTTTGAAATATGCCTTATAGTTACTTAACCTCTCTGACATTCAGTTACTTGGTCTTGAAAGTGGGATAATGCTAGTTTCCATCTAATGGAATTAAAAAAATAAAATTGTAATAATGATGCACTTAGAACTATGACAGGTCGTATAGCAAAGTAATTAATAAGTGCTAGAAATTATTGTTAGACTTCATCCTCACAGTAAGGTTCATAGAGTGCTTCAGATACTTTACTTGAATTTAAGGTCACCTCTATCCAACATTATCAGAGGAAAGCATCTACAGTGGCTTCCTTTGGAGGACAAGCTTATGAGATAAAAGTACTAACAACTCTCATTGAAAACTCTCCCGGTCAAGTTAGATAGGAAGTATCCTCCTTCCAACAAGTGTGCTGCAGCCGCTAGCAGGACTTTACTTTGATTCTTTTTTAATGATGGAGGAGGAGAAAGCTCCATCTTAGCGTGCATTCATGCTGGCTCCAGCTGCCTACTTCCAGGCACAAACCCCTGGGACCTTGGTGCAGGGCTTCAGTCTCCAAAAGTGCTTTCCTTGGTCAGTGCACAAACTTCCTTGGCAGGCAGTGTCTAGGGCTGTTTATACAAATCCCAAGACTTAATGCAGGAAGATGGCTCTTGCTCTTTCTGGATGTTGTAGAACCACAGAGACTCTCAATGGTGTTGGGAAACATGGCTGATGTCAGATTTAGGGGTATGGGGAAAGAGAAAACAAAAGCTGAAATCCTATTGAGTAAATGTGAGTTGCAGTGGATCCTTTTCATTGGACTAGAGACATCAGGGACAAGAGTAACTTAAGTTGGTGAAGGGCAGTTTGGAATAGTTTAAGATGGGTCTAAAATAGGCTCTCCCTCTTTACGTAAGGCTAGACATACATCCTATCCCTGCTATCTTGGGTGAGACAGATACATTTCATGGATAAATTGCTCACTGTGCCCCAAAGGCACAGAGAAACAGTGACGAGATTTATTCAGGTACAAGTGTTTCTATCCTGCTCATCCACACTGCACCTCTCCCACCCTGGGAAAGAACAGCAATGACGAAAAGAATGGGGTGTTTTTCTTTTCTGGCTTGGCTTCTTTTCTATGCTTCTTCCATTATGTGAGAATTTCTGGTAGCTTTACTAGTCTTCCAGTCAGAACTGAAAAAATATTTGGTTCCTGAATCACCTCTATCCCTGCTCACAGCTCAGGAAAGGAGATAAGCTACGAAAGGGGAGAAATTCAGCCACAAGTAACTAGAAGGCATGTTGAGGAGCAGGAGTGGAGACAACAGGTGCCAGGATGGTTAGCCACCTTTCAATGCCTGACCTCAAAAGGGTAGCTCTGGATGCCTCCTAATCTCCCTGGGCTTCCCTCACTCACATTTTCTTTCTCGTTTCCTTTTCTCTTCTTATGCTTATCCATTTGCCTTTGATATTTCTTTTTTTTAAATTTTATTTTGTTTTCTAAGTTTTTTTATTTACGTTCAAAATCATTTCCCCTTTCCCGTTTCCTCCCTTCCTGAAAGTCCCATAAGCCCCCTTCCCTCCCACTTTTCCCCATTTAACCCCTTCTCACTTCTCTGTCTTGGCATTCCCCTACATCCAGTCTTTCCAAGACCAAGGGTCTCTCCTTCCATCTTCTTGGACATCTATTGATATGCGAATTGTGTCTAGGGTATTCCGAGATTCTGGTTAATATCCCCTTATCAGTGAGTGCATACCATGTGTGTTCTTTTGTGATTGGGTTACCTCACTAAGGATGATATTTTCTAATTCTGACCATTTGCCTAGGAATTTCATGAATTCATTGTTTTTAATTGCAGAGTAGTATTCCATTGTGTAACTATACCACATCTTCTGAATCCATTCCTCCGTTGAGGGACATCTGGGTTCTTTCCAGCTTCTGGCTATTATAAATAAGGCTGCTATGAACATAGTGGAGCATGTGTCCTTATTGCATGCAGGTAAAGCCTCTGGGTATATGCCCAGGAGTGGTATAGTCAGATCCTCCGGGAGTGTCATGCCCAGTTTTCTGAGGAACCGCCAGACTGCTTTCCAGAGTGGATATTAGCTCTCTGTCAGATGTAGGGTTGGAAAGATCATTTCCCAGTTAGGTGGTTGCCGCTTTGTCTTTTTGACGGTGTCTTTTGCCTTGCAAAAACTTTGTAATTTAATGAGGTCCCATTTGTCAATTCTTGATCTTAGAGCATAAGCTATTGGAGTTCTATTCAGGAAATTCTCCCCTGTGCCCATATGCTCAAGGTTCTTCCCTAGTTTCCTTTCAATTAGTTTCAGTGTGTCTGGTTTGACTTCTTCCTTTCCAATTTGTATCCTTTTTACTTCCTTTTGTTGTCTAATTGCTCTATCTAGAAGTTCAAGTACTATATTGAATAGGTATGGAGAGAGAGGGCAGCCTTGTCTAGTCCCTGATATTAGTGGGATTGCTTCAAGTTTCTCTCCATTTAGATTGATGTTGGCTACCGGTTTGCTGTAAATTGCTTTTACTATGTTTGGATATGGGCCTCGAATTCCTGATCTTTCCAAGACCTTTAGCATGAAAGGATGCTGAATTTTGTCAAGTGCTTTCTCAGCATGTAATGAGATGACCATGAGTAGAAGGCAGGAAATCAAACTCAGGGCTGAAATCAATCAGATAGAAACAAATAAAACCATACAAAGAATCAACAAAACTAGGAGTTGGTTCTTTGAGAAAATCAACAAGATAGATAAGCCCTTAGCCAGACTTGCCAGAGGGCACAGAGACAGTATCCAAATTAACAAAATCAGAAATGAAAAGGGAGAGATAACAACAGAAACTGAGGAAATTCCAAAAATCATCAGATCCTGCTACAAAAGTTATTCCACACAACTAGAAAATCTCGAGGAAATGTACAATTTCCTTGACAGATACCAAATACCAAAATTAAATCAGCATCAAATAGACCATCTAAACCGTCCTATAACCCCTGAAGAAATAGAAGTGGTCATTGGAAGTCTTCCAACCAAAAAAGCACAGGTCCAGATGGTTTTAGTACAGAATTCTATCAGACCTTCAAAGAAGACCTAACACCAATACTTTTCAAACTATTCCACAAGATAAAAATAGAAGGAACACTACCCAACTCGTTCCATGAAGCCACATTTACGCTAATACCAAAAGCACAAAAAGATCCGACAAAGAAAGAGAATCTCAGGCCAATCTCTCTTATGAATATCTATGTAAAAGTACTCAATAAAATTCTTGCCTAACAAATCCAAGAACACATCAAAATGATCATTCACCACGATCAAGTAGGCTTCATCCCAGGGAGGCAGGGATGGTTCAATATAAGGAAATCCATCAATGTAATCCACTATATAAACAATCTCAAAGAAAAAAAGCCTTTGATATTTCAGTAGGAGAAAGAGAAAACTCTCGGGACTGGAAATTTCTAGCACTCCACCATCAACCTTATCCAGTCACATGCCATTTGTACCTTGTCTTTTGTGTTGCTGTTAGCTGGAGTGCCCATGTGCTCTCTTTGTGACCCAGTGATGTGTTGCAGAAATTATTACTTCCAACATGGGGTTTTTACCCCGGGACCTTGATCACTTAGTTCCCGGATAAAAGACACACACACACACACACACACACACACACATACACACACACACACACCCTTTATATTTGCAATAAAGCTTTAAACAGCACAAGAGCTGGGCAGATATCTACCCTCTATGCTATTAGAATCTACTTTCCTATAGCTAACCCCAAGTTATTCCTTGCTACATACTATGTTTTATCTGGGCTGCTCTTAACTCCAATTGGCTAGCCCTCAGGGCTATGTTTTCATGAACTCACTTAATCCATGGTGGCTTCTCTTCCTCCTCTCCTTTTATCCCATAGTAGTTCTCCTCTGATCCCAAGTCCAGGAATTCTAAATCTCACCTATGATTCTTCTGCCCAGCTATTGGCTGTCAGAATCTTTATTTACCAATCAGAAAATTTTGGGGGCAGGGTCATATATTGTCATTGGAACTACATGCAGACTCCAGGTCTTAGCATTTCAACAAACAGCAAGACCAAACCTCAATGGTGAAATCATTTCTTTTAACCTTGTTAAAACTTTGCTCCTCAAATTCCATCTTCTTTTCCTCACAGCATCCCCATGTATTCCAATGGTTCCTGCCTGTCAGCATCTCACCTTAAAAAACACAACACTTTTTCTAGATTCCTCCCTAAAGGCCTTCCTCTAGTCTTCTTTATCAAATGCATGTTTATACCTGTGATCATACCTTCTCTGAACACTGTGCTTCAACAGGAGGCATGGATGTCACAAATAATTCAATATTATTAATTACCAGTGTATTGAAGTTTGTAATTGCCTTACCTGGACAGTGGAATGAATGCAGTGCCTATTGTCATGATACTCTTATTCCTTAGTAGCATATTTTCTTTTGTGAGGAAGGAGATGTAGTGAAACCTCCGATACTGGATGTGTACCCAAGTATTCTGGTCTTTTTTCCTACTTCCAAGTGCACCTGAGAGATTCCCTTGGCTGGGAATAAATTACTACAGCTAAAGGGCTAAAGAAGTTTTCACAATCCACTACCCCCACTATTTTTTCTCTTCTAATTTCTCAGTTCATGTGGGAAATTTTGTTCTTTCACTGAGTAGGCCATTTCCTCTGCAAGAAATTTACACACATTCTAACGAGACTAATTTTCTTAAAAATGTGGTGACATTACACGACTGTTGCCAATCCCACCAAGAATTGTGACTTATGTGCCTTATTTATTTTAAATACTGTGTTTACAAAAGACTTTGGACTGAACTATAGATCATGAACAAAAAAACCAAACCCAAAACCCAAAATTGAAAACCCAAAACCAAATCAAACCAAAACAAATACCTAATATTTAAACAACTGAATTTTTGTTTAAAACAGTTTTTAAATTACTTGTGTATGTATGTATGTGTGTATATCTGTGTGTGGGTACATATGTGCCAGAGTACAATGTGGAGATCAGAGATCAGAGGACAACAACAAACAAAAAAAATTTGCAATTCATTGAAGTTGAAATCAAAATGCAAACAAACTAAGAAATAAGTCATGACGCAAGCTCTAACCTTCCTGGAACACCTACAGGTGACTACCAAAATGTTCTAAGAACTTCACCAGGATTTCATTCAGGGTGAGACCCAGACTGAAGACAGTGTTTTAACAATGACTCAAAGTCTTCTGGTTTTTGAATTACAGATCAAAGAGTACAAACTGAAGTTTGGTGACATTACTTGTTTGTAAACTCCCTGGATGAAGACAATACATTTATGCCCATGAAAATATCAGCATTAATTATGTAATCAATAAAACTGCTAGTTGACAAGCAAATTTAATTTGTGATGTTTGGCCCAATTTGAGGTCACTCCCCAGGCTTAATTCTCAGCTGTAAACCCTATATAAATTTGTCATGTGAGAATTAGTGTTTTCTTTTATGTCCACCTTCCATTACTATTTTCTGCTGTGGATTACCCCCTCTCATTTCTAAATTCTTCATTTACTTCTTAGATTGAGATCCCTCACTACAACATTACAGCCTCCCCATTTTGATCCTGGAGATCATGTCCTTGTCCTCGTGCATGCTAAGCAAATGCTCATTATTTCATCACCAAGCTACATCATCAACTCTGCATGGCATTGTGACAAATAATTGGTTTTATACATTTAAGTTTGAGTTCCAGTTTGTGGAGAAGAACTGCAGTGTAGAAGAACTAGAGTTTTGAATGGTTCTAAACTGTTCTAATGTTCTGCAACTAGACATGTGGAATAAATGAGAAGCATTTAAAAGAATCTTTATCTCATTCTGGGTTAAATGATCTGCTGTAAAGTGATTCCATGCTTCACTGATGTGCCAGGAATGTTTTCTTTCTTAAAGAGAAAGAGTAACGATAAATGTTGTTTAAATGGGATTTGGTTCTCTCTCCTTATTTTTAATTATTCTTCAGGTCACCAATTATAGAGAAGCCTTGCCTCCTAGCACTCTGCTTCCTTTAGGAACAACTGTGGGTACATTTGATGAAGAGTAATTAATTTCTCATTCTATACACAGTGGATGATATTTACTAATGAACAAGACAAAATATCTTTAAAGAAAGACATTTCCCTAAAGGAGTCCAGCTCCTAGCAGTCTACCAAAAAGCATATAAACTTATGCTTGATTACTATACTGGTCAACACCCTTGAGTTTATTTCACCAAATAAACAACCTGAGCTATGAGAGTTCTGATTTGTGGGTCTGGAATTAGCCTGAGGTACTCTTCTGGAATACAAAATGTATTGGCTCCAGGTTCAGGACAGAAGCATATTACTGAAACAAGGTCTTACTACATAGCCAGAATGGTCTTAGACTCCTGCTTTCATTTCCTGAGTGCTGGGATTACAGATGTGTGCTGCCATGCTAGGCTTGGGGTGGTTTTTGTCAGCTTTTCACACTGTTCATTAATAACAGTGAGACTGAGATTTGCATAAGTCTGGGTGTGACTCAGGTGAATTCCGCTGTTGAAGATATTCTGTATTTGTGAAATCAAGTTTTGTAAATCAGCAGTTGAAAATCACTTTTATGCTCTCTAGTTTAAATGTGTTTTATATGTTTACTGGTGATTTTGCATCCACCGGAAACAGCATAGGTAGAGATGTGTTAAATGACTTAATTGCTGTGTCACAATTATTTATGAAACAAACAGTTGCAAGATTTAAGTACTGTCATTATAGGTTCCTAAATCTTACTAGGTATCACATATTATTAATAACCCATTGTGGGCATAACACTATTGGCACTTTCTTTATGTCTTTTCAGATCATAAAAATTAATCCACTCATAGTGTTTGACACCTTGTTATTTTAAAAAGTGATGTAGACTACTTATTAAACTAAATTAAAAGAAATAAGAAAATGTAAAATTAAACTTATTTTATAGAGTTTCAAAGTTTGTGACAAAACTCAAAGTCAAATAGCAGTTGTGACAATTTTCTAGATACCTCTAATGAAAACTGTGTTTTTTAAAAATAGTTTTTATTTAGATATAGTTATTTTATGTATATGAGTATTTTGATCAAAAGTATATCTTTATCGGGTGGAACCCACATCTGACACCAATAATGAGTCTAAGAACTCAAAATTAGATAGACTATGGGCCCTAGGGGAAAGCCACAACTTGCAAAGAAAATATTTGTGATTGATAGTTGCTGGAAGAGGGACAGTACTAACACTGGATATATCAACCACATTCCATGGCATGCACCATTTTTAGTAGTTGGCCAGTGAAAATGATATGGAAAGACCATTTAGTTCAGTGGGAAGGAAGGTGTTGAGAATCTGGAAGGAGTTGGAGATAGGGAAAGAATATAACTAAAATATGTTATATAAAATTCTCAAAAGACAAGAATTAAAAATCCTGATGGAGGGAACTATAAAATACTATCCTGAATAATGTCATTCATACCCAAAAGGACATGCATGGTATGTATTCACTAATAAGTGGATATTAGTTTAAAAAGTACAGAATACTCAGGATACAATCTACAGAAATCAAGAAGGTTAGTAAGCAGGAGGGCCCAAGTGAGGATCCTTCAATGCCACCTGGGAGGGAGAAGAAAGTAATTATGGAGTGGGAGGCAGAGGGAGTGAGAGGGGAGGGAGAGGGGAACAGGGGAACATGATCAGGTATGGGGCAGGGACAGGAGAGAAGCCCTGAGGGTCAACAGAATGACTAGAAATATGCAACCTCATGGGGTGGGGTTTGGGAGGCACTCTAGAAAATATTAGAGACTTGGGAGATGAGAGATTCTTAGGACTCAAAAGGAGGGACTCTAGTGAAATACCTAACAGTGGGGAGAGGGAACTTGTACAATCCACCTCTGGTAGAAAGACAGGGCATCAAGTGGAGGAATGGGGAATTAATAGAATAGCTATGAAAATTCTTGGCAAAAAAAATTACAGTTCTCCTGGAACTAATTACCTATTCTCTTTGACTTCATCATTTAAAGCCTTGGTCGAGGTTCTGAAAAGTTTCCGACTGTTCTCTTCAGCAGACATAGAGATGGTTGTGTGGTTGGCTCCATTCACATAATTCAAGTTAAAAGTGATTGCTTTGCTTGTCAGAAATCAGGAATCTTTGCATCTTGGAAGATGAGGCTGAGAGTAAATTAGGACAATCCTCACCTAGAAGCAATGTGCAGGATTTGGGTGGTGTGATAGATAAGTATTGGGTAAGAATATCAAAAGTACTTCACAGAGCATCCATGGACCACTTCCACTGTACTATGATGTCTCACCTTGCTAGCTTTGTTTCATTATTTCAGTACTTTCACTCTTTGTAGAGAGATGGGAGAGAAATAATTAAGAAAGATTAGAGGGTATTGGGCACTGCCTCTTACATTGTGTAATCTGGATTACACTGTCATTACACGTGGAAAGCATGTCCAAACTGTTTTATTTTTTCGCATTTCATTTTTTCACTTTTACAATTTTTCCATAAAACTAACTTTTAAATCATAATTGTAGAAATGCAGTCATAGTTTAGTTGACTTTGGACAGAACTTCTGTCCCGTGGATCAAGGGAATGATCTCCTCTTATGTGTATAATAATACCTCTTATCTTTAGCAGTCTTTTAAAAATTTCCCTGTGATATGTCAGCCAGACTGCCTAATAGTATCTATTGTAGTGTCATATATATGAACATGCGTTTAGAGAAGAGTCAGTCTGACAGAAGCATGAAGACAAGACCCCCCTGAAGAGCCTTACAATACAGCTGGAAACTGAAAGGGCAACGAGGGTCTTAGGGCAGATTTGAGAGTCATCTAGAATTCATGAATACCATCAGATGGAAATATCAAAGACTGTCTTAGAGAGGAATGGTAATTTTGTTCCATGGAGTCCTTGTTCATTCAACTGAACTTCCACTTGAGCATCTGCTATCACAGGTCCCTCTGTGCTGTGGAGGCATTGTGAAATGCATATGAGGGGAGGATCTTTCTCTCCTTCAGATACTGTCATTCTAAGTTCTTGAAGGAGAAAAACACTGGTAAGAAATACAAGGAGTTGATTCAGATAATCGTATGCATAATGCTTATGACCATCTTCCACATTGTCTCTCAGGACATTTTCATTTTCCAGAGGTTTTTGTCTTGAAGATACTTTCTGGAAAGGTTCAAAATTCTAATAGAAATTTTACAGCCCAGTAAGAGGTTGTCTGTACCTTTTATACTTTGAACTTAATTTGGGGAGATATAAAACCATTAGCTCAACTTTTATTCTTGAGTATCCTATGCCATATTGTCCCATTTCCTTCCAATGTAAGGCACAACTTTTCTTTCCTTTGAAAGTTATCTGCTCAAAGATTTTTCCTGTTCTTTAAAGTCCAGTTGTCTTATGAGAGTAGGTATTAGTTTTTGCCATTGCTTGTAAAACGTTCACATTTCATATATAATATAATTTCAAGTATTTTTTATTTCTGGTTAATTTCCTTGAGTTTCAGTTTTTAGTATTTGTTTAATTCTTCTCAGCTCGGCTGGAGGCTTTCCCTTAGGGATTTTTATTGTTTCTTTATGAGGTTTTCTTTGTTATTTCTCAGCACCTGTCACTTGTTCTTGATTTTGAACATATTGTTTTTCAGGGACTCAGTGGTTAGGAGCCCTGGTTGCTCTTCCAGAGGACCCAAGTTCAGTTCCCAGCACCTGCATGATGGCTGGCTTATAATCTTTCTAATGCCATTTCCAGGAAATCTTATGTCCTCTCCTGACTTTTGCAGGTACACTGTGCAGAAACATACATGCAGGTGCTCACACATAAAAATAAAAATAAACACCTCATAAAAGAAAGGAAAATATATTCTTTCTGATTTATTTGGTACTTACAAAGCCTTGCTCCTCTCCACGTTTCCCTTTAAGGGATGACATGTCATGTTTGCTCACTTGTGATCTGACTACTTTGTTCTTCAATTTTAAAATTTACTTTTGCACTTATTTTCCTGAGTTTTTGTCTCTTCATATTTGAATTGCTGTAATTATGTTCTGTGTTGCTTTTCATCTTGCTTAATTTCCTTAGTGCCCTTTATCTTACCTGAAAAGGAAGAGTACAGCTTTGATCTGTCCTGTGGGCATCTCAGTCTGCCATATTTGCATTGTTCAGATGTGATTCTGGGTTTTATTTTCTTTTATCTTATAATAACTCTGTAGAGGCACTGACCCTAATTATTATCTGTGGTTAATTTTTGTATGAAATTCATTTTCATGTTCTTTAAATAGGAGACAAGGTCAAAGGTAGCTTTTCCTAACACACAAAGATTTCTAGCTTTCTTTTTTTTTAATAATTATGTCCATCATTTTAATAACAGGCTTATTACGATGTTTTCTGATGTTATAAATTTTGGCATCACCTATAGGTAGGATAACAAAAGTCTAGCTCTGTTGTACCATCCCAACTCTTGCCAAATCCCAGTTATCCATTCTCCGTGCTTATGGTTTTGATTATATCAGTCCTTAACATTCATACTACATTTATTATGATAATCCTATTTGCAGTTGTATTGTTATTATTTAAGGTTCTCCATAAAACAGAATCAATAGGCTTTATAGATGGAATTTGATTACAAGGGATTAGTTCATCTGATTAAGGAGACTGTTAAGTTCTGGATTCACAGTGTGGATCAATCATCTGGAAACCTAGGAGAGCCGATGATACAAATGAAACAAAAGACACCCGTGGGAGGGCTTCCTCCGGCTCAGTGAGGCTAGTCTTCTTTATCCTATTTGGACAGATAACTGATTGAAATCCATCCATATTACAGAGGGACATCTGCTTTACTCAAATATACCCATTGTATATTAATCAAATCCTCAAATGCTCTTTGAAATGAACATGGAGTTAGCTGTCATAAGAGTCGATCTACAATTAAATTATTTCTTTCTTCTTCTTGCAGCTTGTTCTTTTCTCTTTTTAACTTATCCTTTTCCTTTCCCATTTACTTTGTCTTTTCTGGACCTCCACTTCCTAACTGTCTGTGTTTACTTCCAATACATTAAGTGCTTTTTGTTATTCTATTAATTTGTTCATCCATGCCATTCTCCAAGATCTGTTTCATCTGCCCCCATCGGAACCATTTTTATTGGCTGCCTGTCTTTCTAAGATCTTCCTCCATCATTGGTAAAGCTTTCCTAGGACATCTGTGAATACTATCACAAACTTGGTGCCATAAAAGACCACAAATATATTCTTTACTAGCCTTTTGTCTAGAAATTCCAAGCCAAGGTATCAGCAGTTTGATTTATAGTGGACTCTCTGAGAAAGAATCTTTCATGCTTCCCTCCTGGTTTTAGTGATTGTCTCAGTCCCTGGAATTCTTTGGTTCTCTCTCCATCTTCTTAAGACATTATATACATGGTATTATGTATATCACTCAGGGTGTCTGATCTTTTAAATAAAGAGATGGACACATGATCCATTTGAACCCACTATGACCTCATCTTAACCTCCTTCTAGTTCCATAGACTCACAGGGTCACACTCACACTCTGTAGTGTACACAACTTCTGTATATGTTTTTGGATTTCAGAAATCAGCCAGCTCTACCATGTAACTCAGATAACAATCTGTCTTCGTATTGAGCTGAGGCTTCTGTTTTGTGGCTCACTTGTTTCTGTTTTTCTTATCTCGTTTTTAGAATCCTTCTCCCAATAGTTTCCTATAAAAAGTTAAAAGAAATCCTTTTTCTTCCTGCAATCTTACAAATCTTAATATAGCTTTATCATATACTTCTGCTTGAGTTATTTTATTTGCTATAAGTTTTGTTTAGAATCTTGGATACACATCTTCATTGCTTCTTAGCTCCAGGAATTACTTTGACAATCTAAGACCCTTCTGAACCTTGGTATATTTTTTTTTATGATAACTGTTTTATTTGTCCTTTGGACACTTGCTATATTATCTCTTTAAACAGAGTGATCATAAAACATTATGGTGATTTGCTCTTTATGTGTGGTCCATTTTTGTCTCTTATTATTTATCGTACAGGGAAGTTGACAGATCCTTTCAAAGTCAAAATCTATTTTCATTTTTAGTTTTAGACAGTTCTCTTCCTTGATGGTGCAGACCTTTCACACCAGCTACTTGTGTGGAAAGCTGAGGCAGGAAGATCATGAGTTCAGAATATTCTTGGGCTACTGAGTGAGTTCAAAGTCTGATTATTAGCATAGTGAGATATTGTCTCGAAATTAAAACAACAAAACCAAGATAGGGCTAGGGATGTAGGTGACGGTTACAGAGTGAGCTCCTGGGTTCAATGTTTAGTATGCCCCTGAAGAAGTTCTCGGATGGTGTCCAGTGTTTGATATGCCCCTGCAGAGGTTCCAAGGCGATGAAGCTCCTGGATGATGTTCAATGTTTAGTACATACCTGCAGAAGTTCCCGGATGATGTCATTTTCTCCCTTTCACCCATTTCTGATCTGTACCAGAGCTCTTTGTTACTCTGATGCAGTCTTGAATCAAACCTCCAACCTCTTCATTCCTCCACTACTTCATACCACCTCATATTTTTTCTTTTCTGCTTTTACTTGCATCGCACTCTTCATTTTGATTGTCATATTGCAATGACAGAAGCCCCTTTCATGTCTTTGATTGTGCCTTTTCAATGGAAACCTCCTAGTGTTATTATCTGTTCATTTATATATTATTTGAGCAAACACCTCTTAAGCACTTTATCCAACAAGCATAATTTGCATGTGTTCTTAATTCAAAAAATGATTATGCATGTGGAATATGGAGGTAAACAAAGCATTCAATCCTTTTATAGTTGCGTTTATAGTTCAGAAAGAGAAAGAATAAATAATGAGAATTGAGAAATGATTATAGCGGTTAGTATGTGAAAAATGTATAGCAGCAGGATTCCTTGAAATTGCTGGGAGGTGGTATGTGTTAGAGTTGAGGGAGCGAGTTACAAGGACATCTGTGGGAGGGTTATTCTGGGTGGACTGGACTGCTATATCAAAGGATGCAATGTGGAGAATCAGGAGCAGCAAGGAATCCAGTTTGTCTGCAAAGCAGTGAGTGAGGAAGAGAGCCATTAGAACCTGAGAAGGCAGAGATTGAAGTTTTTATATAAGGATTGTTCTTGTTCTTATGTTGAAAAAAAGACCATGAGGGTGGGCAAGGGAAGCTGGCAGACATCTCTGAGGGCATCTGTATAAGATACATTATAATGCACACACACACACACACACACACACACACACACACACACACACACAATTCATGTTCCAGTTAGAATTAACTTGGGCATGGCAGTGGTTTTGTCACAACTTGCTGTGGCTTGCTTAACTGTTTAATCAGAATAGTTTTGTGCTCATAATCGTAACTAGACACATGCCAATGGGTTTATGAATGGATGTATTATTGTTACTTGTGCTGCATTATTGCTATCAAGCAGAATATTTTGTTGTGGTGACAGCATCTCACTGCTTATCCCTGGCTGTTCTGTAAATCACTTTCAAAATTAGAATATTTTAACTCTGAAATTAAAATAAAATTAATTGGGACTATAAGTAGACAGAAAAATCATTTTAATATACATTTTGTATTAAAAAACAGTTTTAAAGATTTTTGTCTTCTTGCATAGCTATTGATGCTTCCTGGTTGAATTTTCTTTTTGCTGTGCCTCTGTATTGACTAATTTCCGTGGGTATTTTCTCAGAGACGCTGTACTGACCATCATCCTGGCATACTTGGGTTAGGACAAAAGACTGAGTGCACTCTTGGGTGTCTGACTTAATTTAGGAATTTCTTGAATCTTTCCTGCTCTTTTTTTCAGACACTTCTCTGCCCACAAGATGAGGTTGACTGCTGGTGCTTGGGAAGACATTAGGGATTAGATGTGAAACTTTCAATATCAGTATGAAGCATTTTCTGATTTAATTTTCTCTAACTTCTCTCAGTCAAGGCTAGTGTTTCCCCAAATTTTACGCATGAGGAAGGGACTGTTGATCACAATGCTATGAGCATCCTGGGATCCCTGGGACTCTATGTCTCACCCAATCTTTTAACCATACTGTGGGGTGTGTGTGTGTGTGTGTGTGTGTGTGTGTGTTTCTGTCTGTTTGTCTGTCTGTCTGTCCGTCTTTCTGTTACTCTGACAAACTGTATTCTTTCCTTTCTCTCTCTCTCCTTACATTTTGAGCATTATGTCACTGAAATTGGGTTCCAAATGAAATTTCCATAATGTGCTTAGAATCTGGCATTCTCTTTGGACGCTAAACCACTTTCTATTTATCTGACCGTTGTTAGCTTCTCAATAATTTTTTTTTAAATTATAATAAATCACATCATTTGCCTTATTTCCTTTCCTTCCTTCAATTCCTTTCTTGTATTACCCCTTGCACACTTCCTTTAATTAATGACCTCTTTTTCTTTAATTGATGTTACATGTACATACATACACACATGTCCTAGACATGTAAATAACACCTGCACAGTCCATACGATACTTGCATGTATATCATCCCAGGACTGACTATTGGGTATTGGATAATCTGCTTTGAGGCTCTTCCCCTGGGGAAGACTATTCTGTTCCGTACAGTCCATAGTTGCCTGTAATTCTTTGTATAGGGTTGGGCTCATGAAATTTCTCTCTCCCATGTTAATGTTTCCAGAGTCATTACTGCTGTAGCCTTTTCTCAAACTTGCTTATTGTTGTTTTTCAGTGTTGTAGTTATTTAAAAACCATTCTGCCACTGATATTATTGCTGCAGAGGAATTAGAGTTGAATGTGTGTGTTTATTCTGCTAGATATAGCCTGATGCTCCCTTTCACACGTTTCCTGGCGTCTGATATGGACTCTAATTGTCTAGGCCAACAGACATATCAGTGTACTTCTTCATTAACAGGTTGGAAAACAGAAGTCAGCAAGATCTGATAGAACTTTCCAGGATCAGAGTGCATGAGGCTGATGAAACACAAAAATGAAATCTTGAACTTTTTCCTTGTTCTGTGGTCTGTCTGTCTGTCTTCATCTGTCTAGCTGCAACCTATCTTTTGAGGTCAGCAAATATAAGATCTGAAGATCAGAAGTCTCAGTTCATGTCCAAAAGCTGCTGTAGAACCTGGAAGGCCAATGCTGCAGATGAAGGTCCATATGTGGGAACGTTCTCTTTCTTGGGACAGGGCCCACCTTCTGCTCTGCTGAGGTGGGCTGCTGATTGAGGGATGGCAATCTGCTGCACTGTCTTTACTAATTTAAATGTAGTTCTCATCCAAAAACACATTCACAGAAATACCTAAAATTGTGTTTTACTTACTGACTCAGTATCTGGATACAGCATTTCCCAGATAGGTTAACACATAATCAACCATGCATGCACATTGATAACAGAGAGACTTCTGGCCAACAACAAACAAACAAAAGAGATCCAGATAGTGTTCTCGTGTTAGAGTGTACAAGGTTCAGATTTTTTACATTCTCAGAAACCTTCCATGTTAACACTGGATAGAAATAATATGAAGTATTTATTAAACCCTATAATCCAATATGCCACAAGAGAGCTACTGAGTGAGACATTTTGGAGGATACTACCATTGCTAGGACTTTTAAAATAAACTATGTTTGTTATTATTATGTATATGTACAATGTATATGTGGGGACACACTTGTGTGGGGGCTCATGCGGATGTCAGAAGACAGCTTTGTGGAGTTGGCCTGTTCTGGACCACTAACTCAGGTGGCCATGTTTATGTGGCAAATGACTTACTTGCTGTATTATTTTGTCAACCCAGGATTAAAAAACAATATTTTCCCAAATACTCTGATCAATAAATCTTGTATCTCCCAGAAAAAGATATCCTTAGAAATTCAGTGTTTTCCTCAATGATAATGCTTTTCTGCTTTTGTTCTCTATGGTTTAGGTCTCTGGTTCAGTTGTCAACATCCTTGAATGTGTGAGTGTTGTTTCTTTCCTTCATCTGTTTATTGGACTTCACAACAGCAACAGAGAACTTGGTTATAGCATTCTTCCCAATTAAAATATGGAAGTCAATCCAAAGACTTTTGGCTTTGTACATGAAATCCATGACCAACACACATAGGACCTCATAATTAGGTTTGGACATGGGCAGTTTACCAAAGTTACTTATAATTGCTCATAAGAGATTGTATAATCCAAGATAATAACTTTTGACCATAAGTGATTTTGGAATGCTTTTAGTTCAAATGCATTTGATGTTAATCAATTTGGTTTACCTCATTCTTCAAAAGATTTAAAATTAATAAATTTTCCCTTTACTTTATATTTTATATACTTTGTATTTTATGAAATTCAAAATAATGCAAATAAAGATAAATTCAGGTGTGACATGCCCTCAGCTAAAAGGTTGCATATTTTAACTAAAATGCTAATCATAAATATGAAATTTTCATGCAGATGAAAATTTGTGCTAGTTCAGAGCCAGGAAAAGGAAAAATTCCTGGAATCTATGCCCAATAATGTTTATTGGGTTAAAATTTTGTGGTTGCCTGAGACCTAGAAGAGAACTTAATACTATCCCTCTGCTATGCGGACACAGTAGTAAAATGCTCCTAAGTTCTGCTCTTCACATCCATAGACCAGTGCATCTCTCAACCCTCATCAGAAATGCTTCTTTTAGCAGTAGATGGTGATTAATATAGAAATCTGAGACTGTTTACTGTGCAAAGAATAAAAGAAGATCCAGAGCGTTCAGCTCTAAATGGGGCATCTACATCATACACCTTCTTCCCAAAGCTCGAAGATTGTCATAGGAAAGGGACATCTGTAAATGAAACAGTCTTTGCTGGACATGGCAGGGACATTGCTCATAGGACTTTGCAGCAACTTGACTGCATGCTCAAGATCTACAGCAGCTGTGACTGCATGCTCAAGAACTACCCAAGATCAAATCAGAAAGGAGGGACTCATGAAACTCCACCCCTAGGTTAGGAGATACTAGAAAGTGATGGCTGCTGGAGAGGCTACACATGCTCCTGTCGACAGTCCTACACACACTCACATGCAGGCAACACTAAGTGGACTCTGGGCGTTAAAGCACATGAAGTTGGGAGGGGAGAAGTAGGAGGGGAAGAATTGGGCGTTGATTTGATCAAAACACTATATCCCCAAACATACTCCATCTTGTGAGTTTTAACTGTGTGTTTCCAAAATGAGAAACAATAAACCAACCTTTACTCTGAAACTTCAGAATATAAAGATTCTTATATTTAAATATATATGTATATATATGATGAAAATACATATATGTGAAAATATGATTTATGTAATTTAATTCAAGTTGAAGTAATATTTAATTTTAAGTAAATCAAATTTAATTTTAAGTAAAATTAAAAATTATTTTTCGGTACAAGCTTCATTGATTTTTGACTAAAAGGAAAATAATGTAAAATTTAAACGAGACAGTGTAAACATATAGAATTGTCTGCATTGTCCACAAGCAAAGTTGGCTTAAAGTACTAATAGGTTCTGAGACTGTTAGTGGAGTCACACATTTTGTGGTGGTGTGTAGCAGAGGCGATTGTAATTAATTATGCCTCTTTACATGGCTTTTGGATAGTAATAAACATTAATGTTTAATTAGTATTTTTTCCCTAATATCAGTAGTTTCATTCACTTTGATAATTCAAATGTTTTAAAGGCAAAATGGGCTCAGAAGTTTAATAATAAAGCTGCATTCCCCATCACAGAAATTTATTGCTATTTCAATCCAGTTAAAATTTTTGTAGGAAGAAAATATTGTTAGGAGGAAGCTAATCATCAATTTGCTACAGCTGAAGCCAGCACAGCTGGTGGATGAGTGTTTTAATGTATTTCTAGATTAAGCAAGGCAGTTTAAAGAAAACATCATGCAAAAATTCAATCTGCTATGGCTTTAAAATAAAGTCGTCATCTGTGTTGCTGCAGAAAGAATAGCCACCTTATGTTTTTTCAGATTGTACTGGATTATCTTTAATGAAGCGCATATCCCCCAAAGCACTATTGTGATATTTTGTGTTTGTCTTGGTCCACACTAATGCAATAGCTTTAGGTTTAGTGTACAGAAGCATGGATTTTACTCTTAGTAAAATGTCCTGACAGGTTTTCTTGGCTGAAGTTATAAATGAAAGCAATCTGCACACATTTGGAAGGAGATATTTGCTATTGATTTCAGTGGTGGTCTTTAGCCACAATAATAAGGCTGCTGTCTTGACCTCTGAAAAAAGAAAAGAAATCCTTATAAGATTTCTCATATTTATTTTTCTTTCTGTCTGTTCTTTCCCCTCCCTCCCTTTCTCCCTCTGTCCCCCTCCTTCCTTTCCTATCTCCTTCTTTCCTTTCTCAAATCTTTCCTCCCTCCCTCCTTTCCTCCCTCCCTCCCTCCCTCCTTCCCTCCTTACCTTCCTTCCTTCCTCTCCCATTTCCTATTATTTTTTCTTTCTTGAGACAGGTTCTTGCAATGTAGCCATGGTTGGTCTAGAATTTCCTATGTAGTCTAGACTGGCCTTAACCTGGAAGATTTACCTGCCTAAGCCTCCCAGGTGTGTGCTAGGTTGTCCAGCCTGCATATGTTGTTTTAAAACCATTCTGTAGTGTTATTAAAATAAAAACCAGAATCTCTATATACTATTTAATTTCATCATCATCTATATCTATCCACTGTCCATAATCCATTATTAGCTTTCTTTATCTAAGTTTCCAAGTTTATCTAATGCCTCCCTGTATTCACACAAGCAGATATACTACAAAATGATATTTGGTGACATGATTATGGATGCTAATAATTTTACCACTGTCCTTCAGCTTAACTAAATTGCTTCTGTGTCTTTTATGAACATTTATTTTTACAATAATAATATCAGTTGATGTTTATTTAATAATGCATATGAAATGTTGAGAAAATACAAAACTATTTATTATTTAGTTTAGCATGTTCAAAAGACTGATTCAGAAGATGTGGTATATTTACACAATGGAATACTACTCTGCAATTAAAAACAATGAATTCATGAAATTCCTAGGCAAATGATCAGAACTGGAAAATATCAACCTTAGTGAGGTAACCCAATCACAAAAGAACATGGTATGCAGTCACTGATAAGGGGATATTAATCCAGAATCTCAGAATACCCAAGACACAATTCACATATCAATAGATGTCCAAGAAGATGGAAGGAGAGACCCCTGGTCCTGGAAAGACTGGATGTAGGGGAATACCAGGACAGACAAGTAAGAGGGGGTTGAATGGGGAAAAGAGGGAGGGAAGGGGGCTTATGGGACTTTTGGGGATGGAGGAAACAGGAAAGGGGAAATGATTTGGAATGTAAATAAAATAACTTAGAAAATAAAAAAAATGATATAATACAAAAAAATAAATAAAAGAACAATGCATATTACTAAAGAAAAAGCTATGATTTCTACCATTCATTCCAATTTTTTAAACTGAGTCTTTTCTCTCAAGAATATTTTGTTTTGAGCTAAGACTGTTCCACAGCCCTCTGTACACAGGTCCTGCCAGGAGAGAGCTGGTCTCCCAGGAGTGCACTCACTCCTAAGTTCAGAGGTGAGGTTGGCACTTTCTCTTCAATAGCTCTCCAAAGTGGGACCAACCAGGAGCTCACAGGGCACAGGAAGAGTGGTTCAGCTGGGACAGGATCCTTCTAGTCTCCATCAGCACCCAGGAGCTAAGGCTGTTCCACAGCACTCAATTACCAAACCCTGCCCAGGAGATAGCTGGTCTTGCCAGGAGTGCTGACCCAGGCTTACAGGTCCACAGGAGGGACAAGCTCCAGTCAGAGACAGCAAGACCAATGAACATCAGAGATAACCAGATGGCAAAAAGTAAGCTCATGAAACTTACCAACAGAAACCAAGGCTATTTGCAGTCATCAGAACACAGTTCTCCCACCACAGCAAGTCCTGGATGCCCCAACACACCTGAAAAGCAAGATTTGGATTTAAAATCACATCTTATGATGTTGATAGAGGACATTAATAAGGACATAAATAATTCCCTTAAAGAAATACAGGAGAATACAGGTAAAGAACTAGAAGCCCTTAAAGAGGAAACACAAAAATCCCTTAAAGAATTACATGAAAACACAGACAGGTGAAGGAATTGAACAAAACTATTCAGGGTCTAAAAATGGAAGTAGAAACAATAAAGAAATCACAGAGGGAGACAACTCTGGAGATAGGAAACCTAGGAAAGAGATCAGGAGTCATAGATGTAAGATCACCAACAGAATACAAGAGATAGAGGAGAGAATCTCAGGTGCAGAAGATACCATAGAAAATATTGACACAACAGTAAAAGAAAATGCAAAATGCGAAAAGCTCCTATTGCAAAACATTCCAGGAAATCCAGGATACAATGTGAAGACCAAACCTAAGGATAATAGGGAGAAAAGAGCGCAAAGACTCCCAAATTAATGGGCCAGTAAATATCATCAACAAAATTATAGAAGAAAACTTCCCTAACCTGAAGAAAGAGATGCCCATAAACATACAAGAGTCCTAAGGAATTCTAAATAGATTAGACCAGAAACGAAATTCCTCCTTTCACATAATAATAAAAACACCAAATGCACACATTGCACCTCATACAATAATAGTGGGAGACTTCCACAACCCACTCTCATCGATGGACAGATCAGGGAAACACAAACTAAACAGAGACACAGTGAAACTAACAGAAGTTATGAATCAAATGGATTTAACAGATATCTATAGAACATTCTATCCTAAAACAAAAAACTATACCTTCTTCTCAGCACCTCATGGTACCTTCTCCAAAATTGGCCATATAAACATTCACAAAACAGGCCTCAACAGATACAAGAAGATTGAAATAATCCAATGCATCCTATCAGATCACCACAGACTAAAGCTGGTCTTCAATAACAACAAAAACATACATATGGAAGCTGATCAACACTTACTCAATGATAACTTGGTCAAGGAAGAAATAAAGAAACTAAAGACTTTAGAATTCGATAAAATGAAGCCACAACATACCCAAATCTATAGGACACAATGAAAGCATTGCTAAGAGGAAATATCTTAGCTCTGAATACCTCCAAAAATACACTGGAGAGAGCATACACTAGTAGCTTGACAGCGCATTTGAAAGCTCTAGAACAAAAAGAAGCAAATATACCCAAGAAGTGCAGATGGCAGGAAACACTCAAACTAAGGGCTGAAATCAACCAAGTAGAAACAAAAAGAACTGTCCAACGAGGAGCTGGTTCTTAGAGAAAATCAACAAGATGGATAAACCCTCAATCAGACTAACCAGAGGGCACAGAGACAGCATCTAAAGTAACAAAATCAGAAATTCTTGGTGGGATTGCAAGCTGGTACAAACACTCTGGAAATCAGTTTGGTGGTTCCTCAGAAAATTGTATATAGTACTTCCTGAGCTATACCAATCCTGAGCATATACTCAGAAGATGCTCCAACGTGCAATACGGATACATGCTCTACTATGTTTATAGCAGCCTTATTTATAATAACCAGAAGCCTCCATGTAAATCTTCAATTTTATCAGACAATGTCCATAATTTTACTTTCAATCAACTTAGGAATATTTTTATGCCTACCATTTTATCTGTATAATTTTCCATGAAATAGTCAGTTTTAATGTGTTTTTCTATATATTTCTTAAATTTTATCAGAAATATTTTCCTTGTAGGTCTTCAATTTTATCAGAAATTGTTTATAATTCTGCTTTCAAACAACTTAGGAATATTTTTATCCTTGTCATTTTATCTGTATAATTTTCCATTATAATCTTCAATTTTAATGTTTTTCTATATATTTTTTCAATTTTATCAGAAATATTTTCCATGTAAATCTTCAATTATATCAGAAAAGGTTTATAATTCTACTTTCAATCATCTTAGAAATATTTTTATTCCTACAATTTTATCTGTATAATTATCCACGCAATAGTCAATTTTAATGTTTTTCTATATATTTCTTGAATTTTATCAGAAATGTTTTCCTTGTAGATCTTCAATCTTATCAGAAAATGTTTATAATTCCACTTTCAATCAACTTAGAAATATTTTTATGCCTACCATTTTATCTGTAATTTTCCATGATAATCTTCAATTTTAATGTTATTTTATATTTTTCTACAACTTTATTAGAAATATTTCCCATGTAAATCTTCAATTCTATCAAAATGTTTCTACTTCCTTTTTCAATTAATTTAGCAATGTTTTTTATATCTACCATTTTACTCTTTAATTTTCCATGAAAACTGTCAGTCTTAATGTGTTTTTCTATGTGCTTCTTCAATGTTGTAAGAAACATTTTCCAGGTAAATCTTTACTTTTATCATAAAATGTTTTTACTTCTTGTTTTCAATAAAAAAAGAAAATTAAAAACCTTAAAAAAATAATAGCCAGAAGCTGGAAAGAACCCAGATGTCCTACAACAGAGTAATGGATACAGAAAATGTGGTACATTTATTGGAGTACTACTCAGCTATTAAAAACAATGAATTCATGAACTTCTTAGGCAAACAGATGGAGCTAGAAAATGATCATACTGAGAGAAGTAACCAAATCACAAAAGAGCACACAGGTATGCACACATTGATAAGTGGTGATTACCCCAGAAGCTCAGAATACCCAAGACACAGTTCAAAGACTACATGAAGCTCAATAAGAAGGAAGTGCAAAGTGTGGATACTTTGGTTCTTCTTAGAAGGGGGAACAAAATACTCATGGCACGAAATACAGATACAAAGTGTAGAGCAGATCCTGAAGGAAAGACCATCCAAAGACTGTCCCATCTGAGGATCTGTTCCATATACAGTTACCAAACCCAGACACTAGCTTGGATGCCTACAAGTGCTTGCTGACAGGAGTCCAATATAGCTGTCTCCTAAAAAGGCTCTTCCAGTGCCTGACAAATACAGAGGTGGACTGTCTCAGCCAACTATTGGACTGAGCACAGGGTTCCCAGTGGAGGAGCTAGAGAAAGGACCCATGAAGCTAAAGGGTTTGCAGCACCATAGGAGGAACAACAATATAAGCCACCCAGTACCCCCAGAACTCCAAGGGACTAAACCACCAACCAAAGAGTACACATGGAGGGACTCCTGGCTCCAGCCACATATGTAGCAGAAAATGGCCTTGTTGGACATCAATGGGAGGAGAGGCCCTTTGTCCTGTGAAGGATTGATGCCCAAATGTTGGGGAATGCCAGGGCGGGGTGGTGGGAGTGGGTGGGATGATGAACAGGGGGAGGGGGAATGGGATAAGGGGTTTTCAGAGGAGAAGGGAGGAAAAGAGATAACATTTGAAATGTAAATAAAGAAAATATCCAATTAAATAAAAAGAAAATTAAAATCGGGCTGGATAGCTAGCTCATTGTTTTTTCCATAGAAGTATTTGCGTGGTGGAAAAGATGCTCTGGTGGTGAGGAAGGATCCCTTCTGAGGTTTTTTCATGTAGAAGTTTCCATCAAAAGGGAAAGCAGCTAGATTGATGGATTAGAGAAAGGAAGAACACAAAAGAATTGGTGTTGAATACTGTCAAGTTGTTGGGATCAATAAAGATTTGGAAACAAAAAAAAATATTGTTTCTGTTTTTTCCTAATTGTTCACTCACATAGTATAAGATTCCTGTCCATTGCCCTGTTATGATTTCTTTACTCTCTATGTATCTGATAACAAGAAATTCCTGGTCAGAGTGTACTCAGTCTATCAACCACATCTGTCTGTCTGTCCGTCTGTCTGCCTGCCTGCCTGCCTATCTGTCTGTCTGTCTATCTATCTATCTATCTATCTATCTATCTATCTATCTATCTATCTATCTATCTATCTATCTATCATCTATCTATCTACCTACCTACCTACCTACCTACCTACCTATCTATCTATCTATCTATCACCTATCTATCTATCTATCTATCTATCTATCTATCTATCTATCTATCTATCTATCTATCTATCTATCTATCTATCATCTATTATGATCTCCATCATCTATCTCTATCACCTATTATATATAATCTATCTATCTGCCTGTCTGTCTGTCTATCTATCTATCTATCTATCTATCTATCTATCTATCTATCTATCTATCACCCATTATCATTTGTCTATCATCTATCATCTCTTATCTAGCATCTATCTATTGAATCTTCCTATCATCTATCTATCCATCTATACCTATTAACCTCTTTCATCTATTATCAACCAACTTATCTATATATCTATATCATCTACTATTACCTATTATCTATTATGGTCTGTACTTTTCATCTGTCACATGACAATACATCTCTTATGCGTACTTTATAAATAAATGTGATACCTAGTATTTCTTCCTTATTTAAAGAGTGCAGTTTTATTGTGTTTCATTCTTTTGGCCATCTGGGAGCATGTTCTTCCTCTGAGATCCAGACTGACTTTGAACTTGCTATCATCCTGCCTTCTTAGTTCTTGGACTAGAGGTATGTACCACCTCAACTATATTAGTATGTCTGCTTTAATTTTTTTCTCATTAGTTTGTTTTTCATAATTTTGACAGATAATGTTTATTATACTTTTAAACTATTTTCACTATATTTATAAATATTTGTCTACAATCACTTGAAAAATGTATTCTGTTGCATTTTTCTCTACATGCATTTTGTTTACTGTTACCTCCCAGATTTCAGGTGCTTTTAATGTTGTACTTCTTTTCTGTGTTGGTGTCAATGCATTCTTTTATTTTTGTTCAAGTTTATGGATCTTTTTCATTTGCTTTGTCCAGTGTGCTGTTAACCCTTTGAATGTCTTCTTTATTATTCTGTATTTTCTTTTAGATCTAGATCTCTATTTTTGTATTTTCCTTCTTTAACGAAATTCACCATTTATTTTGCCTGTGTTAATCTCCTATAGTATGTTTTAAAGTAATGCATTTTAATTAGTTTAGATAGCATTTCCTGTAATATATATCTATGTCAAAATAAATTATATGCAATAAATATACACAATCCCTATTTTGCAAATAAAAATGAAAGATATTAAAAACTTAAAATTACTTCTTATGGTTGTTTTGTTCTTTTGTTCCTCTCCTCTCCTGTCCTCTCCTTTCCCTCCCTCCCTCCCTCTCTCCCTTTCTCCCTCCCTCCTTTCTTTCTACCCGGTTTTTTCGAGACAGGGTGTATTAGTCAGGGTTCTCTAGAGTCACAAAACTTATGGGTAGTCTCTATATAGTTAGGGAATTCGTCGATGACTTACAGCTTGTAGTGCAACTCCCCAACAATGGTCGGCAGTAGCTGTGGATGGAAGTCCAAGGATCTAGCAGTTGCTCAGTCCCATGAGGCAGGCCAGGAAGTGTCAGTCTTCCTTCTTCCAATGTCCTTATATAGGTCTCCAGCAAAGGGTGTGGCCCAGATTAAAGGTGTGTGCCACCGCACCTTTAATCCCAGATGACCTTGATCTCAGAGATCTCCTTATCTTAATCTTCTGGAATTCATAGTCACTATGCTTCAAGATCTCCATACCAATATCCAGGTCAGAAACTTGTATCTCTGAGCCTCCAGATTAGGATCATAGGTGAGACTTCCAATTCTTGATTAGTTCCTTCCAGATTTAGTCAAGTTGACAACCAGGAATAGCCACTACACAGGGTTTCTCTGTGTATCTTTGACTGTCCTGGAACTCACTGTGTAGACAAGGCTGGCCTTGAACTCACAGAGGTCGACTTACTTCTGTCTCCTCAGTGCTGGGATTAAAAGCATGTGCCACCAACGCCCAGCCATGGTTCTTTTCGTCACCACATCCAATGTGATTCTGTTGTATCTGGAAACATGCTTTTTAACTCTTCTTACTGTTCTTCCTTTTCAGAAGGATTGTAATATTTTATTAGATATTTTACATTGTGTGTAAAAATTAAACTTTTTGGGAACCTAATTAGTCCCCAGAGAGGCAACTTCCTACTCCTGTAAAGTATTATATGTGTGTAAGGTTTAGTTAGATTCACCCCTAGTAGTTGCATTGTATTAATATCCTTAAATAATGCAAGTAATGACCTTATGAGCTATCCATGCTCAAAACAAATTGTAGACTGAAAAATGTGTCTGCCTTTCTTTCTCTTTTTTATTGTTTAGTTTTAACACATTTATTTTTATTTTATGTATATGAGTGTTTGCCTGCTCATATGATATGCACCATGAATACATGCTTGGTACCAAAAGAATGAAGAGGGCTTCAGATCTCCTGGAACTGGAGATACAGACAGATGTGAGCTGCCATGTGGGTGCTGCAAGACAAACCTGGGTCCTCTGCAAGAGCACAAGGTCTGAACTCCTGAATCCTCTCTTCAGTCTTTCCAGCATCTACTTTTAAACATAGTGGTATTCTGTATACTTTTAAATATGACAAAGATTTGTCAATTTAAGTAATATTTTACTCCAAGTCACATTTTATGATTCAGTTGAGGAATTGCTTGTGTTTCCTCCTCACCTGGTCTTCCAGTTTTACTTTGTGTTAATTTTATTCTGCTAGGTATTTTCTGACACCTGAGCACCTCTTGTCAGTGCTATTTTCTTTTCTCCCCCCAAAACATCTTGTAGTTAAATATAATTATTGTGTACTGGGAGTTCATTCAGTGAAGTTTCTCTTGATCATCTAGAGCAAATCCCATAATAAATATTCCAGGAAGAGTAATTTGAGAAATCTTCTCTGGGCAATTTATACTGAAAGGAAAGTAGATGATCAAAGTGACTTGCCTCCCCCATTTTGCTATTTTGAGCAGCCTGTAGGTGTTCTTCCTCTGGTTTCTCCTGTGCTTGTTTCAGCAAGAGGTCTGTTGCTACTGCTTTTTTAAAAACTAAGTTTTAGATGTTCTGATCCCACTGCTTGAGTGATAGGAAGTATCGTGGTGATTGTCTGACACCATCCTATAGGGTTGGATACAAAATGTTCATGGGTCAAAGGGTGATGGAGTATTGGAAAGTGATTGGATAATGAAGAGTCTCACATATACAATAGATTAATCTATTGATGGTTTAATAATTTGATGACATTAACGGGAGGTTAAGTTGTCATAGTGTTTGTTCTCAGGGTCTTCGCTCTTTCTTCCCTGTCTCTTATCAGATAAGCAGCCTTCTTGGCTATGTACTACCACGACCTCCTCCACCACCACCACTACCACCACCACCACCACAACCATTGCCACCACCACTGCCACCACCATCACCACCACCACCACCATTGCCACCACCACTGTCACCACCACCACCACCGTAACTACTCACAAACACTCCATCAACTCCTCCCACCATCTGCCAGAATCACCACCATGACCATTTATGAACACCACCTACTATCACCACCACCATCATCTACCAGCACCACAACCCACCACCACCCATACTCCCATCATTTACTAGCACCACTACCACAATCTACCACTATCACAATTCCCTACCACCCTCTTCCACCACCATCCACCACTACAATCTACCACCACCCTCTATAACCACCATCCACCACCATCCTCTACCACTACCTTCTAACACCCCCTTCCACCACCATCACTGCCACTCTTTCTGGTTTTAGGCCAGAACAAAAGATACAAATGATGAGCATTAAAACCATCAAAACCAAGGATCCCACATAACTCTTCCCTTCTTTATGTGCTTTTCTTAAGTGTTTTGTTACATCTGACACAACTCAAAACGTTTTTCTCAAGAACATAGTTCAGCCTTTCGGGATATTTCTGATTTTTTTTTTAATTTTATTTTATGTTCTAAGGTTTTTTTTTTATCTACATTCAAAATCATTTCCCCTTTCCCGTTTCCTCCCTCTCCGAAAGTCCCATAAGCCCCCCTTTCCTCCCTCTTTCCCCCATTCAACCCCCTCTCGCTTCTCTGTCCTGGCATTCCCCTATATCCAGTCTTTCCAGGACCAGGGGTCTCTCCTTCCATCTTCTTAGAAATCTATTGATATGCGAATTGTGTCTAGGGTATTCCGAGATTCTGGGTTAATATCCCCTTATTAGTGACTGCATACCATGTGTGTTCTTTTGTGATTGGGTTACCTCACTAAGGATGATATTTTCAAGTTCTGACCATTTGCCTAGGAATTTCGTGAATTCATTGTTTTTAATTGCAGAGTAGTATTCCATTGTGTAGATATACCACATCTTCTGAATCCATTCCTCCGTTGAGGGACATCTGGGTTCTTTCCAGCTTCTGGCTATTATAAATAAGGCTGCTATGAACATAGTGGAGCCTGTGTCCTTATTGCATGCAGGTAAAGCATCTGGGTATATGCCCAGGAGTGGTATAGCCGGATCCTCCGGGAGTGTCATGCCCAGTTTTCTGAGGAACCGCCAGACTGCTTTCCAGAGTAGTTGTACCAGCTTGCAATACCACCAGCAGTGGAGGAGTGTTCCTCTTTCTCCACATCATCACCAACAACTGCTGTCTCCTGTGTTTTTGATCTTAGCCATTCTGACTGGTGTGAGATGGAATCTCAGGGTTGTTTTGATTTGCATTTCCCTAATGACTAAGGATGATGAACATCTCTTTAGGTGCTTCTCAGCCATTAGATATTCTTCAGGTGAGAACTCTTTGTTTAGCTCTGTACCCCATTTTTTAATAGGGTTACTTGCCTCTCTGGAGTGTAATTTCTTGAGTTCTTTGTATATATTGCATATTAGCCCTCTGTTGGATATAGGGTTGAAAAGTTCATTTCCCAGTTAGTTGGTTGCCGCTTTGTCTTTTTGACAGTGTCTTTTGCCTTGCAAAAACTTTGTAATTTAATGAGGTCCCATTTGTCAATTCTTGATCTTAGAGCATAAGCTATTGGAGTTCTATTCAGGAAATTCTCCCCTGTGCCCATATGTTCAAGGTTCTTCCCTAGTTTCCTTTCTATTAGTTTCAGTGTGTCTGGTTTTATGTGGAGGTACTTTATCCACTTGGAATTGAGTTTAGTGCAAGGAGATAAGAATGGGTCAATTTGCATTCTTCTGTATGTTGACCTCCAGTTGAGCCAGCACCATTTGTTGAAAAGGCTATTTGTTTTCCACTGGATGGTTTTAGCTCCTTTGTCAAAGATCAAGTGACCATAGGAGTGTGGATTCATTTCTGGGTCTTCAATTCTGTTCCATTGATCTACATGCCTGTCACTGTACCAATACCATGTGGTTTTTAACACTATTGCTCGGTAGTACAGCTTGAGGTCCGGGATACTGATTCCCCCAGAGGTTCTTTTACTCTTGAGAATAGTTTTAGCTATTCTGGGTTTTCTGTTATTCCAGATGAATTTTTGAATTGCTCTTTCTAGCTCTATGAAGAATTGAGTTGGGATTTTGATGGGGATTGCATTGAATCTGTATATTTCTTTTGGCAAGATGGCCATTTTTACTATATTAATCCTGCCAATCCATGAGCATGGCAGATTTTTCCAGCTTCTGAGGTCTTCTTCAATTTCTTTCTTCAGAGACTTGAAGTTCTTGTCATACAGATCTTTCACTTGTTTGCTTAGAGTCACACCAAGATACTTTATATGGTTTGTGGCTATCGTGAAGGGTATCATTTCTCTTACTTCTTTCTCAGCCTGCTTATCCTTTGAGTATAGGAAGGCTTCTGACTTGCTTGAGTTGATTTTATAGCCGGCCATTTTGTTGAAGCTGTTTATCAGCTGTAGGAATTATCTGGTGGAGTTCGTTGGGTCGCTTAAGTATACTATCATATCGTCTGCAAATAGTGATAGTTTGACTTCTTCCTTTCCAATTTGTATCCCTTTGACCTCTTTTTGTTGTCTAATTGCTCTAGCTAGAACTTCAAGTACTATATTGAAAAGATATGGAGAGAGAGGGCAGCCTTGTCTAGTCCCTGATTTTAGTGGGATTGCTTCGAGTTTCTCTCCATTTAGATTGATGTTGGCTACCAGTTTGCTGTAAATTGCTTTTACTATGTTTAGATATGGGCCTCGAATTCCTGATCTTTCCAAGACCTTTAGCATGAAAGGATGGTGAATTTTGTCAAATGCTTTCTCAGCATCTAATGAGATGACCATGTGGTTTTTTTCTTTGAGATTGTTTATATATTGTTTATACATTGATGGATTTCCTTATATTGAACCATCCCTGCATCCTTGGGATGAAGCCTATTTGATCGTAGTGAATGATCGTTTTGATGTGTTCTTGGATTCGTTTGGCAAGAATTTTATTGAGTATTTTTGCATCGATATTCATAAGAGAGATTGCCTGAGATTCTCTTTCTTTGTCGGATCTTTGTGTGCTTTTGGCATTAGCGTAATTGTGGCTTCATAGAACGAGTTGGGTAGTGTTCTTTCTGTTTCTATTTTGTGGAACAGTTTGAAGAGTATTGGTGTTAGGTCTTCTTTGAAGGTCTGATAGAATTCTGCACTAAAACCATCTGGACCTGTGCTTTTTTTGGTTGGAAGACTTCCAATGACCACTCCTATTTCTTCAGGGGTTATAGGACGGTTTAGATGGTCTATTTAATCCTGATTTAATTTTGATATTTGGTTTCTGTCAAGGAAATTGTCCATTTCCTCCAGATTTTCTACTTGTGTTGAATACAGGTTTTATTAGTAGTAGGATCTGATGATTTTTTGAATTTCCTCAGTTTTTGTTGTTATCTTTCCCTTTTCGTTTCTGATTTTATTAATTTGGATACTGTCTCTGTGACCTCTGGTTAGTCTGGCTAAGGGCTTATCTATCTTGTTGATTTTCTCAAAGAACCAACTCCTCGTTTTATTGACTCTTTGTATGGTTTTATTTGTTTCTACTTGATTGATTTCAGCCCTGCGTTTGATGATTTCCTGCCTTCTACTCCTCTTTGGTGTATTTGCTTCTTTTTGTTCCAGGGCTTTCAGGTGTACCATTAAGCTGTTAGTGTATGCTGTCTCCCATTTCTTTTTGGTGGCACTCAGGGCTATTAATTTTCCTCTTAGCACTGCTTTCATTGTGTCCCATAAATTAGGGTATGTTGTGCCTTCATTTTCATTAAATTTCAAAAAGTCTTTGATTTCTTTCTTTATTTCCATCTTGACCAAGTTATCATTTAGTAGAGCATTGTTCATCCTCCATGTGTATGTGGGTTTTCTGTTGTTTTTGTTGCCATTGAAGACCACCCTTATTCCATAGTGATCTGATAGGAGGCATGGGATTAGTTCTATCTTCTTATATCTGTTGAGGTCTGATTTGTGACCAATTATATGGTCAATTTTGGAGAAGGTACCATGAGGTACTGAGAAGAAGGTGTATTCTTTAGCTCTAGGATGAAATGTTCTATATATATCTGTTAGTTCCATTTGGTCTAAGGCTTCAATTAGATTTGCTGTGTCCCTGTTTAGTTTCTGCTTTTCTGAACGATTCATTACAGAGAGCAGGGTGTTGAAGTCACCCACTATTATTGTGTGAGGTGTGATGTGTGCTTTGAGCTTTAGTAAAGTTTCTTTTACGAATGAGGGTGCCCTTGCATTTGGAGCATAGATATTCAGAATTGAGGGTTCTTCTTGATGGATTTTCCCCTTGATCAGTATGTAGTGTCCTTCTGTGTCTTTTTTGATGACTTTAGGTTGAATATCAATTTTATCTGATATTAGGATGGCTACTCCACCTCGTTTCTTGGGGCCATTTGCTTGTAAAATTGTTTTCCAGCCTTTTACTCTGAGGTAGTGTTTGTCTTTGACACTGAGGTGCGTTTCCTGCATGCAGCAAAATGCTGGGTCCTGTTTACGTATCCCGTCTGTTAGTCTATGTCTTTTTATTGGGGAATTGAGACCATTGATATTAAGAGAGGTTAAGGCATATTGATTATTGCCACCTGCCATTCTTGATGCTATCCTTATGTTTGAGTGGTTATCTACTTTTGGGTTTGAAGCAAGAAGGTTACTATCTCATTTTTTCTAGGGTGTTGTTTCTCTCCTTGTTTAGGCGGTTTCCATCTATTATCCTTTGCAGGGCTGGATTTGTGGATAGATATTGTGAAAATTTGGTTTTATCATGGAGTATCTTGGTCTCTCCATCTATGGTGATTGAGAGTTTTGCTGGGTATAGTAGTCTAGGCTGGCATTTGTGCTGTCTTAGTGTCTGCATGAGATCTGCCCAGGATCTTCTGGCTTTCATAGTCTCTGGTGAGAAGTCTGATGTGATTCGGATAGGTCTTCCTTTGTATGTTACTTGGCCCTTTTCTCTTACTGCTTTTAATATTCTTTGTTTAGTACATTTGGTGTTTTGATTATTATGTGACGGGAGGTATTTCTGTTCTGGTCCAGTCTGTTTGGAGTTCTGTAGGCTTCTTGTACGTTCATCGGCATCTCTCTCTTTAGGTTAGGGAAGTTTTCCTCCATAATTTTGTTGAAGATGTTTACTGGCCCTTTAAGTTGCAAATCTTCACTCTCATCTATACCTATAATCCTTAGGTTTGGTCTTCTCATTGTGTCCTGGATTTCCTGGATGTTTTGGGTTACACGTTTTTTGCATTTTGCATTTTCTTTGACTGTTGAGTCAATGCTTTCTATGGTATCTTCAGCACCTGAGATTCTTTCTTCCATCTCTTGTATTCTATTATTGATGTTTGCATCTATGACTCCTGATTTCTTCCCAAGGTTTTCTATCTCCAAAGTTGTCTCCCTTTGTGATTTCTTAGTTTTTTCTACTTCCTTTTTTAGTTCCTGGATGGATTTGCTGAGATCCTTCACTTGTTTGTTTGTATTTTCCTGTATTTCTTTAAGGTATTTTTGCATCTCCTCTTTCAGGATTTCTGCCTGTTGACCCAAGTTCTCCTGTATTTTTCTAAGCGATTTTTGTGTTTCCTTCTCATGGGATTCTATCTGTTGATCTATAGTCTCCATTTCTTTAAGCAGTTCTCATGTTTCCTTTGTAAGGGCATCTATTGGTTGATTCATTTCTTTAAGCAATTTTTGTGTTGCCTCCCTATGGGCATCCGTCTGTTTACCCATATTCTTCTGCATTTCTTTATGCAATTTTTGTGATTCCTTTGAAAGTGCATCTACCCGTTGATTCATTTCTTTAAGCGATTTTTGTGTTGTCTCCTTGTGGCCCTCCATCTGTTGATCCATGTTCTCCTGCATTTCTCTAAACGATTTTTGTGTTTCCTTTGTAAGGGCTTCTAACCGTTGATTCATGGTCTCCTGTAATTCTTTATTAGATTTATTTGTGTCCTTCTTGTGATCCTCTAATAGCATCATGAGAAGTGATTTTAAATTCAGATCTTGTCTTTTGGGCGTGGTGGGGTATCCAGGACTTGCTGCTGTTGGAGAGTTGGGTTCGGATGGTGCCATATTACTTTGATTTCTGTTAGTAACTTTCCTACGTTTGCCTTTTGCCATCTGGTTACCTCTGGTGTTAGTTGGTCCTGCTGTCACTGGCTGTTGGTTGGACCTCATGTGAGCCTGCAAAGCTATTTCTGCCCCCCCTGGATTACTGGGATTCCCCTGGCATCGATTTCTGTGGCCTACCCTGTTCCTGAGTGACTTTGGAGCCCTGATGTGCCTTGCTCCAAGTGACGTTATATTGGAGAATCCCTGCACATCCAAAGGCTCAGCGTAGTGGATTCCTGGAGCAGAGGTCGCCAAAGGGAGGCTGGTAGGCTCCCTCCCTGTGCAGGGGTGTGTGATCGCTCCCAGAGGGGGGTGGAGGGGGTGTCCCTCTGCAGGGCAGAAGTCCCACAGCAGGGCTTGCGCATTGATTACTGCAGACCTGCCCAGCTCTTGGGAGCAGGGTACACACAAGCTGCCTGAGACCCAAGCGATATTATGCCTGTCTGTCTCTGAGCCTGGAGGTCCCAGCTGCCCTGGTGCTGGAGCAAAGATGGAGGAGTGCACTCTGCACTCTCTCGGCAGCACAGGTCACCCTGCAGGGGGGATGGCCCACAGCAGCCTGGCGTCCAGATGACCACAGCCCTGTCCTGTTCTTGGGAGCAGATGGAAGCCCCAACAGGCTGTGTCCCAAGAGATGTTATATTGGGGGGAACCTGGGTACCTTTCTCCTCAGTGCAGTCTACCGGAACAGAGGTCGCCAAAGGGAAGCTGTTAGGCTCCCGCCCAGTGCGGGGCATCCCTCTGCAAGGCAGAAGTCCCACAGCAGAGCTGGAGCGCTGGTTACTGCAGATCTGCCCAGCTCTTGGAGAAGGTTACACACAAGCTGCCTGAGACCCAAGCGATATTATGCTTGCCTGTCTCTGAGCCTGTCGGTCCCAACTGCCCTGGTGCTGGAGCAAAGATGGCGGAGTGCACTCTGCACTCTCTCGGAGGCGCAGGTCACCCTCTTGATTTATTTTTCATATCACTACAGCTTGCCACAGGGTATTTCCTGCTTAAGTTTCAGGTCTTTTCTTATGGCACTTTTCCCTTTCATGCATTAACACTGGTGTAGGGTCTTTGGGCACTGCCATTGTGACTGTTCATTCACTGTCCTCAGTAGATTTTGATACTTAGGGAAGTCACTGGTGATTTTAAGTAAATTTTGGAATGTTTTCTCCTATGCGTGTAAGAATGTAGTGGTTTTGTTCTACTGCATTACTCCTGCAGGAAGAGAGTTGAAAGAGTTAATGTGAGTCCACAACAGTTCTCCTGGAAACTTATTATTCTTTTGGTTTCAACTTTCATAATTACAGAAGTAGGTGAATTGTGGTGAATTTTCTACAGTAAATCAAAGTCACCAAGTGTTCTTTCAGTATTCAGACTTTGACAGACACATCCTTATTAAAATAATTAGTTGTAACTGTTAAACAGTTGACATATTAAAATCGTCCATGATTGTTCAAGGATATCCTTTGTACATAAATTAGTTTTTAATGCCTTCATTTATTTCTGTGTTTAGAATGTGTTCTGAAAAATGGTACAGGGGCTTGATAACAAGTTGGGAATTTTTGTAATTGTTTTTGTAGACTTCTAATGATTGTTACTTGTTTTGGAAAAACTTGTTTAACCTCTACATTGTTTAAAATTTTTATAGAAATAGTTTAAATTTGACTTCATCATGTCAAATGATTAATGACAATGATAATGACAAATGTTTCCTTGAAATAAAAAATATAAATATGTATTATAATTTCAGGGACACAGCAGACTTTAGAGTCAAAGAGCACTTCATGCCCAGCTCTGCCATTTACTGTGAGAATTTGGGCAAATTAATTAACCTCTCTGAGCTCAAGTTCCCCATTTGTAAAAGGAAGAGTATGACTGTCTCTTGTGGTACTAGGACTAATGAGAAGAAATGTATCACAGTGCATGGTTCTCTTTTTGTACTTTATAACTTATGCTAGTAGCAGAAATCTTAACTCGATTTTATTTGCCACTTGCAGCCAGGATGACATAGACATTGCATTTACCATTTCATGTGTTTGTTGAATGTAAGTACTGAGGCACCATTGTGATACAACAGTGAATAAAAGACACAAAAGCAAATACCTGAATTCACAGAGCTCACAGCTACAGAATTGTATTTATTTTTACCTTTTAAAATCATTTCACACACACATAAAGTTAAACATGATCAATATGTATATAAGAGGAAGAGAAGAGAGGGAGAGAGAGAAGGAGAAAGAGGGGAGTGGAGAGAGAGCCTCCTTTTCAATAACATGAGAATTACTACATGTTATTGAAAAGACACTTACCTAAAACTTCAAGATTCTGGGCTTCATCCATAGTGACTTCAAAGAAAGTATGATTCTCTCATCATGATCCAATTTCTGAGGAATGGGGTACTAAGAAGTGAGTGGTGAGGTCTGGTTAGGTTGGGGTCAGGGATTGGGGAGACTAGGTGTGGGATATGGAACAGTCAGAGGGTGGGAGGGGGATAAAATCTGGACTGTAAAAAATATTAAAGAACAAAGAAAAATTAGAAATGTGCAGAATTTTAAAAGCAAAAAAAAAAAAAAAAAGACCATGGAGGCAGGGGCAGGGGCATGGTTAAATGGATAAAATCCTCGATCAGGACTAAAACTCAGATCCCTAGAACCTTTGTATAAAAGTTGCACAGGTGTGGTATACACTTGCAATATTAAATGTGATTGTGAACTTATTTTGTAGATGTAGCCAACACTTACAACTAGTTGGCTTTAAAGAAAGCAGGTTATTTTTTATAATGTTGATGAGCCCCATCCAATGACATGAGGTGTTAAGATTTAAAAATGAGGTTTGAGAAAGATTTTTATCTCAAGATGCATACAGAAATTTGGATTGAATTTTAAGCATACCGGACTTCTCTACAGATTCAGAACTCAAGACTCCAACAACAGTCCTTCACTGACAGGTTCACTAGCCAATATAATCTGATGAGCCAAGTCCTTAAAACCAATCTCTGCCTTCTTTTTCCTCTTCAGTGTATACCCTGTTGGGTCTCCCAATGAGTTCACTGAAATGTGTCTGCATAACTCATTCATAAAATGGTCTCAAGAATTTTAAATTTTCCTAAAATTGCAAACATCATTTGCTTTTATTTCTGGGTCTTTCTTCTTACTCAGTTTCTTCTACTAATTTAGAAACATACTGTAAAACAATCAAACTTTAGTGAAAATGTTATCTTTGTTACCTTTGATTGTAGTTGTATGGTAAGTATCATGATCCTATTTTTTTCTCTTTCTTTCTTTCTTTCTTTCTTTCTTTCTTTCTTTCTTTCTTTCTTTCTTTCTTTCTTTCTTTCTTTCTTTCTTTCTTTCTTTCTTCTTTCCTTTTCCAGATACCCATCTGGTTACAGAAAAATCTCATGGGAAGCAATGACAGAGAATAAACTATAACTTTAATCTTTAAATCTTATTTTTAATGATGGTTCTTAAATGCTTTAACTTCCCTTATAGCCCACCACCCACCAGAGGTAGTGGAAAAGAAGGGATATGGGGGAGGGTGGGGGCAGCTGACCTGCTTAGAAAGCTTCTTTGGAACAACTCCCTCTGTTTTCTAGAAATCATCAGTTCAGTTCATAGGTTAGCAGGCAGAGGCAGCTCGATCCACTTGCACATACTTCACTGATACATCAGCAGTCCTGTTTGGTAGAGTTGGGTTAGCAACAGCAGTGGCACAACCTAGCAGAGATAGCTAGGTCTCAACCTCAGCTCAAGTCATCAGGAGGTAGCAGGAGGGACACCAGGAGGAGTTCTCCACTGTGTCTTTCTCAGAGAAGCAAAGCTCAGCAACGATTTGGGGACCTACATGCATTGCACAGCTAACTGTACCAGCAAGCCAAGCTCTGTCACTTCATACCCTGCAAACATCACGTATCCTTCATGTGCCTTGCCTCAGCACGACTCTTGCCTCAGTGTGTGCATCCAATCTCCCTGAGTCTGAGGAAGGGACAAGAAACTGCAGCACACCACCAGAAGTTTTTTGATGCGTTTCTCTCTATGGCATCCCAACAAATGCAGCTCAACTACTCAATGTAAGCTAGACCAATACATGTGTGTTCTGAGCAAAGAACTCTTCTTCATCATGTGTCCTTTCATGTGCTTGCTTTAGCAGAACATCCTCTCTCCTGTGTCTGTTTTAGTAAAACGTTCCTTTAGGAGTCTGCCTTTGACTGTCATATCTGTGTCCACTTTTTAAAATCTTTTTTTATTTATTTTAATCAATCAATTAATTAATTAATTTTTACACTCCATATTTTATTCCCCCCACCCCACCCCACATCCACACTTTTGACTGTTCCACATCCTGTAGCTCCTCTCCAAACCCTCCACGTGGAGCCATGTCTCCACCCCTCACCTTCAATGAAACATTCCTTCACGTGTTTGTCCCAGCAAAACACCATCCAACCGACTTTCCGAAGAATCTATAACTTTCCAATTCAACAAACAGTTCTTTGATGCACATAAGAGCAGTTTTGTGTCTTGAAGGAGAAAGGGACATGGTGGTTTAAGAGGCTTGATCTGCTCAGGCCTTCTTCAGTATGGAGGACTGAAACTACTAACTAGAATATATTTTAAAACTAGATTGCATATGTTCTTGCTCACCTTCCTCCTATGTTTAGCACACACATAAATGCCAGGAAGCAATCATCAAAATGGCAGAGTTTTAAGATGGATGTGGGAGAAAACTGGAATGTTATCAAATTATTTTAAACACAGTTTTTCTTAGTCAGGACAGGAAATTTTTTTAAATGAAAATTTCTAAAAGAAATTAATTTGAAACTTTGGAGTTGTGACATTGGAAGAGATTTTTAAGGGGATTTTTGTGTGTGTGTGTGTCTGTCTGTGTGTGTGTGTGTGTGTGCTTTCCTTACCCTTGGGTGGATTGTGCTTTCTGAAACATATTTTAAAGTCTTATCGGAAGGAGCAAGAGCCTGCAGTTCTCTGTAGCTATCCTTTTAGAATTAAATAACTTCCATGATTGAGAAATCTTCCTTTTTTCTAACATAAATTTTCTCTTGTTCTGGTCCAAAATGAAGTTGAAGATAAACTAGTGACTATTCTCTATGTGAGAGCCCTTCATGTGTTCACAGATAAATTGTCTCAAATCAGTCTGTAATCGTTATGCTGAATAATATCTATTCTCTTGACCTACTTTATTAGATCTTTTCCCAAACCCTTCAATCATCATTTTTTTGGCTTTACACTAAACTGGTTCATTTTCTGTTTCCTTGTAAAATACAGAGACAGAGAGAATATAGTTTGGAAGTCTTGGAGTTTGGCAAAAGGTTTTATCCTTTGTTCAAATTCCAACACATAGTAGATATTTGAAATAACATTTCTGTAAATCAAATGTTATTTTAGTGCTCTTACAGAGTTATAGAAGCTTACCTTGTGAAGGGCAGAGTGAGTCATTTGAAAATGAATGCTTTTGTTTGGGAAATGTATAAAGAAAGCTGATTTCTTTATCAGAATTTTATGTTTACATAGAATGTCCTTAATTAATTATTGCAGATTCCTGGTCTTTTTGTTCCACGGCAATTGTGGTTTATTATGCTTTAGATTGACTTCTCACTGCTGCATTTGCACATATAGCTTACCATTTATTTGACATCAATGTTAATGATATTTGTAAAAATACAAAGAATAAATTGCATCCTGCACCTTAGGAGACCATAATCTACAGAAAAATGGAGAGTATGTAGAAGATTGAACTATAAATTGAAAGGGAGGTAAACATTTTTGATTGGGACTTTCAAAAGGAGAGAGATTGTCTGGAAACATGGCATACTGGAAGTGATTATATTTGAGAGGATTCTTTGTTTGTTTGTTTTAACTTATTCACTTAACCTGTTCACTACTCCCTTCTGATCACCCCTTCCCACAGTCCTTTCCCCTCCTCATCACTTCTCTGAGTGGGTGGGGTCCCCCTTGGGTATCTCCCTAACCCTGAAACATCAAGTCTCTGTGAGGGTGGGTGCAACCTCTTCCACTGAGGCCAGACAAGGCAGCCAAGGTTGAAGAGACAATTCCTTATACAGGCAACAGCTTCTTGGATAGTCCCAGCTCCAGTTGTTTGGGGACCCACATGAAGACCAAGCTGCATGTCGGATACATATGTTTGGAGAGGTCTAGGTCCAGCCCATGTATGTTCTTTGGTTGGTGGTTCAGTCTCTGAGAGCCCCAAGAGTCTAGGTTAGTTGACTCTGTTGGTCTTCCTGTGGAGTTCCTATCTCCTTTGGGGTCCACAATCTTTCCTCCTACTCTTCCATAAGAATCCTAAAGCTCTACCTACTCAATGGCTGTTGATGTCTGTATCTGTATGAGTCAGCTGTAGGGTAGAGTCTTTGAAAGGTTTCTTGAAGGTGATGTAACTGTCGTACATGTAAAAATAAAGAGAGAAAATTATTAGTAGATACAACTGTCCAAGGAGAGCAATGAAACTGGAGTAAGACTAGTCTTGACTCAATTCTTTTTTTTTTTTAAATTTTATTTTCTAAGTTTTTTTTTATTTACATTCAAGATCATTTCCCCTTTCCCGTTTCCTCCCTCCCCGAAAGTCCCATAAGTCCCCTTCCCTCCCTCTTTTCCCCATTCAACCCCCTCTCGCTTCTCTGTCCTGGCGTTCCCTTGACTCAATTCTTAATTAAAAATATGTGAAGAAGAGAAAAGAAAGCTGGAAATAGAGTTCTGGGGATTATTTGATGCTGCATTAAGAATGCAGATTTCATAGTGTAGGGAATATGTAGTCAACAATTAGTTTAAATAGGGGGCATAGCAAGGTTAAGGGGCTCCTTTAAAGGAGATTACTATTACTATTAATTATTTTTTTCATTACCTAGACTCTAATGCCCTTGCTAATTTAGGAAATGCCCTATTATGTGGTTTTAGTTGGAAGCTGAATTCTGTCTATCACTATGTAAACCAAAAAGGGACAGGAACATCTTCGTACTACACAGGGCCCGATTGTTTAGCCAATCAGAAAGACTTATGCTATTCCTTGGTTTGAGAGATTAACCTAGTAACACATAAACATATCATCCTATCTTATCAGCAATGTATGTAACTGGGGTGATGGTGTGCCTCGGTTGACAGTGACTCTGTCATCACCTGACCTTTCTCAGGACATAATTTTATGTCCCCCAACTCCCTAATCTCTTTGAGTCTTTACACTTTCCTGGATTTAATTCTATGACTTCCAATTGATCTGAGGATTTTATGATAATTTTGACACAATTCTTTTTCTGCTCACATTAACCCAGTAGTTTGCAATGATTAGTGCAAGTATTCATTCAGAGTCTTTGTAAAGAGTTATAGAATGGATTTAAACAAACAAACAAATAAATACAAGATACCAGAATAGTTACACATCTGCAATCATTCAAGTTAAATTAGTTAAGGAATGCAATCAGCAGGGGGCAGAGGTGACATCTATTGATAATGGAATTGAATTTGAGGCTAAACCAGCACCATCTGTTGCTATTTCATTACCCCAGGTTGCTCATGCCTGGTGAGGTTGGTAGCAGGGACATCCTTTCTCTTTTTCTGAATAACATGCACTTTCATCCTGTAGTTCTGAGGTTAAGAAGATTACATTTTGAGAGAGGGGAAAAAAGACAACAAAGGGCAACTCACCAGGATGCTGTTCCTAGCTGAAATACAGAATAATACAGCCATTTGAAAACCCATTGAAACATTTCAGGTGAAGCAATTGGGTAAGCAATACTAATAACCAAGTGGGCATGATAAAGGAAAGGTTATCCAACCCAGGGAAGATAATGAGATTTTTCTTAAGTGAAAAACTTTAATTCTTTTTGCTTTTATATGTGAATACTATTTTTATACCATTTCGAAACCTTTTTTTTACCCCAACCATTCCTATGTGTTTCCCAATTCTTCTTAAATTAATGACATTAAAAACTATTATGTATATATATGTTTCTCACATATATGTATGTATATATATAATCTATTGAATCTAATGTTGCTTATGTGTATATTAATTAGATCTGATTATTTGGGATTAGATAATATATTGGGGAGCTCATCCCTGGAGAAAACTCATTCTTCCTCTCTAAGTAACTATTGACTGCCCGTAGTTCTTCATCAAGGGGTGGGACCTTGTGAAATTTCCACTTTGTATACTGATGTGTCAACTGGTGACTCCGTGAAGTAGATTATGTTCTGGCAACCATATCGTTGAGGTTTTGTGATGTAATCTCTCTGTCATGTTCAGAAGACACTATCTAGCAAGGGAATTATGGCCTTCCTTGCTCTTACAATCATCTAATTCTCTCCTCCATGGTTTTCCCAAGCTTCAGGTGTAGGAGTTGCATTATAGATGTTTTGGTTGGGGCCAGGCACCGGATGGAAACTGATTCTCTACTTTTGTACCAGTTGTGTTTCTCAGTCATAGTCTTCATCTGTTGCATAAAAAAGCTTCTGTGAGGAGCATTGTGTTTTATACTTAGCAGTTGGCATAAGGATACAAATTTAGAATATATTAAAAAGTTATATTGGTATAATAATTACTGGACACAATTCCAATGGTTTTACAACTGGTCCTACTTTGATGCAGGTAGCAGATATTCTCCTCTTCGTTTGGTTGGTACTGTGGCAGAATATCTGAGATGTACAGTTTATAAAGAATAGAAGTTTATTTCCTATTATTCTAAAGGCTGACGTATCAAATTAAAGTGTTAGACAAGTTTAACTGTCCTCTAAGGACTTGTCTGCTTCCTAGATGGTTGTATGGAACTGTGTTCTTGGAGTAAGGAGCTCTGTATTCTCCTGTGACAGAAGGGATGGAAAAGTAAATACGTAAGATTAAAAATAATAAAAAAACAGTGGGAATCACCATCCCTGACCTCAAGCTGTACTACAGAGCAGTAGTGATAAAAATTGTATGGTATTGGTACAGTGACAGGCAGGTAGATCAATGGAATAGAATTGAAGACCCAGAAATGAACCCTCACACTCTTATGGTCACTTGATCTTTGACAAAGGAGCTAAAATCACCCAGTGGAAAAAGACAGCATTTTCAGCAAATGGTGCTGGTTCAACTGGGAGGTCAACATGTAGATGAATGCAAATTGATCCATTCTTATCTCCCTGTACAAAGCTCAAGTCCAAGTGAATCAAAGACCTTCACATAAAACCAGATACACTGAAGCTAATAGAAGAGAAAGTGAGGGAAATTCTCAAACACATGGGCCCAGGGGGAAATTTCCTGAACAGAACATCAATGGCTTATGCTCTAAGATCAAGAACTGATGAACGGGGCCTCATAAAATTGCAAAGCTTCTGTAAGGCAAAGGACACTGTCAATAGGACAAAATAGCAACCAACAGATTGGGAAAATATCTTTACCAATCCTACATTCAATAGAGGGCTAATATTTAATATATACAAACAACTGAAGAAGTTAGACTCCAGAGAACCAAATAACCCTATTAAAAATGAGGAGCAGAGCTAAACAGAGAATTTTCAACTGAGGAATACCGAATGGCTGAGAAACACCTAAAGAAATGTTCAACATCCTTAGTCATCAGGGAAATGCAAATCAAAATGACCCTGAGATTCCACCTCACATCAGTCAGAATGGCTAAGATCACAGAAGATGCTGGCAAGGATGTGGAGAAAGAGGAACACTCCTTCATTTCTGGTGGGGTTGCAAACTTGTACAACCACTCTGGAAATCAATCTGGTGGTTCCTCAGAAATTTGGACATAGTACTACCTGAGGATCCAGGTATTCCACTCTTAGGCATATAACCAGAAGATGCTTCAATATGTAATAAGGACACATGGTCCACTATGTTCATAGCAGTCATATTTATAATAGCCAAAAGCTGGAAACAACCCCAATGTCCCTCAACAGAAGAATGGATACAGAAAATGTGGTACGTTTACACAATGGAGTACTACTCAGCTATTAAAAACAATATTTTGTTGTTCTGAGAAGGGAACAAAATACTCACAGAAGCAAATATGTAGTTAAAGTGTAGAGAAGAAACTGAAGGAAAGGCCATCCAGAGACTACCACCTGGGGCTCCATCCCATATACAGTCACCAAACCTGGACACTATTGTGGATGCTGGGTAGTGCTTGCTGACAGGAGCCTGATATAGCTGTCTCCTGAGAGGCTCTACCAGTGTCTGACAAATACAGAATTTGATGCTCACAGCCAACCATTGGACTGAGCTTTGGGTCCCTGATGGAGGTGTTGGAGAAGGGACTGACAGAGTTGAAGGGGTTTGTAGCCCCATGGTGGGAGCAACATTATCAAGAGGCCAGACACCGCCCCCCCTGGAGCTCCCAGGGACTGGACCACCATCCAAAGAGTACACATAGAGGGACCTATGGCTCTGGTCACATATGTGGGAGAGGATGGCCTTGTGGACATCAGTGGGAGGAGTGGCCCTTGGGCCTGAGGGTGTTCGATGCCCCAGTGTAGGGGAATGCCGGGACTGGAAGGCAGGAATGCATGGGTGGGTGGGGTAGCACCCTCATAGAGGCAGAAGGAGGCGGAATGGGGTAAGGATTTCTGGATGGGAGACCTGGAAAGAGGATAACATTTGACATGTAAATAAAGTAAATATCCATCAAAACATATATATATATATATATATATATATATATATATATATATATATATATGTATATGTATTGATAAAAAACCCTACCTCTATCAAGCATTTTTATAGTGACATTAATCTACTCATGGGCAGACCTTATAACCCAATCACCCCCAAAGTCTTTATCTTCTAATACTAATCTATTGTGGAATACATGTAGATATCAAATTTGGAGGGGACCATTCAAACCACAACAATTTGTTTTCTCTTGTTTATTTTCTCTTCCTACTTCTCTCCTTCTTTGATCTGATCCCTTTCTTTCTCTCTCTCTTACTTCTTTTTAGTCTTTCTTCTCTTTCTTCCTAGCTCTTTCCCTTCCTTTCTTATAGTAGTGACATGCTTTCATAGTAAAACTAACCAAAAAAAAAAAAACCAAAACAACAAAACAAACCCAACAGAGCCATAACACAAATAATCTGAAAGCACACATGACCCAGCTGCTCGGTGATGGTAAAGGGCTGAAAGCTCACACTATCCCCCCTCTCTCTCCTCTCGTGGAGATTGTTATGGGGAATCTGAATCCTTCTCCTGTCTTTCTTATTTATTTATTTAGCTGCCATCTTCATATACAGGGCCTTCCTCACCTATGACTATTCTCTGTCTATATCTTATGCCTAGGAAAATTGTCTTCCACATTTCTTTTTAAATACTGAACTCAGTGCTTCTGTTCTGCATCCAAGATATTATAATGTGCTGCATGTCACCAGAAAGACCTATGCAAACATCCCTGGGACTCACTTTAGGAATTTCTTTTATTCACAGTATGTCTTAGCCATATCCCCATTGAAGAATGAGCTATGGCCCTTCCCTTACTCTCTTCTGAATGTTCTTGCCATTCTTCACTCCTCTGCAGTGTTCTGCACTTCTCATCTATTCTGGAATGGTACTGCTTTGAGCCATCCACCATGTCCTTGTCCCATTCTCTGAAATCTTGGTATAAGTTGGTGCTTGTCCTTTTAGTTTTACTATTTATTTCAAGTAATTGGGTTAGTTTTCCAAAAATCACTTTCTCTGTAAAACAACCACTGTTTTTAGGTATTAGGTTTAGTCTTCAGTGCCGATCATGTTGTATAGAGATGCTAGGATGCTATCTATAGTTACACATCACAAAAATCTATATGTATTGGATCTGTACTGGTTTGCATCTTTTTACACATGCATTTCAAAAGTAAGTTAGACCTTGCCATCTATATTTTGGCTGTAATAATCTTTGAAAATTTGCATATCATTCTCCTACCATAAATGCACTGCAATATTTCAATCACTTACATATTAATGAATAATAATGTTATTTAAAGATAACAATTATTTAAAATATGTTTATATATATGTTTGTATATAATTTTAAGTGTATATCTAAGGACTAGATAGCTAGAAAAAAAGATTAAGTATCTGAATGTTCTGTACTGTCTCTGCCTAAACAGTTACATATATGCTTTATGATGGCTACAACTATTTGGGAATTTCTGTTTCTCATGCTTTAATAAATATTTAATAGTTAAGCATTTTTGTAAAATACAAGACCCAAATGACATTTCATTACCATTTTTTTATTTTTAATCTCTACTATTTTATTCTTTCTACTCCCTTATTTTATTTTTTCCAGAAAATGTATTGTAGTCATATTCCTTTCCATCCCCAAGTTCTTCCAGATTCTCCCCATTTCCCACTTAATTAACTTCATATTCCTTCCATTTCTCTTTCCACAGCTCCAAACCCCCAAGAAACCCAAATAAAAACCAACAAAATAAAACAAAAATCAGAAGAATGGAAACCACAAAATTACATCATCATCAACAACAATGAAAAGCACACACACAAAAACCACAGAGTTCATTTTGAGTTAGTCACCTGCTCCTCAGCATGTTCCTGCACTGGAAAATGGTTGATTTATCCAGTGTCACTCTACCAGGGGAAACTGATTTTTCTCTCTCCCAGTAGCTGTCATTTACAAATAGCTTCCTAGTTAAGGGTTATACTTTATTCCCAATTTCCTTTTTCCATGCTGGAATTTTGTCTGGTTTGAACTTATTTAGGTCTGGTGCATGTTGCCAGAGTCTCTGTGAGACTGTGTATTAAGGAAGGTCCTGATTCCGTGGAGTCATCTATTTCTTCTGATTCTTACAATCTTTTTGCTGCCTCTTCCACATAGATCCCCAAGCTTTGAGGAAAAGGTTATGATGAAAATATCTCATTTAGGAATGAGTGCTGAAAATTTTCTCACTGTAAATTGTCTACTTCTGTGGTCTCTACATTAATTATTATGCACTGCAAGAGGAACCTTCTCCTGAGCTATTTACTCATCTATGTGTATAGCACCATGTGATTAAGAGTCATTTTATTACTATGCCCATTTATCAGAATAGTAGTAAGTTTTCCTCAAGGTCCATGCCTTATCTAGCCTCATTAACAGATTCAGGTGTGTATATCACCACAGAGTCAGACTTACAGCCAATAAAAAGTGCTTGGCTACTTCTATAATATTCGTGCCATTATTGCAGTAGTATATTTTGGCATCTGATTGCTGTTGCAGGTTATAGGGTTCATTACAAGGTGAAATGAATACTTTTAATGTCGAGGAGCATGTACAGGACCTTCAAGTACTATGGAAGTGGTGGTGGTGGGAGCTTCTAGTTAGGCATCAGTTCTGTTACTTCAGGTTTAATGATGTAAGCATGCAGTGTCTTCAGCAGTAGGACATTGCAGTCATGTTGTGGTGGGTAATCCATTGCATTAGCAACAGCCTATAATGTCTGGAGGGAGTGTATCCGACCCGTTTGGCTTAACAGGATCTAACTGATTCCTGATACTGCAACTTTGACTTGGTAGCATATATTGTATAGTTGGGACATTGTCTTTCTCATTGTATATTGTATCTCCATTTAAATTTCTTTTATATAATTTGGGAAGCTCCTAGAATAGTAAGTATAGTGATTTAAAGGTCTTTATTATTAGTTATCCTTCCCCATACTTTCCCCTCTTCCCTTTTCTCCCTTCTCATTTAATCTTCTTGTTCTATTTTCCCTTTACTCCTTTATAATAGTATATTCTATTTCGAATTCTTTGGAAGATTCTATCCTTCACCCTGGTCTTTTATGAGCTATATAACCTCTGTGTATATTCTAAATGAAACACACATATTTAAAGCTTAAAGCTAAATATACAGCTTAACATTAAAGCACACAAAAGTAAACGTGATGTTTGTCTTTCTGGGTATGGGTTACCTCACCCAGAATGATTGCACGTGCCTCCATCTGTTCACCTGAAAGTTTCATAATGGACATTTTAGGTCGTTTCCAGTTTCTGCCTATTATGAATAGAGCGGCAATGAACATGATTGAGCAAGCATGTCTGTAGTGAGCTGTAGGGTCCTTTTGGTGTCTGCCCAAGTTTGGTGTAGCCAGCTATTGAGGCAGATTTATTTTTATCTCCCTGAGCATCCTCCACCTGATTTATACAGTAACTGTACCAGTTTGTACCCTCATAAACAATTAATAAGTATTTCTCGTTGTACTCATCCTTACCAGCAACTACTGTCATTTTTTTTTATGTTAATCTTGGCTGCTCTGACTGAGGTAAGTTAAAATCTCACAGTAGTTTTGATTTTCATTTTCCAGATGACTAAACATTCTCAGCCATTTGTGTTTCTTCTTTTGATAATTCTTTAGTTTTATACCCAATTTTTAATTGGGTTATTTGTTTTCTTGTTGTTTAGGTTTTGATGTTTTCATTTTTGAACATTATAGATACTAATTCTTTACCAGATGTATAACTGTTAAAGCCTTTTTTTTCTTTTATAACAGTTGTATAGATTGATGCTGTGCTTGAATAATGGTGTCTTTTCCTGTACAGAAGTTTGTTATCTTTGTGAGTCTCCATTTATTGTCAGCCTTTTAAAAATTAATTATTTTATTTATATCCCAATTGTTGACTTCCCTCTTGATCCTCCCTCACAGAGTTCTTCCCCCTCACCTTTACCTCTGAGAGGGTGCTCCTCCCAGAACATTTTCTCTCCCTGGGGCATCAAGGCACAACAGGGTTAGGTGCATCCTCTCCCACTGAGGCCAGACAAGGCAGTCCTCTGCTACATAGTGCCAGAGGACTCACACTAGTCCATGTATGTTCTTTGGTTGGTGGTTCAGTCTCTGAGCACCCCAAGGTCCAGGTTAGTTGACTCTGTTGGTTTTTCTGTGGAGTTCCTATCTCCTTTGGGACTTGCAGTCATTCTCCCTATTTTTCTTTCTTTTTTTTTTTATTTTCTAAGTTTTTTTTTATTTACATTCAAAATCATTTCCCCTTTTCCGTTTCCTCCCTTCCTGAAAGTCCCATAATCCCCCTTCCCTCCCTCTTTTCCCCATTCAACCCCCTCTCGCTTCTCTGTCATGGCATTCCCCTACATCCAGTCTTTCCAGGACCAGGGGTCTCTCCTTCCATCTTCTTGGAAATCTATTGATATGCGAATTGTGTCTAGGGTATTCCGAGATTCTGGGTTAATATCCCCTTATCAGTGACTGCATACTATGTGTGTTCTTTTGTGATTGGGTTACCTCACTAAGGATGATATTTTCCAGTTCTGACCATTTGCCTAAGAAATTCGTGAATTCATTGTTTTTAATTGCAGAGTAGTATTCCATTGTATAAATATACCACATCTTCTGAATCCATTCCTCCGTTGAGGGACATTTGCGTTCTTTCCAGCTTCTGGCTATTATAAATAAGGCTGCTATGAATATAGTGGAACATGTGTCCTTACTGCATGCAGGTAAAGCCTCTGGGTATATGCCCAGGAGTGGTATAGCCGGATCCTCTGGGAGTGTCATGCCCAGTTTTCTGAGGAACCGCCAGACTGCTTTCCAGAGTGGTTGTATCAGCTTGCAATCCCACCAGCAGTGGAGGAGTGTACCTCTTTCTCCACATCCTTGCGAACAACTGCTGTCTCCTGTGTTTTTGATCTTAGCCATTCTGACTGGTGTGAGATGGAATCTCAGGGTTGTTTTGATTTGCATTTCCCTAATGACTAAGGATGATGAACATCTCTTTAGGTGCTTCTCAGCCATTAGATATTCTTCAGGTGAGAACTCTTTGTTTCGCTCTGTACCCCATTTTTTAATAGGGTTATTTGGTTTTCTGGCGTCCACAAGCATCTTTTGGGTATATATGCCCAGGAGTGGTATAGAACTATTTCCAATTTTCTGAGGAACCACCAGATTTATTCCCAGAGTGGTTGTATTAGTTTGCCATCCCATCAGCTATGGAGGAGTGTTTCCCTTTCTCATCATCCTCTCCAGAATGGGTTGCCGTTTGAGTTTTTGATCTTAGCCATTCTGATTCGTGTAATGTTTGTGCAATTGTGGTTGGGTCTCTTCCTGTGCCAAATAGTTATAGCCTGTTTTCTACTTTCTCTTCTAGATAACTGAAGGCATATGGTCTTATGTTGAGGTCTTTGATACATTTGAGTTGAATTTTGTGTACATATTTATATGCATATTTTTATTTGTCTACGTGCAGTCATGAGTTTGACTAGTGCCATTTTTTGAAGATGCCATCTTCTCTCTAGTGTGTAATTTTGGTTTCTTTGTAAAACTTGAGTGTTTTTAGATGGGTGGAAGTATGTCTGTGTCCCCAATTCTTTTCTATTGATCAATGTATCTGTTTTTATGTCAATTTCATGTTCTTCTTCTTATAATAACTCTGTAATACAGCTTGAAAGCTGGAATGGTGATATCTTCAGCAGTTCTTTTATTATTCAGGATTGTTTTCTTTCTCTCTCTCTCTCTCTCTCTCTGTGTGTGTGTGTGTGTGCGTATTAATGTGCACCTTATGGTTCGTTTTTTTAATTTCAGTGAAGAATTTTGTTGGAATTTTGATGAGGACTGCATTTAGTCTGTACATCACTTTTGGTAGAATGGCCATTTTCACATTCTTAATCCTATTGATTCATGAGAATGGGAGATCTTTCCATCTTCAGATCTCTTTTTTAATGCCTTTATTCAGCATCTTAATATTTCATGCGAATATTTCATGTAATGAGTTAGAGTTATTCAAAGATTTTTTTCTCAAGGTTATCATGAGAGAAAGGCACCCCTTTCCTGCTTTATTTCTCTATATGTTTGCCATTTGTATATAGGAAGGCTACTAATTTTTGTGTGTTAATTCTCTATTCTCATGTTTTCTAAAAGTGTTCATCAGGTGTAGATGTTTGTTGATTATGTTTTGTAATTTATTTTAAAATGTCTTCTTACTGTTCACAAATAGGAGTACAAAGAACGTCTTCCTTTTCTATTTGTATTCTCTTGATTTGCTTCCATGTTTTATTGCTCTAGTTAAGACTTCAAGAACCAAATTGAATGGGTATGGAAAAAGTGGACATCCTTGTCTAGTTCCTTTTTTTAAAGGAAACGCTCTGAATTTTTGTCCATTTTGTATGATGTTGGCCACTGGATTTCTGCAAATTGCCTTTAAGTTGAGTTATGTCCCTTGTAACCTTAATAAGGAATTTTTCATGACAGAATGTTGGATTTTGTCAGAGGCTTTTCTGTATCTAATGAGATGATCATGTGCTTTTTACTTTGTAGTTTATTTATGTGGTGGATTAGATTTATTGATTTACATATCTTAAACCATTTGTACATCTCTGGCATTGGAGACAAATGGATCATGGCAGATAATGTTTTTGATTTGATTTTTAAATACTTTATCACAGTGTTTTACATCTATGTTCATATTGTATATTGTTTTATAGTTTTCAAAATTTTGAGCCTTTGTGTGGTTTTGGCTTTCTGAAAATATTTTGTTCCTCCAGTTTCTATTTTGTTGAGTAATTTGAAGAGTGTTGGTGTTGATTCTTTCTTAACCAGCAAAAACTGAAGAGCTTTATCAGAATTTGTGTTTCTCTTTCTATAAACCCCATGTTCAAATGTTGTCTCTCTTTAATTGAGGGTTTTTACATAATTTATTTTGTAGTATTTTTCTTTTTTATTATCTATTATTACAACAGCATTACTTCAAGTATCTTATTCTTTCACTTCAAGCAGTTGGGTCTCTACCATTTCTTTTCTTATTTATTTAATTTTAAAGATAGGGTTCTACCAATTTTCCCAAGCTTCCTTCAAACTCCCAGGTTTGGGTATGCCTCCCTGTATATTTTCTGGAGTAAATGTGGAGAACTAATGAATGCACTACTGTACACAACTCATTTACCTGTTTTTAAAATGTGAGTTTTGCATACTTTGTTCAGGAAGGCAATCTTTTCTTCAGATTAAAAATATAGTTTGAGTTTTGCATTAACACCAGGTAAATTTTCTTTCTATGAATGCTATTTAAAAAAAAACTGTCCCAAGCATATGGCTCATCACACATACATTTTTACTCGAATTCATTCAAAATTTACTCAAAATGTCTTTTAAGTTCTTTTTGAAATTTTACTTTTATTACCCATCAAAACTTAGCAATTCTGCAGTAATATTATTATGTTGAATGATTGTACTTAGGAGCGGTTTGTTTTGAATATCAAAACTATTTTAGTTGTAATTTTACTTAGTTTTAGTTGCAGTAGTGTTTGTAGTATTTTATATTTCATGTAGATAAAAGGAATACATGTACTATCAATTAATCTACATAAGAAAATTGTATTATTCAATGTGAAATGGAAATATCCATGTGAATACATGATTTTGTATATTATAAAAAGTCTAAGATATATAGAAAAGTTGTCTTTTTCAACAAGTCTTCTTAGCATTGAATCTCTGGTCTCTCTGTGAGGTTCATCTCAAATGATACGGAGAGGACTGAGCCAGACTGACTCTATGACAGGCTCCATTCTTACTGGCAGTTCAGAAGACTAGGCACAAGTTTTTGTTTCCCAGAACTGGGCTAATCTGGGCAAGTCAGTTACTTGGAAAACCACAGTCCACTGGCAGCCAATCAGAAACTGCCCCACCATGAGAAGCTGCACTGACACCTGTCCTTTGGCAAGAACAGTGAGTCAACAACAGTTTCCAGCTTCCCAACCCCAGCAACAGTTTCCAGGTACTCCCTAACAATGGTTCTGGAATGCCATAGCCAATCCCAAAGACACCCATGCCTCTAGAGACTGAGCCAACCAATCAAAATAAAAGTAACCTACATGTCCCAGGAATTCACCTAATCTGCTTTGAATTGAAACTTTGAGCTTACCTGGGCTTCTCCATCTTGGTGAATGGAAGACCCTGTATGCTGGACTTCTGCAGAATAAAATGCTCTTTGCTTTTGCATACTATTTGAGTCTGGGGTACCATTCTTTGGTGAATCTTGGATCCTAACAATACTAGTGGTGTGGCAGTCTTCAGGTGCACAAGTCAGAATACAACAATGAACTAGGAAGCCCTTGCTGTCCTAAATATCAGAGAAACTTTCAGACATGCATGGGTCCTCCTCAGAGCAGTCCAGGAACCAGCCTTTAGAACTCTTTTTTTTTTCAAACAAACAAACAAGCAATGCTAAAACTTTAACTACACCAGTAGAGGTTATCATTATACTATCTAACATATGTACTGGCAATTACAATGGAAGAATTTAGTATGTATTCCTATATTATAAGTTGGAAATCCTTTTTAGCATAAACAAATTGTCTCGGGATTATTTTTTTACCCTGAAGAATGCAACTAATCAATATGGAATAAATAATACAATTAGAAAAATCTCTAAATTTTGTAATTTATAATGAAATAATAGATTCAGATAAAGATTATCAGAGCACAAGGTGAAGGACTGCTGAAAGATGGAATATTTCCTATTAGCAAAATGCCAGGTTGCAGATTGTTTTTATGACTGCAAAAGAAAAATATTAATCTCAACAGTGGAGGACCTGGTATCATTTCATTTGTTTCCAACATCTAAACCCTAGTATTAAACAACTGGATCATTTGTGCCTGAAGAGATATGTAGACAACATTAGATAGATAGTTTAATCAAATTTTATGGAGCAAATAAAATGTAATAGAATAATGTTAAGTAATATTATTTAATACAGAATACATAATGAACATAAATGGAATTATAAGTAACAAAATGAAAAATATTGCAGCTCTCAGACTCCTTTGCTCTGTTCTAAATAGTGTTTTGTTGAAATTTTATGCATTATAAAATATATTATGTCATATTTTTGCAGTGTATCCTGACGCTGAATTTTGGCTCTGAAATTCGTAATTAAAAATAATAAAAATAGTGTTACATTTCTTTCTTATTGTAACTTGTTAGATTTATATTTTGCTTTATTTATCTATAATGTTTGTTAAATTTTTATCTTTTTCTGTATGTGTATATATGTATAAAAAGGGATAAAAAGAAAGATTATAAATATAAATAAGTAAGTATAAATATCAAGTTTTTATGTGTTAACATGACTTTTTTGTTGTTCTGTAGTATGTTTTCAGGTTTTGGAGTTAACTAGATGCTGATTTTAAAAATTCTTCTTATAAGTGGTAAAAATTCAGGTATTATTTTTACTAAATATAGACAGCATACCAGTTTTGAATAAAATAGCAAAATATTTTACATCTGTGCAAGTTACACTTTTGTAATACACAGTTATTTTGAAGTTAAATATTTCTTTTTCATTAGTAATTTACAAAAATAAATCACAATGAATCACCTACTATTAGAACAAGGTCATTGGATTAATCAGGTTTGAGTGGGAGGAAGAGCTGAACTGCAACTTGTGAATTGTGAAGAGGATTTGTAATCATCCGGTATACATTGAATCCAATGGAAACTCTTAAAAACAGCAAGAATCGTTACTTTGATTTCCTTTTTATTTTTTTGGCCAATATTCTCATCCAGATGCAAATACATGGTACTTAGTACTTCCTAATGATGTCATTAATAATGCATGCAGCTTCATTTTAAGATTTTCCGAGTAGGTATTAATCAGTCTTGAGCCCACAGAAGTAAAATAAGAAGAGACCATACAAGACTGGATGTAGGGGAATGCCAGGATAGAGAAGCAAGAGGGGGTTGAATGGGGCAAAGAGGAAGGGAAGGGGGCTTATGGGACTTTCGGGAAGGGAGGAAATGGGAAAGGGGAAATGATTTGGAATGTAAATAAAAAAACTTAGAAAAAAAAAAAGGATTACCTCAGGTTCACAATGTCTAAGGCAGAAAGCCTTCTGTTCATAAAAAGGCAGCAAGAAATAATGTTGATCCTTGAAATGTTAGCTAGAGCAAAGTGTTAGAAGTGCACTTTGAGAGGAAGTGAGGAGGCAGAAGGTGCCTTTTTCACAAAGCACACATGTCAGAAACTTTGTCTCCAAAATATTGCTCCGAGGAAGAAGTCAAGCTGAGATAATAAATCCAGTCCAAAGATTTCTCTGAATGTTAACATTTCTTTAGCTGCTTTACTTACTTAAAATACTCATTTAAATGTATTCAATCGTAGTGTTATTTATATTTAAGTAAATAATTTGAAATATTTGGTTTATTTGCTGCTAAGAAAACTTCTGTTCCATAAAAATTTGCCCTGTAGCTTTATGTGGTGATTTCTCTGGTTTCTGGTAGCTCTATTCCTCCTGCCTCAAACTACATGGTTGATGTTTCTTCAGTGCCTGTTGTGTTCGAGAGAGCTTTCTGAAACTATTGAATATATTAATTTATCACACTGCAAAACTACCTCTGTCTAATCAAATTGATTCTCTCGTTTCATTTTGAATGTTTGGAGAATTGTTCTTATGTAACGGAAAATTACATAAGTAACTGGGAAGCTCTTGAGAACTCTCTCTCTCTCTCTCTCTGCCTGCCTGTCTGTCTGTCTGTCTGTCTGTCTGTCTGTCTCTCTTTCTCTCTCTCTCAAATTTGTCAATTACGGTGCAAGCCATAAAAAGCTTGTGCTGATGTTTAAAGCAATCCAAATTGCCCTACACCAGCATCTACCTATTTACCTCTCTACTTTCAACCTACTATTTAAATAAAGTCTTATATGTTAGTTTCTAAGTTAACATCTCTACTAATTTTATATCATATTACCTTTACTAAATTTTTAATAAATTCTACTGATAAAATTTTGAGATATAAATTTAGAAACCAAGTGTTTGGAGAGTTTCTGTTTTTTCCATTGCTTTGTAATAGGACTATTTTATTTGCCTATTTATTTTCAGACTTTGGATCACATGGTTTGGATAGGGAAGACTGGAGCCAAGGTAAGTCTAATGTAGATGAAATCATGGTCAATGACTGAGGTTTTCTATAACAAGGAATCAACTGCTAATGGCACCAAATTATTTAACTGAATGGATTTTACAGCAAATGACAAAAATTCTACTACTTAAAAGAAATGACTTGCTTTTGCCTACTGCAGGATTAGTCTAGCTTTCACACAGCATTTTATTCAGGTCCAGTGGCTGTCTATGCCCAGCTAGCAGAAAAGTGGCTTTCTTGCTAACTAAAACTTTTAAAAGTAACCTAAGCAGACAGTGAATGAGTCATTTAGTCACTTCTTTTATGTGACTAAAAATGTTTTATAATATTGGCTTAAAAACAGGAAAAAAGAAAAAGGGAAAAAAAAGTTGCAGTTGTAGATGATGAAACTATGAGACTGTGTCCAAAATAGCAAGTTTGTAATCTAAATAATTTCATCCACTTACAGTCAATAAAATGCACCATATATTTTCATATCGATTTAAATACATAAAATCAACTACTTTTATGTCTCTGACATACAGAAACCTCATTATAAAGCTCTAAAAATTTAATATCATTTTTATGGCTAATTTATACTGAAGACTAGTCCAGAATGAGGTTTGATAGTCATGCCTTGTTTGAGGAAAATTTTCCTCGATTCTAATGGATTTCTCAGTGATGAATTTTGAGGGAGTGTTTGGAATATAGAGATGTTAAGTAAGGATTTGGAAGAGAGAATTCTGACTTTTACACAGAGAAGGAGATGAGAAACTTACCAACTCCCGAGCAATGTTCCAGGCAGTGGAGTTTCTACTGTGAACAAATTGGCAAAAGTTAGGCTTGTGTTCTGACAGAGGGTGATGGATGACCGACTGGAAACCATTACCATTACCAATATGGTAATATTGTACACTCTGCCAGCATGCTGCAGAAAGGAAATCAAGAAAGATGATACAGAATTGTGTGGAGTGATCCAAAATGAAATTTCAAAGGTTGTGTTTAGGAAGGCTGTGAAAATTGCCTTTCAAACAAAGAACTGAGCAGGTGACTGGTTCCTTCAAATATTTGAATAGCATCCCGACTGGAGGAATGCAAATAGAAATGCAATGAGATGAGCGGTGTGGTTGTGTCTTCCAGGAGTAGCACACTGGCAAACACATCAGAAACTCTCTACAGAAGATGGATAGGGATAAACTGTGTGAATGATGACTATGCCAGACTGGCAAGAAAAGAAGTGTTGAGTTGGAGATGTATTTTGGAAGGGAGAACTAGAACGTCTTGATTATGAATTGCATCTGAGCCAGGAGAGTTAAACATGAATAAGACATTTATTTGACTTAAGACACCAAATGGTTGAAGCTGCCATTTACTCTGATGGGAAGAATGAGGAGGGAAATCATGTGACCAGGCACTGACTGGCCTCTGAGAGTTTGCCTATAGACTATTAGAGTATGCAATACAGATATTCCAGGCAAAATGAGATAGAACATTGGAATAATGATTTGGGAGAAATTGAGGCAGTTGGTGTAGTGTGTTCACGCACAGGAAGCGTTTGTGCCTCTCTAACTTTGTATTCTCAGAGAGTACAACTTTGTTCTATAATATTAAGAGAGGTAATTTCTAGTTTTAATGCTTTAAACTAATATATCTATTAAACTGTCAATGAAAAGTCATTTGAGAAAAAGATACTTCATAAATGCCAAGCAAAATTAATTGAGACATTATTTTCCTAGACTTTGACTGAGAAAGGTCAAAATCTGGCATTTCTATCAGCTTTTCCTTATTCTTCTTATTCTTATTTAAACTCCCCCCCCCTCTTTAAGCCCATTTAACTTCCCTTAGACAATTAGAGGGAAGTGGAAATGACAACTTGTAACACTTTCTGTCATTATTGTTGTGGATTCTTTTCTTTCTATCTTTTTTCTTTTGTCCATCCTTATTTATTTATTCCCCCCAACATAATGACTTTTTATTGATTATTTGGGAATTTCATACAATGCATCCTATTACACTTGATTCCTATTTCTCCTATGTCCACCCTCCTCCCATCTTTGTACCCTACAAACAAAGAAACAAACAAACACTGAACCAATTTGTATTGACTATATCCTCTTTGGAACATGATCAAACTTCCAGTGGTCAACCCCTTAAAGAAAATGGAGATACCTCCCAACCTTCCCACACCTCCCATCACTACCCCCTGCATTCCTCCAGAAGAACTATACTTGAGTACCTTTGTCACGGTTTTTGAGGACGCACTTCAATATCTTCCTGTATGGACTGTTTCTTTTGGGGGGGCGGGTAAAGGGTGAGGGAGATGTCCCAGAGGCCTCAATGCCCCTCATTCTCAGTTACGAGTCTGCAGATATCAATTACGCTGTAAAATAAGGTCTCTTGTTCATAGCAGCTGCCAACAGCAGCTGGTTCATGGACTCCAGCATGTTTTCTAGTGGTAGCTCAGTTCATGGATATGAATTTGATCCTCTGTTGGGAACCAACAGACATCAACAACCCCTGTCACCATTCTCTACATCTCTACTTTTGCTTCTTTCCACCAAGTGCACATCTGTTTTGCCTTCTTTTTTTCCAAGTTCCTTGAAACCACTTTTTAGAAGCATCTTCTCATAAGACCTGCCTGGAGATATTTTGTGCTCTGCAGGCCCCTCCTCCATAGCCTTCATCTCTCTTCAAAGTCTCCGCGAGTCTCTCAGGCTCCTAGGATTGGCTCCAAGGCCCCATGTGTGCTGGCAGCTGCTACTGTCTTCCTCTCAGTTGGCCATTTTTCAAAATAGAAATATTTCTTAGATTTTAGAGATCTAAAAATCTAGAGATTTTTTGATGTCTGAAGACTTATAACTGGGAATGAGGGGCACTGAGGCCTCAGGGACAACATCTCTCTCACCCTCCACCCCTGAAAGAAACAGTCCATACGGAAAGATATTGAAGAGAGTCCTCAAAAACTGTGTAATTATAATATAATTACAACATTTCACCCTCCTCTTTTCTACCTTCAAATCTTCTTATATACTCCTCCTTGCTCTCTTTTAAATTTGTGATCTCTTTTCCATTAATTGTTGTTACACACACATACACAGACACAGACACACACACACACAGACACACACACACACACACACACACATACACACATACACACACGCACACACACTCCTAAACATATAAATGCACTCTACTCAATTTAAATAATGTTACTTATATGTAGGTCTTCAAGGCTAATCATTTGATATTGGGTAATCAATGGTGTGTTCTTCCATGGGGAAGACACATTTCTCCTGATGCCAAAATCCCTTAGTCACCCATATAGTTCTTTGGGTAGGGTTGAGGCCTTGTGAGTTTTCCCCCATACAGCTTAGCATGTCTATTATTGTTATGGATTCTTAAAATGCACTTTTTGGAGTGTTTGGAATTGAACCTAGGACCTTGAGTATGCTCATACTGGTTATTGGTGTCAAGTCACTAACTAGTTTCTACTGAATGGCATACATTTTGAGGGCTGACACCAGGAACTGAGGGAATGACCATTGATCACTGCCATTCCTAAGAGTATTAGAGTCTGGTAAGTACATAAAATATCTTTGTGGAGAGGACATATTACTTTAAGTGCTGAAATGGAATCCAGTCCTTTAGTATTACCAGTACATACTGTTTCGAGATATTCAAGGGTTCTTTCTGGAAAATAATTATGGTTTACTCACATGCACCTGAAAGTATACTATACCTAGTTGACAATATCATAGAACATGCAGTGGTTTTCATTGCAGACTATTTTTCCACAGTGGAGAGATACCATGCTTATTTAGATGTAGTAGCTTGACTTGCAATTCTGCTTCCACATCAGATGCTTTATGGAGACTTTCAGAGATAACATTTGGGGCTTGGATCTGTATGAAATAATGGTCTGATCAGGATGTAGGGATTCTTAGTCCTCATATAGATATTTCAGGGAGCTTTCTTTCAGTCAACTGGCTTCAGAAACTACTGTAAGTCTAATAAATCTATAAACAGATGAATTAATAGAAAGTCATTCTATTGAAACACCATGATCATTGGTAATTCTGGAGAGAGAGATTTTATTCTTATATAGCAAATGTTGTCAGATATTTTAATTACTACTGAATTTGATGTTTTGAAAGGCTAGTAGCTAAGAGTATTCAGAGATAATATTGGGAGGATACACTATGTTAATCCTAAATTCTGATCAACCACCTCTGGATAATGAAGCTTATATCACTTTGTTTTATGAGTTAGGGCCTATGGATATAGAGTAGAATTGCCTTTCTTTTGTAATTATCTGAATGGAATAGATGATGATCAGACCATGTCATGCCTATGGAAGATAGGGGAGTGATATTGGAATATAATACATAGAAACATATAGCTTAAATACACTAATACTATAGCTGAGATATAGCTATATTAGAGAAACAAAATGAGCCTAGAAAGTCATAAATAGCAGCATCTACATAACTGGAATATAACACTTGGGGGGAATGTCATTTCTGTTGAGAAGGAATGAAGAATGTCACCATAAATTTAACTAATTTAATGGTATATTAAGTGTTACTTTAATCTTTCTGTCACAGCTACATAGTGGAACAAATGGCTTGTTAGTTGACAGAATTAGACCATGATTAGAGAATATTTGGGGAGCTTAATATGAAGATCATAAATGAAATGTACAGAAGCTACATAGGCAGAAATAAGAATGAATTTGCCCTTGTTTTAGAAGTAATCACACAATCAAATATCTCCTTTAACACATATAAGTGGTTAAAATCTAAACAGATGGACAGATAGATAGACAGGTATCTTACTCAGTGTGTTCCTCTGGAGAAGTTCTCACTAGTACACCACTAGAAGAGTGGAAAAACTTATCACTCTGAACGTCTAGAGCTCTTTGTTCTTACTCAGTTTTATCACTGTCAAACCTTGTGTTACAGGACAACTTTGTCTAATACTTTATGCTTCTGTTTCCCGACGCATGGAGTTATATGCATGTCTACTCAATCAATTATTGGAGGATGTCTCATACATGAAGAAGAAAAAGGAAAATTATAAAGATTAATATGGAAAGATTGAATATACACATTCAACCTTTGAAGGTTCATAAAACGATAGATGGTAGAGAAAAGAGTAATAAACTCTGTAGGTAAATGTCAAAAAAAGACCCTCAAAGAAGGTATAGTTCCAATCAATGTGTTTTATTTAGAAGAAATGCATTGTCCAACCAGATATTTGAAATCAAATTACTGTCATGATATTAGTATACTTAATGTATTCTACAAAACATTGAAAAACAAATAATGAAAATATTCTTGCAAAATGTATATCAAAGAGGTATCAGCCTTCACCAGCATGGTGACCGGAGAGAAAATGTTAGCTGTAGGTTTACAGGTTGCTCTTCCTCCATGATAGAGTGCTAGAAAAGGAGAGGTCCTTCCCAAGATCTTGTCAGCATTCTATGGAATGATCACCTGGTATTTACTGGGAGAATTCTTGTATATTAGGTACTTGTGCAATATGTGTCTGGTATGCATATGTTAAAGGACTTGGGAATGTGTAACTTTATGAGCCATGAATTCATGAACAATATCACATCAAAACTGAAAATACTCGAATATAAAAACAGATGTCCCATGACAAATACTTCCTTTATGTGAGCAACACTATTTCAGTTAACATTTTGAGCTGACATGCTAAGCTTTGATCAAAGCAGGTATTTGCAAGTTAAAAAATATCCATGAGTAGCTGAGGCTATCTTAGTTTTCTCTAGCCTTTTATTTTCTTGTTAACTTCTTTCTTCTTAAAATTATTTATGGTTTGGTTCTGGGTGAGATCCAATTTCAACCTACCCCACCCACTACATTATCCATTGCTTACCAGGATTAATTTAAATTCCTTTAAAAATCTAATCTTTACAGTAATATGAAAACTTGCTTACAACTTGACTCAACTTCTTGACTTGCTTTCAACTGAAATTGATCAGTAGCAATCCATATATAATTTTCTTTTTGAAACTGATGTTTCTGTCTACAGGCACTGGTCTGAAGTTATATGTCTGATAATACAACTGCAGTAATATGATGTGAAGGTTATGCTTAGTTGACAACTTGATTTTATCTGGAATTAACTAAAACCGTGGCATCCAGATTTACCCACAAGAGACTTCTTTCTTAATTAAGTCATTTGAAGTAGGAAGATCCACTTCTAAACTTGATCTTTGAGGTGAGAAAATCTGCCTTTAATCCAAATATTTTAAAGCGGAAGATTCACCTTTAATCTGGCCAGATGTTCTACTAGCAGCCTATGTAAGGACATCGAAGAAGGAAATTTGCTGTCTCTTTGCCTACTTGCTGTCACTAAGAAGTCCTTTCCTTCACTAGCATTAAAGATTGCTTTACAATTCTGGCATATATTGAAGCCCAGCTGAGACATTCAGCCTCATGGACTGAACAACTACTGAATCCTTGGAACATCCTTTGGTAGACAGTCAATGTTTGGCTAGCTAACAATCTCTATCTCTGTCTCTGTCTCTGTCTCTGTCTCTCTCTGTCTCTCTCTCTCTCTATCTATCTATCTATCTATCTATCTATCTATCTATCTATATCTAATCTATATCTATATCTATCTTTTTTTTTTTTGGTTTTTTTGAGACAGGGTTTCTCTGTGTAGCCCTGGCTGTCCTGGAACTCACTTTGTAGACCAGGCTAGCCTCGAACTCAGAAATCCTCCTGCCTCTGCCTCCCAAGTGCTGGGATAAAAGGCATGTGCCACCACTGCCCGGCTTATATCTATCTTAAAATATCTCATATATATATATATACATATATATGTGTATATATATCATATATATATGAATACATATATATATGTATTCCAGTCTGTAGCATATACATATATATCACATATATAACATATCCATATATGTATCCATATATATAAAACACATATATTCAATATATGCTTACATGTGGGGATTTATTAGAATAATATATATTATATAACTATAAATTCTGATCTAAAATGTCACAGGGGAACAGGGATATTGAGCCATCTCCCTGTTCCCCTGTGACTTTTTAGATGACTTTCATTGTACATTCAATCTTGAAACAAAATCATTTGCAAATTTACCGTAGTTCTGCGATTAGGATAGAAACAAACATGTCAGATCATTTAGATCATTCCAGACATTCAGGCCTACTTGACAGATCAAATTGAGTGGATAGACGAAGGCTCTCAGATTTTCTCAAAGCAGTGTAGACTGTAAGGATGACACCATTAGCATAAATACATTCTGTTCTGACTTATTTTCTAAGGTCCTGCCTTAAAAGACGAGATGAAACATGCCTCCTCTTTAAAGTTCCTTTTTTATTGTGAGGAAAAAGACAAAGATCCCAGGGTTTATTTTCCTTTTGATGTTGTGAGAAGTGACTTCAAGGAGCTTTTTTCCGTTTGTCTAGCTGGTTTCAGGAAAAATCACTGAGTTTTCTAGCAATCTAAGATTATTGTAGAAAGGAGGAATTAGGGAAATTAGAAAGTCCATTCTGTCCCAGATTTGACACATTGTTGTGTGAGGTTTATTGAGTAGTCACTAGAAAAGAATCAATGCTGGCAGTTGATAAGTAGAGAACTTGTTATTTGTTTTTCCTAAGAAACATTAAATTGAGGTGTAATTAGAACCCAAACCATTTTATTGGTAGTTCTTTACCTCCAACAGATGGCCAGTGACTTTTGGTGAGAGAGTTGTGGTTCACAGGGCAGGATCCTACTGAGAGTTTAGATACTCCAGGCTTGCAGAGCCCCTCTTCCCACAGACTCCTCCCTTCCCCATCCTTTAGCATGTCTGCCAGCTTAACAGGAGCAATGGAGGAATGAGTTTAGAGGCCAGATCTCCACAGGCTGTGCTATCCGTTACAGTCACTTTCTCCCTGAGAACTTCAGTAGGTACTTTTACCTAGCCATGAATACAGTGAAGAGTGTTAGTGTATGTGCATGTGTGTCTGTGTGTGCGTGTGTATGTGTGTTTGTGTGTGTGTAGGGATCAGTGCCCTGGAAGGAGGAAATAATTATTTATAATTATACCAATCATGCTCACTATCTAAAATTCTTATCTTTTAACAAAAACAATCAAGATAGATAGCAACAGGGATCCTTTTAGCCTTCTCACACATACTTTGTTAGGACTACTTCTGGGAATTTAAGTTTAGTGTGATGAGTTAGTTTTCATTTCAGTAGCTGGATTTTAATACTATTGTGTACTATTTAAAAAAATCCTCAAAGTTTAGGCTCACAGTAGTTTTGGAACAAAATGCTGTAACCAAAGACGGATGGCAAAATCATGGTGTTTTTTTTCATGAATTTCTCAAATACCATGAAATGCAATTATTGTGTTCATGGTAATAACTTTAAATTATTTTTCCTTTCACCTTTTCTTGTGTAAAATAATTGCTTTAGTTCAAATTGACATTTGTGGCTTCCTCACCTTGACCAAAATAAGGCTTTTCAACGTCATTGGGTCCTAAATGTGAATTTTAAAGTATTTACTTAAAAATGAGAGAAAGAAAGAAAGAAAGAAAAGGGAACAGCAAGAAGAACAAAAATTCTTCATAATTACGTTAACTTTCTGCTTTTTTCAGACACATTTTTTTAAACAAGCTTCCTGTCAGATTCACAACCTGGTGTGTCCTTCTGTGGAAAATAAGGTTATTCCTTTGATAGACAATTCTCGAAACTTGATAGTGGGAGGATCAATGCCTAAGTGGTGGATACTATACAGTTATCTCCGGTCATGGAGTCACTAAGAAGGTTCTATGGGGTGAGATGAATAAGTAAATGCATGGCCTAAGACTCTTCCTCTGCCCATAACTCAAAGAACTCTTGGGGTTTTGTTGCAGCAGTCTTGAATTCAGAATGAAATATGCCCTCATTGTCTTTACATGCTCAGCTTTAGTCAATCCCTTTTCTACACCCTCTCCTATGCTTTACTGTCCTTATCTTCTCCTAAACTCTCACCCCCCTAATAGCCTCTTAGCTACAGAATTTTCACTTATAATTCTGTTTGTTTTCCATTTAAAAGGCCCTAAAAGATTCCCTCTTGGTCTCTTGGATGGGGAAAAAACAGAATGGATTTTGCTAGAATTCTCTTTAGCGAGCAGTGGAGTGAAGAGCGATATAATGGTACTTATTTTGTGCCTTTACACGTAATGCTGTTCAGATGAGAACATTCTTTTCAGGGGCTTGTGTCCTGTATTGATGCAGACCTGAGGAAAGAAAGGTATTCTTGCAATAACTTCTATAACTTGATGGCTGGTTGACATAAGAGCACGGACTGCTATCTTCCCGGCCTCGTCTCAGAAAAATACCCTTTTCTTAAGAACAAATAAAATGTAATAAAAATATTCTTCAGTTTGATAAGAACATAAAAATATCTTTTTGTGTTTCTCATGCAAAAGATGTATCTTACTCAGAATATAACAATGCTTTCGCTTTATATCTGCTTTATATTGTCCCACTTATTCTTAATTTAATCTACATAATTATTTATTTTCTGATGCATTCATTTTACAGATATGTTAGTAGAAGCTTACAAAAGACAAAGAGGGGGGTAATGGAGGGGAAGAGAGAGAAGGAGCAAGAAGAGAAGGAAGGCAAAAGAAAAAGAGAAGGGAGAGAGAATTTCAATTTCAAGTCTTGTGAACTGAATTAGTGTATCAGCACCAATGTTCAATGAGACCACAGCAGAGACACACAATGCTTCTTCAAGAAGCTCCTGGCTGGCTCACAGTGGAAAAAAAAAACCCACAGTCAGCAGCAGGGCAGCTTCTGCCTATTTACTTTCACATTGAAGCTTGCTGCAGCCTAAGGAGTTTTCTGTTAGAGGAGGTGTAATTTTGCCAGAGAAGCATTTCAGGTTGAGCCTGTGTAAAGGAAGAGAGTTGGAGTTTATTAGATGGAAGTGTTATCATAGACTTAATCACTGAAATTACTAGAAGAATGCTGGGAAAATAGAGTACATGTCTACGTGTGGATGTAGGCTTTTCAAGGAAGACTTACATTTTAGAGTGTTTTAACAATAGCTATCAATCAAGATGATGGGGTGACTCTCACGTTCTATCTCAAAGCATTGCTAAGCAACTTCATTTTCTCCTTTGCCTTTTTCCATAAATGAGAGTACATGTTGATTCTTAAGATACCTTGGTGAGGAATTGCAATCTGACAAGTTAAAACCATGGGTTGCAAGGTTGTATAAGGCTTAAACCGTTGCATTACAGTTGTGGGATTTCTTTCTCTCCCCTCTCCCCACCCCACACCTCTGCCCCTCGCCCCTTGTCCCTTGTCCCTCGCCCCTCGCTCCCCCCCACACACCACGGCTCTGCTTGCTCTGGCCCCTATTCCCTGCTCCCTTGCTCGCTCTGGGCCCCCGTCTCAACCATGGGTTCTTTGTTTCCTCATTATGGATGGTTGTGTGCTCCCATGTGCTTGCTGGATATTGAACTCTTGACCTCTGGAAGAGCAGATAGTGTTCTTATCCACTGAGCCATCTCACCAGCCCAATGGGATTTCTTTCTTTTTTTTTTAATTAGATATATTCTTTATTTACATTTCAAATGATTTCCCCATTCCTGGATCCCCCCCTCCCTGAAAGTCCCATAAGCCCTCTTCCCTCCCCCTGTTCCTCAATCAACCCCTTAATAAGGGTCCTAGAAAATTGTAGGTTTATTGCTGGAAAAGTAACATGGCCATGCTTTGGCCTCAAGCATGTTTCACTGCTCTGTATTAAGCAAATGAGTTCTCTATATATCAATATTCATCAAATACTAATTGTCCAGGAAGTCTTGGCTCTTATCTGGAGAGATGCCAGGGTGAGAGGCTCCTTTCCTTTCCTTCTCCCTGTAGTTTACCTTGTGTTTCTAGCTTGCTTCACAACTGCATGATTCACCAATAGAAATGTGTCAGAAGGTGGTCTAACACAAAAGGAAGATGATGGATGTGTGTATGTGTGCACAAGTGTGTGCTTACCTAAACAAAGACACAAGAAAACCTTTAGCAATTGTGAAGGTATATCTTCATAGTGTGTGTAAAATATTTAAACTGGTAAGTTTTGGAGGAAGAAGACAAAAGAGTCACAGTTCGGGAAAAGAAGTGTTACAAAATAGATTCAGGGAATGAATGGGGGATCCGTGGAGACTGGGCATATACATCAAGATTGGCATTTGATGCATTGCCAAAGATGATATCTTAAAATAATTTCCCATTTAATAGATGTGGTTTGATTGTGGAGAGTAATTAGATGCAGTGCAATAATGAACTTAGGGAAAGATGCGATCAGCATGCAGTGTTTTCTACATGAGAGGCTGATGCTGATTAAGTCGCTCTTGAGGATGAAGTCCCAGGGAGCAGTTGTTCCTGTCCCAGAGAGCATTTGTTCATGTGCTCTGCACTGAAGAGTGTGGGTTGCCTTGATGTTCATTTAGTTCAAAGCTCCATTTTCACTCAAAATGTGCACCCTGCAAAACTATCTCCAGGGAAGAGTTTGGCTCTGCAGCAACGACCTCTTCCTGGGATTTTAATTAAAGGTATTGTATGTATTAACAAAGAAGATTGGAGTTATTGATTATACAACATGGCTTCATATGGAAGACTTTTATAATTTTTAATATTCTATTTGAAATATGAGTTTGCACAATTTTTATTTCATATATGTATGTATAAATGTGTATACATGTCCTAAAGTTGGATATTGGCCAACTAATCCCTTTAAAGACTTATTTCTGTAAAACAAATCATGAAAATCATCCACTTGATTGACATGCTGGCCTAGCCCAGGTAAAATGAACTATTCTCTCATAAGAATAAATATTTAAAAATGAAAGAAGTAGGCTTTCTTCAGTTTCTTCTTCATTTTCATTCTCCAATTTGTCTCTTGTCTTCCCATGATGAAGGAAGGATTAAGTTCTTTCTAAGAAAAGACACAAAAGAATAACGCTCTTGGCCTTAGGTTCACATGGGAACTAGTAATATAACATAGCATGAGTCTGAGACTCTGGAAAAGGCCAGTCAGAGGGGAGGAGTGAGGAGCCCTCAAGACATGAACAATTTTGAGCTATCTTGAGTTCACACTGGAAATACACCTGCAACACATTATGATGCACTTTCAATTAAATGTGTTAGATCTGAAACCTTGACATTTACTTACTGAAACAGAATAGAACATTTAAAAGCATTCAAGGGCCCCCTTACAAACTGAAAAACAAGATCATTTTATTCAGAAGAATTTGTTCATAATCGAACTTCCCATTTGAAATAAACTTCTTCACATGATGATCAAATGTTCCTTCTGACTTTAACCAGGCCCAGTTCTATTGATGCCTGATATTTGTAGCAATATCATAAAGCTTACTTTTATTTGTGTCATTTTAAATTTGGAGCCATGGTTTTTTGTAGCAGGAAATATTTAAAAAGGCACCATCCCACACTACTGCCGACTACTCTCTGACCTGGCGGTCCATAGTTAGCCCCAGGCTGCAGCTTTCCCAGCTACAGTTTGCCTGCCTCAAGCATATACCTTCCTAGCCATCCACCCACTGCATCTAGCTATCACAAATCCCATTAACCCAGTAAATCAAAACTCTAGAAGCTTATAATAATCAGTCAGTTTTATATATCAATAAATTCCCAATTCACATGATGCCCACACAATAATTTCAGAGCCAATTGATAATGATACAAGCTGTCCACCTAGATTAGACAAATTATCCCAATTATTCAATCCTTTTATGATAGTCATAGCTACCTGTGGCTATTAAAGCCATGTGGATAAGGTTCATCCTCTTCTCCATCCATCTTCTCTCGTCCTCCTCCTCCTTCTCCTCTCACATGCCTGTGCAAAACCTCAGATATATAGAAAAATTTCCAGATCCATCCATTTGTCTAAGAATTCCATGAATTCATTGTTTTTAATGGCTGAATAGTACTCCATTGTGTATGTATACCACATTTTCTGTATCTATTCCTCCGTTGAGGGATATCTGGGTTCTTTCCAGCTTCTGGCTATTATAAATAGGGCTGCTATGAACATAGTTGAGCATGTGTCCTTGTTACATACTGGAGAATCCTCTGGATATATGCCAAGGAGTGGTATAGCAGGGTTCCTGGATAGTATTATGCCCAGTTTGCCCTGATTTCCAGAGTGGTTGTACCAGTTTGTAATCCTGCCAGTAGTGGAGGAGTTTTCCTCTTTCTCCACAACCTCTCTAGCACGTGCTATCTCCTGAATTTTTATCTTAGCCTTTCTGACCAGTGTGAGGTAAAATCTCAAGGTTGTTTTGATTTGCATTTCCCTGATGACTAAGAATGTTGAACATTCCTTTAGGTGCTTCTCAGCCATTCAAAATTCCTCAGGTGAAAATTCTTTGTTTAGCTCTGTACCCCATTTTTTAATAGGGTTATTTGGTTCTCTGGAGTCTAACTTCTTGAGTTCTTTGTATGTATTGGATATTAGCCCTCTGTCGGATATAGGGTTGGTAAAGAAGCTTGGAATACCCAAGACACAATTCATATATCAAATGATGCCCAAGAAGGAGGAAGAACAAAGTAAGGATACTTGGGTCCTTTGTAGAAAGAGAAACAAAATACCCACAGAAGGAGATACAGAGACAAAGGGTGGAGCAGAATCTGAGGGAAAGACCATCCAGAGACTGCCCCACCCAGGGATCCATCCCATATACAGTTACAAAACCCAGACACTGTTATCGATGCTCACAAGTGCTTGCTGACTGGAGCTGGATATAGCTGTCACCTGGGAGGCTCTGCTAGTGCAAAAGAAATACAGAGGGGGACACTCTCAGCCATCCACTGAACTGAGCCCAGGGTCTCCAATGGAGGAGCTAGAGAAAGGATTCAAGGAGCTGAAGGGGTTTGCAGGGCCACAGGAGGAACAACAATATGAGTCACCCAGTGCATCCATATCTCCCAGGGACAAAACCATCAACCAGAGAATACACATGGAGTTACCCATGACTCCAGACACAAAGGCGCAGAGGTTGATCTTGTTAAACACCAAAGGGAGGAGAGGCCCTTGGTCCTGAAAAGATTTGGTGCTGTAGTGTAGAGGAATACCAGGACAGTGATGCAGGGGAGGGTTGATTGGGGAAGGGGAGATGGCTTATGGGATTTTCGGGGGAGGGGGGAACCAGGACATCGGACATTTGAAATGTAAATAAAGGATATATCTAATAAAATAATTAAAAAAGAACAAAAAACAAAACAAAACAAACAAAAATATATACAGAAAAACTATCAGTTCTTATCCATACAGCCAGATACACCATGTTGCTTTGTTTGCCAACAGGAATTTTAAATTCATATCAGTGTAAAGTTGTAGCATGTTTTAATTTCCTACTTACCAAAACAAAAATTTCCCTGAAAGTGAAGTATTTTCATCTTTTATAAATATTCACTAAAAGATATATTTGGGCTCACCTATTGTCTCTAGTCCTTTGCACATGTTATGAAATGACATTTCTGAAATTTATATTCTATCTTTTCAACAATGATCTCAAATTTTGTCTCCAAACTAAATTACTCTCTTTGGTTCTAGTTTCACACATTGATTTATTCCTTGGTAACTTGATTTGAAGGTATAATTGGCATTTTAGACTTAATGTTTTTAACTTTTTTCTCTTACCCTAATCACGAGCAGAACCTCTTTCAATCCACTAAATCTCACTACATTTTACCAGCTAGTCAAAATAGGAAAAGAGATTAAGATGTTAATTTGACTCCAAATATGTCATCTGCCAACAAGTTCTTATCCTTGTGCTAAACAAGCGAAACCACAAACCTCTTTTTCCAAATCTGACCACTTTTAATTTTCTTTATTACAAAACAGTCAGAAATAATTTTGCCTAAGCTCTGCTCTAGACTCCAACTGTGCTCTTGTACATGATAGTTGAGCTTCCCCTTTAGGGAAAATAATCATTCTAACTAACAACCAGACCATTCCTCCTTTGTGTTAAATCCCAGTGACTTCTAATTGTACACAAAAGGCCATTTTAAAACTGTGCATGAGGCCTGTTGTGAAGAATGCTATCATTCTCAGTAATCTCTTTTCTTCTTCACCATATAGCTAACCGTGCCCCATTACCACACTTCCACCTTGATTTGGAACAAAGGGATATAGACGTGAACCTCACTTCAGTCCTGGCCTATGACTTTTTTTTTCTAGTCTCCTTTCCTGATATGTGACAATGTTGAAGGCTCACAAGTTTAAAGGAGACAGTGTTCTTTATTGCCTCTGTGGAACCAAATCCCACCCTAATTGGTTCATACCAGAGTGTTTTATGTATACAGCTTACAGCTGTAGTTTTAAAAGTTACATATTTAGGCTTTACATAATCCAGATTCACATTTTTATGGTCCCAGATACTCTGTTTTTTCTACTTAAAATTTCAGAAAATCAGAACCTTTGCCCTTGGCAACCCTCTGCTAGAACTCACCTCCTACCCAGATATAAACAGGAATGCTTGCTTTCCCTCAATCACGTATCAATGGAAATGGCACTCTTTAGAGAAGACGTCTCTGACTTACCTTTCTAAAGCAGCCACTCTGCAAGTTATTTGCTACAATATTATAATCAAGATTCTTTGCAACTATTAGTATCTGGAATGATCTTTTGCTTTTATAAAGGTCTTACATACAGCCCTGACTGGCCTTGAACTCATGGTAATCCTCTGCCTTTGCTTCATAAGTGCTGGAATTGCAAGTGGATGCTGCTATGCCTGGCACTGAAGTTGTCACATTGATCTTTAAACATTGTTTAAAAGATATATGTATATGTAAATATATATATATATATACACACATATATATATAGTATTTACAGATCAATCATATATATTTATGTACATATGCATGTGTACATATGTATGTGTATATGTATACACACATATGCACACCCACACACCCATATATAGTTTTTTATATATAGTAGCTCATATGAACCATAGTATTTTTGATTATCTCTGTAAATTGAATATAAGTAAGTTACTATACTAAGCCACAGGATTCAGAAGCATAATCAATTGTGAGATTCTAGTTTTGCACTTAGCAGACAATTTTAATGGCTTATTCTTTCTGAGACTCCTGTTTCACATTAAATGCTATACCATGTGACCATATGGGATTTAATGAGAAATAATGTTTGTGAATACATACCACAAAGCATACGAAATTCATATTATATGAGAGCTAAGGCCATAGGGCACTTTCAGAACATTGATAATATACCTTGTCTGTAGATAGCATGGTGTCTAAATATATTTTTGGATCGACTACTGATGAATGATATGTCAATTAATAAAATATGATATATTATCAAAGTACAAGATTTTGTGGGGTGTGCTAATCTATTCTTTCTTAATCTCCCTCATTTCTCAGGGCTTCAGAAAAAAAGGTCTGCTAGCCATTTATCATGCAGTGTGATAACTCCTCTTCTTTAAGCAGTTTCTGAAGGCTGAATAATTAAGAAGTCAATGTGACATGTGAGGCTCTGAATTTCTGTCAGACTATGGTAAGGTATTCCACAGTGGCTCTAGTTTGTGCTTCTCTGAGAGACACTTACTCAAATTGCATTTCATTGACCCCAAACCTTCCTAAACTTACCAGTCAGGGAACTGTGTCATTGAAACATATATTTCAGTTGTTTAAGAGAAAATCTCAAAACCACACAATTATTAGTGTTCACTTTGCTCATGACTCAGCAGTCATCATAACAAAAAGCACATATACAATGCTTACAAATTTTTGTGAGAAATGCTTTCTCATAAAAAGTAGGCATTTTTGTTGTTTAATATTTCTATTAGAAAGGAAGAAGAATTGCTCCTGAACATGCCTTAGTGAGCACATGATTTTTATCTGTTTATTACCATTGCTCCTGGTTCTGATATAGCATGTGCAATAAAGTTATCAGAATGTCATTCCTTCTGAGAAGTCAAGTTGTAGGCAATCCCCTGATCCCTCTGATTACCAAGATTTGGGACTGGAAGGTCCTAGAAAGCTTAGAATTTCCCCTTATCAACTAGGGGCTAAAATACAATCTGAGCTGTATTGCAGTTGGATCTTTGAAAGCATTGTCCCAGGGGAAGAGGTGAAAGTTTCTATTTCCTGTTGTGAGGAAACATACACTTGCTCATTAAAAATAATCAAAGCCTGCCTATCCCTGAGACAAGATTACTTCTAAATTTGACAAGGTTCCCCAGACAAAGTAGCTTTTATACAACATTATGCAAGTTTTCACAATGCAAGCATTAGCAGCATTGTTCCACTTTGTAATGCCAGCAAAAGAAAATTTTCTTGATATTTGTTAATGAAATCTATAAATCAAACCACATTTGAATAGAGACCTAGGAGAGCACTTTTATTAATGTTTTATGGCACTTATATAAAAGAACATAAAGGAACCTGAGAGAATTTTTGTGTTAGGATGAAAGCAAAATGCATTATTGCTCACCAATGAGAGTATACAGGAGATTTTCCACAAATTGGATTCTGACTAACTTAATAGTCTGCTCTAAGAGATCTTTTTATCTTATGGATGTGTATTATCAGCCAACTTTATGGTACTAAGTATATTGCATTTATATGTCTAGTGGGGCCTGATCCAGCTTTTTAAATTTGTACTTAATTCAACACTAGTGCCTCGTTGAACCTGCTTACTCTGGAGGGAAGAAATATATAAGATCACATAGGCCATTGCTGTGAGTATAAGAGGGTTAATTACAAGCAGTTGTTTATATTTGGGTGTAGGTGCACGAAAGACACCCAACCATGCTTAACTTGATGTTTTCTTCTGTACTTAACAGTTTCTACTGTTTTAAAGAAATGACTTTTGTCAAGAAACAAAACAAAACAAGATTGAAGAAATCTCAAGAAGTCTCACTTGCGTTGATAAGTTAGTCCCATAAAAACTTGGAAACTATTGTACAATGTTCATGGTCAGAATGTTTATGGGATAAGGCAGAAGAACAATGGAAATTAAAGCTGTTACTCTTCTGTTCATATTCTGATCTATACCTGGAGTTTAGCACTTTTAAATTTTCTCTCTATATAAAACACTGTATGAATGAACTTATGCATATGAAGATATCCTTATGTATCAACAGGAAGATATGATCTAAAAATTACTCATGAAAGGAACTATCACATTGATTTTTAAATTCACTTTGATCATATTTCTTAGTAACAACGTAGCTCTAGCTCAGTCCTTTAATGACGTGTACTAATTCCAATTGTACAAAAGGATCAAAATCTGTTACTCTTTGTTGATACATAATTTGATTTTATTTTCTGTCACTGTAAGTTATGTTACCTCAAATATCCACATGCATGTTTATTGAGGATATGCACAAAATAAATCTCCAGAGATTGAACTGCTAGGTCAAAGTCAGGGACCTTTGAAAAATCTGATGACTCAACAATTAGTTGTATGATAGATTGCATCGAGTTTATAATCCTATTGCCACAGTGATTGTTTCCTCACACTTTTATCCAAACCAGCTTCTTTTCCATGTGCAATTTCTCATTGTATATGGTAGTGAACATAGAAGCATGGTCTAGTGTGATCTGCCAGGAGAAATTTTAAGAAAAATAAATGATTGAAAATAGAAGCAATGGATATTATTTTGATCATGTACATTTAAAGTTAGACTGCTTAGAGGATTGGAATCCTGAAATAAACAGATTATCCCTGAGGTCAGCCTAATTATATGAACTTGAGTTAACTGGACTTGGTGGTCAGATGACAATTTGGTTACCTAGAACTAGAATGTGTCTTTGGTTAGTCTCAGTTTTCCTGATATTTGTTATGATTTCTTTCTCCAGAGGAAAGTGTGTACTCAGTTCCTTGTTACAGTTGTGGAGTGGCATTTCCCACATTTTGGGAAATTGCAGGAGTCAGCACATTCAGAGAAATATCGATAAGCCTTTCCCTGGGAAACCTACCTTCTTGATGATGACATCTCCCTTGACAGGATAGTATGTGCTATGATTTTTGAAATCTTGCCTTGGAAATTTATTTTTCTTTATTTTTCTTCTATATTTGCTATAGAGGAAGTGATGGATTACTGTAGCTATCAATGCTTTATGTGTTTTCTAGTCTTTCTTTGGCAATGTTTTACAAAATGAGAAAAACTCTATGCCAAAGCTATTAAACAAATAAGACTTCACAAATAACTGCTTTTAATCTCTGATTTTACTTATTATTATTTTTTCTTTTTGTGTTTAATTTCTTTCTTTCTTTCTTTTATCATATATTTGCTTTATTTACATTTCAAATGTCATCCCCTTTCCTCATTTCCCCTCTGTAGGCATAATATGTTCTCAAAATTGTGCAGTGTTAATTGTAACTTTCTGCAGGGGAAGTTGGGTTCTGGATGGTCGTACAGTCCTAATGCTGTTCCTTCTCCCAAGCACTTTCTTGATTTTGATTTTTATTAGTGTTTTTGTCTGCATTTGTATGTTTTATTTAATTATTGGAAAAAGAGCAGTAGCTCTCATTGTGGCTATTCCTTTTCAAAATTTTCATTAAATTCAGGAACCATTGTAGTATAAAGTGATTTCCTCTTAAACCAAATTGAGTTTCTGACTTTCTTTTTTCTCTAAGTATTGTGATATCATGAAAGTTTCATTTGGATTTCTTAGACTTGGAGAAGCCTCTTTTATAGAAGGCATTTTGTACTGCAATCTCTGGGACAGTTGGCCTCTGAGAACAGCTTTTGTTCTTCCTTAATTTTGATGGACTCTTTCATTAGCTGTTATCTAGACAGTCATTTCCACTTGATTGGCATCTATCACCTAGTTTATCTAGGCTTTCATTAGACCTGGTTGGCCTGAATTGGCACTGTTCTCTGTCTTTTATTTCACACTGGCTTCCACAACTCCCTGTGTCAGTTTGTGCTAGCAGTAGGCATTCATTTTGTTCTTGGCTGAATTCCCCATGTGGAGCTGTGGTTGAGCGCCTGTGTGTTCTGATGACAATGCCGGCTCTGACTCTTTATCTTTTTAGCTCCTCTCTAGTTCCCCTTCACTACTTTAGCCCAGCAAATGTTTCACTTTTTATTTAGTGGCAATTACATCACCTCATAGTGGGAGTGGTGGTTTTTTTGAAAGTCAATTCTAGTATTGCAATAAATAGCATCTAATTGTAATTAAAAATCTCTATATTATCTGGCTTTATTTACAAATAACCAATTTAGTATTATATCTAGTTTTTGACTATATACAATATGCTCTAAATATAAAATAGCTTTAAAATTATTAAGTCTGTGTTGAGATATATAAAAATATACATATCTATCTATTGATATATGTATGTATGCATGTCTGCCTACCTGCCAATCATCTATCTATCTATCTATCTATCTATCTATCTATCTATCTATCTATCTATCTATCTATCTATCTATCTATCTGCCTATCTATCTATCTGCCTATCTATCATCCATCTTCTATCTGTAATGCTTTTTTTTACTTTCTAAAATTCAACATAAGATTGTTCTGATTTCAAATTCACTCTATTACTCTAATTATATGGAATGACTTAGTTTTGGTTGAGCACATATCATATAACATAGTGGATAAAGGGAGTTGGTTAGTCATGTATCCTTACATTTATTCTTTACTTTCTTATTAATAAAATGGGAAATAATTCTTATTTTAAGAATTGAAGTTTGGAAGTCATAAGTGAAATTAAAAAAAACATTATGCTTTGTTAGTAAAAGTCCTATGCAAATGTTTAATATTATTATTCTTATTTGGGGACAAATAAAATAACTTCAAATTTTATGTTCTTTAATATTTCTTAAGAACAACCCACAGCATTGGGATTGAAAAATCATTTGTCTGTGTAAATTTTTCAGTTCTTTTCACCTCTTCAATTGCTTTTGACAATATTCAGGGACACATGATCAACTGTGAGAGATTTCAAACAAGAGGCTGACATAATTGGATGTATGCTTTTGAAAGGTCTCTCAGGCTAAGTATGAAAGTGAAGTGAAGGCAGACAGTGGAGTGATCAGTCAGGAGGCTGTTGGAGTGATCACCCAGGAAGACAATAGCCTTTAGATGGGTAGGGAGCAACGAAGACTGAAAGAAGTGACAAGGTTTCAACCCGATCAGCTAGAAGGAATGCTGCATTTTTTTTCCTGTGTTGGGAAACAGAAGTTTTATAAGATTTTTGCTGCCTCTTGCTCAGATGGGGAACCCTGAAGAGATTTACAATTCAGATTTTGCTGCTTTTCATATGGATGGGAAACACAGAAGAGAAACAGCTTTCTAGGAGAAACTATCCATTCAGTTCCCTCCAAGTGAGAAGTGATATATTTGTGGATAAATTATCTTACAACAGTCTCCTGAAATTCCAGAAGACAGTGATGGTAATTGAGATCATGAAAATAAATGATGTTGTTTAGGGGGAAATCTATACTCTAAAAGAGGAAAGGATAAGAGAATATCTTTTAAATCAATAAAGAGACGAGGTCCATTCTCTTAATTTAACAGTGGAAACTACCAAAGAGTGTGGCACTGCCTTTCTCTCGGGATGGTAGAGCTCCACAGAAGAGGGCTTATTACAATCGAGTTGCAAGATGCAGCTGCTGAGATACTAACTAGGATTAGAAGTGTAGTGCATAGGATTTACCAAACTGGAGGCCTGTTGTGGATGGCCCTGGTGTTGTTTGTGTTTTGCTGTTAATCTCGCTTTCCCAGGAGAGGTTGTCTGGAATAAGGAATGAGTCAAGTACTCAGGTGACTTCTTGTGAACCATCCCCTAATGAATAAAGGAGCCAATCACTGGGAAAGTATATGGGACTTTTGGGTTGAGTAGGGGAAGAGAGGAAGCAGGAGAGAGATAGGGGCTTTTTTGGATGGGGATAGCAAGAGAACAAGATGTATCTATGAGTATCTCCCAGTTTCAATGGCGAATCCACTAGGATTCTCCACCGGAGGATTTAGACTTAATATGGCTTACAAGATTAGGACTCTAGTTATTGTGCCCAGCGATTGAGTTATGATTTTTTCTTAAATAAGTTTGTGAGGTGTTTTCCTTCCTTCGGCCGCTGGACTGAGTTCCAGAGAGAAATGTATGGCAGCAAAGTATGGGTTTTCCTGTTGTGCACCACAAAGGCCGTGGGATTTTTGAAGCATGGGGCCTGGTGTGGTAGAGACCTGCCAATAGCAACTTAGCAAGCTGGGTGGAGAGATTTTAGAGCTCTGAGTCAGAGAGTCTCCACGAGATAAGAACAGGCTGGCCATTGCCTGACAGTGCATGGCCAGCCAGCCCACTAAGGCAGAGAGTAACTGGGTTTAGTGCGGGATGGTGCCGATTTTTTAGTATTCCCCACAACAGACACCATTATTTCTCCCAGGTAAAGCTCTATTAATACAATGAAGGTAGTAACCTGGATGCTTGTGGACTGAGTGTGGAGTGAGAAAGTAAGCATAGAAAGAATGGACAGTTTACTACTGTGGAGTATGTGCTCAGTCACTTAAGAAATCTAAGTAAATGAGAGACAAAGCATCCAGGAAAGAGAGACAGGGCCATTTTAATTTTGAGATAGTTGAATTCGGTGCACATTTGAATTTCCCTTGTAAGAAGGGTCTAACCAAAGAAAATAAAGTTAACAGGAGAAATAGAGAATTCATAAACATTGTGGATGATATCAGAGCTCCAAGGGAGACATTAGTATTAGGATTCTGATGCTTTTCTCTGTGACACAAAGAAAGAGAAAAAGAATAGGCAGGAATTCAAACACCCAAAAGTTGTTTCCCGGAGCAGTATCTATTTTTCTCTAGCTATGGAGTGAAAGCTATTTACTTACTGATAGAGGAGCTGAGTGAGTTTAAAGATAATGGAAAAATTTGAAGCATGCGCTTTACAGAGCAAACGACAACACTAAAGAAGAACACAGCAGAAAGGTTGTCAAATCTCTATTCCTACCAATAGGATTTTTTAGTCTGTAACCTTAGCTAGTACTTGCTATGTCTTGTCTCTTTAGTTTTGTTGATACCTCATGGTAGTGTGTGTTGAGCTGATGGCTAGTGATGGTGACAACTTGGTTGAAAAAGGTCAACTTTTCAAAGCCTCCTTAGAGAAACGATTATTTAAATCCATTGGTCATTTTTTTTCTATTGTGTTGTGCAAGTTCCTTACCAATTTTGGATGTTGATTCCTGTCATATATACAGCTTGCAAACACTTGCTCCCAAACTGTAGAGTATCTCCACTTGGTTGACTATTTCCTCATCATGTAGAATCTTTTTTGCTCAATGCAACTCCCATCTCTATTTTCACTTTGGTTGCTTGCAGTTTTAGTGTTATATTCAAACAATTATTGCCCAAATTAGTGTCAAAATACTTTTCTTCCTCTCCTTTTATAGGCTTCTGGCTTCTGTCCTTACATTTAAGTCTTTAATCCAATTTGAATTGATTTTTATGCATGGCTTGAGTTTAGGGCCTGTTTTTATTCTCTTGTAGAGGATTAGGTGAGTTCTCTAACACTATTTATTGAAGAAACCATTCTTTTCCCACTGTGCATTCCTTGAGGATACAATGAACATTTCTTAAAATAATCAAAACTAGAAGCACTGTATGACTTACCAATCCTGTCTCTGGGGTGTACATCTAAAAATAAATCAGAATCTCAAAGAGTTATCTGGACTCTCATGCTCATTTCAGCATGAATTATAGCTACAGCATAGAAATTAGCTAAGTGTCTGTTTGTATAATTAAGATAAAAATAAATGAGGACACACAACATGTTCACACAAATACACACACACACACCCTGGAATACCATTTAACCTTTAAAAATAAGGTTAGAGCTCTTAAAAATTAGATCAGTCTGCGGTGTATTATACAGAGAAAAACCAGCCCGATGCACTTTCACTTAAATAGAGAATCTAAAATGCCATGTTTACAGAAACAGAGAACAGATTTGTGATACTACTGGTAAGGAGGGTGGGAGTGAGAGCTATGAGAAAAGCTTGGCCAAATGGCACAAATTTTCATTTGTATAAGATAATTAAGCTCTGGATGTCCAATGTACAACAGTTTGACCATTGTTATCAGTACTAAATATTATACTTAAAATCTGCTAGAATTGTAGCCCTGAACTATTCTTAGTACACACAAAACTTCAGCTATGGGAGGTGATTTTCATGCTAAATAACTTGATGGCAGTAAATAGTTCAGCAGTGTCCACATACATAAAATTATCACGTTACATACTTCAATTATGCAGAGCTTCAACTAGCAGTTGCACTTCATGAAGTTGGGGAGAGGGCAGTTGGAGATAATACCTTTAATTTCAGTGTTTGAGATATAAAATAGGATGTAATGTCAATGTAACAGTTTTCAAAGCTTTGTTTTACATCTCTAATAGACAGAAAGGTTGGGAGCTGGGCTGGTTGTATTTCAGAGTCTAGCTAGGAAAAACCTCATGGAAAGGAAACAGATGTATCTCAGAGACCTACATGTGAGTGTTTGATGTGACAGACTATCATGTGTATGGAAAATAGAGGAAGAAATGAAGGTTGAAGTTAACAGAGCCCCATTCAAATAACTGCACGGGAGTGATATAAATAAGGTAAAAGAACAGATGCTTCAAAAGATCTTGGAGGAAACATGTTTGACTTAAGAAATTTGAAGTGATCAGGGCTTAGAGAGTGACAAAAGAAAACGAGATCCAGATTGTGGCTGGTAGAGTGAAGGTGAAGTAGTTGGCATTGAGAATAGTAATATTTGAAAGAGTGAAAGTGATGGCCAAGGAATCCTGTACCTGCTGTTGTCACCAAGAAAAATGAACCAAGACCAAGAATATTTGACTGTATAAGGGAAAGCTGCAGGACAGTTCAAGGATGCCCAGAAAAGAAAGCAATGGACTCATCCAAAGTGGGGAAAACGGTGTCTGGTACCAAATTTTGACTATTAATGTGCTTTCTTTTGCTTATGCTATGTATAGCAATTTTGATTAGTTTTCCATTATTTTAGTTTTCACACATCCATATTCACACACATGTACATATGGGAAATGTGTTTCTATATCTCCATAAAACTAGAATGATCTGGCAGCAGTAAGAACCAACTCTCTTATACAAGAAATCTGTGAGGTAGGTACTCAACAAAAGTTTGGACAAGTGAAAGAGCCTTTAGCACTCGAGCAATTGTTCTCTTTGCTCTTTTCTGATCATAGGAGGAGAATATACTAAAGATTAACATTTAGGAACGTGCATAGATTTGAAACAAGATATGAAAAAAGGATGACTAAAAAGAGGTGGAATTACATTTTTGATACAAGGACTTCCTGCTTAGGCATGGCTTACCGCCTAGGCTGATTTCAAATGCACAGAGATCCACTTGCTTCTGCCTGAATTCTGGGATTAAAGACTTGTGTCATAATGTCATCCATAGGTATAATTTTAGGAATATAATATTATTTAATGAGAAAAAGAACTTCAACATTTATTTTCTAGATAGTTCATTAGTGGGTCTAAATTTAAAGGCTTTCTACGCCTTGGATAACATTATTCCAAAGTGACTTTGTGGTCTTAACTAGATTATTTACCATTCTATTTTTGAATGGTTATTGTGAAGGGTGGTTCTGATGCTTGAATTTTGATTCTGTGTTTACTGATGCTGAAGGTCCTTGCCCCCCATTGGATTTTGGTCTATCAATAACGATGCCAATAGCCAATGGCTGAGCATGAGGTGGGGCACTGAGAGTTGTGTAGGTATGATGAAGTGAGAATCTGAGACTGGGAGAGGGGGAGGAAGGGGATACAGTAACAGAGGAGATAAAGCCAACCACTCATGTAAGTTTTCACATAAGGGGCCTCTGCCAGTTCCCCAGCTGGTTTGGAGAGCAGAGGGAGGGTAGCAGGAGAAGGTTTAGGAGTGCCCAGTCATTGAGGTAGCAAAGGCATTTTAAGAATCACTGTTTATAGGATGAATCCGCCAGCAGGGCAGTCTCTGGGTGGCCTTTGCTTCAGTCTCTGCTTCACACTTTGTCACCTTTATTGCTCCTGTGAGTATTTTGTTCCCTTTTTCAAAGGAACCCAAGCACCCCCACTTCAGTTCTCCTTCTTCTTGAGCTTCCTGTGGTCTGTGAATTGTAAATTGTTTATTTTGAGCTTTTGGGCTAACATCCACTTATCAGTGAACGCATACCATGTGTGTTCTTTTGTGATTGGGTTACCTCGATCAGGATGATACTTTCTAGTTCCATCCATTTGCCTAAGAATTTCATGAATTCATTGTTTTTAATAGCTGAATAGTACTCCATTGTGTATATATACCACAGTTTCTGCATTCATTCCTCTGTTGAAGGACATCTGGGTTCTTTCCAGCTTCTGGCTATTATAAATAAGGGTGCTATGAACTTAATGGAGCATGTGTCCTTATTACATGTAGGAGCATCTTCTGGGTATATGCCAGGAGTGGTATAGCTGAGTACTCAGGTAGTACTATGTCTAATTTTCTGAGGAATCGCCAAACTGATTTCCCAAGTGGTTTTACCAGCTTGCAATCCTACCAACAATGGAGAAGTATTCCTCTTTCCCCACATGTGAGGTGGAATCTCAGTGTTGTTTTGATTGGCATTTCCCTGATAACTAATGATGCTGAACATTTCTTTAGGTGCTTTAGAGCCATTCGAATTTCCTCATTTGAGAAACCCCGACACTATTATGGACAACAAGAAGTGCATACCAAAAGAAGCATGTCATGGTTGTCTTTGGGGGCGGGGTGCCAGAGCCTTACACACACAGAGGCAGATGCTAGCATACACAACCATTGGACTGAGCGAGAGGTCCCCAATGGAGGAGTTGGAGGGCAGTCCGAAGGAGCTGAAGGGGTTTACAGCCCCATGGGAAGAACAACGATGTCAGCCACCCAGATATCCCAGGACTCCTAGGGACTACTAAACTATCAACCAAGGGGTACACATGATTCCAGCCAAACATGTGGCAGAGGAATGCCTTGTCGGGCATCAGTGGGAGGAGTGGTCCTTGGTCTGATGAAGGCTCAATAGATGCCACCAACAAAGGGAAATGGAGGGGGGGAGGGGAGAGTGGATCAGGTGGAGGGTCATATACTTGGAAGCAGGGGGTGGGAAGAGGGATTGGGGGTTTTTGGGGAGGGGGAAACAAGAAAAGGTTTTAACATTTGAAATGTAAATAGAAAAAAATTAAAAATAAAAAAATTAAAAAAAGAATAATTCTGTGTGTGTGTGTGTGTGTGTGTGTGTGTGTACGTGTGTGTTCTACTTGCAGATCTGAGATAGCTTCTGGGCAGGTGCATGCCTGCAACTCGCTGGGAACTCAAAGCAATGTAGATAAAACTATACACTACAGGTTATAGGATTCTTAATTTGTTCTTGGCCTTGATTCCTATGGAAAAAGAATTGCAAGAGAGTTTATTTGCTTTGTTTCTTCAAGTGGGCCCCTCTTTTGTTGACTAATTTTACTACAAAAATAAATTGTTGTTTAATGTAACACTTAGATTTTATTTTTATATTTTATTTTATTTTATTATTTTATTTTTCCTATTGTTTAGAAACACATTCCTGTACTTTCTCTGTGTGTTACAAAGTTGACCATGTTTTTATAACTTTCTAACACAAGAAAAACATTGAAGCAGTTTGTTTCGTAAAAATTTAAATGTCATATATAAGTATGTGGAAAGATGCAGAATGATCAACCTCATTGGGTTGGTATTGAACCTCACAGCTGATATTGAATAGCATCATTTGGGGTGTGCTTCTGAGAGTGACTTTTTGATGAGAGTTACATTTGGGTATTGCCAATGTGAGCCTCCTCTGATCAACTGAAGTCCTGAATTATACCCGGAAAGGATTCCTTTGTCTGGCAGATCGAGCTTAGCTATCACTCCTTTCATTTCCTCAGACGAGAACAAGACATTATCTTTTCAGGAATTTCATTCTAATGGATTTAGTGTTAGCAACCTCACTGATTTCCCTGCTTCTCCAGTTGGGTAGCTATAGAACTTGTCTCAGATCACACAATCATATGGCTCAGTTTTGTATAATTCGTATCTCCTTTATATGCATCCCTGCAATTTTCTATAGGTGCACAGCAAAAGGTGGCACCATATGGTAGAAGGTCCTTTTCATCTTTGCAGACAAGGAAGCAAGGAGGTCAGATGAAGACAAGGTTGGGCCACAATCCTCATGGCATCTCCCCCAATGAAGCCCTTCTTCCAACTAGGCATCATCTTCTACAGTTCATCTATTTTGCCTACTTTCTACCTACCTATCTAACTACCTACCTACCTGCCCTACCTACTTACTCACTTCTCTGTGTTTCTATTGGCTTTGGTTCACTGAAGAACCTTAACTTACACAGGCATATAAATGAATATTAAGTATTAGAAATATCATATCTTGGGCCAGGGCTGAAGCTCAATTTAGAGAACGCATGCTTTGCATTTATGTGGCCCTAGTACTAATATCTGGCATAATATAAATTGGGCATTTAAATTGACACATACTCTTAATTCCAGCACTAGAGAGATGGACTTAAAAAGATCAGAAATTCAAGTTTTAGCTCGAGAGATGACTCAGCAGTTAAGAGCACTTGGTATTCTTGCAGAGGACCTAGGTCAGTTCGAAGCACCCCCACATAGTAGCTCACAACCATCTGTAACTCCAGTTCCAGGGGACCCAACAACTTTTTCTGACCTTTACTGGCACAAGGTATACACTGGTACAGATACCTACATAAGACAAAACACTCATATACGTAAAGTAAATTAATCTAAACAATAAAATGGAAATACAAGTTCATCCTCAGCTACATAGCATGTAGAGGCGAGGCTGGAACAAGTGAGGCCCTGTCTCAACAAAAGAAAAAAGAAAGATTTAAAAAGAAGAAAAGAAAGTAGAAAAAAGGAAAAGATTGAATTTTATTTAGTGAAAATGCCATTACTATGGATTTGGTTTTATTCATTGTGTACATGTAACTAATTATCCTATGATACCATATCATATGTAAGTATGTGTAATTAAAGTAACAATTAACTAAAATTCAAAGTATAGTACACATAATTTTTTTTATTTTATTTTTAATCTTCTTTTTTTTTAGGAGTAGAGGATAGAAGATGACAGCTATCCATGGAAACAAGACTGAAACAAAATCTATTTTATAGATCTAGTTTTCAGTATATGTTTTCATTAAACATATAAATTATAGTAGTTTATTATATTTTCAAATTGAACTTTCATTTATTTCTTTGAAAATGCAAATATAACTATATGTTCTGGACATAAGATTTATTATCCTACTGACTTATCCAGCCTGTCTCATTGTACATGATTAGTTCAGACAAATAACTAAAGAATTTGGGCTCTTCTGAGTGCTATGATTCAAGTTTAGTTCAGAAGCTGAGCAGCTGACCGCTTTTTGTGCTACTACTGAGAGCTGTGGTTCATGCACGAATGAGCTAGGAAGCCTGGATTTGGTGAAATGGTGGCCTTGATCCAAGTCTGGAGCTCCACAGGGCAATTGCTTTGCTGTCTACTTGATTAAAATTAAATTTGCTCCTTCTGGTCTCCATCTGCACCTGGAGATAACCCTGTGGCACAGCTCTCGGTACACCAATCCTGCTGTAAGAGAGCTGGTCTCCCAGGAGCATACTCACTGCTAAGTCCACAGGTGAGAACAACACTTTTGCTTCAATAACCGGCCAAAGAGGGACCCACCAGGAGCACACAGGGCACAGGAATCACAGAGGAGCCAGGGATAGGAAACTTCAGGTCTCTATCAGAACCCTGGAGCTAACCCTGTAACACAACTCTCCACTTACAAATCCCACCTGGAGAAAACTGGTCTCCCAGGAGTGTGGACACACCTAAGATTACAGGCCCAAACGCTCACAGGAGGGACAAACTCCAGTCAGAGATAGCAAGACCAACTAGCACCAGAGATAACCAGATGGTGAGAGGCAAGGGCAAGAACATAAGCAATAGAAACCAAGGTTGCTTGGCATCATCAGAACCCAGTTCTCCCACCACAGGAAGCCATGGATACCCCAACACACCAGAAAAGCAAAACTCTGATTTAAATTCATATCTCATGATGCTGATAGAAGACTTTAAGAAGGACATAAATAACTCCCTTAGAGAAATATAGGAGAGCACCAGAGAGCCTGCTGGATCCACAGACTTCTGTGCATAGCCCACCAGGAGAGAGTGCCTCCCAGCAGCACTTTCACTTCTGAGCACAGAGGTGAGATGTCCACTTTCTCTCCAATATCTGTCTGGAGGGGAATGGCTAGGAGCACACAGGGCATAGGATCAGAGGAGCAGCAGGGACAGGAGCCTTCCAATCACCATCTGCACCCAGGAGCCGAGTGGCTCCACAGCCATCTCTGCACAGACCCTCTCAGAAGAGAGTTGGTCTCCTAGGAGTACAGACATGGGCTTACAGGCCCACAGGAGGAACAAGCTCTAGCCAGAGACAGAAAGACCAACTAACACCAGAGATAACCAGATGGCGAAAGGCAAGCGCAAGAACCCTACCAACAGAAACCAAGGTTACTTGGCAACATCAGAACCCAGTTCTCCCACTACAAAAGCAAGAGTTAGATTTAAAATCGCATCTCATGATGATGAGAGAGGACTTTAAGGAGAACATAAATAACTCCTTTAAAGACATACAGGAAAACACAGGTAAACAGGTAGATGCCCTTAAAGAATTATAGGAAAACCCAACCAAACAGGTGAAGGAACTAACAAAACCATCCATGATCTAAAATTCGAAGTTGAAACAATAAAGAAATCACAAAGGAGACAACATTGGCAATAGAAAACTTAAGAAAGAAGTCAGGAGTCATAGATGCAAGCATCAACAACAGAACACAAGAGATAGAAGAGAGAATCTCAGGTGCAGAAAACGCCATAGAAAAGATTGACACAACAGTCAAAGAAAATGCAAAATGCAAAAAGCTCAGAAATCAAAACATCCAGGAGATCCAGGACTCAATGAGAAGACCAAACCTAAGGATTATAGATATAGAAGAGACCTAATATTCCCAATTTAAAGGGCCAGTAATATCTTCAACAAAATTATAGAAGAATACTTCCCTAATTTAAAGAAAGAAATGCTCATAAATATACAAGAGGCCTATAGCACTCCAAGTAGAACTGTACCAGAAAAAAAATTTCTCCTGTCACATAATAATCAAAACACCAAATGCAAAAAAAATAACGGGAAGTAACAATCACTATTTCTCAATGTCTCTTAACATCAGTTGATTCAATTCCCCAATAAAAAGACATAGACCAACAACTGAATATGTAGACAGAATGTAGCATTTTGCTGCATACAGAAAATGTACTTCAGGGACAAAAACATATACAACCTCAGAGTAAAAGGCTGAAAAATTTTTTTCAAGCAAATGGTCCCAAGAAACAAGCTGGAGTAGCCATTCTAATATCAAATAAAATCAACTTTCAACCACAAGTTATCAAAAAAGATAAGGAAGGACACTTCATACTGATGAAAGGAAGAACCTTCCAAAGTGAACTCTCAATTCTGAATATCTATGCTTCAAATACAAGGTCATCCACATTCATAAAAGAAACAACTAAACCTCAAAACACATATTATATCTCATATAATAATAGTGGGGGCCTTCAACACCCCACTTTCATCAATGAACAGATCAGAGAAGCACAAACTAAACAGAGACACAGTGAAAATAACAGAAGGTTTTAACCAAATGGATTTATCAGATATCTATAGAACATTTTATCCTAAAGCAAAAGAATATACCTCCTTCTTAGCACCTCATGATACCTTCTTCAAAATTGAACATATATTTGGTCACAAAACAGGCCTCAACATATACAAGATGACTGAAAAAATCCCATGCATCCTATCAGATCACCAGGGACAAAGGCTAGTCTTCAATAATAAAAAAAAAACAGAAAAAGCTTTCATACACATGGAAACTGAACAACTCCATACTCAATGATAATTGGTTAAGGAAGAAATAAAGAAAGAAATTAAAGATGTTTTAGAATTTAATGAAAATGAAGGTGCAACATACCCAAACTAATGGGACACAATGAAAGCAGTGCTGAGAGGAAATCTCACAGTTCTGAGTGCCTCCAAAAAGAAACTGGAGAGAGTATACACTAGCGGCTTGACAGCATATATAAAAGCTCTAGAACAAGAAGAAGCAAATACATCCAAGAGGAGTAGAAGGCAGGAAATCGTCAAACTCAGGGTTGAAATCAACCAAGTAGAAACAAAAAGAACTATACAAAGAATCAACAAAACCAGGAGCTGGTTCTTTGAGAAAATCAACAAGATTGATAAACCTTTAGCTAGACTAACCAGAGGACACAGAGACAATATCCAAATTAACAAAATCAGAGATGAAAAGTAAGATATAAGAACAGAAATGGAGGAGATTAGAAATAACATCAGATCCTACTATAAAAGCCTATACTCAACAAAACTGGAAAGTCTGTATAAAATGGGCAAATTTCTAGACAGATACCATGTTCCAAAATTAAACCAGGATCAGATAAACCATGTAAACACTCCCATAAACATGAAAGAAATAGTAAAGTCATTAAAAGTCTCCCAACCAAAGAGATCACAGTACTAGATCGGTTTAGTGAAGAATTCTATCAGACCTTTAAAGAAGACCTAATATTAATACTCTTCAAACTTTCCACAAAATAGGAAGAGAAAGAGCACATTCCATTTTTTTTTTTTTTAATTTAATTTTATTTTATTTTTTTAATTTACATTCCAAATCACTTCCCCTTTCCCGTTTCCTCCCTCCCCGAAAGTCCCATAAGCCCCCTTCCCTCCCTCTTTTCTCCGTTCAACCCCCTCTCATTACTCTGTCCTGGCGTTCCCCTACATCCAGTCTTTCCAGGACCAGGGGTCTCTCCTTCCATCTTTTTAGAAATCTATTGATATGCTGATTGTGTCTAGGGTATTCTGAGATTCTGGGTCAATATCCCCTTATCAGTGACTTCATACATTCCATTTTTTATGAAGCCACAAATATACTTGTACTTAAACCACCCAAGACTGAATAAAGAAAGAGAACTTCAGACCTATTTTCCTTATGAATTTCCATGTAAAAATATTCAATAAAATCCTCTTTTTAAAAGATTTTTTTTTACTTTATGCATTCACTATTGTTCTCTTCAGACACACCAGAAGAGGGTATCAGACCCCATTGCAGATGGTTGTGAGCCACCACATGGTTATGGGAATTGAACGCAGGACTTTGGAAGTATAGTTAGTGCTCTTAACCACTGAGCCATCTCTCCAGCCCTCAATAAAATACTTGCAAACCGAATCCAAGAACGCATCAAAATGATCATTCATCCAGAGTTCCCAGGGACTAATCCCCCAACCAAAGATTACACATGGTTTAAGACAAGGCTCCAGCTGCATATATAACACAGGCTGGCATTGTCTGGCATCAACAGGAGGAGAGACCCTTGGTCTTGTGAAGGCTCAATTCCCCAGTGTAGGTTAATGCCAGTGTGGGAAGTTGGGAGTGGGTGGGTGGGAGAGTGAGTACCTTCATAGAGACATGGGGAAGGGGGATGGTACAGTGGTTTTCTGAAAGGGAAACAAGGAAAGGTGCTAACATTTGAAATGTAAGTACATAAAATATCCACTTAAAAAAAGAGAAAATATTTACTAATGAATAGAACTTCAAAAGAAATTCTTCTAGCCAGGCACGGTGGCACATGCTTTTAATGGAAGCATTTAGGAGGCAGAAGTAGGAGAATCTCTGTGAGTCTGTAGGTTGCTTGGTCTACATAGTGAGTTCCAGGCTAGCCAGGAGTACACAGTGAGACACTGTCTTCAACAATAACAATTTGTAAACAAAAATAAAATGAATTAGTTCTTTTGTAATTTGTAAAGGTTAACCTTAGTCATCAAGTTGATGACTCTAGAATCACCTGGGAGATGAGCTTCTGAACATGCCTGTGGGGGAATATCTGGATTAGGTTCATGAAATTGGAAGACCCCACTCCCACCCACCACTGTGGGCACCACCATTCCCCTGACTGCGGAGATTCTGGACTTCTAAAGATGAGAAAGTGAACTGAGCACAGGAGTTCTTTGTCTGCTTCTCAGCTGGATACAGTGAGACTAGCAGCCTCAGGTTCCTGCTGCAATGGCTTTCCTGTCTTGATGGAGAGAACTCTCAAACTTTGAGTCTAAATAATTCCTTTCTCTACCAAACTGCTTTTTCCAGACACTTTCTTGTATTAACAAAAAAGAAACTAAAACATAATTACAGTAAAATCTTTATTTTCTTAAGTAATTTTTATGGGCATATATAGTACATGCTGCTTAATTTAGAGACTCTAGTACAGATTCAATTTATAATCCTAAATTTTCCAAATTCTCATTTGTTGAGATACAGACTCACTGTACAGCTCAAGCTTGCTTTACCCTTGCAGTTATCCTCCTGCCTCTGTCCTAGGTTGCTTATAATTTTTTCCAAGGAGCTGCAGTGATGTATTTTGGGAAGGAATGTCATATTCTCATGATGTATAAATTTCAAATGTGTCTTTACTTAATGGAATATATCTTAATGGTAAAATGGAAAAATAAAGAAATGCAAGCACAAGGAATGGAGCAGAGACTGAGGGAATGGCCAACCAATAACTGGCCCAACTTGAGACCCATCCCATGGGCCGGCACTAATCCCTAACACTATTAATGATACTCTGTTTTGCTTACAGAAAGGAACAAGTTGTCCTCTGAGAGACCCCACCCAGTCATTGACTCAGATGGATATAGACACCCACAGCCAGTGGATGGAGCTTGCAGACTCTTAATTTCAGTTCTAATCGCAAACATTATGGACTCAATTGTATTAACTTTAAGTTCATGCTGAATCCCTAACCTGCAGTGTGACTGTCACTGGAGACTGGCTTATAAAGATATGATTAAGGTTGAAGAGTTATATCAGTAGTATCTTAATCCATCATGATTCAAGTCTTTCATGTATTTTATTAATGAAAGAGCCATGTGAGGTCTGTTCAGAGAGAGAGAGAGAGAGAGAGAGAGAGACAGAGAGACAGAGAGATGGAGAGCATGTAAGGAAAACAACTACTAGAAGGTAGTCAGCTGAAAACCACAAAGAAGGGGGTTGAAAAGGAGCACGTCTTTCAGGGTCCTTAGGTCTGTAGCCTCCAGGACTAGGAAAAAATAAGCTTCTATTGATTACCACACACAGAGTGTGGTATTTTGTTATGGTGACCTGAGGAGACTAGGCAATAATTTGCCTAATAGACTAGGCAAATATTTTTCAAAATGTGTCTTCAGGTAAAATGTAATGTTCTTTGGTAATTTCATACCTCAGTGGGAAAAACAGGTAGCAAAGCCATATCTGCTCAGAGTCATGGGTGTTTGCATTGAAACATTATAGGTCTTATTGCCTCAGCAGTATCCTGATGCTGTTTACTTGATTTTGGTTAGACCATTACTCATGATGCTACATCATCCATTATGCCCCCTGTGAAAACTGGCTTCCCAAGATGCTAAAGATTGTTTCTGTGCTCCCATGATAATGACCACAAACACACCTTTTACCAACTGTGTGCAGGGATATATAAAACATACAAAATGTATTTTGTGGACATGCTAAATTTATCTCTTAAAACATTATATGGTAAATATAGAACTATACACCTTTCAGTTGTGTCTTATTTGAATTATTTAGGTTCTACTTGCTGCATTTCCTGATCCAGTAGGTACCAGACATTTCCTGTATAGGCTTACATACAGGAAAAATTCAGACACACAAATTAAAAATAAATAAGGAAAATACATATCTAAATAATAATTAGCCTTTTAAAAATCAAAGAGGGCATAAAATCTAAATATAGATAAGGTGGTTACTCTATGTCTAAGAGTCATAATAAGACTTCACAAAATGCAAATTATTTTTATCTGGTGACTGATCAAACAGATATCTCTCTATTGTTCTTGCGGTCATTTAGTTGTCAAGGATATTTTGATATTAACTCCCTTTTCTAATACAGGTAGTCTTTAATCTTGGTTTTAAACAACATGTAAGTTGGAACCCACCAAATTTCACACTAGATTGCATGCCATCAGTTGCCTTGGTTCTTAGGGTTTCGATAGATTGAAACTTTGCTACTGACTCTCTTGGGTTTCTAGCTTATTGGCTGAGTATCTTGAGCATTAGCCTTTATAGTCACAAGCCAGTGCTTGCACATGGAGGAAGAGAGACATACATACACATAGGACAAGCACACACACTCGCTATTGGCTGTATTTCTTTTGGGATAACTGATTACTCTTCAGATTTTGGTACTGAGAGTGACTCTAAAGAAATTGAAAGATGTGTTTCATGAATTGACTCTGGGATTATAATGAGATCTCTAACTGAATTATATTGAAAGATGCTAATGTCTTCATTTTTAGTTGTCAAGAGATCCATAAAGTTGGCATGAGTAACAGGAATACAATCAAGTGCAAGCAGTGCACACACAATCACATTGAAGCAGGACATGAATGCTCAGATGAGCTATATGAGAAAGTGGTCCATGTTCTCCACTATGACTTCATTGCCTTCTATCCTCCTATCTTTACTATGACTGCCTAAGAAGTTGACAGAGGAGGAGAGGACTTAGGCCTGGTTTACAGTATTCTGCAAGATATGTAAGTACCACACAAAATGAACAGAATCTCTTCAGCCTTGGGAATATCCTTGAAGGTCAGTGGTCTAATAAAATTCTTCCAGTGAATGGAGCTTTAAGCAGTGATCCTGGTCACTCACTTTGCTGATATAGAGAAATAATGAGATCATCTAATGATTCATGAGCTGAAAAAATCATTTGTCTGGATAATCAAGAACTTTTAAGTAAAATTATTAGAAAATTGGTAACAAGGAACCTTGGAGAAGAGATATATGGATGGATCTATTTGGATAAGCAAAATTACAAATATATTTGTGTCTCACATGAATGAATGATCATGAAATGATATTCATAACAAACAGGTAGCTTAATCATAATCTAAAGATGATAACCAATTTCATAGATTCTAGTCAGCTACTTGTCCCAGTTGCCTTACAACTGCATACTGTGCTTGTGAAAAATTTGATCCTGTTAATAGAGATGAAGGTTATACATGGCCTCAGCACATTGGGTTTAACCTACCACAATCAATATAGAACAATTGACACAGAAAACATCTACTAAAGCATCATTATCTAGAGAGTTCAGTCAACTGACTACCTGGTGACAGACTGATGACACTGAATCAGTTTCATCAAGAGAGAAAAATATTTAATCTTTATTAGATTAGGCACTTACTCTGGATACTTACTTGTCTTTTCTGCACAAAGTCCTTTTTATCAAGACCACAAACCCATAGACTTACAAGAATGCTTTATCTAGCATAATATACAAGGCATTATTTCTGATCAGAAATCTCATATCACAAGAAAAGAAATATAGCAATGAGATAGTACTTATGGAATTTAATGAGAATACTGTGAACCCTGCTATTGAGAAGTAGCTGGTTTGATAGACCAGTGAAATGGTATTTTATAGTTATAGTTACAATGGTACATAAATGACAATATTTGAAACATTAGGATAAATTCTCTATAAGACTAATCATCTGCTGAATTCGTCTTCAGCATATTATGTTATTTATCCTATATTTAGGATTCGTTGGACCAGAATTCCAGGGATTTTAATGGAAAGGTTACTACTCAACATTAATGACCTATTAACAAAATCTTGTTCTTATGATTTTGTTCATTTTGGCCTAGACATCTTGATTGTAAACAAAAGAATGCTTCTACTAGAGATGTACAAATTACTTCACTAGATTCAATGTTAACATGGCAACCAAAGCACTTTGTTTATAATTGAATCAATAATCAAAAATGTTGTTTACTGGATAGGACAGTTGTTCCTGAATGTCAAAATGAAATTTTCTTCAATAGTGAAAGTAAGGAAGACTATGCATGGAACAGAGTAGATCATTTAGAGAATCTCTTAGAATTATAAGCTCCATAATTGTGTCAGTGGGCTATTATAACGCAATCCACACAAGGTTGCTAGTGGACATTTAGGATATTTTTAAAAATACTGCTTAAAAACTGTGAGTAGCTGAGATACTTGTTGAAGGCAAATGGAAATATAGAATGATTTGTGGGAGAAGGTAGTTAGAAACGCTAGTATATCATGTGTTCTGTGATGGCTTTGATATAATTTCAATGTATCCCAGAAGGTTCATAATCTGGAGGCTCTTCCAATGTGGCAATGTTGAAAGAAGATAGTCTCCTATCAGAAAGCACTGCCAAGACAGGGAAGTAGGAGTGGGTAGGTTAGTGAGCAGGGGGGAAGGCAGATAGGATAGGGGATTTTCTGAAGCGAAACTAGGAAAGGGGATAACATTTGAAATGTAAATAAAGAAAATATCTAATAATAAACAAATAAATGAATAAATGAATGAATTAATGAATAAATAGAAAATAGATAGCCCTTCAGAAAGTGTTTAGTGGAAGCAATCCCACTAAAATGATGGTCTAGACAAGGCTGCCCACTCTCTCCATACCTATTCAGTATAGTACTCAAAATCCTAGGCAGAGAGCAATGAGACAACAAAAAAAAATTCAAAGGTATACAAATTGGAAAGGAGGAAGTCAAAATATCACTCTTTGCAAATGATATGATAGTATACTTTAGTGACCCTAAAAATTCCACGAGAGTTTCTAAACCTGAAAACAACTTCAGCAAAAAAGCTGGATATAAAATTATCTCAAACAAATCAGTGGCCTTCCTATACTCAGAGGATAAATAGGCTGAGAAAGAAATTAGAGAAACAACTCCTTTCACAATAGTCACAAATAATATAAAATACCTTGGTGTGACTAACTAAATAAGTGAAAGTTCTGTATGACAAGAACTTCAAGTCTCTGAAGAAAGAAACTGAGGATCTCAGAAGTTGGAAAGATTTCCCATGCTCATGGATTGGCAAGCTTAATATAGTAAAACAGGCCAATCTGCAGAAAGCAATCTGCAGATTTAATGCAATCTCCATCAAAATTCCAACTTGATTCTTCATAGAGTTTGAAAGAGCAATTTGCAAATTCATTTGGAATAGCAACAAACAAACAAACAAAAAAACCAGGATAGCAAAAACTGTTCTCAACAATAAAAGAACTTCTGCCAGAATTACCTTCCCTGACATCAAGCTGTACTACAGAGCAATAGAGACAAAAACTGCATGGTATTGGTACAGTGACAGGCAAGTAGATCACTGGAATAGAATTGAAGACCCAGAAATGAACCCACACACCATGGTCACTTGATCTTTGACAAAGGAGCTGGAATCATCCAGTGGAAAAAGGACAGCATTTCCAACAAATGGTGCTAGTGCAACTGGTCATTAGTATGTAGAAGAATGCAAATTGATCCATTCTTATCCCCTTGTTCAATGCTCAAGTTCAAGTGGATCAAGGACCTCCACGTAAAACCAGATACACTGAAACTAACAGAAAAGAAAGTGGGGAAGACCCTTGAGCACATTGCCAGAGGGGAAATTTTTCTGAACAGAACACCAATAACTTATGCTCTAAGATCAAGAATTGACTAATGGGCTCTCACAAAATTGCAAAGCTTCTGTAAGGCAAAGGACACTGTCAATAGGACAAAACAACAACCAACAGATTGGGAAAATATCTTTAACAATCTTACTTCTGATAAAGGAATAATATTCTATATGTACAAAGAACTCAAGAAGTTAGACTCCAGAGAACCAAATAACATCATTAAAAATGGGGTACAGAGCTAAACAAAGAATTCTCAGCTGAGGAATACTGGATGGTTGAGAAACACCTAAAGAAATGTTCAACATCCTTAGTCATCAGGGAAATGCAAATCAAAGCAACCTTGAGATTCTACCTCATACCAGTCAGAATGGCTAAATTCAAAAACTCAGGAGACTGCAGATCCTAGCTAGGATGTGGAGAAAGAGGAACACTCCTCCATTGCTGGTGGGATTGCAAGCTGATAAAATTACTCTGGAAATCAGTTTGGTGGTTCCTCAGAAAATTGGACATATTATTGTTGGAGGACCCTGCTATACCACTCCTGAACATATACCCAGAAGATGCTCCTACATGCAATAAGGAAACATGCTCTGCTATGCTCATAGCAGCCTTGTTTATTATAGCTAGAAGCTGGAAAGAACCCCGATGTCCCTCAACAGAAGAACTGATACAGAAAATGTGGTACGTTTATACACAAAGTACTACTCAGCTATTTAAAAACAAGGAATTCATGAAATTCTTAGGCAAATGGATGGAACTAGAAAATTTCATCCAGAGTGAGGTAACTCAGTCACAAAGAATACACATGGTATGTACTCACTGAGAAGTGGATATTGGCCCAGAAGCTCTGAATATCAAAGTTATAATTCACAGAGCATATGAAGCTTAAGAAGGAATACCAAAGTGTGGATACTTTGGTCCTAATCAGAAGGGTTACAAATTATCAATGGGAGGAAATACAGAGACAAAGTGTGGAACAGAGAATCAAGGAAAGAACATCCCGAGACTGCCCAACCTGGGGATCCATCTCTTATACAGTTACCAAACCCAGACACTACTGTGGATTCCCACAAGTACTAGCTGACAGCAGCCTGATACATTTGTCTCTGGAGAGGCCCTGCCAGTGTCTAACAAACACCTAGGGGGATGCTCTCAGCCAACAATTGAATTGAGCACAGGGTTCCCAATGGAAGAGCTAGAGAAAGGACACAAGGAACTGAAAGGGTTTGCAGCCTCATAAGAGGAACAACAATATGAACCAACCAGTACCCACAGAACTCCCAGGAACTTAACCACCATCCAAAGTGTACACATTGAGGGACCCACTGTTCAAGCAGCATGGGTAGCAGAGGATGGCCTGGTCAAACATCAATGAAGGGAGAGGCCCTTGTACCTGCGAAGGCATATTGCCCCAGTGTAGGGGAATGCTAAGTCAGGGAAGCAGGTGTGAGTGGGATAATGAGGAGAGGGAAGGAGGTGGGATTGGGGGATTTTGGAGGGGAAACATGGAAAGGGGGAAACATTTGAAATTTAAATAAAGAAAATATTTAATTAAAAAAAACAAAGAAAATAAAGGTGTGTATCAGCATTCTTGGATATGGAAATTGCTTTGTTCCAAATGACCTTGAAATCAGAGAACTGCTTTCCTCAGTCTCCTGGGATTAAAGGTATGTACTACTTTGCCTGAGACTAAGCTTTTCATGGCCTCTAATGCCTCAATTTCTCCATGTCAAGATCCATGTTAGAAGCCAGTATCTCCTAGTCTCTAATTTTGGATCATAGTTATACACCCATTTCTGGATTGTAGTTCATTCGAGATCTAGGCGAGTAGAGGACCAGAAACAGCAATTACACATGACTTCTAGTATTTTGTTAAAGTAGCAAAGTGGATAATCACAGCATTATTATTATAAAACAGGACTGGCATTGTCATGATTATTTCCTACTTGGTTTAAATATTTTGTATGTAAATATCTTTGTTTGCTTTACATCCCTATTCATTTATCATTTATCATAAAACATAATGGCTTTAGGTCATAGATGTGACATACTTCTTTTTCCACCATAGAATGTCAGTTCTGTAAGCAGTACAAAAATAAATGCCATTTAATGTTTTGATACTGTCTTTTAGAAAACGGCTGATATGTTATAAGTTTGTCATTTTCTTCATTTGGATGTTATGTATGGTTTAAGAAAAGGATTCTACCCATAAACCACCACCTTTTTGTGGTGGTTTGAATATGCTTGGCCCATGGGAAGTAACACTATTAGGATGTATGGCCTTGTTGGAGTAGGTGTGGCCTTGTTGGAGGAAGTGTGTGGGACCTTAATGAGACTTGTGGCCACGCCCCAGGTTCTAGCCTGACTCCATCCAGGCAGTCACCTGCCTGCAGCCACACTGTCCCCGCCTCCTGGTTACTTGACCAACCAACTCACTATAAATAACACCCCTCAGCGAGTGCTCGCACTCTCTCCCGCTTGTTCTCCCCCGGCCCTCTTCTTTGTCTATCTCTCTGTCTCTCCATTTTCTCCCCTTTCCAGGTGGTCATGGCTTTTCTTATCTATTTTCTCCTCTTTCTTTGTCTTTCTATATCTTTTCTCTTTCTATTTTCTTAATAATAAAACATCAAAACTATGGGCCGCCTCTTATTAAATTCGCCACACGGAGCTAGCTGGTACGCGCCATCTGAGACTCTGGGATTCAGCCACGCAGACAGGTAATGCGCAGAGAGATCCACACCAGAACGCCTTCTGTGTGGCATTTTTCTGCGCCCCCCGCGCGCCATGCACGGACGGCAGTGGGACCGGCCGGTGGTGTGACCGCTGCTCCCCATTAGGCTGAGGCACGCTTGCATCTTGCCTGCGTCCTCTGCATATGCAGGCTACCTTGGCGCGAGAGCGCGAGGCCCACAGGCTGCGGGCCCGGCCTGGCGTGTGCTGCTTTTCCCCACGTCCTTGCGCGCCAGGCCCCGCGCTTTCTTTCTTTCTTTTTAACCACAGAAGTGTGACACTTTATAGGCAGACTCTGAGGTCTCATAGTGCTCAAGATCCACCCACTGCAGAAGAGAACCTCCTCCTGCTGCCTGTGGAAAGCAGTCTCATGTCTCCCTTTGGATCAAGATGTAGAACTGTCAGATCCTCCAGCACCATGTCTGTCTGCATGCTGACGTGTTTCCTGAAATGATAATGGATTGAACTTCTGACGCTGGTAGACAGACTCATTTAAATGATTTCCTTTTTAAAGGTTGCCTTGTTTATGATACTATTCACAGGAATAAAACCCTAACTAAGACAGGTGTCAAGTGGACAAGAGAAGGCTCATGCAAGGGTAAACTTGTGTCAGCCTGACTAAACCATAGAGTGCTCAGACACTTGGGTAAATATTCTATATGGGTCCATAAGGGTGTTTTGGAAGAGATTAACATTCTAACTGACAGACAGAGTAAAGCAGATTGCCTTATCTAATTTAGGAATCCCTCCTCTAAATGGTTAAAGAACAAAGTCATCAAGCCTGTACTCAGTAAAGGAGATGCCCTTCTGTCAGATTGCTTGAGCGGGATCCGGATTCCAGCCTTCACATTCAAGCTTCAGACTTTCCTTTCCCTCTGGTGTGCTGGCTGCTAAGATTAAACAGTTGCCTGTCTTGTCTCTCAAGGTTGTTGGTTGGAATGGGAACTATATGTGACATGTACCTTAATTTGACAATGTAATAGAATGTTAGATATCCCATCTTCATATTGATGTATGTGTATATTTACACGTCCATTAGTCTCTTCACTATCATTTATTCTGCCTCTCTAAGACAGTACTCGACACTATGTCAACATGTCTTTAGAAATAAGAAAAGTAATTGCAGTATGGTAGATCCTCAATGACTGCCTTTTGAATAAACATGATTTATTGCCTAATGCACTAAGTGCATTCTACTGACATCACATAGTCAGTGAAGTCATCTTGAAGAGAAGTTCCATAAGCAATTTTAGTTAAATTACTCCTCCTTTTGAATGTGTGAATATTTATAATTTATCACTATATTTGAGAAGTTCTATAACTAAGGAAGTGGTTTAATTCAGTTTGTGCTGTATATAACATGGACTTGGCTACAAAGCTGTATAAAATGAAAATGATGGTCCATGCAAGATATTCTATGAAGTTGTGCACTGATGAATGAAACACAGAATCCTGCTACATATGATTTTTAGTACTTTTGAAGGAATCACATTTTCTTTTTTTTTATTATTTATTTTATTTTATTTTTTTAATTTACATTCCAAATCATTTCCCCTTTCCCGTTTCCTCCGCCCCAAAAGTCCCATAAGCCCCCTTCCCTCCCTCTTTTCTCCATTCAACCCCCTCTCGTTTCTCTGTCCTGGCGTTCCCCTACATCCAGTCTTTCCAGGACCAGGGGTCTCTCCTTCCATCTTTTTAGAAATCTATTGATATGCGGATTGTGTCTAGGGTATTCCGAGATTCTGGGTCAATATCCCCTTATCAGTGACTGCATACCATGTGTGTTCTTTTGTGATTGGGTTACCTCACTAAGGATGATATTTTCAAGATCTGACCATTTGCCTAGGAATTTCGTGAATTCATTGTTTTTAATTGCAGAGTAGTATTCCATTGTGTAGATATACCACATCTTCTGAATCCATTCCTCCGTTGAGGGACATCTAGGTTCTTTCCTGCTTCTGGCTATTATAAATAAGGCTGCTATGAACATAGTGGAGCATGTGTCCTTATTGCATGCAGGTAAAGCCTCTGGGTATATGCCCAGGAGTGGTATAGCCGGATCCTCCGGGAGTGTCATGCCCAGTTTTCTGAGGAACCGCCAGACTGCTTTCCAGAGTGGTTGTACCAGCTTGCAATTCCACCAGCAGTGGAGGAGTGTTCCTCTTTCTCCACATCCTCGCCAACAACTGCTGTCTCCTGTGTTTTTGATCTTAGCCATCCAATTCTTCATAGAGTGGGAATCACATTTTCTTAAAAGTATGTTATATTAGCCATGATTATTTTTAGTTTATGTTCTCTCAAGTATCTGTCTATGCCTTGATACTTATTTTACAGTGTTTTAAAACTGTCAAATAGCTCAGGCATTTTCACAAACCTCCTTCTGTTCTTAGACTGCTCTTAGTTCAATCCATTACCCCCACACTTGTTGCTTACTGAGATCATTTTCTTTTCACTGAATGTTGTTTCTATATGAAGCTGACTTTGTAGATGGTTTTTATTGTTCGTCTTCTTCATTAGACACCATTGAGTACACAAATTTTGCTGAACATTCTTACCATCTCCTCGTCTACCACAGAAGTATAATGAAGATAGATATATGTCTTTGTGATATCTATTTCTCTTCTTTACATGGTAAAATGGATAAAGTCAGGGTTTGTGTTGTTATGGTACCAAAAGCAAGAGTACAGTAAGCAGTATTGAACTTGTTTTTTTTTAATGAGAAAACTAGATGTCTGGCTTGTTGATGTATACTTGATTCATTTTATATCCCTTTTATTCTATTTTTCTAATAAATAATTAATATTTATTAGTTCTACAGATGGAAGCATGAAAAGAGAAAAATAAAGCAAAATGAATTGTCTAGTTTATCTTCTTGGTTTATAGCTTATCAGAATGGAATATCACCAGAACAGAATTTAAATATAAATCTGAGTTTTTGGAGCTTCTTCTTATACTATTCCTGTAATCAGAAATTCCTTTATGGTGTTGAATGGGCAGGAATAAGAAAAGAATTCAGAAGTGTGGGTGTTTTATTACTTTATCAAATATTTATTGAAACTCTAAGGAACTTAGATGGATTGAATATCAGTGTGGACATCAGAGGCAACCATGTACCACAGTTTGTTTTTCATTATTAAGAATTATTCAATAATGACAAGGGACTCATTCAAGTACTTTTTAACCAACTATAAGGCAGAAGAAAATCACTTTCTCTGAGGGAAGTTGCAGCATACAATTGGTTAGTTCTTGGGCAGAGAAGACTTGGGCCCAATGAGCTGTGGCTTAATTCTTATCAGCACCACTTACAGGTACAGCTGGAAATAACCCTGGATTTGCTGATCCATACATTCTCTGTTGTACTGTTGTGAATCTTTCTTCCTTTCCCTTCCTGTCTCTGATCATCTTGGTTCTTCAGAAAATACATTAGCCTAAAAGTTTAGACAAAAAAAGTTCAGCAGCTTTTATTTCAAGATGTATGTCTTTGGGGAAAAATAAAAGACTGAGGGGGGAGGTGTCACTTTCATCAGGGAAGTCTTTTGAGGCAGCTGGAGAGTGGAGAATAAATGAGAATAGGGGCAGATGCCATGTCATGGGCTTAAAAGCAATCATCGGAAATGAGTGCAACTCAATAATGATGTCTAAAGCAATTTCGAAGGCCCAAGATGAGCAAATTGCAAGGAGAATATGAAAAGATATATATGCAAGAGAGGTTAAAGACAATCTGTTCCCCATTTCTGATTCCCTTCTTTAAAATCCTGGAGGCTTTTACATAGCTGGCAGTTGTGAATGTTCTGTGTACAGAGACATAGCTTCTCCTCCAAGGAGTTCCTTTATCTGAAGTTGAAGCACAGCTAGGCTATCACTGTTTTGCTGCAAATCACAACTTGTTATCTGAGTTGCTTCATGTAACAACTTTTTGGGCTGAATATGCTTAATGCTTATGATCACAACTGATGTCTGTTATTGGCTCATAGGTACACACCCAAAGCTCTTTAAGAGCAGTCATTGTTTGTTAAAGTCATGTGTTTATTCAATAAACATGAGCTCTGGCCATAGGGCAGGTATAAAATGTCAGGTGAACTCTGATGGTGCTACTGAAAACACAAATTCCAGAGTAAAAGAGAGTGGAAGTATTGAAGATTGCAGATGCATTCTGACCCATGTCTCTTATACACTAGTGGCAGGATAGTGCATGTGATAAGGCATTTAAATCTTTGCTTTCCAACATCCTAAGAGCTCTATATGTTTCTATCAGCTTCTCAAAATAGAGACAATTGCGGGTCTCCACCAAAATGATGAATTTGTAAAATTACTATACGAAGGTCTATCCTTCCTTGTTAGGATTGGACATAATATGACTGCAGTCCTTGTGCAAATAAGGTAAATCTTTCACTTGGTGTCTTAGTCCCTGTTCTGTTGCTACAAAGAGACAATATGATCAAAGTCATTTATTAAAGAAAGAATTTAATTGGATATTTGCTTGCAGCTTCAGAATGGTAGTCCAAAACCATCAGAGCAGAGAGCAGGTCAGCAGGCTGGCATGATGCTAGAGCAGGAGCTGAGAGTTCACATCTGATCCACAAGCTACAAACAGAAAGGTCTCAACTGGTCCTTCCCTGGGATTTGGATATCTCAAAGCTCAAAGCCTACCTCCAATGAGACACCTCCTTCAACAAGGTCATACCTCTTAATTCAACTGGGGACCAAACATTCAATGTGTGAGCCTATTGGGACCCTTCTCACTTAAATTATAATTTGGTAAGAAGGAAGAAGGGCACATGTGTATTGTCATTAAAAGGAAAAACATCAGTGATTTTAGAATTTTTTCAGCTGCTTTTTTAATGTAATCTTGCACTTTATTAACCCTGAAATCTTCAAATGTTAGTCTGTAGTATGAGGGAGGGAGTTCAATGATAGATAATATTTGTAAAGACTGATGGATCAAAGACTTAACCTGAAATTGAAATACCTTTTAGAATTCACTAATAGGGTGGATTTATTCTTCTTCTTATTATTATGTGTGTGTATCTGTAGACTAGGCAAAGTTTGCTCTTATCTACCTTGGAGAAAGGAATTGACAGACTAAACATGATTCAATAATTGTGAAATTCTTTTGTTGAAAAATACAGTGCACATAAAGGTAGCAATTGTTGAGGAACCAAGTCATAGTGAGTATATTTCCACTGTTTCATTTATTGACATCTAGGAAGAGTACACTGAGAAGTGTCTGCCATCAAAAGACACTGTCAATAGGACAAAACAGCAACCTACAAACTGGGAAAAGATCTTTACCAGCCCTACATCTATCTGATAGAGGGATAATATCCAATATATACAAAAAACTCAAGCAGTTAGACTCCAGAGAATCAAATAACCCTATTAAAATGGGGTTCAGAACTAAACAAAGAATTCTCAACTGGGGAATGCCGAATGACCGAGAAGCACCTAAAAAATGTTCAACATCCTTAGTCATCAGGAAATAAAAATCTAAATGACCATGAGATTCTACCTCACACCAGAATGGCTAAGAGCAAATACTCAAGTGACAACAGATGCTGGCAAGAATGTAGAGAAAGAGGAACACTCCTTCATTGCTGGTGGGATTGCAAGTTGGTACAAGCACTCTGGAAATCAGTCTGGTGGTTCCTCTGAAAATTGGAAATACTTCTACCTGAGGACCCAGTTCTACCACCCCTTCATATACCCAGGAGATGCTCCAATATGTAATAAGACACATGCTCTATTATGTTTATAGCAACCTTTTTTATAATAGTCAGAATCTGGAAAGAACTCAGATGTCACTCAATGGAGGAATGGATACAGAAAATGTACATTTACACAGAGGAGTACTACTCAGGCATTAAATACAATGATGTCATGAAATTCACAGACAAATAGATGGAACTAGAAAATATCATCCTGACTGAGGTAACCCAGTCACAAAATAGTACTCACTGATAAGTGGATATTAGCCCAAAAGTTCAGAATGAATACCCACAATTCTATCACGGACCATATGAAACTCAAGAAAACAGAAGACCAAAATGTGGATGCTTGAGTCCTACTTAGAAGGGGGAGCAAAATAGTCATGGGAAGTAGAGGGAAGAAACGACCTGGTAGGGACAGGGGAGGCAGAGGGAAAAAGGGGGGTAGGATCAGGTTTGTAGCGGTGGGAGTGAGGAATTGGGGGTAGTCACTAGAAAGTCCCAGATGCCAGGGAAGCAAGAGTTTCCCAGAACTCAACGGGGATGACATTAGTTTAAATACTCAACAAATGAGATATAGAACTTGTAAAGATAGGCACAGACCCTAGTTGAGGAATGAAGCCACCCACTCATCTCAAAAATTTTAACCCTGAATTGTTCCTGTCTACAGGAAATACAGGGACAAGGAGTAGAATAGAGACTGAAAGAAGGGCCATCCAGAGACTGCCCTACCTAGGGATTCATTCCAGCTGCAGACACCAAACCCAGTCACTATTGCCAAGAAGCTCGTGCAGACTGGAGCCAGGTATAGCTGTCCCCTGAGAGGTTCTGCTAGCACCTGACCAATACAGATGTGGATGCTCACAGCCAAGCATCAGACTGAGCATGGAGACTTCAAAGGAAGAGTTAGCAGAAGGACTGAAGGAGCTGAAGGGGATTGCAACCCTGTAGAACATCAACTAACTAGAGCCCCTAAAACTCTCAAGGAGTAAACCACTAACCAAAGAGTCCACATGGAGGGACCCATGACTTAAACTGCATATGTAGCAGAGGATTGCTTCATCTGGCAATAACAGGAGGGGAGGCCCTTGGTCTTGTGGAGGCTCAATGCCCCAGCATAGGGGGATTCTAGGGAAGGGAGGCAGGAGTGGGTATGTATGTGTGTGGGAGCACCCTCATAGAGGCAGGGGGAAGGGGGATGGAATGGGGTATTTGTGGAGGGGAAGCTGGAAAGGGGACAACATTTGAAATATAAGTAAATAAAATAACCAATAAATGAGAGAGAGAGAGAGAGAGAGAGAGAGAGTCTGGTAACATTTGCTTGTACATGTAGGGGCGAGTTGCATGCTACTAATGTCTGTGATGCTAAGGAAGGAATCTTTAGATAAACAGATTCATCTCTCTTTTTAATTTAAATAATTTAAATGTTGTTTTGGAATGTAGAGGTGTTTAGGACCTCTACCCACTACACCGCAGGGTCACAGAGATACCAATCACCCTCCTTTCCAGCCTCACAGCAGTCCTCTGATGCAAATGCATCTTACCATAACAGGACATTGTGAACAAAGATGTTTGCCACATATATGTAGGCACATATTATGCCACAGGGCTTGTATTAATTGCCATCTAGACCATATGTTCTGCTGAACTGAATGCATTACACTTGTGAAAATTGTTTCCCCTAATAAACCTAGTGCAGCCATTTTTCATTTTATTTCTACTATTTATTCTAGATACCCAGTCTTAGTAACAATGGCATTTAATATATTTAAAACATGGTTAATTTTTTGGTTTTTCTAGTGTCAAAACATAAATATAAATAACAATGAAGGTTTTTGAGTACTGTTTACATTTTTTTTGCCTCATCGAATAGCATTTGATAGGCTCTAGGAATGTGTTTTGTGTCTATAATTTTGAATTTTAAAGTTTAACCTTTTAATTAATTAACTATTACCTTTCCAGTCAAACAGATAGTCCCAAATGAGTTAAAAAGAGAAGCAGGACTTTTTGTTTTAATTTTCACACTATGCAAACAAAAACAGGGTTTTTGTTTATTTATTTTGATTTGTTTTTGCATCTATAAGAACAAAACTTGCAATATAGAATCACTGTATTTGAATAATCTTTTAGGTTCTTTTGTTTTTTAAATGATCCTATGAATATAGTTTCTAATGCTAAAAGGTACATTGACAATCCATAGCCTATCATATTTCATAATATAGTCAGTTGAATAATCATTTGTAGATCATGATAATCAAGTGTCCATGCACAAAACAAATACTTGGGTGACCAAATTATTGCTACTACTGAAAAAACAATCTTGCTATCTGCTACCATTATTGTAACACCAGTTATAACTATTTTCTAGAGCTATTTCAAAGTGTACAAGAGTAAAGATAAGAAAATTATGACTTGGAAGTCTTGGGGTACAAAGAGAGCTTCTTTGGATGTCCCAAATAAACTTTATCTACTGAACTCACAGGCTCTAACTATTAACAGGCATAGTCCTAAAGTCATTTTTATTTTAAAGCAAACTAAATTTGCAACCTTGAGAAGTTTCACATGTTGAAGCTAGTGCAAAGATGCTTGGCATCCATCACATGACTACTTACAGATATGTAACTAGATTAACACCTGTGAGCTAGCCATACAGGAAAGATAGGAAGTATGACAGACACATAAAATGATGCTGTAAATAAGAAGGAAATAGTGTTAGTACATGTATGGAAATGGACCCTTACAATTATCTAAACTGTGGGAAAAATACAATCTTGGGTGTGTTTGATGTAGATGAACTAGAGAGAGTCTTAATCCAATGGTTTAGTATATTAGCTAAAATGCCTCTGAATTTATTTGGTCTGTTTATTAAAACTTAGGTCCTCAGATGATGTACAGTAACTGAAGCAGAAATCTCCGATGTTCAAAAGAATGTAGTATCTGATGGCTAAGGGAGATTGAATGCAAGAATAGCTTTGTGGTGTAAAATTTGTCTGTGCAATACTGAATTTTATCTCCCATCAGGGAACATATATTATTCTCCTCCCCAAAGTTGTAAGAAATGAGAACATTCCCTTACCCGAAGCTGTAAGGAATGTTATAAATGAGCCCTGTATCTTGGCGAGGTCTGTGGGGTTCTTCCTTATAGGTCAAGGTTGTCAGCTGTGAAAAGAGATCCTTGATCATAATACTATATTTAAGATTGAAATATTTTTTCAGCTTTTTGTGGTCACACTTCATTCTGGTTTTTTTTTTGTTTGTTTTTGAGACAGGGTTTCTATGTGTCCCTGAAACTCACTTCGTAGACCAGGCTGGCCTCGAACTCAGAAATCCTCCTGCCTCTGCCTCCCAAGTGCTGGGATCAAAGGTGTGCGCCACCACTGCCCAGCCACACTTCATTCTGAGTAGCAGCTCTGGGTCTCAGAACCAAAATCTTATCTGAGTCATCATAATAACATTATATTTTCACAATTGCCCAAAATGAATCAGTTTGTTGACCCAGAGTCCTTTGCATGGATGTGAGACCAGATTCCCTTGAAGAAGGACCCTTAACAAAGTTAGCATTTTATTCTGAAAATCTTAGCATTCTTCAAAGGAATCTACAATACATTTTAAAAGCAGAAACAATTAGTATTTTAGCAAAATTTTTGCAAATCAGTATTTTGTGTACCATCTAAGTGCCATTGTGGCCCCTCAGTCACAGCTTAATCCTGCCAGTTCAGGAACATGGAAGTTCGTTTCAATATCTGTTATCCTCTTTCATTTCTTATTCCATTGTTTAAGCTTTTCTTTGTGGAGATATTTTTATCTCCCTGCTTATCCTTGGGTAATTTTTGAAGCTATTAGAATTAGATATTTTTCTAGTTTCTTTCTCAGCATGTTTGTTATTGATATGTACAAAAGTTACTGATTTTTATGTGTAGCTGAAAATGTTTATCAGACTTCTGTTGGAATTCATGGAGTCTTTTATGTATAGAATTATGTCTGCAAATAGGGGTGAACTGAACTCTTCTTTTTCTTTCTCTACCCCCTTTATAATTTTTTTGTCTTATTTTTGGTATGACTTTGAGCACTATATTGAATAAGAACAGAAGGGAGAAAGCAGAATGAAATAAATTTTATTTTCAAAATTCCTTTTTGATTATTTTTTTTAGTGTCTCAACTTCCTTACTGAAGTTTTCAATTTCTTCTCTAAATTATTGTCCTTTATATTCAGTGCAGTAACTAGGTCTTGAATTCATTTCTTATCTCATTCATCGGCTTTTGAGTACTCAATATCATCATTGATCCAAATGAAAAGCAGGGATCTGAATTCTTTCTCAAGCATTTCAACCACTTTAGCTGTGAGTTTGTGAACATGGCATGGTAGGTTGTATTATATTCTTCACACTACATCATTGTGTTCTGTGCATCTGTGGAGATGGGTATATCTTCTAGTTTCTTACCTTTTGTTTTGTTTTGTTTTTTGTGAGTCCACTTGCAGATTCAAGTCGTTACTAGGGCTTATGTTTTCTTCTACTACTTCTAGAAGGCAGTTTCACGTTCCCCTAAAGACTTATTTGGTAAGACATACTTGTGAAAATCACTTGTGTCCTGAGAAGTGTTTAGGGTATCAAATGGGAAAAAATGTACTTTCAACATATTTCTAAAAGCTTATGCATTAATATTTTCAAATTGAGGAAGGATTAGGGGAAGCTGGAAAGAAGGGTCAAAAGATGTATGAAGAGGAAACAGTACAACTGGGAATATGAGAGGCAGTAGAAACTAGAGTAAATGTATAAGTCTAGAAAAGAAAGGTTTTTTAGATGTAGAAAAAAGAAAGGGATGGTCATGAAACTCACTTCTGGTCAAAAGTTACACCATAGTAGCTTAGCAAGTGAAGTAAAATTGTCAATAATCAAAAATTAGAAATATAGAAAAAACAATTGAAATGTTGACTAAAATAGACAAGAGCACAAAATAGAGAAGCTATTATTTTGCTTTTATTCAGTTTTTCTTCCTTGATGGGGTATTATTATTTCTGCTTCCCCTTATACTATCATTTGTATCCATTTACACAGGTCCCAGGGATGACTACTAATATAGATAATTTAGACAAGTAAAGTCAATGTTCTTTTTAAAGGAGAAAGATTTCTGTGAGCTAGCCTCTTTTATGTTAGAATGAAACATCCAGAGCGCTCTGCCTGCAACAAGTTACCGTATTGCTCCTAGTGAATTAGGGATTGTGAACTTTCTCAGAGACAGGGCACTTCCAGTGATCCAGTGTAACAATATCTTCTGTCTTGTCCTGACTTGAGGCAGGGGTTAGGGAGTCTTTTACTGAGTCTCAGAGGTCAGGGTTTCACCAAATTTCTGTTGTATACTTAGGTAATGGCTCTTCACTTGGACAAAGAGTTAATGCTGGTCAGTCTGATGTCCATAGTAGATGTGCCCCAATAATGGCAGTAATTGTCATCACTTTTCATGGAGCACATGGCACTAATTTCTTATTTTGTTATGGATTTATTATTAATTATTTTTTCATTCCTTCTTTTTTTCTAACTAACTTGTGCTGTAGAACATCAAATAAGGAAGACCATTTTAATCTGCTGGCTCACATAGACTGCCTGTTAGTTTCTGAGTCCCACCAGAAAAAATGTACATTTCTGTGTGTGATGAGGAAGGGGTGTACAAGCTTTCCCTGCAAGTCAGTAGTGTGATGTCAGTCAGAGTGTTTAAACAGACACATATTTCAGTGATGTCATTGATTTAACCTTTGCAAATTTCAGTTTATCGTGTTCCATCTCTTCTACACTGAACTTTCCTCCCCCACATCATGGGCTCCAGTGACTGTTTTACAATAAGTTTGGATTTACTGACAGATGAGGAATCAAATGGCATCAATGAATTTCTTTCTTGGGCTCCCTTGTAATTCGATGGAACCAATTTTTAAATTCTCTGCTTTTATGCTTTATTTCATTGCCTTCTCACACGGTGGGTAAAGTTTTCTTGCCAAAGCAAGTCTCTTAATTGACAGCACTCAATTCTCTGGATCATTCTAATTGTTATGTGTTATGTTTTGTCCTCCTTAGTTTCAACCCCATTAGGGTTTTTTTTTTATTTTAAATTTTATGGTGGATAAGTAAATACAAATGCTATTGATGGTAAAAATTAATCAAAACCCTTTATATCAATTTGAACATGTCCATATTGCCAGTGTTGTCTACTGTTTAGATTTCTCCCTATGTGAAGTTTAAAATATCATGCTGCAGTCCTGCAAGATGTGCTTCATAGCTCACTAGTCATGCAACTGTTAGGGACCAACTAATTGCTGATTAGATTTTAGGCTGCTTCACAGGGAGAGATTTCGTACTTGGTTATGGTCAAAAGTCTGTGGCTGTGAAGTCCTGGTGTCCTGCCAGGAACCTGGCATTGCTTTTTATCTTCCCAAAATGATCATGCTGTTAAATCTTCAAAAAATTATGCTTATACCTAAGACCCAGGTTGTTCTTAGAGAAACTTCCTTTTGTGGTAAAAAGCAATCAATAGAGAGGTGAATGGATTGTCTAAGAATATGTGCTCAGCATTAAATGGGGTATCTCTAGTAACTACTCTGCCTCACCAAGTCCTAGGGAACATCGCAATAGTCAGAGAGTGGGGAAGAAAGCTGTGCAGTGCTGTCTTCTGGTATGGTATGGCTTGGCAACTGTGAGCTCACAGCAACTGTGGCTGCTTGTTCAAGCCTACAAAAAATTAAGACAGAAATCCTGGTGTAGATGATCTCTAGGTCCTGTCCCATACAGAAGCAACTTTTGGCAGTGAGCTAGCTGCTGGGGAATGATTATCCTTTATTGAGGCTATGGCAACTGGGAACTTTCTCATATTTTAGTGGGTGGCTCCACCAATGAGCATATGATCAACATTAACTAGACATAGTATTTTTTTAAGGCATGTTACAGAGAGGGAATGATGGGAGAAAAATGAGGGGAAAGTTGGAGGAAAAATGGTAACAAGTATGATGATATTTCATATGTGTATACCAAGTTTTCAAAAATAAAGGAGAAAATTAAAATTAAGTGTTATATCAATATATTGCTTTAAATTGAGCAAAGTATCCTCAGATTTATAAAACATTTAACATTTATTACTGGGACACTTAAATTGACTTGTTGCTATTTTTGTCCCTTATCTGCTAAGTCACATCAGACATTTCTGAACAAAATTTAAAACAGAAACAGACCTTTTCTCTCTAATTCTTGCTCCAGCTGTGGACCGTGATATTCTTTTTATAGCAATGCTGCTGGCTTCTGAGTGAACCTGAATCTTCTGTGCAAGCTTTTTGAGGGTTGACATTAACAGTCGGATACTTCGGGCCTTTGGGGAGAAAGTGTCAGCTCTGCTGTGGCGAATTTTGTATTTGAAGCGCTATAACATTTTAAACTTCAGTTATGCTTCTGAGCACATGCATTTTCATTATGCCTAGAGCACAGTGTTTTTGTTAGGCCACAGACCACATTAGAAACATTAAAAACAGAGAGGGAGGGTTTCTGTACATTTTTACCTATGGTAGATTTATAATGTCACATTGCAAAATTATTACATTTGCTAGTGAGTAATACTCTTCAATTTATCTTACATCTTGGGAGAGAAGTAACGAAAAAATAACAGTTGGATCAGGAGGGACACTTCCAGGAAAATTCCTGAGAGCAGAATTGACTTTTGGCTTAAGGTTAGTGCTTGTGCATCACTCTGCAGTGAAAGAGAAGGCCACACAGAAGGTCCTACATACAGGCTACAATGCTGGGATGCTAATGATGGACCAAAGCTGTGTCGAAAGGTGTATCATGATAATATATTTGCACAGTACCTCATGCTTTATGTTCTGTGACTATGGATACAAGCCTCCCCTGTTCATTGGAAATGGAAACAAAATAACAACAACAACAAACCCAACCAATCCGACACCAAAGGCAACAACAAAAACCCAAAACAAAAAGAATTTTATGTTTCATGGAATTTTGCGTTAACGGTTTTAACACCGAGTGGGGGAAAAATAGCAAGGGAACTTTACTTGTTTCTTTAAAGCTAAAACTTGAGATAGTTTTTAAGAAGTCTGAAGTTGCTCTTTTTTTTTTCCAGAAGGAAAACGTGTCCCTTTCTCATTTGAATTGGAAATCATTCAAAACACAGATGGACAGAAGGGGGATATTGTGTGAGCTTTGGTTTGAGATGGTAATCTTGTCATTTAATATTGCTTTCAACTAAGCATTTACCATGACCACCTGTCTGGCATGAATCTCAGCTAAAAACAATAAAAGTAAAATAAAATCATAACAGTAGTTGGTAATGTTTATTAAATGGTGAAGGACTTAAAAGTAATATATTTGGTAGGTCAAGACAGAAAGTTCCTAAATTTGACAGTTCACTCAGGAGGAAAATGCAGTCTTCAGACCGCTGCCAACAGCTGAAGAATTGTTATCACTGACTAATCTTACCCTATGATTTAGGAGATGCCAAGGATTACATGTGGCTTAAGTCAGGCTTCCATCGCTTTGTCATCTGTCTCCTCTTCTAAGTAGTTTGCTGCCATCACAAGCTACATAAATATTCCCAGGGTATAATCAGTTAGGCAGCCCATTGTGTTTTTTGACTATCTGTCAGGGCATTCTGGAGGAAATGAAGCATTTATTGGGAAGGAGATGGTTATGCATTGCAGGAAATATTTTTTAAGAAGGTGTTTTGATAAAACATATTTCACTAATCTGATAAGTATCATTTCTCCAATTGCAGATGGGGGGATTTATCCTATTTGGGCTCTATAGGATTGTGAAAACATAGCTCTGCTTCTGGACAGATACTACTAGCCTTTCAGAAAAGATGAAAGAAAAGCTAAAGTTATTTTTTCTCTCCGTTTCAATTCTAATATGTGAATTACTCTTTAAAGTTGCGTTAGTATTCCAACTGTCACATTCTTTCTCTCTAAAAATAAGCCAACTTATTGTAACAATTGTTTTATGCATGATTTTTCTTCATTTTACATGCATGTGTTTCCTGGGCTTGTACACACACCTACACCCACTGCCTACTTTTCTTTTCTTTTTTTTTTTATTATTTTATTTTATTTTTTTAATTTACATTCCAAATCACTTCCCCTTTCCCGTTTCCTCCCTCCCCGAAAGTCCCATAAGCCCCCTTCCCTCCCTCTTTTCTCCATTCAAACCCCTCTCGTTACTCTGTCCTGGCGTTCCCCTACATCCAGTCTTTCCAGGACCAGGGGTCTCTCCTTCCATCTTTTTAGAAATCTATTGATATGCGGATTGTGTCTAGGGTATTCCGAGATTCTGGGTCAATATCCCCTTATCAGTGACTGCATACCATGTGTATTCTTTTGTGATTGGGTTACCTCACTAAGGATGATATTTTCAAGTTCTGACCATTTGCCTAGGAATTTCGTGAATTCATTGTTTTTAATTGCAGAGTAGTATTCCATTGCGTAGATATACCACATCTTCTGAATCCATTCCTCCGTTGAGGGACATCTGGGTTCTTTCCAGCTTCTGGCTATTATAAATAAGGCTGCTATGAATATAGTGGAGCATGTGTCCTTATTGCATGCGGGTAAAGTCTCTGGGTATATGCCCAGGAGTGGTATAGGCGGATCCTCCGGGAGTGTCATGCCCAGTTTTCTGAGGAGCCGCCAGACTGCTTTCCAGAGTGGTTGTACCAGCCTGCAATTCCACCAGCAGTGGAGGAGTGTTCCTCTTTCTCCACATCCTCACCAACAACTGCTGTCTCCTGTGTTTTTGATCTTAGCCATCCTGACTGGTGTGAGATGGAATCTCAGGGTTGTTTTGATTTGCATTTCCCTAATGACTAAGGATGATGAACATCTCTTTAGGTGCTTCTCAGCCATTAGATATTCTTCAGGTGAGAACTCTTTGTGTAGCTCTGTACCCCATTTTTTAATAGGGTTACTTGCCTCTCTGGAGTTTAACTTCTTGAGTTCTTTGTATATCTTGGATATTAGCCCTCTGTCGGATGTAAGGTTGGTAAAGATCATTTCCCAGTTAGTTGGTTGCCGCTTTGTCTTTTTGACAGTGTCTTTTGCCTTGCAAAAACTTTGTAATTTAATGAGGTCCCATTTGTCTATTCTTGATCTTAGAGCATAAGCTATTGGAGTTCTGTTCAGGAAATTCTCCCCTGTGCCCATATGTTCAAGGTTCTTCCCTAGTTTCCCTTCTATTAGTTTCAGTGTGTCTGGTTTTATGTGGAGATCTTTGATCCACTTAGAATTGAGGTTAGTGCAAGGAGATAAGGATGGGTCAATTTGCATTCTTCTGCATGTTGACCTGTCACATTCTTTCTCTCTAAAAATAAGCCAACTTATTGTAACAATTGTTTTATGCATGATTTTTCTTCATTTTACATGCATGTGTTTCCTGTGCTTGTACACACACCTACACCCACTGCCTACTTTTCTTAAGAAAAAAAAAAAGCCTCAGGAATCCTCACTCTTCTCAGGTTTTCTAAATATAATAAAATTAAATGCACATGGATCTGAGATTGTATGAGTGTAATTTTAAGATTCAGATCACTTCAAAGGTGGACAGAAGTCCATCTACAGACTCACAAATCAAGTGTAAAGATTCTTTACCTGTATTTTGGGAAAAAAAATAAAAGGAAATGAACAGGAGCTGTTTCTGATGTCAGAGTGCAAATACCCCTTATAGCTAAGGATCAATGAAATAGATGAAACTGGAAGTTAGTATGCAGTTTGTAGTGTGTTTTTTAATGATAAATTATGTTAGATAGTATGTTTCATGGGTTGGAGGGCTCAGAATGAAAGAGTGCTTGCTTTGAAAACACAAAAACTTGCATACAAGTCCCAGAACTCTTGTAAAAGCTGGGCATAATAACATGCACCTGTAACCCTGGTGCCATGGGAGGTGGAGACAGGAGGCTTACTGGGCCTTGCTGACAGACAGCTAAACTCCAGACACAGGGAGAGACTCTGTCTCAAAGCAATAAGATGAAGAATAATAGAACAGGACACTTAGCATCCTCTTCTGACCTATCCATAAGGTCTCACATATACCTGCACCATATGTGTACACACACACACAGACACACATACCATACTTACATACATTTGTAATTACAATGGTTTCTCTTCATGAAAATTTCAAAATCATGCACAAAAAGGTACTTTCTTAAGATAGTATAGATCTCTGATACTTATTTTTTGACTGGCTTAGAATGGAAATTTTACCATAGTTTTTAATCCAGTGCAATTACTTGACAATGATATTATTGTAATATAGCCCAAAAGAGTTCCAGACTAATTAAAAGAGAATTTAGAGAGCAGAGTCTATTTGGTTTTCATGCATGTTTTTATAGTAAGTTAATGCTGCATTACAGAACTTTTCAAACTGATAGAAAAGTTACTGTTCTCCACTCTACTTTATTTTCCCTTCCACTTTATTTTCTTTGACTGACTCTTCATGTATCAATGACTTCTTAATTCCACTTTTGATAGAAAAGATAACCACTAATTTGGCTGTGATACGGGGAACAGGATGACTTTAAAGGAAATACTCATATTTTTTTTTCAAGTTGATGAATTTGGTAACAATTCTCTAGAGAGATATTGAAGTACAGGCAAAAACATCTGTCGATTGCTTTCTCTTCTGTCTTCTTAACATTCAACTTCGCACAGCTGGAGCACAAGACACACTTTTTGCCTTATTTAGCTCATGATGAAACCAATCACTGGTCCCCAGACACGCACAGATTTTGAATTTATCTGTGTCTCGGGTTTTCTGAAGTAGTGTTATTACAAAGCAGCATAACTGCTTGAGTTGATGAGATCAGGGGAATATGATGCATTGAGAGCAACGAAAGGAGGGCAAAGTGACTCGCAGTAGGATGGCACATGCACGACCAAGGTCAGAAATACCTGCTCTTTAACCCAAGCACAGTGGCAGAGGCTGAGCTGGTCTTGTGTTTAATATTTCTAGCACCATGTGAAAAATATATGGCAATAAGTTCAGTCTTGCTTTCTGGTCATAAATGTTGACCAGGGAGGCACACTGTATATTATATTGAAAAAGCAGACAGTGTTTGCCAAAGTGAGCAATACTCTTGGCAAAAACACTGAACCTCGTTGAGTTGTTTTTTTTGTTTTTTTTTTTATCACCTATATAACCTATAGGTATCTAAAAGCAATTCAGTTTCATCAATTTGTAGAGGCTACAGTGATGTCGTATAGGTAGACTGCTCCCTGGGTTAGTCCATTTTAACTTAGTGATACATTTTAAAACTACTAGAGGACAGACTAGATGGGTCATGTTTAGAGAAGACTACCATAAATACTTTTTTCCATTCAAGCTCTTGATAGATCACAGTTACTTGCAGTGTATCTGGGGTTACACTCACCAAATATTCTGAAGTGCTACTCTTTCCTCTGAAGCATGGCTGATCGTGTACACGAATGCTTGCTCTAATACATAGCCACCCTGGGTATAAGGTCCATCTTTTTTGCCATGTGAGTTGAAATGAAGTTGTGGTAGACAATATGTCCTTCCAAACATGCCTTGGAACTGTTCTGGAGAACAAATGATTAGTGGATGTCTTAAGTTTCAGGTCATAAAATATGCTCATTGAAATTTAATAATAACTTGTTTTGAAAGGGATGACTGAACATCTGTGGTAGCTGTTTTAAAAAATATTATCATTAAACCTTTTGTCTGATTGCTTCCTTTTGTTTTGATCCTCACAATTAAGCCTCACTTAAAAATTTTAATATGAGGTCTCTATATCTGCTTCATATAAAATAGAAATTAAATTCTTTTCATGTTAAAATTACATACTGTTTTATACCTCAGATGCAATAAGATTCACAGGTTTTGGTGGGTGGTTCTGTGAGTTTTGGTAAATACATTCAGACATACAACCACCTTCATTGTAATCAAAATATAGAATACTGTTTTCACCTCTAAAATTTTCTAAATTGCTAACATCCCTCTTTTGACCCTTAGCCCTGGCTTCCACTGTTCTGTTTGCTGTCTCTATCATTTTTCCCTTTGTTGTGCAAATGATACAGGGTGTGATTTCATTGAGTGGGTTCTTCTGTTTAGAGGACTTGTTCATGCATTCTGTTGCACAAATCAAAACTTTCTTCCTTGTTATTGTGAAGCAGAATTTCATAATTTGTTTACTCTTTCCATTTGTGAAGGACAGTTGAATTCCTTTTATTTTTCTATTAATTCACCCATGGAAAGTATCTGCATTCAAATCTGGTTGTAGTCATACTCTCTTTCACCAACCAGTGTGCCATTTTTATATTAATGACATTTTCTTCATGTAGCACCAGAGAAGAGGTGTAATGAGTTTCCAACAGTGAGTTCCCAGCCTCCCTCCATTTTCCTTGCTAGTTGTATCATACATTATCCATTGTTTAATGATATCATACCACCAGACATCATTGTCATGGCTGCCTTAGGTAATCAGTGACCTTTTATGACATTTATTTGGATATGGAGTTTTATAATAATTTCACTTGCCATTTGTACTTTTCAATTCTTCATGTTTATTAACATTTCTAATATTACTGTTTTTAGTTGGAGGAAATGTCTTTTATCTTCTATCTACAAATCACTCTGCCAGTAGTAAATTCTGGTTTTATTTATTTGAAAGATATTTCTCTTCATTTTGTAGCAGGTATTATAAGGTATTTTTGGATTTTTAAATAAATATCTATATGTAGGTTCTTTTAATACTATAAAATGTCTTTTGTTAGGTAGGAAATGTTTACACAAACAATCATTAGTTTGTCAAAGTGGATAACTTGTATAATTTGTATCATAGGACTCTAAGAAATCAAGTTATAACTGCTTTTATGGCCAAGGAATCATGGCCAAATTGAAAAAGGAGTATTTGGGAGTGATCTTCTTCCACCATAAGACTGCAATTCAGACCCCATGAGAAACAGGAGGATAGCAATTGCTGGGTGTAGGTGTTCTCGATCACATACAAGGATGAAGCTGATATTCAGCAAGCTGACCTTGTGGCAAAGAAACTGGCTGGAGAGTGAGAGCATCCTTGGACTGCAGAATACCCCACAACAGGAAGGAGGAACCCTAAAAAACTAGGAAAGGAAGCTCCTGCCTCTCACTCAGCACATGAGACATCCATGTAAACAATGAGAGCACCGATAATTGCGTGACCTTCTGTGTCAACCTCAGGGAAGATTCTTTCCTTAATCCTATAAGAGTCCATTGGCCTCAAACATCACATTAATCTCAATTTCCCATGAGCATTTTTCTGTGGCCTCTTTTCTTGATAGGACACCGGACTTTAGATTTAGGCACCATCTAAAGTCCAGGATGAGTTCCAATTTAATTAATTAATTAATTAAAAAAGATTTTTAAAAGTCCTATTTAACATGCAATGACCATTATGAAGGCCTAACTACATTACTATATGTTAATGGTAACTATAGAAAACTTTAAATTCACTAACAAATATACAAATCCTATAACCCATAATTTATTAAACTTTGCTGAGATAAACTAAATGAAGCACAATGCTATTAGCTATCAACTTTCTTCCATTTTTGTAGATTAAATTTCATTCCAGTAAACATTTCCAACAGTTGGAGTCTGGAGTGATGCCCAACTGGTTAAAAGTACAGTCTATTCTTCCAAAGGACCCAGATTCTATTCCCAGTCCCCACAAAACAGATCACAACCATTTGTAACTTGTCCCAGGTGATCTGAGGCCCTCTTCTGACCTCTAATGGTACCAGACATGCATGTGGTGCACATACATACACGCATGCAGGCAAAACACAGAAACTCATAAAAATAAACTAATCTTTAAAAACATTTCAAGAATCTTCTTTTTTTAATAAGTAGAAATCAGCAAGTTGATTTTTCAATTTATATTGAAATAACAGAAATCTAGTATATGAATAGCAAGTTTTTAAGGATAGGAAACATGTTGGCACACCTATAGTATGTGGTGTCACTCACATATTGATGACTTGGAAGTAATGAACATAAAATAGCTCTGCCCTTGGATAGCCAAGAGAGTGGCCTTAATGCCTCCTTCAACTTGATACGTCCCAGGGTTTTCTTCTTCCCTTAGGCTCTTGACCTGATTCTCCCTGACTTTGACTGAATTCTGACCCCCTAGAATTGCAGGCTTCACCTTTCCTTCCTTTAGAGCATTTGCTTTACATTGCATTTTCTTTCATATTCTTTTAAAAATGAAATTATTTTTTTGAGAATTTCATATATATTACATTTGCATCCCTTCCACTCTTCCTCCTTCCTTCTCCAAATTCTTTATCTACCTTTGGAATGACAACCTTTTAAAAACATTCATTCCAGCTGAATAGTGGTGATGCATGACTTTAAACCCAGTACTCAAAATGTAGAGTCAGGCAGATCTTTGTGAGTTCAAGGCCAGCCTGGTCGACAAAGTGAGTTCCAGGATAGCCAGGGCTATAGAGAGAAACCCTGTCTTCAAAACCCAAAACGAACAAAGAAACAAAACAGCCCCCCTCGCCCCAATATACTCTTTCTAGTATTACAATGAAGGGTAGTCTTAAGGTTCTAAGATTCATCATTTTCAAGTATAATTGATCATTCATGTGAGTAGCCACTTCTAGACCATATTAGAGCAGAGGTCTCACTTACTTCTTTGCAAACCTCTTGTCCCAAAGGTGTAAGAAATCTTTCTTTTCACTGGGATAAGATCAATTAGTAAACACAGATGGTGTGTGGTTTTTTTCAGTAGTTCTTAAAAATCTTGCTTTCAGCAAAGATGCATTCAGTTAGTATTTTGTTTTCTGCACATAACAAGACTCTTAAAGAAAGTTGCCTTTAGCATCTCAAATGTTCAGCTCAATATTTTCTTCAACACTATAAGCTATTGAGGAAATTAAATGACAAACTACATCCTCAATACCCCTATGAAAAACAAAATGCAATAATGAAATAAAAGGCAAATTACAAATAAGGAAACAATATTACCAATTCACATATTTGACCAAAAACTTCTATCAAGAAAACAGATCTTTTACTGATCATGTTTAGAAGACAACACTATAAGACACTTCACAAAAGAAAATAAAAATAGCCAATGCATACATAAAAAGATGTTCACCAACTTATCAATGAATAAATATTAAAACAGCAATAAGAACTAATTCCCACAAAATAAATGACAAGCATCAAAAACAAAAATTCCCAAAGATAATCTCAAGTTCTGAGTAAGTCAGGAAGCCAGTGGATACTAAAAGCATTGCTTGTGGGAATAGAACATTGCTGCCACTTTGAAGAACCATGTAAGCAGTTTCTTAGAAAGTTATGTAAACGTCATCAGATAATTTAGCAGATCTAGTTATAAAGTAGTCTGAAAATAAATACTTATGTAATATGTTATATAAGAATTCCCAGAGAAATGTATTCATAATCTCCTGAACTACAAACAATCCAAATGTCTCTTATCAGGTGATTTGATAAATTGTAACATCCATGCATAGAAAACTGCCCAGCACTGAGTAGACATGAATTATTGATAATAGATAACACAAATGAGTCTCAGTGACATTAAGCTCAATGGAGTGTCAGCACAAAACACAAAACAAAAAAGTATGTGATGATTCCATTACGTGCTGTTCTGGAAGAGATAAAATTAATGTATACAGATAACAGTCAAATTGGTTCTTGCTTGGGGTGAGGTTTGGGGTGGAGGGATGACAGGAGAAAATCATTAGGGAATCATTAGGTGTAATGAAAAGCTTCATTGCTCGCTGGTTGTATAGTTACACTGATATATAAGTCTTGCAAACCTCATTACACCACAGTCTTCAAATAAGAGTATTTTATTTTCTGGGAAATACACTACTATTAAATTGTTGAAAAACAAACAACTAATTTGAGAGTTTCAGCATTCATGTAAAGAATGAATTTCAGATTTTATACTTTCCTTTTTTTCAGTAAATTAAATAATAGGGTTGTGGAAGTGGAGAACAGTCAGCTTTAAATTCTTTAATAAGTTTTAAGCTGGAACTGGATGGGACTCCACTTAGGGTGATCCCTGTTTGCATTTGATAACAGTGGGGAAAGCATTTAATAGGTCTAAAATTTATATGGATCTATAAAGGACCCAGAAATATCCAAAGTGATGCTAAGGAAAGTAGAGACATTATACTTTCTGATTTCAAAATGTATTATGAAATTGCATAAATTAATATATTACTATAAAGATGAACATCAAACAATTTAACAGAATTAAATACGAAATTCCTAGGCAAATGGTCAGATCTTGAAAATATCATCCTTAGTGAGGTAACCCAATCACAAAAGAACACACATGGTATGCAGTCACTGATAAGGGGATATTGACCCAAAATCTCGGAATACCCTAGACACAATCCGCATATCAATAGATTTCTAAGAAGATGGAAGGAGAGACTCCTGGTCCTGGAAAGACTGGATGTAGGGGAACGCCAGGACAGAGAAACAAGAGGGGGTTGAATGGAGAAAAGAGGGAGGGAATTGGGCTTATGGGACTTTCGGGGAGGGAGGAAACGGGAAAGGGGAAATGATTTGGAATGTAAATTAAAAAAAATAAAATAAAATAAATAATAAAAAAAACCAAAAAAAAAACCCAAGGAAACACAGCAACAGTCAGTCATTCTTTGTAAAGGAATTTAAACATAAGATGGAAAATGTACACTCTCTTGGTAAAATGATGTTGAGAAAGTCCGAGATGTACATGTACCAGGTCGTATTTACCATTTGGCCCAAGTTTACCATTTCTACAATGTAAACTTAAATGTATTAATATCTTAATTTTAATCATAAGACTTGATGGAATGATAAAACTCCAGAAGATGATGTAGAGGAAATTTTTCTTGTTTTTCCCCCTGCCCCTCCCTCCCTCCCTCCCTCCCTCCCTCCCTTCTCTCTCTCTCTCTCTCTCTCTCTCTCTCTCTCTCTCTCTCTCTCTCTCTCTCTCTCTCTCTCTCTCTCTAATAAAGGTAATGATAGAGAGGTGTGGAATCCAAAGGAAAGAACAGAACTAAAAGGTACTTGTGGAATGGAAGAAGTATTCACAAACGTATTAATAAATTAACTTCCAAAATAAACCCCTGAAACCTAACAGGCAGCACCTCAAATAGTCTGGTTAAAAAAATGGCCAAAGAATTTGCTAACAAATTTCTCCAAATAAAACATACAAATGGATACCAGCACATAAACAGTACACAAACTCACTGGTCACCATGCAAAGCAAAAACAAAACTGTAGGAAAACCAACTTTTTATCTATAAGGCCAAATTAAAAATAAAAAGAAGAAATAAGGGACAAGTGTTGGTAAGGTTGTAGAAAAGTCAAAACAGTTGGACTTCACTGCTGGGAATATTAAATAACACTGTGGTATAGACAATATTAGGGGAGTTCCTCAAAAAGTTAACAACTTTTATGGTGGTATTTCTTCTGAGCTATTCAAAAAATTGGAATTTGGATCTCAAGTATAGATATAATCTCTTATTTACCCCAGTATTATTCTTAATATTTTAAAGCTAAAACTACCTGTCTATCAACAATGAATAAAAAAAGATGATTTACATATTCATGATGGAATATTAATTTGTCTCATTAAAAATTAGCATTCTGGGTATATGCCCAGGAATGGTATAGCAGGATCCTCCGGGAGTGTCATGCCCAGTTTTCTGAGGAACCACCAGACAGCTTACCAGAGTGGTTGTATCAGCTTGCAAGCCCACCAGCAGTGGAGGAGTGTTCCTCTTTCTCCACATCCTCGCCAACAACTGCTGTCTCCTGTGTTTTTGATCTTAGCCATTCTGACTGGTGTGAGATGGAATCTCAGGGTTGTTTTGATTTGTATTTCCCTAATGACTAAGGATGATGAACATCTCTTTAGGTGCTTCTCAGCCATTAAACATTCTTCAGGTGAGAACTCTTTATTTAGCTCTGTACCTGTTTTTAATAGGGTTACTTTGCTCTCTGGAGTCTAACTTCTTGAGTTCTTTGTATATATTGGATATTAGCCCTCTGTTGGATGGAGGGTTGGTAAAGATCATTTCCCAGTTAGTTGGTTGCCACTTTGTCCTTTTGACAGTGTCCTTTGCCTTACAGAAACTTTGTAATTTTATGAGGTCCCATTTCTCAATTTTTGATCTTAGAGCATAAGCTATTGGAGTTCTGTTCAGGAAATTCTCCCCTGTGCCCATATGTTCAAGATTCTTCCCTAGTTTCCTTTCTATTAGTTTCAGTGTGTCTGGTTTTATGTGGAGGTCCTTGATCCACTTGGAATTGAGCTTAGTGCAAGGAGACAAGAATGGGTCAATTTGCATTCTTCTGCATGTTGACCTCCAGTTGAAACAGCACCATTTGTTGAAAAGGCTATCTTTTACTGCATGCAATAAGGACACATGCTCCACTATGTTCATAGCAGCCTTATTTATAATAGCCAGAAGCTGGAAAGAACCCAGATGTCCCTCAACGGAGGAATGGATTCAGAAGATGTGGTATATTTACACAATGGAATACTACTCTGCAATTAAAAACAATGAATTCACGAAATTCCTAGGCAAATGGTCAGAACTTGAAAATATCATCCTCAGTGAGGTAACCCAATAACAAAATAACACACATGGTATGCAGTCACTGATAAGGGGATATTAACCCAGAATCTCGGAATATCCTAGGCACAATTCGCATATCAGTAGATTTCCAAGAAGATGGAAGGAGAGACCCCTGTTCCTGGAAAGAGTGGATGTAGGGGAATGCCAGGACAGAGAAGCAAGAGGGGGTTGAATGGGAAAAAGAGGGAAGTCCTTATGGGACTTTTGGGGAGGGAGGAAATGGGAAAGGGGAAATGATTTGGAATGTAATAAAAAACTTAGAAAATAAATAAAAAAAATAGCGTTCATGACAACATGGTTTTCTTGGAACTCAAAGGATATTTTACTTAACAGTTTGGAAAAATGAAAACAAAATATACAAATCCTATTGCCAGAAAGATAAATATACAAGTTTCCTTACATACAGTATTAAAAATAAAGGCATAAGTAGAAGTAGGAAATATAGTGGTGTTTTCCTCAGGTTAAAGGTTAGGGGAAATGGGTATAAACTAGGTAACTAAACTCTAAAGATATGCTATACAAAACAGTGCTCAGACTAAACAAACATGGTTGTAAGCACTTCAAACAGACAGTTCTCATATGAGGTGTTTTTATAAAAATAAACAAACGGCTTCTTACTACTTAAACAAAATGGTTCAAAATAAACACTGGGAGAAGGTAGAGAGATCTATTACTTTGATTGTGTTAATGATATCATAGATGTTTGGATATGCCCAAGCCCAAGAGTTTGTGTATGCTAATAGCTTGAAGTTTAGGTCTTTGTTTATTGATATTTTAATAGAGGTGTGAACTAGTAATGTATTATATGTAGCAGTTGCAAAGACAAAATAAGTAAAGAGAGAGCTTTGTGTCCCCCAACTCTTCTAATACCAGTTGGAATTTACTTAAGGAAAAGGGAAGTGTGGGGCTTGACAGTTGAAGCCTAATCCACAGTATCCATTCTGCAGCATTCTGCCCTTTATGACAACAGTGATGTGATTTCACCCTGGGAAAGGAACAAGAAGGTGACAGGAAAAAAAGTTGACTTCTCTGTGGTGGTTTGTGCCATGCCCTTCACAACTTTCAATTTCTTAGCCTCCTTGAACATCTCCCTGTTAGTCAAAAATCACATTTTTTGTGCCCTGAGGAAGGAGAGCAATGTTCTCTGTTATAGCTGGTATGTGCACTTGGCCATTTCTGCATCCCTCTGTCTGGCTCCAGACTCTGTCCAAAGCATGTGCAGCAGCTTTCTCTCACACTGTCCCACACACTCACACTTTCCTTCCAGATTGTTTCTTTCTCCACATTCCCTTGTCATGGGGCACAGTCTACAAGCTGTGTAGGCTCTTTTTTTTATGTCCTTTCTCAGGTACCTATCATGTTTGATGCAGGATCAAGGACTGTATATAATTAGCTCATGATATAGAAACAACAGATTTCTTCTTACAGATCTACAAGTGCAGGATGAACTGGAAATTATCCTGTATTCTAATAATACTATTTATAGTGGGCCATCCAAGGAAAATTGCAAGAAAACCAAAGTAAACCAAAGACAAAGTAAATCGCTTCAATCTAGGCTGAATTATTTCCCCATTAGTTTTAAAGCCAAGATGATGTTTATTGCTTTCTTTTCTTTCTTTCTTTTTTTTGTGATATAATCTAAACTGGCTATTCTATTTTGGGAATAATCGGGGTTTAACTTGCCTGCCTAGAAATTCTTTGCAGTTAGCCTTTGATCAGATTAGTGAGGTGAACTGTGCTTAGTGCTGGGGATCTGGTCTGAAGAGGGAGCCTGTAATATGCACTCGCTCCATTTAGCTGTATTTTCAACTATAACTCTCTTCTAGAGACTGAAGTAAAGGCTTATTCCCTTGTGGGGGAAGTTCGCAATGCTGACAGCAATCTTCCAAGTCTCATGACTCAGACTCTGAACACCTTGAAAGTGCACAGGCAGCGATCTCCTGGAGCTTTATTATGTCAGCATCAAGGTCAGCCAGTGAACCTCAGCTCACATTTTGTACAGTTGAAATGCTGCATTACTTGGGAAGGAAAGAGAAGTTACTTTTTTGGGCAGTGTTCCAATAGAGCCAAATGTGTTGCCTGCTACTATAAAAAGTGTAGTTGTGACACATACTTCTTGTTGCCTATTAAGATTCTTCTTTCTTTGCTAACAATATTCTGATACCATTCTTAGCTAAATTACCCAGTCCCATGACCTGAAACCAGTTTACCTAGTCCAAGAATACAATCCTACAACTCCATTCATCACGTGTGCACATGTGATTTGAGCTTCACAAATGAGAATGCTGGGAAAATACTAGGAAGCTAATTTTCCTTTTGATCAAGAGAGTCAGAATTTCTTTGTTTTCTTCTTGTTTTGGAAGCTGTTGTTTCTGAAGTGCTTATTCTGCTTCCAGTGGGACACATGGCCTGAGGCATGAGACAGCTACTCAAATGTCTTAGTGACTTGCAGTTGAACTCATGAACTGATTCCAGTAGCATGACTTAAAATTTCTTGTCACATGAGAACATGGAATAAAGATACCATTTCATCTTCAGATGATCAAGAATTTGGTTACTTGCCTTGGAAAGTGCTGTTACTACTGATTCAGTGCTTAATATACATTATTAGTTTTCTTAAATCTCTTCCTTCCTCCCATAAACCAGATGCCAGCATCACCATGGTACAGTTTCACACCAGAGATTCCCTGAAGAATTTAAGTGGTAATATTCTTATCTGCAAACTGCTTCAGTGTTCTGTAAATTCCTTAGGAGACAGAGTCAATACAAAGTCGTTCTGTAACACATTTCTTAGCAGCCTGCTATCACTCATGAGATATGTTATGATGATGAGACCTTAAGTCATTGCCTATTTTAGTGCTTATATTTAAATGTTGGTATCTGTGGCAGGACATTTGCAATAGAAGACTGTTCCACATGAGTTTAAGCCAATAGGAAGTCTTTACTAGGCAGTTGGCAACTAAACTGGTCATTCCAATTCCCTCTGTATCCCAAATCTTTCTCAGGGTGAACTTTTAAACACAAAACCCAAGTCCTGGGCTGATATACTTTAGTTTACAAGAACACTTAGCCAGAAGCAGGACCGTGGAAGCCAAAAAGCAAGGTTAGTACATTTAAAGACTTTCTATAACTTTAGACTTTGATGGATTAGGACTTTGTTTTAGTTTTGGCTGGTGGTGCCATGTGCTGAGTTTTACAGCCTGAATGATACTTCCTTCACAGAGTCAGTTGTTCCAAGGTCTGATGCCATTTTATAGTAATCATGTCCGGAGAGGGGCAAGACAGGACTAAACAATGAAATAATTGATATTTGATGCTTGATTTGTTCTTTATAAGAACTCATGCATTTGCATATGTCTTCTAATCAGGACAACCTTTAATACACATGATATACCTCAGCTTGATCTCCATTTTCTACAATATTTATTTCAGGGTTTCATTTTATTCTTTTTGCAAGGATATACACCAACATTCCAGAGAGTTTGGAGACCATTGTAAATAATTTATACTTTGAAAAATGCCTGCTCAGGGTACAGAGAGCAGGGCACTTGTGGGGTCAGATGGTGTATTATTCTGTCTGCTGACAGCTCAATCGCACCTGAGCGTCCAGAAAATGGAAGCCTTCTCCCTTATCACACATACTGAGAACAAGAATGTACCTTTTGCATATTCTAAAGATTTATTCTTCTGCTATGAGTAGATGGTCCCCATTGCCATCTTAAACCCTGGCCAGAAAGCTCTGCTGCCCTTGGTATTGCTACTAAGACACATTTATTTATAACAAGGTGTGCCCTGTTTTATTCCTCTTTGGTATACATGTCCTCTTGGCAAGTGGCCAGTGTATTTCTGCACTGTATTCTGTGTGTATAAGCACTTGGTTACAGTAAATAACTGCATCCAAGAGTTTTATATGTATCAGGGAAATGTACCTTTGTATGTGTTCTCAAACTGTCAAAAGATGGTAGGTACAAAGAGAGTCAAACTGAGTTCATGGTCTTGGGAGAAGATGTTTGATGCTTCTTTGCTTTGATGTTGCCTGTGAATGGCCTCTCCAAGTCATTCCAAGTGTTCTTGTAAACTAATACTAATGACATAGATATTTTTAAACATTATATCATTTTCTTTTTTCTTTTTCGTTTTTAATTGGATATTTTCTTTACTTACATTTCTAATGTTTTATCCCTATCCCCTCCCCCTCCCCCTGACACAATGAGGTTGCTTACCCACCCACCCACCCACCCACTCTTGTCTTTCTGCCCTGGCATTCCCTTACAATGAGTCATCGAACGCCCTCAGGTCCAAGGGCCTCTTCTCCCACTGATGTCAACAAGGCCATCCTCTGTCACATATGCAGCTGGAGCCATGGGTCCCTTAATGTGTACTCTTTAGTTGGCGAACCAGAACCCGGGAGCTCTGGGGGGGGGGGTCTGGTCGGTTGACACTGTTGCTCACCCCATGGGTGAACCTTCTCAGCTGCTTTAGTCCCTTCTCCAATTTCTCCATTAGGAAACCTGCACTAAGTCCAATGGTTGGCTGCAAGCATCCACATCTGTATTTGTCAAGCTCTGGAAGAGCCTCTTGGGAGATAGCCATATCAGGCTCCCATCACCAAGCACTACTAGGAATCCACAATAGCATCCAGGTTTGGAGACTGCAAATGGGATGGCTAACATCAACTTACTACTGAGTCCATACCCTGTGTGTACTTTTGTGACTAGGTTACCTCACTCAGGATGATATTTTCAAGTTTTATCCACTTGCCTGCGAGTTTCACGACATCATTGTTTTTAATAGCTAAGTAGAAATCCACTGTATAAATGTACCACATTTTCTGTATCCATTCCTTTGTTCAGAGATATCTGAGTTGTTTCTAGCTTCTGACAATTATAAATAAGGCTGCTATGAACATAGTGGAGCATGGATCTTTATTACATGGTGGAGCATGTTCTGGGTATACGCTCAGGAGTAGTTTAGCTGAATCCTCAGATAGAACTATGTCCAACTTTCTGAGGAGCCACCAGACTGATTTCCAGAGTGGTTGTACCAGCTTGCAATCCCACCAGCAATGGAGAAGTGTTACTCTTTCTCCACATCCTCTCCAGCATCTGCTTTCACCTGAGTTTTTGATCTTAGCCATTCTGACTGGTGTGAGGTGAAATCTCAGGGTTGTTTTGATTTGCATTTCCCTGATGACTAAAAATGTTGATCATTTCTTTAGATGCTTCTTGGCCATTTGTGTTTCCTCAGTTGAAAATTCTTTGTTTAGCTCTCTTCCTCATTTTAATAGGGTTATTTGGTTCTCTGGAGTCTACCTTTTTGAGTTATTTGTATATATTGAATATTAGCCCTCTATCGGATGTAGGATTGGTAAAGATAATTTCCTAATCTGTCAGTTGCTATTTTGTTCTATTGACAGTGTCCTTTGCCTTTGCAATTTTATGAGGTCCCATTTATTGATTCTTGATCTTAGAGGATAAACCATTGGTGTTCTGTTCAGGAAAATTTCTCCTATGCCCATGTGTTGGAGGCTTTTCCCCACTTTCTCTTCTATTAGATTCAGTGAATCTGGTTTTAAGTAGAGGTCCTTGATCTACTTGGAATTGAGCTTTGTACAGGGAGATAAGAATAGATAAATTTGCATTCTTCAACATTCTGACTGCCAGTTAAACCAGCACCATTTGTTGAAAAGGCTATCTTTTTTTCCACTGGATGGTTTTAGCTCCTTTGTCAAAGATCAAGTGACAACAGGTGAGTGGCTTCATTTATGGGTCTTCAATTTTATTCCATTGAGCTACCTGCCTGTCACTGTACCAATACAATGCAGTTTTTATCACTATTCCTCTGTAGTACAGCTTGAGGTCAGGCATGGTGATTTCCTCCAGAAGTTCTTTTATACTTAAGAATAGTTTTTGCTATCCTGTTTTTGTTGTTGCTGCTACTATTCTGTTTTTGTTGTTTAAGGGCTTCTACCTGTTTACCTGTGTTCCCCTGTATTTCTTTAAAGGAGTTATTATGTCCTTCTTAAAGTTCTCTATCATCATCATGAGATGTGATTTTAATTCAGACTCCTAATTTCTTGGTGTGTTGGAGTATCCAGGGCTCACTGTGGTGGGAGAGAGCTGGGGTCTGATTATGCCATGTAGCCTTGGTTTCTGTTATTTATGTTCTTGTGCTTGGTCCTTGCCATCTGGTTATCTCTGGTGTTAGCTGGTTTTGCTGCCTCTGACTGTAGCTTTCCCTTCTGCAAATCTTTTCATTAATAATGTTGGGAGACCAGTTCTCTGGGAGGAATTTGAGCATGGAGAGCTGAGCATGGTCAGCTCTGGGATGCAGAAGTGTCCGGAAGGATCCTGTCCCTGGCTCTTTCTTGGTTCCTGTGTCCTGATGGCTCTGGGGGATCCTTCTTGGGTCAGGAATTTGAGCAGAAGTGGTGGTCTTACCTGTACTCACAGGTTTGTAGGCACTCCTGGAAAACCAGCTCTCTCCTAATGGTATTTGGGTATTGAGTGCTGTGTCACAGAATCAGCACTTGGAACTGTGGCATAGGATCAGCTCCTGGTGCAGATAGAAACTGAAACCCAAAGGTTCCTATCCCAGGCTATTCCTTGGTTCCTGTCTCCAGAGGGTTCTGGGTGGGTCCCTCTGAGCAGAAGTGGTGGTCTTAACTGTGCTCAAGGCTTGTCAGCACTCCTGGGAAACCAGCTCTTTCCTGGTGGTATTTGGGTATGGAGAGTTGTAGTACAGGATCAGTGATGGGCGCTGTGGCAATATTTAACTGTTAATTTTTACTCATGAACAGATGCTTGTAAATTTAATCCATGTTATAATTGTGTAACAATTTCTTAAGAGATGTATCTATTTATTAAGTGAGAAATACCAGTATCACCAGAATAATTATTATAATGTTTTTGTTTCTGTTGTTTTACATGTAAAGCTTAAGTATTAAGACCAAATTGAACATCTATAATTTGCATATCAAAATCAATAGGACATTTTGATGGTCACTCTAAGAGGTAAACATCAATGTATAGTTAGATATATATGGATTTTTTTTAAGGGAAACACTTATGAGAAGAATTAGATATATAAAAGACCATCAGTGTAAGGCTAATGTTGAAAGGTGAGAAGGGAAGAAAGTAGAATGTCAGTATTTCATATGGAGTTCAGTCTAAGGACAGTACTCTTTTGTGGTTGAAATGATTATGAGTCAAAGTTGGTTGACCTGTTTCTGATGAATGGCATCAGGAGCTGAAATTACTCAGGAGGAAACATGGCTTTAGGGTCAGTTGTGAGGGATATTTCTTAAACATAAGGATTTATTAATTTAAAAATTGGGATCTTTAATATTTAGAACAATTTTGAGCTCAAAGAGGCTTCTTTTACATAACAGGCTATTTGGAAGTACCTGTGAAATAATCCCAGAATATCCTGAAGGAGAAAACAATTGAGTTTTCCCATGCAAACATGAAAGTTTATATTTAGCTGATATGGTAAATGAAATAAAATGTGAACACTACCAAACTATAAAAATTTCATAGAGAAAAAATTATTCAAAAGTTTTAATTTTTATTATACTTTAAAGACAAGAGAGTTTGATGTAACATATTTTTCAGGCTGTACCAATATAATTTAAGGTGAAAACTTAAATAACTTAATTTTTATTTAATACAGTTTTGGTTTAACTCATTTGGCCTCCAAGGGAATTTAAAAATCATGTAATTATATTTGTATATTTTAGCCATTGCATTACCCAGAAGAAATATATTTCAAAAATTGCTTAATTTACAATAAATTAAAATAAAAATCCATCGCAATTCTATTTACATTTTTATTTTAAATTTTTTATCCTGTATAAAATATATAATTAGAAATAAAGTTTTAGTAATAAAAGGACAAGATAAAATATTCTTTATGTTGCTGTCAATATGATAGATTTATAGGTAGTTATAAAAATCATCAGAGATCTGAGAAGGATACATTAGGGTAGAAATTATATTCCAAATGGCACAAGAAGACTTTTATTTTTTTATCTTTTTATTGAAAAAGAAAATAAAAACATTTTATGATAAAATTAAAGATTTACATGGAAAATGTGTCTGACAAAATTGAAGAAGCATATAGGAAAACACATTAAGATTGACAATTTTCATAGAAAATTAAAGAGTAAAATGATAGACAAAAACATTGCTAAGTTAATTGAAAAAGGAATTAGAAATATTTTATGATAGAATTGAAGATTTACATGGGACATTTTTCTAATAAATTTGTAGAAAAATATAAAATAACATAAAAATTATCATGGAAAATTACAAATAAAATGGTAGGCATAAAAATATTTCTAAGTTGATTGAAAGTGGAATTATAAACATTTTCTGATAAAATTGAAGATCTAAAAGGAAAATATTTCTGATAAAATTCAAGAAATATATAGAAAAACAAGTTAAAATTGACTATTTCTTAGAAAATTATACAGATAAAATGGTAGGCATAAAAATATTCCTAAGATGATTTAAAGTAGAATTATAAACATTTTCTGATAAAATTGAAGATTTACATAGAAAATATCGCTGATAAAATTGAAGAAATATATACAAAAACACATTAAGATTGACAATTTCATGGAAAAATTATACCAATAAAATGATAGGCATAAAAATATTCCTAAGTTGAATGAAGGTGGAATTATAAACATTTTCTGACAAAATTGAAGATTTACATGGAAAATATTTCTGATAAAATTGAAGAAATATATAGAAAAATGTTATAATTAAAGATTATCATGGAAAAATAATATAGTTAAAATGGTAGACATAAAAAAATTACTAAATTGATTGAAAGAGGAATCACAAACATTTTCTGATAAAATTAAAGATTTACATGAAAAATATTTCTGTTAGATTATGTTTTTTGTTTGGGAATTGATTCCATTGATGTTATAAGATATTAAGGAATAGTGATTGCTGCTTCCTGTTATTTTTGATGTCTTTTTATGTTTGTGTGGTTACTTTCTTTTGGGTTTCTTGGAAAAAGACTACTTTCTTGCTTTTTCTAGGGTGTAGTTTCCCTCCTCGTTTTGGCGTTTTCCATCTATTATCCTTTGTAGGACTGGATTTGTGGAAAGATATTGTGTAAATTTGGTTTTATCATGGACTATCTTGTTTTCTCCATCTATGGTAATTGAAAGTTTTGCTGGGTATAGTAGTTTGGGCTGGCATTTGTGTTCTCTTAGGGTCTGTATGAGATCTCCCCAGAATATTCTAGTTTTCATTGTCTCTGGTGAGAAGTCTGGTGTAATTGTGATAGGCCTTCCTTTATAGGTTACTTGACCTTTTTCTCTTACTGCTTTTAATATTCTTTCTTTGTTTAGTGCATTTGGTGTTTTGATTATTATGTGCCAGGAGGACTTTCTGGTCTGGTCCAGTCTGTTTGGAATTCTGTAGGCTTCTTGTATGTTCATGGACATCTCTTTCTTTAGGTTAGGGAAGTTTTCCTCTATAATTTTGTTGAAGATATTTACTGGTCCCTTAAGTTGGAAATCTTCGCTCTCTTCTATACCTATAATCCTTAGGTTTGGTCTTCTCATTGTGTCCTGGATTTTCTGGATGTTTTGGCTCAGGAGCCTTTCACATTTTGCATTTTCTTTGACTGTTGAATCAATGTTTTCTATGGTATCTTCAGCACCTGAGATTCTTCTATCTCTTGTATTCTGTTGTTGATGCTTGCATCTATGACTCCTGATTTCTTCCCAAGGTTTTCTATCTCCAGAGATGTCTCACTTTGTGATTTCTTTATTGTTTCTACTTCTATTTTTAGATCCTGAATGGTTTTGTTCAGTTCCTTCATTTGTTTGTTTGTGTTCTCCTGTAATTCTTTCAGGGATTTTTGTATTTCCTCTTTAAGGGCCTCTACCTGTTCACCCATGCTCTCCTGTATTTCTTTCAGGGATTTTTGTGTTTACTCTTTAAGGGCTTTTACTTTTTTTTTTTTTTTTTTTTTTTTTTTAATTTTATTTTATTTTATTTTTTTAATTTACATTCCAAATCACTTCCCCTTTCCCGTTTCCTCCCTCCCCGAAAGTCCCATAAGCCCCTTATGGGCTTTTACTTTTTGGCCCATGTTCTCCTGTATTTCTTTAAGGGAGTTATTTATGTACTTCTTGATGTCCTCTAACAGCATCGTGAGTTGAGACTTCAAACCCAACTCTTGCTTTTCCAGTGTGTTGGTGTATCGGGATTTGCTGTGGTGGGAGAACTGGTCTCTGATGATGCCAAGTAGCCTTGGTTTCTGTTGTCAGGGTTCTTGCACTGGCCTTTTCACCATGTGGTTATCTCTGGTGTTAGTCGTTCTTGCTGTCTCTGACTGGAGCTTGTTCCTTCTATGGTTCTGTAAGCCTGTGTCTATACTCCTGGGAGACCAACTCTTTTCTGGCAGGGTCTGTGCACAGAAGGTTGTGGAGTTGCCTGGTTCCCTGCTGCAAATGATGACCAGAAGGGAAGACTCCTGTCCCAGCAGCTCCACTGATCTTATGCCCTGTGTGCTCCTATCTGTACCCTCCAGAGAGAAGGTAGATATCTCATCTCTGCACTCAGAAGTGAGATCAATTGCTGCTGGGAGATCACTCTTTCCTGGCGGGCTAAGCACAGAAGGCTTTGGAACAGCCTGATTCCCTACTGCAGATGGCAGCCGGAAGGGAAGACAATACTTTTTATTTAACATTTTAAGTGACATATTTAGTAGATCTCTGAGGAATCTGAGGACCATATATTAGGTATTCTTGGTTTGAAACAAACTTAACTTGTTTTTAGTTAGTTGCTTTCAGCTTAACCTTGAAAACATATACAGAAGGATAAATGAAGCTTGTATTATTATGACTATAAACATAGTTTAGAGCATATTACAGAATTTTTTCACTCTCCTTGGCCATATCTCTAACACTGACACCACAATACACCCCTGACCCATGCCCCTGCTCGCAACTCTGGCAGAAACCTTTGCTCTACCAGAGTCCACAACAGTAACTCAGAACAAGGGCCCTACTCTCCCAGAGGTCATGCCAATTCCCAGATTCCCAGAGATAATTCCTGCACCCAGAACATCAGAGGATGCAAGACTGCCATTCTCCACCCTCTGGAGGTTCCCACATGGACCAGAGGACTCTCTGGTCATCAGAACCTCAGGCTACTCTGGTCAGAAGACATGTTGGAAACACAGAGAAGAAACGGAAACCAAGGAAAAAAATCCACCTGTCCAACACAGAAATTAGCAACTATACCTAGAATTACCCCTTAACTAAGTTGCCTACAGGCCAACAAAAGAACATAATTAACAATAGCCTAGACAATACAGTAACATCAGAGTCTAGATATTCTACTATAGCAGTACCTGAATATTCCAACATAGCTGAAGCACAAGGAAATAACCTTAAAACCAACTTTATGGAGATGATAGAGGTCCTTAAGGAGGAAATGAATAAATCCCTTAAAGATATCTAGGAAAACACAAATACATTTCTCCACAAATCTAGCTTTACAGAAGTTACAAGAAGAGAAATTCCACCCTAAAATGACTAACTACAGCCATGATAATACAGGCAATAAATAATCTCACACTAGAAAAAGCAAAAGAAGGGAAGTACTCGAATGCACACACGCGTGTACACACACACACACACACACACACACACAACCAACAACAAAATAGTAGGAATTAACAATCATTTGTAATTAATATCTCTCAATAGCAATTAACTCAAATCTCCAATAAAAAGACACAGGCTAACACAGTGGATATAAAATCTTCAAAGCAAAATTTAGAAAAAGATTTTCAAAGAAAATCGAGTCAAGAAACAAACTGTTATAAGTATTCTACTATCTCACATTAGACTTTCAACCAAAATTAATTTAAAAAAGGGTGGGTACACTTCATACTCATCAACTGAAAAACCTACCAAGATAACATCTCAATTCTTAACATCTATGACCCTAATACAAGGGCATCCATACTTGTAACAGAAACATTACAAAACCATAAATCATACATGAAACCTCACACATTAATAGAGCGAGACTGCAATACCCCATTCTAAACAATGGTAAGGTCACTGAAACAAAAACTAAACAGAGAAATAAAGCAGCTAACAGGTGTTATAAACCAAATGGACCTAACAGCTATATATAGAACATTTCACCCCAACACAAATGAATATACTATTTTAAGCATCTCACAAAACTTTCTGCAAAAATGACCACATATTCTATCACAAAGCGAGTTTCAATACATAAAAGAAAATTTAAATAATGACCCAGAACTCATCAAACTACCTTAGACTAAAGTTGGATTTCAACAACAGAAATAACAGAAAGTCTACAAGCTCATGGAAACTGAACAATTATCTACTGAACAAATACTGAGTCAAGACAGAAACAAGGAAAGAAATTAAAGACTTGATAGAGTTCAATGTAGTAGCACACCTGAAAGCTCTAGAACAAAAGAAGCAAATTCACTCAAGAAGACTAAGTGGCCAGAAATAATCAAACTGGGATTAAAGTTAATAAAATAGAAACAAAGAGAACACTACAAAGAATCAGTGAAACAAGGAGTCTGGTCTTTGAGAAAATCAACAAGATATACAAACCCTAATCCAAACCAACTAAAACGCACAGAGAGAGATTACGCAAATTAACAAAACCAGAAATGAAAATGGGGACATAACAACAGACACTGTGGAAATGCAAAAACTTGAAAAACCTATACTTCACTAACCTGGAAAATGTAAAAGAAATGGAAAATGTTCTTGATAGATACCACTTTCTAAAGTCAAATCAAGATTAGATAAACATTAAAATAGATCTATAACCCCTAAAGAAATAGAGGCAGTCATTAAAAGTCTCCCATTCAAACAACAACAACAACAACAACAATAACAACAACAATAACAACAACAGCAGTCCATGGCCAGACGGTTTCAATGCAGATTTCGATCAGACTTTTAAAGAAGAGCTAATACCAAAATACAAATTAATCTGCAAAATAGAAACAGAAGGAATATTTCCAATTTCATTTTAAGAAACCATAGTCTCCCCAGTAATCAAATCATATAGTCAACAAAGAAAGAGAATTACAGAACACTTTTCCCCGTAAACATTGGTGCAAAAATACTCAATAAAAAACCCTAAAAACCAAATCCAAGAACACATCAAAAAGATCATCTACCATGACCAGAGAGGTTTCATCCCATAGATACAGGGGTGGTTTAACATATAAAATCTGTAAATGAAATCCACTATATAAACAACTGAAAGGAAAAAAAGAAAAAATAATTATCTCATTAGATGCTGAAAAGCTTTTGATAAAAATCCAATACCACTTAAAGATAAAAGTCTTGGAGAACATAGGGATAGAAGGGATATACCTAAATATAATGAAGGCAGTTTACAGCAAACCAATAGCCAACATCAAAATAAATGGAGAGACACTCAAATCAATTTCACTAAAATTAGAAATAAGACAAGGCTGTCAACTCTCTCCATATCTATTCAATATAGTACATGAAATTCTAGCTAGAGCAACAAGGCAACTGAAGGATATCAAGGAGATACAATTTGGAAAGAAGTCAAGGTACCATTATCTGCAGATGATATGAAAGTATATGTAAGTGACCCTAAAACTACTTTTTAATTAAATTTTATTTTAGTTTTTTACTTATTCATTTTATATCCTGCTCACTGCCTCCCCCAACTCATGTGTCCCACAATCATTCCCCCATCACCCCTTCCCCATCTCCTCTGAATGAATTAGGATCCTCACCTTGGCACTTCAAGTATCTGTGAGGCTAAGCACTTCTTGTCCCACTGAGGCCAGACAAGGCAGCCTAGCTAGTAGAACATATCCCAAGCACAGGCAACAACTTTTGGAATAGTTCCTGCTTCAGTTGTTTGGGATGCACATAATGACCAAGCTGCACATCTGCTCTGTATGAGTGGGGAGATCTAGGTCCAACCCATGTATGTTTTTTTGTTTGTTTGGTAGTTTAGACTCTGAGAGCCCCAGGGGTCTGGATAAGTTGACTCTGTTGATCTTCCTGTGGAGTTCCTATTCCCTTTGGGGCCAGCAATCCTTCCTCCTATTCTTATATTAGAGTCCCCAAGCTCCACCCACTGTTTGTTTGTGGGTGTCTGTATCGGTCTGAATCACCTGCTGGGTGGAGCCTCTCAGAGGACAACATGCTCTGTATGGTCCAGAGTCTGGTGGAGGTGGAGGAGAGGCAGCTACAGAATGGCAGTCCCCCATCATACATACAGCTGATAAACACTTTCAGCAAAGTGGCTAGATACAAGATCACCTCATAAAAATTAATAGCTCTCCTATATACAAATGGCAAATGCAATGAGAAAGAAATCAGGGAGGCAACATCCCTCACAAAAGCCTCAAATTATATAAAATATTGTGGCTAACTCCAACCAAGCAAATGGAAGACTACTTTATTAGTTAGGGTTCTCTAGAGTCAAAGAATGTATGTGTAGTCTCTATATAGTTAGGGAATTAGTCTATGGCTTACAGTTTATAGTCCAACTCCCCAACAATAGTCAGCATACTTGTGGATGGAAGTCTAAGGATCTAGCAGTTGCTCAGTCCCACGAGGAAGCTGTGGATGGAAGCCCGAGGATCCAGCAGTTGTTCAGTCACATGAGGCAGGCCAGGAAAAGCCAGAGTGAATCTTCCTTCTTCCAATGTCCTTATATAGGTCTCCAGCAGAGGGTGTGGCCCAGATTAAAGGTATGTGCCACCGAGCCTTCCAATTCTTGATTAGTTCATTCCAGATTTAGTCAAGTTGACAATCAGGAATAGCTACTACAACTACCATGCTACATATTTCAAGTCTTTGAAGAAAGAAATTGAAGAAAATATCAGAAGATGGAAGATCTCCCATGCTCATGTATATGTAGGATCAAAATGGTAAAAATGGCCATCTTATCAAAAACAATCTACAGATTTAACATAATCTCTATCAAAACTCCAACACAATTTTTACAGACCTTAAAAGGTCTGTAAAACTCTCATTTTTAACTTCATGTGGAAAAACAGAAAACCTCAGGATAGCTAAAATAATCCCATACAATTAAAGAATTTCTGGTAGTATCACTATCCCTGATTTCAAGTTGTATTATAGAACTCTAGTAATAAGATACACATGGTATTGGCATAAAAACAGACAGGTTGCCCAATGGAATCAAATCAAAGACCCAAATAAAACCTATGACTGCCTTATTTTTTAAAAAATTTTATCTAATCTATTTTTTTTTACACTCTGGATTTTATACCACTCTGCAGAATTCCCCACTCCCTGGGGCCTCCAGTCTCTTGAAGGTTGGTTGAATCTTCTCTGACTGAATCCAGACCCAGCAGTCCTCTGCAGTATATGTTTTGGGGGCCTCATTTCAGCTGGTGTATGGTGCCTGGTTGATGGTTCAGTGTCTGAGAGATCTCAGGAGTCCAGGTTAATTGAGACTGCTGGTCCTCCTACAGGGTCACCTTCCTCCTCAGCTTATTCCAGCTTTTCCCTAATTCAGCCACAGGGGTCACCAGCTTCTGTCCATTGGTTGGGTATAAATGACCACCAGATTTTTAGTAGAGAAGGTAGTGATATACACTGGAAAAAAAGAAAGCAACTTTAACAAATTGTGCTGGTCTAACTGCATATTGGCATGTAGAAGAATGGATATAGATCCATATATATCACCCTGCACAAAACTCCAGTTGAAGTTGATCATAGAAAGACCTCAATATAAAACCATATGCACTGAACCTGATAGAAGAGAAAGTGGTGAATTGCCTTGAATGCACTAGGACTGGGAACAACATCCTGAACAGAATACCAATAGCATATGTTCTATGATCAACAATTAATAACAATTAATTTTCAATCAAACTGAAAAGCTTCTGTAAGACAAAGAATACCCTCCATGGGACAAAATGTCAGCCCACAGGATGGGAAAAAAATCACTAACTCTGCAACTGACAGAAGTCTGATATCCAAAATATATAAAGAACACAAAAAACTAGACATCAACAAAACAAATAATCCAGGTTTTTTTCTTTCCTTTTATTGGATATTTTCTTTATTTACATTTCAAATGTTATCCCCTTTCCCAGTTTCCCCTCTGGAAACCTTCTATCCCATTTCCCCTCATCTTGCTTCTATGAGGGTGTTTAGACACCCACCCACCCACTCTCACCTCCCCACACTAACATTCCCCTACACTAGGTCATCAGGATTTAACAGGACCAAGGGCCTCTCCTCCCACTGATGCCCAACAAGGCCTTCCTCTGCTATATATGCTGCTGGAGACATGGGTCACTCCATGTGTGCTCCTAGGTTGGAGGTTTAGTCCCTGGGTGTTCTGGGGGTTCTAGTTGGTTGATATTGTTGTTCTTCCTATGGGTTGCAAACCCCTTCAGTTTCTTTTGTCCTTTCTCTAATTCCTCCATTGGGGACCCCGTGCTCAGTCCAATGGTTGGCTGTGAGCTTCTACCTCTGTATTCATCAGGCTCTGGCAGAGCCTCTCAGGAGACAGCTATATCAGGCTCCTGTCAGCAAACACTTCTTGGCATCCACAATAGTGTCTGCATTTGTTGACTGTATATGAAATGGAACCCCAGGTGAGGTGGTCTCTGCATGACCTTTCCTTCAGTCTCTGTTCCACACTTTGTCTCCATATTTCCTCCCTTGTGTATTTTGTTCTCCCTTCTAAGAAGGAATTAATAATCCAGTTTTTAAGTCCAATCAATTTAAAAATGGGGATACATATATGAACAGAATTCTCAACAGAGGAATTTCAAAATACTGAAAAACAGTTAAAGGAATGCTTAACATCCTTCACCATTATGGAAATGCAAATCAAAATAACTCTGAGATTCCACCTGTCAGAATGGCTAAGGTAAAAAAAACAAGTGACAGCTCATGCTGGTGAGGATGTGTAGTGAGGGGAGCACTCCTCCATTGCTGGTTGGAGTGAAAACTGATACAGCCTCTTTAGAAGTCAGTATAGTCATTTCTCAGAAAATTGGGAATCAACCTACCCTAAGACCCAGCTATATCACTCCTGGGTATATTCTCAAAGGACTCTAAATCATACCTCAAAGACACTTGTTCAACCATTTCATAGCAGCTTTATTCATAATAACCAGAAACTGGAAACAACTTAGATATCACTTCCCCAAGGAATGGATAAAGAAAATGCGTTACATTTAAACAATGGAGTATTACTTAGCTGTTAAAAAATAAGATCATTATATTTTTAAGCAAATGCATGGAACTAAAAAAATCATTCTGAATGAGGTGACCAGACCCCAAAAGATATACATTGTGTGTATTCATTTCTTAGTGGTTATTAGCTGTAAAATAAGGGATAAGCATACTGCAGTCCACAAGCCCAGAAAGGCTGAGTAACAAGGACTCAAGGGACAATAAATAAATATCCATAGGAAGGGGAAATAGAATGGTTTTTGCAGGTGGATTGAGGGGGTGGTATAGGAAAAGGAGGAATCAGGTGGAGCGATGAAAGGAAAGAATACTGGTAGATAACTGAATTGGGGGTCATTTCAGGGCTAGGTAGAAACCTAGTACAATGTAAACTCTCAGAAATCTATGATGGTGACCCTAGCTAAAACTCTTTGCAAGGGGAGCATACAGAGCCTGAACGGCCATCCTTTGTAACCAGGCAAATCTTCCAGTTGAGGGATTGAGACGCCAACCCACTCACAAAAGCTTAGAGCTATAATTTCTTTTGCTTATTTGGGGTAAAGGTAGTTGAACTTGTGGGAGTGGCCTGCCAATGCCTGGTCCAGCTTGAGACCCAATCCACAAGTGGGAGCTTACTGCTGACACTGCTTGCCAGGAAGCAGAAGCTAGATAGCCCAGAAACATAGGACAAACACAACTGGCAAAAAAAGGCAATAAGATGATTCCTAATGATATTCTGCTATACTTGTAGACTAGAACTTAGCATAATTATTACCACAGAGGTTTCATCCAGCAATTTATGGAGGAAGATCAGAGCCAAATATTATGTGGAGCCCAGGAAATACTGTGGAAGGTGGGGAGGAAAGATTGTATGAGATAGAGGGGGTCAAGGACACCACAGATACTGGTCATCAGAATCACCTCAACAGGGCTCATAGGAACTTCCTGGGACTAAACTGAAGTTGAATGAGCATGCATGGATCTGATCTGGGTCTTCTGCATATATACTGTTTGTGTAGTTTGGCTTTCTTGTGGGACTCCTAACAGTGCCCACTTTTAGAACCCCTGTTCTTCTATTGGGTTGCCTTGTCTTAATATGAAAGATGCTTTAATATAAAAGTGTTGTGCCTTATTAGCAAGTCCCAAAAGTCCACCAGAAGCTGACCTTGATGCAATCACATTAGGGTCTCTTTATTTCAAGCTTAAGCTCAAGTGCAATGACTGCTGACTTTGATGTAGCAAGGAAAGGATGGTGAAGCAGCCTTGAACCCTCAGTGGGACAAGATTTTATAGGAAATGGCAAGCAAGAGAGGGGTTTACAGCCTGGCAAGCAGCTATTTGAATGGCTATTCTAAGCTGACAGGTGGGTGCTCTGAAGCAAAACCATGAACAATCACAAATGGTCCGAAAGTACTTTTGAAACAATCAGAATTATCTTCATTGACTGTTGCTAGGAAGTAAGTAGCTAGAGGGGAACTTTGGGTATTGGCCAAGGCCAAACCATGGGGTCTTTCCTGGTACTTGGGTGCAGCTTGGATTTAGCTGCAGATCAAGTTCTCAGGTTCTCTCTCTCTCTCTGTCTCTGTCTCTCTCTGTCTCTCTGTCTCTCTCTCTCTCCCTCTCTCTCTCTGTCTCTCTGTCTCTGTCTGTCTCTCTCTGTCTCTCTCTCTCTCTCTCCCCCTCTGTCTGTCTCCCTCTCTAAGATAGAGTTTCTCAAGATGGAGGATGTTTGGCCTCTCAAAGGATGTGCCCAGTCCCATTGCAAGTTGATGTTCAATATTTGGTTGATATCTGTAGAAGAGCTGATCTTTTCTGAGGGAAAAAGGAGGAGGAGTGGGTCTGAGTGAGAAGGAAGATGGGGAGAAGGCCTAGAGGAGAGGAGGGAGAAATTATGCTGAGTGAGGTAACTTAGACACAAAAGAACACACATTGTATGTGCTCACTGATAAGTGGATATTAGCACAAAAGTTTACAATGCCTACAGTTCAACCCACAGACCATATTGAGCTTAGGAGGAAGGAAGACCAGGAATGCTTCTGTCAAGCATTGAAGGTGGAACAGAATGATCACAGGAGATGGAGGGAGGGGTTCCTGGAAGAAAGAGAGGATCGGGAAGAAATAACGGGTACAGTATCAGGTACTGGAGGGGACTGGAGAGAGGTACAAAGGGTCAGGAAATTGAATACAAATATGTAGCAGTAGGGGATGAGGAACTGAGGATAGCCACTGGAGGGTCCCAGGCACCAGGGAAGCAAGAGTCTCTCAGGACCCAATAGGGATGTCTTTAGCCAAAATGCATAGTGAAAGGGGAGATAGAACCTGTAGAGACCACCTCTACTAGATAGGTATGGCCTGTGGTCAAGGGATGGGTCCACCAACCCATCTCAAAGTTTTTAACTCAGAAATGTTTCTGTCCAAAGGTAAACCAGGGACAGAATTGGAGCAGAATTGGAGCAGAAACTGAAGGAAGGGCCATCTGGGGACCACCCCACCTGAGGATCCATCCTGTCTGCAGACACCAAATCCAGACACTGTTGCTGTTGTCAAGAGGCCTTTGCTGATAGGAACCTAGTGTGGCTGCTCCAGCAACTAACCAATGCTGATATGGATGCTTGCAGCCAACCATCAGACTGAGCTCAGGGACCCGGGGGGTGGGGATTGCTGGTGGAAGAACTGGAGGAGTGGAGGGAGATTGCAACCCCATAGGAAGAACAACATCAGTTAGCCAGATCACCCAGTGCTTCCAGGGACTAGACCACCAACCAGGGAGTGTATAGGGAGGGATCCATGGCTCCAGATACATATGTAGCAGAGGATGGACTTGTCTGACATCAATAATAGGGGAGACCCTTGGTACTGTGGAGATTTGATGCCCCAGCATAGGGGGATGCTGGAGTGGTGGGGCTGGAGAGGGTGGGTGAATGGGGGAACACCCTTGTAGGGGCAAGGGGGTTTGTGGGAGCAGAGGGCAGATCTGGGAGGGGTTGTTGTGAAGGGGTAACCAGGAAGTAGAATATTATTTGAGATGTACATGAATGGAATGATTAATAAAAATGACAAAAATTATTTAAAAAGACCTTTTAGAAAATGTTTATTTATAGATTCTGAGTAACATTCCAATCTCTCAGTTATTGACAGTTTAGATCAAATAATCAACCTGCACTTTATTTAGCTGAACAATAATTTTTATAGGCTCCTGTGATGATTTGTATAATCTTGGACAGGGAGTGGAACTATTAGGAGGTGTGGCCTTGTTGGAGTAGGTGTGACACTGTGGGCATGGGCTTAAGACCTTCACTAAACTGCCTAGAAGTCAGTCTTCCACAAGCAGCCTTCAGACAAAGATATAGAACTCTCAGTTCCTCCTGCACCATGCCTGCCTAGATGCTGTCATGCCCCCACCTTGATGATAATGGACTGAACCTCTGAACCTGTAAGCCAACCCCAATTAAATGATATCCTTATGAGTTGCCTTGGTCATGGTATCTGTTCACAGCAGTAAAACTGTAGGATAGCTCCTTTACAGTAAAGGATTTTTTTCCTTTGCCTTCCTTAAGAAGCTAAGAATGTGGTTTATTACAAATGTTACATTTCCCATAGAATTTAACTGGGAGTTTTCAGAAAGCAAGAGAGCAGAGCTAAATTCCTAGTAGTGACAAACAGATAAGAGCATACCCAATAATATGACCCAAAGTTTTAAATTTTGCTCTTGCCATGAAAGTTAAGCTTTTTAAATTAAAAACTAAAATGTATATTGCCTTATAATTATAAATATATTCTATTTATTATATCATTTATAGTATGAATGTGAAATAGTAAAGGCACTTTGTTACCTGTAGTTCTTAAAATACGAAACTCAACCATCTCTGCCTCTCACATTTGCCTGGCTGAGAACACTAATGAGAAAAGTTGTCAGGTAAGCAGTGTGTGTTAAACCAAAAGAATTTGAACAGGGATTTGCAGTTATAAGTCTTCTAATTCATAAATATGAAAATTATTTCTTAGAGGAGGCTCAGAGACAGTGCTGCCCTTGGTAAAGTCCAATAGCTGGTCAACTCTGGACAATTTCCTAAAAATCAACATTCTTACATCAGGTATCTCAGGCAATATCCACAACATATTATGAAAGTTTTCCAAAAACAAATAGAAAAACATATCCTGTAAATAACCAATATCATGTGCATTAATGAATTTTTTAAATTTTCAAAATGGAGATGTGGTGTAGCACACTGATAGATAACTTGCCTAGGGTGTGTGAGACTTGAGCTTAACTCACCAGCATCACATACAAGACCATTTTTGCTGATGTACTTGAGTTGAAAAGACATTGGAAGATTTCAGTTGGGAGGAAGGAGTTGGAGAAATCTACTATACAAAATAAGACTACAGGTAACAACACATTGTGCTTTTTAAAAAATTTTAAAATGGGTATAAACAAGTTCTCAGTACAAAAATAATAACTATGTGAGTCAAGGTATATTGCTAATTAGCTAGAGTTCACCATTCTGTAGTATATATAGTTTTCAAAGCATCGAATTTTCCATGATAAGTGCATACAGTTGTAATCATTAATTTTTTAGCAAGGAAATAAATGTATCAAAAAGTGTTGGAAGCAATCACAATGGACAGCTCTAATTAAACAAGGGTGAAACTGGCCACTAGTTATATGAGAAAGCCATAAGTGTGAACCGTACACAGAATTTCTATTTATTCTTAAAAATACAAATTTTCTCTAGACTTCATAATTATCTTTGTGAAAAATTCATCTATTTTGCATATACTTTTAGTTCCTTGATATGATCAATATATACTCTATAATAGGTTCATTTGTCATATTGTTTTTTATTTAATTTTAATAAACATGTTTTAATGGCAAAACAAACAAAGCATTAACATTTTATTTAAGTCTGTATACCAAAATGATACATTTTAATCTACAATCAATATTAACATGTTTCTCCTTCCCTTTTCAGAACCCAGTATGCACTCTACACTTCAATTAGTCTATTTTAAGTGATCAATAGTAATATGTGGCTTATGGTTTACTTATTAGGAGATGATCTGAAGTATTGCTTCTTTATGGAAAATTTTATTTATAATTAACATGGCATATAAAACTATTTGATGCACAGTAGTGCAGGAGCAAGGAAAATTGCCATTGACTTGCTACATGCTTGTGGAACTTTTGCATTCTATAGAACTCTTCTTAAATTAATTAATTTGCTGATTTTTATTTATTCACTTTACATCCCTTTCATTGCTCCCCTTACCAGTCACCCCTCCCACAATCCTTCCCCTATTCTACTCTCCCCTTCTCCTCTGAGTGGGTAAGGCCCCCCTGAAAGTTAAGCTTTAATTTAATTATGGATTAGATGAGATGATAAGAGACCGTCTTCCATGTAATGAATGACTAATACCTCAGGAAATTCAAATAGCATTGGCTTAAGTGTTCTATGTCCTAATTGTAATCATTCCTGTACTAGAAGATGGGCCTGTTTAATTTTTTTCCATGAAAGGAAACTCATGATATTGAGTTATTACCACTACAATAGAAAAACAACAACAACAAAAGATTCCACAAAGGGATCTTTGATATTTAGCCATTTAGGCTATGGGGGCGGGGAACCAAAACAACAAGAATATTTAAACAAAAAAACTCAAGCAAACAAACAACAAGGAAATTTTAATTTTGGTCCCTATGCTGCTCTTGGTGGATACTGGCCTGTCATTTCTTGGAATTCTCTCTCTCTCTCTCTCTCTGTGTGTGTGTGTGTGAGAGAGAGAGAGAGAGAGAGAGAGAGAGAGAGAGAGAGAGAGAGAGAGAGAGAGACAGAGAGAGAGAGAGAGACAGAGAGAGAGAGAGAGAGAGCTGGGATTAGATTAGGTAAAGGAGCTCCAGTATCCTGGAAACTCAGTATGTTTACTGTATTCTATTGAACAGAGAATCCCCAGGGTTCAGGCTCATTCCATACAGCTGAACAAGAAGCCAGTTCAGTTAATCTGGTAGGAGCAATCTCTGTACGGAGTAGTCCTCAGTCTGTAAACATCCAGGAGGAGAAAACTGAAAACTTTGGCAGGCATTTTTCACAACTGTCAGCATTCACTCTCAGAAGAGAAGAAGGCTTTGCCATCCTATGAACCTTAAGGTGGGTTTGGGGGAGTTTGCCAACTTCCCATGGAAGTGTGACTTGTGTATTATGGGGTTGCTAACAGCATCTCTGATCTCTATCCACAAGAATCCCTTAATATACTCCCACACTAACTATGGTAGCTAGCAATGCTGTTAGTCATTGTAAAATGTCTCTTGGAGAATAGAATCAACACCTAATTGAGAACCAGTGGCCTAAGTCATGACTGTCACACACAAGATAAACTTTGTCTGTAGAAAATGATTTATTAGCATGAAAGCAAATTCAAATGTATTAAGAAAATACACGAGTTAAATAGAATTTAATTTAAAAACTCCATAGTCCTTTTGGTCCACAACTCTGCCCAGGGTAAATCAGGCCCTCCAGCCCCCCTCCCACACCCAGAGAAAGCCTGACTCACAGGAGGTCTGCTCTAACTAGGGACACAGGAGGCTCCACTAACCAGAGACAGCACTTTTTGACTCCCAGAAGGCCTGCTCTAACTCAACTTTCAAAGCTCCACCTTCCCACAAGGAAGGACAAGTTCCATTCAGACACCAAGCTCAGTTAACACCAGAGTTAGCCATATGGCAAGAGGCAAGCACAAGAACATAAGCAACAAAAAGCAATGCCATTTGGCACCATCAGAACCCAGTTCTCCCACCACCGAAGCCCTGGATACCCTAACAATCCTGCAAAGCAAGATTCCTACCTAAAATTCCATCCCATGAAGATGATAGAGGACTTTAAGGAGGACATAAATAACTCCCTTAAAGAAATACAGGAGAAACACAGGTAAACAAATAGAAGCCCTTAAAGAAGAAACACAATAATCCCTTAAGGAAATACAGGAAAACATAAACAGGTGAAGGAATTGAACAAAATCACACAGGCCCTAAACATGGAAATAGAAACAATAAGGAAATCACAAATGGAGGCAACTCTGGAGATAGAAAATGAGATAAGAAAGCGATCAGGAGTTACAGATACAAGCATCACAACAGAATACAAGAGATAGAAGAGAAAATCTCAGGTATAGTGATAATCATAGAAAATATTGACACAACAGTTAAAGGAAATACAAAACGCAAAAAGTTCCTAACCCAAAACATCCAGGAAATTCAGGACACAATGAAAAGAACAAACCCATGAATAATAGGAAGAGAAGAGAGCTAAAATTCCTAATTCAAATGGCCCAAAACCTCTTCAACAAAATCATAGAAGAAAATTTCCATAATCTAAGGAAAGAGATGGTCATAAATGTATAAGAAGTCTCCAATGCATCAAATAGATTGGACAAGAAAGGAAAATCCTCCCATCACATAAGAATAAAATCACAAAAGAATATTAAAAGAAATAAGAGGAAAAGGCCAAGTAACATAGAAAGGCAGACCTATCGGAATTACACCAGACTTCTCACTAGAGACTATAAAGGCCAGAAGATTTTGGACAGATGTTATACAGACCATAAGAGAACAAAAATGCCAGCCCAGGCTACGATACCCTGCAAAGCTCTCAATTACCATAGGTGGAGAAGCCAAGATATTCCATGACAAAGTCAAATTTAAATAATATCTTTGCACTTATCCAGCCTTGCAGAGGATAATAGAAGGAAATCCCCAACACAGCTAGAGAAACCATACCCAAGCAAAACCAAGAAATTAATCTTATCACAACAAATTCAAAAGAAGAGAATCACACAAACATAATTCTACCTCTAACAACAAAAATAACAGGAGGCAACAATAATTGGTTCTTTTTTTGTTGTTGTTTTGTTTTGTTTTGAAGTTTTTTAAAATTGGATATAATATTTACTTATATTTCCCATGCCCCCTTATCCTGCTTCTATGAGGGTGCTCCCACCCACCCACCCACTTCCAGCCTCACTGCCCTAGCATTCCTCTACACTGGGGCATCAAGCTTTCTCAGGACCAAGGGCCTCCCCTCCCATTGATGTCAGATAAGACCCCTTCAGCTCCTTCAGTTCTTCTGGTAACTCATCCATTGGGGTCCCTGTGCTCATTCTGACGCTTGGCTGTGAGCCTTCGCATCTGTATTGGTCAGGATCTGGCAGAGCCTCTCAGGAGACAGCTGTATCAGGCTCCTGTCAGCAAGCACTTCTTTGCATCAGCAATAGAGTCTGGGTTTGGTGGCTGCATTTGGGATGGGTCCCCAGGTTAGGCAGTCTCTGGATGGCCTTTCCTTCAGTCTCTGCTCCACTCTTTGTCCCTGTATTTCCTTTAGAAAAGAGTAATTCTGGGTTAAATGTTGGAGATGGGAGGGTGGCCCCAAACCTCAACTAGGGGCATGCCTAACCTCTGGATATGGTCTTGACAGGTACTCCCTCCCCTTTGTGGGGTATTCCAGCTAATGTCATCCTGGTGGCATCCTGGGAGGCTCTTGCCTTCCTGGCTTCTGGAACTTTCTAGTTGCTACCCCCAGTTCCCCATCCCTCACTGGTACACACCTCTGTTCAAATTCCTGACACTCAGTACATCTACTCCATCTCCTCCCATACCTGATTCTTCCACTCCTTTTTCCCTCCCACTCTTCTCTTCCTCCCAAGTTTCTCCTCTACTTCTCTTGATTATTTTATTCCATCTTCTAAGTAGGACTGATGTATCCATCCTTAGGTCTTTCTTCCTCTTGAGCTTCATGTGGTTCATGAGTTGTATTGTGGGTATTACATATTCTTTGCCTTATATCCATTTATCAGTGAATACATACCATGTGTGGTATTTTGTGACTGAGTTGCCTCATTCAGGATGATATTTTCTAGATTCAACCATTTACCTGCGAATTTCATAAAGTCATTGTTTTTCATAACTGAGTAGTATTCCACATTTTCTGTATCCATTCCTCTGTTGAGGGACATCTGGGTTGTTTCCAGATTCTGACTATTATAAATATGGCTAATACAAAGATGGGGAAGGATACTTCATACTAATCAAAGGAAAAAAAATCTACCAGGAAGAACTCTCAATTCTGAACATCTCTGCTCCAAATGCAAGGGCACCCTCATTTGTAAAAGAAACTTTACTAAAGCTCAAAGCACAAATTGCACCTCACACAATAATTGTGGGTGACTTCCACACCCCACTCTCATCAAAGGACAGATCAGGGAAAAACATACTAAACAGAGACACAGTGAAACTAACAGATTATATGAACCAAATGGATTTAACAGAAATCTATAGAACATTTCCTCCTAAAACAAAAGAATACACCTTCTTCTTAGCACCTCATGGTACCTTCTCCATAATTGGACACAAAACAGGCCTCAACAGATATGAGAAGATTGAAAAAATCCCATTTATCCTGTCAGATCACCATGGACTAAGGCTAGTTTTCTTTTTTTCTTTTTTCTTTTAATTTTCTAAGTTTTTTTATTTACATTCCAAATCATTTCCCCTTTCCCGTTTCCTCCCTCCCCGAAAGTCCCATAAGCCCCTTTCCCTCCCTCTGTTCCACATTCAACCCCCTCTCGCTTTTCTGTCCTGGCATTTCCCTACATCCAGTCTTTCCAGGACCAGGGGCTCTCCTTCTATCTTCTTGGAAATCTATTGATATGCGAATTGTGTCTAGGGTATTCTGAGATTCTGGGTTAATATCCCCTTATCAGTGACTGCATACCATGTGTGTTCTTCTATGATTGGGTTAGCTCACTAAGGATGATATTTTCAAGTTCTGACCATTTGCCCAGGAATTTCGTGAATTCATTGTTTTTAATTGCAGAGTAGTATTCCATTGTGTAAATATACCACATCTTCTGAATCCATTCCTCCATTGAGAGACATCTGGGTTCTTTCCAGCTTCTGGCTATTATAAATAAGGCTGCTATGAACATAGTGGAGCATGTGTCCTTATTGCAAGCAGGTAAAGCCACTGGGTATATGCCCAGGAGTGGTATAGCCGGATCCTCCGGGAGTGTCATGCCCAGTTTTCTGAGGAACCGCCAGATTGCTTTCCAGAGTGGTTTTATCAGCTTGCAATCCCACCAGCAGTGGAGGGGTGATCCTCTTTCTCCACATCCTCTCCAACAACTGCTGTCTCCTGTGTTTTTTATCTTAGCCATTCTGACTGGTGTGAGGTGGAATCTCAGGGTTGTTTTGATTTGCATTTCCCTAATAACTAAGGATGATGAACATCTCTTTAGATGCTTCTCAGCCATTAGATATTCTTCAGGTGAGAACTCTTTGTTTAGCAATTCAAAAATTCATCTGGAATAACAGAAAACCCAGGATAGCTAAAACTATTCTCAAGAGTAAAAGAACCTCTGGGGGAATCAGTATCCCGGACCTCAAGCTGTACTACAGAGCAATAGTGTTAAAAACCGCGTGGTATTAGTACAGTGACAGACATGTAGATCAATGGAACAGAATTGAAGACCCAGAAATGAATCCACACTCCTATGGTCACTTGATCTTTGACAAAGGAGCTAAAACCATCCAGTGGAAAAAAGATAGCCTTTTCAACAAATGGTGCTGGCTCAGCTGGAGGTCAACATGCAGAAGAATGCGAATTGACCCATTCTTTTCTCCTTGCACTAAGCTCAATTCCAAGTGGATCAAGGACCTCCACATAAAACCAGACACACTGAAACTAATAGAAAGGAAACTAGGGAACAACCTTGAACATATGGGCACAGGGGAGAATTTCCTGAATAGAACTCCAATAGCTTATGCTCTAAGATCAAGAATTGACAAATGGGACCTCATTAAATTACAAAGTTTCTGTAAGGCAAAAGACACTGTCAAAAAGACAAAGCGGCAACCAACTAACTGGGAAATGATCTTTACCAACCCTACATTTGACAGAGGGTTAATATCCAATTTATACAAAGAACTCAAGAAGTTAAACTCCAGAGATCCAAGTAACCCTATTAAATATGGGGTACAGAGCTAAATAAGGCTAGTTTTCAATCCCAACAAAAACAATAGACAGCTCACATAATTATGGATACTAAACAGCTGTTTACTTAGTGATAAGTTGGTTAGGGAAGAAATAAAGAAAGACCTTTTAGAATTAAATGAAAATGAAGCCACAGCATTATGGAATACAATGTAAACATTGCTAAGAGGAAGATATATAGCACTAAGTGCCTTCATAAAGAAATTGAAGAGATCCTACAATAGCAATTTAACAGCTCTAGAAACAAAAAGGGAGACAAAGCAACAGAAACTGAAGAAATTAAAATAATCAGATTCCACTACAAAACTGGAAAATCTAAATGAAATGGATGATTTTCTAGACAGATACCACATACTAAAATTAAACCAGGAGCATGTACACTATCTAAAACTTCCCTAAACCCCTGGGAAATAGAAGCAATCATTAACCCCTCCTCCCCAATAAAGCCCAGGGTCAGAAGGTTTTAGTGCATAATTCTATCAGACCTTGAAAGATGAACAAATATCAATACTTCTCAAACTATTAGAAGGAATACTACCTAATTCATTCTACAAAGCTACAATTACTCTGATACATAAACTACACAAAGACCTAATAAAGAAAGAGAACTTCTGACCAAATTTGCTTATAAATAATAAATGCTCAATAAGATTCTCAAAAAACTAATCCAAGAACAAATCAAAACCATTATTAACCATGATCAAATAGGCTCCATCCTAGGGATACAAGGGTGGTTCAATATACTGCAATTCATCAACATAATTCACTATATAAACAAACCCAAATAAAAAATTCACATTAACTTCTCCTTAGATTGTGAAAAATCTTTGACAATCTATAACACCAATTCATGCTAAAAGTCTTGGAGAAATCAGGAAATCAAGGCACATATCTAAATATAATAAAAGCAATATATATCAAATCAAGAGTCAATATCAAATTAATTGGAGAGAAACTTGAAGCAATCCCACTAAAATCAGGAGCAAGAGAAGGTTGCCCACTCTTTTCTTACTTATTCAATATTGTGCTCAAAATTCTAGCTAGAGCAGCTAGAATACAAAAAGATGTCAAAGGGATATACATCAGAAAGGAAGATTTCAAGGTATCACTAATTTCAAATGACATGATAGTATACATAAGAAACCTTAAACATTCTTCCAGAGAATTACACCTGATAAACAAAGTGGCTGGATATAAAAATAACTTAAACAAATCAGTAGCTTTCTTTATAGAATTAAGAAACAGGCTGAAAAAGAGATGTGGGAAATAAAAGCCTTCATGATAGTCACAAATAATGCAAAATTTCTGGATGTAACTCTAGTCAAGCAAGTGAGAGATCAGTTTGACAAGAATATCAAGTTCCTGAGCAACTCCTGGATATCCCAGAACACCAGAAAAAACAAGATCTGGATTTAAAATCACATTTCATGATGCTGATAGAGGACTTTAAAAAGGACACAAATAACTCCCTTAAAGAAATACAGGAGAACATCAGTCAACAGGTAGAAGCCCTAAAAAAAAGGAAACACAAAAATCACTTAAAGAATTAGAGGAACATAGTGGAGCATGTGTCCTTATTGCATGCAGGTAAAGTCTCTGGGTATATGCCCAGGAGTGGTATAGCCGGGTCCTCCGGGAGTGTCATGCCCAGTTTTCTGAGGAACCGCCAGACTGCTTTCCAGCCTTATTTATAATAGCCAGAAGCTGGAAAGAACCCAGATGTCCCTCAACGGAGGAATGGATTCAGAAGATGTGGTATATCTACACAATGGAATACTACTCTGCAATTACAAACAATGAATTCACGAAATTCCTAGGCAAATGGTCAGAACTTGAAAATATCATCCTTAGTGAGGTAACCCAATCACAAAAGAACACACATGGTATGCAGTCACTGATAAGGGGATATTGACCCAGAATCTCGGAATACCCTAGACACAATCCGCATATCAATAGATTTCTAAAAAGATGGAAGGAGAGACCCCTGGTCCTGGAAAGACTGGATGTAGGGGAACGCCAGGACAGAGTAACGAGAGGGGGTTGAATGGGGAAAAGAGGGAGGGAAGGGGGCTTATGGGACTTTCGGGGAGGGAGGAAACGGGAAAGGGGAAGTGATTTGGAATGTAAATTAAAAAAATAAAAAAAAAAGAATTAGAGGAAAACAAAAACGAACAAGTGACGGAACTGAACAAAAAAAATCCAGGTTCTAAAAATGGAAGAAGAAACAACAAAAAAATCACAAAGGGAGGCAACTCTGAAGATAGAAAACTTTGGAAAGAAATCATGAGTCATAGGTGCAAATATCAACAACAAAATACAAGAGATAGAAGAAAGAATCTCGGGTGCTGAAGATACTATAGAAAGCATTGACTCAAGAGTCAAAGAAAATGCAAAATACAAAAAGCTTATAACCCAAAACATCCAGGAAATCCAGGACAAAATGTGAAAACCAAACCTAAGGATTATAAGTATAGAAGAGAGTGAAGATTTCCAACTTAAAGGGCCAGTAAATATATTCAACAAAATTATAGAAGAAATCTTCCGTAACATATAGAGAGATGCCCATGGACATACAAGAAGCCTACAGAACTCCAAACAGACTGGACCAGAACAGAAATATCTCCTGTCACATAATAATCAAAACACCAAATGTACTAAACAAAGAAAGAATATTAAAAGCAGTAAGAGAAAAAGGCCAAGTAACCTATAAAGGCAAGCTGGATTACACCAGACTTCTCACCAGAGACCATTAAAGCAAGAAGATCATGGGCAGATCATACACAGACCCTAAGACAACATAAATGCCAACCCAGACTACTATATCCAGCAAAACTCTCAATCACCATAGATGGAGAAACCAAGATATTCTATGATAAAACCAAGTTTACACAATATCTTTCCACAAATCCAGCCTACAAAGGATAATAGATGGAAAATGCCAATATAAGGAGGGTAACTACACCCTAGAAAAAGCAAGATAGTAATCTTCTTTCAACAAACCAAAAAGAAGATAAAACCACATAAAAATAGCATCAAAACTAACAGGAAGCCACAATTACGATTCCTTAATATCTCTTAACATCAATGGACTCAATTCCCCGATAAAAAGACATAGACTAACAGACTGGATACATAAACAGGTCCCAGCATTTTGCTGCATACAGTAAGCACACCTCAGTGTCAAAGACAAACACTACTTCAGAGAAAAAGGCTGGAAAACAATTTTCCAAACAAATGGTCCAAGGAAACAAGCTGGAGTAGCAATTCTAATATCGGATAAATTTGACTTTCAACCAAAAGTCATCAAAAAAGACATGGAAGGACACTTCATACACATCAAAGGAAAAATCTACCAGGAAGAACTCTCAATTCTGAACCTCTCTGCTCCAAATGCAAGGGCACCCTCATTTGTAAAAGAAACTTTACTAAAGCTCAAAGCACAAATTGCACCTCACACAATAATTGTGGGTGACTTCCACACCCCACTCTCATCAAAGGACAGATCAGGGAAAAACATACTAAACAGAGACACAGTGAAACTAACAGATTATATGAACCAAATGGATTTAACAGATATCTATAGAACATTTCATTCTAAATCCAAAGAATATACCTTCTTCTCAGCACTTCATGGTGCCTTCTCCAAAACTGACCATATAACTGGTCACAAAACAGACCTCAACAGATATAAGACAATTGAAATAATCCCATTCCTCTTATCAGATCACTATGGAGTAAGGGTGGTCTTCATTAGCAACAAAAACAACAGAAAGCCCACATACACATGGAAGCTGAACAATGCTCTACTCAATGATACTTTAGACAAGGAAAAAATAAGGAAAGAAATTAAAGACTTTCTAGAATTTAATGAAAATGAAGGCACAACATACCCAAATTTATAGGACACAATGAAAGCATTGCTAAGAGGAAAACTCATAGCTCTGAGTGCCTCCAAAAAGAAACTGGAGAAAGCATACACTAGCAGCTTAATAGCACACATGAAAGCTTTAGAACAGAAAGAAGCTAATACACTCAAGAGGAGTAGATGGCAGGAAATCATCAAACTCAGGGCCGAAATCAACCAAGTAGAAACAAGAAGAACTATACAAAGAATCAACAAAACTAGGAGTTAGTTCTTTGAGAAAATCAAAAAAGTAGATAAACCCTTAGCCAGACTAACCAAAGGTACAGAGACAGTAGCCAAATTAGCAAAATCAGAAATGAAAAGGGAGATGTAACAACAGAAACTGAGGAAATCCAAAAAAATCATCAGATCCTTCTACAAAAGTCTATACTCAGCACAACTTGAAAATCTGGATAAGGTGGACAATTTTCTAGACAGATACTAAATACCAAAGTTAAATCAGGATCAGATAGACCATATAAACAGTCCCATATCCCCTAAAGAAATAGAAGCGTTCATTGAAAGTCTCCCAACCAAAAAATGCACAGACCTTCAAAGAAGAGCTAACAACAGTTGTCTTCAAACTATTCCACAAAATAGAAACAGAAGGAACACAGCCCAACTCATTCTATGAAGCCACAATTATTCTGAGAACAAAACCCCACAAAGATCCAACAAAGAAAGAGAACTTCAGACAAATTTCCCTTTTGAATATCAATGCAAAAATATTCAACAAAATTGATGGCAAATGAATCCAAGAACATATCAAAATGGTCATTCACCAAGATCAAATACTTTTCATTCTAGTGGTGCAGGGATGGTTCAATATATGGAAATCCATCAATGTAATCCACTACATACACAAACTCAAAGAACAAAATCACATGGTCATTTCATTAGATGCTAAAAAAGCATCTGACAAAATTCAGCATTCTTTCATGTTAAAAGTCTCAGAAAGATCAGGAGATCAAGGCCCATACCTAAACATAGTTAAAAGCAATATACAGCAAACCAGTAGCCAACATCAAACTAATGGAGAGAAACTTGAAACAATCACACTAAAATCAGGGACTAGACAATGCTGCCCTCTCTCTCGATATCTATTTAATATAGTACTTGAAGTTCTAACTAGAGCAATTAGACAACAAAACGAGGTCAAAGGCATATAAATTGGAAAGGAAGAAGTCAAAATATTACTGTTTGCAGATGATGTAAGCAACCAAAAAACTCCACCAGAGAATTCTTGCAGGTGAAAAACAACTTCAGTAAAGTGGCTGGATATAAAATGAGCTCAACCAAACCAGTAGCCTTCCTATACCAAAGGATAAACAGGCTGAGAAAGAAATTAGGGAAATGACACCCTTCACAATAGTCACAAACAATATAAAATATCTTGGTGTGACTCTAACCAAACAAGTGAAAGATCTGTATGACAAGAACTTCCAGTACCTGGAGAAAGAAATCTAAGAAGAACTCATAAGAAGGAAAGATCTCCCATGCTCATGGATTGGCAGTACTAATATCGTAAAAATGGCCATGTTGTCAAAAGCAATCCACAGATTCAATACAATTACCATCTATATTCCAACTCAGTTTTTCATGGAGTTAGAAAGAACAATTCTCAAATTCATCTGGCCAACCGAATCCAAGAACACATCAAAACGATCATTCACTACGATCAAGTAGGCTTCATCCCAGGGATGCAGGGATGGTTCAATATAAGGAAATCCATCAATGTAATCCACTATATAAACAATCTCAAAGAAAAAAACCACATGGTCATCTCATTAGATGCTGAGAAAGCATTTGACAAAATTCAGCATCCTTTCATGCTAAAGGTCTTGGAAAGATCAGGAATTCAAGGCCCATATCTAAACATAGTAAAAGCAATTTACAGCAAACCGGTAGCCAGCATCAATCTAAATGGAGAGAAACTTGAAGCAATCCCACTAAAATCAGGGACTAGACAAGGCTGCCCTCTCTCTCCATATCTTTTCAATATAGTACTTGAAGTTCTAGTTAGAGCAATTAGACAACAAAAAGAGCTCAAAGGGATACAAATTGGAAAGGAAGAAGTCAAACTATCACTATTTGCAGACGATATGATAGCATACTTAAGTGACCCAAAGAACTCCACCAGAGAACTCCTACAGCTGATAAACGACTTCAGCAAAGTGGCCGGATATAAAATCAACTCAAGCAAGTCAGTAGCCTTCCTATACTCAAAGGATAAGCAGGCTGAGAAAGAAGTAAGAGAAATGATACCCTTCACAATAGCCACAAACCATATAAAATATCTTGGCGTGACTCTAACCAAACAAGTGAAAGATCTGTATGACAAGAACTTCAAGTCTCTGAAGAAAGAAATTGAAGAAGACCTCCGAAGATGGAAAAATCTGCCATGCTCATGGATTGGCAGGATTAATATAGTAAAAATGAGCATCTTGCCAAAAGCAATATACAGATTCAATGCAATTCCCATCAACATCCCAACTCAATTCTTCATAGAGTTAGAAAGAGCAATTCAAAAATTCATCTGGAATAACAGAAAACCCAGAACAGCTAAAACTATTCTCAAGAGTAAAAGAACCTCTGGGGGAATCAGTATCCCGGACCTCAAGCAGTACTGCAGAGCAATAGTGTTAAAAACATAATAAATTCATACAGTGACAGGCAGGTAGATCAATGGAATAGAATTGAAGACTCAGAAATGAACCCACACACATATGATCACTGATCTTTGACAAATGATTTAAAACCATCCAGTGGGAAAAAATAGCCTTTTCAACAAATGGTGTTGGTTCAACTGGAGGTTAGCATGCAGAAGAATGGAAATTGATCCATTATTATTTCCTTGTACAAAGCTCAAGTCCAAGTGGATCAAGGACCTCCACATAAAACCAGACACACTGAAACTAATAGAAAAGAAACTGGGGAAGAACCTTGAGTACATGGGTCCAGGGGAAATTTTCCTGAACAAAACACCAATAGCATATGCTCTAAGATCAAGAATTGACAAATGAGACCTCATAAAATTACAAAATTTCTGTAAGGCAAAGGACACTGTCAATAGGACAAAATGGTAATGAACAAATTGGGAAAAGATCTTTACCAACCCTACATTTGACAGAGGGCTCATATCCAATATATACAAAGAACTCATGAAGTTAGAGTAAAGAGAACAAAATAATCTATTAAAAATGGGGTACAGAGCTAAACAAAGAATTTTCAACTAAGGAATATTGAATGGCTGAGAAGCACTTAAACAAATGTTCAATATCCTTAGTCATCAGAGAAATGCAGATCAAACAATCCTGAGATTCCACCTCAGGCCAGACAGAATGGCTAAGATCAAAAACACAGGAGACAGCAGGTGCTGGCAAGGATGTGGAGAAGGAGGTCCAGGACAGCCAGGGCTACACAGAGAAACCCTGTCTTGAAAAACCAAAAAAAAAAAAAAAGAGAGAGAGAAGGAGGAACACTCCACCACTGCTGGTGTGATTGCAAGCTGGTACAACCACTCTGGAAATCAGTTTGTGGTTTCCTTAGAAAATTTGGCATGATACTATGGGAGGACCTTGCTATACCCCTTCTGGGCATATACCCAGAGGATTCTCCAGCACATAATAATGATCCGTGCTCCACTATGCTCATAGCAGCCTTTTTTATATTAGCAATAAACTGGAATGAACCCAGATGTCCCTCAACAGAGGAATGGATACAGAAAATCTGGCATATTTACAAAATGGAATACTACTCAGTTATTAAAAACAATGAATTCATGAAATTCTTAGGCAAATGTGTAGAACTGGAAAATATCATCCTGAGTGAGGTAACCCAGTCACAAAAGAACACACATGGTATGGACTCACTGATAAGTGGATATTAGCCCAGAAGTTTGGAATACCCAAGACATAATTCACAGATCAATAGACACTTAAGAAGAAGGAAGGACAAAGTATGGATACTCTGGCTCTACTTAGAAGGGAGAACAAAATAACCACAGAAGGAGATACAGAGACAAAGTATGGAGCAGAGTCTGAGGGAAAGACCATCCAGAGACTGCTCCACCTAGGGACCCATCCCACATAGGTTACAAAACCCAGACACTACTGTGGATGCCCACAAGTGCTTGCTGACAGGAGCCTGATATAGCTGTCACCTGGAAGACTCTGATAGTGCATGACAAACACAGAGGGGAACACTCTCAGCCAAGCTTTGAACTGAGCACAGGGTCCCCAATGGAGGAGCTAGAGAAAGGACCCAAGGAGCTGAAGGGGTTTGCAGAGTCACAGAAGGAACAACTATATGAGTCACCCAGTACCCCCAGAGCTCCCAGGGACAAACCATCAACCAAAGAGTACACATGGAGTTACCCATGGCTCCAGATGCATAGGCAGCAGAGCATGGCCTTGTTGGACATCAAAGGGTGGAGAGCCCCTTTGTCCTGGGAATGCTCTATGCCACAGTGTAGGGGAATATGAGGACAGGTAAGTGGTAGTGGGTTGATTGTGGAACAGGGGGAGGGGAGATGTGTTAGGGGATTTTCGGGGGGGGAAGCAGGAAGGGGATAACATTTGAAATGTAAATAAAGAATATATCTATTAAAAAATTACAAAAAAAGGAACTTCAAGTTTCTGAGGAAAGAAATGATTGAAAGCCTCAGAAGATGGAAAGATCTCCCATGCTCACAGATTGGTTGGTTTAACATTTAAAAAAATGGTCATCTTACCAAAAACAATCTACAGATTCAATGCAATCCCCAACTCAACTCTTCAAATAGATAGAAAGAACAATTCTCAAGTTCATATAGAATAACAAAAATCCCAGAATAGTGAAAACAATTTTTAACAGTTAAAAAAAAAAAAAACAACAACTTCCTGGGGGAAATCACCATCCCTGACCTCAAGTTATACTACAATGCAATAGTGATTAAAAAAAATGCATGGTATTGGCACAGAGACAGACAATGGAAGATCAGTGGAATAGAAGTGAAGTCCCATAATTAAAGCTACATACCTATGGCCAATTGATATTTGCCAAAGAAGCCACAAACATATAGTGGAAAAAAGAAAGCATCTTCATCAAATGGTGCTGGTCTAACTAGTGATCTTAATGAAGAAGAATACAAATTGATCCATTTTTGTCTCCTTGTATAAAGCTCAAGTCCAAGTGGATCAAGGACATCCACTTAAACCCAATAGTCTGGATTTAATAGAAGAGAAAGTAAGAAATAGCCTGGAACATATTCACACAGGGGAAATTTTCTGAACAGAACAACAATGGCTCAGGCTACTCTGGAAAGCTGTCTGGTGGTTCCTCAGAAAACTGGACATGACATTCCCGGAGGATCCTGCTATACCACTCCCGGGCATATACCCAGAGGCATCCCCTGCATGCAATAAGGACACATGCTCCACTATGTTCATAGCAGCCTTATTTATAATAGCCAGAAGCTGGAAAGAACCCAGATGTCCCTCAACAGAGGAATGGATTCAGAAGATGTGGTATATTTACACAATGGAATACTACTCTGCAATTAAAAACAATGAATTCACGAAATTCCTAGGCAAATGGTCAGAACTGGAAAATATCATCCTTAGTGAGGTAACCCAATCACAAAAGAACACACATGGTATGCAGTCACTGATAAGGGGATATTAAACCAGAATCTCAGAATACCCTAGATACAATTCGCATATCAATAGATTTCCAAGAAGATGGAAGGAGAGACCCCTGTTCCTGGAAAGAGTGGATGTAGGGGAATGCCAGGACAGAAAAGCGAGAGGGGGTTGAATGTGGAACAGAGGGAGGGAAGGGGGCTTATGGGACTTTCGGGGAGGGAGGAAATGGGAAAGGGGAAATCATTTGGAAAGTAAATAAAAAAACTTAGAAAATAAAAAAAAATTGACAAATGGAACCTCATGAAATGGAAAAGTTTCTGTATTGAAAGGACAAAATAGCAACCAACAGATTATATACAAAGAACTCAAGAAGTTAGACTCCAGAAAACCAAATAGCCCAATTAAAAAATGGGGTAGAGTTAAACAAATAATTTTTAACAGGGGAATCTTGAATGGCTGAAAAGCACCTAAAGAAATGTACAATATCCTTAGACATCAGGGAAATACAAATCAAAACAACCTTGAGATTCCACCTTATACCAATCAGAATGGCTAAGATCAAAAACTCACGCAACAGCAGATGCTGGTGAGGATGTGGAAAAAGAGGAACATTCCTCTACTGCTGGTGGGATTGCAAACTGGTACAACCACTTTGGAAATCAATCTGACAGTTTGTGCTGAAACTATTCATTTGAAAGTATTATGCTGAGTGAAGTAACTCAGATCCTAAAGGACATACATGGTATACACTCACTGTTAAATATATATTAGCACCAAAGTTCAGACTACCCGAGATATAACTCACAGATCCTATGAAGCTTAACAAGAAGGAAGACCAAAGTGTTCAGGCTTCAATCCCACTTAAAAGGGGAACAAATTCATCACAGGAAAACGAGGGAGTGAGGGACCTATGTGGGAAAATGGAGGGTGGTTGCAGGATCAGGCATGTGAAGAGACAGGAGAGAAGTCCAGTGGGCCAGGAACATGAATAGAAATATGTAGCAGTGTTGGGTGGGGAATGGGAGAACCACTAGAAAGTCCCAGACACCAGGGATGAGAGAGTCTCCCAGGACCCAATCAGGATGACATTAGCCCAAACACCTAATAGTGGGGAGATAGAATCTGAAGAGACCCCATCCAGTAGATAGACATGCACCCAGTTGAGAGATGGGGCCACCCACCCATCCCAAAATATTTAACTCAGAATTGTTCCTGTCTAAAGAAAATGCTGGGAAAAAAATGGAGCAGAGACTGAAGGAAAGGTCATCTAGACACCACCAAACCTTGGGCTCCATCCATCTGCAGACACCAAATGCAGACACTATTTCTGATGCCAAAATGTGCTTGCAGACCGGAGCCTGGTATGGCTGTCTACTGAGAGGCTCTGCCATTTTCTGACTAAGACAGATGCAGATACTCACAGTCAACCATTGGACTGAGTGGGGGACCAAAGGACTTTGCACTCCCTTAGGAAGAACAACAGTATCAACAAACTGGAACCCTCAGAGCTCCCTGGGACTATGCCACCAACCAAAGAGTATACATGTGCTGGTCTGTGACTCCTGCTACATATGATGCCTTATCTGGAGTCAGTTGGAGGGGAGGAGATTGGTCCTGTGGAGGCTGGATACCCCAGAAAAGGGATATGCTAGAGGGACAAGGTGGGAATGGGTGGGGGAGTACCCTCTTAGAAACAAACAGGAGGGGGGAGTGGGTGGGGAGTTCATGGAGGGGAGATCGGGAGGGGGACAACATTTGAAATGTAAATAAATAAAATTACTAATAACAAAACAAAACAAAACCACACCCAGCCAGATCTGCTGATGACAGCTTGATGCAGGCATCCAGACTCCTAGAGTTACACTTGAGAAGTCTTCAAATCAGCAGCCAAGTTTGAAAGAGCATTTTAAATGGGCAATTCTTTCCTATCCTTGGCCTCTCAGCTCTCACTGAACAACTTTCAACAGGCAGACTGTAGATACTGTCCATGATGCAGGTGAATCCCTTAGGTCTGTCAAATCAACCTGTTCCAAAGGTCGTCCTGATAGTAGTTTGTCCTAAATGTCTTAGATAAAATCTGCTAAGGCAGGAAAAGCCCAGGAAGACTCCTTCATACCCTGCTCCCTGAAGGCTGTTATTAATGTAATGTAACCAATGTCTTCCAGTTGTTACTACTAAAGTAACAACTGGAACTAAAGTATTTGAACACTTGTCTGATTTATAGTTGGGATTCCTTGGTGAGTCTCGTTGAGATTTCTTTTCTCTAACCAATGATCTCTTCAGCAGGCTTTCTCTCCCTCCATGTGGCTTGTGTGGCAAAGCATACTTTCTCCTTGCTAATTCTCTACCCTTTATTTGTAGTTTTGTTCTGTGGGGATCGCAACCCTATGGTGTGTAAAATGTAGCACATATCAAAAACTGCCGATTCTCTTTCAAAGCAAAGTGAGAGAGGAGCCAAGTTTCAGGGGTGTGCTTAATTTGAAAAATTGGTTAAGAACTCTTGCATGCAGGGAAGCATCTGGGATGTTTGAAAACTGACATTGATGTTCCTAGCTGGAGAGAGGAGGCTGTTGACCATTGTTGAATGTGGCCATGCTGCATTCACTCATTTACTTTATTTTCCCAAAGGCATGCATCTTCTGTGCCCTTGCTCATTGAGGGGCATTTAAAATAATGCCATGTCTCTCTAGTTATCTGGCATGGGAGGAGAGTAACTAGAGAAGATCATGATGCGAGGGTACCTGGCGCTCCGATCCTGTCATACATCACTCTCATTCCTCCACTGCTGTTACAAATGCTAAGTGGCAGCCTCAGCAGAATTCTCCCCGTGGAGTCTCCAGCAGGAGTTTCCTTGACTGTTTAATTATCAGATCTGAACAGATGGCAGAGTCTGAAACTTTCTGAATAGATAACTTTCTAATCACTCCTGCTATGCTTCCTAATTCTAGCTGGATCAATCAGCGTTAGACTCTGATAGTTTTAAGAAATCTCCAATTTGGCCCATGAGACTATTACTGATTATGGTTTCTTATAGTTTAATATGAGGGTAATTTTCCTTGTCTGTAATACTTTTAAGTGATTGAAGTGACAGACTGTGACAGATTGATAGCCATGGTGGATGGATGGTGGAGTAAATAGACTTAGGCCCTGACAATGCTTTTGTGTATACTTAGCCTGTGTTAGAAAGAGCACAGTTAAGAGTTTCAGGTTTGTGTGTATATTATTCCTATAGATTATAGACTCTGAAATTTGGGCTGCTGAGCACCTATACTTCATGGTCTTGGCTGCTGTTGTGGCTATTGTAACATCTTCTTGAGATGATATGCTCATTTATAGAGTAGTGACTGTTGAGAGCTCAAGACTGGGTTCCTTTCTAAGACAGTGGTCCTAGGTCACTTCAGCAGAGGAAACTCTTTCCATCTACATTAGTCCTTCTCAAGGCACTAGTACAATGACCCAAGAGGGTATGCAAAGTTCATCCTTTTGTCTCACTCTTGAACAATTCTGAAAAAATACCCCAGGTCTGAAATTGTGTATAGGACTGGTTGAAGCCTCTGTGGTGATTGTACTGCAAGCCATCCTCTCAGGCTACTGTCTTCATTCTATTACAGGTGACATTTACCTAGAACACTCACCTATGGAACTAATATGAATTTTAAAATAAGACACTGCTTCTTTTTAGTTGATGCCCTAATTAAACATCTTTCATCACCAAACGGAACATAGTGCCAGAAATGGGTTACATGTAGTTTATTTGTTGGACAAAGAGGCCCCATGGAAACTCTCAAACATTTTGGCTATTACCAAGACCATTGGTAGCGCTCTACAAACTGATGGTAAGGTCCTATTACTGAAGATAATGCTTACATGTACAACTGAACACAGAGAAGTTGACTGGTGCCTAACTAGAGCCTTCACCCATACTGACTAGTGTTTATGACACTGGAATGTACTCTGCATGATACCAGAGGAGAAGGGTAATCATCAATAGAGTCAAAGTACTTTGACCTGCACTGATGATCTGACTGCAGATTTACTTGTGTAATGGTGGCATAAATGCTTTGTGAGTAACTAACATTATATGACTGGTTTAAGGGCTACTCCATGAGGCAGAACCAGTGTCTGATTCTGCTCTGGTAGCCAAGAACCTAGGGTGAGATAGGCTTTGGGACTAGGAGAGAAAATAAATAGTATTGTTCTGATAAAGGACCATAGTAATCAAGTGACCCCTAGTGGTATTCTGCTATAACCATAATTTAATTAATTATCCTTAGTGGTTATGAGCACACAGTGCAGACTGAGCACTTTCACTGCCACCTTCCTGACATCCCTGTTCACCTCACATGCTTTATATATTGAGTGAATTTGTCATTTATAAAATATTTAATTTGATATTTATCTACTCTTGTTACTTTATAATCTTTTTCTTTTGGTGTTTATTTAAAAATTTAAAAATAACCCTTGCTGACAAAAAAGGCCTTTATCTAATAATCAGAAATCTGAAGGAAAATGTTAAATTATTAATAGTTTCCAACATATCGAGATGATTCTTGATATGTTTGGGAATGGTATTTTTTCCTTATTTGAGTTTTTTCAAGTTTACTTTTAGATTTCTTTTTCTGTTGTGTATGCATGTGTGTGTTCATGCACCTGACACAGGGCAAGCACATGTGGGTCTGAGCACAACTTGGAGGAGTCGGTTCTTTCTCTCCAGCAAGATTCTTATGCAATATGAGCACTTAACTCACACAGGTATTCCCCAGGTACAGGTCACAGTTAGGTGACTGGGTCTCTGCTTTTCAAAAGCTTATGTCTATGGAGAAGACATAACTAATTCACATTCAAGTCTATAACTCACTGTAATAGTACATTGAGAAAACTACACACTCTATGTTGGTAAGAAAATGTGGGAACGTAGTACTAAAGGAGGTCAGAGAAATAATAGTGGTTGTAATTTGCGTAATGTTTTTTAACAGGGTTGGTAAATGATTGAAAGGCACTGGATGGACAGTTTAGAGTATGTAGACTGTGCTCACTCTGTTGAGTGATACAACTCTACCAAATAAATGTATTCGTGGAGGTATATTAAAAAAGATGATATTTTAAAAAGCAGACAGCAGACTGATTTTGACCCCGGTTAAAAAGGCTAGTTCAGTTTCTTATCTGGTAAGGCTACTGAGGTAGTTCAATCAGTAAAAGAATTGGTTATTGGGATAACCAGAGCTTGATTTCTATGATGCACATGGTAAAAAAGAGAGAACTGATTTCGCTAAGTCATTTTCTAACATCCATGTGTATGAGCATGCTTGCACATGGGCACACCATACACACACACACACACACACACACACACACACACACACACATGCAGAGAGAGAGAGAGAGAGAGAGAGAGAGAGAGAGAGAGAGAGAGAGTAAATAAATGTAAAAACCTTGAAAATGAATTCATTAGTAGATGTTAGGCTGCACTGAGAAAAAGAATGCACACATAGCTAAATGTCAAAGTTATGGTTGAAGGTCTCCCTTCCTCCCCTGCTTTTCTCCTTTCAATAAATTCTTTCTTCTTTAGCTATTCAAGAAAGAAGAAGCTCCTGTATTCTTGTTATCTTTCTTCTATCATCCAGACAGGCAATAACTTTGTGCCCCCCTTTTCTTGTCTTATTTTACTTTATAAAAATGCCATAGAATGTATTTGTCTCAGAAGTTCTCAGAAATACTGCTGTATATTGGAATCAACATTATAGTTTCTTTTGAATGCAAATGCTGTCTCTACTCTTGCCCTTGCTGTAGTATGGTAGAACAAAATTGTTGTTCTCTATTGACTGTGTACACTTCTCATGTATTCATGAAAATAATTTTCTAAAATTGTGCTTTAATTCTGCAATGAAAGTTTGGACATTTAGAAGACACACTTTTATTTTCCTTTTTTTTTAGAATGCTCATTGCCCTATTCACGTTTGTTTGTTGCTCTAACATATACCATTAACTTGAAGATGCTGTTGCTTACAGTAAAGTTTAAAAATACTGAAGTCTATTTAGGATGAAAACTGTGGCTTCTAAGAAGTCATAACTCTCTTCACATTCTACATGTCACTGTCCCCAAAGGAGCTTTTGGAATTTATTTGAAAGTAAATTTATATACTTGTGATACTTAACACAAATGATAAATACATTATGATGGATTTGGCAGTGAAGAAAAGTTAAAAAATTATTTTCCAGAGATCAGCGAGAAGAAAACCATGCAAATGAATCCAGGACGATTTGCTAAATAAAAATTTTCTTCAAGTGCTCCAGGATCACTGCATTTTACACATAAAAATCATACTTTGTCACCATACCTAGGCTGAGTCAGCTATAAAGAGCTGTTACAATGGATAATAATCAATCACCTTTTGCAGTCGTAAAGGATCAAATTACATAGTTAGCATATTTTATGCAGGAACATACTGCAGAGTCTGTACTTGATGATAATGATATAAGTTTGACACTTTTTATCTGAATGTAATTTAGAGCAGTGTGGAATCATAATAAGTTAAGACTTCAATTATTTACAACTTTTCATTATCTACCACTACTAAGTCTTCTTCTTCTCTTTTTCTCGGAGACACAGTCTTTCTGTGAGACACAGCTGGTTCTGAACTCTTGATACCTTTGTTTTGGTCTCCCAAACATTGCGATTAGAGGTTTGTATCACAACACATGTGGCCTCTGGATATGTCTTATGTTGACTTCGCTTCTGACCTATGATTAGAAGCCCATATTAGTTACATTTCTCATTGTTACGATAAAATATTTGTCAAAGCAAAGTAAAGAAAGAAGAATTTAGAAGTTGCCATGGCAAAAACAAGGAGTAAGTAGTCACATTGCTCCTGCAGTTAGGAAATAGGGAGAAAAATGCCAACTTTCTCCCTTTTCCATATTTATTTAGTCTGAAACCATAATCCATGGAATGGTGCTGCCACATGTATGTGGACATTTACTACTTAGTTAAACCTGTTGAAACCTTATAAACAAATGGGAATTCCTAATCCAATAAACTTTGATAATCAACCCTTACAAATCCACTACCTATCTTGACATGCAATCCTCAACTTTAAACTACAACATTAAATGTGTGGTCCTTAGCTCATGAATCTCTCATAATGCAAAATAATTTAGTTAGTTTGCAAGCGTGTCTTTACAGTTACAATACTATTCCAAAGCTCAAAGTCCAGTTTCCATCCTGAAACTCAGACAATCTCTTAATAATCAGCCTGCATTTAAATACCACAACTACCTCCACCTCTGCTACCACCACCACCACCATTACCACCACCACCATCACCACCACCACCATCACCACCACCACCACCACCACCATCACCACCACTACCACCACCATCACCACCACCACCATCACCACCATCACCACCACCACCATCACCACCACCACCACCACCACCATTACCACCACCACCATCACCACCACCACCACCACCATCACCACCACCACCATCACCACCACCACCACCACCACCACCATTACCACCACCACCATCACCACCACCACCACCACCATCACCACCACCACCATCACCACCACCACCACCATCACCACCACTACCACCACCACCATCATCATCAAAAATAACTGAAATGATTGTTCATTTCTTTCTGGTGTCAGTCATCAGGTTAGCTAGAGGAGTGCATATAAATATACCAAGAATCTGTGGAGCAAGAATCAGACCCATGTGGTACTTATTCTTCTGAGAGTCTGCTGTTGGCAGTCACCAGCTCTCTGTGTTGTCTAGGTCTCCGGACTCCAACTAGTATGATAAAGTGTGAAAGCTGAGATACAACACAAGAAAAGTTGTGTCATATACAGGATTTATGTCTAGCACAGAGGTTGCAAACAACCAGTTCCTAAGGGTGCAATTTATAGTAGGCCTATTCATTATTGTGTTAAACAGCTAAAGTTTACCCAAAGCCTTTAGTTTGTTGTTGAAGCACTTGGTTACTACTTTGGGGCTTTGAGAGTCCTGATTTCTTACTTGGCTGGTGAAAATTTTGCATATACATTTTTTGATGTTTTCCTCATTGATATATCTCATAAAGCTATCAGAAGAAATTCTGATACACAAGGAATCATCAAACCACAACCACAGGGAGATATGTGGGCTGATATCTCCAGGAGCAAAAGCTGTGAGTTTTGTGCCCTTGTAGTCAGAGATGATGGGAATTCACTTGGAGAAACTTACCATAAGGTTGTAAGCTATGTAATGAATTCTGGAGGTGGGGTTCAATTAATTCCAACTACATGAACTTACAAAACATTTCGATCAAGGTGTTAGTTTGTGACAATCAAGTATCCTGTAGTCATGTAATGAGTATGGATGACTAAAGATCAGTCTTAGACAAGTCAACTCATCTTGGGTCAGTTTATGTTATTCATTCCCATAAAATTAAGAAAAGTTAGCTAGTGGCATTATGATTTCATTTTGCAATCTAATCTTTAGTTTTTTGTCTGCAGTTACTCTTCTTCCTGGTAAATTATCTTGGAAGACATTGCCATTCCATAATGACCACACACATGGCCACATTGTCTTACTTCTGTTTATGTCATGCCTTGGTAAACTAATGTTTCCCACAGTGACTTTGAGTATGAAAGAAATATAAGATGAATTGCTCTTTTCACCTTATCACAGATCTAAGTTTTCTCTCTTAAGCACAGATGGCTAGATTTCAAAATCTTATTGATATTTTCCTTCAACTGATTTCCTCTTTGAATTTTAAAATGATGGTTTTATTCATTTCCTGAAAATACTCATAGAAGAATCAAAAATTCTTTTCTTTTCATCAAAACAGATCATACTGTGACTAGAAGGTATTTTACTAAAGTAATATATCTCTGTAAAATAAGGGACAACAACAACAATACCATGTTGCATTTGCCAATATGCAGTGGCACATGGTTATCATCCTCTTTTCAAATGTGGCCAATGATAAAACTGCAAGGAAAGAAAGGACTGAACCATGACTGAGGTTCTGTGGGGAAAACACCAAATTCTGGAGCACAGGTTCAGTGTCTGGGCCTTGGATGGCATCATATAAGCTCAAATGAGCTTAAAAAGATTGTCTCATTACTCTGCCACCATTAGTAGATGTGACTTCTCTTTTTACCTGTTCCAATTCAGCTTTCCTTGATGGATGCCTTTAGTTTGTTTATTTTTGTGAATCTCTCTCTCTCTCTTTCTCTCTTTCTTTCTGTCTCTCACTCTCTCTTTTCCTCCAAGATTTATTTATTTTGTATAGTGTTTTGCTTGCATATATACCTGAATGCCAGAAGAGGATGCCAGATATCACTATGGTTATAAGCCACCATGTGATTGTCAGGAATTGAATTCAGGACTTCTGGAAGAGCAGCCAGTGATCTCAATCTCTGAGCCATCTCTCCAGCCCCTCTGTGTACCTCTTAACCCTTCCTCATCAGAGAGTCTTATTTTTACTTTATACTTTTTTATTTTTTGACAGTAGCTGGCCATTACCACAGAGTCATGCTGAGAACAAAAGACTTTGGAGTGACCTCTAGATGGCATGTGTATCTATATGATACTCCCTCATGCGAAGGCACAGGGATAATTGTGCAAGAGGGAGCAGAAACCTGTTAAGAGCCAAAGGAGCATGTTCCTCCACCCACCTACCCACCCACCCACTCCCACCTCCCCACCCTCAATTCTCCTGGGGAGGGGGGATAGGAGAGGGAATTTCCTGGAGAGGGGGAAACCAGGTAAAGGGATAACACTTGAAATGTAAATAAAATAATAATAATAATAATAATAATAATAATAATAATAATAATAATAATAATGATTATGATGATGATGGGCCAAAGGAAGAAGATGACTACAGTAAAACCATGGTTTCCAGTCACCCCAGTGCAGTTGCACATATGAACTCAGAGTAGACATGACAGTATGCACAGGACCTTTTAAAGATCAACCAAGACAAAATCCCAGTTTGAAGGGGAGACAGTTTCATGAAGTCCTATCCCCGGCCATAAAGATACTGGGAATGATGACTACTGGAGGAAAAAGAGCCTGTTTTCTCATGGAATGTAAGCTATAGAGGCTAATCATGCTTCAACATATGGTTCTAAACTCATACATATATAGACAGCATTAAAAGACCCAGTAGTTTTAAAAACAAACAAATAAAAAAAATACAAACTTAATAGCACATAAAGTTGATGGGGAGAAATGCGGTGGTGGTGGGGACAAGGGAGAAGTTCTATAGAAGAGAACAAGATGTAGATCTGACCAAAAATATCGTGTATAAAATTCTCAATAATAAGTAATCATTATTAAAAATAAATAATAAAAATGATAAAAAGAAACGATTGGTCTTTTATCTTGTTTTACTTTTACCTATTACAATGCATAGAATTCTTGGATGACCCTCTGTTTCTGTGGATTTAAATACTACTAGGATTTTGATTTGTTTGAAACTCAAGGTCATTAAATGACCTTCAGTATTTTCACAAATGAGAGCTCATTCCATCCATTATAGACCATCCACTCTCTTTTATTCATGGAGAGCTTGGAACAGAGATAGAGAAGAGAGAAAAAAATTCTGGGTGAAAGTGAATGGTAGGTTTATGTCCTTATATATAGAAATTTCCACATTCTAGAGATTGTTCCTCCTCTATCTCCTTTGAGGCTGTTGTCTTTCATCAATATTTATTGATGGCCCAATCACTTTGACACTCACAGTCTGTTTCTTACACCAGGACACTTTCATCTAAACTCAATTTTCTCCTCCTACATTGATTCCATCCTTGTCTGTTTTGCTCACCATGCCCAAGTTATTTTTGTAGTGAATTAATCAATACATATCACTCCATTAATTAAAACCCTTGGCTGATTTGTACTTTCTTATAATAGAGATGGTATAAACTTCCTGTTTTCAATTCCTTCATAGCTTGTCTGCTTACTATCCATCCACCCTTTTGTATTTCCTTTCATACACTCCTGGTAGCCTACCTTACGCTAGATGTTGCAAGCATTAGTTATTAGTTTTTGTAATATCCTGTCATATGCTGTACTTTATATCTCTGTATTCATGAGTTATCACAAAAGGTACAGTCTAGTTGATTAATTTTGAAACCTAAACGTCGTGACTGTAAATATGTAACAGTATCCATATTATTTAACCACTCTATGGCTCAATTGATTTTCATGTGAATGTGTATATTTACCAAGAAGAATTCATAATTCACGTGTTTATTTTGAAGATAATAGGAAGCATGTCTGAAGCGTAGGAGTTGCAATATACACACGATCCACCACTGTCACTCTAAATGCTTTGCTTTCTGGGTTAACAGAATGAACTTCTATACAAGAAGTTCCATTACATGCATTTTCACTGTAACATTTATTGGAACACATATCATTCTTTATGTAGTTTCTTCCTCCTATTAGTCTGAGTTTATTTTGGAAAAAGAATAGTCTTTTATATATTTTTTCTATACATAATAGATACTTAATTTGTCGAATGAATGAGTCAATTAAGAAACATAGAGACTTATATATGATCTGTGTAAAGGCTCTTACCTGAGAAAGTTTCAAGTGCATGCAAAACTAGAGATGCTGATGCAAGGAATACTCAAACTCACATACTCCAAACGAAGCTCCACACACTGCTGCTCCTTGATTTTTGACAGTGATTGTTTTTGGGGTGTGTGTGTGTGTGTGTGTGTGTGTGTGTGTGTGTGTGTGTATACATAGAATACCTGAGGACAACGCCAGGTATTATTCTTCACGAGCTTGTCTACTTGTTTTTTTTAAATTTTTATTTATTTATTGAGATTATGCTATAATTATCTCATTTCTCCCTTCCCTTCTCTCTCTTCAAACACTTTAATATACCACTTCTGCTCTCTCTCAAATTCATGACCTCTTTTTCATTAATGTATATTAATTAAATGTCATTAAATATATATGTTGAATCTCTGATCTAGAACTCTGGAGAAGGAATTTATTTGTCTCTTACCCCATCCCCTACCCCCACTAGCACCAAGATTACTAGCCCACAAATCAACCCTAGCTTTTTACCTGAGTTCATGGGATGAGCTCAGACCTTATGCTTACAAGGTTCACTTTTGCTAAGTGAGCTATCTTCTCTATTCCTTTACAGAGCATTTAAAACAAATACCAGATATTATACTCTTAATTCTTAAATGAATCACTATGTATTTTTTAAAATAGCATTATTTTAAACACAATGATAGTGAATAAATTTTCCATCTATTATTGAAGAAACATTATGCTTTTAAATGCTTTCAATTGTTTCGATTGTTTGTTCTTAGGTTATTTATATTAATGTCCTCGCATCACAGTTTATGGTCTCAAACTGTTAGTTTTAAATAGCATATTTTCTTTTACCATTTATTATTATATAAGGAGGTCATTTGTAGAAACAATTGTAAAAAATTTCCTACAATTTAGGAATTAGAGGATTTGAATTTTATGCTATTTTAAAAAACCTTCACCTTTTCCTCTTTTGTTAAAGTTTTCTTTAGAGGGTTGGTTAAACTCAAGCTTAGTTTCCCATGGGAAACTACAGATTCTAGTTAACTTCTAATTAAATTGCTTAAGTAGGATTACAATGTGTTATTGTGTGTTTGATAAGATTTATTAGTGAAGTTTGAGGAATTTAAACTCCATTCATTCATTTTTAAACCTTTCCAAAAGCCTATATAGTACAATGTTTTTATGATACACCACTAATCACTGTCTTGAATCATTCTTTCACCAGGAGTTACAAAATAGTAAATTTTCTCATTCCATGTATGTTTAATTAATCTTCTATTCATTCACTTTACATCCTGATCACAGCCTCCTAGTCCCACCCTCCCAACCCCCTACTTCCATTCCCCCTCCATCTCTCCTCAAAGAAGAGGGGATATCCCTCTGCCCCCATATCAACCTGCCATGATCCATCTTGTCTCATCAGGATTGAAGGCATCCTGTCACACTGAGGCCAGACAAGCCAGCTCAGCTACGGGAAATGGATTCAAAGGTAGACAACAGAGTCCCAGTGAGGTCAGAGATAACCCTCGCTCCAATTGACATGAAAACCAAGCTGCACATCTGCTACCTATGTGTAGGGAGCCTAAGTCCAGTCCACACAAGCTCTTTGGCTGGTGGTTCCATCTCTGTGAGCCCACATGGGCCCAGGTTAGTTGGCTCTGAAGATCTTCTTATGGTGTCCTTGATCATTCTGGCTCACCCAGTCCTTCTCCGATTCCTCCACAAGATCCCCCAAACTCTGCCTAATGTTTGACTGTGGGTGTCTGCATGTACTTCCATCAGCTGCTGGATGAAACCTGTCTGCAAGCATAGCAGAGTATAGAACCTCAGTGCCATCATCTTCTTCAAACTTGAAATTTCTACAAAACAAAATAATTCTGACTTATAGAATATATATTATTATAAAACAGAAAAATTATTTGTACATAATTTAATGGATCAACAGAGACGTTAAGATTTGAAATAATGAATCAAGCTAATTAACACCTTTATCATCTCAAATAATGAATTTTGAGACACAGAGTTTGGAAAATTATTCTCCTTTGCTGTTACTCTGTTGTGTGTTACAGGCTTCAAAGAAAGCCTTATTCCCATATAATGAAGTCTTTGCATTTATTTAATGGGAATAAAGGCAGATCATCCAACTTTGAAAATAAATCAGTTTCTTTCTTATAATTTACTAGATGTTACAGGGAAAGGATCAAAGTTAAAATAGTTTTAAGAAACTAAAAATCCAGTAGCACATCTGTATATTTTGTACTAATGGTACCAGTCTCCCAGTATTAGAGTCCAAATACATATTTAAAATCTACATACATTCCCTACACATAAACAGAATGAATTCTGAACTTCTTCAGTAAAATTCATGCTCATTAGTACAGTTCTGATTTTCTGCTTTGAACCAGCACAACATTCTGGAGAAAAGAGGCAGATTTGCAAAGCACTGTGGAGCGGTGGCTCCTTGGTAATAAGAACTGCATCCTTCAGTGATGCAGCTCCAACCCTTCTTTCTTTCTGTACCTGCCCCAGCTTCCTGGTCCCGGGCTCTGTAGGCAGACTGCCTGCCTCAGATGAGAAATAGAACAAGCCAACTGCCTTGTGCACACACACATAATTTCTAGGATAGGCAATGTGCTTTGTAGATGTTTTGTTTTGTCTTTTCCTTTATTGAAAATATTTTTTTCTCACATCATATATTCTGATTACTGTTTCTTCCATCTACCCAGTTTTATTCCTCCCAGTTCCTTCTCCCCTCACCTACCATACTGATCCACCCTGTTTGTCTCTCAGGCTTCTAAGAAAACAAAAACTAACATACTGGTATAGAACAAAAGAAACAAGAAAAAGAGCCCCATAAAAGGTAAAAGAAGCAGATATAGATGCAGAGACACTCATACTCACACTCAAGAGTCCCATAAAATCTCTATACTGTGTACCATAGTTTATAACCAAAGGAACTGTAGGGGAAAATGAGAAAAAATATAAATAAGGTAAATTAAAAAATTTAAAAGCTTAGACTTGACTTTATGGAACAAGGAACCCCCAAAGCTGCCCTTGAGTTTATTTTCTATTGGCTGTTTACTGCTGGGTGTGTAGCCTACTGTTAAGAGAAATTTGTTTCCCTATGAGACTCCCTTGAAAAATCCCTAAATTTCATTTGCAAGTGGTTATAATTGGACCTATCTTCTAGCTTAGGGATGGGTCATGTGCTCACTTCTCTTTTCAGCTTAAGGACCCCATCTGGTGCAGACCCTCACTGACCTTGTGTATGCTGTTCTAGTCTCAGTGAGATCATAGAGGTATGGATCCTGCTGCTTTTGAGGGCCTTCTTTCCCTGGTGTCCTCCAGCACCTCTGCCTCTTTCTGCCTTCTCTTCCACAGAGAATCTGATCAGGTATTTAATGTAGACAACCCAGGGCTGAGTGTTTCAGAGTCTCTCTCTCTCTCTCTCTCTCTCTCTCTCTCTCTCTCTCTCTCTCTCTCTCTCTCTCTCTCTCTCTTCCCCCCCCCACCTCCCAGCTGAGATTCTTTGTATTTGTTCCAATCTGCCACAGGAGAAAACATCTCTGATGATAACTGAGCAAGACACTGATCTATAAGTATAGTCAAATGTCATTAGGAGTAATTTGTAAATTTTTGCTATGTTCTTTGAATGGAAGAGTAATATTTGCTTTTACTTTGATTTCAGTATAGTCTTCGGTTGTTGGTCACTCAAGCAGTGTAGTGTAGGGGTTCCATCTGGTGGAACGGGCTTTCATTCAAACCAGATATTGGTTGGTTTCTCCCACAAGCTTTTTGCCACCATTTCCCTAGCATATCTTGCAGGCAGCACATCATTGTAGATTGAAGGGTTTGTAGTGAGTTTTATTTTTAAGTTTCTCCTTTGGTAGTGTGCAGAATATGTTCCTGTACCAAAGACAGTAACACATAGAGGTGAAGTCTGTATGTAGGTACCAGCTCAACTTCTCCATGTTCTAAGAATTGTGTAGGGGTTATCTTCTGCCTTAAGTTTGTGAAGGGCAACCTACAGTTTTGGCAGCCTGCATTATTTGGGGGTTTCTAGGGAACCCCTTTGGGCAATAACTCAATTAGCTTTATTTTCTGGAAAAATAGATGTCTAGTTGGGACATTATTTGGTGATTTCATATTATATTATAATATAAAAATTAAGGAATTCCCTTCCTGATTCCTGAATTGTCTCTTCTCTATTTGATCTTCCCATTCCAGTATGATGTCTCCATCTATCCATAACTATCAATTCTGTTTTACTTACCATAGGAGATTTGTCTGTTTTAGTTTCTTAATCTCTATCTAACCTCTATGGTTCTGTAGATTGTAGCCTGTTTATCATTGACTTAGTAAGCAAAGTGTTTTTAAAGGAATGATTAAAAGGACTTTCATTACAGAACTGAAAATGGCAGAAAGCACTTTGCTCTTATTTAGAATTTGACCATGTTTGGAGGTTGATTTTTATTACAGGGCTCTTAAATTATCTTTTGTTCAATAAAATTATATAAAAATCATTAATAAAACACAAGTGTCCTTATATCAACATTCCTCTCTCCAACCTTTATGTTCTATTACTCTATAGCAAAAGAGGAGCTTTGAGCTCAGTTTTTCATACTATCTTCATTTTTTACCTTGTAAAAGTGGGAAATACTGCTCCTTAATTCTCAGAGGTGTGTTCAGCCACTAACATGAAGTCCAAGTTGGTGCTTACATATGGGCAAGGAGTATTGAGATTCTTTGTACAGATGAAATAAAGGATAAATAGAAGAGCCTCTTCTATTGACCCTGGAGCAAGATTGGAGTGAAAAGTCCCTTGTGGATTTGCCTGGTCTTTCTGGGTTGGAGATAGATGGCCACCTGAGAAAAGAAGAACACTTCCCCATGTTTGCTAACAGAGAGAGCCACACCATTGGTTTCTCTGTGATTTCTAATTTTTCCCTCTCTGAAATAAAGACAAATTCTGACATTGAAAAAACAAAACAAAACATATGGGCAATGATTACTTGTGATTCAAACCCCGAAGTAAAGAATCCTGGGCTGAAGTTTATATTTCATAATTTGTTCAATGTGTGTCTTTCTACATAGTACTCAACATCAGAAGATGTGTGGTTGTTTATAAAATAAAGAGGAAGACTTCATGCCTTCCCAATAGGGTCATCCTGAGAATTTCAGAATGCAGCACGTGCAGATGTTTTACCTAAGTCTTAGAAAGTACTAAGAATGTAACAAACATTAGCTATACTATTAATAGCTGGGGTTATTCATTGTATTAACCAAGAATATAGGAGACATGGTGATACATAACTTTAATTTCAGTACTTGGGAAGCAGACTAGGCAAATTTCTGAGTTCAAGGCCAGTGTGACTACACAAAGAAACTCTCTCTTGAAAAACCAGGCAGGGGAGAGAGAGAGAGAGAGAGAGAGAGAGAGAGAGAGAGAGAGAGAGAGAGAGAGAGAGAGAGAGAGAGAGAGAGAGAGAGAGGAGCCTGAAGAGAGGGCCCAGTAGTTAAGAGCACTTCCTGACATTGCAGAGAATTCTGGTTCACTTCTCAGCACTGCCTCATGGCTTACAAACATCTGTAATTACAGTTTCAGGGAATATGATGCCCTCTTCTGACATCTATGGACACTAGGTGTGTATGTGGTATACTTTACATATTCAGACAGTCATACATACACATAAAATAAAATTTAAAAAGAAAACTCTGGCTAAATGAGAAATTGCTTTAAAATAGAGTAAATAGTATTTACTAATTTTTGCCTGCATTGATTGAAATTATTACCAGCTTTTCATTTTATCCCATAGATGTCTCAGGAAGATTGAGGGGGATATTTGTAGTATTGTTTTTCTTCCTTTTCATACATAAGTATGGCTTTCTTTTTCACATTAAAAGCTTATGCTCAGCGATGGTAAAATATCTGCAGATGGAAAAGGATTATCTATCTTTCTGTCAACCTGTTTAGGAAACATTATTCTGTGGGGGACCTGGAGTTTGCAGGATACATTGGAATAAAAGACAATAAACTTGTTCTGTCCTTAATCAAGGATCCAGCAGAGCTCTTGCCACTGAACCTGTAACAGTCTGAATACTGGGCTCAGATAGAAGAGAGGCCCTATCACTGTAATCATGTTATTCCAATCTCGGAATACCCTAGACACAATTTGCATATCAATAGATTTCCAAGAAGATGGAAGGAGAGACCCCTGGTCCTGGAAAGACTGGATGTAGGGGAATGCCAGGGCAGAGAAGCGAGAGGGGGTTGAATGGGGAAAAGAGGGAGGGAAGGGGGCTTATGGGACTTTTTCGGGGAGGGAGGAAATGGGAAAGGGGAAATGATTTTCAATGTAAATAAAAAAAAAGTAGTGCCATTTGGTCTCCTGATTTTGCTGGGAGACCTTGCGATCACTTCATGTTCTGCCTTCCTTACAGTGGGTAACTTCATCTGTTTTATACTTCTGACATATTTTTTCAAACCAGCATACTGTCAGAACTCAGTTTTAATCCATGTTTTTGTGCTGATTTTATCACTAGTTGAGGCTTTGTTTTTGACTTTTGTTTCTATTTACAACTCAAAATATGTATTTCTAGGGACACTGTATTTGGGTACGTGGAGAAGCAGGTTATTCTCTCTTACAAATGTTCGGATCTTTGTCATAAGCCATTGCCTGGGTTAAGAACACCTCTTAGGTATGTGTGAAAATGTTTGGAACTCTAACCCTCCCTATATGTTTTCTTGAGATGGAGTCTGAGTGTTGTGGTGAGCTTAAGATTTCCCTTGTGTTCAAAGAAGGCTCTTTGTCTCTGTGTCCTTCTGATGTTCTCTGGGTCCTAACTGAGTTCTGACACAATGTGGTGGTGGTGGTTGTTGTTGTTATTGCTGTTGTTATCATCCTGCCATAGCCTGCTTCACTGGTTCATTCTGTTGAACTTTGGTGCTAAAGAACATGTAGAATCTTATCTCTTAACTGTCACAAGACTTCATAGACACTGTCTTGCAGCTACGCCTTAGCTCTGTCAAACAAAATAGTTGTTATTAAGGCCTATGATTTTCTTCTGCTCTCAAGTCTGAGTAGCTAGTAACCCTCAGTTACATACAGTCCATTAATTACCTTGCCCAACCCTCCTTAGGTGTATGAGAACTTTCCTACCATAACTATGTTAAATAGCCAGACATGGGGACCCATCCTTCTTCTCAATTCTCTTCACCACTGATTTCACTCTAAAACCTTCCCCTAGATTGTAAGGCTTTCCCCAAAATGTCAAAGTATAAGTAGGGTACAACTTTTGAGAGTAATTATATGGGGCATGGGATAGGGTTTTTTTCACTTCTTCTTGAAATCCTGAGTTTGGAATTTCCTGTGAGCTCACTCTTCTACCCACTACTATTTACTGTAGCCCTTTCCTCTTGCCCATCTTGCATCTTATTATTTCCTGAAGTCTAGCTCTTGTACCATTTCTTTCTAAAGCACTATTAGTCTTACAAATCTAGGGAATGTCATTGCCTACCATTGGGTTCCATTCAATACTCGATACTCTTACCTCAACATTTAAATTACTTATTTCTTTGAGTTGAGTTTATGTATATGGGTGCTTTGTTTGCAATGTGTCTGTGCACCACATATGTATCAGGTACTTGAGAAGGCCAAAAGAGGGCATCATATCACTAGGAACTAGAGTTCCAGATGTTTATGAGCTTCTATGTGAGTGCTGAGTCAGAAACCTGAACTTTCTGGAGGACCATCTAGTCCTCTTAACCACTGAACTATATATCCATTCCCCTTTCTTCATCTTTTATCCTCCAATTTTGCAGATCATATTTTTGCTACTAACTCATTTTTAATCTAGATTTGTCATTGATTTTCTTCTATTTCCTTCTATATTTTTCCAGCCTATCAGTCTCCAAATTGCACTTCCTGTCATTCCAGCTGACTCTTGTCAACACTTCAGAACTGAAGATCTCTTTACACACAATAACTTGAGTTTAAATTATCTACCTTTTCCTTCTCCTTTATCCGCACATACTTTTATATTGTTACTATTCAGTGAGATATGTATGGTTGATCTTGCACTCACTCCTTTGCTATAAAAGCACAATTTTATTTTCTCTTTCTGATTTTCTTAAACTGTCTAGAAATCTAAATCACAACTTAATTAAATCCACATGTCTGTGTACTCCACGTATATGCATACTAAGATGAGCATGACTGGAAAAAAAATGCTGACTGCTGACTGCACGAGCTTTGAATTTGTGACAGGTAATCTCAAGTGTGACCCATATTACATTCACTTACTGTATTCAATCTTTAGATAAACTTTCAGATCTTTCCTGTAATCAAAGAATTCTATCACCTTCCATTTTATCTTCATTCTCTTTTGCTTATGTAAAGTGAAAGGAATCATACAAACATTCATTTACCTGTGTATCTGGCAATAGCTCTCTATCTCCTTGAGTAAACAAGAGCTCATAAATATTCATACTGTGTATTCATTACTTTACCTAAATTATCTAAACTCTTTGGAAAAGAAACCCCTCTACTTGTACATACATATTATTTTCTGTCCCATTCTCTTCTCTTTTCCAATTCTATCAGTTCTTCCTCAACACTAAAATATTGTGTGAGCTTATAGCAACTATTTTTATTGGTTATTTTATTTACTTATATTTCAAATGTTATCTCATTTCCTGGTTTCCTCTTCACAAACCCCTTATCCCATCCCTCTTCTTCCTGCTTCTATGAGGGTGCTCCCTACCTACCTGCCCACTTCTGCCTCACTGTCCTAGCATTCCCCTAATCTAAAGCATCTAGATTTCACAGGACTAAGGGCCTGTCCTCCCACTGATGTCCGATAAGTCCATCCTTTGCTGCATACGTAGCTGGAGCCATGGGTACTTCCATGTGAACTCTGTGGTTGGTGGTTTAGTCCTTGGAATCTCTGGGGGATTTAGTTGGTTGCTATTGTTGTTCTTTTGTTAACAAACTAAACTATATCTACTTATTTCTTCCTGGTTTTTCTCCTTTATTTTATAGCAAAACCTTTCAGAAGCATTTGATCATAGGTCGGATTCCCATTCTTCTTTTCTTTCAGGAAAAAACTACTATAATCAGGCTTTAAGAATACTTCTGAGTGTCTGGGGGAAGGTTATGGTTTAAAAATAATGTGCAAGTTGGTTAATCCAGTAGCTGTTTTCATTCCCCATCTTATACAGTGGGAATATTATCTACAGACTTTGATATGGTTAACTATTTTTATTTTGAGAAGTTTCTTTTGACTCCGAAGATATCATGACTCTGTTTATTGCAGGCCTCCCTCCATGGTTGTTACTTTCTCTTTTTTTGTTGACTCCTTGTAATCTCTCCAAATTCCTCAATATAAGGCCAAGATAATCGATATCCACCTATGATCTCTTATAGTATCCTACCACAGGTAGTACATACTATTTACCTAAGCAACCTATGTACTTTACTCCATAATCATACATCAAAAAAACCCTGCTCAAAATTTAGATGTGTTACAGAAAGTTTAGAATTATGTCTCAATCTGAATCCCTGCAGTCAATCTACCTTAAAATTCATCATCTTTTTTTTTTGCTAGTCTAACATAATAACTTTATCCTTGAATCAACCTGTCTTCTTCAATAAATTTCCACTGTCACATGATATAAAAGGTAGGTTCACCCCTAAGAACTGCCTATCAAATCCAGGAATCTGAAATCACTGCTATAACATGTCTGGTCCAGGGTTCATATTTGTTTTGATTTGTGTGAAATACACCCAATTAGTATTTTTATTCATATTCTTGCTTCTTTTCTGCTATTGCCAGTGAATCTGACAAACTGTTAAAGCCATTTTGCATGATACAGACTTAGTAAGCACGTGACTCTGTTTGATGGACCCATGAAAATCATGAATAAATTAATAACAAAGTAGATCATGTCATTCCTATATGACCTAAAATTTTAGTCCAAATCCATCCAGTCATTTCAAGCCTTCAGGATTTTCATGCCACAGTTTATATTACTAATACTAAAAGGGTTTATAACATTTTTAACACATGATCAGTTTTATAAGTAATTCAGAGTTATTTAAAACATTATATTATCTCTTTGTATGGAATACATTGAGGTACTATGCTCTGAAAAACTACTTACTATTAGTTATGATCTCTATACCTTTTTAATCTCTGAGTAATGAATTCGCCAAATACTGAGAATATTAAAAACTTCCCATTATTAGGTGTTCTGTCTCTATCTAACATGTTAAAACTGAAATGAATCAACAAATGAAATAGTATCTGTTAAGGCAAAAGATAAATAGAATAATGTAGAGGTGGCAAAAATTTATATTGGCTTAAATTTTATGAGTGCTTATTTGTGTGGTCATTTTTTGATGCAGGAACAAAGTCTTCTTTAAAATGGCACCTGTGGTGGGTTAAATATGCTCATTCTATGGAAAGTGGCATTATCAGAAGGTGTGGCCTTGTTGGAGAAAGTGTGTCATTGTGTAGGCAGGCTTTGAGGTTTCTATGCATAAGATATGCATAGTGTAGGATGAGTGCCTCCTCCTGGCTTCCTGAAGAAGCCAGTCTCCTTCTGTCTTTGTATCAAGACAGAACTATTTGCTTCTCAAGCACCAAGTCTGCCTGCATGTTACCATGTTTCCTGTGATGATGATAGACTGAACCTCTGAAATTGTAAGCCAGCCCTGATTAAATGTTTTCTTTGTAAGAGTTACCTGGGTGTTGGTGTCTCTTCACAGCAATGAAACCCTAATTGGGCAGACGTTGGTACCAGAGATATTCTGTAATAGGTCTGACCATGTTTTAGTTTGGAGGGATATAGATTTTGGGACTTCGGATTTAGAAAGCAATGGAATGCCTTAATTGGGGCTTAATGGACCATCTTAGTAAAAATATGAAAGACACTGGTGCTGAGGGTAATTTGCACTCTGGGTTACTGGCTCAAGAGATTTTAGAAGAGAAGAATGATAGTATGTGGCCTAGAGACTATTTTTGTGATATGTTGGTGAAGAATATGGCTGCCTTTGCTCTGTCCAAAGAATCTGCCTGATGCTAAAGTGAAGAGATTTAGAATAATTGCATTAACAAAGGAAATTTCAAAAATCCTAGCATGGCCTTTTTCCTATAGTTTACTTTTATGTAAAGAATTTTGGAGCTGGGACACGAGTCTTCCCTTCCAGCCACCATTTGCAGCAGGGAACCAGGCAGCTCCACAGCCTTCTGTGCTTAGCCCACCAGGAGAGAGTGATCTCCCAGCAGCAATTTCACTTCTGAGGGCGGAGGTGAGATCTCCACCTTCTCTCTGGAGGAGTATAGCTAGGAGCACACAAGGCATATGATCATTGGAGCAGCTGGGACAGGAGTCTTCCCTTCTGGCCGCCATTTGCAGCAGGGAACCAGACAGCTCCACAGCCTTCTGTGCACAGACCCTGCCAGAAGAGAGTAGGTCTCCCAGGAGTACAGACACAGGTTTACAGGCCCATAGCAGAGGTAAGCTCCAGCCAGAGACAATAGGACCAACTAACACCAGAAATAACCAGATGGCGAAAGGCAAGTGCAAGAACACTAGCAACAGAAAGCAAGGCTACTTGGCAACATCAGAGCCCAGTTCTCCCACCACAGCAAATTGCAGATACCCTAACACACCAGAAAAGCAAGAGTTGGATTTACGTCTCTTTTGCCGATGCTGATAGAGGACATCAAGGTCATAAATAACTCCCTTAAACAAATGCAGGAGAACATGGGTCAAATGGTAAAGGCTCCAAATAAGTGAAGGAAATGAACAAAACCATCCAGGATCTAAAAATGGAAGTAGAAGCAATAAAGAAATGACAAAGTGAGACAACTCTGGAGATAGAAAATCTTGGAAAGAATTCAAGAGTCATAGATGCAAGCATCAACAACAGAATACAAGAGACAGAAGAAAGAATTTCAGGGGCTGAAGATACCATAGAAAACATTAACTCAACAGTTAAAGAAAATGCAAAATGCATAAAGCTTATAACCCAAAACATCCAGGAAATCCAGGACACAATGAGAAGACCAAACCTAAGGATTATAGGTATAGAAGAGAGTGAAGATTTCCAACTTAAAAGGCCAGTAAATATCTTCAACATAATTATAGAAGAAAACTTCCCTAACCTAAAGAAAGAGATGTCCATAAACATACAAGAAGCCTACAGAATTCCAAACAGACTGGACCAGACCAGAAAGTCCTCCTGGCACATAATAATCAAAACACCAAATGCACTAAACAAAGAAAGAATATTAAAAGCAGTAAGAGAAAAAGGTCAAGTAACCTATAAATGCAGGCCTATCAGAATTACACCAGACTTCTCACCTGAGACGATGAAAGCCAGAAGATCCTAGGCAGATCTCATACAGACCCTAAGAGAACACAAATGCCAGCCCAAACTACTATACCCAGCAAAACTCTCAATTACCATAGATGGAGAAAACAAGATATTCCATGATAAAACAAAATTTACACAATATCATTCCACAAATCCAGCCCTACAAAGGATAATAGATGGAAAACGCCAACATAAGGAGGGAAACTACACCCTAGAAAAAGCAAGAAAGTAATCTTTTTCCAACAAACCCAAAAGAAAGTAAGCACACAAAAATAAAAAGAGCATCAAAGGAGATAAGGATGGGTCAATTTGCATTCTTCTGCATGTTGACCTCCAGCTGAGCCAGCACCATTTGTTGAAAAGGCTATCTTTTTTCCACTGGATGGTTTTAGCTCCTTTGTCAAAGATCAAGTGACCATAGGAGTGTGGATTCATTTCTGGGTCTTCAATTCTGTTCCAATGATCTACATGTCTGTCACTGTACCAATACCACGCGGTTTTTAACACTATTGCTCTGTAGTACAGCTTGAGGTCCGGGATACTGATTCCCCCAGAGGTTCTTTTACTCTTGAGAATAGTTTTAGCTATTCTGGGTTTTCTGTTATTCCAGATGAATTTTTGAATTGCTCTTTCTAACTCTATGAAGAATTGAGTTGGGATTTTGATGGGGATTGCATTGAATCTGTGTATTACTTTTGGTAAGATGCTCATTTTTACTATATTAATCCTGCCAATCCATGAGCATGGCAGATTTTTCCATCTTCTGAGGTCTTCTTCAATTTCTTTCTTCAGAGACTTGAAGTTCTTTTCATACAGATCTTTCACTTGTTTGGTTAGAGTCACGCCAAGATACTTAATATGGTTTATGGCTATCGTGAAGGGTATTATTTCTCTTACTTCTTTCTCAGCCTGCTTATCCTTTGAGTATAGGAAGGCTTCTGACTTGCTTGAGTTGATTTTATATCCGGCCACTTTGCTGAAGTCGTTTATCAGCTGTAGGAGTTCTCTGGTGGAGTTCTTTGGGTCGCTTATGTATACTATCATATCGTCTGCAAATAGTGATAGTTTGACTTCTTCCTTTCCAATTTGTATATTCTAAGTGTATCAAAGATCTCCACATAAAACCAGACACACTGAAACTAATAGAAGGGAAACTAGGGAAGAACCTTGAACATATGGGCACAGGGGAGAATTTCCTGAACAGAACACCAATAGCTTATGCTCTAAGATCAAGAATAGACAAATGGGACCTCATTAAATTACAAAGTTTTTGCAAGGCAAAAGACACTGTCAAAAAGACAAAGCGGCAACCAACTAACTGGGAAATGATCTTTACCAACCTTACATCCGACAGAGGGCTAATATCCAAGATATACAAAGAACTCAAGAAGTTAAACTCCAGAGAGGCAAGTAACCCTATTAAAAAATGGGGTACAGAGCTACACAAAGAGTTCTCACCTGAAGAATATCTAATGGCTGAGAAGCACCTAAAGAGATGTTCATCATCCTTAGTCATTAGGGAAATGCAAATCAAAACAACCCTGAGATTCCATCTCACACCAGTCAGGATGGCTAAGATCAAAAACACAGGAGACAGCAGTTGTTGGCGAGGATGTGGAGAAAGAGGAACACTCCTCCACTGCTGGTGGAATTGCAGGCTGGTACAACCACTCTGGAAAGCAGTCTGGCGGTTCCTCAGAAAACTGGGCATGACACTCCCGGAGGATCCAGCTATACCACTCCTGGGCATATACCCAGAGACTTTACCTGCATGCAATAAGGACACATGCTCCACTATATTCATAGCAGCCTTATTTATAATAGCCAGAAGCTGGAAAGAACCCAGATGTCCCTCAACGGAGGAATGGATTCAGCAGATGTGGTATATCTACACAATGGAATACTACTCTGCAATTAAAAACAATGAATTCACGAGATTCCTAGGCAAATGGTCAGAACTTGAAAATATCATCCTTAGTGAGGTAACCCAATCACAAAAGAACACACATGGTATGCAGTCACTGATAAGGGGATATTGACCCAGAATCTCGGAATACCCTAGACACAATCCACATATCAATAGATTTCTAAAAAGATGGAAGGAGAGACCCCTGGTCCTGGAAAGACTGGATGTAGGGGAACGCCAGGACAGAGTAAGGAGAGGGGGTTGAATGGAGAAAAGAGGGAGGGAAGGGGGCTTATGGGACTTTCGGGGAGGGAGGAAACGGGAAAGGGGAAGTGATTTGGAATGTAAATTAAAAAAATAAAAAATAAAAAATAAAATAAAAAAATAAAAAAAAAAGAGCAAAGATGGCGGAGTGCACTCTGCACACTCTCCTTGGTGCTGCTCACCCTGCAGAGGCGATGGCCTGCAGATCTGGCACCCAGACGACCACAGCGCTGACCAGTTCTCGGGCGCAGGTGGAAGCCCCAACAGGCCGTGTCCCAAGTGATGTTATATTGGGGATAGAGCGTGGGTACCTGTCTCTTCAGTGCAGTCTGCGGGGAACAGAGGTCGCAGAAGGAAAGCTGGTAGGCTCCTGCCCAGTGCGGGGGGTCCCTCTGCCAGGCAGAAGTCTCACAGCAGAGCTGGCGCGCTGGTTACTGCAGATCTGCCCAGCACTTGGGAGCCGCATACACACACGCCGCCCGAGACCCAAGGGATGTTATGCCTGTCTGTCTCAGAGCCTTGCAGTCCCAACTTCCCGGCCACTGGAGCAAAGATGGCGGAGTGACTTAGGAACATTTTTATATCTTCCATTTTATCTGTATAATTTTCCATGTAATAGTCAGTTTTAACATGTTTTTCTATTTATTTCTTGATTTTTTTCAAGAATATTTTCCTTCCAGATCTTCAATTTTATCAGAAAGTGTTTATAATTCCACTTTCAATCAATTTAGGAATATTTTTATGCCTACCATTTTATCTGTATAATTTTTCCATGAAATGCTCAATCTTAACGTGTTTTTTTATATATATATTTCTTCAATATTATCAGGGATATTTTCCTTGTAAATCTTCCATTTTATCAGAAAATGTTTATAGTTTCACTTTCAATCAACTTAGAAATATTTTATGCCTACCATTTTATCTGTATACTTTCCCATGATAATCTTAAATGTTAATGTTTTTCCATACATTTTTTCAATTTTATCAGAAATATTTTCCATGTAAATCTTCAGTTTTATCAGAAAATGTTTATAATTCTGCTTTCGATCAACTAAGGAATATTTTAATTCCTACCAATTTATCTGTATAAATTTCTTCAATTTTATCAGAGATAGTTTCCATGTAAATCTTCAATTTTATTAGAAAATGTTTTTTCTTCTACTTTCAATCAATTTAGGAATATTTTTATGCCTACCATCTTATCTGTATCATTTTTCATGATATAGTCAGTTTCCACATCTTTTTATATATATTTCTTAAGTTTTATCAGAAATATTTTCCTTTCAGATTTTCAATTTTATCAGAAAATGTTTATAATTCCACTTTCAATCAACTTAGTAATATTTTTATGCCTACCGTCTTATCTGTATAATTTTTCCAGGAAATAGTCAATCTTAATGTGTTTTTCTATATATTTCTTCAATTGTATCAGAGATATTTTCCATGTATATTTACACAATGGAATACTACTCAGCAATTAAAAACAATGCATTCGTGAAATTCTTAGGTAAATGGGTAACAGGAGGAGGCAAGAGGGCTTATGGGACTTTTGGTGAGGGGGGAACAGGGAAAGGGGAAATCATTTGGAATGTAAATAAAGAATATAGAAAATAATAATAATAATAATAATAATAATAATAATAATAATAATAAAGAATTTTGATCAAGCATAGAATGCTTAGAAAGGAAAAATACAAAATATATGGTTCACGTATTAAAAGGGCACCAGGAAGTGGGATGGAACTAAATCCTGTGTTTGAGGATATTAAATGGAATTAAGGGAGTGGTGACCTCAGTCCAAGATCCAACTGAGATAACCTTATCTTTTTGCATTTGCAATTGAACAAGGTATAGTTATATCATGGTAGGTGTTATTGTTTTCATTTGGACATAAGGAGTTATGATTGTATGTCAAAATGATAAGAGATGGATAGTAATGACTCTTCTCAGTTATGAACTTGACTGTATCTAGAATGAACTACAATTAGAAAAGGAAGGCACACCTGTGATCCAGACCTTGAGTGTGGAAGACATAGGCTTTTGATCTGGATCTTGACTTGGGATGGCACACACTGGATCTTGTGGCATTATGATCATGAAAAGCTTAGGTCCAGACATGGTGGTACATGCTTTCAATTCCAGGAGACAGAGGCAAGCAGATCTCTGAGTTTAAAGTCAGTCTCCAGAACACATTGCTAAACAGCCAAGTTTGGCAGTGAATAAAGCCATTAAAAAGAGAAAACTGTTCTATTACTGAAGATGTAATAGAACAGGGGGCCATGTTCCAGTTCCAGCAAACAATAGAACTTAGCAGCTTTGGTCATGTGGCTTTAGAGTCAAGAATAGAAAGGTTATTGGGACAATTGATGCTGGTTAGCTGGAGCTAAGAAATTATTTGTGATTAAGAAGAGACCAGCATGACTGAGGTGAAATCTTTAGCAAAGTATTTTCCGAAAGCACAAAGAAGCTATGTTCCAGATATAGACATTGTGCTGGTGGCCAGACTTAGCTACATTTAAGTGTCACCCAGGTGATACTTGTTTGAAGTTATGACTGGGTCATGGAGAGCATCTGAGGCTTGGCACTGTGAGAATCCAGGCAAGGCCACTGGTGATGGTGTAGACTCAGTGACAGTTGAGGGCCCACAACTGAAAAGAAGTTGAAGCTTAGCACCATGAAGAAAGTCTATGAGAGGTTATTGGTAAAGCCTAGCAGAAGACCCCAGCATATTGGATATGCCAGTACCATTGGATGACCACCAATAACAGCAGCGACAGTGGAGTAGAGTCATCCAGATCTTATAGTTCTACAGATCTCAGAGCTGAAGAAGTGACCTAAGCCCTTTGGGAGAGCCCAGAAGATAATGTGTGGATCCCAGACATTGGAATAAGAAGCTGTAAAGTTGAAGTTTCCTTGGATATACCAAGATATTAGATATGCCAGAGCTGTGAGATACCTACTGAGGAAATCTGCTAATAGGGAGAAGAATCAGCCTGAGAGAATGAAGTTTGTTGCAGACAACAAAGATAAAAGCAGTTGGAGATCTGAAGAGTGTTTTGGCATCAGACATGGAGATGCAGAGTTTGGAGTTTGCCTAGCTGGTTTTCTGTCTTGCTTTGTTCCAGCATTTCCTTACTGTGATGTTATAGAATGGTGACGTATATCCTGTGATGTTAGAGGTATGGGATCTCCTTTTTGATTTTGATTTTAATAGGTGATTACAGTTAAGAGATTGTATGAATCTCAGAAGAGACTTTAAGCTTTGGATTTCTAAACATCGTTGAGGATGTGATAGACTATGGGGACTTATGAAGTTGGACTAAATTTATTTTGCATTATGTTATGGCTAAATAGATCCCCTATAGACTCATGTGTTTAAAGAAGTCTATGGGGGCCATAGAGTAGAATCTGGAGGTTTGAATATATTTGGCCCATGGGAAATGTCATTATTAAGAAGTATGACCTTGTTGGAATAGGTTTAGCCTTGTTGAAGGAAGTGTGTCACTGAGTATGCAGGCTTTGAGGTTTCCTATGTTCAGCTATGCCCAGTGTAGAATGAGAGAAGAGCTACTCTCCCTCTGCTGCCTTTGGGTCAAGATGTAGACCCTTCAGCAGCATGGCTGCCTGCATGCTATCATGCTTTTCACCATGATAATAATGGACTGAACCTCTAAAACTGTAAGCCAGCCCCTATTAAATGCTTTTTATTATTATTATTTTTTACTTTTTATTGGATATTTTCTTTATTTACATTTCAAATGTTATTCCCTTTCCTGGTTTCCCCTCTGAAAACCCCCTATGTCATTGCCCCTCCCCCTCCTCTCTAACCCACCCACTCCTGCTTCCCTGTCCTGGTTTCTGCTATACTGGGGCAATGAGGCTTCCCAGGACCAAAGGCCTCTCCTCCCTTTGATGTCCAACAAGGCCATCCTCTTCTACACATGCAACTAAAGCCATGGGTCCCTCCATGTATACTCTTTAGTTGGTAGTTTAGTCACTGGGAGCTCTGGGGGTACTGGTTGGTTCATATTGTTTTGTTTTTTTAAATAAAAGTTTGTGATGGTATTTCTTCATAGCAATGAAATCCTAACTAAGATGGCATCTAGAATTCGTATTCTACCTTTGTTTGACTTCCAGCACTTACAGATTGTTTTGATTTTACATTATAAAGTGGAGTGAACATTCAGATACACTAGAAGTTATCTGAGTGTGGCTTAAAATAATTAAATTCTAAGAGTTAATATATTATCTCATGACACTTCAGAGTCTCTTTAACTACACATAATTCATCATGATTTTTCCCTTGTGATAGAAATATGGACCTTCTATTAAAAAAGAAAAGTGGATGGCACCTCTGAGGATGGAAGTAGGATAGAAAGCTGTGTCAGTACCAAGGCTAAAACGCCCAGACATTTCTTTTAAATGAGTCTCAATGAGGCTTGAAAAAGTGTTTGCCTTAGTTTTAATTAAGTATAAAATTTTCACATGTGAATTTTTTCACTATATGATGTTCTCTACCATATAGATATCTAGTATGGAAGATGGAAGTATATTAAAGTATGTTGGGAAAAAATGACTAACACCTAGTAAGTGTATGACTCCAGAGGTATGAATAGAAGCAACATCCACTAATGGCTACAGCTTAAATGACTGAGTCTGCCAGTACTTTTCAAAGAATAGACATTGACAATTGATAATGTCTGTCCATTGAGCTCTTTCTTCATCCCCATGTTTCTGTTAATGTCAAGCTTTATTTCCACCCTCTTTTATTTCATGTTTTATATTTTACTTGGTGCTTATGAGTTGTTGACAATTACAGCCTTTGAACAGCATCCTTTTATCCACAAAAGAAGTAGACTTTGCTCCTTTGAGGGTTTTACCTTAAATTTGAATTAGTCTTTTAATGATACCATACCCACATTTTATACTCCTTATCTCTGTGCTTTGTTTTCTTCTATGGCCCAAGTTTCTTTGATATTTTTCCCTCTTGTAATTTACAATGCTCCAATTGCTATAGATTGATTTTAAGACTTTAAAAGACTTTAAAAATTTCCCAGATACTGAATTAGTGTGTTTAATTTTAAATCACCATTGACATCTTTAAAGACTTGGAAAGCTTCCATTTTTATGCATCACTCTAATTTATATTTTGTACCTAGATTTCTCCAAGTCAGTAAAATATTTGCAAATATATTATGCTTAATATTGAATATATAATTGTTTAGCAGCACATTTGTCTTTTATTGGCTATCTGAGTCATGTTCTGGTTTACTAGTCTATATCTTCAAATAGTTTCTTTTTCACTTGAAATGGCATGTAAGTGATGTACTTTCAATAGCATTTTAACTAAAAAATTTCCATCCTTTGCCAATTTTCCAGAATAGCAATTTAGCAGTCTATAGACTTTATGAGTCAGAACCAATTCTTTTTAATATTCACAAATGTTGGCAGAGGCTATATAGTATTTAATTCAAGGAGCAGAAACAATGACCACAGCACTTTTATTTCCCTTTGCAGGTAAAACATTTGTCCATCCTGGCCATTTCTGGCTCTGAATTGAATAGCTTTACCAGGTTTCATTGACATGACACTTTTCTGCAAATAGTTTTTCTTTTTTGATTTTCACCTCTCTTTCCTCTGACATGATGAGGAACTCTATATCTTGCTTATTATTTAAAAAAATAAGTCAAAACAAATGATGTTTATTTGATGTTAAAAATGTATTTATTCCATTTCATTTACCTTTGCTTTGATATATATATACTTTATTATTTTTCATAACTTTGGCCCTACATTCACACTTGTTACCTGGAGCGTTATTTTTTTCTACATGTAGCCATTTAATACTATCAGTTTCCTCAAAATGTCGGTGGCTACAGTTATACACAGCAAGAATAAAAGTAGGAATGGTACCACAGGGCGGAAATGCCTGCAAAGTGAGATACTAAAGGAAAAGAATACATCTTTTTTATAGCAACCTTATTTATTTATTTTTTAAGATATTTTCATTATTTACATTTCAAATTGTATCCCCTTTCTTTGTTTCCCCTCCAAAAACCCCCTATCCCATATCCCCTTCCCCTGCTCACCAAGCCAGCCACTCCTTCCCTGTCCTGGAATTCCCCTATACTGGGGCATCGAGCCTTCTCATGAACAAGGGCCTCTCCTACAACTGATGTTTGACAAGGCCATCCTCTGCTACATATGCAGCTGGAGCCATAGGTTCCTCCATGTGTACTCTTTGGTTGGTGGTTTAGTCCCTGGGAGCTCTAGGATTACTGATTGTTTCATATTTTTGTTCCTCCTATTGGACTGTAAACCCCTTCAGCTCCTTGGAACCTTTCTTTACCTCCTCCATTGGGGATCTTGTGTTCAGAGCATCCACCTCTGTATTTGTCATGCACTGGCAAAGCCTCTCTAGAGACAGCTATATTAGGCTCCTGTCACCAAGCACTTGTTGGCATTCACAATAGTGTCTGGGTTTGGTAACTGTATATTGGATGGATCCCCAGGTGGGGCAGTCTCTGGATGGCGTTTCCTTCAGTCTCTGCTCCATACTTTTTCCCTGTATCTCCTCCCATGGGTATTTTGATCCCCCTTCTAAGAAGGACTGAAGTATCCACACTTTGGTCGTCCTTCTTCTTGAGCTTCATGTGGTCTGTGAATTGTATCTTGGGTATTCTGCGCCTCTGGGGAACACATTGTTTTATACACAATTTTTCTCCACAGTGTTGCTCCAAGCATTGATAAAAGATAAACTACAACCTGTGTTAATTAAAAGCAATGATGAATAAAATTGTGTCAGCAAGGAAAGACAAAAGATATATATCTTAAAATCTATACTCAGAGCATCATAGGGCCATGAGACAACAGCCACATGGACACACTTGGTTGAGAGATCTGGAATGAAATAGATGCTCAATATAATAGTCCCACCTGTGCAACCTGAAAATCAAGCAGAAGAATTGTTTACAGCCAAAGTTTTGCAGTTAAGAGTAAACTGAAGGGGGCATAAACTAAGGAAAATTATTCTTAGTTTAATAGTTTCAACATTATTAAGAATAAACTTGACAGAGAAAAGGTAAGCATAAATGAAGAAGCTTTACTTGTTCAAAGTTTTCCTATAACATCTATTATTTCATTTACATTTTGAGTGCCATAACTGTAATATATTGGTTTGGTGGTTGGTGTAAGATTGGTCCCAATAGGCTCAGATATTTGAGTTCTTAGTCATCAGGGAGTGCCACAACATGTGAGTGACTAGGAGGTGTGACCTTGCTGAATAAATTGGTCTTGTTGGAGGAAATATGTCACTGGGTTCTCCAAGACCCAAGCCAGGTCCAAAGACTTTCTCTTCCTGTTTCCAGAGGAAGCAGATATAGAACTCTCAGGTACTTGTCCATCACCATGTCTGTCTGCATGCTGCCATTCATCCCACCATGATGACAATGCAATAAACCTTTGAAACTATAAGCCAGCTCCAGTGAAATGTTCTCCTTTATGAGAGTAGCTGAGACCATGGTATCTCTTCACAGTAATGGAACACTGACATTTGGTAAAGTAGTAGAACAAAGCAGAATTGATTTTCACTATGTTGTGATAAGTGTTAGCCTTACATACTCTCCAATACAAGTAAGTTATACCTACAGAAAGACATAAAATATCTACGACTTTAATTTGAAGCTGAGTATAACATAAGATGTTATAGTTCTATGGTGTTTGGCTTGTACAATATTAAATAAATGTGCTTTCTAGCCTCTTTCCCCTTCAAGGACACTTTTATGTTTTAGTTTTCACCTCTCTCTTCTTGATCCTGAAGATAATCATGAAAGAATTCTCTTTAAACAGTACCCACAAGTCATATACTTACATAATCAGGACCAGGCTATGTAGTTAATGCTCCTTTCTGCTTCTTGTAAATTTACTTGGTTTATTTCTGCATTTTAGTTAATATACATCTAGACTGCTTATGAGAACATAATTGATACTTGGGAATAGAGTTACGAAAATGAGAATATTTTCCCTTTTTATTTTAGTGTATACCATGAGTTTTAGTTGCCTTTCCTACTGTGACATTTGTCTTTTGCAGTTCCTATGGTTTTGCCAGATCCAAAACTATTTAAGCAACAATGAAACAAGTTTGGTGAAAAGAAACTTCAAAAAAATAAAATTGATAAGACTTCATATATGGGGATTTCAGCTCTTTTTATATGAGTAAAATATTCATCGATAGTCATTTGATTTATGTATGAAAAGGAATGTCTATGCAGTTATCCTTTAAATAGTATATTAGCTCTTTATAAAACATCTCATGTTTATACTCAAGACAACTGGAGTCATCTATTTCAAATTTACTTCAGGAAGGGAAATTAACCTAGAGTTAAAGTTAAATGATGAATTGCCTGATAAATGGTTGTGATAATGCTGTGTTAGTAAGTAGCACATCACAGCACGACACAATTCCAGTGCCTTGTTTATGTTGCTAATATTAAATGGATGCATGAGATTCAACCCTATTCATAATAGATCATCTACAGAATCAGAAAAGAGAGTTAGAGATGTATTCATTGAAGATAATTCAGAGTTCCATTCACAATCTTCCAGGATTCTTGTGCAGATTAACTGTTGTTCAAGGTGTGATCTGAGGCAAACTATTTCTGCAGCTAAAAATCTTCCCTATGGCATTGCTTGTCAGTGGGATTACAGACTGCACTCTTCTCTAGTGGATGGTGTCTTTTTAATCAGCTAGATAATTTCAAGAAATACACTCAATTTTTTTTTCCATAAACCCTACATTCTTTTACTCTGGTTTCATTGGATATTATTTTATTTCTTATTATAACTAGTTCCTCTTAGTTTGGAACTTGATTTCTTATTCTCTTCAGATAATCAAATACAGCATAGAGAAATGCGTAAATTATCCAAAGATTCCATTTCTGCCATTAATGTGAGTTTTGCAAAATTGTTACTGAGCATTGCTCATTTTTTCTTGTTGGAAGTATAGCTGTACTATTTTCTTCCTGTCTTTAAGAGGATCATCATGGATACACGAGTGAAATTCTACATTGTTCATATTCTGTGTTTATTTTATTTTATTAACAAGCATCTTAGAAAAATAAGAAAATAATAAGATATGAGCTCATTTAGAGAAAACTCATCATGATTTTCATTAATTAATATTAGTGCCTCTGATTTTAGAAATTTAAGACCATTCATAACAGCTTATATGAATTTTGCTTATTCTACTTATATAATCATAATAAAAATTAACAATCTTAGTCTATGGGTTTTGTAAAAATAACTTTTAAAAGTAATCAAAATTAATGTGTTCAGAAAACCTTTCCAGTTCTATAAAATGAGAATATGATAGTTAAATAGATTATCATAATGGGGCAATTTAAAAAACATACAGTGTGCATATCTATTCTTTCTAATAGACACCTTTCTGTGTGTCATGTACTTTCTCTTGCTTTTCAGAAGTTTTCTTAATTTTACAGCAACAATATCTTAATGAGAGCCACTTCTTATTATTCTTCAAGAGACTATTGACCTTCTGTAGTCCCAGCATGGGCACAGGTCAGGCCAACCAGAGTTGACTTCTGCCCCCCTTACCACTTGCAGAAAGTTGTTCACAGGTAGACATGGGTTCAAACACAATTCTTTATTAAGGAAGAATTTGTTAATTTTGGTTATATGAGTCCTTTAGAAATAACAAAATATGTATAATATGCTGGATTTTTCTGTCATAAGGAAAATTACTTTTCATTATTATAGAATTCAATCCCAACAAAATTTTAATGACTTCTTTAACTCATCAAGTATTCTGTCTTGAAGTATTTTCATATTACTCTAGTGAGCCTTTTGGGTCTAATACTTTTGATACAAGTTAAAAGAAATGCTTAATTCTCATCAATATTAGATTTCCTAGTCCTTTGAATCAAAGCAAGTTTTTGTAGATGTGAAAACAAGTTTGCAAGTACAAATTTAGGCACTTGACATATTTTATGCATTCATACAAATAGCTCCTGCCTCAGTTATTAGCCTGCCATAGTTCATTTGAATTTCTTTGTTATGAAAACTTTCTCAAGCATTTTCAGAGAAGCATATTGTGACAAAGACAAAAGTGACAAAATCCTTTTCTTTGCATATGCCTTCTGGAGTTACACTCATGTGTCCTATATTCTCAACATATCACTTAGTGTTTTAACATTTGTTATAAACATATAGAAAAGCATGATTACTTTTTAATTAAGAAAACTGTTTTATTTTAGAGTCTGTTGCTTTTCATAACTTCTGTTGAAGTATTTAAAATTTATTTAGTAAAGCTTGTAAAGTCACACTTCATGTATTTTTAAAAAATTAATCATTTTGTGTCCGTGGGTAAGAAACAATGTGCTTCCAAAGACATTAATAATTGCATTTCTTGGCATGAATAATACATTTATGTTCTTTGCTGTATTTTACCTGATAATGTATGGATGCAGCATGTTTACTTTTTGCATGCATATTGTGACTCTCTTGATGTATTATGTATAAACGCTTAGTTTCATTTATGCTTTTAGAGTCTATGGTCAATTCAGTCTCTAGTGAAGTTGAAAAAGTAAAGCTATGCTTAGTGAAACAGGTCTTTATTCAAAGATAAGTCTGGCTCTGACTTTTGCTAGGATGTTCTTACCCTAGCAACTAAAATACTAGTTTTGTAAATTATACATTTAACTACTCAAAAGTTATAAATCAAGCTGGAAAAATAATTATAAGAAATATATATGTATATATACACATATATATTTCTCATATACATATATATATATACATATATATTTCTCTTGTCTTGATGGATATGAACTTGTATGAAGTTGTAATGAAATACAAGACCAGATTATGGTTAGAAATTCTTGGAATGCTTAGTTTTTCACAAAGCCATTGTGATGTATATGTGGCCTGTGAATTCAGTGTTCTTCCAGCAATTTCCTTCAGAGTCATAGGGTATGTGGTGTCTTAATCACATGTGTGCTTTCCATTTCCCAGATGCAAGCTTCATATATTGATCAATACCTCCTAGCTAATTCTGAAGTTTTGGCTTCTCAGAGTCTTGGTTCTGCAAACTCCTTACCCTCCCTATGTGGAGAGGCATGCTGGGATGAGGCAAAAACTGTTACAGATCTCCCTCAACCCTGTGACTCCCCAGTTATGTAGTATTACTGAAGTGAATCTCAGAAACTCCGTTTACATTTGTTTTACTTAATGGTTGCATTGCTTCAAAAGTTAAATCAGTGTAGTCTGAAGTATAGAGTTCCATGTTGCTTTCTATAGACACCGTACACACAATGTAGTATCAACAATTTGCACATAGTCAGATAGGTTTATATCTCCCAAGTTCTCCCATTCTTTTTTTTTTATTTATTTATTTTATTTTATTTTTTTAATTTACATTCCAAATCATTTCCCCTTTCCCGTTTCCTCCCTCCCTGAAAGTCCCATAAGCCCCCTTCCCTCCCTCTTTTCTCCATTCAACCCCCTCTCGTTACTCTGTCCTGGCGTTCCCCTACATCCAGTCTTTCCAGGACCAGGGGTCTCTCCTTCCATCTTCTTAGAAATCTATTGATATGCGGATTGTGTCTAGGGTATTCCGAGATTCTGGGTCAATATCCCCTTATCAGTGACTGCATACCATGTGTGTTCTTTTGTGATTGGGTTACCTCACTAAGGATGATATTTTCAAGATCTGACCATTTGCCTAGGAATTTCGTGAATTCATTGTTTTTAATTGCAGAGTAGTATTCCATTGTGTAGATATACCACATCTTCTGAATCCATTCCTCCGTTGAGGGACATCTGGGTTCTTTCCAGCTTCTGGCTATTATAAATAAGGCTGCTATGAACATAGTGGAGCATGTGTCCTTACTGCATGCAGGTAAAACCTCTGGGTATATGCCCAGGAGTGGTATAGCCGGATCCTCCGGGAGTGTCATGACTTCCATTCTCACTCTCAACCCTCTCCAGTCTCCCCTTGCCCTACACCTTATGGACAGTCCTGTTTCCCTCCTCTTCCCCCTCATCTTCCACTGAGTTCCCTCTCTCCATCTACTTCCGAGGAATATTTTGTTTCCCTTTCTGAGGGAGACTCACTTATCCTCCCTTGGGTCCTCCTTATTAACCAGTTTCTTTGGATCTATAGATCAGATTGTAGCCTGGACTTAATATAATTTAGATATTTTTCTGCTATAGACATTAATCGGTTGAGATGTCCATATATTTGTAATAGTATAAAAGTCAATTCCATTGATAATGATAAGTAAGCAGTAAAACTAATATCTTTATATTTAATGAGATGGACAATTCATTTGTTTTTAAAACTAAATAGATAGCAAAGTAACCAAAGGTAATTAGTCAGATTTTTTACTGTCAGTGATTCTGAAATAGGAAGAAAACTGATCTTCCTCCTTGTAGTAACACTACAGAAAGAGTTCAATCATTTCTTTTTAAAATCTTGGCTGGAGTATTCTATTAACACTACTGCCTAACCAGTTTTAGAGAAATGTTTGTCTGGATCAATTGTGAATTGCTGTACTGTGTGTCTTACTAAATGTTTTGTTCCAAGTGTGCACTCAAGAACTTAGTCTTTCTTCACTCTGGTGTTTTTCTCAAATCTTATTTAGTATGCTCCTAAGGAAGTATTTCCTTAATTAAGTAACACACATGCTTTAGACCATTTAACTTCACATGCAGTAATTCAGGAGGCAGGCAGCAGGGCAGGTTAGATTCACCTGAATGAGTATGTAGAGAAACACGTGATGTGAGCTCTTGGACCACAGTACACTGCACAAGTATTTTGGGTGAGATATTAGCTCATTTCAATGGCAGTTATGTTGCTCAAGTGCATACACAGCACAGGTGACTAACATATATCCAGGAAGGCAAAAACCAGGTCCTAAAGGCACCTTCTTTGTTGCAGCTGTCTTGGTTTGAAAGAAACAATTGTAGGATAATCTGTGAACACATTGGAAGGGTCACATTTAATCAGGAACTTTACTTCTATATGGACCTGGCCTGAACTCTGGAACTGGAAGCCTGAATAAGAGAATCCCTTATTCATGACAACTAATCAGAGTCTGCCTCCATGCATGTGTTGGAAGAGAGAAAATTTACATTTGTAAGGTAAAATGTCACCTGTCTAGAAACCCTCAGAAAGAAAATTCAACTGCCATTCACTAGGGTTTAGCTCTGCAGTAGCATTTATGTGCACACATTTCCACCATGGAAAGTAAAATAAATTGCCCGAATTAATTTCAAATGACTTTATTGCACACATTTGGAGAACTTCATGACATTTAAATAATTACACATGGGCTATGGAGAGGGACATGGATCTGAAATGAGATTCAGTCCTAAGGGAGTAGCCCAGGTTTTTCTTTGAAGAGTTTTTGTACTGAGCATGAAGATAAGTATTCAGCCTCCTTGAATCTTTTAGAGTGCCATTTAATTTAAGAAATAGGCCCAAAATTATGGATTATAGATTTTTTTTCTTGTAAGGCCTACTGTAAATTGAGCATTAGCAGATCAAGTGGCTGTTCCTTTGATTGCTGGCTTTTATTACAGACTTTTGCTGCTCTCATTTAAATGACTTGAGAAATAACTTTGGAATCGATGGAGCGCATTTTTTGATTTTTAAAGCTAATACAGGAAATTTCTTTTTTTCTGACATGGATATCAATAGAGTATGAGTTCTAGAGTTCTTGAAGGGGCTTGGGGTCCTCTCTCTTGTGGAAGTAAGTTAAAATGGGTACAAATGTGTATTGTATTTTGAAGTAGATAAAGTGGGAAGGGGGAGTTATTTCAAAGGAAACAGTTATGACGATGAACTCATGACTTCTTGTACATCAATAGATTATACATTGTGTTTTGCAGTTCTTGGAGGAGAGAAGGAGGTACAGCCCAAAGTGTAGATCCATGGCTTCACCCTCTCAACACATCAGAAGTGTTGCATGTGTGGTCGATTTCTTTTACCGTTTTCTACTAATGATTATAGTATATCTCTAAGATGATCTTTGTCATTTAGAACAAGTGAAAAGGAGACTCAAGTCACATATCAGAGATTTTAATTTCAAATAGATGGATTTGAAACATCAGAAGTAAAGATGAAGTAACTACATTATATGAAACAGTACTCTTAAGAAAGTACCCTCAATAAAGCAGCTAAGAAAAAGTGAAGAAAGTGGTGATGATGCCTTTGGGATAAAACATGGATATTCATTCTTGAGAGACTCATGCAATACTAGAAAGGGCATAGGTTTGGGTTTTAAGATAGGTAAGCATACATTCACTCAATTGCTAGCCTTATATATAAATGAAGGTCCTATTGCTTTTTTGAGTCATTGACCTCTCCAGTAGAATAAGATTAATATCATATGTCTTTGAGGATCTGTGTAATGTTTATTAATGTCATAGGCAAAATTATTATCACACAGCATATCCTTCAATGTAACCTCCTACCAAACTATGTATACTGTTATGCCAAAATACCAAATGAATCTAGCTATTATTCTGATAATGATGCAGAAGTGGTAAATCTGATGACCTGAGGTTAATACTTATAACCCATGGTGGAAGGAGGAAATTGATTCTTAGAGGTTGTCCTCTGACCTCCACACAGACACTGTGCGTACCCTGTGAGTGTGTCTGCACTCATTCACACACATCTCACACACACACACACACACACAGACACACACACAATAAATAAATAAATAAATAAATAAATAAATAAAATGAGGTGCAGACTTCTTGAATTCAAATCCCATGTCTATATACTATTGTGACTTACAGGAAAAAAATCAGACAAAATTCCACATTTCACTTTACTCATCTTTAAAATGAGGATTTTGATAACTGCACCTCTTTAGAGCATTGCTCAAAGATTGAAATAAATGACATGATTTGGAGGACAGATTTGGAGGAGGTAAAATACCCAATTTCAAAATTTACTCTCATTATATAATTATCTGAGTCCTGTGGAACAGATACAAATGAAGACAAACAGAATGATGGAATCAAAGCAGGTCTACACATATCTAGTCCAGTGAGTTTCATCTGTATAACCACAGCATACTTCTTTAGGAAAGCCTTTTTAAAAAATGTTTTGAGAGCAACTGAATATTTATCAGGTAGATGGTGTGACATTTCTCTCCTGCTTGTAAGACTGAGTTATGATTAGACTGTAGGCTTTTATTTTTCAAAACCTACTTTTAGTAAGGGTAAATTAAATGCTCTAACCTCCTTTCTAACCCACCACCCACCAGAGGGTGGAAAGGGAAGGTTGATAGAACAAAGGAGGATGTGGACCTGTTTAGAAATATTTCTTTGGAGCAAATCCAATTTGTGTTGTCAACTCACATGAATCGGCAGCAGCGACAAATCAGCAATGGCAGGTTGATCCAAAGGAAACTGCAAGACTCTGCCAAATGGCTCAAGTCCCAGGAAATTGCAAGACACCACTGGAACACCACAGAACTTTTCTGGCGGCATTTCTTTGTGCAAAGTCATGACAAATGAAGAACAGCAAAGGGTGGCAAGGCAAACCAGTACCTCACAGCATCATCCACGGTCTGTTGGGTTATATTTATGCCTTTTCCAAACATCATGCATTGTTTCACGATTAAGCTCTAGCGAAACCTCACAAGCCCTTTTCCCAGGCGACTTCCAGAAAACCATCCTCCCACATGTCTGCTTCAGCAAAAACATCCTCTCATAAGACAGTTTCACGAAAAACCCCATGTGACACAATGGAATTTCCAAAAAAATCTGAAGTTTTCACTTCAGCAGGCCATGGGTACAAATGCAAAACCAGACTCATGTATTTTCTATAACTGAATGAAAATATATCTTCATGACCTCAGGATAGAAAAAGAGTTATCATGCAGGACATAAAAACCATCCAGCAATAAATACATAAATTTAATTATTGTATTTAAGGAAAAAATTAAATTTCTATTCATCTAGTCTCCATTAAATTGAATGAATAAGCCACAAAGTAGGTAATAAATGGAGAAAAGAGAGAGGGAAGGGGGCTTATGGGACTTTCGGGGAGGGAGGAAACGGGAAAGGGGAAGTGATTTGGAATGTAAATTAAAAAATAAAATAAAAAAAATTATAAAATATCTAAAATAGATTTTACACCAAATATATAGAGTCACTACCTATAAATTATGAAATGGCAACCCATTTGATATATATATATATATATATATGCAAAACCCTTTGTGGGGTACCATACACCTATAATTGAAACACCCAAGAGGCTGAGGCAGGAAGATTGTGAATCTGAGGAAGTCTGGGTTTTATAGCCCTTCTCAAGAAATTAAGAGTACAATGTACAAGTTTACATTTATAAAAGATTATCGGAGAATGGACAGTAAGTACTACTAAAAAGTTTCACATATCATTGGTTGTAGGGCTGCACCAACAAAAACAGTGAGAAGCCAAAAGCCAACTGGGATGACTGACGTCAAAAAGACTGAAATCATCCTGTGTTGGTGAGGGTGGGAATTGACAGGAACTCTCGTAGGTTGGTAATCTCCGCAGTGCTAAGAGGATAAGAAGAATCTTTAGGAAGACTGCTTGCAAGGTTCTTACAAAATTAAATATATGACCCAGAAATCCTTCTACCAGGTACTCACTATAACTTGCAGAGAAATATTCAACTATTATTGTAATAACTAAAAGAGAAATAACCCAAAAGAATGATGCTAGAGTTGGTAAATATTGTACAATGTTACTTAACAATTTTAAAACTTCTGAGATACAGAATAACATAGCTGGAAATTTATCACTTGAAGTCAGAGACATCATACACAAAAGAATAAATACTGTGCGGTCATTCCTATGAAATTGAACTATAGGCAAATATGACAGAAGTTCATAGTGATTGTGGTAGGAGGGTGAATTAAGTGGAATTAATAGTTCATTGTTTTTCTGTATACTTATATGAATGGTGACTACACATTGTATAGTTTTCTATGGATATCAATTATGAAATAGTATATAATTTCCAAAGATTATCAAGATAAACATTTTACATTTGCATATTTTGTTTATGTGTATATGTATATAAATTATATATATACATATATATATACATAGTTTACATACACATATATAAACTGTATATATCCATATATAGAAACTATATATATATATCTACTATATATACACATACATGTACACACATATATAAACTGTATATGTGTATTCAGCAGAAACAAATGTGTCAAATCACGCCAAAGGAAATCACAGAATAGACAGGAAAAAGTTTGATGCTCATATATAGAAAAAAATAACACAAATACAATGACTTGCTCCATTGTCAGAAAAATGGAATAGCTTTTCCCAGGAAACCTTTTTAGTCCTTAACTGTGTCACACAGCCTGAGCATAGCCATCCCAAACTGCCACTAATCCCCAGTGTATCCGAAACGCTAGTGTAGCCGATTTCTTGTATCTAAATAGAGTACCATTGCTGTTCTGTGCTGTAAATAAAACAAACTTTGCAGTAAGTGAGCACTTTATCTGTCTTAGATTTTCATCACAAAGTAATTCCTTACAATACAACCCCACTGTGCTTTTATTACTTGGCAGTTTATTTTGCCAAATGTGTGTCAAGAATATATTTGAGGATGGTTAGGAGGCAGGGGGTGTAGGATGGACTTCAGTAGGTTGGATGAAGGGTATTGGAATGGACTCATAATGTAAAGTTTTATAGAAGCAAGGACTCTATTTACTTCAACACAATTCTCCAAGCCTGTAAATTTTCTATAATGGGTTGATAAATAATAGTGTATCTTCCCATACCTTTAGAACTTTATTTCCCTGCTGTAATTGGAACAGTTATATGTTGGCTACTTTCAAACTCTATGTACCTTAAATTACCTGTTTAAGGACATATGACTATTCAAATAATTTGGAATAATTTTTGTCACTGCAGTGCCTTACTGCAATTATGCCAAGTGCTGAAGTGAGGAGTGGCAGCTAAGTAGGTACCAGGCAAGATTTTTATTTTTCTATCATTAGTTCGACCATGAGCTTAACAGATGTGCTGTCTCTTCTAGGCTAGCTGAAAGTCCCCCAGATACGTAGTCTGCCTGGTATGTTCATTTCTATCAGTTAACCTTGGAATAAAGTTTTATATAGCATACAGCAATTTTTAAAATATTCTTTACAGAAGCTGGAAAAAAGCACAGGGTGTTCCCAGGCCTTGCTGGATTGTGCACTGTTCTGTCTTCGCAGCTCTCTACTATGCATTCTGGAGCTGCATTCATCCAGAGGAAATTCTTGTATGAATGGAGTGTTCTGCTCTGGAAACAGCACTCCAGAAAGCACAACATGTGCTTGTGTCTTTTCCTTTAAGTAAAATGGTGTTAATTACACAGGTGTTTGCCCTGCTTAGAGTGTATAAGAGTCAGTGTAGGGGTTTAAGAGGATGTTGACACTAAAAGGCTTCCCCCATAATTTATCAGTAACACCTGAAATAAAGAGCATATACATTGCCACAAATGGGTATTTTTTTTTCATAGAAAAGTTGGATATGTCCACTGTGAAGGAGTGATTTGAAAATTATAAATTTAAAGATATTTCCCACTTCTTAAAATTTGAAAAGAAGTGAAAAAAAAACCTAAACACCAAGTCACTACAGTATTGATAAGCAAAGGAATAAGCAGTATATCATGTGAGTGCACACACATGATGTGTGTGTGTGTGTGTGTGTGTGTGTGTGTGTATACCTCCTGGACAAAATCAACTTAACAAAACAAAACCAAAACTAGTACATGATTTTGAGAAGGAGCTAGGCAATGTTTTAGTTAAGTTTCTGTTGGTGTGATAAAGACCACGTACAAAAACAACTTGGGAAGTTTATTTCATCTTTCATTTCCAGGTAATCCATCCATCATTGTAGGAAGTCAAAGTTTGAACTAGTGGTAGGGACTGAGACAGAAGTCATGAGAGAGTGGGTGCTTCTTACTGGCTTTCCCCTTGTGGCTTGATCACCCTGTTAGACAATATAGGATCACCTGCATTAGTGCCAGCAGGCCTGGTGAGGCTGGGTCCTCCCACATCAATCATTAATCATGAAAGTGGTCTACAGACTTGCCTCTAGGCAATCTAATGGAAGTATATACTCAAGTAAAGTTCTTCTTCCTCGATAATTCTAGTTTGTGTCTAGATAACAACAATAACAACAAAATCAGGACATAGGGCAGGGTAGGGAGTATACATGAGAGAGGTCGGAGGAAGGAAAGGGGAGAGGGAAACTCATGTAATTATATTTTAATTACAAATAAACAACCCCTTCTCTGGCTGCCCGTAAAACTCAGGAATTCTACCAATAAAGTGACACCAGGGGAAAAGAGGGACCTGGGTTATCTTACAGTTTGCCATAGGAGAAACAGCCTCCAAGCTGCGGCAATAATTGCCTGCTCCTCTCCTCTACCCTCTCATCCTGTTTCTCATTCTCTCTTGATCCTTCCAGGAATGATAGAAGGAGACTGAGATGTATTGACCAGCATGCACCAGATTTCACGCCAGGCTCTTTAGGGTTTGTAATCTCATTTAATTTGTGCCATAGCCCCATGAGGTTAGTAAATTTCTGGAGGTTATCTGACTTGCCTAAGGTTACTCAGTCAGAATGCAGCTCCCACTGTGGGGCTTCCTGCTGTAGCAAGACATAATACTTGCCTCCAAAGGAAGGTTCAGCAAACTGTGAGGCTTTGGGGGACTACAAGTGTTCTCTTTCCTAAGATAGTCATAGCTGTTCATAGTCACGCTAACCTTTAATGTTATCGGATTAGGAAAATCATGTTATTTCCATGTTACAATTACCCAGATTGATTTTTCCTGTTATTCCTATAAGTTATTCTCCTACATTTTTTTATTTTAAAGAATTTATTTCTTCCCTTTGATAAATCCCAGCAACAGTTTACATTTTATTGCTTTATTTTTTCATGCAATTGTTTTTCAGTTCTTGGAATTATCAAATTACTTTTGGACTGTGTTGTGCTATTACTTGGTCTGTCTGATTTTTTTTTTAATTTAAACTGTTGTACCTTTAGCAACTCTGTTTTTTTTTACCTATGCTCTAAGAATTAAGTGTGGCTATACTAGGGGACAGTCATTCTGTTTCCCTTGACATATAGGGAAAACACACTTTTAAATAATATATTTTTCAGGAGTTGTTTACCTGTGGTCATTCTACCAAATGGAAATTTTCGAGCTGTTTTTCTTACTCAGTTCACCAATAAATATTAATTCTTGGTTTATTATATTCCCAACATATTATCTTCAGAAATTTTAAATGATTAAAAAAATAAAATAAGAAATACAAATGATGGGCCTGGGGTGGTGGCTCAGCAATTAAGAGCACTGAATACTGTTGCAGAGCTCTGGGGTTTAATTCCCAGTACCAACAAGGCAACTAGGACAGTTCCTAACTCCAATTTCTGGGGAACCTGACACCTGCTTTTGGGTTCTTTGGACACCAGGCAGGCAAGTGGTGCACAAACACCCAAGAAGGCAAAATACTCTTACAATTAAAATTAAAATGTTTAAAGCTTACATTTCAGTGTTACTGTGGACAGAAGGGTAGCATATGGAGAATCCAGACTGCAGATGCCTAAGTAAACATTAGGAACTCAACAATTGAAAGCTTAGTAGGAACTACAAATGTTAGAAAAGGCCTCAGTGGGATTGTGGAACTTGCTTACAAAACTGACAGAACAGAAAAGAAAAATAAGGATATTTTTATGGGGAAATTAATATTTAGAAAGGTAAAGATTAAATTTTCCATGTGGATGTGATCATAGCGAGGAGCTTACCTCTACAGATAAAAGGACACATAAAATGAAGAATATTAGAACTTGGACATGGGGCTGGAGAGATGACTCAGTGGTTAAGAGCACTGACTGCTCTTCCAGAGGTCCTGAGTTCAATTCCCAGCAACCACATGGTGGCTCACAACCATCTGTAAGTGGGTCAGTTGCTCTCTTCTGGTGCATCAGAAGATAGCAACAATGTACTCGCATATATAAAATAAATAAATCTTAAAAAAAAAGAACTTAGGCATGGAAGCTAAAGAACAAAACTAACTATCCTGAGAGCAGTTGTAAAGAGTTTACATTTGAAAGTGGTACCTGGTAATAGTTCATCTGCTCTGGAAACTGAAAAAAATAAGTCTGTGAACAATATGTAATATGAAAATATAGGACAATTGGAGCAGAGAAGAGGCAAAGCCACCCTGGAGATAAATGGATTTAAAAACTATTTGGGAGACAGGACTTAGAGCAGGGATATGATAGTTGAAATGGTTAAGATAAGGTAAATTCTTCAAAAAAGGCATTAAAGAAAAAGAAAAGGCTTGAGGCTTTCTTAGAGATTAGAGAATTGCTATATGCCTATATATGTAGCAACCTGGAAAAGAAAAACTTGGTTGATAGAAAAGACAAAAAGACTAGTGGGCTGATAATACATGTCAGAATTGAAGCAGAGAGTAATATCAGCCATTTACTCTGTAGTAACAACGACACAGGGTTAATTCAAATACCACACAGTCCTAACAATAGTGGAGATGGGAGTAATGGGTTTAGAAAGATTGATGAGGCTAAAGGAACAGAATAGTACATGAGGGAGAAACTCATAGCAGCAAGCTGCGTAAATGTGGGAGAGTAAATCTGAACGTTGGTCAAGGTCATATATTTAGGCAGAATAGATCACTTGCAACCTTCAAAAATAATGTGTATAGAGCAATATGCACTGCAGTAGAGGATAAGTGAGATTATAAGGAATTGGAGATGCAAAAAACAGTAGCTCAAATACTTGAATAATTTGATATCAAAACTAGAGAAGGATGTTTGATAGTAAGCACAACAGATGGGCTGGAATAAAATAGTGAGGTTATAGTTAGCCTCTGAAATGGGGCCAGTCTTTGTGTGTAGTATTTATGGCCCCCAATACATAGTTTTGTTTCACATACAATAACATTGACTTTTGTTATAAAACATTGTATTGAAAAATTAATGGTGAGACTTGTAAAACTAGATCTTAAGAACATTGTGACTCTGCATTTCTTTTTATAATTTATTCAATAGCTAATCAGTTTGCAAAGAGAGCTAGTCCAGTCTGCCAAGTATATGCATATATTATTGTTTAATTCCTGTGGTGATTGAATATAAATTGCCCCATAGGCTCATATATTTGAATGCATAGTCATCAAGGAGTTAAACTTTTGAAAGGATTAGAAGGATTAGGAGGTGCCTCCTTTTGGGGAAGATGTATGTCACTGGCAGTAATCTTTGGGGTTTTAAAAGTCTATGCAGAATTGAAGACCCAGAAATGAATCCACACTCCTATGATCACTTGATCTCTGACAAAGGAGGTAAAACCATCCAGTGGAAAAAAGATAGTCTTTTCAACAAATGGTGCTGGTTCAACTGGAGGTCAACATGCAGAAGAATGCAAATTGATCCATTCTTATCTCCTTGCACTAAGCTCAATTCCAAGTGGATCAAGGACCTCCACATAAAACCAGACACACTGAAACTAATAGAAAAGAAACTAGGGAAGAACCTTGAACATATGGGCACAGGTGAGAATTTCCTAAACAGAACATCAACACCAATAGCTTATGTTCTAAGGTCAAGAATTGACAAATGGGACCTCATAAAATTACAAAGTTTCTGTAAGGCAAAAGACACTGTCAAAAGGACAAAGTGGCAGCCAACAAACTGGGAAAAGATCTTTACCAACCCTACATCCAACAGAGGGCTAATATCCAATATATACAAAGAACTCAAGAAGTTAGACTCCAGAGAGCCAAGTAACTCTATTAAAAAATGGGGTACAGAGCTAAACAAAGAGTTCTCACCTGAAGAATATCTAATGGCTGAGAAGCACCTAAAGAGATGTTCAACATCCTTAGTCATTAGAGAAATGCAAATCAAAACAACCCTGAGATTCCACCTCACACCAGTCAGAATGGCTAAGATAAAAAAACACAGGAGATAGCAGTTGTTGGTGAGGATGTGGAGAAAGAAGAACACTCATCCACTGCTGGTGGGATTGCAAGCTGGTACAACCACTCTGGAAAGTAGTCTGGTGGTTCCTCAGAAAACTAGGCATGACACTCCCAGGGATCCTATTATACCACTCCTGGGCATATACCCAGAGGCTTCCCCTGCACACAATTAGGACACATTCTCCACTATGTTCATAGCAGTCTTATTTATAATAGCCAGAAGCTAAAAATAACCCAGATGTCCCTCAACAGAGGAATAGATTCAAAAGATGTGGTATATTTACACAATGGAATACTACTCTGCAATTAAAAACAATGAATTCACGAAATTCATTGGCCTATGCCAGACCCAGTGTCTCTCTTCCTACTTCCTGTAGATCAGGATGTCGAACATTCAGATATTCTCCAGCACCAAGTCTGCCTGTGTGCCACCATGCTTCACAGCATGTTTATAATGGAAGAGGCCTCTGAAATTAAGCAAGAAAGTTGTCTTAGCCATGGTGTCTCTTCACAGCAACAGAACAGTGACTAAGGCAGTTCCCCTCCCAATAGTCTCCAAGGTTTTACTATTGTTCATCCCAGCAATTAACTAAGAATTGTCCTGTGCTTTATCCAACTTCTTACCTGATAAGACTTCCATATCAACTTTACTAAGTTTTGTAGTTTGAACTTAAAGTGCATGTGATTTGATATGCACAGTCAAATGATCATCATAATCAATTAAAACAATTTCTATAGGTCTTGTCTTTTAATTACCTTCTTCCTTTTTTTAATTAATTAATTAATTTTTTTACTCCATGTGGATGTCCCCACCCTCACACCCCCTGACCTCTAAATTTCCTGGGGCCTCTTGTCTCTTGTGAGTTAGGTGCATCATCTGATTGAACACAGACCAGGCAGTCCTTTACAGTATGTGTGTTTGGGGCCTCGTATCAGCTGGTGTATGCTGCCTGTTTGGCAGTCCAGTGTTTGAGAGATCTCTGGGGTCCAGATTAATTGAGACTGCTGGTCCTCCTACAAGGTCTCCCTTCTCCTCATCATCTTTCAGCCTTTCCTAATTCAACAACAGGGGTCAGCCACTTCTGTCCATTGTATGGGTGCAAATATCGTCCTCTTACTCTTTGAGCTGTTTGTTGGGTCTTCCGGAGGGCAGTCATTCTTGTCCCTTTTTGTGAGTGCTCCATAGCCTCAGTAATAGTATCAGGCCTTGAGCTGGATCCCACTTTGGGCCTGTTGCTAAATCTTCTTTTCCTCAGGCTCCTCTCAATTTCCATCCCCACAATTCTTTTAGACAGGAACAATTATGAGTCAGAGTTGTGACTGTGGGATGAGCCCCTGTCCCTCATTTGATGCCCTGTCTTCCTGCTGGAGGTGGGCTCTTTAAGTTCCCTCTCTCAACTGTTGGGCATTTCGTCTTAGGTCCCTCCCTTTGAGTCCTGTGAGTCTCTCGCCTCCCAGGTCTCTGGTGCATTCTGGAGGGTCCCCCCCCAATATCCTGTCTCCAGAGGTTGCTTGTTTCCATTCTTTCTGCTAGCTCTCAGGGCTCCAGTCCTTTTCACTCTCCCAATACCATATCAGGTTCCCCTCTCCCCTGGGCTCCCCTCTCCCATCTACTTTCCCTCTTTCACTCCCACATCCTGCCCTCCCTCCCCTCTTGGAATTGCTTTCTTCTCCCTTCCAAGTGGGACTGAGGTGTTCTCACTTGGGCACTTTAGCTTGCTAATCTTTTTGAGTTCTGTGGATTGTATCTTAGGTATTCTGTACTTTTTTTTTTGCTAATATCCACTTATTAGTGAGTACATACCATGCATGTCCTTTAGGGTCTGAGTTACCTCACTTAGGATGTTATTTTCTAGTTCCATCCATTTTCCTGCAAAGCTCAGACTGTCCTCATTCTTCATAACCTAGTAGTATTCTATTGTGTATATGAACCACATTTTCTGTATTCATTCTTCAATTGTGGGACATCTAGGTTGTTTCCAGCTTTTGGCTATCACAAATAAGTCTGCTATTACCTGTGACATGGTGGGGCATCTTTTGGGTATATTCTCAAGAGTGGTATAGCTGGATATACAGGTATATCTATTTCCAATTTTCTGAGGAACCTCCAGATTCATTTCCAGAGTGGTTGTACCAGTTTGCAATCCCACCAGCAATGGATCCACATCCTCTCCAACATGTGTTGTCACCTGAGGTTTTGATCTTAGCCATTCTGATTGCCGTAAGGTGGAATCTCAGGGTCGTTTTGATTTACATTTTCTGATCACTAAGGAATTTGAACATTTTTTTAGGTGCTTCTCAGCCACTCATAATCCCTCAGTTGGGAAATCTCGGTTTAGTTCTATACCCCATTTTTGATTAGGTTGTTTGTATTTTTTGGTGATTAGCTTCTTGTGTTCTTTATATATTTTGGATATCAGCCTCTATCAGATGTGGGGTTAGTGAAAATTTTTCTCCCAGTCTCTGGGTTGCTGATTTGTCTTATTGACTGTGTCCTTTTCCTTGCAGAAGCTTTCCAGTTTCATGAGGTCTCACTTATCAATTCTTGATCATAGAACATGGAGTTCTGTTTAGGAAATTTCCCTCTGTGTCAATGAGTTCAAGGTTCTTTCCCACTTTCTCTCCTATTAGATTCAGTGTGTCTGGTTTTATGTCGAGGTCCTTGATCCACTGTACTTGAGCTTTGTGCAAGGTGACAAATTGGGGTCTATTTTTATACCTTCTCTTATCATGATAAAATCTGAATACAGCTCCCTATAAACTCTCAGAACTAAACTGTACTAGCTGTATTCACCATGCTGTACCTTTGGCTTCTAAGTTTTATCCAATTGGAGCTTTGTACTGTTACCCCAGTGGCTCCCTCGATCTTCTAAATGAGATCACTGGTAACCACACGTTTACCATTCATGTCTGAGTTTTAATTTTTCTCAAATTCCATATATCATGTGGGTTTCTTCTTTCTGAGTTGCTTTGTGTAGCCTAGGGTCTTCTAAGTATATGTATGTTGTTACATTTTGTTGTACATTCTATTATATCTATGTGTGTGGGTTTGTCTTGAATGATGTTTATTTTATGCATATACATATGGGCCTGTATACATAATTACTTGAATATGTAAACATATATTTGTCGATATAAATGTTGGTGCCACAGTTTTTTAACCACTCACCAACTGGTGGACAGAGGTTCTTTCCTTTTCTTTCTTTCTTTTTTTGTAATAATATTTATTTTGTTACTTTTATTATTTTTTACCCCCTCCTGGTCTGCCCTCCCACAGTTCCACATCCCATTCTTCCTCCCCCATATCTCCAAAAAAATGTCTCCTTTGCCTTCTCCTCCCAGCCCCTCCCTACCCACCAGGCCTCCTCATACCCTGGTGCCTCTATTCTCTAGAGGGTTAAGCATATCTTATCTCACTGAGGCCAGACCAAGCAGTCCTTTGCTGTATATATGTCAGGAGCCTTTGACCAGCTAGTGTATACTACCTGGATGGTAGCTCAGTGCATATGACATCCCAGGGGTGTGGTTTAGTTGAGACTACTGGTCTTCCTATGGGGTAACCCTCTTCCAGCCTTTCCCTAATTCAACCATAGGGGTCCCAGTCCATTGGTTGGGTGTAAGTATCTGCATCTGTCTCAGTCAGCTGCTTGTTTGGCTTCTTGGAAGACAGCCATGCTAGGCTCCTGTCTGTAAGCACAGCATAGCATTAGTAATAGTGTCAGGCCTAGGAGTCTCCCCTTCAGTTGGATCCCTAAATGGGCTGGTCATTGAGTCTCCTTTCCCTCAATATCTTCTCCATTTTTGTCCCTACAGTTCTTTTAGACTGGAACAATTCTGAGTCAGGGTTTTTGACTGTGGATGGCAACTCCATCCCTCCACTTGATGCCCTATCTTTCTACTGGAGGTGGACTCTACAAGTTCCCTCTCCCCACTGTTGAGGATTTCATCTAAGTTCCCTCCCTTTGAGTTCTGGGAGTCTCTCACATCCCAGGTCTCTGGCACTTTCTAGAGGTTTCCTCTGCCTCCCACCCCCAGAGGTTGTGTATTTTCGTTCATTCTGCTGGCCCTCAGGGATTCTCTCCTGCTCCCATACAAAATATCTGATCATGTTCCCCCTTTCCCTTTACCTCCCCTCTCCCACATAGGTTTCTCCCTTCCAAGTAGGACTGAAACTATACTACTCTTGGGTATATACCCAAAATTTGCCCCACCATACCACAGGGGCATGTGCTCCACTATGTTCATAGCAGCCTTATTTGTGATAGCCAGAAACTGAAAAAAAAAACCCAGATGTCTAACAACAAAACAATGGGTTCAGAAAATATGGTTCATTTACACAATGGAATACTACTCAGCTAATAAGAATGAAGATATCAGGAGTTTTGCAGGCAAATGGCAAATATCATCTTGAGTGAGGTAACTCAGACCCCAAAGGACATGCAAGGTATGTACTCACTGATAAGTGGATATTAGACAAAAAAGTACAGAATACCCAGGATACAATCCACAGAACTCAAGAAGGGTAACAAGCAGAAGGACACAGGTTATTTTCACATCTTAACTATTGTGAATGACGCCGAAATGAACATTAAAGTCTATATTTCTCTACCAACCATTGATTTCATTGAAAGGGATTGGTCAATTGAAAATACTATCTTTTTTTTTGATAAACCTCTATACTGTTTAATGGCTGTAACAACCCACATTGCTTTGTAGTCAATAATCAGGGATCCATTTGGTTTATACCATTCTAATGCTTGTTACTGTGCTTTTTCGGTAAAAGAAGTTCCAGTTGGTGTGGAATGATACCCCAATACTGTTGTGACTTGCATTTCCCTGGTAATTAGTGATGAGGAGCACTTTTCCATGCAAATGTTGGTTATTTCTCTCTTGTCTTTGGAAAGTATCCATTCAAGGCCCCTTCTCATTGCGCCGAGTCAGTATCATCAGCACCAGCAACACCGCTGTCATTGTTGTCTTGCTGCTACTGTTTCAGTTACTCTTGCATCTAAAGCACTCATTATGATATATGGTTTGCAAATTCTCTTTCCTGTTCCCTGCCTTGCCCTTACATTTTGTTATGTCCTTTGCTGTGCAGAATATTTTATATTTAATGCAGCACTATCTGTTTTATTTGTTCCTGGTTTTTTGGGCTTCTAGTATGCTAATCAAGAAAATTACTGTCAAGAACAAGTCAAGGATCTTTTCCCTTCTTTCCTTCTAAGAGTTGACTTATCGTCTTTAATGTATTTTTAATTAAATTTTGGGCTAAGTAATTTTCTTTACATTGCAAATAAAAAATACAAAACTATTACAAATAGAATTGATGTTTTGAAAATACAATTGATAACATTTGAAAGATACTATTTATCGCTATTTAAAGATTGCTATTTATAATACAATGACTAAAAAAATAGCCCCGGTGACAGACAAAGTAATTATGTTTTAAAATTTTAAGATAATATAATTACATTTCTTGTCTCCCTTTCTTTTCTTCCTCAAACCCTCCACAAATTCATGCACTATTTTTTCACTAATTTGTATCACATACATATAGATATGTATACACATGCATATCTCTGATATAACCTACTAAGTCCATATACTGTTACGTATATGTATATTTCAAGGCTGACCATTTGGCACTGAACATCCAATTGGTTTGTTCTTTCCCATTTTAATTCAGTTAACTGTAGCACATTAATATTTAAAGGATCTCCTGGATTTCACAGTATGTTCACTTTTAAAATTTGCTCAGGACTTTGCAATTAAGTTTCATTTCTACTTCTAATTTCTGAGGATATTTTGACAAAGTAGACTCTGAGCCTTAATTTCTGTTGAACACCAAAGATAGGAAAAGAGTTGTAAAATGAGAGGGATTGTCAATCTAGGGAGTAGTTTTAAAGAACATTTGGCAAGAAAGAAGATATGATTTGGTTTGTAAGGTAGAATATTTCTTAGCAATCTAGATAAATGAGAATATCTTTGCTTAGATAGATGTTTCCCCTTAAATTCTATGCTGGCTCTCATCTTCTTTGCTCCTATTCTCTTTGCTCCTTGTAGAAGAAAGGATTTTATTCTATTTATCAAGAAACTCCACACTTATGCTGAATGTAAACAGAAATAAATATAGTAGTTTTCTAAGAATATTTCTTATAGATTCAAATTCTCAGGCTCCTCATTCCCCTTGCTACTCCCCATCCACCTTGTCTATGCAGGTGGAGGTCATACTATAATGTCCAGTTATTTGTGCTCACCTTCTGTCTTCTTGAAGCAGAGTCTCTCACTGTTTCTGCTGCTTTACTGATTATCACAGGCTAACTAGCCCCTGAGCTTCCAGGAGATTCTCTTGCTGTTACTTCCCATTTATATATGAGTTCTGAATTATGCACACCACTATATCCAGATATTAAGGTGGGTTCTAGAGATAGACCCTGGGTGCGCAGATTTTGTAACTAGTGTTCTTACCCTTTAAACCCCAGTCCCTCAAATTATTTATCATGATTGTTTATTTGTATAAAAATTCTCTTTCTGAAAAATCATGTAAGGTTAATTTATGCTCCTGCTCTGGGGATTCATATTTGGACATGCCTTTTGTAGGGTACCACTTGTCCATTATGTGTACTAATGGTCTTTTCCTCCTGCATTAGACTAGAATTTGTTAGTTTATTTTATATTCTAGTAGGTCTTTTCTTTAAAAAAAAACCCATGAATCCTTTACAACATTATGAGTTGTTATTTGCAATGTCTTGACCCAACATAGAATGGGACCTTCCAAATATTGCCATATTTTGTTTGAGTGTCAGAATGCCAATGAAAGTCGATGCAAACTTGGAAGAAAAGATTAAAACACTGTGGAGATGTGTGTGCCAGATGAAAACATTTCAAAATCCCAACTTCCATCGTGAAGCTCTAATTTTCTCAGGGGCACAAATCTAGCCAGCCCTTTCCTTCACCTGGCAGGCAGGGCAGGCAGGCAGGCTTACTTCATTATTATATTTTCCACCAAATGCCCAAAGTTTGAATAACTCTTCTTTGCTAGTCTGTTACTCTTCCAAGTAAAAATATTACTTTGTTGAAAATTGCATTCATTTCTTTTCTAAAGGTGACTATTCTGTTTCAGTATATAGTAAAACACTATAGTTCCTCTTTAATCATACAAAGTCCTTAAAAATGTTCTTAAAGAACTGAGATTTAATAATATTAATAACTCCAACTACTTCATCAAAAACATCTTTACCAGCATTTCTTCTACACCTTTATTTTTCTGTTCTTTATGTGGTCGAATGATTCCTGGTACCCATCTTCTGTGTTAAGTGATCAGCAGTTGTACTTACAAATACATGTGAATCAATAGTTCAATTTCAAGCTAGTGAAATAATGCAAATATAATGCAAAGAACAGATTTCTAAAAACGTGTTTTGGGGCTATGGAACTGGTTCAGTTATTAAAGTGCCTGTCAGACAAGAATAAGAACTTGAGTTCAGATCCCCAGAGCTCATATTAAGACAAAAAGCTGTACACAGTGACTCAAGCCTGTAACACAGTGTTTGGTGGTAGAAGTGGTGAAGTGTGAAGAGATGTGAACTCATTAGCTATTACTTTAGCTGACTCACTGAGCTTCTGGCTCATTAGGAGATCCTGTCTGAAACACCCAATATCATTCTCTGACTTCCATAAGTGTGTATATCCACACACTGACATGAACATATACCATATATATATATATAATGTGTGTATGTGTGTGTGTGTGTGTGTGTGTGTGTGTGTACCCCTTACCACCACAAACAACAACAACTACAGCAACAACAGCAACAACCAGCACAAGTTCTGAGTATATAAATCTTCAAAAGACCTTTGGATCCTTGAACACTTTTATGTTGAGATATTTTCAAATTATTCTCTCTTTTTAGAGTCCAATTCTTTTGAGTCAGTTTTTTGATGTCTGTCTTTCTCATAGAGTACCCCAGTCTGTATTGTCAGTAGTGTTAATGATCTGGCATTTCTTTAAAGGATGCTCTACCATGGGTTCTCAGATGTTCTTTCAAGCCTTTGATGCCCACTCAGTATGTTTTGACATTGATGTTTTCACATTATTTTTAGAAAGTGTCAAAAGAAAGATTTCTGAGGATAAGCAGCAAGCATGCTCTTTCCTCAAATCATTCAAGTGTTTATAACCAAAATTTTGAGTTTCATTTGCCTGGTTCTAGCATTAGGGCTGGAAACTTGAATTTCTAATTTATAAGCAGGCAGTTTGTAAGTTATAGCTATAAGATGATGGTCGTTGATATAATATTTAATCCTATATGCAATAGTATGGTATGACTTTCCTTTTGTTCTGGCTGTTCTTGTGCCACAGAAGAACATTGTACAGATTTCTTCATAGAGTTTTATGTAAACAGTAAGTGCCATTACATATCTTAGTTTGTTTAATGTTGTATGTTTATATCTACCATGTTCTTTCATGGGAAGAATTAGTATTGCATAGGTGCTAACATTTTCTTCATATGTGTGGCACATATGTGGATGTATTTTGAGTTTCATGTACATGTTTGTGTGAACATGAACCTGGAGGACAAAGGTCAACATTGGGTGTTGTTTCTCACTTTATTTTTTGAGACATGGTCTCTCCCTGAACTTGAAGCCATTGATTCAGTGAGACTAGCTTGCTAATTCTTTCTGGGAACCCTCCAGTATCTGTCACCCCATAGCTGGGACTATAGCATGCACTACTACCATGCCCAGATTTTTGTTTGGGTGCTTGTAGATTGACATTTAGGTCCCCCTTCTTGTGGAGCAAGAACTCTTCTGACTCAATTACCTACCTAGTCTTCTATGTTAATAGTTTAAATTATTGGATATGTCTAATGCTATATCAGTGTAATTGTGGTTGATCCCCTTAGTGATTCTTTAACTTTGCTATCAGAAAATCTGCTGTTTTACTACTACTACTACTACTACTATACTACTACTACTAATGTACTACTACTTTACTGCTACTACTACTACTACTATACTACTATTACTACTACTAGATGGAAGGAAACTTTGAAAAATGATGAGGGGTGATGGGTATGATAGTTTTCCAGGTGCGTATTTATCTTCAAACTCATGGGTCTGTGTGTATATTAAGTATCTTCAGATTTTACCAGACACTCAAGGCTAAATTCAGTAGTTTAAAAACTAAGTGATCTTTTAATAATTAGCTAGGGATAGTCAGTTTATAAATAAAATTCCATCAATGCTCATATCATTGTGAAGACAAATTGTAAATGAATGAAAAATGCAAAAATGTTCCAGAGCTTTCAGGTGTGCCATTAGGCTGATAGTGTATGCTCTCTCCAGTTTCTTTTTGGCAGCACTCAGAGCTATGAGTTTTTCTCTTAGCACTGCTTTCATTGTGTCCCATAAGTTTGGGTAGGTTGTGTCTTCATTTTCATTAAATTCTAAAAAGTCTTTGATTTCTTTCCTTATTTCTTCCTTGACCATTGTATCATTGAGTAGAGCATTGTTCAGCTTCCAAGTACATGTGGACTTTCTTTTGTTTTTGTTGCTATTGAAGACCATCCTTACTCTATAGTGATCGGATAGGAGGCATGGGATTATTTCAATCTTCTTATATCCATTGAGGTCTGTTTTGTGACCAATTATATGGTTGATTTTGGAGAAGGTACCATGAGGTGCTGAGAAGAAGGTATATTCTTTTGATTTAGGATGAAATGTTCTATAGATATATATCTGCTAAATCCATTTGGTACAAAACTTCAATTAGTTTCATTGTATCTCTGTTTAGTTTGTGCTTCCCTGATAGGTCCATTGAGGAGAGTAGAGTGTTGAAGTCATTCACAGTTATTGTATGAGTTACAATGTGCTCTTTGAGCTTTAGTAAAGTTTATTTTACAAATGAGGGTGCCCTTGCATTTTGAGCATAGATGTTCAGAATTGAGAGTTCTTCTTGGTGGATTTTTTCTTTGATGAGTATGAAATGTCCTTTGGTATCACCTCACACCAGTCAGAATGGCTAAGATAAAAAACTCAGGAGACAACAGGTGTTGGAGAGGCTGTGGAGGAAAAGGAACGCTCCTCTACTGCTGGTGGGATTGCAAGCTGGTGCAACCACTCTGGAAATTAGTTTGGTGGTTCCTCAGAAAACTGGGCATAATACTATCAGAGGACCCTGCTATACCATTCCTGGGCATATACCCAGAGGATTCTCCAGCATGTAATAAGGAAACATGTTCCACTATGTTCATAGAAGTCCTATTTATAATAGCCAGAAGCTGGAAAGAACCCAGATGTCCCTCAGTGGAGGAATGGATACAGAAAATGTGACACACACACACACACACACACACACACACACACACACACACACACACAATGGAGTACTATTCAACCATTAAAAAAATGAACTCATGAAATTCTTAGACAAATGGATGGAACTGGAGAATATCATCCTGAGTGATAACATACATAGTAGGCACTCACGGATAAGTGTATATTAGCCTAGAAGCTTGGAATACCAAAGACACAAGTCACATATCAAATGATTACAAAGAAGGAGGAAGAACAAAGTATGGATTCTCGGGTCCTTAAAATACCCACAGAAGGAGATACAAAGACAAAAGTTTGAGCAGAGTCTGAGGAAAAGACCATCCAGTGACTACTCCACCTAGGGATGCATCCTATACACAGTTACAAAATCCAGACTCTATTGTAGATGTCCACAAGTGCTGGCTGACCGGAGCCGGATGTAGCTATCACCTGGGAGGCTCTCCTAGTACATGATAAATATAGAGGGTACACTCTCAGCCAGCCATTGAACTGAGCATAGGGTCCCCAATGGGGGAGCTAGAGAAAGGACCCAAGGAGCTGAGGGGGTTTGTAGTGCCACAGGAGGAACAACAATATGGGTCACCCAGTCCCAGAGCTCCCAGGGACAAAACCATTAACCAAAGAGTACACATGGAGTTACCCATGGCTTCAGATACATAGGCAGCAGAACATGGTCTTGGTAGACACCAAAGGGAGAAGAGGCCCTTGGTCCTGGAAAGACTTGACGCTGTAGTGTAGAGGAATACCAGGACAGGGAAGCGGGAGAGGCTTGATTGGGGAAGGGGAGATGGCTTATGAAATTTTCAGGGTAGGGGAGAACCAGGAAAGGAAACAACATTTGAAATGTAAATAGAGAATATACCTAATTAATAAAAAAGAAAAAATGTAAATAAAGAAAATATTCACTAAAAAAGGAAAAGAAATGCAAAAATGAAGGTACAGGTATTACAAAGAAAGCTGAGGCCAAGCCACATGGATGACTAGGAATCTCTGTAGCCCCAGTTGGAATGAGGAATTATCTTTTTTTTATTTTAGTTTTTTAATTTACATTCCAAATCACTTCCCCTTTCCCGTTTCCTCCCTCCCCGAAAGTCCCATAAGCCCCCTTCCCTCCCTCTTTTCTCCATTCAACCCCCTCTCGTTACTCTGTCCTGGCGTTCCCCTACATCCAGTCTTTCCAGGACCAGGGGTCTCTCCTTCCATCTTTTTAGAAATCTATTGATATGTGGATTGTCTCTAGGGTATTCCGAGATTCTGGGTCAATATCCCCTTATCAGTGACTGCATACCATGTGTGTTCTTTTGTGATTGGGTTACCTCACTAAGAATGATATTTTCAAGTTCTGACCATTTGCCTAGGAATTTTGTGAATTCATTGTTTTTAATTGCAGAGTAGTATTCCATTGTGTAGATATACCACATCTTCTGAATCCATTCCTCCGTTGAGGGACATCTGGGTTCTTTCCAGCTTCTGGCTATTATAAATAAGGCTGCTATGAATATAGTGGAGCATGTGTCCTTATTGCATGCAGGTAAAGTCTCTGGGTATATGCCCAGGAGTGGTATAGCCGGATCCTGCGGGAGTGTCATGCCCAGTTTTCTGAGGAACAGCCAGACTGCTTTCCAGAGTGGTTGTACCAGCCTGCAATTCCACCAGCAGTGGAGGAGTGTTCCTCTTTCTCCAAATCCTCGCCAACAACTGCTGTCTCCTGTGTTTTTGATCTTAGCCATCCTGACTGGTGTGAGATGGAATCTCAGGGATGTTTTGATTTGCATTTCCCTAATGACTAAGGATGATGAACATCTCTTTAGGTGCTTCTCAGCCATTAGATATTCTTCAGGTGAGAACTCTTTGTGTAGCTCTGTACCCCATTTTTTAATAGGGTTACTTGCCTCTCTGGAGTTTAACTTCTTGAGTTCTTTGTATATCTTGGATATTAGCCCTCTGTCGGATGTAAGGTTGGTAAAGATCATTTCCCAGTTAGTTGGTTGCCGCTTTGTCTTTTTGACAGTGTCTTTTGCCTTGCAAAAACTTTGTAATTTAATGAGGTCCCATTTGTCTATTCTTGATCTTAGAGCATAAGCTATTGGAGTTCTCTTCAGGAAATTCTCCCCTGTGCCCATATGTTCAAGGTTCTTCCCTAGTTTCCCTTCTATTAGTTTCAGTGTGTCTGGTTTTATGTGGAGATCTTTGATCCACTTAGAATTGAGCTTAGTGCAAGGAAATAAGGATGGGTCAATTTGCATTCTTCTGCATGTTGACCTCCAGCTGAGCCAGCACCATTTGTTGAAAAGGCTATCTTTTTTCCACTGGATGGTTTTAGCTCCTTTGTCAATGATCAAGTGACCATAGGAGTGTGGATTCATTTCTGGGTCTTCAATTCTGTTCCATTGATCTACATGTCTGTCACTGTACCAATACCATGCGGTTTTTAACACTATTGCTCTGTAGTACAGCTTGAGGTCCAGGATACTGATTCCCCCAGAGGTTCTTTTACTCTTGAGAATAGTTTTAGCTATTCTGGGTTTTCTGTTATTCCAGATGAATTTTTGAATTGCTCTTTCTAACTCTATGAAGAATTGAGTTGGGATTTTGATGGGGATTGCATTGAATCTGTGTATTACTTTTGGTAAGATGCTCATTTTTATTATATTAATCCTGCCAATCCACGAGCATGGCAGATTTTTCCATCTTCTGAGGTCTTCTTCAATTTCTTTCTTCAGAGACTTGAAGTTCTTGTCATACAGATCTTTCACTTGTTTGGTTAGAGTCACGCCAAGATACTTAATATGGTTTGTGGCTATCGTGAAGGGTATCATTTCTCTTACTTCTTTCTCAGCCTGCTTATCCTTTGAGTATAGGAAGGCTTCTGACTTGCTTGAGTTGATTTTATATCCGGCCACTTTGCTGAAGTCGTTTATCAACTGTAGGAGTTCTCTGGTGGAGTTCTTTGGGTCGCTTATGTATACTATCATATCGTCTGCAAATAGTGATAGTTTGACTTCTTCCTTTCCAATTTGTATCCCTTTGACCTCTTTTTGTTGTCTAATTGCTCTAGCTAGAACTTCAAGTACTATATTGAAAAGATATGGAGAGAGAGGGCAGCCTTGTCTAGTCCCTGATTTTAGTGGGATTGCTTCAAGTTTCTCTCCATTTAGATTGATGCTGGCTACCGGTTTGCTGTAAATTGCTTTTACTATGTTTAGATATGGGCCTTGAATTCCTGATCTTTCCAAGACCTTTAGCATGAAAGGATGCTGAATTTCGTCAAATGCTTTCTCAGCATCTAATGAGATGACCATGTGGTTTTTTTCTTTGAGATTGTTTATGTAGTGGATTACATTGATGGATTTCCTTATATTGAACCATCCCTGCATCCCTGGGATGAAGCCTACTTGATCGTGGTGAATGATCGTTTTGATGTGTTCTTGGATTCGGTTGGCAAGAATTTTATTGAGTATTTTTGCATCAATATTCATAAGAGAGATTGGCCTGATATTCCCTTTCTTTGTCGGATCTTTGTGTGCTTTTGGTATTAGTGTAATTGTGGCTTCATATAACGAGTTGGGTAGTGTTCCTTCTGTTTCTATTTTGTGGAACAGTTTGAAGAGTATTGGTGTTAGGTCTTCTTTGAAGGTCTGATAGAATTCTGCACTAAAACCATCTGGACCTGTGCTTGTTTTGGTTGGAAGACTTCCAATGACAACTTCTATTTCTTCAGGGGTTATAGGATGGTTTAGATGGTCTATTTGATCCTGATTTAATTTTGGTACTTGGTATCTGTCAAGGAAATTGTCCATTTCCTCAAGATTTTCTAGTTGTGTTGAATACAGGTTTTTGTAGTAGGATCTGATGATTTTTTGAATTTCCTCAGTTTCTGTTGTTATCTCTCCCTTTTCGTTTCTGATTTTATTAATTTGGATACTATCTCTGTGCTCTCTGGTTAGTCTGGCTAAGGGATTATCTATCTTGTTAATTTTCTCAAAGAACCAACTCCTCGTTTTGTTGATTCTTTGTATGGTTTTATTTGTTTCTACTTGATTGATTTCAGCCCTGAGTTTGATGATATCCTGCCTTCTACTCCTCTTTGGTGTATTTGCTTCTTTTTGTTCCAGGGCTTTCAGGTGTGCCATTAAGCTGTTAGTGTATGCTGTCTCCCTTTTCTTTTTGGCGGCACTCAGGGCTATGAATTTTCCTCTTAGCACTGCTTTCATTGTGTCCCATAAATTAGGGTATGTTGTGCCTTCATTTTCATTAACTTTCAAAAAGTCTTTGATTTCTTTCTTTCTTTCCACCTTGACCAAGTTCTCATTGAGTAGAGCATTGTTCAGCCTCCATGTGTACGTGGGTTTTCTTTTGTTTTTGTTGTCATTGAAGACCACCCTTATTCCATAGTGATCTGATAGGAGGCATGGGATTATTTCTATCTTCTTGTATCTGTTGAGGTCTGATTTGTGACCAATTATATGGTCAATTTTGGAGAAGGTACCATGAGGAGCTGAGAAGAAGGTGTATTCTTTAGCTCTAGGATGAAATGTTCTATATATATCAGTTAGTTCCATTTGGTCCAAGGCTTCAATTAGATTCACTGTGTCCCTGTTTAGTTTCTGCTTTCCTGAACGATCCATTTCCGAGAGCTGGGTGTTGAAGTCACCCACTATTATTGTGTGCGGTGCGAAGTGTGCTTTGAGTTTTAGTAAAGTTTCTTTTACGAATGTGGGTGCCCTTGCATTTGGAGCATAGATATTCAGAATTGAGAGTTCTTGATGGTGGATTTTTCCCTTGATCAGTATGTAGTGTCCTTCTGTGTCTTTTTTGATGACTTTAGGTTGAAAATCAATTTTATCTGATATTAGGATGGCTACTCCACCTCGTTTCTTGGGGCCATTTTCTTGTAAAATTGTTTTCCAGCCTTTTACTCTGACGTAGTGTTTGTCTTTGACACTGAGGTGCGTTTCCTGCATGCAGCAAAATGCTGGGTCCTGTTTACGTATCCAGTCTGCTAGTCTATGTCTTTTAATTGGGGAATTGAGACCATTGATATTAAGAGAGATTAAGGCATAGTGATTATTGCCATCTGCCATTCTTGACGCTATCTTTATGTTTGAGTGGTTATCTACTTTTGGGTTTGATTCAAGAAGGTTATTATCTCATTTTTTCCAGGGTGTTGTTTCTCTCCCTGTATTGGAGGTTTCCACCTATTATCCGTTGCAGGGCTGGATTTGTGGAAAGATATTGTGAAAATTTGGTTTTATCATGGAATATCTTGGTCTCTCCATCTATGGTGATTGAGAGTTTTTTGGGTATAGTAGTCTAGGCTGGCATTTGTGCTGTCTTAGTGTCTGCATGAGATCTGCCCAGGATCTTCTGGCTTTCATAGTCTCTGGTGAGAAGTCTGATGTGATTCGGATAGGTCTTCCTTTGTATGTTACTTGGCCCTTTTCTCTTACTGCTTTTAGTATTTTTTCTTTGTTTAGAACATTCGGTGTTTTGATTATTATGTGACGGGAGGTATTTCTGTTCTGGTCCAGTCTGTTTGGAGTTCTGTAGGCTTCTTGTACGTTCATCGGCATCTCTCTCTTTAAGTTAGGGAAGTTTTCCTCCATAATTTTGTTGAAGATGTTTACTGGCCCTTTAAGTTGCAAATCTTCACTCTCATCTATACCTATAATCCTTAGGTTTGGTCTTCTCCTTGTGTCCTGGATTTCCTGGATGTTTTGGGTTACACGTTTTTTGCGTTTTGCATTTTCTTTGACTGTTGAGTAGATGCTTTCTATGGAATCTTCAGCACCTGAGATTCTTTCTTCCATCTCTTGTATTCTATTGTTGATGTTTGCATCTATGACTCCTGATTTCTTCCCAAGGTTTTCTATCTGCAAAGTTGTCTCCCTTTGTGATTTCTTAGTTGTTTCTACTTCCTTTTTTAGTTCCTGGATGGATTTGCTGAGATCCTTCACTTGTTTGTTTGTATTTTCCTGTCTTTCTTTAAGGTATTTTTGCATTACCTCTTTCAGTATTTCTTCCTGATGACCCACGTTCTCCTGCATTTCTCTGAGCGATTTTTGTGTTTCCTCCTCATGGGATTCCATCTGTTGATCCATCGTCTCCTACATTTCTTTAAGCAGTTCTCGTGTTTCCTTTGTAAGGGCATCTAACCGCTGATTCATTTCTTTAAGCAATTTTTGTGTTGCCTCCTTATGGGCATCCATCTGTTGACCCATATTCTTCTGCATTTCTTTATGCCAATTTTGTGATTCCTTTGTGAGTGCATCTACCCGTTGATTCATCTCGTTAAGCGATTTTTGTGTTGTCTCCTTGTGCGCCTCCATCTTTTGATCCATGTTCTCCCGCATTTCTCTAAGCGATTTTTGTGTTTCCTTTGTAAGGGCTTCTAACCGTTGATTCATGGTCTCCTGTAACTCTTTATGAGATTTATTTGTGTCCTTCTTGTGATCCTCTAATAGCATCATGAGAAGTGATTTTAAATCCAGATCTTGTCTTTCGGGTGTGGTGGGGTATCCAGGACTTGCTGCTGTTGGAGAGTTGGGTTCGGATGGTCCCACATTACTTTGATTTCTGTTAGTAACAGTTCTACGTTTGCCTTTTGCCATCTGGATACCTCTGATTTTAGTTGGTCCTGCTGCCACTGGCTGTTGGTTGGACCTCCTGTGAGCCTGCAAAGCTATTTCTGCCCCCCCTGGATTACCAGGATTCCCCTGGCACCGATTTCTGGGGCCTGCCTGTTCCTGAGTGACTTTGGAGCCCTAATGTGCCTTGCCCCAAGTGATCTTATATTGGGGAGGCCTTGCACATCTAAAGGCTCAGCCTAGTGGATTCCTGGAGCAGAGGTCGCCAAAGGGAGGCTGGTAGGCTCCTGCCCTGTGCAGGGGTGTGTGGTCTCTCCTGGGGGGGGAGGGGGAGTCCCTCTGCCAGGCAGAAGTCCCACAGCAGAGCTGGCGCGCTGGTTACTGCAGATCAGCCCAGCACTTGGGAGCCACATACACACAAGCCGCCAGAGACCCAAGCGATATTATGCCTGTCTGTCTCAGAACCTGGCTGTCCCAACCTCCCAGTCACTGGAGCAAAGATGGAGGAGGGCACTCTCCACGGAGCCGCTCACCCTGTAGACGCGATGGCCTGCGGATCTGGCACCCAGACGACCACAGCGCTGACCCGTTCTCGGGCACAGACGGAAGCCCCAACAGGCCGTGTCCCAAGTGATGTTATATTGGGGATAGGGAGCTTGGGGTACCTGTCTCTTCAGCGCAGTCTGCGGGAACAGAGGTCGCGGAAAGAAAGCTGGTAGGCTCCCGCTCAGTGCGGGGTCCCTCTGCCAGGCAGAAGTCCCACAGCAGAGCTGGCGTGCTGGTCACTGCAGATCAGCCCCGCACCTGGGAGCCGCACTCACGCAAGCCGCCCGAGACCTGAGTGACATTATGCCTGTCTGTCTCAGAACCTGGCTGTCCCAACTTCCCGGCCACTGGAGCAAAGATGGAGGAGTGCCAGAATGAGGAATTATTAAGGACAGTATTTTGTTTTGAGAAAAGACCCTGCTGCATAACCTTAGCTGGCCTGGAGCCCACTCTGTAGACCATATTAGCTTCAAATTCAACCTCCTGTACAGTGGGAGTACAGGCATGCCATGTCACATGCAGCTGTGACTAATATAGCTGACTCCTGGAACCGGTTGAACAGTGAAAGAAGCATAAAGTCAAACAAAATGATAAAACAGAAAAATCATTGCAATTCACTTTAGAAATGGTTAAAATGACACAGTAATTCTAAAATTATCGAAGTGAAATGGTAATCTTGGAGAAACGTAAGCAAGCTGCAGAGTGGATGTTAGCCCAAAAGCTCAAAATAAACAAGTTACAATTCACAGACCACAGGAAGCTCAAGAAGAAGGAGGACTGGAAGTGGGGGTGCTTTGGTTCTTCTGAGAAAGGGAACAAAATACTCACAGGAACAATAAAGGAGACAAAGTATCGAGTAGAGACTGAAGGAAAGGCCTCACAGAGACTGCCCTCCCTACTTGGGGATTCATCCTATAAACAGTCACCAGACCCCAACACTGTTATAGATGACAAGAAGTACATACCAAAAGGAGCATGTCATGGTTGTCTCTGGAGGGGCCCTGTCAGAGCCTTACACATACAGAGGAAGATGATAGCAGCCAACCATTGGACTGGGTGTGGGGTCCCCAACAGAGGAGTTGGAGAGCAGTCCAGAGGAGCTGAAGGGGTTTACAGCCCCATGGGAAGAACAACGATGTAGGCCAACCAGACGCCCCAGGACTCCCAGGGTCTAAACTATCAAAGAAGGAGTACACATGGTTCCAGTCAAAAATGTGGCAGAGGAATGCTTTGTCGGGCATCAGTGGGAGGAGTGGTCCTTGGTCTGGTGAAGGCTCAATAGATGCCCCAACAAAAGGAAATGGAGGTGGGGGGTTGTGAGTGGGTTGGTTGTAGGGGCATATACTTTTTGGCATGGGGTGGGAGGAGGGGTTGGGGGTTTTCGGGGAGGGGGAAACTGGGAAAGGTTTTAGCATTTGAAATGTAAATGAAGATTACAGTCAATAAAAACAAAATAAAAGAAGCGGCATATGACCCGAACTACTTGACCTCTCTCAGTTTTGTTCTCAGTAAGTACAATGAAAATTGGCGCTACACTGAGATTTCATTTCTGTGAGATTGGCAAGAGTTCTAATTCAACAGCACATGCTTTGGTCAAGCCTGAGAGAAAACAGGTGTGGTCATATGTTGCTGGTGGGAATACATAACACAGCAACTGTTATGAAGAGATGCTTTATAATTTCTAGAAAATCATGCATGTCAGTCTTTATTGTTTTGACCCAGGAATTCCTTTGATAAGAGTCTGTTTCAAAGTGATCTTAGTAAAGATACAAAAAAAAAGGTATTTACATAGGAGTACTGATTGCAGGATAGTTGACTTTGGGATTATTAAAAGAAAATCATATTCATAAAAATCAAATTTTATACCATGACAGAATGAGGAAATTGTATATTTCCACAGAGTCAAATCATCAGACAAGGAAAATGTTCTATCATAGCAGTATTTTTAAATATTTTTTTCCTTTTTACATGTTTTTTTTTCTTTTTTATTATTTTTTAGATATATTCTTTATTTAGATTTCAAATGATTTCCTATTTCCTGGTCCCCTCCCCCACGAAAATCCCATAAGCCATCTCCCCTCCCCTTGTTCCCCAATCACCCCTCTCCTGCTTCCCTGCCTTGGAATTCCCCTACACTGCTGCATCAAGCCTTTCCAGGACCAGGGGCCTCTCCTCCCTTTGATGTCCAGCAAGGCCATCCTCTGCTGCCTATGTGTCTGGAGCCATGGGTAACACCATGTGTATTATCTGGTTGATGGTTTTGTCACTGGGAGCTCTAGGAGTACTGGGTGGCTCATCTTGTTTTTCCTCCTATGGCACTGCAAACCCCTTCAACTCTTTGTGTACTTTCTCTAGCTCCCTCACTGGGGACCCTGTGCTCAGTTCAGTAGCTGGATGAGAGTGTCTCTCTCTGTATTTGTCATGCACTAGCAGAGACTCCCAGGTGACAGCTATATCTGGCTCCAGCCAGTAAGTACTTGTGGGCATTGATAATAGTGTCTGGGTTTTGTAACTGTATATGGGATGGATTCCTAGTAGGGGCAGTCTCTGGATGGTCTTTCCCTCAGACTCTGCTCCACACTTTGTATCTCCTTCTGTGGCTATTTTGTTCCCCCTTCTAAGAAGGACCAGAGTATCCATACTTTCTTCTTCCTTCTTCTTGGGCATCATTTGATATGTGAATTGTGTCTTATGCGTAAATATACTTCTACGGTAAATGACTGAATACATGTGAATATTTATAAGAATATAATTAACAAGTGGTGGACATATAAGTATAAGCCAAATTTCTAAAAATACACCACATTTTGGGAGTTTAATTTGAACTATGAAAATGTACTTTTATATTTATTCAAAAGTTAGTACAGCAAACACAAAAGTAGGAACTCACAAATACACATAAATGTAAATAAAAAGTTTATTTTACTTAAGTCATATATGATACGTGGTGAGCTTAAATTTTAGTAAAATTGCCCAAAATCCCTAGTGAGCTATTCTTCAATGATAACATAATAGACTTAGATTTCAAAAATAATATTGTGTTTATATTGATGTTGATATTCTCAGTAGAAGTATAAAAGGACTAAGATTTATCTTAATGTTATCAGGAGCCAAAATTTATCTCAGCATGGCAAAAGATGTGAAAAGATTTTCTATTTGAAAAGAAATTATTTATTCAAACTCTTATTCTGTATTTTCTTTCTTAGGAAATACATTCTTTATGGATTTTACACTTTTTTCAATACTGTAATACTGAGGTTGGAAATTACTGACCAAGAAAATGAGGCAGGTAGACATGTCTTTGAAACAGAGCTAAACTATAAGTGGCTATGAACCATAGACTATAGCAACTATAGCAACATCACCCCCACCCCAAATCCAGAACCACTAGTAAACATAGAGATGACTATTAATTGTCTTTTGATTCATTGTAATGACGCATGCATATAATTAGCTTGCAAAACTGTTTCATTCTGCTGGATAACACTTAGAAAACTCCATACAAGAACAGCAACAGGGAGTAAAACCTAATCTGGTGTGTGTTGGTGGTGGTGGTGGTGGGGGATTTGACACATTCCTGGAAACTATTCTTTGATTAATTTCCTTTTATATGATGTCTCAGTTAGGGTCTCTAGTGTTGTGATGAAACACTATGAAAAAAGCAACTTGTGGAAGAATCAGGGTTCATTTGGCTTACTTATCCTGAATCACAGTCCATTGAAGAAAGCCAAAGCAATAACTCGAACTTGCAGAGGCAGGAGTTGATGTCGAGGCCATGGAAGGGTGCTGCTTACTGGTATGCTTGGCTTTCTTTCTTATAGAATCAGGACCATCAGCGGAGAGATGGTACCACCCACAGTGGGAAGGCTCCTTCAATGTTAATCACTAATTAGGAAAATGTCCAACGTGCTTCCCTATAGTCAGATCTTTTGGAATCGTTCTCTAAATTAGGTTACCTCTACTCAGCTAACTCTGGCTTGTGTCAAGTTGATACAAAAAACTCATAGGAAGCATGGTCATAAAATGCACTATACAAAAATCTAACAATGAGATTCTCTCTTCAGAGACCCACACTCATTCATTTGGTATGTAGTACTGTTCTTTTCTTAGTAAACTCCATTTTCCTTATCAGAAAGAAAATCAAGAAAAGGAAAGAATAAATAGACATGCATTTTTCTTGTTACCAAGAAAAGATATAAATCAAAATGTCTTGAAAAAGGGAAAAATAACAGTACAGGAAGGTTAGCAAAGACTTCAGAATTCAGAACTGAACATGAAGATGCTTATGGTTGAAAATGAGAAGAGTAAGCGATAACCCGACATAATGGAGAAAGGCACAGCAATCATTGTGGTTTTTGGACATTAGAATGCATTATTCCAACTTCCCTCTTCATTTACTTACTGCTTCATGAATATTCATTGTTCCCTTTTTAAACATTAAGTGGGCCATTATTCATCATGATAACTGTAAGTTTTTCTGGACAATTTATTTTTAACATTTCATTTTCTCATTCTTCTTAAATTTGTCTTTCCTTGGACTATAACTAGTTGAAATATGAAAACCATCTAAAAAGGTTTGAAGGACATGAGGGTCCAGAGAGATGGTCCCGTGGTCAAAGCTCATACTCCCCATGCAGAAAACCAAGACTGCTTCTGCCCCCATGTATGCAGCTCATAATTGCAAGACACCCAAGTTCCAGAAAATACAACACCATCTTCTGGACTCTGGGTGCATATTCTCACTTGCATATTACACCCCCAACATACTTACACATAACGAAAAAATAATAAACCTAAAGAGTCTTTAAAACCTTGGATCTAATGGAGGCTGTACATTTTTAAATATTAATTGAAATGTATCTAACATATATTGGTAAGTAAAGAGTCAAACGTTCCTCACCATGGCCTGTAAGAGGCTGGAAAATTATGTACTTGATATAGGTTTTTTTGTTTCACGTCAGGGAACTTTTCTCATAAACTTCATTTCAGTGAGGAAATAGTAGTCTGCAGTTTGAAGTAGTAATTTTCAGATTAATAGACAAGAAGATTTATTGAAATGAACAGCAAAAGGGAAAAGTCATTTTATAATGCATGATAGAATAGTCTAACCCAAAAAATTGTTGTTTTCCTAACTCTATACATAAATCAGTGCCTTATCATTTTTGTGTAGTCATGCTTAACATTTTTCATCTTGGAATTACGAGTAAAATCTTTGTAATTCAGGCTTTGGAATACATCTTTTATGCTATATCTAATAAGCATTTCAAAAATGTCATTCTCCTATTTTTCTCCTCATTTTTATTCTGACTTTCTCTGTTAGAAGCCCCTGGTCCAGTGACTCACTGCATGTCTGATAGATGGTTCCTGAGCAGCCTTGTGCAGGCTGCTGTCCTGCAGACTAGATCCAGAGCTCTGTGTGAAGAAACAGAAAATCCCAAATAAATACTTAAGTCCCTATGTTACTGAGACTCATTTTCTCTCATGGGAACTATGGTTTTATGATTCTTAATATTTTATGATTCAGGGATGGTTTTTGCTAGTCTCAGTTTTACACGAAGGGCTAAATATTCAATCATCATATTTTCATTTTTCATTTTCTTCCTTTTATTTCTGTCCTTGTGCGACGGCCTCATCTTAGAAATTGCTGTTGATAAGAAGAGATGTATGAAATAGGAACTATCCATCTGGATAAGGTTAAGTGCATCAACATCAAATTTTTTCAGCTTCTAACATTGCTATGCAATTGTGAGAAGCAGAGGCATTGTGAGACACGTTTCAGGACTTTTGTATCTTCATTATGCATGAGAAAATCTGATGTCTGGGGAAGTTTGAAAAGGAAGGGGTGTTTCAGGGGAGTGAAAATGTTTGTTTTTATGAATGAGGCTAGCAAAACAATTTAAACATGAAAGCAAGACAACCTTATTAACCTTCAAATTGTTGAAATTTTAAAATATAATAATAACTTTGGTAGAATACAAAGCATAAACTGTGTATAGAAGGTACTTATACAACTTAAAAAGCAAACAGATGCCCATTTTCCCATGGACTACTTGATAAAACATTATTTTAGCATTATAGAGCATCCTTAGTGATTCTCCAAACTTTAGTCACCATCAAATATGTTAATAATACCCTCTTTACTTTTTAGCTTTATGAAGTGGTATAACTCCTTAAATATCACATTTATTTGGTCTTTAAACAAATCACACAAGAGAAACCACAGCGTGTGTATTTCTCTGTGCTTTAATTTTTGTTTTTTCTTGTTAATGGAGTAGTCCATATATTTTTGCCCAAGTACAATATCCTATCATGTTTTTCTGTGTGTTTACTTTTGAATTTACATGTGTATATATTAGCATTGCTTCATATGCACACATACCAGTTAAAACTGCTCTTGTAAATTATAATACAAATAACTAAAGCTGGAATGCTCACATACTAGGCATTATTCTAAGCATTTTACATGTGTGTATACAAGATTCATATATTAGCTAATGTGTGTTTTTACTCTCTTGAAAATCAATACAAGCTTATGCAGTAGATACCATTGTTGCTATCACTGTGTAAATAAGAAAAATGGGGCATAAAATACTACTAAATTGGTGATACACAGAAAAGTGTAGCACATAGGCAGTGTGACCTGAAAAGCCAGCTATGTACTGCTAATCATTGGTACTCTGTCACTTGTTTCTTAAAACAGAGGTATGTTGGTGCTCTTTATGTTTATGATGGTGAGGTTTCTGAGTTGTAGATTTTGCACACATTCCACTTTTCCAGGTAATACTAATTTTTCCTTAGAGGTCATTGAAACCTGTGCATTTGCAATGGCTGAAAAAGTCCTAGCTTGTTTTATTTACTTTCAGGTTCCACAGTTTCAATTTTCATAGCAGCTGAATAAGATTCCATTGTGTAAAATGCATCACCTTCTCATTCCTCATTCCTCATTTGATGGCCACTTGTGCGGCTTCCAAGTTCAGGTTATTATGAATAGAACAGCAATGGACACAAATGAGCAAATATCCTCATACCAAGATGTAGAGTCCTTTGGGTATATGCCCAAGAGTGATATTGCTAGATCTTGAGGTAGATTGATTTTTGGCTTTTGAAAGAACTGCACTCTGATTTCCATAGTGTCTGCACCAGTTTGTATTACCACCAGCACCCTCCACAACATGTACTGGCTTTTTTTTTTTTAATCAATCTTAGTCTTCTGTCAAGGGTAAGATGAAATCTCAAATTAGTTTTACTTTGCATTTCCCTGATGGTTAAGGGCGTTGAACATTTTAAAAAGTGATTCTTGATCATTTATATCTCCTCTTTTGACAACTCTGTGTTTAGTTCTATACCACAACCTTTATTTGGGGTATTTGGATCCTTGATGTTCATTATTTTATAATTCTTTATATAGTCTACATATTAATCTTTTATTTGATTTATCATAGCAAAAATCTTTTCTGATTCTGGAACCTATTGTTTTGTCTGATTGGTGTTGTTCTTTGCTTACAGAAGCTTTTAATCATCATGAGGTCCATCTATTAATTGTTGTTCTTAATACTGTACTATTGGAATCCTTTTCAGAAAATACTTTTTCATGACAGTAAATTTAAACATAATCCCTACTTTTTCTGTGTTGTCATTCTTTGTCTATTTGGATTTTTTTGTAGGTGTGTAGAGTGTTTTGGGCTGCTTTATTAAAATGAATGTGTCTGTAGGTGTGTGGCGTTATGGCTAAGACTTTAGTTTGAGTCCATTGATCAATGTGTCATTTGTTATACAGACACCATGACATTTTTTGTCACCATAACTCTATAATACGGTTTGAATGATGATAACCCCAGCAGTTCTTTCATTATTTAGGAAATTTTAGGTCTTTTAGATTTACTGTGTTTCCATATGAAGCTGAACATTATTTTTTTAAAAATGTCTGTAAATTTATGTTTTTGAGAAACTTCCACAATAATTTTTTTCTAGTGGATGGACCAATTTATACTCCTACTAAGAAAGAAATAATTTCTCTTTTCCTAAATTCTCACCAGCATTTGTTGTCATTTATTTTCATGATGATCACCATTTTGATTGGGGTATGATAGAATTACAAAATAGTTTTAATTTGCATTTCCCTGAAGGCTAAGGAGGTTGAAAAAATTAAAAGTATATTTATTGGCCATTTGTGTCTCTTTTGAAAACACTCCTTAGTTCTTTGTCCAATATTTGATTTCTTGTTTAGTTTATTTTCAGCTCTTTTTATATCATAGATGTCACCCTTTTGTCAGGGTATAGTTGGCAGTGATTCTATTCTATTCTGAAGACTATCTCTTCATCCAGCTAGCAGTTTGCTTTACTGTGCAGAAGCTTTTTAATTTTATGAGTTCTCATTGTCAATTGTTGGCCTCATTTCCTGAATTGTGGAATCCTATTAAAGTTTAGCTGAGAATAGTATCAGAAACATACCAAGTTTGTTAATTAGCCCAAATAAAGCTAGGAAAAGCTGGTGATTAGTAATCTCCGGCACTGATGATGTTGGGAGGATTAATTATTTCTTTTTGATGAATTCTTTTCATAGAGAATCAACCAAGAGTTTATATAAAGTTTGCATTAGAGCATTTGCTCTTGCCTGACAATCCCCTTAAATGCTAAGAAATGTTTATCATCCAGGAAAACTGTGAATTCCAATCACATCATGCTAATTTAGTTTCTTTTACACACTCGCTCACATTTTATTTCAAGTGAAGCAGATGGTTGGGTTCTATTTTGCTTTCCAACCGTCAGCCGAGGTAATTGAAGTGAAAAGAAACTGTTTGTCCTGGCAACTCTGGAAGGACTATGAGCATCTAATGGGATGAAAACATTAGCTCCCAAGTCTAGACCTGCAGCACCTTTATCTCACCTGTAATCAGACCCAGCTAAGAATCCACCATTCAGAGATAATGATTTTCCATCACTGTTAGTCTGGCTGGAGTTCAAATTGCTTTCCTGAAAGAGACATTACTGCAAATTATGTATGGTCTTTCCACTGCTTCCTCTCCTCCTGCTCAGGTAGTTTTCATGCCATTCTGGATTTGTAGGCAGCAGAGTCTGTCTCTAGGAGTCTTCTAAGTAAATAGTTGTGCTTTCCATTAAGAACATCTTTTATTAATGCATCTAACATGTTTTATTCCTATCCATTTGAGCTTTAGCTTTTCTCATTAGATATTTTCTTTATTTACATTTCAAATATTGTCCCCTTTCCTCGTTTCGCCTCCAAAACCCCCCTAATCCATTGCCCCTCTCCCTGGTCAACAACTCACCCACTCCCACTTCCCTGTACTGGCATCCCCCTACACTGGGGCATCAAGTCTTCACAGGACCAAGGGCCACTCCTCTCACTGATGTCCGACAAGGCCATCCTCTGCTACATATGAGGCTGGAGCCATGGGTCCCTCCACGTGTACTCTTTGGTTGGTAGTTTAGTCCCTGGACCTCTAGGGGTACTGGTTGGTTCATATTGTTGTTCCTCCTATGGGCCTGCAAACCCCTTCAGCTCCTTGGGTCATTCTCTAGCTCCTCCCCTGGGAACCCTGTGCTCAGTTCAGTGGTTGGCTAAGAGCTTCCACCTCTGTATTTGCCAAGCACTGGCAGAGACTCTCAGGAGACAGCTACATCAGGCTCCTGTCACCAAGCACTTGTTGGCATACACAATAGTGTCCTTGGTTTGGTAAGTGTACATGGGATGGATCCCCAGGTGGGGCAGACTCTGGATGGTCTTTCCTTCAGTCTCTGCTCCACACTTTGTTTCTGTATCTCTTACCATGAGTATTTTGCTCCCCCTTCTAAGAAGGATCAAAGTATTCACGCGTTGGTCTTCCTTCTTCTTGAGCTTCATGTGGTCTGTGAATTGTATCTTGATATTCCTAGCTTCTGGACTAATATCCACTTACCAGTGAGTATATATCATGTGGGTTCTTTTGTGATTGGGTTACCTCACTCAGGATGATATTTTCTAGCTCCATCCATTTGCCTAAGAATTTCAAGAATTCATTGTTTTTAATAGCTGAGTAGTATGCCATTGTATAAATGTACCATTCCTCTGTTGAGAGACATTTGGGCTCTTTCCAGCTTCTGGTTATTATAAATAAGGCTGCTATGAACATAGTGGAGCGTGTGTCCTTATTACGTGTTGGCACATCTTCTGGGTATATGCCCACGAGTGGTTGGTATAGCTGGGTCCTCAGTTAGTACTATGACCAATTTTCTGAGGAACTGTCAGACTGATTTCCAGAGTGGTTGTACCAGCTTGCAATCCCACCAGCAATGGAAGAGTGTTCCTCTTTCTCCACATCCTTGCCAGCATCTGCTGTCACCTGAGTTTTTGATATAATCATTCTGACTGGTATGTGGTGGAATCTCAGGGGTGTTTTGATTTGCATTTCCCTGTGGGTAAGAGCCTTGAGCACATGGGCACAGGGAAAAGTTTCCTGAACAAAACACCAATAGTTTATGCTCTAAGATCCACAATTGACAAATGAGACCTCATAAAATTGTAAAGCTTCTGTAAGGCAAAGGACACTGTTAATAGGACAAAATGGCAACCAACAGATTGGGAAAGATCTTTACCAATCCTACATCATATCGAGGGCTAATATCCAATACATACAAAGAACTCAAGAAGTTAGACTCCAGAGAACCAAATAACCCTATTAAAAATGGGGTACAGAGCTAAACAAAGAATTCTCAGCTGAGGAATACTGAATGTCTGAGGAGTTTTAGCTTTTAAGAGTAATAAAGAAAATTTTACTCATTGGATTTTATAGGGTTCAATATTTGCTCATTTGGAGGTTACATTATTATACTCTATTTTCATTACTATAGAACCATTTATTATATTTTTCATGTTGTATGTGTGCTAGGCATGTGTGCACATATGCTCATTTAGGTACACATGTGCAAGGAGGCCTGAAGCTGGTATTGGGTGTTTTTCTGGATCCTTGTCTACTTTATCTACTAGGCAAGGCTTCTCAGTTGAACCCAGAGTTCTTTCATGGTCTAGTCTACACTGCCTGATTGCTATTGGTATCACCTGAGTCTGCCTTCCCAGAAATTACTGACAGCCACCGTCTCAGCCTAGCCTTTATGTGGGTTCTGGGCATTTAGATGAATAGTGCCTCTCAAGCTGGTACAGCAAGTGCTTTATCCACTGAACCATTTCCTCAGCCCCTGTAGAGACAACAATTAGTTAATCCAGTAGCAAAGTTTAAATTGAGTGTAAAATGGGCATTGCAAAGGATCTTATCAGGCTCCTCACATCTATTTGAGACAGAAAATTTTCATTTAAATTTTACTAAATCTAAATTCTTTTTTCAATGAGTAAACAGTCCTTGATACTGTGGACCTGCTCTGAGCAGAAATATGTGGTACTTTTGCATGTTTTCTGTAAAGGACATATGGGTAGAGTCATTTGTTGGAAGGTGTTTTTGTTGAAGAAAACATATATTCAACCTTTTAAACTTTCAGCCCTAAATTTCACCTTATGTTTTATGTTACACCTACTGGTGTTGGTCTGTTTTACAGCACAATTATTACAGGAAATGCAGTTCTTAGAAGTGTTAGTATCAATTATAAAATTTATTTTCTTGGCTTGAAATTGATTGCTATGGGTATTCTTGGTGGCCAAAAGAAGAGGGGAAAACCAATTGAGTAAAAGCTTTTTAATAAAAGCAAAATATTTCCCTTGGAAGACTGCTTTATTCAAGCACAACTCTACCTTATACTGAGGAGTGGAAAGGTACCTTGTGTGTGATAGAAATGAAGGCATGTACCAGTGTATTCCACTCTCATCCTTTTGTTTTCTTGAGTTAGTGACAGGAGACAAGCTATCTGATTTTAAGTATTTATTGTTTATGCTTCAGTGTAGTGTGTGTGTGTGTGTGTGTGTGTGTAAGTGCATACATGAGTGCAGGTTCTTGTAGAGTTCATCAGATCCTCCTGGTTGTGAGTAACACTATGTGACTGCTGGGAACCAAAGTTACATTTTTGCTCTGCAAGAATGCTATGCAAATCTAACTCCTGAGCCATTGCTCCAGTCCCATCATACTAAGTTTTTAAGTCATATAAGGAATGAAAGATTTTTTTTTACTGTTTTTTTATTAAAGGAAAATGATTTTATGTTGGGAGAAAGAAAGACATTAATGACTGTTCTGGTTAGTCTTTATCATCTTTATACAAACTATAGTCATCTGGGAAGAGGGAACTGCAGTTGAGAAATTGTTCCCATTACAATTTGTAGATATTTCTGTGGGGTATTCTCTTGAATGTCATTTCTTTGTAGTTGGGCCTCAACTGTATTAGAAAGGTAGATGAGCAATCCACTGGAGTAAGACAAATAGAAAGGGTTGTCCATCGTCTTTGATTCATTTCAAGCCTCAAAGTTCATTCTTTGAGTTATTGCTATGGCTTCTATCTGTGATGGACTATAAAATATGAAATAAACCATTTCCTTTTCTAGGGTATACTTTGGATATCTATCTATCTATCTATCTATCTATCTATCTATCTATCTATCTATCTATCTATCTATCTATCTATCTATCTATCTACCTATCTATCTATCATCTATCTTTCTATCTTTTATATCTATCATCTATGTATGCATATACTTCTCTTTCTTTTGGAAATAGTGAGGAAACAAAAGGACTGTATATATCATATTTTTATATTATGATCAAATATTTTACCTCGTCAACATTGCCACAGGATTTATAGAGATAGAGATACAGACTAAAAATATTGATAAAGAAGCAGAAAGAGCAATAGTAACAATTACACAGAGCTAAGGTACTAGAGTTTCAGCTACTTTTCATGAAAGACCCACGAAGGCAAGTGGATGTTGCGTCTAGATTTTAGAGGAGAATAGGTGCTGATTCATTTCTATATGCATGCTTAGAAACTATAAGACAGAAATAATAGCAAGTGTGCTCCTACAAGTATCCCAACACTTTTGCACATTATATGAATAAGTAGAAAACTTTTGCTTACCATATTCACGAAGATATTAGTTATGAATTTTCAGGTGAAGAAATTAAAATTTTGAGAAATTAAGAAATTCATTCTAATCTCTTTATTTCTTAGATGTATTTTTTTTCTAGGACTGGGATCTTATAACATTTTTTTTCCTTCCATGTTAACAAATCTGTTGGTGTTGTCCTTGGTTTGGGTCTTATTTAGGCAGCCATATTGATGAGAATTTGTGAGTGTGGCTTCCCTGGCATTTCTAGGAAATGTACTTTCATAGCAGCCTTGCTGTTCCTCTACTTCTTATACAATTTCTGCCTCATCTTCTGTGATGTTCCTTGAACTATGAGTGTATCGGTAAGGGCTGGGCACCACATCTTCACTTGTTTCCTGCATTTTCATTGTTTGTGACTTTGTTAATAGTCTCCATCAGCTGCAAACAGAAGTTTCTTTAATGGGGGATGAGAAATACATTTTTATAAGGATATTTAGAATATATTTATGAATTATGCTTGTTTCATAAAGTGGAAGTTATGTGTTCTATTTTCAAGATCCATGACCCCACTAACCCTAGTCAGTTGGCTAGGTCTTCAGTACTAAACATGCTTTTCCTCCTGTTGAGCATACCTTAAGTCAAATTAGAGAGTGCATAGTTATCACCAAGATATGTGTGCTACTATTGCATGCTTAGGGTTACTGTGCCATGCTGGTTATAGTTCATAGTCATCATATCTGGGTAAAACTATTGCTTACTTCTCCCCCTTGGACACTATCCTTAAAAAAAATATTTAATCTTATTTTACAATCCAGATTTTATACCCATCCTAGCCCACCCTTTTACTGTTCCACATCCCATACCTTCTCCTCCCACCCCTTTGTCCCTACCACCTCAACTCCCACCTCAGCAGACCTCCTCACTCCCTGGTGTCTCCAGGCTTTTGAGGGTTAGGAACATCTTCTCTGATTGAGACCAGACCTAGAAGTCCTCTGCTGTATATGTGTTGGGGGATTCACATCAGCTGGTCTATGCTGACTGGTTGGTGACCCAATGTCTGACAGATCTTGGGGGTCCAGGTTAGTTCAGATTACTGGTCCTCCTACAGGGTCACCCTCCTCCTCAGCTTCTTTCAACTTTTCCCTAGTTAAACCACAAAGGTCAGCAGCTCTGTCCGTTGGTTAGATGTAAATATCTGCATCTGTCTCATTTAGATGCTTGTTAGGTCTTTCGGAGGGCAGTCATGATAGGCTCCTTTTTGTGAGCACTCCATAGCCTCAGTGATAGTGTCAGGTCTTGTGGCCTCCCCTTGAACTGTATCCCAATTTGGGTCTACTGCTGGACTTCCTTTGCCTTAGGCTCTTCTCCATTCTTGTCCTTGCAGTTCTTTTAGACAGGAACAATTTTGGGTCAGAATTTTTGACTGTGGGATAGCAGCCCCATCTTTCACTTGATCTCCTGTCTTTGCTGGAGGTAGGCTCTACAAGTTCCCTCTCCCAACTCTAGGATATCTATTGACCCTTCAGTTATCAGGAAGGGGGCTTTCAGGTCAGTTCAAGATAGAACTTTCCCCAGGGAAGAGTCCCTCAGTTGATTATCCAATACCAAGTAGTCTTGAAGTGACATAAATACAAGGTAACATTATATGCACTGAAAAAGTTGTATATAAATATGACTTTATATTTTATTTATATGCATAAATATTTAAAATATATGCATATCAACAAATAAAGGAATAAAGGTCCTGTATTTGAACTTGGGAACGATCAAGGAGCAGGGAGTACATGGGAAGTGTTCTAGGGATGAAAAGAAAGGGAAGAATGATACAATTATATTTTAATTTCAAAAATAAAATTTAAACTACAAATGTTTGTTCCAGCTCACATAATCTTCTGGTATGGAGTCTTATATTCTTATCTATTTCTGCTTGACTTCACATTCCACATTGCTTTCTGTTATAGATACTCTGCTTCCAAATGGTTTCAGATGGTTGTCTCTTGAGAATGCTTTTTGATGAAACTTTGGTAATAAGTATATTTCCTTATTTCACATATATTTTTCATTCTTTCAGTCATTCTTTTTTGGAAAGGGGTTTCATATCCCTTTCACTACCTTGCGACATTTCTCCAAAGTGCCCTAAGTCCAGTCTGACTATTTTGACAGATGCTATAAGGCAATTGTGATAGTTTATGGAATAGTTACAAATCTATCATTTCTAACACATTGATGAAATGGTGTCAAAAGATAGAATATAATGTAATATAGTGAGGTTGGTTTGTTTGTTTCTTTGTTTTTCAAGGGACGGTTTCTCTGTGCAGTCTTGGCTGTCTTGAAACTTGCTCTGTAGACCAGGTTGGTCTCAAACTCATAAATCTATCTGCCTCTGTCTGCTGGGTGCTGGGAGTAATACATGCACCACTACTACCCAACTTACTGTTTGTTGTATTTTTTTGTTTGTTTGTTTGGTTGGTTGTTTTAATATACTGTGTAACCCACAATAGTTTGAAGCTCATGGTTATTCTCATGCCTTAGCCTTCCAAGTAAATGTTGGAACAACGAATATGTGAGACCATACTGACTCTAATCTACGGTTGCTCATAATCACGGGTCTGGAGGTCAATTACCCAGAGTAAGGTACTGATGAATTTTAATCATTACAATGCCATTATGCAAATATATGCAAATTTATATGTACTATATCATTATATATTGATATATATATTGATTACATATATACTTCAAATAATGCTATTTCATGAAATTCTACATGAATAGAGAATCCACATTGAGGAAAGAGATAGATAATCTTACTCTATGTAAAAAAGCAATATTAATGGAAATAAAGGGGAAAATGGTAGTATCAATAATATTTCCTCGATCATTTTATGGGAACACATATGATCTATGGCCCCTGAAGAATATAATAATCTAAAATGCAAGATTTGTCCTTTCTTTTTTATCATCTGTTTGAATTGTAATGGGTTAGATGACTAGGAACAATGATTAAGTAGTGATTTTATAATGAATATTTTGTTAGTGAATAATCATTTAAAATTTAATTTTTGTATCTTAAAATGGTATACATAATTAAGTAGACTGTATAACTCTCTTTCATTTTCTAAAACTTGTAAAACTAAACTCTTCCCCATCACAGTAATGGTTATTTAAAATTAGGTTTTGTTTCTTTCAAATTTTCAATCATGACTATTTTAGATGTTTACCATTGCAAAAATCTGAAATTCCTATGCTATCAGATTCATGTGAGCTCAATTATTCACAATTATCACACAATCAAAATGCATCACCAGAAAAGACATGGGCAATCACAGTTGCCAAAGGTTCTGGAAAACTGCCTTCTGCTTTCAAGGCTATGTGTCCTGATGCATAAAAATGATGTAAAATACACATTTCCAGGATAATCGGGTTGTACAATTACTGAATTACTGGTTTTGTTAGTATCTGTTAAGAGTGCCTTCTTGGTTATTTTATAATCCAAAAAATATTAGACCAAATGTAATTCGCTCTCTCAAAATATAGTATATTGTGCATTTTTTTTTGTGTGTATGTGGATGCCTTTCCACATGTTAGGACAGATTTAAGTAGATTCATTATATACATATACATATATATATATATATATATATATATATATATATATATATATATATATATAATCTACCTATCTGTCATTTTACACACTTATAAATAAGCAAAGAAAGATGAATGAATACTGACAAAAGGGGGATTGTGAGCTGTCATAGATTCATTATCTCAATGTGAATATGTTAGAAAGCCCTTTTTTGTCAAGGGTCTCTGCTAGAATTGTACCAGCCCTCTTTTCCTGACCTGTTAACTCACACCATCTGCATATGGGTCTTGGAGAAAAATGAACTCATCATTTTCCCCGCTTTTTACAGGTCACCTCTTCTACTTTGTTCTTTGCTGTCAAACATCCAGATAAATCCCGGAACATTTAGAAAAGCCCAAGGTCTGCCTGTACTGGACATTCCTGTCTTTCTGATTCAGGCATGAAGTGGTTAGAAGCCTCTGGATGAAGGTTTAATTCCACATTCTCTAATCTGCTTTGCCATCAGTAATAAAGCTGTTATTTAAACTGCCATCTAGTTCCTGTACTTTAATTTTTCATCAGTTCTGGACCTAAGACAGGAAAAAAAGTATTATTTACCAAAGCCATCTGGTCCTAAAGGTGGTATTAAAGTCCCTGAAGCATATGTTTCAATGGAAAGCAGAAAATAATGCCACACTCTTATAAATTTAAATGAAAGTATGACTAAATTTTAGCCAAGTTAACATTTTTAAAACAGAACTACATCAAAAAAATCTCTAACATATGGACTAATTAAATATCAACATAAAAAATAACTTTCTTTTGGTAGTCTTCAGCAAAATCAGAGATCCTCACTTCTGGGCAGAAAGGACTTTACCCATCACGTTATCTTTCTATCTCCTTGATATGTACTTTTAAGAATTATTTAACTTCATTACTTTGCCGCAGATATTGTGTGGCAGAAAGAGCAAATGCTTTGGAATCAGAGTCAATGAGAATACACTTGGCACTGGGGAGCAATTTCCTCTTCATTGCTTTTAATATTAATCATAATAGGTGTTAAATAGAGGAAACAAGAAACATATCATAGACATGTTGGCTTATTTGAGAGATTTTTAGCATTGTCTCTAGCAGGAATAATGCAATATTTTGAAAACTTTATAATAGCCTATGTTCCTTACAAAGGTGTTATAGAATCTGGGGAAAGCTGTGCTGTTGGGTTTTGCAATACAGGAGTAAATATCTGCTGCTGGTGATGATAAATATTCCCCTCACAGGAGCTCTGCCCTGGCAAACTCTCTTGCACATGTTTCCAGTGATGGAGAAGACAATGTTCATCATGCTCCGGTACAGACCTGACTATGCATTTTCATTTGGTTCTTTTGGTTTGATGAGTAATAATGAGGTGAAATGATGGGATCATTTTCTGTTTTACGAGCTTTGGGCTTCCTGTTGTTGCCTGGAGACCTATAGTTCCCACAGCTCATGGCTTGTAGGATTCTGCTTATATTCTGTTAATTTGAGTCTGTCATGGGGAACAAGAAAAAGTGGGGAACAAGAACTTCACTGAGCCACCAGGCACTTGAATGTTTGCAAATAAAAGAGATGGGTAACCCAATCACAAAAGATCACACATGGAATGCAGTCACTGATAAGGGGATATTGACCCAGAATCTCAGAATACCCTAGACACAATCAGCATATCAATAGATTTCTAAAAAGATGGAAGGAGAGACCCCTGGTCCTGGAAAGACTGGATGTAGGGGAACGCCAGGACAGAGTAATGAGAGGGGGTTGAACGGAGAAAAGAGGGAGGGAAGGGGGCTTATGGGACTTTCAGGGAGGGAGGAAACGGGAAAGGGGAAGTGATTTGGAATGTAAATTAAAAAAATAAAATAAAATAAAATAAAAGAAATACAAAAAGAAAAAATAAGACTTTAAAAAAAAAAAGAAATTAATAAACCAAAAAAACTGACAGTGAAAAAAAAAAAAAGAGATGGGGTTTGGCTGCAATGTAGGCATCTTTCCTAGAATCGGTGCTGATTTAGACTGATAAAATTTCTCCTAGCAGCTTCTTCATACTAATACCCAAACTCTATTATTAAAGACCCAAATAATGCCATGCATTTCATCTTTCTGATCAAGCTTTAAAAAGGTTGTCTGCATACTTCAAATAGCTGTCCTATGAATCAATGCTTGCTTGTTTGTTTGTTTATTTATTAATGCATATATGATACGTGTGGACGTCAAAAGTCAGTGTTTGGTATTTTCCTCAGTTGCCTTCCATGAGGTTTTTTGAGATGGGGTGTCTGATTGAACTCATTGTTTCAGCCAGACTTGCTGGTCTGCAATCTCTAGGAAGCCTCCTGTCTGTACTGCCCCAGTGTTCGATTTACAGATTAGTGCAGCTATGCCTGCATGACCATGTTGGTGCTGGGGATCTGCATCATGGTATGAAAGTTTTACCAGCATTGCCAGGACTCTAGGCCTACTTTTACTTACTTACTGCAAATGTCAATTGAGCTTGCTATAGCCGCAGAAACTTGTACTAAAGAAAAAGAGAAAAAAAAAGAGCTAAAGGGAATTTAATAGAAGTCCAGTTTTTAACTGATGGTTTTTATCCTAATATCTTGCACATGGAAATAAAAGTGAAAGGTTTGATGAGTTAAATTACCCAAAAGAAAATCACCTATTTGTTAATAAGATATTTGGCTTCAATATCCTAAGGCTCAGCAATTCATTTTTTTTTGGTAAAAAGATATTTCAATTTATTTGAGAAACTTATTCTAATAAACCAAAGAATAGAAATATATGCTGTTTTTTTTTACAAGAAGAAAATATCCAAGCACAGTTTTTGACCCTGAAAATGTAGGTCCTTATATAAAGTGTCTAGAGAAAGATCGAGGGATAAATATACAATGAATGATTTCAGTAACTCTGCTTCTCAGACCATAATTTATGAGACTCTCCACACAGATTATTATGGATTGAACATGTTCATGAAATAGCTGGGCCACTTCAGACTAAATTTATAGTAGAATTGAAATGACAACAATTTGTTGGTAAAAAAATCTCAAGTGTTGGAAGCCACAATCTTTTAGGAACCTTGATTGTATTAATTAAGTTTTAGATTGGATCATATTTATGAATCTATGTTTGGGATTTAGTACTTGATGCTATGATTTGATGTTATAACACACTTGATGGTTGTCAGCCCAATATCTGTACAAAATTCTCTTCTATATACATCTCATTATGGATAGGAGAAAGGTTCATGAGGCCAGATCATTATTGGTGGCTATAGGCAGTTAATTGTTCCTGGGGCAAGAAGTGTCATTTTCTCCAGGGTTACAGCTACAGATAACTTGATAAAGCTCCAGTAAATAACTCTCACTCATGTTCATTCATCAACATTAATTAAACTCGATGGGTGTTAGGCACACACACTGACATGAAATGACGGAAAACATTTGTTGATAAGAAGGGTTTCAACAGAAAATGGGGCAGATAAGAGGGGTAACAGTGGTTAGAAATGTTTCAAATTTATTATACACATGTACGAAATTTTCAAAGAATAAAAAAATCCTAATTAAAAAATTGCACACTGTAATATTTCTTTGCTAAAATAAACAAAATAATCTTTTAGGGTTGTGGAATTAATGTAGTTCTAAGGAAAGATGAAGAGTTAGTAAAAATTAGTTGGTGAGAGTCCTTGATTCAAATAAACATTTGTCCTTCAGTCCTGGTCTAGAACTCACATAGCCTTCCAGAGGGGTGACAATGCATCTATGTATGAAAAGTGTGATGTCTATAGTATGTTTGTGATTTGTTTTTAAGCCTCTTACTCATCAGACAAGTGCTCTGTTGTTAGACTATACTCTTCTGTTTTGAAACTTATTGTAATACTTCCATAACTTTTATTTTTTTTTATTTTCTAAGTTTTTTATTTACATTCCAAATCATTTCCCCTTTCCCATTTCCTCCCTCCCCGAAAGTCCTATAAGTCCTCTTCCCTCCCTCTTTTCCCCATTCAACTCCCTCTCGCTTCTCTGTCCTGGAATTCCCCTACATCCAGTCTTTCCAGGACCAGGGGTCTCTCCTTCCCTCTTCTTGGAAATCTATTGATATGCAAATTGTGTCTAGGGTATTCCAAGATTCTGGGTTAATATCCCCTTATCAGTGACTGCATACCATGTGTGTTCTTTTGTGATTGGGATACCTCACTAAGGATGATATTTTCAAGATCTGACCATTTGCCTAGGTATTTCATGAATTCATTGTTTTTAATTGCAGAATAGTATTCCATTGTGTAAATATACCACATCTTCTGAAAGAATCTCAGGTTTATATATCTCAAAATCTCTTCGTGACATTGACAAAGGGGCTATTTTCATCTTTATTGAAAAGTTTCATGAGGTAAAAGTCACTTGTAGAGAAAGTCTTCTCCCAGATTTCCCAGAAAATAATGTAGGCAAATGGGACTATAATGAAAATTCACTGATGTCTGTGCCTATGTGTATTCTAATGTCATTTATGCTGCTTTAATGGAATTACCTCAATGCCAGGCAATAGAACACTCAAATGAGAAAATTACATCTACCTTTAACTGGTATTATGATTAATGCAAAAGATATACTAAATAACTTTAGTACTATTTAGTAATGTGGTTAATGAAAAAGATATAACTAATTACAAGGTGTCATTAAAGACACAAAGCCATATATTCTAGATTTGTCTGAGTTCCAATGTCTTATCCTTAAGTTTGTCCTAAGCTATGTAATTACTGTTCAGTCACCAGGATGAACAACTTCAAAGAAGCTATCAGCCGTCTGGCATGGCCTTTTCACCAAACTGATCCAGCAAATACATGCCAAGCTATTTGTACCATCTGCTGGGCATGAATCACTAGAGAAGGATGAGGGGACAGCTGGAGCTGTCATCTTTGAAATGCCACTCATGAGAAAATATCAGAATTCACATCAAAAGGCAAAAGACAAAGTACCCTGTGAGTCCTCAAAAAGACTGGTGAAAACATGGTGGCATTTCTGAAAGAGATCTCATCTCTGACACTTTGGAACCTCTTTATCTTTTCCAACTTCCTTTGGAGGGACAGTTTCGTTGTAGCTTGTGAAAAAAGACATATGCAGAAAAAATTTGGGTAAGGATACTATAAGAAGTCGAGGGAAAATGATGTCTTATGGTATATTTGCTTAGTTAAGGAGTCTGGAAGCAGATCTAAAACTTCTGCTGTTTTGTTTATAGTTATAAATTTTAATCTGTTCCTGTCATTCATTCATTCATTCATTCATTCATTATTCATTCTTTGAATTCTATTATACTCCGAGTACTTGGAGATGGAAAAGAATATAATTAGATGCTCACTATATGTAGTGTAATATTGTATTAACCAGTCTACTTTATTCAGTTCTGACAAGAATCCATTTGTATAAGAAATAATATCTCACTTTACCTTGAGAAATCAAAATGAACAGTGATTTGTCCAAATTTATCAGATAATAAATTGAAATCTCAGATGAAAACTGTGGTGATAAGGTGGGTGGGAAGCACCTTCATAGGTGCAGGAGGAGGAAGGATAGGATAGAGGATTTCTGGAGGGGAAGTCAGGAAAGGGGATAACATTTGAAATGTAAATAAATTATTAGATAATAAAAGAAAAGAATTCTTTCACATACACACTGTTCAAATTACTTCTTTCTCCTCTCTTCATGAAATGTGCCAAGGTAGTTCTTAAATTTTGTAAGAAGCCCTAAATATGGAAAAAAATCAATATAAATAAAAAGAAATGGTGAATCTCTTATCATTTAGAGTCATGAAATACAAAACTCAGACCAATCTATTCTTGGCATGGTAATATTTGTTCAAATTTCAAATTTTTTTCTGTTTCTATACCTCAAGGTCACGTTAAACTATGATAATTATAGAGAATGGGAAAATGAAAGCCTGAAAATATTAATGAGATTTTTCCCTCTACTCTATATATTGTTTTTTCTATGTTTTTTTTTATTGTATTTGTTCTTTATTTTGAGGCAAAGTCTCATTATAAAGCCATGGCAAGTCCAAAATTCGTTACATAGGCCTGGCTGCTCTTGAACTCACAAAGTTCCACCTGCCTCTGTTTAGTAAATGTTGGTATAAAAGGCAAGTATCACATCACCTGGCTTATTCTTTTTTTTTAATGTACTCTCTGTCAAGTACTAAATGAATTCTTTTTCTTTTCTTTACACTGTATAACAATGACCTAAAAGAACTTATCATGACACTAAGCTTTGATAAAATTATTATTGATACTGTTTTATTTGTATACCAGATAAGGGTAGCAAAGGCCATTCATGAAATTTTCAGGCAAATGGATGGAACTAGAAAATATCATCCTGAGTGAGATAACAGAGACCTAAAAGGATGTGAATGCTATGTACTCACTTGTAAGTGGATATTAACCATCAAGTACAGGATACCATGAGAAGGTCATCAGAGGTGAATGGATGGAGGAAACAGGATAGAGAATGATATGGAGGGGCATATGGCATATTGTGGGTTTATCAGGTGTGGGGAGATCCAGGGAGAGAGGGCTGGGAGAGTGAATCGAAATCGGTGACTGGGGGTGTGTGCACATCCCTAAGACATGCTAATGACCTAGGATGGGGAAGGCTTCAGTAAGTCTATGAGGGTGACTCTAGCTTACATTCCTAGCAGTGGAGGAAATGGAACCTGAAGTGGCCACCTCCTGAAGCCGGAGAAGACTCCTAGTGGAGGGGAAATGACAACAGCCCACCCACAAAACCTTTGACCCAGAATTTATCCTGTCTATAAGAATTGCAATGACAAAGATAGAGCAGAAGCTGAAGGAATTGCCAACCAATGACTAGCCCAACTTGAGACCCATCCCATGGGTAACAACCAACCCCTGACACTGTTAATGATACTCTGTTATACTTGCAGACAGAAGCCTAGCATAAGTATCCTCTGAGAGGCTCTGCCTAGCAGCTGACTGAAACAGATCAGAGGCCCATAGCCAAATATTAGATGGAGCTCAGGGAGTCTTATGGAAAAGTTGAGAGATCCAGAGGGGATAGGAATCCCACAGGAAAACTAGCAGATTCAACAAACCTTGACCCTTTGGGACTCCCACCAACATAAGAGCATACATGGGCTGGACCTAACACTTCCCCGCCCCACATATATAGATCCCAACAACTGGAACGGGGCTGTCTGTGACTCTGTTGCCTGCCTGGGAATCCTGTTCCCCTATCTGAACTGCCTTCTCTGGCCTCAGTAGGGAAGGATGTGCCTAGTCCTCCAGTGACTTAATATGTCCTGGTGGGTTGGTACCCAAGGTAGGTCTCCCTCTTCTCAGAGGAGAAAGGAAGGGGAGATGGGAGGAAAGGCTCTTTGATGAAGGGATTGGGACGATTGTGGAGCTGTGATCGGGATTTAAAGTGAATGAACAATCAATCAATCAATCAATGGAAAAATATTAAAATAAAAAGAAATGTATTCTTCAGTCTACAACGTTAGCATCACCTGGGACCTTGTGAGACATGCACATTCTTGGATCTGACTTAGCTTTATAGCTTCCAGAATATAGGATATAGTATATCCTTTCAACACATGCTGATAATGTATAACAATAGCCATGTATAATTACTACTTTCTGTTGGAAACTTTCAAATTTTCCTGGACCATGTTTATACCATTATTCTACAAGACATTGGAATGCTTTCCTCCTATCGAGGCACCTCTATGTATACACTTCCATCTTCTCTCCATCTTTCCCACACCCAACTCTTCGCAGGCTCTAGTAATCATAGTTCCATTTTCTACTTCTTTAAAGAATATTTATTAGAAGTTGCAATGGATGAAGAAATTTTAATATCATAAAGAAATATTTGTAATACATGTATATATGTTATGATTTAAGAAAATCAATATACAGTGTAAAATTCAGAACATTCATAATGTATCAAATAGCAGCATTCAAAATATGGTTCCTCCAAAAGCATTTCTATTATTCTGCTAATGGAACCTAACCATTAAATGACTCTAAATGGCATATTACTGTATATATATATCAGTGCCTCACTCCACCTATATTGGAGGAGCATCCTCTAGATGAGAATTAGCATAGAGATTCACAACTGGACAATGTACAGAAAGTGCTAAGACTTAGGAGCACTTAGACCTAAATGGACTCTATTATGAAACATTTACCTTCCAATCTCAGGGATCTATTCAGAAGAGGAATCCAAATGATTGTAAGAGCAAGAAATGGTGGATGACTCCTATGAAACTGTGTCTTTATATCTCTATTTTTGGACCACTATCATGGGTTACACAAAAAGAAACTAGAAAATAATGAACTAAATTATTTATTATGACACACTTTTGTTTTTATTTTAATTGAATTGTAATTTTTTTTGTATATCTTAAAAGATTTACTCAACGGATATTTATTTCATTATTTGAGGACTGTATTTTAGGAAACTCAGATAATTAAAAAATTGTCAAGAAGTCCAATGGGTTGAAAAATTTTAAATATTATAAATCAGTTATTTTAAATTTTACTACTGTTATAACCACTATAAATACACATTCTAATTTGAATTATTTTTTAAAAATTGTTTTGTGATTATAATATAATTACACTAGTTTTCCATTTTCCTTTTTTTCCTCCAAAACTCCCATATATTCCCCTTGGTCTCTTACAAATTACTGGCCTTCTTTGTAATTTTTTTTCAAGATTTCCCTATTTTCTTTTAATCATTAATGCTATCCTCTATTTGATATTCTTTGAAAACCTGGCATTCCACAAAGCAGGCAATTAGCAATTCTTCAGAGACAAGCAGAGCAGCAATGGGAAGAAGGAGGTTCAGTCTTTATATGGGTTTCTCTCTCATGACTGGGACAATATTGCTAGTTGAGATCCTTGACTGTTAGTCCAGTGCAATGTACACATCATTTCCATTTTCCCAAAGTCTTAGCAATCAAACGGAGAATTATTTTTTTGTATGTGCTCTTACAGACAAAACAGGCTAGTGGTTAATTTTTATTAAAATGGTATGCCAGGGACATCTTTCTAGTTGAATAGAATATAGTTACTCAATCCTTTTTTAATTGCTCATTTAGTATTTCATAGTAAGTACATCACATAATTTTTAGTATTATTTTATTATGATGACAATTAAAACTACTTTCAATTTATTGCTTTTATAAAACAATGCTACAATGGGAATTCTGCCTTTATGATATCTCTAGCAATAGTTTAGTATATAATTTACAAAAATCTCACATATTGTCATGTGTGAATATATTTGTTTAATCAATGTTCACTACCACTGTAAAAGTTTTATCCATTTTTAATTTGTGAGAGTTGTTTCATTATCTTGTGAAGATAAACGAGTCAATATTCACCAACAAGTGGTTGTGTCCAGTCAGAGGGCTCTATAAATATTAAATGGGGGAGGGGCTTGAGAGGTGGCTTCAATTATATGAGCACTTGTTGCTCTTGCAAAAGACATGGGTTCAGTTCCTAGCATCCATATCACAGCTCACTATCACCTATGATTCCTGTTCCAGAAGATCTGATGCCATTTTCTGGCTCCTTTGGACACCAAGACATTCACATGATGCACATTTATGTGCACTATGAAATTATTAATTCCATTATGCTAACACAAAAGTTGTCATAATGGAAGAAAGGTAAACAGAAAGATTGTGAATGTCAGAAGTCTTGTTTGTTAGTAAAACTGAGTAAATTTGATGAATTGAATCACACAAGAAAACCAAGACATACATTAAAAAGAAAACAAAAGTCACTAAACAATTTAATACAAGAAGGCATCTAAAACACTTTCTCAGAAGAAATAAGAAATTCATAAGGAAAGTGTTAATTTGGAAAATTCTTTTAAAAATTCCAAATTTGGCATTATTTGTTGACCTAATATAAATATATACCTTGTCAGATGCTCATAATTTCATTTCATTATTTTTTGCCTATAACATATAATTAATGACATTGTTTATCAGTTATGATGTACTTGATAAAATATTCAATGAAGACCTGTAATTTGTGGCTACTCAATGTGGAATTATACAGTATGAAATCGTTATAAAAAGGTGTACAAATATATTTGTCATTTGAAAATCCTCTAAAGTAAATCCTCTTACAGGACAACTTATTGTGATGAAATGTCATATAAGAATATGACTTAAATTTAAGCCATATTCATTCAATTATTTCAAGTGATATTTAGGTTAGTGAAATTCTATATTGAACAACAAGAAAAGATTTCATCTTTCTGATGTGCAAAAATAAAAGGAATGTTTTAGCCAAAAAAAAAAAAATGTTAAACATTGAAAATTACAAAAGTGACAAAAGCCCCTTGTGGCATTATCTCTATCTTTGATAGATATTTTTATTATTAGCAAATGGACAGTGTCTCACCCTAGTTTGTCCTTTTGTTCTATTACCTGATGTGCCTGGCATGCTGACTTATTTATTGTACTTATCAAATCAGTTTTAATCATTGCAAGCGTTCTGTTTCCTGTTTATCCATCATTAACCTAATGCCATGTCTTTATGATTGGACATCTTTTTCATACTCCTTTTTCACTCACACATAATGTTGAGATAGAAATATTCATGTACACATTACTTTTGCTTTTCTAAGTTATTTTTTTCTCTATGTTATTTGAACTTAAATTTCTGAATTATATGGAATGGACACAAAACATTTTGTTCATTAACACTTATAACTAAAAATAAAAGAATATCCATTATGAAAATATCAAATATGTATATATTAGTGTAGACATATTTACACACCTGCAAATAAACTTTGACTATATAGATTATGAATGACACTTGAATAAATAAGAAATCAAGACATAATTTGGATATCATAACAATCTTCCTTGCATAAAAAATACACAGAGGGGCTGGCATGGGTAGACTTATTGGGTAAAGGCAAGTTCTTGAATATTTGTCAATCTGAATTCAATTACTAGAAACCATATAATTTCCTTTATAATCTGAGGAAAGGACTGACTCCTGCAATTTACACACACACACACACACACACACACACACACACACACACATACACAAGGATTATAAAATAAAAAAGTCCATACTAGACTTAAAACATTGTCTAAAGATACATCAGAAGTCAACAATGATCAAAGGAGAAAATAATCTAAGAATTTCACATCATTACACCTTTCCCAGTTGGATATAAAACATTTTCTTTTATTTGCTAATTCATCTCAGTGACTATATGTCAGGTGGATATTATTTCTGGCAATATTTTCACAACAAGAAAATTTAATTAAAGTAAAGAAAATGACAGGATTTGTGGAGTTGATCATAATGGGGTCTTACTCAGGCTTATATTTTATTGAGTATATGAATCACCCTGGTAGAGATTTTCCTCAACCTTTTTTTGGTGCCATATAGCAACCTTATTGATAAAATTGGTCTACATAAGAGGATAACTTGCACTAACTTACACAGGTGGTAATGTCTTTAAAGATTAGCGTTTCATGGTAAAAACAGATATTTTAGAATCCATTTTTTTTAAAAAAAAAAAGCAATATTAGTGTAATTTTCTTATGACAAAGCAATTTTACACATCAAAAATGGTATCAATGAGTTTAATGTAGAGAAAATCTCTCACATGTTGTAGGGATGCAACACCTATCAATTAAGGCTGATTGGTCTGTTGCTGAGGCAGGAAGTAGAAAATGGTCCATCTGATAGGCAGTGAGTGCAGCATGCAATATTAAAAAAACCAAAGAAACAAAAACCAACCCCCAAACAAAACAAAACAAAACAAAACAAACAAACAAACAAAAACAAAAAATCAAAACAAAAACATAAGCTATTGCCAGCCAGGTAACAGCAGGCAATCTTGGTCTGTTCCCAGCCTGGTACAGAAATGACATGTTTTTCCTTGCCAAAGCTGCTCCAGATCTCTGAGATAGCATTCTCCTCCCTGGTGCTGGCTAAAGCCAAACCTGCCTAGCACTCCCAAATTTCTGTAGCTAGCTGGGGTCACACTCTTGCAAAGCCATCCTCTGCCATGGTTACCTTTCCCTGGAAAACAATCTTACAAGCAAATGGTCCCAGGAAACGAGCTGGAGTAGCCATCCTAATATTAGATAAAATTCACTTTCAACCTAAATTCATCAAAAAGACACGGAAGGACACTACACACTGGTCAAAGGAAAAATCCACCAAGAAGAACTCTCAATTCTGAACATCTATGCTCCAAATGCAAGTGCACCCTCATTCGTAAAAGAAACTTTACTGAAGCTCAAAGCACACATTGCACCTCACACAATAATAGTGGGTGACTTCAACACCCCACTCTCTGAAATGGACCAATCAGGAAAGCAGAAAATAAACAGGGACACAGTGAAACTAATTGAAGCCTTGGACAAAATCGATATAACAGATATGTATATATATATAAAACATTTCATCCTAAAGCAAAAGAATATACCTTCTTCCAGCACCTCATGATACCTTCTCCAAAACTGACCATATAATTGCTCACAAAACCACCTCAACAGATATAAGAAGATCGAAATACTTCCATGCCTTCTATCAGATCACTATGGAATAAGGGTGGTCTTCAATAGCAACAAAAAAAACCAGGAAGTTCACATACACATGGAAGCTGAACAATGCTCTACTCAATGATACCTTGGTCAAGGAAGAAATAAAGAAAATAAAAGACTTTTTAAAATTTAATGAAAATGAAGGCACAACATACCCTAGTTTATGGGACACAATGAAAGTGGTGCTAAGAGAAAAATTCATAGCCCTGAGTGCCTCCAAAAAGAAACGGGAGATAGCATACACTAGCAGCTTAATGGCACACCTGAGAGTCCTGGAACAAAAACAAGCAAATACACCCAAGAGTAGAAGGCAGGAAATCATCAAACTCAGGGCTGAAATCAACCAAGTAGAAACAAATAGAACCATACAAAGAATCAACAAAACTAGGAGTTGGTTCTTTTAGAAAATCAACAAGATAGATAAGCCCTTACCCAGACTAGCCCGAGGGCACAGAGACAGTTATCCAAACTAACAAAATTAGAAATGAAAAGTGAGATATAACAACAGAAACTGAGTAAACTCAAAAAATCATCATATCCTACTACAAAAGCCTATATTCAACACAACTAGAAATCTGGAGGAAATGGACAATTTCCTAGACAGATATCAAATACTAAAATTAAATCAGGATCAAATAGACCATCTAAACCATCCTACAATCCCTGAAGAAATAGAAGTGGTCATTGGAAGATTTCAAACCAAAAAAAAATAGGACAAGATAGTTTTAGTGCAGAATTCTATCAGACCTTCAAAGAAGACCTAACACCAATACTCTTCAAACTATTCCACAAAATAGGTCCTGGAAAGACTGGATGTAGGGGAACGCCAGGACAGAGCAATGAGAGGGGGTTGAACAGAGAAAAGAGGGAGGGAAGGGGGCTTATGGGACTTTCGGGGAGGGAGGAAACGGGAAAGGGGAAGTGATTTGGAATGTAAATTAAAAAAAATAAAATTAAATTAAATTAAAAAAAAAAAGAAATAAACCCTGTTACCATGGGAAAAAAAAATAAAAAAATAAAAAAAAAAAACAAAATAGAAACAGAAGGAATACTACCAAACTTGTTCTATGAAGCCACAATTATGCTGATACCAAAATCACACAGAGATCCGACAAAAAAAGAGAATCTCAGACCAATTTATCTTATGAATATCGATGCAAAAATATGCAATAAATTCTTGCCAACCAAATCCAAGAACAAATCAAAACAATCATTCACCATGATCAAGTAGGCTTCATTCCAGGGATGCAGGGATGGTTCAATATAAGGAAGTCCATCAATGTAATCCACTACATAAACAATCTCAAATGAAAAAAAATACATGGTCATTTCATTAAATGCTGAAAAAGCATTTGACAAAATTCAGCATCCTTTCATGCTAAAAGTCTTGGAAAGATCAAGAATTCGAGGCCCATATCTAAACACAGTGAAAGCAAATTACAGCAAACCAGTAGCCAACATCAATCTAAATGGAGAGAAACTTGAAGCAATTCCACTAAAATCAGGGACTAGACAAGGCTAACCTCTCTCTCCATATCTTTTCAATATAGTACTTGATATTCTAGCTTGCAAAATTAGACAACAAAGGGAGGTCAAAGGGATACAAAATGGAAAGGAAGAAATCAAATTATCACAATTTGCAGACAATATGAAAGTATACATAAGTGACCCAAAGAACTCCACCAGAGAACTCCTACAGCGGATAAACAACTTCAGCAAAGTGGCCAGATACAAAATCAACTCAAGCAAATCAGTAGCCTTCCTATACTCAAAGGATAAGCAGGCTGAATAAGAAATAAGGGAAATTATACCCTTCCCGATAGCCACAAAAAAATATAACATATCTTGGTTTGACTCTAACCAAACAAGTGAAAGATCTGTATGACAAGAACTTTAAGTCTCTGAAGAAAGAAATTGAAGAAGACCTCAGAATATGGAAAAATCTTTCATGCTCATGGGTTGGCAGGATTAATATAGTAAAAATGACCATCTTGCCATAAGCAATATACAGATTCAATGCAATCCCCATCAAAATTCCAACTCAATTCTTCATAGAGTTAGAAAGAGCAATTCTAAAATTCATCTGGAATAACAGAAAACCCAGGATAGCTAAATCTATTCTCAACAGTAAAAGAACTTCTAGAGGAATCAGTATCCTGGACCTCAAGCTGTACTGCAGAGAAATAGTGTTAAAAATTGCATGGTATTGGTACAGTGTCAGGCATGTAGATCAATGGAACAGAATTGAAGACCTAGAAATGAATCCACATTCCTATGGACACTTGATCTTTGATAAAGGAACTAAAACCATCCAGTGGAAAATAGATAGCCTTTTTAACAAATAGTGCTGGTTCAACTGGAGGTCAGCATGCAGAAGAATGCAAATCAATCCATTCTTATCTCCTTGTACTAAACTCAATTCCAAGTGGAGCAAGGACCTCCACATAAAACCAGACACACTGAAACTAATAGAAAAGAAACAAGGGAAGAGCCTTGAACATATGGGCACAGGGGAAATCTTCATGAACCGAACACCAATAGCTTATGCTCTAAGATCAAGAATTGACAAATGGGCCCTCATAAAATTGCAAAGTTTCAGTAAGGCAAAGGACACTGTCAAAAGGAAAAAGTGGCAGCCAACAAACTGCGAAAAGATCTTTACCAACCCTACTTCCCACAGATGGCTAATATCCAATATATACAAAGAACTCAAGAAGTTAGACTCCAGAGAGCCAAATAACCCTATTTAAAAAATGGGGTACAGAGCTAAACAAAGAGTTCTCACCTGAAGAATATCTAATGACTGAGAAACACCTAAAGAAATGTTCAACATCCTTAATCATTAGGGAAATGCAAATCAAAACAACCCTGAGATTCCACCTCACACTAGTCAGAATGGCTAAGATCAAAAACACAGGAGACAGCAGGTGTTGGCGAGGATGTGGAGAAAGATGAACACTCCTCCACTTCTGGTGGGATTGCAAGCTGGTACAACCACTCTGGAAAGCAGTCTGGTGGTTCCTCAGAAAACTGCTCATCACACTCCTGGAGGATCCTGTTATACCACTCCTGGGCATATACCCAGAGGCTTCTCTGGCATGCAATAAGGACACATGCTCCACTATGTTCATAGCAGTCTTATTTATAATAACCAGAAGTTGGAAAGAATCCAGATGTCCCTCAAGGAAGAATGGACACAGAAGATGTGGTATATTTATACAATGGAATACTACTCTGCAATTAAAAACAATGAATTCACAAAATTCTTAAGCAAATGGTCAGAACTGGAAATATCATCCTTAGTGAGGTAACCCAATCACAATAGAACACACATGGTATGCAGTCACTGATAAGGGGATATTAACCCAAAAGCTCAGAATACCCAAGACACAATTCACATATCAACAGATTTCCAAGAAGATGGAAGGAGATATCCCTGGTCCTGGAAAGACTGGATTTAGGGGAATACCAGGACAGAGAAACGGGAGGGGGTTGGTTGACTGGGAAACAGGGGGAGGGGAGAGGGCTTATGGGATTTTTGGGGAGGGTAAATCATTGGGAATGTAAATAAAAAAATATAGAAAATTAAAAAAAACAAAAAAATCTAGTTTCTTTATATATATATATATATATATATATATATATATTTGTATACATATATATATATATATATATATATATATATATATTGGATCTTAGTCTTTTATCAGATGTGGAATTGGTAAAACCTTTTTCAATAATGAGGGTGCTATTTTGTTCTATTGACTGTTCTTTGCCTTACATAAACTTTTCAGTTTCATGAGATCCCATTTATTAATTGTCAATCTTAGTGCCTATGCCATTGGTGTTCTGTTCAGGAAGTTTTCTCCTCTACCATTATGTTCAAGGCTATTCCCCATTTTCTTTTCTATCAATTTAGTATATCTCATTTTATATTGTGGTCTTTGATGTCTTTCATCTGTATGGAGACATCCAGTTTGACTAGCATCATATGTTGAAGATGCTGTCTTTTTGCAATGTGTAGTTTTTGCTTCTTTATCAAAAATTAGGTGTCCATAGTGGTATGGACTTATATCTGCGTCTTCACTTTTATCCCATTGATCAACATGTCTGTTTTTATGCAAACACCTTTCATTTTTAAAATTACTATACCTCAGTGCTACAACTTGAAGTCAAGGATAATGATACCTCTAGTTTTAATTGTTCAAGATTGTTTTAGCTATCCTGTATACTTCATTTTTCCATATACATTTGAGAATTGTCCTTTCAAGATCTGTAAAGAATTGTATTGGAATTTTGATGGAGATTTCATTGGATTTGTAGATTGCTTTTGGTAGGATGGCCATTTTTTACCATCTTTATCCTTCTGATCCACGAGCAAAAGAAATATTTCCATCTTCTGATATACTTTTTAAGACAAAGAACAAAGTATTTTTCATACAGGTCTCTCCCCTTCTTGGTGTCTTAGTTCAAGTTTTATTGCTGTGAAGAGACACCATGAAGCTGACCACTTTTTACAAAGAAATATATTTAATTGGGGCTTGCTTATAGTTCACAGGTTTAGTTCATTATCATCATGATGGGAAACATAGTGGCATGTAGGGAGTCATGGTGCTGGAGGATTGCTGAGAATTCTACATCTAGATCAGTAGGCAGCAGGAAGAAAAAGTGACACTGGGCTTGGCTTGAGCATGTAATCTCTTAAAGTCCCCTCCCAGTGACACACTTCCTCCAACAAAGCATGACCTACTTCAATAAGTCCACACCTTCTAATAATACTCTCTATGGTCCTATCAGGGAAAATTTCATTTAAACCACCATATCTGGTTAGAGTTACCACAAGTCATTTTACGTTATTTAGAGCTATTGTTAAAGGTGTGGTTTCCCTTCTCTCTTTCTTCAGTCCATTTTTCATTTATATACAGAAGACTACTGATTCTTGGAGTTCATCTTGGATGCAGATACTTCACTTAAAGTGTTTATCAGCTGTAGGGGACCCCTGGTAGAATTTTTGGGATTGCTTATATATACTATCATATCATTGGCTAATAATGGTACTTTGACTTCTTCGTTTTCAATTTGTATCACCTTGATCTCCTTTATTTGCCTAATTTTTCTAGCTAGAATTTGAGGTATTATATTGAATAGATATGAAGAGAGCCAACAACCTTATAATATTCATGATTTTAGTGGAATTACTTTGAGACTTCTTCCATTAAATGTAATCTTGGCTCTAGTCTTGCTGTAAATTGTCTTTATTATGTTTAAGTATGTCCCTTGTATCCTTAATCATTCAAAGACCTTTGTCATGAAGGGGTGGTGGATTTTGTCAAAGGCTTTTTTGTATGTAATGAGATGACCATGTAGGTATAGTGGATTACAATTACTGATTTTTGTATATTGAACTATCTTTGCATCTGTGGGATGAAGCTTAGTTGATCACAGAAGATAATCTTTTCAAAAGGGTTCTTGGACTCAGTTTGCAAGTATATTATTTAGCATTTTGCATCTTTGTTCATAAGAGAAACTGACATATAATATCTTTCTGTTTTGAGTCCTTATATGTTTTGAGTATCAGAGTAACTGTGACCTCATTCTGTGAGGTCACATTTACTTCTGTGTTATGTGTTTCTTCTGATTGATTCTATTTTGTAGAATAATTTAGGAGTATTTTTATTAGCTCTTCTTTGAAAGTCTAGTAGAATTCTGTGCTAAAATCATCTTGCCCTGTCCCTCCCTCACTTGTGGGACACTTGTTCTGACTATTTCTAATTCACTAGGGATTATAAATCCTATATATAAATAGATTTATATATAAATCTATTTAAATCACTTATCTGATCTTGATTTAACTTTGGTAAGTGGTATCTATTGAGAAAACTATTTCTTTTAGATTTTCTAATTGTGGAGTTAGCTTTTGAAAGTACATACTTACAATTCTCTGTATTTCCTCAATGTTTATTTTAGGTCCTCTTTTTCATGTCTGCTTTTGCTAATTTGCATATTCTCCCTCTACCATCTAGTTAGTTTGGATAAGCATTAATTTATCTTATTGATTTTCTCAAGGAACCAACTCTTGTTTCATTGATTCTTTGCATTGTTCTCTTTGTTTCTATTTCATTGATTTCATCCCTTGATTTAATAAATTCTTACTGTCTACTTTTCTTAAGTGTGATTACTTCTTGTTCTAGAGCTTTCAGGTGTACTGTTAAGTTACTAGTATGAGAACTCATCCCTTTGTTTGTTTGCTTGCTTTTGTTTGTTCATTTTTTCATGTAGTTACTTTGTGCTGTGAGCTTGACTATAAGAACCCATTTTAATTATGTCTCACACATTTGGGAATGCTATATATTAATTTTCATAGAACTCTAGAAAGTCTTGAATTTCTATCTTGACCAATTTTGCATTAAGTAGAGAGTTGCTCAGTTTTCATCAGTTTGTAGGCTTTCTGTTGTTGTTGATATCCAGCTTTAAGTCATGGTAGTCTAATATGATGCAGGATGTTATTTCAATTTTTTTGCATCTGTTGATATTTTCTCTGTGTCCAAGAATGTGGTCAGCTTTTCAGAAAGTTCTATCAGGTCCAAAGCAGGACATATATTCTTTTGTGTTTGGGGCAAATGCTCTGTGGCTATTTACAACCTCTTGAATTTCTTTAAAGGATTTATTCATTTCCTCTAATTGCTTGTGTTTATTCTTCTGCAGTTTTTAAGGGATTTACTCATTTCTTCTTTAAGGACCTCTATCATCTTCATACAGTTGGTTTCAAGGTTTTTGTTTTCTTCTTCAGCTATGTTGAAGAATTCAGGGATGACTGCACTAAGATATCTGGGTTCTAGTGAAAACATATTGCCATGGATGCTGTTTATTGTAGTTTCATGCTAATGTCTAGATGTCTGGGTTTGGGATGATTACACAGATCTGGGTGCTGATTTCTGGATTCATCTTTGTTGGGTGGGTGTTTTATCCATGGTTTCTGTTCCCTTTCTGGATTTTTGGAGTGTGGTGGCTATTTTTCTGGTTTGTTCTGCTGATATGCTCACAAGGAATTTCAGCTGGTATTGGAGGCTGAGATAATGAGATGAGTTGGGGGAAGAAAGGTTGGAGGATACAGTCTTTGTAATCTGCTGAGCATGGGTCAGAGTAGAAAGGGAGATCACAGCAGGATTCCTGCTACAGACCTGTGGATGAGACCAGGGGTATTGGATCTCAGGAGCAGTAGGAGAGGTGTGGTTCTGCATGCAGCCTAATTGTTGCTCTGGGAGGAGCTATCTATTGGTAGCAGGTAGTGCCTTCTCAGGTTGTAGTCTAGTAAAAGGCAACAAGTGGATAATCACCACACAAACCATCAGGACAAAAATCTCATTTAAATAGGATTGGTTCATTAAACACAAACTCCAAGACTGATAGATTAGGGCTGAGACTGTAGACTCAGGAGCTGGAAACTGCAACCTGGAATATTTCTCAGGGCTTGAGATGTAATATATGTAAATGTAGCTTTTATTTGATGGATGTAATTATCATCTTAGAAGCTTACATCTGAGTAAGATGTATCTACTTCTTCTAGTTCTTTCTGAACTCTGGCTGACTGGTTCAACTCAGCTTTTCTAGTGCAAACTCCTCACAAGCTGACTAATTCAATCTGGCTTCTTGCTGAATTACTCTGCTGAGCCTCAATATAACTCTGGAAGTTTGTTCTAATCTTCTGGCTCATTTTTATTTTCTGACTTCAAATTTGTTTTCTTACCTGTACTGAACTGCAAGAATTCACAAACGCAATTCTAGTGCATTGCCTTCACTGCACACCCCCAAACACGGCTGCATATATTGTATGAGAATAAAGGTATGTACTAATGGCATATTTGCATTTCAGCCAGAGGAACTAATGATGTGTCATTTCAGCCAGTGACCTCACAGACCTAGGAGTTCTTTGGATGTGATTCCCTAGTCAGAACAGCCATGTTGCTGGATTAAAATTCCTCTAAACCAGTGAATGACTAATTCAATTCTTATTACAACTGTGTGAGATGACACTTATTATTTCACTCATATGGATAAGGAAATTGAGATGTAGGAAAGTTAAAAATTGGTCACAGTGCTATCAATTTGTAAAGTAGGGAATCAAGTGCTAGCATTCCAAGACCAGAGAGTACTCTGGCAAGGGAAGCCATTAGGCTAACTGCAGATATACATGTTCCCTCATTTTCTCCAAACCCAGTGTCCCCAATCTCAATTCTAGTTTGGTATCAGACAACTTGATATGGCTTCTTCCTCCTTTCTGCCCTCATGTCTAGCCAATCATGCAGATGTTCTTCTCCAATGTTCCTCCTCACTCATCTCTTTGTCTCATCCCCCAATTCTTGCAGGCATCCCCTGAGAATACATTCTTCCTTCCACTCTGCTCACCAAGCCTGTCAGAGAAGCAAGTAGTCCAGCTAAACAAATAGGTTAGCTTCAAAACTTCAATTTTCCTCCTCTCCTCCAAATTCAAGCCCCAGTTTCATCCACAGCTCTGTAGCTGACTACCTGCTATGGCTTCTCCTTACTCACTGACTGTTAGGATTATGCAAAAACATACCCTAGTGGCATCCATCTCAGAATCCAAGAAGTATTTGATAGATCATCTTGACTCTATTTTAAGATTAGGTTCATCTTATTACAAGTTCATTCTAGTTTTCAGTAAAAATTGGGTTTGACCATGTCTTCTTGACCTATTTTCTGAAATTTTTACATGCACCACATCCTTTACCCTGACCTCTGCCATGGTAAAATAAGATATTCTGCCAGATAATTTTCAGATATTTTCCCAAGCTCCCACATAACCAAAATTCTTCTGTAAATCCCCCTACCTTTGGAGAGCCCATTGTCTTGCAGTTCTTGAGCAAAATAAATCTAACTTTCTTCATGTTCAATGCTATTTTCTCAAACCCTGATTTAGATAGATAGCCCTGTTTGACAGATAATTAAGCTTGCTTAATTTGTCAAAAAATTTGGGTCAGTCTTTTTTTTTTACTCTTGTTTGGTGGGATTAAAACATTTTCTACCAGTCAACATGCAGACACCTCATTCTCCTAAGAACCAAAGAAGACAGCATAATCCAAGAAATGAAATACCCACCAAAAATATCAGAACAGATATTAGCACTTTGAATTACAATATTCCTAAATCCAGATGCCTAGATGTCAGCCTATAAATCATCCCTAGCGAGGTAACCCAATCACAAAAGAACACACATGGTATGCAATCACTGATAAGGGGATATTAACCCAGAATCTCTGAATACCCTAGACACAATTTGCATATCAATAGATTTGCAAGAAGATGGAAGGAGAGACCCCTGGTTCTGGAAAGACTGGATGTAGGGGAATGCCAGGACAGAGAAGGGAGAGGGGGTTGAATGGGGAAAAGAGGGAAGGAAGTGTCTTATGGGACTTTCCGGGAGGGAGGAAACAGGAAAGGGGAAATGATTTGGAATGTAAATAAAAAAACTTAGAAAATAAATAAATAAATAAATAAATAAATAAATAAAAGAATCCTTAATTCCTTTTACAGCACTCAGGGCATGATGTGCAAATAGTTTCTTAACAAATAATTGATCTACTTATGGGACTTTCAGGAGGGAGGAAACGGGAAAGGGGAAATGATTTTGAATGTAAATAAAAATAACTTAGAAAATAAAAATAAAAAAATAATTGATCTATATGCATGGATTTGACGTGGTTCCATACCAGAACAATAAAAGGACATATGGACATATGAAAAAACAAATAAGCACAATGACAGCCCTTTTAGAACTCACCAACCCTACTACCATAGGCCACAACAAACAAAACATACCTGAGCACAAGACCTTAAAATCACCTTTATGAATATAACAGAGGACTTTAAATAGGAAATGAATAAATCCCTTAAAGAAATCTATGGAAATACAAACACAGAGTAGAAGGAAATGAATCAAATAGTTCAAGACTTGAAAGCAGAAATAGAATAAAAAAACTCAAACTGAGGGAAATCTAGAAATGGAAAATTTGGGAGCCCAAACAGGAATCTCAGAGGACAACACAAGATATGGGAAAGAGAATCTTAGGCATTGAAGATAAGATATAAAAAATTATGTTTGAGAAACAAAGAATGTGTGTGATTAGTACAAAAATGGCAGATGTTGGGCAGTGATTTTTGAACACTGGAGATGAAATCAAATGTCATCTAATTCATGAACTGTATTTTCTTATTTCGTGACAGTTTTCACTATGTAAACCAGGATGAATTCATTCTTGAACAATAAAACAAGGAGAAATAACTCAGATTTTAATGCTTATTCTAAATATTCATTTCTTAAAATCACTGCATGCATGCATGCACACTCTATAATGTTCAGCATTACTTTTCTACATGGCTTACATGGACAAGGGTCTTTCCCCGTTGTCTGTTTCAAGTTGTAAAACTACTGCAGGTCAGCAGCCCAGAGCTATGCAATTAATTTTCTCAACACTGAGAGCTTCATGCATGATTAGGCGCTTAAATGATTTTTCATTCTAAGGATGGTACCAGTGAAGTTTTCCTATGAATTTGATTGATGGGCTAAACACATTATGCTTGGTTTTACACAGATTATACTAATGGCTCTATTTGATGTAGTGAAAAGGAGATTTTGCTTGTAAGCTTAAACTCTAAATACTAGTGAGAAATTGATGGATGGTACACATTGTCCTTTTATAATGTGTTTGGTCATATGGTCATGAAGGATTAGCTGTTTCTGGCTAAAATCTGGGAGATGCAATGAAGGGGGAGAACTAAATGTGGATTATGGTAACATCTGTCGAGTCCAACACGGCATTGGTAAGAACAGAAAGACATGCTTACTGCCCCTGGGATAGGGACAGTAGGCATGGACCTCCAAAAGCATCAGTGTCTACATTGGTCATAAGACTTGTTTGTATGTACATATTTTCACATTCTTCCAAGGAATGTTCTCCCTGCTAATTTTTTTTTTAGACATGATGAGTATATTTATTGACCAAGAAAATTCAAACATACAGGAGAACCAAAGATAATGTGTCAGAAAGAACTTTGTCATGAGCCATGGCACCAGTACCAACAAGAATGTCCACCTTTTTTTCTGTGTATTTCAATTTATTTGAAGAAAACTCCATGATAATCAGACAGCATGAGTTGGGGAGGCAAAGTTGTGGCTAATGTTTCAGCAAAAATGGAAAACATTGGGACCTTCAGGACTGTCCTTAAGGTTCTAGAAAAAAACTGTAAAGTATGAGTTTAAAAATATATAATTTCTCAACTATTCAAAAATATAATGATGCAATATGAATTTCATAAGGGGTTTCACATGTGTAAAGGAGCAGAGGCAGTTGCACTATGAAGCTGCTGGTTAGAAAGATGCTAAGGAAGGAGATAGAGATTTGCAGACTGGTGACTGGAAGCCAAGATTCCACCGAGCTAAGTATTTTGTTATTGTTGTTTTCATTTTTAAAAATAAATCAAAATTAGTTTTTATTATTATCATTTATTTATTTTTAATTATTCACTTTACATCCTGCTTACTATCCCTCTCCAGGTGACCCCCTTTCCTTCTCTTCTGAGTGGGTGAGGGCCCCCATGGGTGTCCCTGCCTACTGGCACATCAAGTTTCACTGAGATTAAGCACATCCTTTCACACTGAAGCCAGATAAGGAAGCCAGCTAGAAGAACATATCCCATGTATAGTCTACAGCTTTTGTGATAGTCTTCTTTCCAGTTGTTCAGGATCCCGTGAAGTTCAAGCTGCATATCTGCTACATATGTGTGGGTAGGCATAGGTCCTGCCCATGTATCTCCTATGGTTGATGGTTTAGTCTCTGAGAGCCCCAAAGGTCCAGGTTAGTTGATTCTGTTGGTCTTCCCATGGAGTTCCAATTCCCTTAGGGGCTAAAATCTTTTCTCTTATCCTTCCATAATAGTCTCCAAGCTCTACCCACTGTTTGGCTATAGGTGTCTCCATCTATCCAGTCAAGTGCTGAATGGAGTCTCTCGGAGGACAGCCAAGCTAGACTTCTGTTTGCAAGCATAACAAAATATCAACAATAGTATCAGAGATTGGTACTTGCCCATGGAATGGGTCTCAAGTTAGGCTGGTTATTGGTTGACTGTTCACTCAGTCTCTGCCCCATCCCCAATCCCTGCATTTCTTGTAGACAGGATACATTTTGGGTCAAAAGTTTTTTGAGTGGGTTGAAGTCCCTATTGTTCCACCTGGGTTCCTGTCATGCCATAGGAGGCAGACTCCCCAGGCTCCATATCCCCAAAGTTGTGAGTCATATGTAAGAACACCCCCATTGATTCCAGAGTACCTGTCGTATCCCATGTCTCCATGTCTTCCTGAAGAGGCCTCCTACCTGCCTCCTTTGTCAGTGAAGATTTCCTTTCATTCTCATGGCCATCCCACCATCCTGTTGCCTCTACCCATACCTGATCCCAGAACCCCACCACTCTGCTCCTGATCCCTTCTCTCCCACTCAGTTTTCTCCCTCCTCTAACTTCCATGACCACCCTATTCCCCCTTCCAAGTGAGACTCCAGTATCCTCACTTGTGCTACCCTTCCTGTGCTGCCTCCTAAGGTCTGTGGAGTATAATATGGGCATCCTATATTTTATGACTAATATCTATGTAGAAGTAAGTACATACCATACATGTCCTTTTGGGACTAGATTACGTCACTCAGGATGACATTCTCAATATTCACCCATTTTGATGAAAATTTTATGATGCCTTTGTTTTTCATAGCTGAATAATATTCCATTTTGTAGATATACCACCTTTTCTTTATCTAGTCTTCAGTTAAGGGATATCTAGTTTGTTTCCAGTTTCAGTTGTGGTATAGTGGAACATCTTTATGTATATGCCCAGGAGTGGTATAGCTGGATCTTGAGAACTATTCCCAGTTTTCTGAAAACTGCCAAATTGATTTTCAGAGTGGTTTTATAAGTTTGCACTCCCACCAGCAAGATTGGAGTGTTCCTCTTTCTCCACATCCTTGCCAGTGTGTGCTCTCACTTTAGTTTTTGATCTTAGCTATTATGACCTATTTAAGATGGCATCTCAGAGGTTTTTATGATTTGCATTTCCCTGATGACTAATGACTTTGAACATTTCCTTAGGTGCATTTCAGCCATTTGAAATTCCTCTGATGAGAATTCTCTGTTTATCTCTGCTCCTCATTTTTTAATTGGGTAACTTTGGTTGTTGGTATTTAACTTGTTGAGATCTTTATAAATGTTGGATATTAGCCCTCTGTCAGATGTAAGGTTGGTGAAGATCCTTTCCCAATCTGTAGGTTGCTGATTTGCCCTATTGACAGTGTTCTTTGCCTTACAGTTTCATGAGTTTGAAACTGCCTTACAGTCATGTGAGTTCCTTGCAGTTTCATGGGGTCCCATTCAGCAATTGATCTTCAAGCCTGAGCCATTAGTATTCTGTTAAGGAAATTTTTTCCTGTACCAATGCATTTAAGGGTATTTCTCACCTTCTCTTCTATGAGATTTAGTGTATCCAGATGTATGTGGAGGTCATTGATCTACTTGGAATTAAATTTTGTGCAGTATGACAAATATGGACCTCTTTTTATTCTTCTACATGTAGACATCTAGTTAGACCAGCACCATTTATTGACAATACTTTCTTATTGCCACTGTATGGGTTGGCTTCCTTGTCAAAAAATCAAGATAGGTGCCCACAAATCTGTGTGTTAATTTCTGTGTCTTTGATTTGATTCCATCAATCAACATGCCTGTTTCTATACCAATATCATGCCGTTTTTATCACTATTGCTCTCTTGTACAGCTTGAGATCAGGAATGGTAATTCTTCCTGAAGTTTGTTTATTGTTTAGGATTGTTTTGGATATCCTTGGTTTATTAGTTTATAAAGTTGAGAATTGAACTTTCAAGTTCTATTAAAAAGTTGTGTTGGAATTTTGATGGAGACTGCGTTAAATCTGTGGATTGCTTTTGGTAAGATGGCAATTTTCACTATGTTAATTCTACCTATCTATGAGAATGGGAGATCTCTCCATCTGCTGATAATTTCTTCAGTTTCTTTCTTCAGGCATCTGAAGTTCTTGTCCTACAGATCTTTCATTTGCTTGAATAGACATATACCAAGACATTTTATATTATTCATAGCTATTGTAAAGGATGCTATTTCCCTAATTTCTTTCTGTGACAGTTAATCATTTTTATGAAGGAGGGTTACTAGTTTCTTTGAGCTAATTTTTTATCCAGTCACTTTGCTGAAGGTGTTTATCACCTATAGGAGTTCTCTGGTGGAATTTTTGGAATTACTTATAAATACTAGCATATCATCTGCAAATAGTGATATTTTAACTTCTTTTCCAATTTGTACACCTTTGATCTCCTTTAGTTGTTTTATTGCTCTGGCTAGAACTTCAAGCACTATATTGAATAGATAGGGAAAGAGTGGGCAGACTTGTCTTGTCTTTGGTTTTAGTGGCATTGTTTCTCTCCATTTAGCTTGATGTTGACTAATGGCTTGCTGTATATTTCTTTGTTTATGTTATGAATGTGCCTTGTATCCCTGATCTCTCGAATACTTTTAACATGAAGGTGTGATGGATTTTGTAAAAGACATTTTTAGCATCTAATGAGATGATCATGTGATTTTTTTCTTTCAGTTTGTTTATATGGTAGATTAAGTTGATGGATATTCATATATTGAACCATTCCTGAATCACTATGAAGCCTACTTGATGATGATGGATGATTTTTTTTAATGTATTCCTGGATTTGGTTTTTGAGGAATTTATGGAATATTTTTTGCAACAATAGTCGTAAGAGAAATGGGTCTTAAATTCTTTTTCTTTGTTGATTTTCTTTAAGGTAGATTTAAGCATCAGGGCTGCTATAGCTTCATACAATGAGTTTGGCAGTGTTATTTCTGTTTCAATTTTGTGGATTGTTTGAGAAGTCTTGGTATTAGTCCTTCTTTGAAACTCTGGTAGACCCGGGCAGTGGTGGTGCATGCCTTTAATCCCAGCACTTGGGAGGCAGAGGCGGATTTCTGAGTTTGAGGCCAGCCTGGTCTACAGAGTGAGTTCCAGGACAGACAGGGGTACATAGAGAAACCCTGTCTCGAAAAACAAAACAAAACAACAACAACAATAACAAAAGGAAGTCTGGTAGAATTCTGCACTAAAACCTTCTATCCCTTGACTCTTGGCCCTTGACTGGCTTTTTGTTTGTTTGTTTGTGTTTTTATTTGTTTTGGTTTTTTTTGGTAAGGAGACTTTTAATGACTGCTTCTATTTCTTTATGGGTTATAGGGCTGTGTAAATAGTTTGGCTGATCTTGATTCAAATTTGATAAATGGTACCTGTCTAGAAAGTCATTAATTTGTTAAAATTTCCCAATATTGTTGAGTACAGGCTGTTGAGATAAGTTCTAGTGATTCCTTGAATTTCCTTGGTGTCTGTCATTATGTCTCCCTTTTAATTTCTGATTTTGTTTATTTGGATATTGTCTGTCTGTGTTTTTGTTAGTTTGGCTAAAGGTGTTTCTATCTTACTGATTTTCTCAAAGAACCCGCTCATGTTTGCTTTTGATTCTTTGTATTGTTTTCTTTGTTTCTAACTGATTTATTCCAACCCTGATTTTGATTATTTCCTGTCTTCTGCTCCTATTTGATGTTCTTGCACTTTTATTTTTCTAGAGCTTTCGGGTGTACTTTTAAATTGTTGGTATGTACTTTGTTGGTGATGCTTGCATCTGTTGTTCCTGTTCTCTTCCTTATGTTTTCCATCTGCAAAATTCCCTCAGTTTGAATATTTTTTATTACTTCTCTTTCCACTTTCAGACCTTACAGAGTTTTACTTATTTGCTTTGCCTCTTTAATTGCATTTCCTGTATGTCTTTAAGGGATTTATTAATTGCTTTTGTAAAGGCCTCTGTAATCTTTATAAGATTGGATTCAAAGTCAATTTCTTGTCCTTTGGTTGTTTTAGGATATCTAGGACTTGCTGTAGTATTGTAGTTTTGCTCTGAAGGCATCATGTTCCCCTGGCCTTTGTCAATTGTATTCTTTTGAGGACCTTTAGCCAACTGGATGGCTGTGGTCCCTAGATGTTCCTGTTATCATAGGTATTGGGAAGGGGTTTACCTTGATGGTCCTGGTGTGGCAGGCCTCTGATGGTATCCTTGGGTTGAATGGTTTTGGTTCTTCAGGTCTGTATGGGTCAGGACATGTAGGTATATATAGTTCAGGAGCCATAGATCTGATAAAAGTAGGCAGAGACATGGCTGGAGAATGGATAAGTACCTAGACTAGCAGGCTATCAGAGTAGCCTGACTTGCTCCAGATGACTCAGCGAACAGGAAAAATGGGTGGGGTAAGGGAAACTTATCAGTATGGTTTAGCCTCAGCAGATATGATGAAGGCAGCAGTAGAGGGGTCAGGAGAATGGAGTCCCCCTGGGGTAACAGAATGCTTAGAACAGCTCTGCTTGCTCTCAAGTACTTAACAAGCAGGCTAAGTACTTTTGTTTCTTGTTGTTTATACTTATAAATGCAGGTAGATTTCCTGAGTTTCTAGTCAGCCTGGGACAGAGTTAATTTAGGTCCAGGTGTTGTTGGAATGGTAATCTCAGGACAGGGTCCCACCTAGTAAAGTTTACAAAGGCAAGCAGATCTTTTAATTCTTTTGCATTGTTAAAAAAAAAAGGAAAAAATATACTTGTTGTCCTTTTCCTTAGAGTTAAGGGACTAAGATCATGGAATGTTGAATAGCTGGATGGTCAAGAGGGAACCTGGAATAAATAACTGAATTGGTATGTAAATAAAAAATAAGGCTTTTGTTCTACATGAAATGGGCTAGCAGAAAATGATAGCAGTTCTTTTTTAGAATTTTTCTCTAGCAAGAGCTGAACTGTCTATAGATCTCTGGAGAGCGAACACAGCTCTTCAAGAGTGTTTTCTAACAGGATTTCTGATTTTAGTTTGAAAATCCACAGAGAGCAAACACAGCTCTTTTAGAAATTTTTATAGCTCTTTAAAAATGTTTTTCTAACAGGAGTTTGGACTTGGTTGGAAGATCCAAGAAGTTTTTTTCTTAGCAGTTTTTCTGACTTTGGTCTGAAAACCCATGAGCTATCCTTAGAGTTTTTAGAATTTTTACCAGCAGAGAAAGCTATCAGGAGCAGAAAGCTAGCTGTCTCAACCATAGCATTTTAGAATAGCAAGAAAAAGCTGTCTGGAGCAGAGCAGAACATAGAGAAAGCAGGCACTCTGGGTAGTCACCTCAGCAGAACATAGGCCACCAGCTTGGACCCAGGATTTGACTTTGAGTCATTTGTTTCACCAGTCCCAGACACTCCTTCTCTCAGAACTCTACCCTTTCTCTCAGAACTCAGACCAAAGCAAGGGTAGTCCTTGGCAATGTTCAATGTGGATTATGGGAAGGAAATGCTAAGTAGACATTAATATTTTGAAGTTTACTAAATGCAATAAGTGTATACAAAATCATTTTCTAAAATCTTATAATTACCTGGAAAGCCATAATAGAGACTATTTCAAAGATGTTCTATGTATGCTATAAGAAAGCCATGATCATATTTATGACCTGTAGCAATCTGATAAAGTCAAATACAAACTAACTTGTTAAACATATTCTAAGAGTATTAATAATTTTATTTAAACTTTTGGTCCATTTAAAATGGAGTATTTTATAGGTGAAGAGATGGATTCTTCTATTTTTCTACATGTAGGTATCTCCACTGTGCTTAAATCCTTTTGTTGAAGGGACTGTCTTTTGTTCAAAAAATGTTTGTGGAACCTTGTGCAAGAATCAAAGTGGTCCCATCAAACCCAAAATAACCAAAGCTCTTTCCAAAACTATTGCTAACTCTCCATAAAGTGATGGTAAAGCCCTGTTGCTGGGAACAGCACTTACATATAATACCGCACATGGAGAAGTCAAGTTGGTGCCTAACTAAAACTTTCACATCTTCTGACTGGTGTTCATGGTTCTGGACTGTACTCTCCATGACACTAGAGGAGAAAGGTAAGCAGTTGCAAACCTTGCAATCTATAATGGTGACCAGCCTACATAATATACACCTGTAATAGTGACATGAAAGTTGTGGCAGTAACTATCCAATAACTGATTGGATTTGAGTCTCACTCCATTGGATGGAACCCTTGCCTGACACTGTTTGGTGGTCAAGGACCTGGAATTAGATAGACCATGGGCCTAAGGGAAAAGCCAAATATAAAGTCTCTGCTAAAGGACAATAACAATGACATGATTCCTAATGACATTCTGCTAAACACATAGATCAATGTCTCATTCTGCTATCACCAGAGAAGATTCCTCCTTCAGTGGATGGGAACTAATGCATCGAACCACAACTGGACAAAGTGAGAGACCTTTAAACACTCAGTCCAAAATAGGATGTTTTCATCAAACCCCTCCTCTCAGAGCTTAGGAAACTATGCATACACGGGGCCTTCATGTGTATGTGCCAAATTGAGTCCCAGTACTGAAAGGAGACATGTACACAGCCCCTATCCCTCATCCAGAAGCTATCTCCAATTGATAACCCCCAGCAGATGAAAAATTAGTTTTCTCCAACAGGGTACCATGGCATACAAACCATCTTAAAGGCTGGTTCTGTGTCCAACAGAAGATGGTCCAAAACAACTCAGCAACTCAGCAGAATTTCTAGAGATTCTTTGTCCTAGGAATCTATCTATCTATCTATCTATCTATCTATCTATCTATCTATCTATCTATCTATCTATCTATCTATCTATCTATCATCTATCTATTTCTGCCAGGAGCAAGCCCCGGCTGGGAGGTATTTCTTCTTTCTTGTCAGTTCTTCTTGAGGCAGCAGAGGGGAATAGAGTGTCGGTGGGGGTAAGACTTCGTCTTACAAAATTCTGGGATAAGCCTTTATTTAGGGTTGCTGTATAATAAAAGTTTACTTATCTAAGTCTAAGTTACTATGCTGTTGTAGCTGAATTGTCTTCTGTGCTTCTCTGAGGCCAGAGACTGCAGTCTCAGGCACTTAGCACCTCATCCTAAAACAGTAGGAGACTAAGTAAAGAATTAGTTGCTAGAGCCTTTTCCCTATTGCCCAGATGCCTCTTGCTTGTCAGGCTAGGGGAAAGTTTGGAGCAATAAACTTCTATTGAATTAGTAGAAGAGAATAACACTCGCAGAAAGAAAAACTTTTACATAAGAGAATATGAATAATCTCACCTAAGTCCATACACAGCTTCATGAATGTAGAGTTCTCATTTACACATTTCCACACAAATTTAGTTGGGCCCAGCTTGTATGTATTCTCACAATTTCATACTCACACAGACATCCATACTTAGATATGCATATGGAACAAAAGGCCAAGCACCGGTGCAGAAAGAACTCACTCATTCTGGATAAAAAATGAGCTCCAATTTTTATTGCATAGAAAAAGTAAAAGCTTCCACCCTTTTAATGCTAAATGAATTAAACTCACGTTCTTAAGAAAAAAAGCTTTTGTTCCTTTTACTAAGTCTAAGCATGCCTTCTCCTTACCATGGGAGCCATTCTGTCCTATGGTAAGGAGAAGCCTGTCTGCTCCCTCTGCTCTCTCTACAGCGTCTTCCTTTTTCCTCTTTCCTCTGCACTCTGCACACTGCTCTCTTAGTTTTTTTATGTTACCTATAGTTTCTAAGTTATTCCACTCTGCATTCTCCTTCTAATATCGTTCTCTTATGACTAAAAACTTCTCCTCAGTTCAGTTCCTCTCTCAGTTCAGTTCTTCTCACCTCATTTCCTCAATTCTTCAGTGCTGACTCATCTCTTTGTCGTCAGCCCTTAAACATCTTTCAGAATACATGATCACATGTCACAAAGTTCATCACAAATTCATACAAAAATCAAGTCATAAATTGAAATAGAAGTTACAACAGAGAATGTTTACATGCATATCCATTAGGGGTAATTATCTAGCTAAACATCTATCACTTGTCTCAGTTCTACAGGTTCATTTAAGGTTTAAAACTATAAGTTTTAAATGAAGTTTTGTATAGATAAACTCAACCAATATTTTATCTTCTGTCTTAGCACCTATAATAAATTGTTAGTTCCCTTTTTATGACCTTTGGTTAATTATTTTACAACCTCTTGGAATGGGCTCTGAGTATGAGAAAGTCTGGTTGTCATCTAAGAGCAATTAACTGGTGACACTTGGGAGACTGGCAGAGTTCTCGTTGCAGTTTTGACTATCAGAAAAGGACCTAATAGCAGTCCCATTATAAAAGAGCTTAATAATCCCAGATATAATTTTAGGAATTCTTATAGGATCATCATTAAAGCTTAAGTCATCATTTGTCTACATAGCATCACTATAAGACAGTACATCTTTGTGGATCTGCAGAGATCTGCTCCAAAGGGGTGTACTATTACTTATTGATTATTATATATGTTTAATAATAACAGGAAAAGCATATTAACAGCAGGAATCTTTCCTAAAATTAGTCCCTCCCAGCCTTGCTTAATGAGGGCTCAACTGTCACAGATTATACAATAATCTAAAACATGTCATTTCAGGATGATCACCTACTAGTATATTAGCTTGTCCCATTATGGCTTCTGACATATTTCCTTTCAGTCTTTTGCCTATATATTATACTCTCTAGTTTTGTGTTTTTAAGGAATTTCTGTGTGTGAAAATCTGTGTGTCTTTGTGTTTATGTGTGTTTTCTTTGGCTCTGTTTTTTTTTCAGTTTGTTTTGTTTTATTCTCATTTGTATGCTTTTGTTTTATATTATTTTACATTATTATTTTTTAGGTCCCTTTTGTTTTCTAATGAAGAAAAGAGAGAGTGTGGATTTCAATGGGAATAGAAGTAGAAAGGATCTGGGGACATAGGAAGAGGAAAGAAAAATCAAAATACATTATATGAAGAAAACCCCTTATTTCCAATAAAGGAAAAATTAGCTAATTTTATGGGGAAAAAAGGCCAGAATTAGAGAGAGTAGGAACCCTGTTTCATTTTACATTAATTGTTGTTCATTTAGTAATAGGTTGCCTTAGGCTTCTAATTATAGGTATCACTATGTTAAGGTATATTCCGTTTATTCTTACTTTCTTTAACATGAGAGGTATTTAACTTTGTTGAAAATATTTTCTTCATAGACTCATATTATATCATTTCTCTCCTCAAAACTACTTTTGGATTGAATCACACACACACACACACACACACACACACACACACGCACACACACACACATACAAACACACACACACACATACAAACTCACACACACACACCCCTCCCCCACACAAGTGTGTGTGTGTGTGTGTGTGTGTGTGTGTGTGCGTGTGTGTGTGTGTGCGTGTGTGTGTTCCCAGCAGGTTTGGTTTATATTTTTATGGTCATCAAGGCTAGGAATTCCTGAATTTAGTCAAACACATCAGCAGATTTATATCTTTAACCCTGTGTTTATGCTTTTTTGATTTAATTTTGATCTGTCATATATATCTAGGATTTTAATTATTTCTTATTGATTGTCCAGTTCTTTCAAGTACACATTTTCCAAATTATTCTTAAACAATCTCCACATTTCTCTGTAATCTGTTGCAACATCCACTTTTTATCATTACTTTTATTTATTTAGGTATTTTCTTCTTCCCTGATTTTGGCTGTGAATATTTATTTTATAATGATTATTTTTTTGAAAAACCTATTGTTTGATCTATCAATTCTTTTCATCACTATTCTATTAATATCTGGCTTTTTCATTTTTAAGTAATTATTTTGTATTTTAGTTTTACTTGTTTTTGTCCTTAAATTTGTTATTCTTTTCCATTAACTTATTTGGGATTGTAATGTTCTTGCTTTTATATGATCTTGTGTGTCATATGTTTTTATAATTGGAGTTCTTCTCAATTTGTTTTTATTTAATTAAATATAATCACATATTTGTTAGTATAGTTTTAAAAGTGATATTTTTTCTTCATTTCAACAAGCTCCCAAATATATGAGAAAAAATATATTAGATTTATTAATCAAGCTTTGTCACACAATAGCTTAATGGTTATTAAGCTATCCTAATCCTTAAACTAATCATGTTACCCACCTGCCAAATTTCCTGAGATACTTTCATTTTAGTCTTGGTCTGGCTTGTTCCCATGGTGGTTTGTGTGTCCTGTCTTCATGACCAAATTCTCTTCCTTCTCTCTCTTTCCCTCTCCTTTGGCTGGTATAGGAAGTCCAGTCCTATTCTCTCTTCTGCTCAGCCATTGGCTGGCCAGCTTTTATTGACAAATCAGAGAATAAATGGGAGTGAGTTGAGAAACAAGATTCATAGAATAAACATTACAATGCCATGTTCAGATTGCAACCAGATATGTGGGCAGGTAAATCAACATATGAATAATACAATAATAATCTTTACACAGTGCACAGTAACTTTATGCCAGCACCTTTCCCATTACCAATGGACACCTTCCAAAGTTTTGACCTCCCACTCTTAACATTGTTACTGTGTATATGTATAAACTAACCAACATATAATTATAACTGCTGATTCCTTTCAGTTTTGACTTCTTGTAGATGTTTTTATGGCTTACCACTCTATATGGGATATCTAACTATCACTCTATATGGGATAACTAAACCTAATTCTCTCAGTCTTAGCCATTCATACTTGCTTGCACCTCTATATTTAGGGTTGGTGCTCAATGAGAATTTCCTCATCTACATCGGAATGTGAACTGTTGTTGGGATTGTCCAGATTTTGTTTAAGTAGTCATGCTATTGAGATCATGATTCTTAAATTTAATCACTCAGTGTTTTACACTGCCCTCAAAACTACTTTTGTGTTGCGCTTTTTAGCTATTTTATTGGGTTCTCATATCTCTAACTCCTTTCCAACTCTTACTACACCCTTACAATCCCCCAACATTAGGTAGGAGAGAAAGAAGGTTAGAGGGCAAAGGGAACATATACTTCTTTTGGCTAACAAGATAGACCAATTCCTTCTGATTAAGGTCATTATATTTCTTGAAGTAAGTTCAATCTTAATTGTCAAAATATCCAGCAGTCAACAAAACAGCAATCCAGCAATCTGGCAATCCAGCAATCTAGCAGTCCAGCAACCCAGCAATCCAGCAACAACAGTGAGGGAAGCAGGAGACAGGAGCAGCAACCACAGGCCCTGTTGAGACTCTCACATTTATACCCTCTCCAGAGCACTCAGAATTAAACTATCTGCAACTGCCAAGAACCATGCATTATCTAGAACATGAGACAATCATAGTTAATGGCTATGGACAAACTACAGCACCCCATATCTCATGCCTGGGATTAAAACACAAACATATTCATATAACATAACATTTTTTAAAAGAAATCAAAACTCTCCCTACACCTTTGTTGCATTCCCAAGGTTTTAGTAAGTTGACTCTATATTTTCATTTGATTCTAGAAATTTCATAATATCCATCTTGATTTTACCAATGGCTTAATAATCAAAACTGTAAAATATATATATAGATTTTTTGGATGTTACTTGCTTTGTTGCATTATTACCTAATAATCTATAAGAAATCTATAAGAAATTAAGTTTGGTTATTGTTTCTGTTAAGACTCATTTTACAGCAGTATTTATGTCAACTGACACATAAACTAAAATTATCTGAAAGGAGGGAGCCTCAACTGAGAACTTGCCTCTTTGAGATCTGGCTCTTAGGGTATATTCTTAATTAGTGTTTGATAGGAGAGGTCCCAGAAAGTTGTGAATAGTGACATTCCTGGGCTGGTAGTCTTGAGTTCTACAAGAAAGCAGGCTGAACAAGTCATGGGAGCAATCCAGTAAGCAGCACTCCTCCACAGCTTCTGCCTCAGCCCCTGCCTCTATATTCCTGCCCCTTTTGGGTTCCTGTCCTGACTTCTTTCAGTAATGAACAGCAATTTGGATGTATAAACCAAACAAACCCTTTACTACCAATCTTCCTTTTTTGGTCTTGGTGTTTCATTGCAGCAATATAAACCCTAAATTAAATAGTGGCCTAGTATGTTATCTATTTTAATGAAAGTTTCATAGGCTGGGAAGAAGAGCTGTAGACAAGCTCTTCTGTAGACAAGCAGATGTAGGATTGTAGGATATTTTCCGTATTCCTGCTAAGTTTATTTGATATATGGTGCAATTTAACTCTAAATTGTCTTTGTTAAATTTTGTCTGCATCATATATTTATTGATAGGAGTGGGATGCCAAGCTCACTCACTATTGATGTATCTATAGTAATTTGTTTCTTCTGTCCAGTAGTATTTTGTTGTTTGTTTTTTTGTGAATTTGGATGTACCAATGAGTATGCATTAATTTGTGTTGACCATCTTTGTTTCTTTTGGCTAATTTTGACTTGATATTTGGTGTTGAAATTTGACTCGAAGTCAGCACTTACTGACTTGATATATAGATTTGCATCATTTTCCTTTTAGCCTGTATTTGTCTTTGCCAAAGCATCTCCTAAAAACAAAAATAATTAGATATTATTTTTAATCCAAACTGAGCCCTGTAGAGCTAACCACTTGCTGATATGGGAGCTTATCCTCAGGTGATCTTCCTAGCCTCAGAGAGTAGAGCAACTGACCATCGTGTCTCCAAAGCCCTGCCCTCCTGCACCTGATGGTCGGCATTTGCTCTTCTCCTTTGCCACTGCTTTCTGTATGGTCCTTTGTTCAGAGACTGGAAAGATGCCCTAAGCCTCCCTAACTTGGAACTCCTCCCACTTTTCAGGTCTCCAGGGTAGTCTGGAACAATATTTGAGGGTATACTTTTAAAAATGGCTGTCCTCTTCACACAGGGAATATTTATATCTCTCTGAAATATGGAGAATGATAAAGCAGATTCGTTTTCTAGAGATGACCTGTCACCCCTCTCACACAATATCTCACCAGCACTAGTGGGACAGTTTCTAGGAGTAGTAGTCTCCTTTTACATGAGGCATATGGGTTTTCCTGTAGATGAGTTTTGTTTCCCAGACCTAGCTGGGGAGCAGGGAAGATTGCTTTCATCTTTTTTTTTCTTTTCTCTTTAAATGCTTTTCTGTCTCTGCAGGCTTTAAAGCTACTCCAATATCTGTTTAGTGATTTCTTATAACCTATCTTTCACTCTTCAAAATAGCCTATTCTTTTTTTTTTAAACCTAGATTCATTCTCCTTCACTGCATACATGGGTACAAGATCATTTTTTATAATCATATTAGTGGTATGATTTGTTTATATATGATGAATTTTTTTCTAAAACTTGGCACAGGGTTATCCATGGTAGCAAATTATAGAAGGAATTCAGGCCATTTTTCACATCTGCTTCTTTGAGGTCTGTTACTGTTTTCACTGAACCTAAAAATTGGCACTTGCAATTCACACTGCTGACATGAGATGTTAGGGTAACCTTGAAATCACTATCTGAAGTGAGAAAGAAAGATACAGGGCACTGGGTCTGGAAATATAGACAAAGATACTAAAATGAGGAACAAGCAGACATTTTTCTAAGGAAATAAGAAAAAGTACTACAGTGGGTAAGAATTAGGTGATGGAAACATTTGAAAAAATAGAAGTGTTCTATAAATTTTGGTCATAGTTAGACACTGGTTTTAGATTATATTTTGTATAGTAATTGTTTGTAAAGTAAGGTTCTCTGAGATTTGAGAAACCACATTGTATCTGGTATTGGCTTATCTGTAAGCTGCTTGAGTTTTGCCATAGTGAACAAAAAATTGTTCCTATTCCTAGAAGCTGGAAGAAGGGGTAGAGGTTGGCATACCAGCTTTTCTGTTTGCAGCAGTAGCAACATCAACTACTACAACAAAAGGCATTTTGTCTGGACACACAGAAGGCTTGAAAGATCCATCAAATGTGCCTCTCTGTTTCTTCTTGCATGAAATTTTGCTTTATTTCTTTACTCTTTTTCAAAACTCAACCTTTATCTGGGAATATTTTCTGTTAAAACTTGGAAGTCACTGTAGCACATGAGATAGTGCATAAAATAGATCCTTGCTCAGTTTTCTTCCTGCTAAAGAGTGACTCTAGCTCAACTAAAACACAGTAGATAAATATTTCCCTTTTGATATTGTTCCCCTCAAACTAGACCAGTCCGATGTTAATTTGTCCCACACTTACTCTGTGTGCTGGTTTTCTATGTGCCTACTTCTAATGTTCTCATATTTATTAATTCTTGATTTTTTTTTTAGCTTTTCATTTTCTACTCTGAGTCTTTTTACAGACCTTTGTGTAGCAACCCTCCTACATCCCTAATATACTGTTTAAAACTCATGTTTCCTACAGTCTAACCTTAAATCAACAGGCAGGCAGAAAAATAATTGACACAGCTGTGGGTGAACAGCATGGATGTTTATGAAGTTTTATCCACTAAAGAGTAGATTTATGAATTATAAAAGGAAGATCAGGTAGCTTCTCAGTTCTCAGTCTCATGGTATAATTAAGGGTAATTTCCAAATGTATCTAAACTTAAAAGGTCAGCTAGAGATGGGGTAGTTGTGATATGTCAACTTGGATAGATGTGCAGTGATACTGAATACACTCCTCTGAGGAGCACCCTATTGTGGACTGGGGTTCTAGACTGAATATTCTATTCCCTTTTGGAAAAAAAAAGGTTAAAGCACACTGAGGAGCAACATTCATCTCCCTCTGCTTCCTGACTGGGGACTCAATGTGACAAACTGTTGTGTGTTCTCACCATCACTGCTTATCTTTCTCTGCAATGCTTTCCTTGGGCATGATGCCTATATCTTGGAACTTTGAGTCAAAATAGACCCTTATTTGCCTAAGTTGCTGTAGTGAAGTATGGTGTGACCGCAATAAGAAAAGAAACAGATCACCGAGAATGAGAAAGTGTATTACAGCAGGGAGATTTAAATCACATCCATGCAGGATATAACATTTATATTGTCAAGCTCACAAGTCAAAAGATTTATAACACATTTCATTTTGAAGAGAAATATTTGAATGCTAATTATTTAATGAATAATTCATTCTCCTTTTACAAATTTATATATTTTAGATACAACTCAATTTTTTTGATTATTCCTCACCACTATTCCTTATCTCCAGTAAAGATAATATTTATGTTCACATGTATCCATCAGTCTATCACGTATGTGTTAATTCAAAATATATTCAAGCACACTATTTAAAATTATATATAAATTATATTGTGTATGTATATAACAAATTAATTGCTCATCCAACAAAATATTATCATGACCTTTCTGTGTCAAAAGATATTTTTAACCATCTTTTAAATTTGATTTATTATTGAATTATGTTTTATTTGCTTGGGAGAAAAAGGGCTCCTCCATTCATTGGACATTTGATCATTCCAAAGATTTTTTTCCTTGTAGAAAATTAAGACCACTTATCATTCAGGCCTGGATATTTATGGCTGACTAGAATGACTGTACGCTGGAATACTCATTTCATAACTAATCCCCTCAACTCCTTATTAAATATCTATTATTATTTTCAATTAGATAATAATAGATTTTTCTTAATAATTATTTCTAATTGTCCTGAGTACACATTTTATGTTGATGCTTTCACTGAGTTTTCTTTTACAAGTCAAAATAAGAGTAAATGAACATAATAATTATAACTGTGTTATCTGGTATTTGGAGAATATTTTGGGATGTTGAACAACTTATAAGTCTAGTATAAAATCTAGATGCTGATTATTTATTTTGTCTAATAGAAGACTGTTAAACTACAGCACTGAAAATATTTTTACTTTTCTAAAAATTATGAGATTAGTTAAAATTTTAAAACTAAAATTTAAATGCTAGTTTCATTTCAATAACTTTTATTTAAAATTAAATTATGATTTGTACTTTAATATTAGTGTTTACTTTTAATGGTTGTAAAAGTAAAGTAATATTTTAATTCTAGAAGTTTTCATTTGATAATCTGCATTTATATTCAATAAGTGTGAATTTTTGTTGTACATCTTTAGGAGGATATTGTACCATTCTTTTTACAATGGCTATAATTGCACTTCATTTTTAATTATTTAATAAATAATAAATAAGTTAGTTTAATAAATACAAAGTAAATTAGAACTAAAAAAGTACAGTTGAAAGGAAGAAGGCAAAAACTTTAAGGAGTCAATTTAATTCAATTTGTTAAAGTGTAGAAACAAAAAAGTGAGAATTAATGCTATAAGCCTAAAGCTTATAAAATTTGCAATTAAAACAAAGCAGACCTGCTATTCTTTGAATGTTAATTTTTGATAAAAACAATGAGAGTGTGAAAAATGAAATTTATCAGATCCAAACTTATGCTTTATGTAAATCGGGCAAAATGACTCCAATTTTTATATATTTTATTCACTAAACATTTTTAATTGCTGATATAAATTGTGAGAATAAAAACAATAATTATTCATGTTCATTTAACAAGTAAGAATCAACAAGTGCAATTATAAGACCCAAGGGAGATGACATTAGCTGAAATACCCAACAGAGGGAGATAGAACCTGTAGAGACCACTCTTAGTAGACAGGCATGGCCCCCAGTTGGGAAAAGGGGTCTCTCACCTCTCTCAAAATTTTTAACCTGTAATTATTCCACTCAAATGGAAATGCAGGGACAAAAAAATGGAGCAGAGACTGAAGGAAAGTTCATCCAGACAGCACCCCACCTTGGGATCCATCCCATCTGTAGACATCAAGCTCCAACACTATTGCTGATGCCAAGAACTGCTTGCAGACAGGAGACAAATTGTTCTCTGAGAGTCTTTGTCAGCACCTGAACTATATGATGCAGACACTCACAGTTAACCATTGGACTGAGCTTGTGGATCCCAAATGGTAAAGTTAGAGAAAGACTGAAGGAATTGAAGGGGACTGCAACCCCATAGGAAGAACAATGATATCAACTAACCATACCCCTCAGAGCTCCCAGGAACTAAACAACCAGCCAAAGAGTATACATAGTTAGGTCCATGGCTCCTGCTAAATAAGTAGCAGATGACTGTCTTATCTGGCACCAAGGGGAGAGGAGCCACTTGGTCCTGTGGAAGCTTGATGCCCCAGAGAAGGAGGATGCTAGAGCAGTGAGGAGGGAGTGGGTGAGTGGATGGATGGGGAGTAATCTCTTAGAGGCAAAGGGGACAGAGATGGGATGGGGGACTGAGTAGGGGCGACAGGGAAGGTGGAATAAATAAAATGGTGGAATGTAAATAAATAAAATAATCAATAAAAAATATATGTTCCTAAAAGAGAAAAGAAAAAAAACATAGAAAGAGTAAAAGAACAATGAGGGTATTTTCTTTTGTTCTTGTAAGATGATTTTGAAAAATATCTGCCAGAGTTTTTCAGAGTATGAACATATTGATAATGCAAGTTACAGCCTAAGTGATAGCCCAAGCCAAATTAGTATTTACTTATTTGTGTTTTTTCTTTACTGTAATTAATACATAAAAGATAAAAATTAAACGTAGTAATAGGATCTCTTGGAAATATCTATCAACCCAAACATTTATTATTTCTTTACAGTGAAGCTTTCAAAAATCTTACCTTTCCTTCTCTTTGTTTGAAATATGCTGTATGGTATTGCCTTCTGTATTCAACCTTGCATCCTATAGCACCTCAGAGCTTGTGTTCCTGCCACCTGTAACTCACCATCCACTGATCAAACTCTCCCCATCCCTCTCCAATCCCTTCCCACCTTCTGGTAATTAACATTCTCCTCTCAAGGTATATGACACCATTCTTTAGATTCTACAAAGAGAGAATAAGTAGAACCTGTATTTCTATGCCTGGTTTATTTCACTTAGCAAACATACAGATCACCTATATTTGTGTGCAAGTAAGAGGATTTCCTTCTATGTGCTGATGGAGATAGTAACTGTGGCACACGTGCACCTCCATTTTATCCATCCATCTGGTAAAGAGCACAAGTTTTTTCATTACTGAACTATGGAGATGTGCTGCAGGCATGCAGACATCTCAAAGATTTCTCAGGCTATTTGTGGAGAAAAGGTTCTAGTGGCTACTGTGACACTAAACACACACACACACACACACACACACACACACACACCTATGCACACACACAAACATGCTCAACACCTATTGTATCTTGTTTTTATGAAGGCAGAAGTGAGGTATCACCGTTATTTTGATTTGGGTTCCTCTAATGATTAATGATGCTGAGTATCTTTTGATGAACCTACTAGAAGTTAAAGGAACGTTGTTTGACATTTACTATATATTTATTTAGGCTTGGGGTCTTGGTACTGCATTGTGGAAATTTTTATGCTACTATTAGACAGATGTTTTCAAGTCCTTTGCCCACTTTTGTTATTGTATTACATTTTTTCCTGCTACTGAGTTATATGTGAGTTAAAAATATATAAATCCTGAATATTATGGCCTTAACCAAATATTGTTTATAAATACAACAAAATATTATTTAGACTCTGAAAGGAAATGCTTCTGACATTTGCTACAACATATAGTCATCCTCAGGAAGAAAATATTGAATAATTTCAATTGTTGGGATCTTATAAAAGTCAAATTTATAAAAAGAGAAAATGAAAGAGTGGTTTCCATGACTGACTTAGATATAAATGAGGATACAGAGGTCAAATGATACAATAGGAAATATGTAACTTCAGTAATTGGCAAGATCTGTATATAGCATGGGAACTTTAATTAATAGTAGTTACTGAAGTCAGGGTTTTTTGCTACAGTACAATAGTGTTCTTTCCATGGAAGAGGGAGTTGAGTTATAGGAATATGCATGATGACTAATTCCACTATAGTAGACAAGACTTTACAATACTTATAACTTAAATACACACAATTTATTTATTAAAGAAATAAAATATCAAATATCATGTTTATCATATACTCAAAAAATTTAAAGTTTAATATGCTTATTTGAAATATAATGTCACTAAAACATGACTTTGACCAGTTCATTTATCTATGCTTACCTCTGTCTATAGAATGATATCTGAAGTAGAATCTTTTCCATTCAGTGAAAAAAATTAAGTAAAGCACAAATAATAGTTACTACTTCAGGACCAGTGAACACTGATAAGAAAATTGGTGACATGTTACAGAGATGTTACTGTGCATGGAATATTTGTCTAAGAATAATGCTCTTTTTAGTTCTCTAAATGAGTAGAAAAAAGATATAGGAAATATAATTTTGAAATATGAAACCAAGTAGAATAAATATATGAGGTGGGTTAGAAACAAACATAATGAAATAAACTGTTTATAATAAAAACTCAAATGAAATGGTTAATTTTATAGAAAATCAAGTGAGAAAAGAAGTTAAAGATACAGTATCTGTGAAGTAAAAGTATTCTTTCAATGAGACTGCAACAAAAAAATCTCTGTTGAGCACATTATTTTTATTGGACACATGATTTCATTACCAGGACAACAAATCAAGGAGTAAATTAATTACTATTTAATTAATTATGCATCAGTTACAGAAAGTATGAATTTGACTTGAGAAGAAAATTACAAAAGGGATTTTGTCTACTCCTCATTGACCTGAAATGTGATGAAGACAAAGGTCCCAAGAAGGGTGGTTAGGAAAAGGTAGAATAGCCATTCACTTTGGTCAAGGTACTTGCAACAATTTTGAGTCTTATCTGGACATGCTGTGCAAATTCATTTTTGTGAAATGTGGCTTCAATTATGACAAATATGATGTTCTGTTTGGGCCAAGTAAGAGATAACATAGATTTGACATTTTACTTTAACTTGGGTGCTTCTTAAGAATGTGGATCAAACACTATTAAAGTTATCATACTTAACTCATGTAGGTCTGAGGGAAATGCAGTGGAATATTCAGGTAAAGTCCTAGTAATAAACATTTTGAACAAATAAACCAGAAGCTAGGTCCAACTGAGATCACTTCATCACTATGTAACTTAGATAAAGTTTTAAGCAAATCATATAGCAATCTTGTGGATGTCTTTGAGTATTTTCCAGATGGTCCAGCACTGGTAAATTGAATAAAGTGTGTAAAGATATCTTCATAGATAAAGATATTAATTTAAGTGAAATTGTGAAATATGCTGGTTCTGATGATACAGTTCAGGGGTAGAGCATTTGTTTAGAATTCTCAAGGTCATGATTCAATACAAAATAGCACAAAAGAAAAATCATCCTAGGATTGTTGATTATGCAATCAAATTAAATTATTTTGAATATTTTCAGCAAGTGTTATAATTTATCATCCATAGTCCTAGTTATTTTTAATAATATATGTAAAATTGTTATATATGATGTTAATTCTATTAAGGATCTCAGTTTGTGTTACTTAAGCAATAAGAAAATTACTTCAAATTGTGATTCTTGAAAAATATATTAGAATTATTATTTTTTTTATTTTCTAAGTTTTTTTATTTACATTCAAAATCATTTCCCCTTTCCTGTTTCCTCCCTCCCCAAAAGTCCCATAAGGCCCCTTCCCTCCCTTTTTTCCCCATTCAACCCCCTCTCGCTTCTCTGTCTTGGCATTCCCCTACATCCAGTCTTTCCAGGACCAGGGGTCTCTCCTTCCATCTTCTTGGAAATCTATTGATATGCGTATTGTGTCTAGGGTATTCCGAGATTCTGGGTTAATATCCCCTTATCAGTGACTGCATACTATGTGTGTTCTTTTGTGATTGAGTTACCTCACTAAGGATGATATTTTCAAGTTCTGACCATTTTCCTAGGAATTTTGTGAATTCATTATTTTTAATTGCAGAGTAGTATTCCATTGTGTAAATATACCACATCTTCTGAATCCATTCCTCCGTTGAGGGACATCTGGGTTCTTTCCAGCTTATTACAATAGCTGCAGAAGTCTCTCTGACATTGTCTAAAAAAGAAACAAGTGTGAATAAAAATGGGCTATACCATTTTTCACTTAATGATTTTATGGAATTAAAATAATACAAATTTTAGATTTGGAATGTATGGTATAATAATTTGTAAGTGATTATGCATATTGTATTATTGATTCAATAACAATAATTCAATAATTAAGAGATATTTTGACTTTGTAAATTATAACTAATGTATCTTTAATATTTTCTTACTTTCACTGAAATAAAAACTTATCTTCTCATAAGTTTCAATTCTGAGATTTAAAATATATTTATCCCTCCCTTGTTTTTTCTATTTCTTGCCTCATAGCACTTGTGCCCTATTATCCTTCTTCTAGAGCTGTTCCTTCCTTCAACATGGTCCCTTTTACTTACTGGTTTTTATGGCTAGTCCAATTATTATTCTCAAATCTAAATAGTCAGACCCAGGATCCAACAAGTGAGAGAATATTGGACTTTTGTCTTTCTGGGTCCAGGTTACTTTGCTCAGTGACATTTTTCTAGTTGCATTGATTTACTTGTAAATTTCATGATGCCATTTTCTCTAGAAATGAGTAGAATTTTATAGTGTATATATACCACACATTCATTAGTTAAACCAAATTTATGTTGTTTCCATTTCTGAGCTGTTGGGAATAGAGCAACAGTGAATATGTTTGAATACTCTCTGTCGCTTAGGACATCAAGTCCTTTGTTCATAAGGCAAGGAGTGGTATTGTTGAGTATTGTGGTAGATCTGATTTTAGCGTTAGAGATTTCTCCATGTTGATTCCCAGAGTGGCTAGAAAGGTTTACAATTCTACAAGCAGTGACCATGAATGTCTCTCTCTGTACATCATTACCAGCATTTGCTTTCAGGTGTTTTTTTTTAAAAAAGATTTATTTATTATTATATGGAAGTACACTGTAGCTGTCTTCAGACACTCCAGAAGAGGGCCTCAGATCTCATTACAGATGGTTATGAGCCACCATGTGGTTGCTGGGAATTGAACTCAGGACCTTCGGAAGAACAGTTAGTGCTCTTAACTGGAGCCATCTCTCCAGCTCCCTCAGGTGTTTTCTTGATCTTTGCTATTCTTATTAAAATAGAAAAAACATGAAAGTAATTTGAACTTACATTCCCTGATTTCTAGGGATGCAGAAACCTTTAAAAGATAATTTTTATCCATTGATATTTCTTCATTTGTAAATTCTCTTTTCAGATTCATAAACTAATTATTGATTGGGTTGTATGTTTCTTGAGTTCTTTATATATTCTGGATATTAATTATCCATCTTATGTATAATTGGCAAATATTCTCTCCCAGTTTGTGGCCTTCCTCTTCATTTGCTTGACTTATCCTTTGCTGTACAGAGGTATTTAGTTTTATGGGTTCCCTTTGTCAATTGTTAGCCTTAACTCCTTGTAGAATACAGAGTTCTATTTAGAAAGTCCTGTCTTCCACTTATATCTAGTAGAGCTATAGCCTATACTTTTCTAGTAATTTCAGCGTTCATTAAGGTTTTTGGTTCCTTTGTAGTTGATTCATGTTCAGGGAAATAGATTTGGATCTAATTTTGTTCTTCTACATGTGGATATCCAGTTTTCTGAGCACACATTTGCTGAGGTGCTGTCTTTTCTCTAGCCTGTATTTTTCACATGTTTGTCAGATATCAGATGACCACTGTTATGTTCATTCATGGTTATGTCCTATTTTGTTTCATTGACCTACATGTTTCTTTTTGTGGTAGTACCTAATAAGACAGAGCTGTCCACTACCTGCAATAATTTACATATATAAAATATTATATAATTATTATAATATATATATAAAATATAATATATATATAAAAATTCCCAAAACTTCATGAGAAAACTTCTAGAAATGATCTGTATTTTTAGTAAAGTTCTAGTAGAATAAAAAAAAATCAGTTTACAAAAATCAAAATCATTTCTCTGGGGAGGACTATTTCTCCCACTCTCACCATTCCTTAGTTGCCCATAGATTTTTGAATGGGCTGAGGAATGTTGAGCTTTCTTCCATCAATATTTGCATGTCTATTGGTATGTTCTTGTTCAGATCATGTTTAGCCAACTATGTTGGAGAAACTCCATAAAACTTCTGATATTTCTAGAAGACAGAATCTCATAGCAAATACCCTACTTCTTTGGCTCTTATAATCCCTTCCCTTCACCCTTTATACCCTTTCCACAATTGTCCCTAATCTTTAGGTATAGCAGATGTTTTGTAGGTGTGTCATTTGGGGCCACCCACAACACTTGTACATTTTCATCAGTTGTAGTTTTTTTTATTTGTTTGTTTTGCAATTGTCCCCATTTGTTGCAAAGAGAAGTTTTCTTGATATTAGGTTAGGATGATATTTATTTCTGGGAATAAGGACAAATATAAAGAATGTAGATAGGAATTATGCTGATTTCGTAAAGTGTTGGTTGCAGTTTTCCCATCCAAAATCCATGACTTTATTGTTCTTGGGTCTAGTTGGATATATCACTTAGTTATCAAATACCAGTGGTTAGCTCTGAAAACATATGCATACAGGTAACATTTTATATATATTGCAGAAATTGTACTTAAGTGTGTATATACACACATATCAACAATTAAACAGAACTGAGGTCATGGATTTAAATGAGAGCAAGGTGAGAACATGGGAGGATTTGGATGAATACAATAGAAGAGGGAAATGATGTAATTATCTCAAAAAATAAAAATATCAAAATAAATAAATTTCATGGAAAAATTCAGTAGCCTGAATTACTCTGGATGGTATTAATTTTGAGTTTGATGGCTGCATTCTATTTATGTAGAAGACTGTCATTATTTTTTAAAAAGTATATTTATTTTTCAAATCACACACATTGGATGGCCTTTGGCTCAGCCTGACAACTTGAATGAATCCTCAGAATCCACATCATGGAAATTTATGATCATGGAGTCAGTTGGATAACTGAGTCCAACAACTTGTCCTCTGATTTCTTCCAATGTTTCTTGGAACACACATGCACACACACACACATGAACAGAAAATAAATAAATAAGCATAAAAGTTCTTTAAAATAGAAATTATGTATATAAAAACATACTGAGGAACCTAGGTATACATGATAACAGGACCTAAGAATGCTAACTTTTTTATCACATGTCTTAGGAAAAACAGAAAATATTTCTTCTTTTCATAAAATTTTCTGTTTCTTGGAATTATTTGTGATAAAATAAATAACAATGTATTTTATATCACATATAAGAGCTAATATGTTCTTAATACTCCTCTAAGAGTGTATTAAGACCTTCAGTCCTTATAGTAATGTGAAGAGGTAGGATCCATTACAATCTCTTCAATATAGATCAAGAAAATGAGAAAGAGAAATTAAGTAACTATACAGTTATATTCTTAGGAAGTGATGGAATTGTGTGTTACACAAGGGTATTCATATGATCATACTTTCCTATGTAACTACCAAGTTTCCTTGATATTCAGGCTTTTTTAATATTCCTATTGATATACCAAAAAAATTCTACAATTGAGAAATAAACATTTCTCCTGATCTATACTTTCTATAATAGTTTACCTTCTATTTCCAAGGCATACCATTTTAAGCAAGAGCCTTCTAACTATATTCAGTAATGGATATGATGGTTAATCTTAATTGTGAAATTGGGCCACCCAGTACTTTCTGCTGGGGCAGACTCTTAGCTGATCTGCTCCTGTGAAGACACCATATCCCAACCCATCCTAGAGGATCCCTTGCATTCAGAGAAGTTGGTAAGAATGCCCCTACCTCCCCTAATTCCCAGAGCTTCCGCTGGGAGACAGGTGAACTCAGGACCCATCACCCACCAAAACCCATGCCCTCCCAAATACCACTTCTCCTCTGCCCCTTCTGCTGGTTCCTTCTGCTGGGGCAGACTGCTAGCTGGTCTGCTACCATGAAGACACCATATCCTGACCCATCCTAGAGGATCCACTGCACTCAGAGCAGTATACAACACAGCTAAAGGCATGCAGGGCAACTGACCAAATAGACTGAAAGCCTCCCTGGATTTCTGCTGCACAATAGGATACAGAAATGACAGTCTGTGCACCACCTGGAGAAAATCTTCAAATAAGACAACATCTTGACTGCTCCACTGAAGACCCAACAGTCTGAAGGCCTCCCAGGAGATCTACTGTAGCCAGGGCAATAGATCAGTAGCTTTTCTGCTCTGGTGAAGAACCTCCAGTTGGTTGGTCCCACAGGTGGTCTGCTACAGGCAAGCCTGCAGGCCTACAAGGAGACATGGAGTAACCCAGAGACAAAAGAGGAAGACTCCAGACAGTCACTCAGACCAACTAACACCAGGGATATCCAGATGGCAAAAAGCAAATGCAAGATCATAGGTAACAGAATCCAAAATACATGGGCATCATCAGAACCCAGTTCTCCCACCATAGCAAGCCCTGAATACAACAAACCTGAAAATCAGGAATCTGTCCTTAAATCCTATCTTCATGAGATAGGATTTAAGGACGATATCAATAACTCACTGAAAGAAATACAGGAAAACACCAGTAAACAGGTGAAGGAATTGAATAAAGCAATCCAAAGCCTAAAAGGGGAAGTAGAAACAATAAAGAAAACACAAATGGAGGCACATCTGGAAATGGAAAACCTAGGAAAGAGGTCAGGAATTACAGATGTACATATCACCAATAGAATACAAAAGATAGAAGAGAGAATCTGAGGTGTAGAAGATACCATAGAAGAGATTGACACAACTGTCAAAGAAAATCTAAAACAAAAAATCCTAACCCAAAGCATGCAGAAAATTCAGGACATGATGAAAAGACCAAATCTAAGAATAATAGGAATAGAGGAGAATGAAGATTCCATGATCAAAGGACCTGAAAATGTCTTAAACAAAATCATATAAGAAAACTTCCCCAACCTAAAGAAAGAGATGTTTATAAAGGTACAAGAAGCCTATAGAACACCAAATAAATGGGACCAGATAGGAAAATCCTCTTGTCACATAATAATCAAACCACTAAATGCACAGAACAAAGAAAGAATATTAATAGCTGCAAGGCAAAAGGACCAAGTAATATAAAAAGGTAGACCTATCAGAATTACACCAGACTTCTAAACAAAGTCCATGAAAGCCACAAGAGCCTGGTTAGAGGTCATGCAGACTCTAAGAGAACACAAATGCAAGCCCAGGCTACTACATCACGCAAAACGCTCAATGAACATAGATGAAGAAACTAAAATATTCCAGGACAAAACCAAATTCAAAAAATATCTATCTACCAATCCAGCCCTTCAGAGAATCCTTGAAGGAAAACTCCAATAGAAGGAAGGTACCTGCACTAAAAAAAGGACAAGATATTAAGTATCTCACAACAAACCCAAAAGGAGAGATCCACAAGCACATAAAGCCACCTACAAAAACAAACATATCAGGAACCAACAGTCATTTCTTTTTAATATCGCTCAATATTAATGGACTCAACTTACCTATAAAAAGATATAGGCCAACAGACTGGATACACAAACGTAAAAAAGATCCAGCATTTTGCTGTATACAAGAAACACCTCAATAACAAAAACAGACACTATCTCAAAGTAAAAGGATGGAAAATGTCTTCCAAACAGATGGTCACAAGACGCAAGCTGTAGTTGCCATACCACTATTCAATAAAATCGACTTTCAACCAGGAGTTATTAAGTGTGGTGAGGAAGGACACTTCATATTCATAATCATATTCACATTCATTTTCAAGGGGAAAATCTACCCAGAGAAAATCTCAATTCTGAATATCTGTGCCTCAAATGCAAGAGAACCCACATTCAATAAAGAAACTTTACTAAAGCTCAAAACACATGTTGAACCCCACACAGTAATAGTGGAAGACTTCAACACCCCACTCTCACCAATGGACAGACATTGAAACAGAAGCTAAATAGAGATACAACAAAACTAAGAAAGGTTATGAAACAAATTGTTTTAACAAATATCTACTGAACATTTCACCCTAAAACAAAAGAATACACCATCTTCTCAGCATCTCATGGAACCTTCTCCGAAATCAACCATATAATTGGTCGCAAAACAACCCTCAACTGATACAAGAAGATTGAAATAATCCTATGCATCATATTAGATCATCATGGTTTAAGGCTGGTCTTCAATAACAGCAAAACAGCAGAAAGTCCACATACATATGGAAACTGAATAACTCTCTACACAATGATAACTTGGTCAGGGAAGAAATAAAGAAAGAAATTGAAGAATTTTTAGAACTTAATGGAAATGAAGGCACAACATACCCAAACTTATGGAACGCAATGAAAGCAGTGCTAAGAGGAAAATTCATAGCACTAAATGCACTGGTAAAGAAGCTGGAGAGATCTTACACTAACAAATTAATAACACACCTGAGAGCTATAGAACAAAAAGAGGCAAACTCGCCAGAGGGGAGTAGAAGGCAGGAAATAGTCAAACTCAGGGCAGAAATCAACCAAATAGAAGCAAAGAGAACTATACAAAGAATCAACAGAACCAAAAGCTAGTTCTTTGAAAGAATCAATGAGATAGATAAACTCTTAGTTAAACTATCTAAAGGGCTCAGAGGCAGTATGCAAATTAAAAAAATCAGAAATGAAAAGGGACACATAACAAGAGAAACAGAGGAAATTCAAAAAAAATCATCAGATCCTACTATAAAAGTCTATACTCAACAAAACTAAAAAATCTAGATGAAATGGATAGATTTCTAGATTGATAACACATACCAAAGTTAAATCAAGAACAGGTAAACTACCTAAATAGCCTATATTACACAAGGAAATAGAAGAAGTCATTAAGAACCTCCTAACAAAAAAAAAAAGTCCAGGACCAGATGAATTTAGTGCAGAATTCCATCAGAACTTCAAAGATGATACAATACCAATATTCCTCAAACTATTACACAAAATAGAAACAGAAAGAACAATACCTAATTAATTCAATGAAGTCACAATTACTCTGATATTCAAACCACACAAGGACTCAACCAAAAAAGAGAATTTCAGACCAATCTCACTTATGAATATCGATGTAAAAATACTCAATAAAATTCTTGCAAACTAAATCCTAGAACACATCAAAACCATCATTCACCATGATCAAGTAGGCTTCATCCCAGGGATGCAGGGATGGTTCAATATACGGAAATCCATCAATGTAATCCACTACAGAAACAAACTCAAAGAAAAAAAATCACATGATCATCATCTTAGTTGTGGAAAAGCATTTGACAAAATACAACACTCCTTCATGATAAAAGTATTGGAGAGATAAGGAATTCAAGGCTCATACCTAAACATAATAAAAGCAATTTACTACAAACCAACAGTCAATATTAAATTAAATGGAGAGATACTTGAAGGAATCCCACTAAAATGGGAGACAAGACAAGGATTCCCACTCTCCCCATATCTATTCAATATAGTACTCAAAGTGCTAGTACAACCTGGTACAACCACTCTGGAGATGAATCTAGAGTTTTCTCAGAAAATTGGAACTAGATTTGCCTAAAGACAGCGCAATAACTCTCTTGGGAATATACCCAAAAGATGCTCCATCATCCCACAGGAGCACATGTTCCACTATGTTCATAGCAACCTTCTTTGTGAAAGCCTGAATCTGGAAATAATACAGGTATTCCAACAGAATGAAAATGGATACAGACAATGTGGTTCATTTGCACAATGGAATACTACACATCTATTAAGAATGAGGACATCCTGAGTTTTTCAGGCAAATGTATGAAACTAGAAAATATCATCCTGAGTGAGACATGCATGGTATATACTCAGTAATTATTGGATATTACCCACAAAATATAGAGAATACCCATGATACTGTCCATAGAACTCAAAACATTCAACAAGTTGAAGGGCCCAAATGAGTACTCTTCAGTCTCACTTTGGAGGGAGAAGAAAGCAATCACAAGTGGGGAGAGAGGGAGAGTTCTGGGAGATAAAGTGGACAGTGAACGGGGAGGGAGAGTGCAACCTGATCTGGTATTGGGTTGGAGAAAAAGACTGAAGCCCTGAGGGTCACCAGAAAAAAAATGAAACAGACAACCTTAGGAGGTTGGAGTTTGGGGGACCCTACGGAATACACTTGGGAGTAGCGAGACTCTCAGAAATCAAAGGGAGAGATCTTAGATGAAATGCCTAACAGTTGGGAGAGGAAATTTATAGAGTTCACCTCCAGCATGAAGATAGGACATCAAATGCGGGAGGTGGTTACCATCCAACAGTCAAAATTCTGACCCATAATTGTTCTTGTCTGAAAGAAGTGCAGGGATGGAAATAGAGAGGGAGCCTGAGGAAAAGAAGGTCCAGCAAGAGGCATAAAGTGGGATCTAGCTCTAGGGGAAGTCCCAAAGCCTGACACTATTACTGAGGCTATGGGGTACTTACAAAAAGAGACCTAGCATGACGGGACTTTGGAAGACCCAACAAGTAGCTAAAAGAGTCAGATGCAAATATCCACATCCAACCAATGGACAGAAGATGCTAACCCCTGTGGTTTAATTAGGGAAAAGCAGAAAGAACCTGCGGAGGAGGGTGTCCCTGTAGGAGGACCAGCAGTCTCAATTAATCTGGAACCCTGAGCTCTGGATGTCCCTGAGTGGGGAGCAGGGACATCCTTGTGGAGATAGGGGTTGGGGAGAAGGTATAGGGTGTGGAACAGTCTAGAGAGTTTACGTGCGGGAATAAAATCTGGAGTGTAAAAAGAAAAAGAAAAAAAGAAAAAATGTCAAGTTGGTTGGATTTTGAAATTTGAGAGATTATTTTAAACAACACATTCCTGGGGATCCTGGGATGGCATTTCCAGAGTGATTTGACCACAGGGGCATCTCAGGTAAAAAGCTCATTACTTCATGGATTCACAATAGATACATTACTGAGAAATTTAAAAAGGTTAGGATATTATTGGATTAGAGGAAGTATGTCACTGTGGATATGTCTTCCTTTTCTCCTCTTGACAGGGCATATCATGTATTCACTCATCTCTGTTTCCAGGATGATCTGGCATGTACTACTACTCTCTCCAACATGTCCTTACCACCATGAGAACTGCATCTACAAATTCACAAAGGAGAATAAAATTTCTTCTTCCTTTAAGTTATTCTCTTTGATATTTTTATCACTGTGCATTGGGTAAAAGTTTATTGAGATAATAACTCCTCATACTTGGAGGGGTGAACAAAGACAGTCATTAACTTATATAGCTATTGAGAAAGAGAGTAGACATTGCTTACCGTCTGCTGTGACCACAACGTTCTGAAAGAGGGAAGCATTTTTAGAATAATATTCTGCCCTTCCTCAGCCTTTTTCTCTATTAAATGACGAAAGTAAGATCTTCCCTCAGTCAAAATCCATGGATTTGTTCATAGATAAATATACTTCAGAAAGCTTGTAACTGGAATTGCAAATAAAGACAGATCTATTTGATTTCTTATTAGATATTCTTCTACTCTCTTCTGACCCCATATTTTGGGGGCAAACAAACTACTCTCATTCATGTTTCTGTGTGCACACATATGCATGAAGCATAGATAATTATGGAGACTTTTGTTTATGAAGACATGACATAGTTTTATGGTTGTAGTAGTTTGAATTATGACGTGTTGGTCAGTTGACATATAGCAATAATACAAAGATTATTACACAGTAAAATTTTGTATACCTGAGAATGTGTTTCTGCGTTATAGTGATGGAACTATTTCCTTTCAAAGTATAATTTGGTTGATAATCACAATTTATACTAAGCAAATGTTCAGACAATCCTGCATCCATCACCTTAAATTCATTTAAAAAACTTTCTCTCATCCTGGGATGTAGGAATAACTGTTATAGTTAATATGGAAATGAATGTTGATGCCTCCCCTGATATGAAAATGAGAGGTCTAATTTTAACTAATAATTCTGTCAGTGTTACAAAATGACTAAGGGGACATGGCTGATGATGAATATTATCTGGGGATGCTGCTAAGTAGAAATGTGATAATTAAAGAATCTCCTTTTCTTATAACTTAAATGTTAATGTCTCTCTTTTTTCCCTTGAAATTTTCAATAAAAATGTAAACCAATTTTAAAATGGTACATTACGAATAAATAAAATGTAAATATACTTGCAATCTTATAGAAGGGCTGAATCAAATATTTTCAGTTATATGTATATCATCATTGATCTGGGAACTGTAACTGCTATGTGTCAATAAATACTGAATTGATAGTAAAATTTCTTGCCCCAAATCTGTCATTTTTTTTCTAATAAAGCAAGAGAGATACAATTAACTTTATATATACACAACTGATATAAATGTTCAAGGACAACAGCTAGCTCAACAATATAAATTATGAAGAAATTAGCAAACAGTAGAAAGGAGTTTGATAAAAAAAATAAAAAGATCATCCTGTAATTTCTTTCCAAAGTGTTCCACACTAATTTTATTCAGATATATTTTCTTTCTTGGAGTTTCCTTTCCCTACACAGGCTGTATCTTTATGTGGGTAGTGAACAGAATTCATTTATGTCATTTATTCACACATTATTGTCTTAGCCTCTGCTAAATATCTGAAAAATCATTATGTAGAGAATAGACACCATTCTTGTGCTCACATATCCTATTCATCTCATATTGGAGGTGAATAGATCAAATCAGAGAATTGATGCAGTAGAACAAATACTAGGCCATGAGAGACATAAGGGTCATTGAGGTAGTAGTATAAAACTGCTACTAAAAACCAACATGACAAATTGCCAATATCTTGAAATAGGGTGACAGAAGTGATGAGCAGGCTAAGTCTTAAGTAGCAACAATAATTATGTAGTTCAGAATAAGAAACATATCTAGTAGCTCTCAATCAAGAATGCACAGAAAACTCAGGAACTCACTCATCTCTATTTTCCACACCTTGAATACTCTCTAACATTTGGTCTTACTTTGTTGTAGCAGGTACCACTGGATTTGTGTCTCACAGAACTAATCTCATCATGGAAAATGTTTATTTCATCCAAAATCACACAAGATTGCATAGTCTGATGCCAAGAGGCCAGGCTCCTTGTCAATATTATGGGAGTTGTAATGGTTTTATTATTAAGATTAATTGTCATAATTATTTTATTTGAAGTTCTGATACATCAGCACATATAAGGTATCTTAGAATAATTGTTGAACACATACCTACACACAAAGTCCCACTGTCTGCCCTGTGCTCATTTTTCTTTCTTCTCTGCAGAATTTGTACAATTAGGGGTTGGTGAGTGTTACAAAACCATAAAAGGGTTGGTGAAGTGATAACATCAAATAAATATAAATAAATTTCCATTAAAATTAATTGTCTGATATGATCTTGAGATGGGGTATTATTTGCTAACATGCTTATATTTTTAAGTCATCAAAATAATTTATAATAGTTAAATGCCTCTTAGGTATACAATACATCTTCTGAAGCTAAAAGTAATATGCACTCAACCAGTTTTTAAAATCTATTTGGAATATTAAACATGACAGAAGCAGAAGAAAATCTCCTATGAAGCCCTCTATGAAAGGAAATTGTGACAAGTTCCTGATTATACAGAAACCTTTTCATCTGCATGGGAGAATACTTAGCATAACTGTGGATTCATAGAATGAATTGAGTAGTGTTCCTTCTGTTTCTATTTTGTGGAATCATTTGAAGAGTATTGGTATTAGGCTTTCTTTGTAAGTCTGATAGAATTTTGCACTAAACCCCTCTGGAACTGTGCTTTGGTTGGTTGGGAGGCCTTTAATGTTTGCTTCTATTTCTTTAGGAGATATGGGGCTGTTTAGATGACTTATCTGATCCTGATTTAACTTTGGTACCTGGAATCTGTCTAGAAATTTGACCATTTCATCCAGATTTCCCAAGGTTGTTGAGTATAAGCTTTTGTAGTAGGATCTGATGATTTTTTTAAATTTCTTCCGTTTCTGATGTTATGCCTCTCTTTTCATTTCTGATTTTGTTAATTTGGATACCATCTCTGTGCCCACTAGTTATTCTAGCTAAGGGTCTATCTATCTTGTTGATTTTCTCTAAAAACCAACTCCTTGTTTTTACGATTCTTTTTATTGATCTTTTTGTTTCTACTTGGTTAATTTCAGCCTCAAATTTTATTATTTCCTGTTGTCTACTCCTCTTGGGTATATTTGCTTCTTTTTGTTCTAGAGTTTTCAGGTGCGCTGTTAAGCTTCTTGTGTATACTCTCTTCAGTTTCTTTTTGGAGGCACTCAGAGCTATAACTTTTCCTCTTAACACTGCTTTCATTGTATCCCCTAAGTTTGGATATGTTGTACCTTCATTTTCATTAAATTCTAAAAATTCTTTAATTTCTTTCTTCATTTCTTCCTTGACCAAGTTATCATTGAGTAGGGCATTGCTCAGTTTCCATGTATATGTGGGCTTCTGTTATTTTTGTCATTATTGTAGACCAGCCTTAGTCCATGATGATTTGATAGGATGCATGGGATTATTTCAGTCTTCTTCTATCTGTTGAGGCCATTTTTGTGACCAATTATATGATCAGTTTTGGAGAAGGTATCCAGAGGTGCTGAGAAGAAGGTATAGTCTTTTGTTTTAGGATGAAATGTTCTATAGATATCTGCTAAAAAACATTTGATCCATAACTTCTGTTTGTTTCAATGTATCTCTCTTTAGTTTATGTTTCCATGAACTCTCCATTGATGAGAGTGGGGTGTTGAAGTCTCTCACTATAATTGTGTGAGGTGTAATGTGTGCTTTGAGCTTTAGTAAAGTTTCCTTTATCTATGTGGTTGCCCTTGCATTTGGAGCATAGATGTTCAGAATTGAGAATTTTTCTTGGTAGATTTTTCCTTTGAGGTGTATGAAGTGTCCTTCCTTATCCTTCTTGATAACTTTTGGTTGAAATTTGATTTTATTCGATATTAAAAGTGCTACTACAGCTTGTTTCTTGGAACCATTTCTTTGGAAATTTTATTTCCACCCCTTTACTCTGTGGTACTGTCTTTCATTGAGACTGAGGTGCATTTCCTGTATATAATAAAATTCTGGGTCCTGTTTACATAACCATTATGCTAGTCTATGTCTTTTTATTGGGTAATTGAGTCCATTGATATTAAGAGATATTAAGGAATAGTGATTGTTGCTTCCTGTTATTTTTGATGTTATTTTTATGATTGTGTGGCATCTTCTTTTGGGTTTGTTGAAAGATTACTTGCTTTTTCTAAGGTGTAGTTTCCCTCTTTGTGTTTACAATTTCCATGCATCCTATTAGATCACCATGACCTAAGGCTGGTCTTCAATAACAGCAAAAACAACAGATAGCCCACATACACATGGAAACTGAGCAACTCTCTACTCAATTATCATGGAAGAAGTAAAGAAAGAAATTAAAGATTCTTTTAGAATTTAATGAAAATGAAGCCACAACATTCTGTCTGTCATCAGTCTGTCTTTAGGAGTCTTCTAAGTAAATAGTTGTGCTTTCCACTAAGAACATTTTTTTTTGATGTATCTAACACATTTTATTCCCAACAATTTGAGCTTTTGCTTTTCATTAATTAGATATTTTCTTTATTTACATTTCAGATGTTATCCATATTCCTGGTTTCCCTTCCCAAAACACCTTATCTCATCCCCCTCCCACTGCTCACTAACCTACCCACTCTTGCTTCCCTGTCATGGCATTCCTCTATACTAGGGTATCAAGCCTTCACAGGACCAAGGGCCTCTCCTCCCTTTGATTTCCAACAAGACCATCCTCTGCTACATATGTAGCTGGAGCCCTGGGTCACTCTCTGTGTACTCTTTGGTTTGTTGTTTAGTCCCTGGGAGCTCTGGGGTTACTTGTTGGTTTGTATTGCGGTTCCTCCTATGGGCCTGCAAGCTCCTTCATCCCTGGGTCCTTTCTGTAACTCCTCCATTGGGGAACTTGTGCTCAGTCCAGTGGTTGGCTGAGAGCATCTGCCTCTGTATTTGTCAGGTACTGGCAGATCCTCTCAGGATACAGCTACATCAGGCTCCTGACAGCAAGCACTTTTTAGAATCCACAATAGCCTTTGGGTTTGGTGACTGTTTATGGGATGGAGCCACAGGTGGGGCACTCTCTGGATGGTCTTTCCTTCAGTCTCTACTCCACGCTTGGTCTCTGTATCTCCTCCCATGGGTATTTTGTTCCTCCTTTTAAGAAGGACTCTAACATATAATAAAGATACATGCTCCACTATATTCATAGCAGCCTAATCTATAATATACAGAAGCTGGAAAGAATCCACATGTCCCTCAACACAGGAATGGATACAGAAAATGTGGTACATTTACACAATGGAATACTACTCAGCTATTAAAAATAAAGAATTCATGAATTTCTTAGGTAAATGAATGGAACTAGAAAATATCACCCTGAGTGAGGTAACCCAATCACAAAAGAACACACATGGTATACTCTCACTGATAAGTGAATATTAGCCCAGAAGCTCGGAATACCCAAGATACAATTAACAGACCAAGGAAAGCACAAGAAGAAGGAAGACCAAACTATGGACACTTTGGTCCTTCTTTGAAGGGGGAGCGAAAGCAATTCTTAACATTAAAAGAATGGCTAAGGGTATCACCATCCCTGACCTCAAGCTTTACTACAGGGCAATAGTGATTAAGAACTGCATAGTATTGGTACAGAGACCAAAACATTGGTCAATTGAATATAATCGAAGATCCAGAAGTAAAAGCATACAATTATGGGCACTCGATCTTTGCCAAAGAAGCCAAACACATATAATGGAAAAAAGAAATCATCTTCAACAAATGGTCCTGGTCTAACTGGTTGCCACTATGTATAAAATAGACCCGTATTTGTCACCTTTTACAAAACTCAGGTCCAGGTGGATCAAGGACCTCAAGATAAAACCAGATATACTGAATCTAATAGAAGATAAAGTGGGAAAGAACCTTGAACTCATTGGCACAGGGGAAATTTTTTTATATAAAACTTCAATGGCTCGTGCACAAAGATCAAGTATTGATATATGGGACCTCATGGAACTGGAAAGCTTTTGTAAATCAAAGGACATAGTCAATAAGACAAATTGGCAACCTACAGATTGGGAAAATATCTTTACTAACCCCATATCCATTAGATAACTAATATCCAAAGTATATAAAGAACTCAAGAAGCTAACCACCAAAAACCCAAACAACCTAATCAAAAAAAAAAAAATGGGGTAGAGAACTAAACCAAGAATTCACAACAGAGGAATATTGAATGGCTGAGAAGCACCTAAAGAAATGTTCAAAGTCCTTAGTCATCAGAGAAATGCAAATCAAATTGACCCTGAGATTCTTCCTTATATCAATCAGAATGGCTAAGAACAAAACCACAGGTGACAGCACATGTTAGAGAGGATGTGGAGAAAGAGGAACACTCCTCCATTGCTGGTGGGATTGGAAACTGGTACAACCACTCTGGAAATCAACTGGAGATTCTCCAAAAAAATTGGAAATAGATCTACCTGAATATCCAGAAATATACCCAAAAGATGCCCCACCATGCCACAGCGACACATGTTCTACTATGTTCATTGCAGCCTTGTTTTTGATAGCCAGAAGTTGGAAACAACCCAGATGTCCCACAACAGAAGAATAGATACAAAAAAATGTGGTTAATTTACCCAATGAAATACTACTCAGCTATTAGGAATGAGGAATTCCTGTATTTTGCAGGCAAATGAATGGACCAGAAAATATCATCTTGACTGAGGTAACTCAGGCCTAAAAGGACATGCATGGTGTGTACTCACTAATTAAATGAATATTAGCTAAGAAAAACAAAAACAACAAAAAAACCCAAACAAACAAACAAACAAAAAAAACAGAAAAACAAGGTACAGAATACCTGAGATACAGTCCACAGGACTCAAAAAGGTCAGCAAGCTGAAGTGCCCAAGTGAGGATGCCTCAGTTCCACTTAGGAAGGAAAAGAAAGCAACCACAAGGGGGGAGGGAGAGAGGGACCTGATAAGGAAAGGGGATGGGAGGTGTGGAGGGAGAGGTAAACATGATCTGTTATTGGGTGGGGGAAAAGGACTGAAGCCCTGAGGGCCTGCAGAAGAATGGAAACAGGCAACCTCTAGAAGGAGCAAGTTGGGGGGACCTTCCAGAATATACCAGAGTCCTGGGAGGTGAGAGACCTAGGACTCAAATGGAGGGACACTAGATGAAATGCCCTACATTGGGAAGAGAGAACTTGTAGAGCCCACCTCCAGCAGAAAGACAGAATATCAAGTAAGGGACGGGGTTGCGACCCCACCGTCAAAACTCTGACCCATAATTGTTCCTGTCTGAAGGAACTGCAGGGATGAAAATGGAAAGGATCCTGAGGAAAAGAAGGTCTAGTAACAGGCCTGAAGTGGGATCCAGCTCAAGGGGAGGCCCCAAGGCTCCAAGGCCTGACACTATTACTGAGGCTATAGGACACTCACAAAAAGGGACCTATCATGACAGCCCTTCAAAAGACCCAACAAGCAGCTGAAAGAGTCAGATGCAGATATTTATACCCAATCAATGGACATAAGCAACTGAACCCTTTGGTTGAATTAGGGAAGGCTGGAAGAAGCTGAGGAGGAGGGTGACCCTGTAAGAAAACCAGCAGTCTCAATTAACCTGAATCCACAAGATCTCTCAGACACTGTACCACCAACCAAGCAGCATATACCAGCTGATTTTGAGGTCCCCAACACATATACAGCAGAAGACTGCTGGATCTTGGCTTAGTCAGATAATATGCACCTAACCTTCAAGAGACTGGAGGCCCTATGGAGTTTAGAGGTCTCATTGTGTGGGAGTCTGGGGGGAGAGCATCCTTGTGGAGACAGGGTGTTGGGAGGAGTTATGAGATTTGGAATAGTTGAAAGATGGACCGGTAGGGGAATAAAATCTGGAGTTTAAAATAAATAAATATGTGAGTAAGTAAATAAATAAAAAAAAGATTAAAAAAAAGAATATCCGTGTTACAAATGTTTTTACTTGGAAAATAGGATGACTCAATTATCTCCAGCTTCACGTTATTAATTGTAGTCAATGATCTCAAGGTGCTTTATGTACTTCTCAAGACATCCTATAGGGAACATACTGCAAAACAACCCTTGCTATTAAACAAGGTAAATAAAACTCTAAACATAATATTTCCGAGTTACCTTTTTATGGCTGTAACCAAACACCATGACAACAGAAACTTACAAAAGAAAATAGTTTGTCTTACTGACTTACAGTTTTTGGAGGTGAGTCCTTGATCATCATGTGGAGAAATGTGGCAATGTAGCAGTAGGGAGCCAGGTAGGGAACAAGGAACAGTAACTGAGCTTGTATCTTGAAACATAAAAAGCAGAGAGAGAGGGGGGAAGGAAGGATGGAGGGAGGAAGGGAGGGAGGGAGAGAGAAAGAGAGAGAGAGAGAGACAGAGAGAGAGAGAGAGAGAGAGAGAGAGAGAGAGAGAGAGAGGAGAATTTAAGGGAAACCTTAAATCCCAACCCTGGTTACATACCTCCTCCAACAATCCGACACCTTCTAATCCTTCCTAAATACTTCCACCAACTGGGGATTGAATATTCAAGTATATAAGCCTATGGCATCATTTTTGTTTAAACTACCACGTATTTTTTTTTCATTTTTGAGGAGGGAATCTTTATTTGTATACAAAGATTTGGATGGTTTTCCTCCTGTATGTTGCTAAACTTTGTTGTCATGTGGTACATTGGATGGATATAGTACAGATACAAAACATCTAATTCTCCAAATGTCCACTTCTTTGAATTATTCCAGAAGCAATATTTTATTTTATTTTATTTTATTTTTTTAATTTACATTCCAAATCACTTCCCCTTTCCCGTTTCCTCCCTCCCCGAAAGTCCCATAAGCCCCCTTCCCTCCCTCTTTTCTCCATTCAACCCCCTCTCGTTACTCTGTCCTGGCGTTCCCCTACTTCCAGTCTTTCCAGGACCAGGGGTCTCTCCTTCCATCTTTTTAGAAATCTATTGATATGCGGATTGTGTCTAGGGTATTCCGAGATTCTGGGTCAATATCCCCTTATCAGTGACTGCATACCATGTGTGTTCTTTTGTGATTGGGTTACCTCACTAAGGATGATATTTTCAAGATCTGACCATTTGCCTAGGAATTTCGTGAATTCATTGTTTTTAATTGCAGAGTAGTATTCCATTGTGTAGATATACCACATCTGCTGAATCCATTCCTCCGTTGAGGGACATCTGGGTTCTTTCCAGCTTCTGGCTATTATAAATAAGGCTGCTATGAACATAGTGGAGCATGTGTCCTTATTGCATGCAGGTAAAGTCTCTGGGTATATGCCCAGGAGTGGTATAGCCGGATCCTCCAGGAGTGTCATGCCCAGTTTTCTGAGGAACCGCCAGACTGCTTTCCAGAGTGGATGTACCAGCTTGCAATTCCACCAGCAGTGGAGGAGTGTTCCTCTTTCTCCACATCCTCGCCAACAACTGCTGTCTCCTGTGTTTTTGATCTTAGCCATCCTGACTGGTGTGAGATAGAATCTCAGGGTTGTTTTGATTTGCATTTCCCTAATGACTAAGGATGATGAACATCTCTTTAGGTGCTTCTCAGCCATTAGATATTCTTCAGGTGAGAACTCTTTGTGTAGCTCTGTACCCCATTTTTTAATAGGGTTACTTGCCTCTCTGGAGTTTAACTTCTTGAGTTCTTTGTATATATTGAATATTAGCCCTCTGTCGGATGTAAGGTTGGTAAAGATCATTTCCCAGTTAGTTGGTTGCCGCTTTGTCTTTTTGACAGTGTCTTTTGCCTTGCAAAAACGTTGTAATTTAATGAGGTCCCATTTGTCTATTCTTGATCTTAGAGCATAAGCTATTGGAGTTCTGTTCAGGAAATTCTCCCCTGTGCCTATATGTTCAAGGTTCTTCCCTAGTTTCCCTTCTATTAGTTTCAGTGTGTCTGGTTTTATGTGGAGATCTTTGATCCACTTAGAATTGAGCTTAGTGCAAGGAGATAAGGATGGGTCAATTTGCATTCTTCTGCATGTTGACCTCCAGCTGAGCCAGATCAAATAGACCATCTAGACCGTCCTATAACCCCACAATCCATTGTGTAGATATACCACATCTTCTGAATCCATTCCTCCGTTGAGGGACATCTGGGTTCTTTCCAGCTTCTGGCTATTATAAATAAGGCTGCTATGAACATAGTGGGAACAGAAGGAACATTACCCAACTCGTTCTATGAATCACAATTAAACTAATACCAAAAGCACACAAAGATCCGACAAAGAAAGAGAATCTCAGGCCAATCTCTCTTATGAATATCGATGCAAAAATACTCAATAAAATTCTTGCCAACCGAATCCAAGAACACATCAAAACGATCATCCACCACGATCAAGTAGGCTTCATCCCAGGGATGCAGGGATGGTTCAATATAAGGAAATCCATCAATGTAATCCACTACATAAACAATCTCAAAGAAAAAAACCACATGGTCATCTCATTAGATGCTGAGAAAGCATTTGACAAAATTCAGCATCCTTTCATGCTAAAGGTCTTGGAAAGATCAGGAATTCAAGGCCCATATCTAAACATAGTAAAAGCAATTTACAGCAAACCGGTAGCCAGCATCAATCTAAATGGAGAGAAACTTGAAGCAATCCCACTAAAATCAGGGACTAGACAAGGCTGCCCTCTCTCTCCATATCTTTTCAATATAGTACTTGAAGTTCTAGCTAGAGCAATTAGACAACAAAAAGAGATCAAAGGGATACAAATTGGAAAGGACGATATGATATTTGCAGACGATATGATAGTATACTTAAGCGACCCAAAGAACTCCACCAGAGAACTCCTACAGCTGATAAACGACTTCAGCAAAGTGGCCGGATATAAAATCAACTCAAGCAAGTCAGAAGCCTTCCTATACTCAAAGGTTAAGCAGGCTGAGAAAGAAGTAAGAGAAATAATACCCTTCACGATAGCCACAAACCATATTAAGTATCTTGGCGTGACTCTAACCAAACAAGTGAAAGATCTGTATGACAAGAACTTCAAGTCTCTGAAGAAAGAAATTGAAGAAGACCTCAGAAGATGGAAAAATCTGCCATGCTCATGGATTGGCAGGATTAATATAGTAAAAATGAGCATCTTACCAAAAGTAATACACAGATTCAATGCAATCCCCATGAAAATCCCAACTCAATTCTTCATAGAGTTAGAAAGAGCAATTCAAAAATTCATCTGGAATAACAGAAAACCCAGAATAGCTAAAACTATTCTCAAGAGTAAAAGAACCTCTGGGGAAATCAGTATACCGGACCTCAAGCTGTACTACAGAGCAATAGTGTTAAAAACTGCATTGTATTTGTACAGTAACAGAAATGTAGATCAATGGAACAGAATTGAAGACCCAGAAATGAATCCACACTCCTATGGTCACTTGATCTTTGACAAAGGAGCTAAAACCATCCAGTGGAAAAAAGATAGTCTTTTCAACAAATGGTGCTGGCTCAGCTGGAGGTCAACATGCAGAAGAATGCAAATTGACCCATCCTTATCTCCTTGCACTAAGCTCAATTCTAAGTGGATCAAAGATCTCCACATAAAACCAGACACACTGAAACTAATAGAAGGGAAACTAGGGAAGAACCTTGAACATATAGGCACAGGGGAGAATTTCCTGAACAGAACTCCAATAGCTTATGCTCTATGATCAAGAATAGACAAATGGGACCTCATTAAATTACAAAGTTTTTGCAAGGCAAAAGACACTGTCAAAAAGACAAAGCGGCAACCAACTAACTGGGAAATGATCTTTACCAACCTTACATCCGACAGAGGGCTAATATTCAATATATACAAAGAACTCAAGAAGTTAAACTCCAGAGAGGCAAGTAACCCTATTAAAAAATGGGGTACAGAGCTACACAAAGAGTTCTCACCTGAAGAATATCTAATGGCTGAGAAGCACCTAAAGAGATGTTCATCATCCTTAGTCATTAGGGAAATGCAAATCAAAACAACCCTGAGATTCCATCTCACACCAGTCAGGATGGCTAAGATCAAAAACACAGGAGACAGCAGTTGTTGGCGAGGATGTGGAGAAAGAGGAACACTCCTCCACTGCTGGTGGAATTGCAAGCTGGTACATCCACTCTGGAAAGCAGTCTGGCGGTTCCTCAGAAAACTGGGCATGACACTCCTGGAGGATCCGGCTATACCACTCCTGGGCATATACCCAGAGGCTTTACCTGCATGCAATAAGGACACATGCTCCACTATGTTCATAGCAGCCTTATTTATAATAGCCAGAAGCTGGAAAGAACCCAGATGTCCCTCAACGGAGGAATGGATTCAGAAGATGTGGTATATTTACACAATGGAATACTACTCTGCAATTAAAAACAATGAATTCACGAAATTCCTAGGCAAATGGTCAGATCTTGAAAATATCATCCTTAGTGAGGTAACCCAATCACAAAAGAACACACATGGTATGCAGTCACTGATAAGGGGATATTGACCCAGAATCTCGGAATACCCTAGACACAATCCGCATATCAATAGATTTCTAAAAAGATGGAAGGAGAGACCCCTGGTCCTGGAAAGACTGGAAGTAGGGGAACGCCAGGACAGAGTAACGAGAGGGGGTTGAATGGAGAAAAGAGGGAGGGAAGGGGGCTTATGGGACTTTCGGGGAGGGAGGAAACGTGAAAGGGGAAGTGATTTGGAATGTAAATTAAAAAAATAAAATAAAATAAATAATAAAAAAATGGAAAAAAAATTTAAAATAAAATAGATTCCTTCTCTTCTAAGTTGCTTCTTTCAAGAACTAATATAGAAAAACCTTGTAGAATATTGTCAAATCAACCATGATCTCTACTCCCAGAGGTAATACACACGTCCTGACTCTTCTTCCAATTCTAGCTCTAGGATTACATAAATTAATTTTCTTGGGTTTTTTTTTTTTTTTGTTTTTTGTTTTTTAGTTGAGTAAACTGGCTCTCTATGGCAAGTACATTGATTTCAGGACACTTATTCTAAAATTACTGACTGATAAATGAAAGTGGTACCATAGAGACCATACAGTGCAGCCACATCTGTGAACTAAAAATTTTCTATTCAATTAGAATAATATTTCAGTGAGTTCTCTTCATGTATTTTGGAGATGTGCTATGGACTGAAGCACAAGCCAGTCGGTTCTTCTCTGTAGCAGCAGCAGTTTCACTGGTTCTCACATCCATCCCTCTGTATAGAGCTCAAGCTGCAGTAGTTCAGCCTCCCTGCAGTTGAGACAGTCTCAAGGAATGAGAACAACAGCACTTCTCCATCTAGGCTAGCTTTGTTTACCTGTGACTTTTCTTAGTATAGGTTATAGTATGCTATATTTATCATATTGCTTGGTTCTTCCCAGAGTTTGCATAATTGCACAGAGAATGTGCTTAATTGTCATTCATTTAGCTTAATAATGTTAGAGAGGAAAAAAAACCAGAGCAGAAGACTGTTTAGTTTATGTCCTCTATGTCATTATTTTATAATACAGTTATTATTAAATTTTTTTATACAAATTTTTAAATGTACTTGATTCATAATTGTTGTAATTGTTTATGAGATAAATTGTTGTATTTTGTTACATAAATAAAAATGTAATGATCACATTAAAGTATTTTCGTATTTAACACTTCAAAAGTTTGTTATTATTTTGCACTGGGAATGTCTAAGTTACTTTTTTTTCTAGCTACCTTGAAGTAGACAGTAAGTTACTGTTAATGTAGCCACCTTTCTGTGCTACACATTAGAACTCATTCTTCATATCCAGCTCCTGTAAATATTTTATGTGCTGGGCTTTTCCATAACCTTGTCTTGAGCGCTCTACTTTTGCAAACCGAGTGAGAGTCTGTCAAGTGATTGTCAGAGGAAATAGAAGTTAAGAGCAAACTTATTTTCACTTTCTTCTTGAGTTTGGATACAAAAACAGATCTCACAGGGTAAAGTAATAGCTCTCACTAAATGTAATCCCTTCTTTGATAAAAGTTAATAAAGTTCAAGCTTATTTCATCCTTTAAAAATGTTTTTATTTATTTATTTACATTCCAAATGCTGCCGGCTCTCCTGGTCCTCACTCACAGAGTCCCTCTCCCATCCCCCAGCCCCTTTGTCTCTGTGAGGGTGCTACCTCTCCCCTTTATCCCCTTGTCCTGGTGCATCAAGTCTCTGCAGGATTAGGTTCATCTTCTCCCACTCAGGCAGTACAAGGCAGCGCTCTGCTACATATGTTCCAAGGGTGTAGCATTTCATTCTTATCCATGTGATTATAGATAGACATCTGTAGTGAGTACCTATAGAAATGTTAATATTTATTAAGATCTTAGAGGGAAATTATAGACCATAGAATAGAGTTCAATCTTTTCTAGTAAATCTGTTGCTTTATCATTTTGTTTTTTTTCATAAAAGCATACAACCCCAGAGCACGAATCCCAAATATATGCTGAAGAACATCACATTTTATTTTATAGCTTCAATTAGTGTATACACTGACAGATTTGTTTATTGTTAATTTTCTATGCTTAAAACTTTATTGTGGGTTGTAACATACAGTAATTAAAATTTTTTGCTATTTTTAAACTGTTTCAGATATCTCTTTTCTCTGAGTAGATGATATATTTCAAAATATTATATTATGTTTATTTTACAAATAAACAGAAATCATTATCAAATAATGTCTATGCTAGTCCAATAACTGATAATCAGTATTATGTAAATTTATAGATATATCATAATGAAACAATAATATATATGTATACACACACGCACACACATAACATTTAAATATATATATATATATATATATACATATATGTATGTTATCCAAAGGTAATGAGTAGTTCCTATGGTCTAGAAATTAAAATAAGGCTTATATGGCACTATTACTTCTATCAGGAAAAATAAGACAGCATTTTCTCACATCACCCAATGACCATATGTTTATTTTTATCTCTAAAATATTAAATGGAGTTCAGGATAGCTTTGAAAGGAGATTTGTACTCACCCTAACCAATTATATCAAGAGAAGTTCTGGACAGCAAAGATGTTTAACAAATCTCAAACATCTAATGGGAGCATTGTGAAGCTTTTAGCAATGATGTTCTTTCTCCTTCCCTCTGCTCTCTAAAGAAGCATGTATCTTTATTTCTATATCCACCTGATGGTACAATGCTTTAGGTGTTAAGAAATAATGTTTTAGTCATCTATTAGTACTTTCATGCTAGCTTGTGACAATACTCCTTTAGGTAGTCTCTCAAAGTTATCCTCAAATATATTTGACTATACATTATTTATACTGATAAACCATAGTGATACATAAAACTAATTTAAATTTTAAAATTGATTCTCTTATGTTATTTATGAAATTAGGGAGCAGTAAATCTGAAATTTTCTCTACTTAAATAAAATAAAGAAAAAGAGAGAGAGAGAGAGAGAGAGAGAGAGAGAGAGAGAGAGAGAGAGAGAGAGAGAGAGAGAGAGAGAGATCTTATAGTACAATCAATTTGAACTAACTAGTTTGGGATATACTACTACTGGACCAAGCCAGAGGGCTTATATGCATAGTTAACTCTATTGGATATCCCTTACATAAATTTTTGTATGCTACCTCAAAAGTAACAAATTATAAATAAATAAATATGTATTTGGTATTTTTATTGTTTCTTTGACACTTAGCAGACACTAAAATACCCATGTGCCACATTAACTCAAAAATGACAAAATTATGTCCAATCATCTTTGCTTCTGTGGCATGGATGATAATAACAGGAACCGTTATTTACACTGCACTGACTTCCCAATTAGAACAGGAGGGTAGAAAAATGCTATTATCTAAGAGGAAGAAAAAAAATGACATAGTGGCATAAGGTAATTTTCTATTAAAATTATAATTTTGCAGCACCATAAAATCCATTTCTGAGGTGTCATTATCTTTTGAATCACCTGCCCTGTGCTATCAGTTGTGATGAGAGAAGAACCAGCTTAATTGTCATTTCACTGCAGGATGGGTTTATAAAACAATAGAATTCAGTTTCCTTCATTGTTCCTGCTATCAGAGGCTCTGGTTTTTTGGCAGTCAAGCCGTGTGCTGAGGGGTTGCCGACTTGATGTACTGCATCCACCAGATGTGATGCTCGTTGTGTTTGACTGTGCAGCCAAATCCGGAAGATTACTCACAGGAAATTAGATTGTAAATGCAGATCGGATTTTTAATATTCCTGCTGTCCACATTTGTCCAATTGTATAATGGGATGATAAGTAAGTTTGGGACAATTCAGCCCTTAGTTATCATCACATAGACAGCCTTGAAAATGAGAGATGAAGAAATCATTTCTGTCCCCCGTGCATCCCCCAGGAGAGTAAGACCAGTGCAAATGGATTTGCAAAATGGTTCAGTCTCCTCCATGCTGGCAGCATAATTGCTTTGGTAGTATTCTTGCAGAATTGTCTGTCTCCTTCAAGAATGATATCAAAGAATTATGCCCTGTGTTCTCACATTCCTAGTGTATTTTTAAACTGTTGCATTTCGGGAAGAATAATTCAAAAGTGTGATGACTGCGGGGTTGGTTTCCAAGTTTGTTGTCTTCTCTGCCAATCCTTTGTTGCCCCAAGTCTGCCCTGTTCTTCATCACACCTAATTACCAAATACCAACCATTCTCCAGACTCAACAACACATTACTTTAATCATCTCGTCATTCTCTGCATCTTCATTTGGTTTTTACAAAGCTATAGATTTACTGAGTTCAACTGTCTTTGTCATAGGGTGAAGGATAGTAATAAATTATAGTAATTTTCACATCAAATTTATTCTGACAGATTTTCATATTCACAAACTTCCATGCTGTATGGATATATTTAAAATTTATAACTGGGTTTTCTGAATGATTAATTTTATTTAACATATGCACTTCCACTGAATATAGTCATTTTGAAAATTGTGTCCCGAAATTTATTTTTATTTTACATTTCTGCTGTTGTCATTCTATTTCTTCTTGTTGAAGAAACTAGTGAACACAGTTGTAACCCAGATCTTTTCTGCAGCAATATTTTTATCATTTTCAAAATGTATACTCTCTACTTGTACCAAGGTACTATAAACATCTGTTTCTAAAGGCACAGAACAACACAGAGGAAAGTTTGCAGTTCAAAACCTCTTTCAGATTTATGAGCTGGTCACTTAATTCTTGTCAAAAGGAAGCAGGAGTATCAGGTAGTGTTTTTTAAGACTTTTCTATACAGAGTGTAACACTGTTTTTTTCCTCACACTGAATTTTCCTGTGTTCGGTGCCTGAGTAACAAAGTTCAACAAAGTCCAGTTTGGCATCAGAAATAAATATGAGAAGTAGCTGAAAGGATTACTCAGAGGAGTATGGTTTTTGGTTCATCCTGTCTGTGCTATGAGTACCTATGTGTGTACTTGCTGTATAACTTCTGACCCATTTTTGTTGTAAAGATGAAATTAGAACTAGAATTTTGTTTCACTGTCTTTTTCTCTTGAGTATGTAGAAAATGTTATTGGTGATATGTCTTCTAAGATTATTACATTGGAATTGCACTCCTTTGACCTCAAAATATTTTAAGTATTTTCTCTGTCTTGATGGCTTAACCAATGGAAAATGTCTTCGGTTCTAAGGTACTCTCCTGTCTGAATATTTTAACTGTGTGACATTTCTAAAATCCTATTTGACAACAATTTAACTTATATATTCAGAATATGCTTATTAAATATGTACATGATATAGTCTCTATTTCTGATATTTGTTTCTTGTTCTCAAAAACTTTTCATTCTTGTATGAACAGTGGGCATGAACAAACATAGGGTACAAGTAAACATCTAAACACTTTGGGAGACTCAACATTGCAGGAACGTCAATTGTACTTGTAGATATATATTTTAAGAGGTTCTAAATCAAATCATGAAAAGACATTTTATTAAACATTAAGATTTTCTGTGAAATAAATACAGGTGAATGATTTGTAAATGAAGATTAAACTATTAGGAATGTTTTCATGTTATAATCTCAACATCAGGAGGCAGAAGCAGGAGGATCATTCTAAGTTTAAGGCTAACCTGGTACATAGCAAATTCTAGGCCAGCAAGAATGAAGAATATCACTTTGTCTTAGTTCTCCCACCAAAAGGAAAAAATGGTGGAAAAAGTATCCAATATTTACTGTTTATACAAACAGATATTGATTTATTGCTAATTAATTAATTAATAACTTGCATTGATATTTCATTGGATAAAATAATGAAAATACAAGTAAGTTCTTTTGAAAACATACTGGTCAATGAGAAATAATGTACAGTTAATGATGAAATATTTTAATGTAATATGAGATAAGTATCTTGGCTTGGTGATGCTTTACAGTGATTAACATGACCATTTGCCTTAAATAAAGCAGGGCAGTCAATTAGAATGAAGGCTGACTTAGAGAACATGTGTACAGGCTGGACACAAAAAATGGTGACATGGAGTAGGTGGGAGTGAGACATGGTTCCAACTATGTTTGCACTATCAGAGAAGTGCAAAGTCCTACTTGATAGCATCCTTCCTCTCAGTAGCTACCTGGTATTTTTGCTTAATCTAACAAGTAAGACCAAGGAGAAAAAGAACTACTTAAAGATTCAATAACAGGTTAACTCCTTTCAACTGACATTTTTTTCTTTTATTGTTAATGGTGATAGGCATTCAGGTTTTGGCTAACTAATATGTATATGCTACATTTATACTCTTTCAAATCATTTCTCTTCAGCATTAAAAATGTGCTTGACTGGCTTTAGGTATGAGTACATTGGAACCATTTACCAGACTCCTATGACCACTTTTCTTTAATTACCTGGTTTTATACAGTGTATTGATTAATAAAATGTATTGAGTTCTTTGTATAGGTTGAGGACTCCCAAGTTTTCCCCATGCAATTTGGATTGTTTGTTGGTGTCCTTGTTCAGCTTATGGTTGTACAGTATGTTGCTGAGACTTTGGAGGTGAAGAACCCTCTGATGTTACTATGGACTTAACATGATATATATATATATATATATATATATATATATATATATATATATATATATGTATGTATATACACACATATATATACACACACATATATATATACATATATGTATATACATGTATGTATATATGTCTATGCAAATCCATATATGCATACATATACGTATATACATATACATATATACATATATGTATATACATATATGTATATATGTCTATGCAAATCCATATATGCATGCAATAGCAACAGATGAAAAAGGAGGCCATGAATTTGAAAGGAGTTGTGAAGGGTTGGTGGAGGAAAATGGAAGGTAGAAATATTGTACTTCTTACATACAATCTTAAAAATAAAGAACAATTGTTTTATTTTTAAAATAGATGGCATGTAGTACAACTCAAGCTTCTTTTTGCTTGCTGCCTTAAAAATTAATCTTGTACACTGCTTAACACGCTGATCCTACCATAGCATCCTGTGTCTTTTCTGATACCCTTACAAATGAATTTGGTTGTAAGTATATACTTTTTCAGTGAGTACTGTTGTAGCCACTTACGCATCCTCTCAGGCATTTTTATACATTTTTATGGCAGATTGTAATGGTCTTCCAGGGGTAGCTAAGTGCTTTACTATCATTAAAGGTAAAGTCATCTGGGATGCCTACTGGCTTGAACTGTGGGGAGTCAGCAGCTTTGGAGTCAGTAAGTCAAGGCTCTGTTTGAGAGCTCCAAGGAGGCTAAATATTTTATTCACAGAATTATTCTATGTGTATCTAAGCACTTCTTCTAGAGGATGCCTATGAGGAAAATGCTGATTAAAAAGTATTAGCAAAAAGGGAAGCAATTTTAGCTGCATGTATCGCTGCCAAAGTGAGTTGGCTAGTGTCCTGTCAGATATGCTTTAAGCATACAGAAAAAAAGTTATCTTTTATACAAAGGGAACAATATAACTCTTCATTTGAAGCTAAAAGCTAAGCACTGTGACTTTTATACCTTGCAGTACCCATTTTCCCCTTAAATTATAGTGTGAGGAAAAGTTTAGCCATCCAAGTGATCTGATAGACTAACTGTCTGAAATAATTTTAAGTGCTCTGCAATAGCTGTGGATTTCAGGACAAATCATACTCATTTTGAGCTCAAAATATCTCCTTTCCCCACCTACATGAAATTTAAGTTTGAAAATTTAAAATACTGTTATCTCTGTGGCTAGAAAAAATATTGAAGAATTTGGCTATGGTGTCTCAAAGTATCTTAAATAAGAAAATACTTTTTATTCTGTTCTCAAGTTTTCATTAGATGTTTGAGAAAATTGTTCAATATTGAGGACAAAAATAGTAAATATTATTTTCTAAAAATAAGTATTGCTTTTTATAGGTATTCACATCTTTTTTTTAAGGGGAATTGCATTTTAATATGGGGTTGTAACCAGGGCTCAGTATCATCATTAGTTGTACTCAGAAATCACTTTGGTTGCCTTTAAACATACTGTCATCTGGATCATAAACCCAGGCTTCCTAGTTTATCATTGTGAGGTGCATCTTGAGCATGTATTGAGTTAGGTAAGAGAAGAAGTTCAGAACAACCTTCCAACTCTCACAGTTATGACCTTTCTGATTGGAATACCAGGCATGTCCCCAAATGCTATGACATTGGAAGATGGGGAATATCCTTAAATGTTAAAGAAAGAAAAAGAAAGAGAGGGAGGGAGGGTGGGAGGGAGGGAGGGAGGGAGAGAGAGAGAGAGAGAGAGAGAGAGAGAGAGAGAGAGAGAGAGAGGAGCTTTGTCATTTGTGAGTTCTTATTGTGAAAACTATGCTCTTTCTCCTATATTATGAAGTCATAACCATTAGGGATGACAATGTAAGCAATCTGACACTAGTGACATTTTTAGAGTGCTTTTCTAAACAATACTAGATCAATACATAAATCAACATATCTGAGAGATAATCGTCCATGAATCTCTTGTGCTTCTGTGAATGGGGAGGAGCTGATATATTTTTTTTTGCCAGACTACCTTTGTCTGTATATTTGTACATTGAATAGCCTTAAAACGATAGAGTTGCTCCAAGAAACAACCCATGCTTCAGTAGATATTCATACTGCGTGTATTGGCAGCACTAAGTGAGTTTAAAAAATGGGAGTGGGATAGTATTCTATTGTGTAAATGAACCACATTTTTGTGCCCATTTTTCAGTTGAGGGATATCTGGGTTGTTTCCTGCTTCTGGCTATTACAAATAAGGCTGCTATAAACATAATTGAGCTTGTGTTCTTGTGGTATGATGGAGCATCTTTTGTTTATATTCCAAATTATAGATGGGTCTTCAGGTAAAGCTATTTCTAGTTTTCTGAGGAACTGAATGATTAATTTCCAGAGTGGTTGTACCTGTTTGAAATCCCACCATCAATGGAGGAATGTTCCTTTTTCTCCAAATCCTCACCATCTTGTTCTATGACTTGAATTTTTGGTCTTAGCCATTTTGATTGGTGTAAGGTGGAATCTTGGAATTCTTTTGATTTACTTTTCCCTGATGGCTAAGGATGTTTCTTTAAGTGCTTCTTTCTCAGCCATTCGAGATGCCTCTGTTGAGAATTCTGTTTAGCTCTGTATCCCAATTTGTAATTGGATTATTTGGATTTTCAGATGTTAACTTCTTGTGTTCTTTATATATTTTGGATATTAGCCCTCTATTGATCAAATATAGGTTGTGATTTTGTCATATTAATGCTTTCCTTTGCCTTACAGAAGCTTTTAAGGTTCATGAGGTCCCATTTATCAATTGTTGATCTTAGCGCCTGAGCCACTGGTGTTCTGTTCAGTAAAATTTCCCCTGTGCCAAGGGAAGTGGGAATACTTTGTGTGGGGGAAACACCCTCTCAGAGGCAAAGGTGAGGATATATGGCATGAAGAACTTTGGGAAAGGAAACTGGAAGGGGGCAGTATATGGAATGTAAATAAATAAAAGAATTTTTTTAAAAAGAACATAACAGGATGATGGACTACTAATTAAATACCAAAGAATAGCAGAAAAAGTACAGAGGGAATATTATAACAGATGTCAGGATATATTGTATGAGAAAAGAATGTATATTTTTAAAAAAGGAAAAGGGCAAAAGAAGTGGGAGCACATTTCTTTGAGAGGAAAAAAAATGGTGGTAGTATATTTTAGGATTCGAAGAGCAGCTCATGGGAGTAGGTTTGACCAAGGAATTTGCATGCATGAAATTCTCAAACAATAAGAAGATGGAGATAGTATCTTCCATGTTAAACAAAGATAAAGTATGTTTACTATCTATTATAAGGCACTCTGTCTAAGCAGTCATCTGGGCCCACCTACCTCACCCCAGTGTGTTCTGGAGACAAGAAGAATCAACAAAATTGTACTGATGCTTGTATTTTTTTTCAGACATTATGAAATATTTTGACAAAAAGATAAATATTCAAGACTAGAGAGGTGATTCAGCATATTCTATATACAACCTGATAATTCTTATAGACAATGTTTCCTAATTTCATCAATTATAAAGTCTCTTCTAAGTAACTTAAGGAAATAATCACCTATATACAGATCATCAGGCATAGTTTTCTGCATTTTGTAAAAATACACATCGGCAAACTGTTATGTAAGTAGTTGATTTTTTTTTTTTTTTTTGGTTTCCTTTTTTGTTTTGTTTTGTTCTTTGAGACAGGTTTTCTCTGTAGAGTCCTGGGTATCCTGGAACTCACTCTGTAGACCAGGCTGGTCTGAACTCAGAAATCTGCCTCTGCCTCCCAAGTGCTGGGATTAAAGGCGTGCGTCACCACTGATCGACAGTAGTTGAATTTTTAAGATAAAGAGGAAGGAAAATAAAACAAATCATACCATCAAAGCAGCAAGAGATGATTGCTTTTAATCCAGTCTGGCACTTTCATGGTAGGACCAGTTACAAAAGAAAGAATCAAGGCCTCTTTTACTTTGCCTCTTAATATCTGAAACAAATTATTTTACCGACATATTTTCTGTTGTATCTTATTAATACTCCTCAATGTCATTGCTGTACTGTTCTCTGAGATATAGTCTTGTAGCATTTGAAAATCATCTGACAGACAACTTCAAGTTACAATGGTTACCTAGTGGCTTGCGAGACTTGCTGCCAGGATCTAGCTTGGACAGTTGCTTAAACTTTGAAGAATCCTCTGTATAGCCCTTTCTCCCAAGGAGAGGCAATCTTGCTCTCTGAGACACCATGGCTCATGGAAATTCCTAAAGAAATGAAATCTCTGCTGAATTTTTAGTGACAGACATCCCATAGTCTAGTATGACTGAAACAGAAGTATCCTTGTCAAAAAGCAGTAAAAACATACAATTTTGATAACTTGGCACGTCTTAGCAATGATGTTTGAAGTTTCTCAAAGCAGCTTTTTTTTTTTTTCATTTCTGTGAAAACCAAGGATTGTTTGGAAACCATTGTGGTGAATCCACCGTTGGCAGGAGAGGTTTGTGATGTGTTGCTGAATAACCTACTATCAGGTATTTTCACACAGCTGTTTTTAGTTTAGCAAGCATACTGTAATTTCAATGAAGAAACATCTTGCCACTTTAGGAAATACTATTTACACAGTGAAATTTCTGCCCATGCTACAACCTGATTCCAGAAAGATTCCAGAAAGAGTGGCAACAAACAAAAGTCCAAAGTCCCTATTTGCTACAGCCCAAGTCCTCCAAGAATGCACACACACAAAAAAATCTAACTTTGAGTCACAGTGCACTTCCAGAGTGCACACTTTATAAACTGACTATAAGCACATTCATACTGGGTTTAAAATTACATAGTCTTTTAACATAATATTCACATTGACCTGTAGCTTCAGAAAAATTTGAAATAGAGATCTGTTTTGCTGTGACAATCTTCTTATATTAAACTAATGAAAATGATTTTATCAAATTAACTATTGAATTGATTTTCTTCCAATACATTTAAGATAAGAGACAATTTGATTTCTTAAAATATTACAGATTTATTCAATGAAATTTCTTGTATTTACTGTGTGTCAGAGTATTTCAAATTGAATGAAGGGACTAGATGAATCTCCCTGGGATAATAACATTGTTCTTATTGAATTGGAAATTACTTTTAAAATATGCACTTTTTCATTAAAAGTAGAAGGAGGAAAATGACAGTGTAGAATCAAAACAATCATACATATATATTAATATTAATATTATATATCATATATATTAATTTACTCCTGAATTTTCATACAATTTATTTTGATGTTTTTTCAACCTCAATTCCTTCCAGATCTTCCACACCTCCATATCCATACAACTTCATGTTTTCTGTCTTTTTTTTCTCTCTCAGAAAAAATTCAACAAGAAAACAAAATAAAATCTAACCAATATTAACAAAAGAAATGGCATGAAAGCATGGAGTCTGTTTTGTCAGCTACATCTGAGCTTGAGCCCTGACTTGGATTGTGACCAATATACCCAGTGTTACTCCAATGGTGAAAACTCATTTCCCTCTTCCACTGCATTCAATTGCATACATTCTTGTTTTAGGACTGGAGCATTGTTCCCACTTCTACTTCTCCATGTTGGGATTTTGTCTGACTGGAATTTGTGAGGTGTTGTTCATACTGCCATGGTCTCTGTGAGTTCATATGTGCATCAGTCCTGTTGTGTCTAGAAGAAGTTTCCTTGACATCACTCACCACCTCTGGTTCTTACAAACTTTCTACCACCCATTCTGCATAAATCTCTGAGCCTTTAAGGGAGGAATGCGATATATACATCCTATTTAGAGCTGAGTGCTTCAGGGTCTCTCACTGCCTGCATGTTATCTAGCTGTGCATGTCTGTGTTAATTGCCATGGACTGGAAGAAGAAGCTTCTCGTATTACAGAGAGAAGGATATCATATAGTAACATTTACACAATAGAATATCTATGGAATAAATTTTCAAACGCCATTGCATAGTTAGAAATTAGACTATTCTCACTAAAAATGAGATGGTTTCCATATAGTCTTATCTAGTCATATGACAATATTTAAGGAAAAATGTGAATGATCCTATTAAAAAAACAAACAAACAAAACCAAAACAAAAACAAAACAACTGAGTGTTATAATTACTGTAAACACTTTAAACTATGACAGCAAGGATTCTTTTTAACTTAATTGAAATAGAATTATGTAATTTTCCCTCCTTTCCTATTTCTAGTGCCTTGTTGTACTCCCCAGTCCCCATCCCCGCAAAATGATAGTCTTTTTCTTTGATTATCATCATGAAATACAAATATGTCTGTCAGTCTGTATGTGTATGCATATGCACACATACCACATGCCTTTAGTAACACCACTCAGGAGACAGAAGCAGGTGGTATTGTTTTGTTTTGCTTGGTTTTAGGTTCCAGACAACTTGATCTACATAGCCAGGTCCAGGTCATCCAGAACAGGAAAGACAAAAAGAAACAGGAAAGATGTATTTAAACAGGGAGTTCTTATAAGTTTAAGATGATCATTTGCATTTCATTTTTTTTTCAGCGAAACTAAGAGCTAATATCTTAGCAAACACCACCAGTGTTTTCTAAGGACTGTTGATTCCAAAAGTTTGAATCTTCTGTTTAATCTCAAAGTATAGTCCAGCACAAAGTATGATTAAAGTTTAGAAACCTCTAACTTCTCTATAGTTACCCAACTGGATGTTCAAAGACTTTTTGATTTCTAAACCAAGAAAAGGAAAGGGTTTGAAATTTAATAAAGCTTTAAAGTAAAGAGTCCTGAAGATGGAGATGAATAGCTCATCTCAGTCCACCGAGTTTCCCAGCCGAAAGCAGCACTATTTACTAAATTACAGGTCTGGGCTCTGTTGCCAGCATCACAATCCACTTGGCTACCCGAGGAAATGTTAACAGTTTCTTAATGGCTCTCTTCCCTGGGAAAATCATATATATTTAGAGTAAATAATAAGCTCTTCAGACTGTCTCTCTTTTCTTCTATCAGTCAGCCCCTCTTTAAAAACTTATTTCACAGGATTTTGTAGACTCTGTTCTTCACATCGACAGGTTCTATGTCTGCAGTTTTAACCTCCCATTGGTTGAAAGCAAAAACTGAATCTTTATTAAATGTGTACAGATCCTTTCATAATAGTTTCTTAATACAGCATAATAAATACATGCTAACAATTGCATTTCTTATAACAAATAATCTAAAGCAAGTTACAGGATACAGATACATAAGGTTGTGCTAATTAGTGCACAGATATTATATAGTTTCACCTAGTACAGGGCATCATCTGGCTTTTTTGTTTCTGTAGGAGAGCTAGAACTCAATGCCTCATGGATACCTCAAAATAAATACTTACTAAGACTCCTAAAGCCTGGACTGGAATAGGAAATTATTTTGTTCCTAAGAAAGTACGTGGAAATAGTCTTTTTGCCTTGAGCGTTGTAAACTCATAGAAAAACGATATTTTTTACTTCTTTTTTATATCAAAACTATTGAGAAATTGTATACATTTAGGTGTATACACAAAAGTTAATTGGGAAGATAAAAGGTGTGGAGACTCATCTTATAAAATTATAAATCCACAGTTTTTATTTTTTTTATTTATTTTATTTTATTTTTTTAATTTACATTCCAAATCACTTCCCCTTTCCCATTTCCTCCCTCCCCGAAAGTCCCATAAGCCCCCTTTCCTCCCTCGTTTCTCCATTCAACCCCCTCTCATTACTCTGTCCTGGCGTTCCCCTACATCCAGTGTTTCCAGGACCAGGGGTCTCTCCTTCCATCTTCTTAGAAATCTATTGATATGCAGATTGTGTCTAGGGTATTCCGAGATTCTGGGTCAATATCCCCTTATCAGTGACTGAATACCATGTGTGTTCTTTTGTGATTGGGTTACCTCACTAAGGATGATATCTTCAAGTTCTGACCATTTGCCTAGGAATTTCGTGAACTCATTGTTTTTAATTGCAGAGTAGTATTCCATTGTGTAAATATACCACATCTTCTGAGTCCATTCCTCCGTTGAGGGACATCTGGGTTCTTTCCAGCTTCTGGCTATTATAAATAAGGCTGCTATGAACATAGTGGAGCATGTGTCCTTATTGCATGCAGGTAAAGCCTCTGGGTATATGCCCAGGAGTGGTATAGCCAGATCCTCCGGGAGTGTCATGCCCAGTTTTCTGAGGAACCGCCAGACTGCTTTCCAGAGTGGTTGTACCAGCCTGCAATTCCACCAGCAGTGGAGGAGTGTTCCTCTTTCTCCACATCCTCGCCAACAACTGCTCTCTCCTGTGTTTTTGATCTTAGCCATCCTGACTGGTGTGAGATGGAATCTCAGGGTTGTTTTGATTTGCATTTCCCTAATGACTAAGGATGATGAACATCTCTTTAGGTGCTTCTCAGGCATTAGATAGTCTTCAGGTGAGAACTCTTTGTTTAACTCTGTACCCCATTTTTTAATAGGGTTACTTGCCTCTCTGGAGTTTAACTTCTTGAGTTCTTTGTATATATTGGATATTAGCCCTCTGTCGGATGTAAGGTTGGTAAAGATCATTTCCCAGTTAGTTGGTTGCCGCTTTGTCTTTTTGACAGTGTCTTTTGCCTTGCAAAAACTTTGTAATTTAATGAGGTCCCATTTGTCTATTCTTGATCTTAGAGCATAAGCTATTAGAGTTCTGTTCAGGAAATTCTTCCCTGTGCCCATATGTTCAAGGTTCATCCCTAGTTTCCCTTCTATTAGTTTCAGTGTGTCTGGTTTTATGTGGAGATCTTTGATCCACTTAGAATTGAGCTTAGTGCAAGGAGATAAGAATGGGTCAATTTGCATTCTTCTGCATGTTGACCTCCCACTGAGCCAGCACCATTTGTTGAAAAGGCTATCTTTTTTCCACTGGATGGTTTTCGCTCCTTTGTCAAAGATCAAGTGACCATAGGAGTGTGGATTCATTTCTGGGTCTTCAATTCTGTTCCATTGATCTACATTTCTGTTACTGTACCAATACCATGAAGTTTTTAACACTATTGCTCTGTAGTACAGCTTGAGGCCCGGGATACTGATTCCCCCAGAGGTTCTTTAACTCTTGAGAATAGTTTTAGCTATTCTGGGTTTTCAGTTATTCCAGATGAATTTTTGAATTGCTCTTTCTAACTCTATGAAGAATTGAGTTGGGATTTTGATGGGGATTGCATTGAATCTGTGTATTACTTTTGGTAAGATGCTCATTTTTACTATATTAATCCTGCCAATCCATGAGCATGGCAGATTTTTCCATCTTCTGAGGTCTTCTTCAATTTCTTTCTTCAGAGACTTGAAGTTCTTGTCATACAGATCTTTCACTTGTTTGGTTAGAGTCACGCCAAGATACTTAATATGGTTTGTGGCTATCGTGAAGGGTATTATTTCTCTTACTTCTTTCTCAGCCTGCTTATCCTTTGAGTATAGGAAGGCTTCTGACTTGCTTGAGTTGATTTTATATCCAGCCACTTTGCTGAAGTCGTTTATCAGCTGTAGGAGTTCTCTGGTGGAGTTCTTTGGGTCGCTTATGTATACAATCATATCGTCTGCGAATAGTGATAGTTTGACTTCTTCCTTTCCAATATGTATCCCTTTGACCTCTTTTTGTTGTCTAATTGCTCTAGCTAGAACTTCAAGTACTATATTGAAAAGATATGGAGAGAGAGGGCAGCCTTGTCTAGTCCCTGATTTTAGTGGGATTGCTTCAAGTTTCTCTCCATTTAGATTGATGCTGGCTACTGGTTTGCTGTAAATTGCTTTTACTATGTTTAGATATGGGCCTTGAATCCCTGATCTTTCCAAGACCTTTAGCATGAAAGGATGCTGAATTTTGTCAAATGCATTCTCAGCATCTAATGAGATGACCATGTGGTTTTTTTCTTTGAGATTGTTTATGTAGTGGATTACATTGATGGATTTCCTTATATTGAACCATCCCTGCATCCCTGGGATGAAGCCTACTTGATCGTGGTGAATGATCATTTTGATGTGTTCTTGGATTCGGTTGGCAAGAATTTTATTGAGTATTTTTGCATCGATATTCATAAGAGAGTTTGGCCTGAGATTCGCTTTCTTTGTCGGATCTTTGTGTGCTTTTGGTATTAGTGTAATTGTGGCTTCATAGAACGAGTTGGGTAGTGTTCCTTCTGTTTCTATTTTGTGGAACAGTTTGAAGAGTATTGGTGTTCGGTCTTCTTTGAAGGTCTGATAGAATTCTGCAGTAAAACCATCTGGACCTGTGCTTTTTTTGGTTGGAAGACTTCCAATGACAACTTCTATTTCTTCAGGGGTTATAGGACGGTTTAGATGGTCTATTTGATCCTGATTTAATTTTGGTACTTGGTATCTGTCAAGGAAATTGTCCATTTCCTCAAGATTTTCTAGTTGTGTTGAATACAGGTTTTTGTAGTAGGATCTGATGATTTTTTGAATTTCCTCAGTTTCTGTTGTTATCTCTCCCTTTTCGTTTCTGATTTTATTAATTTGGATACTATCTCTGTGCCCTCTGGTTAGTCTGGCTAAGGGCTTATCTATCTTGTTGATTTTCTCAAAGAACCAACTCCTCGTTTTGTTGATTCTTTGTATGGTTTTATTTGTTTCTACTTGATTGATTTCAGCCCTGAGTTTGATGATTTCCTGCCTTCTACTCCTCTTTGGTGTATTTGCTTCTTTTTGTTCCAGGGCTTTCAGGTGTGCCATTAAGCTGTTAGTGTATGCTGTCTCCCGTTTCTTTTTGGCGGCACTCAGGGCTATGAATTTTCCTCTTAGCACTGCTTTCATTGTGTCCCATAAATTAGGGTATGTTGTGCCTTCATTTTCATTAACTTTCAAAAAGTCTTTGATTTCTTTCTTTATTTCCACCTTGACCAAGTTATCATTGAGTAGAGCATTGTTCAGCCTCCATGTGTACGTGGGTTTTCTTTTGTTTTTGTTGCCATTGAAGACCACCCTTATTCCATAGTGATCTGATAGGAGGCATGGGATTATTTCTATCTTCTTGTATCTGTTGAGGTCTGATTTGTGACCAATTATATGGTCAATTTTGGAGAAGGTACCATGAGGAGCTGAGAAGAAGGTGTATTCTTTAGCTCTAGGATGAAATGTTCTATATATATCAGTTAGTTCCATTTGGTCCAAGGCTTCAATTAGATTCACTGTGTCCCTGTTTAGTTTCTGCTTTCCTGAACGATCCATTTCAGAGAGCGGGGTGTTGAAGTCACCCACTATTATCGTGTGCGGTGCGATGTGTGCTTTGAGTTTTAGTAAAGTTTCTTTTACGAATGAGGGTGCCCTTGCATTTGGAGCATAGATATTCAGAATTGAGAGTTCTTGATGGTGGATTTTTCCCTTGATCAGTATGTAGTGTCCTTCTGTGTCTTTTTTGATGACTTTAGGTTGAAAATCAATTTTATCTGATATTAGGATGGCTACTCCACCTCGTTTCTTGGGGCCATTTGCTTGTAAAATTGTTTTCCAGCCTTTTACTCTGAGGTAGTGTTTGTCTTTGACACTGAGGTGCGTTTCCTGCATGCAGCAAAATGCTGGGTCCTGTTTACGTATCCAGTCTGCTAGTCTATGTCTTTTAATTGGGGAATTGAGACCATTGATATTAAGAGAGATTAAGGCATAGTGATTATTGCCATCTGCCATTCTTGACGCTATCTTTATGTTTGAGTGGTTATCTACTTTTGGGTTTGATTCAAGAAGGTTATTATCTCATTTTTTCCAGGGTGTTGTTTCTCTCCCTGTATTGGAGGTTTCCACCTATTATCCGTTGCAGGGCTGGATTTGTGGAAAGATATTGTGAAAATTTGGTTTTATCATGGAATATCTTGGTCTCTCCATCTATGGTGATTGAGAGTTTTGCTGGGTATAGTAGTCTAGGCTGGCATTTGTGCTGTCTTAGTGTCTGCATGAGATCTGCCCAGGATCTTCTGGCTTTCATAGTCTCTGGTGAGAAATCTGATGTGATTCGGATAGGTCTTCCTTTGTATGTTACTTGGCCCTTTTCTCTTACTGCTTTTAGTATTCTTTCTTTGTTTAGAACATTCGGTGTTTTGATTATTATGTGACGGGGGATATGTCTGTTCTGATCCAGTCTGTTTGGAGTTCTGTAGGCTTCTTGTATGTTCATCAGCATCTCTCTCTTTAAGTTAGGGAAGTTTTCCTCCATAATTTTGTTGAAGATGTTTACTGGCCCTTTAAGTTGCAAATCTTCACTCTCATCTATACCTATAATCCTTAGGTTTGGTCTTCTCATTGTGTCCTGGATTTCCTGGATGTTTTGTGTTACACGTTTTTTGCATTTTGCATTTTCTTTGACTGTTGAGTCGATGCTTTCTATGAAATCTTCAGCACCTGAGATTCTTTCTTCCATCTCTTGTATTCTATTGTTGATGTTTGCATCTATGACTCCTGATTTCTTCCCAAGGTTTTTTATCTCCAAAATTGTCTCCCTTTGTGATTTCTTAGTTGTTTCTACTTCCTTTTTTAGTTCCTGCATGGATTTGCTGAGATGCTTCACTTGTTTGTTTGTATTTTCCTGTATTTCTTTCAGGTATTTTTGCATTGCCTCTTTCAGGATTTCTTCCTGATGACCCACGTTCTCCTGCATTTCTCTGAGTGATTTTTGTGTTTCCTCCTCATGGGAATCCATCTGTTGATCCATTGTCTCCTGCATTTCTTTAAGCAGTTCTCGTGTTTCCTTTGTAAGGACATCTAACCGTTGATTCATTTCTTTAAGCAATTTTTGTGTTGCCTTCTTATGGGCATCTGTCTGTTGACCCATATTCTTCTGCATTTCTTTATGCAAATATTGTGATTCCTTTGTGACTGCATCTACCCGTTGATTCATCTCGTTAAGCGATTTTTGTGTTGTCTCCTTGTGTGCCTCCATCTTTTGATCCATGTTCTCCCGCATTTCTCTAAGCGATTTTTGTGTTTCCTTTGTAAGGGCTTCTAACCGTTGATTCATGGTCTCCTGTAACGCTTTATGAGATTTATTTGTGTCCTTCTTGTGATCCTCTAATAGCATCATGAGAATTGATTTTAAATCCAGATCTTGTCTTTCGGGTGTGGTGGGGTATCCAGGATTTGCTCCTCTTAGAGAGTTGGGTTCGGATGGTCCCACATTACTTTGATTTCTGTTAGTAACATTCCTATGTTTGCCTTTTGCCATCTGGATACCTCTGATTTTAGTTGGTCCTGCTGCCACTGGCTGTTGGTTGGACCTCCTGTGAGCCTGCAAAGCTATTTCTGCCTCCCCTGGATTGCCAGGATTACCCTGGCACCAATTTCTGGGGCTTGCCTGCTCCTGAGTGACTTTGGAGCCCTCATGTGCCTTGCCCCAAGTGATCTTATATTGGGGAGGCCTTGCACATCCAAAGGCTCAGCGTAGTGGATTCCTGGATCAGAGGTCGCCAAAGGGAGGCTGGTAGGCTCCTGCCCTGTGCAGGGGTGTGTGATCTCTCCTAGAGTAGGGGGGGGAGGGGGCGTCACTCTGCCAGGCAGAAGTCCCACAGCAGAGCTAGCACGCTGGTTACTGCAGATCTGCCCAGCACTGGGGAGCTGCACACACACAAGCCGCCCGAGACCCAAGCGATATTAAGCCTGTCTGTCTCAGAACCTGGCTGTCCCAACTTCCCAGTCACTGGAGCAAAGATGGTGGAGCGCAATCTGCACACTCTCCGTGGCGCAGCTCACCCTGCAGATGCGATGGCCTGCTGATCTGGCACCCAGACGACCACAGTGCTGACCCGTTCTCGGGCGCAGATGGAAGCCCCAACAGGCTGTGTCCCAAGTGATGTTATATTGGGGAGAGAGAGCCTGGGGTACCTGTCTCTTCAGTGCAGTCTGCGGGAACAGAGGTCACGGAAGGAAAGCTGGTAGGCTCCCGCCCAGTGCGGGGTCCCTCTGCCAGGCAGAAGACCCACAGCAGAGCTGGCGCGCTGGTTACTGCAGATCAGCCCAGCACTTGGGAGCCGCACACACCACACATAGTTTTTCTTAAAAAGAATTAATCAATTTTCATAGATACAATTGCAAGTAAGTGAAATATTATTATGTGATCTTAGGATATCATAATTTCCCTTTCAAATTCTGGTTTGTACTTAGATTCAATCCTCAGTGTTGAAAAATTAATTAATTAACCAATTAACTAAACCTAGAAAGAGAAAGGAAAATAATTCAAAAATCTCCATCCAAAGAAATAATATTCCTGCTAATATTTTAAAGTTTGAGAAAAATTATTTTTCTCAATGCAAGAAAATGGTTTTCTGGATAAGTAGAGTTTAGAATAGGAAGCAAAAATAATATTGTAACGTTTATGTATAGAAGAGGGTTCTACTTTGGTTCAGATATTGATGCAGAAGAGCCTTTCCTTTCTCTTCTTGTGGCAATAGACCTTGAGATATGAAGATATGACTTGCATATAGATTACTATCCTTGTCAATTTTGGGGAAAATGTTCTCCCATTGAGAGTTTTTGAGACATAAAGGTGCCTGGTGTCATCCATTCTAATTTCCTATATCAGCTGGTAAGTGATACGTTGCTGTTGACATTAAAGCTTAATTGTGTTTGTATAGACATATTTCCATGTTTTGCTTATAATTTAATTTTTTATTTTCTATATTTTTATTTACATTCAAAATGATTTCCCCTTTCCTGGTTCCCACCTCCCCGAAAGTCCCATAAGCCTTTTCCCTCCCCCTGTTCCCCAGTCAACCCCCTCTCGCTTCTCTGTCCTGGTATTCCCCTACATTCAGTCTTTCCAGGACCACAGGTCTCTCCTTCCTTCCTTCTTGGAAATCAATTGATATGTGAAATGTGTCTTGGGAATTCCGAGCTTCTGGTTTAATATCCCCCTATCAGTGACTGCATATCATGTGTGTTCTTTTGTGATTGGGTTACCTCACTAAGGATGATATTTTCAGATCTGACCATTTGCCTAAGGATTTCATGAATTCATTGTTATTAACTGCAGAGTAGTATTCCATTGTGTAAATCTTCTGTATCCATTCCTCCATTGAGGGACATCTAGGTTTTTTCGAGCTTCTGACTATTATGAATAAGGCTGCTATGAACATAGTGGAGCATGTGTCCTTACTGCATGCTGGGCAAGCCTCTGGGTATATACCCAGGAGTGGTATAACAGGGTCTTCTGGGAGAGTCATGCCCAGTTTTCTGAGGAACTGCCAGACTGCTTTCCAGAGTGGTTGTACCAGTTTGCAGTCCCACCAGCAGTGGAGGAGTGTTCCTCTTTCTCCACATCCTCGCCAACACCTGTTGTCTCCTGAGTTTTTGATCTTAGCCATTCTGACTGGTGTGAGGTGAAATCTCAGGGTTATTTTGGTTTGCATTTCCCTAATGACTAAGGATGTTGAGCATTTCTTTAGGTGCTTCCCAGTCATTCAATACTCTTCAGGTGAAAATTCTTTGTTTAGCTCTGTACCCCATTTTTTTAATAGGGTTATTTGGCTCTCTGGAGTCTAACTTCTTGAGTTCTTTGTATATATTGGATATTAGCCCTCTGTCGGATGTAGGGTTGGTAAAGATCTTTTCCCAATTTGTTGACTGTCATTTTGTCCTTTTGACAGTGTCCTTTGCCTTACCGAAACTTTGTGATTTTACGAGTCCCCATTTATCAATTCTTGATCTTAGAGCATAAGCTATTGGTGTTCTGTTCTGGAAATTTTCCCCTGTGCCCATATGTTCAAGACTTTTCCCTAATTTCTTTTCTATTAGTTTCAGTGTGTCTGGTTTTATGTCGAAGTCCTTGATCCACTTGGAGTTGAGCTTAGTAAAAGGAGATAAGAATGGATCAATTTGCATTCTTCTACATGCTGACCTCCAGTTGAACCAGCACCATTTGTTGAAAAGGCTATCTTTTTTTCCACTTGATGGTTGTAGCTCCGTTGTCAAAGATCAAGTGACCATAGGAGTGTGGGTTCATTTCTGTGTCTTCAATTCTGTTCCATTGTTCTACATGCCTATAACTGTACCAATACCATGCAGTTTTTTAACACTATTGCTCTGTAGTACAGCTTGAGGTCCTGGATACTGATTCCCCCAGAAGTTCTTTACTGTTGAGAATAGTTTTAGCTATCCTGGGTTTTCTGTTATTCCCGATAAATTGAGAATTGCTCTTTTTAACTCTATGAAGAATTGAGTTAGGATTTGGATGGGGATTGCTTGAATCTGTATATTGCTTTTGGCAAGATGGTCATTTTTACTATATTAATCCTGCCAATACAGGAGCATGGAAGATTTTTCCACCTTCTGAAATCTTCTTCAATTTTCTTCTTCAGAGACTTGTAGTTCTTGTCATACAGATCTTTCACTTGCTTGGTTAGAGTTACACCAAGATACTTTATATTGTTTGTGGCTATCGTGAAGGGTATCATTTCTCTTACTTCTTTCTCAGCCTGCTTATCCTTTGAGTGTAGGAAGGCTACTGATTTGCTTGAGTTGATTTTATATCCGGCCACTTTGCTGAAGTTGTTTTTCAGCTGTAGGAGTTCTCTGGTGGAGATTTTTGGGACGCTTAAGTATACTATCATATCATCTGCAAATATAGTTTGACTTCTTCCTTTCCAATTTGTATCCCTTTGACCTCCTTTTGTTGTCTAATTGCTCTAGCTAGAACTTCAAGTACTATATTGAAAAGATATGGAGAGAGAGGGGAGCCTTGTCTAGTCCCTGATTTTAGTGGGTTTGCTTCAAGTTTCTCTCCATTTAGTTTGATGTTGGCTACTGGTTTGCTGCAAATTGCTTTTACTATGTTTAGATATGGGCCTCGAATTGCTGATCTTTCCAAAACTTTTAGCATGAAAGGATGCTGAATTTTGTCAAATGCTTTTTGAGCATCTAATGAAATGACCATGTGTTTTTTTTTTTCTTTGAGATTGTTTATGTAGTGGATTACATTGATGAACTTCCTTATATTGAACCACCCGTGCATCCTGGGAATGAAGCCTTCTTGATCTTGGTGTATGATCTTTTTGATGTGTTCTTGGATTCAGTTGGCAAGCATTTTATTGAGTATTTTTGCATCGTTATTCATAAGAGAAATTGGTCAAAAATTCTCTTTCTTTGTTGCATCTTTGTGTGATTTTGGTATCAGCGTAATTGTGGCTTCATAGAACGAGTTGTGTAGTGTTTCTTCTGTTTCTAATTTATGGAATAGTTTTAAGAGTATTGGTGTTAGATCTTCTTTGAAAGTTTGATAGAATTCTACACTAAAACATCTGATCCTGTGCTTTTTTTGGTTGGAAGACTTCCAATGACCACTTCTATTTTTTCAGAGATCATGGGACTGTTTAGATGTTCTATTTAATTTTCTAATTTTAGATGTTCCTGATTTAATTTTGGTATTTGGCAGTGGAAATTGTCCATTTCCTCCAGATTTTCAAGTTGTGTCGAATATAGGCTTTTGTTGTAGGATCTGATGATTTTTTGAATTTCCGCAGTTTCTGCTGTTTTATCTCCCTTTTCATTTCTGATTTTGTTAATTTGGATACTGTCTCTGTGCCCTCTGGCTAGTCTGGCTAAGGGTTTATCTATCTTGTTGATTTTCTCAAAGAACCAACTCCTATATATTGATTCTTTGTATGGTTCTATTTTTTCTATTTGATTGATTTCAGCCCTGAGTTTGTTGATTTCCTGCATTCTACACCTCTTGGGTGTATTTGTTTGTTTTTGTTCCAGGGCTTTCAGGTGTACCATTAAGTTGCTAGTGTATTCTCTCTCCCGTTTCTTTTTGGAGGCACTCAGGGCTATGAATTTTCCTCTTAGCACCGCTTTCATTGTGTCCCAAATATTAGGGCATATTGTGCCTTCATTTTCATTAATTTTCTTTTAATTTTATTTTCTAAGTTTTTTATTTACATTCAAAATCATTTCCCCTTTCCCGTTTCCTCCCTCCCCGAAAGTCCCTTAAGCCTCCTTGGCTCCCTCTTTTCCCATTCAACCCTCTCTTGCTTCTCTGTCCTGGCATTCCCCTGCATCCATTCTTTCTAGGACCAAGGATCTCTCCTTCCATTTTCTTGGAAATCTATTGATATAAAAAATCTTTCATTTCTTTCTTTATTTCTTCCTTGACCAAGTTATCATTGAGGAGAGAATTGTTCAGCTTCCACGTGTATGTGGGCTTTCTGTTGTTTTTGTTGCTATTGAAGACCACACTTATTCCATAGTGATCTGATAGGAGGCATGGGATTAGTTCGATCTTCTTATATCTGTTAAGGTCTGTTTTGTGACCAATTATATGGTCAATTTTGGAGAAGGTACCCTGGGGTGCTGAGAAGAAGGTATGTTCTTTTGCTTTAGGATGAAATGTTTTATATATATATATATATATATATATATATATATATATATATATATATATATATCTGTTAGATCCATTTGGTCCAAAGCTTCAATTAGTTTTACTGTGTCCTTGTTTAGTTTCTTCTTTCCTGATCAGTCCAATGCAGAGAGTGGGGTGTTGAAGTCACTCACAATTACTGTGTGAGGTGCAATGTGTGCTTTGAGCTTTAGTAAAATTTCTTTTATGATTGGGGGTGCCCTTGCGTTTGGAGCATAGATGTTCACAGTTGAGAGTTCTCCTTGGTGGATTTTTCCTTTGACCAGTAGGTAGTGACTTTCCGTGTCTTTTTTGATGACTTTAGGTTGAAAGTCAATTTTATCCAATATTAGGATGTCTATTATGGCTCGTTTTCTGGGACCATTTGCTTGTAAGATTGTTTTCCAGCCTTTTAATCTGAGGTAGTGTTTGACTTTGTCCATGAGGTGCATTTCCTGCATGCAACAAAATGCTGGGTCCTGTTTATGTATCCAGTCTTTTAGTCTATGTATTTTTATTAGGCAATTGAGACCATTGATGTTAAGAGAGATTAAGGGATAGTGATTATTGCTTCCTGCTATTTTTATGCTATCTTTATGTTTGAGTGGTTATCTACTTTTGGGTTTGATGAAAGAAAGTTACTATCCCATTTTTTCCAGGGTGTAGTTTTCCTCCTTCTATTGCCGGTTTCCATCTGTTATCCTTTGTAGGGCTGGGTTTGTGGAAAGATATTGTGGAAATTTGGTTTTATCATGGAATATCTTGGTCTCTCCATCTATGGTGATTGAGAGTTTTGCTGGGTATAGTAGTCTGGGCTGGCATTTGTGTTCTCTTAGAGTCTGTATTAGATCTACCCAGGATCTTCTGGCTTTCTTAATCTCTGGTGAGAAGTCTGATGTAATTCGGATAGGTCTTTCTTTATATGTTACTTGGCCTTTTTCTCTTACTGCTTTTAATATTCTTTCTTTGTTTAGTATATTTGGTGTTTTGATTATTACGTGACGGGAGATATTTCTGTTCTGGTCCAGTCTGTTTGATGTTCTGTAGGCTTCTTGTATGTTCATGGGCATCTCTCTCTTTAGGCTAGGCAAGTTTTCTTCCATAATTTTGTTGAAGATATTTACTGGCCCTTTATGTTGCAAATCTTCACTCTTATCTGTACCTATAATCCTTAGGTTTGGCCTTCTCATTGTGTCCTGGATTTCCTGGATGTTTTGGGTTAGAAGTTTTTTTGCATTTTCCATTTTCTTTGACTGTTGAATAGACGCTTTCTATGGTATCTTCAGCATCTGAGATTCTTTCTTCCATCTCTTGTATTCTATTGTTGAAGTTTGCATCTATGACCCCTGATTTCTTCCCAAGGTTTTCTGTCTCCAAAGTTGCCTCCCTATGTGATTTCTTAGTTGTTTCTACTTCCTTTTTTAGATCTTGGATGGATTTGCTCAGTTCCTTCACTTGTTTGTTTGTGTTTTCCTGTTTTTCTTTAAGATATTTTTTTGTTTCCTCTTTCAGGACTTCTGCCTGTTGACCCAAGTTCTCCTGTATTTCTTTAAGTGATTTTTGTGTTTCCTCTTTATGGGCTCCCCTCTGTTGACCCATATTCTCTTGCATTTCTTTAAGCAATTTTTGTGTTTCCTTTGTAAGGGCTTCTACCCGTTGATTCATGTTCTCCTGTATTTTTTTAAGAGATTTATTTATGTCCCTCTTGAAATCCTCTATTAGTATCATGAGAAGTGACTTTAAATTCAGATCTTGCCTTTCGGGTGTGATGGGGTATCCAGGACTTGCTGCTTTTGGAGAGTTGGATTCAGATGGTGCCATATTGCCTTGATTTCTGTTAGTAACATTTCTATGTTTGCCTTTTGCCATCTGGTTTTCTCTGGTGTAAGCTGGTCCTGCTGTCACTGGCCTGTGCTTGAATCTCCTGTGAGCCTGCAAGGCTATTTCTTCACCCCTGGATGACCGCGTTTCCCCTGGCACTGATTGCTGAGGGACTGCCCTGCTCCTGAGTGTGGAGTCCTGGTGTGTCTTTCCCAAAGTGATGTTATACTTGGGATATCTCTGTGTATCTGGAGTCTCTATGTGTTCATCACCTGAGCAAAGGTGGTGGGGGCTGCTGTGCTCCCTCCAGGTGCGGGTCACTCTGCGGGGCAGATGTCCCATATCAGAGCGGGTGGGCAGATGACCACAGAGCTGCCCAGCTCTTGTGCACAGGCAGCGCCTTAGCTGGCTGTGTTCCAAGCGATGTTATGGTCGGTTATCTCTGCACCTGGAGACCCTGTTTGCTCTATTGCCAGCGCAAAGATGTCGGAGGGTACTGTGCTCCCTCCAGGCGCGGGTCACTCTGCAGGGCGAATGTCCCATAGCAGAGCTGGCAACCATACGACCACAGAGCTGCCCTGTTCTTGGGCGCAGATGGAACCCTAGCAGGCTGTGTCCCAAGCGATCTTATACTTGGGAAATCCCTGCGTACCTGGAGCCTCTGTGTAATCTATCACCCGAGCAAAGGTGACAGAGGGGAGGCTGCTCTATGATTTAATTTTTGATGTAAGCAATTCAGTGACCTTTATTACAGTCACAAAGTTCTGTATCAAGATCACCATGTAATTATAGGACATTTTAATCACACTAAAAAGAAATTCCATTCCTGGTAGTGTCATTTTTCATAAGTTCATCCCCACCCCTAGAAAATATTAACTTAATTTTTCCTTCTTTGTCTTTTGCAATCATGGAGCTTCATATAAATGAAACATACTAGGTTCTATGTTTGACTTTCTTTCATTTAATGAAAGCTTTGGGTTTTTCTCCTTGAATATAGAATATGCTGTATCATCTATCTATCTATCTATCTATCTATCTATCTATCTATCTATCTATCTATCTGTCTATCTACCTATCTGTCATCTATCTATCTATCTATCTATCTATCTATCTATCTATCTATCTATCTATCTATCTATAGTGATTCTTGTACAGAGGGGAAGGAGTGAATGTCTAATGTTTCAGCATTCGATCAGAGTTGCCTCTTTTCATGTGTGCTAAGCTCTTGGAAAGGGGAACAAAAGAAAATATCTTTGGTGCCTTCCTGAAAAAAAAGTAAAAATCCATTTCCCTAGAGCCAGAGGAGTGAGCCTAGTTGCATTCAGTGCCCCAGAAAAGGACCCAGGTGTAGACAGTAGCAATACACTTTTTTGAAGGACATGATATCCTTATTGGTACTTAGTATTATAACAGTTAATTGGCAGACCTGATTACAATAGCTACTAATTCATGAAATATATGATTTCTGATTTTAAGTTACTTGACTTCAGCAAGAATCCTGACAGATTGGGTTAATCTTAACCCCAACTCTACATACTTCCTCTCAGTAAATTCTGTATACTGACCTCTATTTTGCTACCTAACTGTACATCTTCACCTATTTCTGCTATATTTGGAATGGAGAATTTAGTGGTCTGTATTCTCATACTGAGATATTTCCTGAATAAAATCCTTAGCTAACACCCAGTATTGTTTTCATTTAACACAGATAAACTTGTAAGTAACTTAATACATATTTGGCAAATTTTATTCATTATATCCTTAATCCATAGAATTAAGTGTTATTAGAGAGCCAATATGATTCCTTGGCCTTGTCACATTGTACTTACCAAACTATATTCGCTTTTGAGGATGTTCATGGTTCATGCTTTAAATATTAGGTAAGGGAAGATGTGAAGTTCAGAAAAGAGAGGATCTTCCTTCAGTAAACACTGTTTGGAAATTGGTAAATAGCTAAACGATATTGCTTAAACCCAGAGATATGAAGCACAGGGGTGTGTGTGTGTGTGTGTGTGTGTGTGTGTGTGTGTGTGTGTGTTCCTTATCTGTTTCCTTTTTCGTAGGTTTGATTCACCAAGGCTCTAGTAAACCCTATCAGTGCTTCTCTCATACTGGGAAGTAGAGTGCCTGAGAATCAGCAAGGGTCATGAACTGTCCCAGCTCAAAATTGTGTAGACAGATATGCAAGCGCTCTTCTCTTGCCGTGACTAATTATAGATCAGGTTCCACAATGGTACAGTAATCAAAATCTTAACATGGAATAAAAATTTGATCAGCAACATAGAAAAGTTATAAGTCTAACATTATAGCACTTTTTCAAGACCAGCTTTCCATTGACTATCAAATAAGACCTTTCTGCTTGAAGACTGTTTCTAGGAATTAGAGAAACAAATATTGTGATCAAAGATCTCTGATGCTTCAGGTCCAGTTATGGTATGTGTAAACTGTCAGAATGCAATTTCTATAATGTGTTTGGGCCCCTGTTTTCTCACTTGCTTGATGGGACCTCTGAGAAAGGTGACTAGTCTATATTCATCAAACATAACTGAGAACCTTGCAGACACCACCCGAGAACTGAGCACAGTTATGTGCAGTTGTGATAACAGTTTGACCAGAAGAGAAACAATAAATAAATTAGGAAATGAATCACTTCATTGCTAACTTTGCAAATAGATGTCTTAAAAGTAATAAAACAGGGATTTGGAGCAATGGCTGTAGTGTTCACTATCTAATGAGATAAGGAATCTAGTAGTGCTTCTGAGAATTTGGGATAAGAAGTTACTTAATATGTAATTTCTTCCTTTCAGCCATTTAAGTAATAGTGTCCCTGATGTTACCATGTCATAAAGTATTTAATAGAGTGAGTATGTCCGATGATGCTGAAGGAGGTGAAAAAATTTGGTGATTAAATCGTTACTGATTAACATTGAACCAGTGGTAACTGTTGTTACTTCAATTTGATATATATGAGCCTTAACTCATATCTTATAAAAGTAAAGGAGAACTATATCAATAGGAGACGATAAATATATCAAAGGTAACAACATACACACAGCAACACACACACTCACACACACAAACACACATACACACACACACACACACCTGAATAAAGTTTCATTTAAAATCACTAGTCTCATTAATGTTTTTGGCAACAATTTAGTTTGTCAGCTATTTTCTTCAATTAAAAACACATACTGGTATGTTACAGAGTGTCTCCATGGAGGTTATTTACATTTTATTGCACAGATTGAAGCTAAGACAGATTTCCCTAAGACAAAAGGGACCATTTTAAGGTATTGCTTATATCTATTAAGGGAAATAGAGTAGTTATTACAGTTGAAGTGCAATTAAATTCCTCTTCATTTATATAATACATAGAGCAAAATGTTTTCTGTCCTAAAAATAAAAAATAAAAGTGTATTCACAACATGAAATTTGCCAAAATCATCTTTAAATGTTAGTATAAGAAAACAGGAAACAGTATATAGTCTATATAAGCAGGATACTAAAGAAAGGGGACACTCAAAGACTGATGGCTGACCCACACACAGAGCATGGCCTTAGGAAACTGAAAAGGCATATTTTTTTGTGAGTGTTTCAGAAATTCATACATACTTATATGTTTTGATCAAAACCACCTTACATTTTCTCTGCCCCTATTCCTCTCCTAATCCTACTATCAATTTTTCTCTCAAATTGAAGGACCTTTTACTTTTTCAAACTCACTGGGTCTTTTTAACACCGCCTCTATCTACATAGGCATAGGACCATCTGAAGGAGCATGGGTAGTCTCTCAGAGACTGAATCCCTAAAGAAAAGTACCATTTCCCCCTCAACAGACATCAATGACCAATAGCTCCTCGGATAGCAGTGTCTCTGTGCTGGAATTTTGTGTAGCTTGATCTTTTGCAGGACTTGTATGTATAGTCATAGCCACGGTGAGTTCATTTGTGTGGTAGAAATAGCCCGGTCCTTTGCAACAAATGCAGTTTTACTGATTTGTACTCTACCTCTTGATTTTATGATCTTTCTTCTCTATCTACACCTTTGGAGGGAGGGGCTATGATGTGGTTGTCTCATTTAAATCTCAGCATGCCATAGTTCCATTTTTTCTACATGTTTCGTAGTTGTGACTCTGTATTAATCACCATATAGTGAGAAAAGAAACTTGTCTGATGAGGGCTCAGAACTTAGGGGTCAGGGTCAGTGTTAGTTACAAGCACACCCATGTTTCTCAATCCTCAGGATACAAATATAAAAACAACTTAACTGGACCCTAGTCAATTCATTTAAATTGTACGTGACAGAAACACATGGATTCCAAACTTTTGTCTCTGTTTATTTCATTGGTTGATTTTTGACTTTTGTTTTGTTTTTGTTTTTGATATAAAAAGGATAGTGACTGTGCCAAGTAAGAAAGAGATGAGCACAAGAAGATACAAGGGTAAAAACTGAAGTGTAAATACACAGAAGGAATGTTAAGTTTACATTGCCCATGAATAGCGCCCTAAGTAACATTATCTTCAATTCAGATTTCTGGAGGTAGATTACAGGGATAAATGAGTTTGAAGTTAAAACAGATTCCAGCATGTATGCACATGTATGTGAACTTCTCATATATGGTACTCAGATCATAAGTAAACAGGCACTCTCCAGAGGGAGGAGATTGGGTGACCCTCTAGAATGTACCAGAGACCTGGGAGGTGAGAGACTCTCAGGACTCGAAGAGAGGGACATTAGATGAAGCACCCTACAGTGGAGAGAGGGAACTTGTAGAGCCTACCTCCAGTAGAAAGACAGGGCATCAAGTGGAAGGATGGGGTTGCCATCCTACAGTCAAAGCTCTGACCCAGAAATTGTTCCTGTCTGAAAGAACTGTAGGGTCAAAATGGAGAAAAGCCTGAGAGAAAGGATGTCCAGTGACAGGCCCAAATTGGGATCCATCTCAAGGGGAGGCTCCAAGGAATGACAATATAACTGAGGCTATGTTGCACTTACAAACAGGAGCCTAGCATGACTGTCCTCCAAAAGGCTCAACAAGCAGCTGAAAGAGTCAGATGCAGATATTTACACCCAACCAATGGACAAAAGCTGGTGACCTCTGTTGTTGAATTGGGGACAAGCTGGAAGAGGCTGTGGAGGAGGGTGACCCTATAAGAAGACCAGCAGTCTCAACTAATTTGGACCCCTGAGACTGTTCAGACACTGGACCACCAACCAGACAGCATACACCAGCTGATATGAGGCCCCCAACACATATACAACAGATGACTTCCAGGTCTTGACTCAGTGAGAGAAGATGCACCTAACCCTCAAGAGACTTGAGGCCCCAGGGAGTGGGGAGGTCTAGTAGGGTTGGGGTAGGGTGTAGGGACATCCTCTTGGAGACAGGTAGGGGTTGAGGGGAGAAGGTAAGGGATGTGAAACAGTCAGAGGGCAAACCAGGAAGGGTATAAAGACTGGCCTATAAAAAAAGAGTTAAAGAGTAATTTGAAAATAAAAAGCCCTATAAACACACACACACACACACACACACACACACACACACACACACACACACTCTAAATAAACAAATAAGGATACAGAAGCCTATATTAGTAAGAATTCAGAAACTACTGACATACAGTGTTCTAGGATTAGGCAATTTTTAACTTTTGTTTGGAAAGAGACATTTTATAATTCTTTTTAAAACATTTTTTTTCATTTTTTGAGATTATGTTGTAATTCTGTTACTGCTTCCTCCCCTTTCCTACCTCTAAAACCTCCATACATTTCTCCTTGATCTCTTTCCATTCGCATATTCTTTGTTTCATTAATTATTGTTTCATACCTATGTGTTCATATTTATAAATATATAAATACAGCCAGCTCAGGCTACATAATATTACTTTATGTAAATTCTCAGGGCTGATCATTTGGTATTGGGTGACCAACTGTAGTGATCTTTCCTGGAGAAGACTGTCTCCCAGTCTTAGCATTTCCTAGTTGCATATAGTTCTTTGTGTGGGGCTAAGCATTGTGAACTTTCTCCATGAATGTTAGCATGCCTGTTGGTATTGTCCTTGTTTACCTCATGTTTAACTCTCATGTAGGTGAAGCTTCCTAGATGTAGCTCCTGAATTTTCTAGGAGACAAAAATCTCACAGAAAACTCCCTGATCCTCTGGCTCCTACAACCTTTTTATTCCTTTATCTGCAAAGATCCCTAAGAACTAGGTGCAGAAATTGTGTTGCAAATATTCCAGTCAAGACTGGGATCTACAACTCTGTAGTTTGGTTGATCTTGGTTTTCTGTAATGATCTCTGTCAGTTGTAATGAGAAGTCTCCTTGTTGAGGAATGAAGACTAAACATATTTGAGTATAAGGATAAATTTTTAGAATGTTGCTTTAGGTTATGTTGGTTTAGTAAAGTATAGGGTATAGATTCCCCTTCGAGATGCTTAACTTCACTAGCTGAGAGTAGTTGCCTAGATTTCTAGTACAAGCAATGATTTCTCTGTTGTTGAACTGATCCTAAGTCCAATTAGAGAATTTTTGGTTACTGTCAAGCTATGTGTAACATTACTGTATCCTTAGGGTTATCATTCCACGATGGCCATTGTTATGGCTAATAGGGATCACAGCTAGGTAGTGTTGATCATTGCTTCCCTAAATTGTAATTGCATGATACCTTCTGGAGCTATAAATGCTAGCCCTCTGGCAGGTGGCTTTCAAATCTGTTCCAGGTTAGGGTCCTCTGTGACCTGTTTTTGAAGTGCATAGGTTTTTCAATAACAGAGATCTTACCTTCACCTTTTAAGGAGAATAAAGGGTAATAACAATAGTTTACACTGTTTTGGGAGTCTCATGGACAACTCTGATGAACAACTCAAAAGAGTCTTTCTCCTGACTGGTGTTGGGTTTTATGTTAGATGGTCTTTGGCTCTAGGACAGAGCATTGTCAACTCAGACGAGAAAAATCTCATTTAAACTACATATGTACATTTATAACTTAACTTAACATGTATTATAGGTATTTGTAGGTGGATAATTAATTGTCTGAATTCTTATAACTTTTTCAGATACCCTTACCGATGCTTTACACTCCTTGTTTTTTCCTGTGTATATATTTCACTCCATTTCCATAATTAAAATCCCCTATATTATTCTTTTTAAAGACTTATTTAATGCTGATGTATTGTAAAAGTTTGCATATTCTGCATCACTTAAGTTTCAAGGACATAACTTTGCGATCAGGGTCATGTAATGGAAATTTGCAAAACTTGGCATCATGCAGCTGTAAGAATGAAAAAAAAGTTTTATTGTAGTAATCTATCAAGAAAATTTATGCACATTTGACCCCTTCCGAGGTGCTCAGTCACCTCGGGAATTTAATTGTGACTCTTTTGTTAATCTTTGATGTTTCCTTGGCTTTGTTCCTTGGTCTTCCTAGAGTGCTGTTGATGGGAAGTCCCTGAGCAAAACATATTGGGGCAGAGTATGCTTCTGACAAGAGTGCTTTCAAATGTTGACCACATTCAACAAAGGTCTTTAACTGAAAACTGAAGAGACTGAGTTGCCTATGGGAACCTTCTAAAGCCTCCATCTGCTGGCTACTTCTCAAGACCCCTTGGGAGCTCCCTGCACAATGAATGGTGTTCAGCTGAGTTAACATACTTTGTACAGCCCTATGTGAACTATACCTGTCCCTTTCCCTCATCACTTCCATCCACTCACCACTTGCTCCCACAAAGATCAATTGTTCTGTCCCTTGTAACCACTGGCCTCACCCTACAAAGCTACCTTACTTTCTTGACTCTGAATCCTTTTTCCCCTCTCCAAAATTCCCTGATGACTTGCTCCATCTTTGTCGGAATACTGATTTCATGTTTTTTTTTTGCCACACAAAAATTATTTCTTTTGTTTTCTGATTTAAAAACTCTTCTCAGTCAATACTTTGCAGTTTGATGCACAAAAGCGTTGGTAAAACTTCAGAGCTTTGATTTACAACATTTTCTTTTTAGTGTATATCCTTGTGAGCCCATAACTGTCTTTTTCTTGAAATAATATGTGTAAGATTAATCGAATCAGTAAAAATACTGTTCAGGCTAGAACACATCAAAGGGTCTTCCTCACTGTTTAACAAGAAACATTCTCTTTGACAGACTTGTTTACATCTCAAATCTGCTGGATCACACACAACAGGCAACTTTCTCTGTTTCTCACATACACACATACCAAACTGTATTAAGGATCAAATTATGGTAGCATGAAATTTACTGCATTGGTTGTCAGAAATAGTCAGCTTCAAATTCTTCCTAATTTGCTATGGGTTATCCCCAGAGGGTGTCTGAGGGATTGAATTACTAAACCAACATTTATCAATTGTTTACTGTTTTCCCCTTCTTACTTTTTGTCCTACTAATTTAAGTTAAACCTATGAAAGCTTTCCTGGCCTCATGTCTGTCTGGAAAGCTGATGCCCCAAGTTTAAATTTCACATATTTCTAAGTTTCTTGTCCTTGGAAGTACATAAACATAGCCAAGTTTCATCAAGAATAAACAATGCAGGCAAGACAGCTCTCCCTCCATTACTTTGGTATTTTTGTCTGCTAGGTCTGTATGTTATAGACACTTCTCTGTAAAACTCTGCTCCAGGATATCATTCTTTCATCCAGTATATCTCCTAGGAGCATCAATTCTGGAACATGTCATTCCAGTTACTCCCAGAATTCCTTCTTTTAGAGACATAGGAAACCAACCCTACTATTCATTTAAAAATGGACTTATATGAATATTCATTACATCTCCAGTCAATTTCTCTTTATCTTGCTCCATGCTACTGAATTTCTTTATCTTTTCACATTAATAAAACAGACATCAAGTATAAAATGCTGGTAACCATATTGCATAAGGACTGTAGAAAGGAAAACTTGGCTTGAAAAGTACTTTTAATTTGTTTTTTCTTTCAATATGGTATGCTGAAACACTTAGAGGACACAGAAATGCAAAGGTTTAAAAGTGAAGTAAAATTTTATTCTGTTTCAGAATCTTCTGTTTCAGAGTCTTCTCTGTAGGAAAACTGTAACCCCAATCCCAATTAAAATAATCAACATTAATCACTTTACACACTGGTTTAGGGAGTTAAAGACATTTAAAATCTTTTCTTTCAGCAGATACACAGTCCACTATTGATATGAATGCCTTTCATATTACAGTAACCATGCCCAGGAAGAGATTTCCACGGTGTACTATTTTACTGAGTGAAACTCATCTCATTTGAGCAACATGTCCTACTCCCTGTCAGTTCCTCTGAGCCTTCAACATCCACTTATTTATTTATATAAGTTAAAATTTTGCAGATTTTGCAGATAAGCTGACTTTTGGTGATTGTGGTATTTTTCAGTACCCCCACCCCTAAAGAAAAGATGGTATGCTGTCTAGTCTTAAGTGCATGAGAGCTTTGATGTATTTTATAGATAAAATATGCATGTTAGATAATCCTTTAGATATGAGATAGAGTGATATTAACTGTTGCTGTTATGAATTAACTGTTGATGAATCCATAATCTATATTCAAATAAGATTTCTTTAAACAGAGCACATTTAAAACAAAATTATGTATTAACTGGTTGATGAAATCATGACCAGAGTACCTTCGCATTCCTAAGTCAGTATTTCTCCCAAGAGGAATGATTTAATATTTCTAATTCATGTTTCTTGAGACTTTACAGGACCTCATTCTCCCTGAAGTTTATGCATATCTCATTAAATCAACTCATGTAATCACTTTTGTATCAGTTTAAGTAAATTAACCTTCTCTGATACAGCCTAGTAACTGAAAAAAAATTCATCCCAAGGAAAAGAAGGATTGAATGATAATTATACTGCAAGACCCAGTAAGTGACAAACTGATAAAAGTCGATTCACATATTCAATTGTAGTAAGAACTTTTGGTTAACTTCTTATTAAAATGTGAATACATTCTAATTTTGTAAGATTTGACTCATTTGCTCTTTCACCTCCAAATAAGATTGACATGACGTATTATTTTATATGTAAATTCAAAATCACTAGGAGAACCCGATGATGACTGGCAGTCTAAATTGAAGTGCTACCTTTGGGGATTAGCAAATGATAGCTGTGCATATTCATCATTTATAAGTCATGGGTAAACATATTTGGTATGTATATGGTAGCAAAAACTTTCATTAATGGAAGAAGAGGATTTGGAACACTAAAACACTATGTTCGCAGAGAAGAAAAATATTTTTTTTATATTCAGAGAACTTCTGATTACTATTTTTAGCTCTTAGGTATATGTTGGGAAATGAAACAACTTGTGCTGTTAAGCTCACTGGCTTTTGACCTTCTGGGAATGTTAATCTTGGTACTGATATCAGTCTATGGGAACTGGTATGATTTTTCCTGTATTTTCTTCTGATTTGCAATTCTGTCCTTTCGTCTCATATGCCAATTATGGCTAAATTGTGTCAACTCATCTCTGAGTATATTTTTAATAAAGAAAAAGTTTTTAAATTCCTCAGATGGAACTTACAAACTTTTCAAGTCACCAGATGAAGCTAATTGATCAACACAGAACACGAGTGCTATATTGATTCACCCTCTGCAGGAAATTGTAATTGCTCAAGAGTAGCCTAGCAAAACTCCCAGTGTAACACATTTACATGGAGCACTGTGAGATGGATTTCCATTTTTTAACAACTTTGGGAAGCATGCAGATGTGTTCTTTACCATCACTATCTTTTCTCCACTATCCATTCATTCTATCATAGAGACATCTCATCTGATGTGGAAGTTTAATTGTTTACCATTATGTAATCAGGGCATTAGATGAAACTTCCTTTGTAGGACAGTTTTAACATATTGAGAGATAGTAATTTTTTTAAATTCATTCTTATAGGAAAATGTCTTCAGATTTTAATTCATAGATTGCTCTTTATCCTAATACTCTAAATTAGTAGACTGATTTGGACAAAGGAACAGGTTTTTCAGGGTTTCTTGATTGCAGTGAATTAACATAGTTCAAGGAACTGTTAGGTAGTTCAGTTTATGAACCATACAGACTTTTAAAAGGAAGAGTGCTGCGGTCAGTGAAGAGAACAGGTTTGCATCCTGAGGCTAAAGATCACAGGTCAGATTAATTTTTAACACAGGCCTTTTTGCAGCTTCTGAACTTTATGAGACCTGACTTGACAATTGTATTTGCTTCCCTCTCTGCTGACATGACCATGCATATTTATTTACCTCTTCCAGATCTCCGTATTCAAGTTCTGTCTTGTTCAGCTAAGAGAAGCAATGATGGATAAGAAGATCAGAGATCAATAAAGAAAAATCTGCACTCTCTTCCTTTTGGGAACTCTTCTCTTTACTGTGGTTCTAAACTTCTATCACTCTGACTAGAAACTCCTCCTCTGTGATCCAGCTCTTCTTGGACCCTGTAAAATTGTTTCCTTCTTTTGCTCTTGTAGGTCTATGATCACTGTCCTTCTGTCAGCTCTCTTCTCTGTGTGCCTTAACTTGTTATTATTAGGCAAATAGAAGTTTGGTAGATTAAAAAACATTCCCTATGTGCTGGATAGCTTTATATCGACTTGACACATGCTAAGGTCAATAACCTCAATTATAAAAATGCCTCCATAAGATCTTGTGATAAGCAAGTCTGTATGTCATTTTCTTAATTAGTGATTGATGTAGAAGGGCCCAGTCCCTTGTGGGTGGTACGATCCCCGGGCTGCTGGTCCTGTCTTCTATAAGAAAATAGGCTGAGCAAACCACGAGGAGCACCCAGTACGTACTACCCATCCATGGATTCAGTTCCTGCCTCTAGATTTCTGGTCTGATCCCTAGCTGGGGGTGGTGGTACACTCCTTTTTTCCCACTATTCCTAAATCAAACAGTATTTAACTCTTGAACTGGATAAAATATAATTCCAATTTCCAAAAAAATTTGAGTCCTGTGAGGAATTAGGTATAAAGGGACAATCAATTCAACTACTGATGTGAAAGGACTTTAAAAACCTACATACTCTTAATGGGCATTGTTAAAAATAATCATGAGAATGTATCTTACCTTCTTTCAAAAGAATTATTCAGATTAAAACATAAAAAAAATCCAAAAAACAAAAAACCTGGACCAGACAGCTTATCTCCAATTTGGGTTAATGTACTAGACATCTGTGTAGATCAAACCAGCTAGATAACCTCTAATTCCTGATCTCTTCCTCTTTTGCTGTATATTTTAGCCAGGCACAGTTTGTTAGCTGATCAGAGACATTTATTATAGGTTTGTACTAAGATGCTTGTACTGCATTTCACATCAAAGCTGGGTCAGAGTGTTCAATAAATTGATTTTTCTGTCCCTTCCATTTCACATTCTACAACTTTGCTATAACGGAATCCATGCAGCTTCCATTGTGAGGTGGGAAAACCTGAATCCTGACTAAAAGTAGCAGACTTCTGAAATTTCTTGAAGTGGTGTGTTGATTTCTTCTACGTGCAGTACAGAGGGGAGGATGCATCTGGTTCATCCAATTTAGACACTTAAAAGTCAAATCCCAATTCTGCTTTTCAAAACCATCTGGGCTGCTTTTCATTCTTTAAGCCCAGGGGCCCTCAGTGAAATCAATGGTGTTGGCAGAAAATATCTAAAGAAGTGGGGTTAGCTGCTTGTTTGCAAGACAATTTTCTTTAGACCTATGCATAAGAGAAACAGATTTTCCGGTGATAGTCCTATACTTGCAAAGAAAGAATCATTGACAACATCTATGAAATGCTTAGGATTTATTGAGAGGTTCAAATGTGTCAAATGTGCTTTAAAAGTTGCATAAAGGCTGGTACATATATAAGTATCCTTTCTATAAGTTATAATTGACTTCTGAATTAAGAGATTATTGGTAGGTAAAATATTGATATACAATATTCTTCATCTTTCAGTGTCAGAAAATAGGGACATTCTAGAAGCTCACACTGGTAAATTGAAAGCTCAAAAGTGGTTTGATAAATGTTGTTATTCCCAAATAGGATTTGAAGATGACTACAGTGACAAGAAATACGGCTTCATAAGAGTCAATGTCTAGTATAATACAATCCTACGACATGATGCTGCCCTTATTTGAGCCACTGGAATTTTTTTCCCAGTATAACAATTTTCTAGCCATTGCTATAGCAGCATTTTTACATATTGCATACTCTAATTTCTAATAATCAAAGGTAAACATCTATTTTTGTTTATTTAAGAGCAGAGTAAATCTCATTTTAATCATTACAAAATATCTCCAAGTAAACAAATGGTTATTTTATATGTGCTACTGTTTCCTGCTTACAATGCCCAAATGAATCTCAGCTTCACAGTTCATGTAAATTGAGAAATAACTCCCTCTCAAACTCAGAGCTTTATGGTACCCTTATTTGCAAAGGTCTTATTTCTGATCCTATAACTAATATTGGACTTAACATAAACAGTCTTACTAGGTTTTTATAAGCTGTAGATTTCATAAAACCTGAATCTACCTATGGTGAATGAAAATCTAATTTTCAAACTATGATCCTTGTATAACAGCATAGTCATGACAAAACTGTTGGAAATGCCATTTTAGGACTCTTCCTCTGAATTACTAAGTTGCACACTTGAGAGTAGATAGGTGGAGAGGTGTAGAGATGACAAGCAAACATAATTCCAACAAACTTCTAGAAAATCAGGACTTAGGCTAAAGGTACAAAAAGATGGGAAAATAACCTTGCATGAATTTCTCAGAGTCCCTAAACAAACAAACAACAAACTACTAATGATAGGAGACATATAAGTGAAGTCTGCCCAGAGACCTTTATTAGCCTGCTGAACTACTGCAATAAGTGCTCAGGCTCATTATAATTCTGAGGGCAAGGTAATATCTTCCTCTTTATCATTTATGTGAAAAAAAAGCCTCATCATTTATTTCTGGGATATCTAATGGTTCCTGTCAGACAATCAACCTGGCTCTTTCCCAAGTTGCCCCTTTCATTTCCCAATAGGCTCATGGTCAAAGTGGAACTTAGACAGGAATATATTATGAATATGCTTGGTAACATGGTGTAACTGGCTACAGTCATCGCTATGCTGTGAATTGGCCAACAGCACAGATGAACTACGAGTCCCCATGTAGTTCATCCTAAATGTGATCAAACAGGTACATCTAGGGATTGTTTTGGGCTCCTTCCTTCTTGAAAGGGGCAGCATTTTGTTTATCAAATACACTACTTGGTTATGAGTTCAATGAGTTTGCCTCTGTGGCTCAGCATGCTCGGTCAGAATTACTATTTTCTTCATGCTGTATCTGGTATCATAGAATTTCATGTCATAGCATGGTTCCAGACAAGTCACTAAATTGATAGCCATACTACATAGAGTGGCCATGCTCATGAATGTTACTCATATTGTTCGTCTTCACCACACTGAAGTAGTTTGTTTGACATACAAGTAAAATGACCTGTTGAGAAACCAGTTACAACTGATGACAGTTCATGCAAGGCTTCTTGAAGGATGTGCATCATCTCAAACTGGCATCCTAAATATGGTCCCAGTTTTCCCCTGGGCTAGAGTCTAGATCAGAAACAAAAAGAAGTGATACAAAACATTATTCTCGCGGTGACCTATTAATATTTTTCTTTCTCTTCTTATGGCTTTCTTATACTCTGTTGCTCTATAGATTTTATTTTGAAGGGAAGAATGTTTTCTTCAGGAGATATGGCCATGATTCCATAGAATGGTCTATAATGTGAGTGAATAACTTCCAATCTGTGAAGGACTTGAATCAAACACAAGGACTAAGGATAGGAGAATGCGCCTTCTTTTGCATGTTGGAGGTGGTATCTTTGTTGTTTTCTAGTGCTTGGACTTATGTACAGCTCTGTCTATTCTCAGGTGTTTGGGCTCAGACTGATCCATGCTATCAACTATGCAGGCTTGCTAGCTTTTCAATGAAATATGAAGATTCTAGAAATATGTCAACCTGTAATTGTGTGAATCAAATTCTGATCATAAACATTACAAGCCATTGTCTATCTACCTACCATCTATCTATAATCTACGTATTTATCATCATTATTTATTAACCTAGCCAACTATCCCTTTTTTGCTTCTATTTCTCTGGAGAACTTTCACTAAAATATTCTACAATGTATTCATGAAAATACTTGCTTTTTCAGCTTTTCTTTATGTTTTGTAAAGCTTTAGGATTGTTTGATGTGCCAAAAATTAAAGATATAATTTAGCCTCTGCCCTGTTGTCATGTGATAGGGATACTGCCATGATCATATTTCAGGTGCCCTTAATTCTGAAATATATTTACCTTAGCGATTAATTCTGCTACCTTTGCTCTCAGAACCAAATAATGTTCCTATCTCAATATTACTAATTTGATTTTATTCCCAAGTCTTAATTGTTTTTTGGCCAGGTAACATACATATTTAAACTAAGAATAGACTCTTTGGGAAGTATACTTTTTTTTCTGCCTACCATAAGAATATTGAAGACATTGCACTCTGTCCTTCAAGCAAATCAACAAGAGCTTTCAAAGGGTTTCACGCTTCACCCCAAATTCTTAGAACACAGTACTTTCTCTTGATTTATTTTATCTTTCCTTTGTTGTGAAGTGAAGATCAAAAGATGCCTTGAAGTCCCCTTGTTCTGTTTTTACAACTGTTCTAAAACCAATATGTTCACAAAAGTTATGTTTTGTCCCTAAAAGTAAACAGTTCTTTGGGGCAATCCATAAGCACACTCCCTTTGTATGTAAGTTTCCATTATTTGACAGAATATATTTCTTCATCTGAACTATCTACTTCACTCCTCTAATTTCCCTAAAACTAATTCCTAAGAATTTTCTTAAGTAGGTATAGGCAAATATGCCCAAACAATTGATTCTACCTGAGAAAAACATAGGATCTTTCTCCCAAATGTGTTAACTTACTTCTAGAAACAAGAAATGTACAGGGTACTCTCCAATACCAAATGGAAGTTTTCTCAGCATTAACATTGCAACAAAAGGTATTCATGTCTTATGCTGGGAAAACTCTGCTGGAAAAATTTACTTTGGGTGGGGTACTATCACATATTCCTTTTCTAGATTTTACTGATTTCTGTAAACTCTACTCCAGGAATTTAGAGCCACAAGACTATTCTAGAAATGAAGAGAATTTATAAGATGTACTGCTCAAGTGAATCAGATGATAAAATTAAAACTTTTAAGAATCCTATGAGCAGCAGCTGCCTGGTCAGTTCTAGTCCTAGAATTTTATCTTAAAAAATTTCCCCGAATTATTAAAATATAAATGTAAAGATAAATTACGATACTTAAAATGAGTATAGTATAAAATTTGATATATAATATATATTAAAAAATTGCTGCCGGGCAGTGGTGGTGCACACCTTTAATCCCAGCACTTGGGAGGCAGAGGCAGGCGGATTTCTGAGTTCGAGGCCAGCCTGGTCAACAGAGTGAGTTCCAGGACAGCCAGGGCTATATATACAGAGAAACCCTGTCTCAAACAAATAAAACAAACAAAAAAATTGCTGTTAGTTAACACATTTGTTACCTCCCGCATTTACTGAAGGGGACAATAAGAAACTCATTAAACAGGCAATGAAATATTATTAATTAAAGTAAGAATGATTACAAAATGTTCTATAACTTTCTCATTTCATAACTGAGCTCAAAGTTGAAATATCTGTTTTTATGCCAATACCATAGCATTTTTAATACTATAGCTCTGTAGTATAATTTGAGATGGGGCACTCAGAAAAGAAATGCACCAAAAGAGTCTCGCTGGGTATACAAACCCCTCTTCAGGGCATGCTCAGTCTCAGCAGTAATGGCCAACAGAAAAATGTCAGGTGGGAGGTTCTTTGTGTTATAACGCTTTGTCAGGATAATTTTGAACCTTATAGTCTTTTGCATATACACTATGCTTTCCAGTTTTGTGTTTGTATGGGATTTTTGTGTGAGAATGTGTCTGTGTATCTATATGTACTTCTAGGGCCTTTTCCTTTCCTTATGTATGTTTACTCCTATTCCAGTTTTTAATTTATTATTCTTAGATGCTTGTTTCTTTTTTTCTAATGAAAACCTGGGGGAGAGGAGTGTGGATTTGGGTGGGAGGAAGGATCTTGGAGGATTTGGTAGATGGGAAACTGTACTTAAAATATATTGTATGAAACAACCTATTTTTAGTAAAAAAAAAATATCCAGAATACAAAACAAAAAAAAATTAAATGAAACAAATATGCAAAAACCTCTTTGACAAACATGTACTGATTTCTCGTGATCCTAGCTTCAGTAACTCACATGCAGCCCATAGTGTTGTCCAGGATAGCATTCTGCCTGCACAGATGAGCAATCCCTTGTGAATTCTGTTAATTTAAATATATTTTTATCCATTTATTCTCTGGATTGGGGCTGTTTCCTATCACATTTTCCTGACATATGGTTTAGACTTCAGGAATTCTAGGTGTGGTCTCATTTTTCTTTTTTCTTTTTTTTTAATAGGATATTTTACTTATTTACATTTTAAATGTTATCCCCTTTCTTGGTCTTCTCTCTGCAAACCCTCCATCCCATCCTCCTACCCCTGCTTCTCAGAGGGTGCTCCCCCACCCACCTACCACTCCTACTTCACTGCCCTAGCATTCCTCTACACTAGGGTATCAAGATTTCATGGGACCAAGAACCTTCCCTCCCATTGATGTCAGATAAGACCCCTTTAGCTCCTTTAGTCCTCTTTCTACTCTAGAAGGAGATATTTAAAGATTTTCAAAGATTCATGAGAGACTGTACATTAAAGCTGTGATGACAACTCAAATAAGATTTCCCTAAGTTATCTGAGAACACAGAAGCAATAAGTATGATGCCATATTTGTCTTGAATATTGAATGATATATCGGATCTCTATTACTACATGCAGGACAAAAGTTCTGAATAAGGTGAGTTTATCATTTAATAAAAGTGATAAAAATGATTGAATGAAAATAAGTATCTTTAGGAGTCCTTTGTCTGTCCTTTATGGACTGTAAGGCATTTAGACATTACTTTATGCTTTTAGATACTTTAGTTCTCATTGTAGCATAATAAAAAGCTAGCAAGGCAAATAAAACAATAAAATCCTCAAGTAGTTCAAATATAAGCATAAGATATAAAATAAAAATATGAAAGTTGCATGTTGCCAAAGTCCCACTATGCTTCAGGAGGAAATATTATTCCCTTTGTGCTAGTTCAGGAAGTAAACAACAGCAGGGTTTTAAAGCAAGTGGTATAAATTAATATTATCCTAGAGCTCTACTGTACGTGAAATCAAGATAAAGGCCTGGGGAGAAGAAGCCACTCACTTTTTTTCCTATTCTAATTATCTTCGTTTCAGTGGATTAGAAAATGGTAAATGTAGGAGTCAAGTTGGAGATAGTTCTCAGCTCAATCGCCTGCCAAGTTAAGTCTGATAAATGGCAAGTGTGTATAATTAATACTGTCATTTTTTCCTAGACCAAAGGCCGACTGCAGTAACTATAGATTGTAATTGTCATCGTTGTCACATAAAATGTGCTATTATTAAGTTCAGGCTGAATTTTATCGCTGGGAATGCTCATAAATTGAGCGGTCAGTCATTTAAATTACCAAGAGGAGAGCTGTATGGCTTGCTTTAAAACTACTTCCTAAGACAATGTGTTTGACTTTAGACCTCCAAAAACTAATTGCATTTTTTGAACAGACGTTAGACAGGCAGTAACCTATAAGTGAAGATATTCTGACAGACATGCCATGTATACTTATAAATGTTCATAGGAGTCATCAGTTTTTTTTCCAAAATTTTTGGTGTACAGGAAAGAGAGGAAGAGAAATTAGATATATAAATGGGGGAGATCATTCTGAAAACAAGTTTATGGATTTCTCTAAAATGCCTGCTTTCCATAAGGTGTTGTTGAAAAGTTAAAGAGTAAAGGAAGAAAAGCATGGTAGATTTCTTGTTAATCTATAGAGTAATGATGTGAGAGAAGTTTATGTGTGTAAGAAAAGATAGAAATCAGCTAACAGTAGTAAAAGATTAATAGTAATCACTTGGATAACTGTGAGCATCATATATTAGTTTCTCCACATATTTGAAATAAGCCGAATTAACATAACTCATAGCAAGCATTTTATGTTCCTATTACTCTAATATGAACAGTATTGATAAAATATATGAGTTGTGTTTTGTAGTCCTTGTTGCATTTACCTTTTCCACCATGTGGACATAAAACAATGTATTTTCATATTAAGACATAGAATAAAAGAAAAAATGCATACTCACGCACATATATACAAACATGCACCTCCACATACCAATACAGATACCCTTACCATAGCTGTATTCTATAAAATTATTTAAAATTTATTACTGTATCTTCTTGTGAAGTTTTCATGTATGTCGTATTCTACAGATCACCATAGAAATACGATTTGCTCATATTATCCAACTCAGACCTACTCAGACCATTTTAATCTGTATTAATCTCTTTCCCACAACTTATGACCACAGTATCCTTCATAAAATTATTTATGCAGCAATTAGTGCTAATGGAGACAATTCTGCATATTCAGTCTATCTTTACCTAATAGAAATATAAGTTTTCTGTCATTTGGATTCCTATACCACTTCACTCCTCATTTATAAAACCTAAAGATGGGGTATAGCTCAGCAGTAGCATTCATTCTTAGCATACGGGAAATGTCCTCACAGATTATATTTGCTCTCTAAATCAAATAGAGAGAGATATAGTGTGGTGGTTTGAATAGGAATGTCTTCCATGGACTCAGATATTTGAATACTCTGTCCCAGTTGATGGGCTTCGAGAAATTAGGTTATTGGCTGACATGCCTGTGAAGGTGAGAAGGGTTGTAGTCTGCCATCTCTAAGCTGGAGACCCAGAGCAGCCATTGTGTTAGTCTTCTATCCTGAGGTCCTGTGGAGCTTATCTGAAGTTTGAATTTGAAGATGTGAGAGCTGAGCATTGAGGTCAGCAGAAGAGCAAGGTCTCAGATCCTGCAATATGGCAGAGAACCAGAAAATCCTCCCTTGTCCCTGCTCATTATCTTACTCAGACCTCAGTGAACTGAACACTCACATGGAGGGGGCAATGTTCTTTATATAGGGAATAGTTCCAATTTTAATTTCCCAAAAATGATCCTAGATCTATCCAAGGATAATGTTTAACTATAAACTTAAATATTCTGTGATCCAGCAAGCCTGATGGAGAAAATTAACTGTCACATTATATACATTCTTTGAAGATATGACCCAGTGCCAATAAAGCTGTGCTGCATTTAAGTACACATTTTATCATAATTTTAACAATTCTGTATAATTTTAGAAAGTGTATATAATATAGCCAACCTTGTTTGACTTTGAATTTTATGTTTTAGAAATACAATGTATTATTTTACTTTTTTGTGAGTACATTTGTGTTCTTTTCTTTATTTTAATAATTTCTTTCTTATCACTTTGAACTCTTGTGTACTTTGATTTTGGCAAGTTGCGTTGATTCAGTTAGATCATTATTTAGAAGGGTGAACATAACAGCCATCTAACTCCTGTCAGGAAGATAAGGTATCATCTTGTGACATTCTAATGTGAAATACTAAAGAGGATTAACACTAACAGCTGCTAATCTGAGCGCCTGTGTTTTAGGCTATGGGAGGTAATGGGGTCAGTGTTAAGTCTCACTTAATTATGACAATAGGTCTTCAGAGTCCATAGCTTATCCCTGCTACAGATGTGAAAGTAAAGTCCAATGTGATTTTTTAAAAAAATTCTCAGGAAAACAGTTACCAAATGTTGATGGCATAATATGATGTTTCTTCAACAGTCTGTATCTATCTGCTATATGAGGGTATTGCTTCTGAACTGGCAAGAACACACTGGTACCAAGAAAGAGCTAAGGAATGAAATAGTATGTGAGATTTGGCTGGTGATACGAAATAACTATGCCTAATTCAGGCATAGTTATTAAGCCTGAATTAGGTTACATTTTAAGAATACATGTATATTTTCCTCTTTCTTCATTCAACTTAGCTGGTGTGATTACATATCAAATTGATAGGAAAATGAGACTCTTTTGTCTTGTTATATAACATTCTGAAAAAAAATTAGAGGTCTACAGAAATATTCTCTAGTCTTTTTGTTTAGACAAATTTGGAATGCATAATGTTTATTTTCCCTGAAGTTTATATTAGATTTTTGTAGATAGTGTAGAAATTGTTCTTTGTACAATTTTTTGACAATTGAAAGCCTGGCTGAAGAACTCCCAGTGGGATTTTCTGAATATCTTGCATTCTCTTTCTGGATAAATCAATTTAGGTACTCTATTATCTTCTATAGTTATACTGGCAGCACAGAATTGCTTAAGCATCTCGACTATGGGCATTATTAACATTATTGAGGCAAACAAATACTAACTGAAGAGTCCCAGGGTAGACGTCTTACATTGTAAGGCATACATTCATGTACTTTCAGGGTGTAATGTCTAATAGAGAAGAGGGAAGAGGAAAGTAAAATCTTAAAATGATTGATTGAATACAATCAAAGGAAAACTGTCTCCCATATATATGACTGAATTCTTATGAGAAACTCTCATATCCCTGGGTTGATAAATGGACAAAGCATCACCTAATATTCTCTTTACTGCAGAAGGGAAAGAGGGAGAGTCTCTCGGAGTGGCTGAACCAAACATCTTTTCACATCCTTTCTCATACTCTTGGAGCAGCTTCAGTGGACATCCAGGATTGGGGATATGACTATGGCCTTCCTCAAATCTTTTGTTGATGTCTCCTTTCCTATAACATGAATGAGTGTGTTTATTATGACACAAGGAAGGAAATTCTACAAGTAATCTAGAGGCTATAACTTATGAAAAGACTTCTATGGAAATAGTCTCATATTTGGATGTTGTTCTAAAAACTGAGACAGTTGTGTTTGCTAAGGGAATTTTACTACTCCTTTTTATTTTGCTTTTCAACACCCACTAGTTCTTTCTTAAACTTAAATACTGGTCAATTCAATGTGTTTGTTTACACTGTACATGTACTGCTGCTTATTGTCACAATTTGTCAACATTTTGTCACTGATATTATTTCTACCAAAGATGAGAATAACTCTAACAGTAGTTTGCTTTTGTAAATAAATGTCTTGGAAATAAAGTATTCTAATCTGTGATGCTAAGACAAGTTATTATAATCCAGCATTGGTATGAGATAATAAGAACTTTAGGACTAGTTATCCCATTGTTTGTGATCCTGTGGTTCATGACCCCTTTGGGGATTCTGAGTGACTCTTTCACAGGAGTCGTATATCAGATATTCTGCATATTAGATGTTTATCTTATAATTCATAACAGAAAATTACAGTTAATTGCAAAAATAATTTTATAGTTTTTATAGTCACTATGACATTAAGAACTGTATTAAATGGTAGCATCATTAGGAAGATTGAGAACACTCAGTTATCGTATTGTAGAATTTTGTGATTGTTGATTATTTATCTGACTCTCTGATTCCTTGTTTTTAATATATATTTTACATTTTGAAACATAAAAGTTATCACATACCTCCCAGTTTCTGTGAGTTAGTCTGTTAGAGGTTCTGCATGAATATCAATCTAGAGTTTTGAAATACACTTGTTTTGCATTTGTGTGTACCTGTAGCCTTGCATAGAAAGTCCACCTGCATTAACTGCTTCATTCATGTCACAGAGATGTGTTAAGACAAAGCAGAAGACATTGCCATAGAGATAAGGTACAGAATCCAAGGTTCAGGTCATATGTGAATATACGAAGAAGACAAAACTTCTTTCAGATAAGCTGCAGGCCTAAATACCCTAATAGGTATTTGAGAAGTTACAATATCCTAAAACTTCGTAATCTACTGACTTGCCACTGAATTTGCTCCTGTACAAGATAGAAAATGCCATCTCCATACTCTGGTTTTCATGTGACACTTTCTAACTAGTACTAATCCTATACTCAAAAAAGCAGAAGGTCCTTCAGTAGTGCTGAGAAGCTACAAAGATCTAGTTCTGTTTGAAACTGGTTCTACATGAAGTTAGGTGATTGTTAGTTACTTTGGCTTCAATATTTCTGAGACAACAGCCTATGAAAACTTCTCCATGGCTAAGTACCCCAAACATTACCCTTTTCTATTGTGATATTGTTATTGTTAATACTAATGATTGTGAAATGTGTGTTCATAGTGGAACTAGAATTTCTTCTTAGATGCAGAATAGAATAATTAAATGGTATCATTTAATGATTTAATGGTATCATTTAAGATGGGGCATGAGTCTTCTCCCAGATACTTATAAACCATTTCTCAGAGACCGCAGTGTTTTAAAGGAGAGTTGTTAATATAAATATTCTGATAACACAATAGCAGGCAATTCAGCAAATATTACTTTTCTCGAACAACAGTACCTCTTGGAAATAATACATTTGAGATTTTTTTCAAACTGTATTATGCTAGAGAATCACTTGTTTTGTGTGCTGACTATACAGCATTGCAAATGGGTTATTTGCATGTATGTAATTCTGCCATGATGACAAACATACGTTTGATATTTTAAATCATAATAAAAAATAAATCATAATAAAAACTCTAATAGAGTTAAAATATTAGAATTAATTGCTTATTATGGATTCTGTTTTCATAGGGAGGGTGATATAATCTGCCAATAGAAAGAGACAATTTTCTTATAGAGATAGTGAATCTTAATTGGATGTTTGGTTATAGTTTATAATATATCAAAAGAAAGTAAGAAAAATAATGTTAATATATAATGACTAAGATGGCCTGAGTAATTTTGAGCTTTAGAAAGAACTAAAGCCTCCATGAGTGATATAGTCCGTCATCCTAGCACAATTAATATAAAGAAAAAATGGAAAAGATTAACTCCTATTTCAGATATCTCTGGTTATAGAAAAATTTGGGAAAAAAAAAGACTTCTAATATGATTTAAGTAGCCGGAATTGCTAAATTGAAGCCAGAGTTCCTGAGTTCTACTTAGGTAGAACCAGTTTCAAACAACACTAGCTCTCTGTAGTTTTTCAGCACTATTGTAGGGTCTGGTGCTTTTTCTAGTATAGGATTAGTTCTAGTTAGAAAGTGTCACATGAAAACCAGAGTATGGAGATGCCATTTTCTGTCTTGCACAGGGGCAAATCTCATTCTATCCATGGTATTGAAACATTATGTTTATAACAAGAAAACCAGAACCCAATAAATTAAAACCTAAGTTATATTTGAGCAACTTGAAAGAAAAATGAAATAGAGATTATATAACCTTTCGTAGGTATTGGAATAAGCACACTTATTATGTTGAAGAAATTTAATGATTTTTGATAGACCTATTGTGAACTTACAATAGTGACAAGGAATATCAGATTGAAGGAAAAAGTCCAATGTTAGGCATGATGTGTGCTCAAGAGAATTAGCAGAAGCTCTTCAATCTTTATCTAAACATTCAAATCAGATTCATAAATCTTTTCTATTGTATTTAGGGGAAAACAATGCAAGGTAAGTAGTTCAGCCAGTTGAAAATTACTCAATGATTCCTTACTGCTCTGTATCGATTAGCTAATAGAATTTAAAATATTTTTGAAAGGACATTGTATGTTAAGCAATGAATTTTAGATAGAAAGATGAGTCACAACCCTTATCCTTGAGGACTAAGAGTGGTGTTGATTCACCCAGAATCCAATGCTGTATCAGCTGAGGACAGGTATGTTATGTTTCTGTCTGCAAGCCTAACAGAGTATCATCAATAGTGTCAGGGATTGGTTCTTGCCCATGAGATGGGTCTCAAGTTGGGTCAGTCATTGGTTGGCCATTTCTTCTATCTCTGTTTCATCTTTGTCCCTGCACTTCTTGTAGGCAGGACAAATTTTGGGTCAAAAGTTTTGTGGGTAGGCTAGTGTCCTTATCTCTCCATTGGCAGTCTTGCCTTCTATAGGAGGTCATTTCATATACCCCACTGCTGGGAGTCTTATCTAGAATTAACCTCAGAGCTTCTCTGGAGCCTTCGCCATCCCAGATCTCTGGCATATCCTAGAGATATCCTGACCTTGTGCCCTCCACAGGCCAATTTGCATTCACTCTCCCTGCCCACTCTCTCTATACATAATACATATCTCTTCCCCCCTTCCTCTCCCTACCCCTTCTCCCACAAAGTTCCCTCCCTTCATCTACATCCAATGATAATATTATTTCTTTTTCTGAGTGAGATTCAAGCATTTTTTTTCTTGGGCCCCAATTAGCTTCTTTGGGTCTGTGTATTATAGCATGGGTATCTTGTACTTGATGGATAATATTCACTTACAAGTGAGTATATACCTGTATGTCCTTTTTGGGTCTGGGTAACCTCACTCAGGATGTTATTTTCTAATTACATTAATTTACCTGCAATTTTCTAATGTCTTGTTTTTAGTGGCTTAGTAGTATTCCATTATATAAATGAACCACATTTTCTGTATCCATTCTTCAATTCTTCAGTTGAGGGACATCTGTGTTATTTCCAGTGTCTGGCTCTTATGACTAAAGCTACTGTGAACAGAATGGAGCAAGTATCCTTGTGGTTTGTGAATTATCTTTTGTGTATATTCCCCAGGAATGGTATAGTTGGGTCTTAAGGTAGAACTATTCCCAATTTTCTGAGAAACAACCAAATTGATTTCCAGAGTAGTTTTATAAATTTGCATTTCTAGCAGCAATTGAGGAGTGTTTCCCTTGATCCACATTATTGATAACATATTCTGTTGCTTGAATTTTTGATCTTCACTGTTCTGATAGGTGTAAGGTGGAATCTCAAAATTACTTTGATTTGCATTTCCCTAATGACTAAGGATGTTGAACCTTTCTTTGTTTCATGGCATTAGAGATTCCTCTGTTAAGAATTCTGCTTAGCTCTGTACTGTATTTTTCAACTGGGTAACTTGGGTTGTTGGCACTTATCTTCTTGAGTTCTATATACTGTTTGGATATTAGCCTTCTGTCAGATGTAGGGTTGGCAAAAATCTTTTCCCATTACATAGGCTGATGCTTTGTCCTATTGATGGTGTCCTTTGCCTTATAGAAGCTTTTCAGTTTCATGAGGTCCCATGCAGTAATTGTTGATCGTTAGTACCTAAGCCACTGGCATATTGTTTAAGAAGTTGTCTTCTCGATGGATGAGTTCAAGGCTATTCCCCAGTTTTTCCTTTCTTAGATTTAGTGTATCTGTCTTTATGTTGCGGTTTTTGATCCCACTTGGATATTCCTTCATGTTGAGCTTTGGAGAGATTGGGGAATACACTGTATATACCTAATATGCAATATACAGCAAGCTAATAACCAACATCAAATTAAATAGGGAGAAACTTAGAGCAATTTCCCTAAAACTGGGGACAAGAAGCTATGCACTCTCTTTCTCTATCTCTTCAATATAGTACTTGAAGATCTAGTTAGAGTTATAAGACAACTAAAAGAAATCAAGGGGATACAAATGGGAAAAGAAGAAATCAGCATATCACTATTTGAAGATGATATAAACATATACATAAGTGACAACAAACATTCTACTAGTGACTGCCTACAGCTGATAAACACCTTCATCAATGTCACTGGATACAAAACTAAGTTATAAAATATTAGTAGTGTTCCTTCATATGAACAGGCTGAAAAAGAAATCAGGGACACAACACCCTTGACAAAAGCCACAAATAACATTAAATATCTTGATTTAACTCTAACCAAGCAAGTGATAGACATGAGTGACAAGAACTTAAATTATCTGAAATAAAAAAGTGAAGAAGATAACAGAAGAAGGTAAGCTATCTCATGCTCATAAATCAGTAGAATTACCATATGGCTATTTTATCAAAAGCACTCTACAGATTCAGTGAAATTTCTACCAATTTTCCAACACAATTCTTTACAGTCCTGGAAAGAACAATTCTCAACTTCTTATGGAAAATCAAAAACAAAACAACAACAACAAAAACCAGGAGAGCTAAAACAATCTTGTACAGTAAAAGAATTTCTGAAGGTATCATCATCCATGACCTCAAGTTGTATTATAAAGAAATAGAAATAAAAACTGCATGGTATTGGTATAGAAACAGACAGGTTGATCAATAGAATCAAATCAAATACCAAGAAATAAGTCCACACACTTATAGACACTTGAATTTTGACAAAGAAACCATTTCTGATATATTTTTAAATTTACTAGCCAAAATATGGGGTCTACTTCCTTATTTTTGCTTAATTTCTTTCCCTAGATATGTCAGAACATCTCTATGGATGCACATCAGATTGTCCAGGATAAGTAACTGACTAGAGACTATGAATGCATGTATCATTAATCTACATGTAAAGGATAGGCGCTTAATGTGAGCATCACAGCACAATCTATGAACTCAGTGATAACTGTGTGAATACATCACTCTTTTTGAATTTAATGGCAGGAAATTGACTCTCCAACTTGTGATGTGATCATGATTTGAGCTTAGGTCTTTGTTCAATTGATCGTTAAATCACAGATTCTACTGTATGGACTGAAGATTTTTTAAAAAAAAATGATTTTTTCATGTTTTGAGAATATAATATAATGTTCTTGGTCATCCCTATATTTATATTGGATGGAAATAAGAAGGGGACATCTGTGTATTTATGATAATTCAGTGGCAAGGGTTTACTGTTTATCATGATTATCATCTGAAATCTGCAAAGTTAAGTTTATGTCCGATGACAGAGGCAGAGACCATGTTTAAATACTCTGTGCTAACAAAGTCCACATCAAGGACTTTGGGATTTTCAAGGACAGAATTTTAATCAAACGATCAACTAATTGGTCAGAATGACCTAGCAACGATTCTCCCAGAGAGGCAGAGATCCTCTCAGAAGTCCACAGGACTGCAAAGGCTTTCTCTACAAAAAAAAAAAAAAAAAAAAGCCTGCTGAGATTTAGCTTTAAAATTCCACATAATTCTGAAGTTTAATTTTAATTGGGTGTCATATCTTTCTGTTTTTATGATGCCATTATTTCTTTGTCATCTGCAGAATCAACCATAGTATTTTACATATTGCTACATTTGAGAGCCTTAATCACATTTACGTAAATTCAGTCGTTCATTTATATATTAGAATTATCTAAATCTTATTTAAATGCAGCAAGGGTGGTTATGATAGCTAATCTTTGTTGTTGTCTTGATTGTATCTGACCTCTAGTGTAAGCAGCACCCTTCTATGATGGCTGAGACATAAAGAGTTCTAAGGTAAAATAATGATGCTGGTACCTGCCAACCTTCTTACTGGTGAGTGAACTTAGTCCATAATACTGCTACCTCTATATTTTGCTGCCTTCAGAACCCAGCTTCTTCAGCCCCTCAGGATGGTTGTAATAACAAAGCTCTCCATGACTCTTACAGTCCTCCGGCATTACATTGGGAATGCTAAAGTATCCAGCCCAAGGACTGTGCAGCCATTTTTGGACTACTCATATTTTATAGACCAAGCAGTCTTCACAGCTCCTAATTCATGGTCCTACAAATTACAGGGTGTCTCCTTGTTCCTAGTCACATAGATTCTCCCAGACTAAAACATATAGTGAGGAACTTCCTGCTGCCCCTAAGAGTACATTTGGCGATTTCCCATAGCTCTTCTTTGGCCTCCCAATAGTCCTATACTGTCTCTTTTAATAAAACTTTTCTCTAGGTTTTGAAGGGAAACCTTTCATTCCTTTCAAAGCTCCATTCATCTTGTCTCTGACATAATGTGCTCTCTCTTTTGAATAATTTTTTTTACCTCAAGGCCCCATCATTGTTTGTCCAATATTGAGGTCCTTCCTCTTAATAAAGACAACTTTGTGTCAGCATCTTCTCAAATGAATCCACTTCTCACACTTCTCTTTTCTGTCAGAAATTTTTACCTGTAAATGGTGTTTGTCAATCCTACTTTTATGACTCTGCCCAAAATTTGATGGATGGATTTCAAAAAGCATGGAACAAATGATGAGTTTCATTTCAGAAACAAATAGCATTGAGTCTCATTAGGCCCTGTAGACTGAGACTTCAGTAGTTTTTTTTTTTTTCTTTTCAAAGGAAGTGTGAATTTTTAAAAGGGAGCAGCAGCCAGGAGAAGCAAGCTAGGTTACAGAAATCATCATGATCCATGCTTATCTTGATTTGTGATCCCTGTTTGAATATACCAGGAAAGGGCTGATGGAGTTAGGATGAGAATAAATATGAGAAGAAGGGATTAGTGAATTAAAGGCTCAAACAGATTAAGTGGTTTCAAAGGATACAAAATCAAGAATGATAAGGAATTTTACTTTACCTAATTTCTTCTTAAGTAGGATATTAAACAGAAACCTTGAAGATTGTATTGCATTAGCCTATTAAATACTCATTAAGTACTTCTTGAATTCTAAGTTCAGTTAGTCAATAGTAATGCATTAAAATGTCTGAAACCTTATAGTTAAAAGCAGGCAGTTGAAAAATCACAGTCTCACAACAAAACTGCATTTTCCCACATGGCTGAGAGTTGAGAATGTTGCTGTGTACTTTAAAAAAATGAAAGATATCAAAGGAGTATGCCATGGCAAAAGAAAATTACATGAAAGTCAAATTTTGGTAATGACAAATTAATTTATTTAAACACATCTATACAAATCTTTTATCAATGGCTTCTCATTTAACACAAAGCTTTTTAACCTCAAAATTAAAATATGTTGGGAACTTTTGTATATCAGACCTTTTTTCCTAGCATTTTACAAAAGTTCTTTAGAATTTACATTTGAATGTTATGTTTGACATAGTTATCTCTACTCTTAAGCGAGAAATGCAACCATAAAAATATTTGAAATTGGATCTCAAATCACATAGACCAAGGCAGCTCAGTCAGTCAGCAGGATTTCAAGGTAGGGAGGGAGGTTTGAAAAGAAAAAGATAATTAGACAACATTGTAACATGACTCCATTCAGTGCTCAGGCTGAAGCAGCTTTAATTTTTCACAGTCAGTTTTTATACTATTCTAGGTACTAGCAGAGAATAGGGTCAGTTCTTATATCAAAGACAAAGTGATCAAACAAAGCAAAGAACAAAGAGAGGTAGTAATCAAAAAAAAAAAAAAAAACAATAAACAAAGTCCCTAGAGTCTCTGGGGCTGGGGGCTTATCAGGATTACTAAGACAAAAGGGAAGTCACACATTCTTTGGCTGTGTTTACCATGAAAGCCCAAATGCAAATACTCTTATTTGATCTTACTTCCTCCTCTGAGCCCAGTGACAAGTTCTCACCAAATTTCTATAAGCAGTTCCAAAAGCTCTTCACATTTCTCCATTTTTTATTTCATAAAGGAGACTGCCTCTGTCTTAGGTTGTTCTGACAAAAATTCCTTTCTTACTGCTGTGGAATTAGCATTTTCAAAAGCAATGCTATTCTGTCTTAGGGTGGTAAGGCATTGTACAGACACTTAACCTTCATTGATTAACAGCCTGTTAAATTAATAAATTAATGGATCTGGGGATCCATTTTTAGTTTCAAGCCATGTATTCTGACTGCCAACATATTGATATTCTTAAAGGCAAGTTTTATCACAACAGGCATGAATAGAAGTATTCCCAGGGCAAGAAGAGCTAGTATGATCAAGCTATATAAGCCATTCTTGAAGTGTGATCAAGATAGAAATACTGACCTTAAGTCATGAATACTTTTAGCTGCAATATCTGCATCATCAAAGCTCAGTGGAGCAGCATTCTTTAAATTCATAATCTCAGTATACAAGGTTAAAACATCTAGAGAGGTGTTAGAATTATGTCAAATACCCTACAAGTGTCTTTTAAATTTTTCCCAATTATAATGACTGTCATTGTAAATTTCAGGTGTAACACAAATGCATTGGTATTTAGCATGAGACTTAAGAAGGCTTCTTTCTCTTAAACTCTGAACCTCCTCTCCATTAATTTGAACAGTATCATAAAAAGAGTATCAATCCATTGTTCCAAATATCTGTCTAAATCTTTTTGAATAGTCAGAGCATTAGTAACATTTGTTGCTAAATGATTAACAAAAGTAGCTCTCTTAACTTCTCATGTCAAAGTAATTGCAGAGGCAGTGGTGCTAGCTATTAATGTAATTAAAGCTGATATACCAGCAATAGTCAAGTCCACTAGCCTCTTACTTTGCTAAAAGCCTGACTCAACTTTTTCTAGTATCTGCAAGCTTTTTTCAGAATACCAAGGTCCTGAAATACTCACAGGCAATAAAACAAAAGCTGGTTGATAGACCACCATAACAGACATTTCAGCACATTAACACAATTAGAAAGTGTACAATAAGTACAATTTACATTAAATGTCATAGAAGAAACAAAAGTAATTTTAACATGACCACTTAATAAAAGATTAGGAGCCTTAAAACATTCACTAACATTTGTTTGAAATTCTGATCCTGTTTTCAATTTTTTTCTACTTCAAACATGACATCATACAAGGCAGTTGTCAATTTTCAAATATGTCTCTGAAAATGTTCAGAATCAGCCTTCCAAATGAAGACTGTCATTTCCTTTTTGTCCAATATTGGATTGATTTCTAGATCAGTCATGTTTGAGTCAGAATAATTGTCAAATTAATGGAAAGAGAAGGGTCATTATAACAACTTTTCCATTTGATTAAATTTTTGAAGGCAGATTCCATAGACTCCATGTTCTCTGTCCTACAAGGTCTAAAAGCTTGAGGCAAAGCAGCTTGTCCAATCTGGGATATAGGTAAGCAAATGTGGATCAAGAACATATGTTCAACATAGCTTTCTTGTCATGATTGTCCAGGCACTCAGCAAGCTCACAGTCAGTATCATTCTTTGTCCCAGCATCAGCATGTCACACCAATCACTCTGGCAGCTAGTAGACTCCTTCAGCATCCTGAAGAAAAAACACAAACATTCCCTCTTCCTCATATTAATGCCTGATCGAGATCATTCCATATGCCAGTAAGTGTATCCTTCCATTTCACCTAAGCATAAATATGCCCAGTTGTAGGATGCCATAGAAATTCAACAGAGAGTTCCTTGGCATCCAAATTTTAAAATTTAAAATAAAAAGAACATGATGTTGTGAACATTGATATATTTCCCCCCTTTTTATTTTCTGAAGATATTGTTTTAAAGTTCCACAATACCTTGTCCTTGAGGAGTATAAGAAATCCCAGTAATACGGGTAATATTAAATTGTTGATAAAATGTCTGAAATGCTTGAATGCAATAGCAAGTTCCATTATCTGGTTTAATCTGATTTGAAACACCCAGCATAGAGAAACAATGTAAGCAATTAGTCATTACACTTTTAGTTGCATCTCCTGTTAAAGCAGTTGCAATAAGAAATCCTGAGGTGTCAATAGTTACATGTACATATTTTAATTTTATAAAATCAGAAATTTGCCATAATTGATTAGGTACCACACCATTATGTGGTAGAGGAAGAAATTGAGGAAATACAGAATAAGTCTTTACAATATGATATGCACATTCTCTAGAAATACTGAATTGTTGTCTCAAGCTATTACTATTTTGATAATGTAAAGAATGAGATTGTCTGGTAATTATTACTGTGTAAGGTCTATAATTTGCCTGGTATGGAAACCTGCTGTGGTATTGCCCTCACTAAGGGGTCTGGGCAATCCAGTATGAGCTCTTAAATGTCCTGTAAAGTAGGAAATAGTACATTCTGTTAAATTAAGTTGTATTTGCATAACTAATTCCAAAATTTCAGAATTAGCAATATCTAAAAAGGAAGAGTTTGAAGCAATTGCAAACCAAGAGTTATATATTTGCTATCAGCATATAAATTAAAAGCTTGATTTTTCAACATTTCAAAAACAGTGGCTAGAGCACACAATTCAATTATCTGCGCTGAGCAGGGGGAAACTCAAAAGAATAAACATGTCATCTACTTACATATGCTGCATTTCCATTAGATGAGCCATCTGTAAATACAGTAAGCACATTCTCTATAGGCTATGCATGCAAATTTACAGGAAATACAAAAGCATGCACAGAGGCAAATTGTACCAACTTGCCTTTTGGATAATAATTATCAATTTTGCCTGAAAAGTTTGCACATGCAATAGGCCAAATATCAGTATTCTACAATAATCAATTTAATTGGTGTTTGGAATAAGGAATATTTCATCAAGTTCTTTCCCAAAATACTTCTATGATTGTATCCTACAATTCTCTATTAACACAGCTACAGGTTTGGAACAGGGTGTTAAAACTTTCTTTGGAGATGAAGAAAGATAAATCCACATTACTGGCTCCTTTGGCCAAAGGACTTCTGTGGGTGCAAACAGCCAACAATTGATCATTGTCTATATAATGTATCTGTTGTTAACTAATACCTTCCTCTACTTTCTGCAAAACTATTCATCCCTCATCAATTAATTGTCAAAAGTAATTAGGATTTGCATCCCCCTTGAGAATATCAAAGGAGTAAGTTCTCCTGTAGTGAGCTTAAGGTGAGGTCTTAGCCACTTAACATCTAGAAGCTTCTGGAAATAATTTAAAGTAAGTAAACTCTTTTCTTATTTGAATTTGTTTAGGATATAACTGATGTTCCAAATATTTAAAAAGACATTGTCTTTGAATCTTTTCTGGAGCAACAACTACTCCCCAAATTTTAATACCCCACTTTCATCAATGGTCATCTCATGGAAACAGAAACTAAACAGAGAAACAGTGAAACTTACAGAAGTTATGAACCAAATAGATTTAGCAGATATTTATAGAACATTTTATCCTAAAACAAGACTATACCCTCTTCTCAGCACCTCATGGTACCTTCTCCAAAACTGACCATATAATCTGTCACAAAACAGGCCTCAACAGATATAAGAAGATTGAAATAATCCCATGCATCCTATCAGATCACTATGGACTAAAGCTGGTCTTCTATAACAACAAAAATAATAGAAAGCAAACATACATGTGGAAACTGAACAACACTCTACTCAATGATAAGTTGGTCAAGGAAGAAATAAAGAAAGAAATTAAAGACCTTATAGAATTTAGTGAAAAGGAAGGCACAACATACCCAAACTTATGGGACACAATGAAAGCAGTGCTAAGAGGAAAACTCATATCTCTGAGTGTCTACAAATGAAACTAGAAAGAGCATACATTATCAGCTTGACAGCACATCTGAAGGCTCTAGAACAAAAAGAAGTAAATACACCCATGAGTTACCATTTTTAAGCCCACTTTCTGTTACCAATGTTATAAATTTTTAACAATACCCAATAACAAATGAACCAATAATCTATAACCAAGATGTACAGAACATATTTATATATTTAGACCAGTCAGAAAAGAACATGGAGTGGCCAAACACATCTTATATAGTTAGACTAAACAATATTTCTTACTATCCTTTTAGCTGTAATTTCAAGAAAGGAGCACTCTGTCATCTGCTGAACCCAATAAACACAATCACAGAGATTTTTCTAGGAAAAGTAGCATCAGTTCCCCACCATAGAAATTGAGCCGCTGCTGGCTCCTTTAAGAGTGGTAATTAGACAACAAAAGGAAGTCAAAGGGATACAAATTGGAAAGGAAGAAGTCAAGGTATCACTATTTGTGGATGATAGGATAAGTGACATTCAAAATTCTACCAGAGAATTCCTAAGCTGATATACAATTTTTGCAAAGTGGCTGAAAATTAACTCAAACAAATCAGTAGCTTTCCTCTATACAGAGGATAAATGGGATGAGAAGAAATTAGGCAAAAAACACCCTTCACACTAGTCACAAAAATATAAAGTATCTGGTATAACTCTAACCAAGCAAGTAAAAGAGTATATGGCAAAACAAATAGAATTAACAAGGAAGCTGCATGGAAAAATTCTTTGTAACTAGATAATAAGAAACAACTTTTCTACCAAAACAGGAGTTAGGGCTTGAGACAAGAGGCTAAAACACCCGTGAAAAATGATCTTGATTGTAATGATCTTAATTATAATGATCTTAACTGCATACAAGTGAGCACACTCAGAGACACAGTCACTGAGGTGACATATTTAGGTTTTTGCTTAGGGAGCCTCATGGAATAGTATGGAAAAGTTTTTTCTTAACTCTGTTGTCTTTTCTTACTCCATATAATTCACAGCTTATTGTTATTCTTTAGTCAGGCTTATCTAAAACTGAAATGTAAAAATATTAAACAATGAAGATGGTGCTTTATGTATATTTGGACTATAAATTCCTCTTGTTTATGTCCAGAGAACTATTTCTTCCAAAGTGTCTTCTTTCATCTTCATTTCCATTTGCAATTTTCTGTCTTTTGAAATATTTCAAACATAGACAATAATACAGCTTATTATTAACTGTAGAGATTTTGACTAGCACATGCTATGTGTGAGTTTGGACTTTTAAACCTTACCACTAATGACAACTAACCAAATGAGTTAATACAGACAACATACTAATAATTAGTTTTGCTAAAATCAATAGTTTTTACTTTTCATATTATTTTAAATAATATTTTTGAGTGTATAGTGGAACTAAACCTGCATTTATATGCTCTAATTACCATTAGTACTATATTATTTCATGACCTTTCTTTCATTCTCAAAAAATTTGTGTGTGTGTGTGTGTATGTGTGTGTGTGTATGTGTGTGTGTGTGTATTAGGTGGCTAATGTTATACATAATACTGACCGCACACTTCAAATTTTCTAATATTATTGCACTTATCATTCTGAAGAATAAAAGTTATTAAAAACAATGATTTGGGGTCTGATTTTCACTGTGTTCTGTTAGTGTATGATATTATTACTATAGTTTCTTAGAAAAAGAAATTTTCACTTATAATGATTGTAAATGAATCTTTGAAATATTGAGAGGCCAGGCAACAAACATAATTAATAGTTTCAGAATAATGCTGAATGTCTGAATTATGAAGCATTTCAGAAAATATGATAGTAAGAAAAACTATTAACAGTTACCTTCTGGATTAATCAAACCTTGTAAGTAATTGGGAGTTTGCATTCATATGCTAATGAGGCAGGACCAAAATAAACAGTAAAGCCACTGTCTATGTATCTATTTCCATGTCTCAATATCAATTTATCTATTGATATATCTTTTTATATATCTATGTGTCTCTGTATCAATCACTTATTTGTTCATCTATTTCTTTTCTTTAAAAATATTGTAGGAAGAATAAAGTAATAAACGTGTATGAAACAAATAAAGCAAATAAAAAATTGTGTAAAGTTGTAATATATCTCTAAGCCAACACAATTTAATTTGATACATGATTGCTTTATTTTACAGTTTTAAAATGCATTTCATAGACAAAGCCATTATTTACTTGCCTCCTTGGGGAAATATGCAGAGACATGCATTTCCACAAGGGTCTGTCCCACTGGAAGACTTTTATTTCAATTCTATCAACTTCTATTCTCTCCAATCATTTTTCCTTTATTCTCAACAGCCATTGTTTCCAATAATTCACTCTAGTGATCTTGGCATTACTGAGAACAACTGTAAGGAGTCTGTATGCCTGCTGATGTTGAGAATGGCTTCTTGTAAAGGAGGTTATTTCTTACTCTATAAACAGTTAATAAATGGACTGAAATTAAATTAGCGTTATCTTATATAATCAAATGATAAGAAAGTATAATTTTACTTTTGTTTTTTGCTATGTAGAAATACTCTCAAGTCTTATCTGGTAACCTCAATAAACAGAATGATAGGAGATAACAGTGTTGACTTTTTCAGGGTTGTAGGGCAGAGAAAGCAGCAAAGCATACTCCCAGCTCGCGTTAGTCACAGGCAGCCTTCTGGATCAGCTATCATTGATGACCATATTGCATCTATGTATATTGTACAGGATGGGGAAACACATTCAACATAATGCAGAAATAAGGTCATATGAAAAAATAGTATTACATAAGCATAATTAAATTCTGCTGCATATCTGTGGTGAAATTACTTACACTAATTAAAAATTGATAATAGTTACAAACATTGTGGAAGAAACATAGGATATTAAACTTGACATATATATCCATACGTTTTGAAGAATCCTACCATTTTGTATTTATTCTTTGAGAGTTTCAAGCCATATATTTTGATCATATTCATTCATCTCTTCCTCTTGTCATCAATATGAGCATGACATCCTAGTCATCAATTTTATTGGTGGCCATATTTTTATTTTTATAGCTATAGCTTAAAGACTCAGTTGTCTTAAGTCAAATTTATTTTTTTAAATTAGCAAAGTCAACAGGACTAGCTAAAATGTGCATTAGCAGACGGATTAAACAATCTTCTCCACCTTCCTGGTGGTTTTGTCAACCTGGGCTGTCTCTTTTGTTGAGCAGATTTCCATGTTTTTATTACTTCTGGCTTTCAACTTCAACCACTTAAAAGGAAATGTTTGACATGTGAATTTTCAAAGACAACCATTGATTTTCAATTTGTCTGATGTGATTGGCCAAGTGAAATGCCACATAAAAGGAACATGTTTATGTCAGCAGAACTTTAAAAGATCAACTAACTGACAGTACAATATACACATGTTTAGCACTTCTGTGGTATGCATGAAGCTATTTATACAAGCAGCCATACCTCCTATTTTGCTTATCTTATAGCAGAAGTTGCTGAGGCAGGCAGACTTGAAGTAAATAACTGAAACTAAAATGTTGTAAAGGCAGATTTTGAACTCAGATTGCCATTTCAAAGCACACGCTCATATCAATTCCACTGCACTAACAATTTACAGTTTCCCTTTCAAAAATGTGCAGAAATAAAATGGAACGTTTTGCTTTCTTAGGGGGATAGGATTTACATTTTTATACTGCTTATAATTTCAGTATTCAAACACAATGATGTTTGCATGAGGGAAACCTTAAATTATTAAAGAGGTGATTATTGCTTCTTCTTTGTCTTACAGAATCTTGAATCAAATTGTAGAAAGAACGCAGTTAGGCCAGAATTTTCTCTGTGTAAGGAAAAACATGATAAATAGCAAACAAGGGTTAGGCATTTCTATAGATGGAGCATGGCTTGTCCAAATGTCTACTTTCTAGTACTCTGGTTTCCAGGGTTGAGATGGTGAAGTGTTTAAAAATAGTGGCTTAGTACAAGGTAATTAAGTCACCATCCTCTATCTCATAAGTACATATCTTATGGGACTGGGTCAATTTTCCCTTATGACTGGAGTGGGCCTTATTAGAGGTTGTTGTTTAATAAACTGCCCCAAATGTCTTGGCTCCTTTTGCATGGCCCTAGATTACTGTCTACCTCTCTACCAAGTGATATAGCCAACATTGGCCTCATCTTAAACTCTCTAGCCACAAGAATCTTGAATCAAATTAACCCATTTTCTTCATAAAATATTCACCTTTGTTATTTTTTCAAAGCAGGTTAAAATGGGTTAAAACAAAAAAATGAATAATAGACATTAGAGACAACTAAAAATGTGTGAGAGATAACACAGCTTTAAGTTTCTCCTTTTTAAGTTGAAATTTGATTTTGTTTCTAACATTTTAAGATTGAATTAAATTTTTGATTGTTAGTTATTTTCAGAAACAAAATTGAGATGCCCTGGTGGTGTAATCTGAATTGAAATATACAAGAAAGGACTTAATTGTATTCTTTACACATATTCTACATCACAGCTAATGGTGGCAATGAATATAACCACAGCAGATACCTTACATTTAATTTGGTTAATATTTTACTAATTTCTTATTTATTTTTCCCAGAAATTCTTAATACTATTCCATTTTACTGATGACTAACACCACTTTACACATAACAGCATAAGTAGCTCTTTACAATATCCTTTTGGTGCTAAAATTGAATCTTCTCATGCTCTTATTAAGCAATGATGGTGATGATGATAATAACAATGATATGTTTTCCCTCTTTTCTTTCTCTAACTTTCTTCTTCCCTCTTTCCTTTCCTTTATTCTGAAACAGGTATGTGCTATGTTCTAAGCTAACATTTGTTATATTGTACTCATTCATTCCTTTAATTTGCATTGTTAGAGAGATTTAGTGACATTATCTCTAGTGAATAATATGATACAGTAACTATTTAAGTTATCTGTAGTCATTTGAACAACTTTGTAAGGTACATGTAATTGCTATCATGCAAGTGACTCAAGAAAGTTGAATGTCTCACATAAAACAAATTCTACTTCTGCTTCTAAAACTATAAGCTGCAGGAACTAGTCCCCCTTTACTAAGCACAAGTAAAAAGAAGTAAGAAAATGAAGACACAATCAACTTTACAATCCAAGGGCCAACACTGGGGTCAGAATTTTTTTTTTTGTTGTTGTTGTTGGTTTGTAGACCTCAGATTTGGAGTTTAGGTTGTACACAATTGCAATTGATAAATACCAACATCCACAGACAAAAAAATGCACACACAAAATGTACACCTTCAAGCCAAAGCATCAGGAAAGATTACCTGACAAGAATGAAAAAAATGAGATAGCAAATAAGATAGTAAATCTTGATAGCACAGGAACCGCTGTGGTCCCATCCCCCACCTTTGTGCCCTCCCCCCAGCTTTTGAGCGGGTTGGGTTGGGGGTGGGGTGACATTTCAGAACTCAATGCTAGTCACTACTTCCCACCTGGGGTGCAACTCTAGCCCATTGTTCTCTGAGGACCTGCAGCTTCTTGAGAGGCACTAGCCAGCTGATGCCATCTGATGCCAGCCACCTGCAGAGCAGCGAACCAGTTCTGCAGACCTGTTTCCAGCCTTTGTGGGGAAGGGTCTCCCCCCCCCATATATATTTGGAGACCTCCATTAAACTTTGAGCCTTCAACAGAAATCTAGTCTTGGCTCCATGTTTCTCTTGCCACCTTCCCATATATCCCCATAGGTACCCGGTTCGAATGTAGCCGCAGGCAGCTACACACCTTGAGCACTACTGATCTAATTTGACATCTGAAAGTTTTGTCTGGACCAGTGATGTATTTTCATCTCGCTGAGGCTGTGGTCAGAAAACAGCAAGTAATGAAGGTGGCCTTTGTTACTTTCTCTATTGGAATGATATAATAGTATGTACAGAGGAAAGTCGAGACTCTTCTTGCTATAGAGAAATGGCAAGGTCATCCACCCCCTTATAACTCTGTTGCTTAGGGAGACCATGTGCAGAGTAAAAACAATACATTCCTATCATTTCCAGAAAATGGTATCAGTACAGAGTTTCTGGAAGAACTGGGATTTCCACATCAACAAAGTAAAGGAGAGTATTCTTTTGAGTGATAACAGAGGCCAATTGTGTTTCTGCACCTCTACTCAACACATACTTTTGGGCAAAGATCCCTCCTTAACCATGATTTTTCTAAATTGAATCCTCGACCTGTTTTGGTTCTAAATTTAAGAGTTGGAGAATAATTTAGAGCGTAGCATCTAATTGGGAAATCCTCACCTCGGAGGCTATGCAAAATGATTTACTGCATCATGGTATGGTTTGTACACAGTTGTTTTAACTCAATATCTAAAGTCCTTTCTGGCTTCAGGGGTAAACTCTAAATGGACTGATCTTTTTGACTAGGAGGTGTACTCAGGAGGGTTAGACACACTTACCTTGCTTTAGTGGAGATTTGGAAGGTGTAGATACAAAACGATTTTACCTACCACTGGACTAATGAGACATGGACATGCTCTCAACTAACCTACTCTCTATGATCTCGTGGCATGTCTCCAACAATGGTTTTAAGTGCTTTCATTGCAAGCCCACAGGAACGTGCACCTGAGTGTTGAATGTACTTGGGATAAAATACTTCTACATTACTAGAGAGAGCTGCCATATGAAGTAGGGTGGGTCAAGGTGAAGTGGGGCAGGATATCAGAACTCACTTAGTGTTTCAGTCAGACAGCTACCAGCAAACAATTCAGGCTGTAAGGCACTTTTAAAACTCCAGAAGCTAGGTTATTTTAATCAATACACAATGCTGCTAAGTCACAAGGGATTCACGACTGAATGACATTTTAATTAGTGAAATTAACACATCTAATGAAAGAGTGAGTCACATGGAAAAAATTTGAAGGGCAAAGAAAAATGAGACTCAGAAAGCGTGTTTGCCTAACTAGTATGCTCTGCACCACTTAGGAATACTCTTAGATTTGGAGAATGAAAACAAACTTGCTCGTCCAGTCTTTCTAGAAATTATATGATCATATGCATATGTCAGAAGTGTGTTTTTTTTTTCCCTATGGAAAATATTTGGGAGTTTTCGGTCACTTCAGGGTGCCATCGCTATTATGTGATCAATTATTTCTTGCTTCATTTCTGACTTTTACCACAGGCATATCTGGTGCCCCTGAAAAATGCAAGGATAACTCAGAATAAACATTTTAAGCATAATTCTTGAAAGGATTTTGTTTTGTTTTCCTCATCCTTAGGAGACAAAACCGCTTTTCAAGTAACTTCTTATGAGTTGATTATTTGGTAAACCTCTAGTAGTTCTGGGACACTTCTCTCTGGGAAGCTACCCCTGGGAGCTGGCTGTGTCAATTCCAAAGGCAGACACAGCTGTTCAACTATTTTTTTCTTGGCATTTACAAAAATAGCTTTCAAATTGCTGGTGTAGTTTTGACAGTAACACACTTCCTTTCTCTTCCCTTCTCTCACAAAGTCCTTTATCAAGTGATTCTAGAACCATGGGCCATGTAGTGTATTATTATAACTTCGCTACTTCCATCTGGCTATACTGACTGCGCATGTGCCTAGGGCTGAGTCATTCATATCCATCAAAGAATTTAGTGGTAGTAATTGAGACATGGAAACTGCCAACTCTCAGCCATTCTCAAAAAACAGTTTAAGTATTTTGGACTTCAATTATATTTCAATTTTACCTATTTACCCCCCAAAATTTCTTATTAGACATAGCTGCACTCAACTTGTTTTGTTCTATTTTCTATATTACTACTACTACTACTACTACTACGATTATTATTATTATTATTATTATTATTATTATTGGAGCACTCTGGTTACTGAGCATTTTTTTATACCACATTTTTCTGCCTCTTAGGTTATTTAAAAGAATGTTGTATCTACATTAGTAAATACAATCAAATTTGAAAAAAGGAAGAAGAGACAAACAAGGTAGTCATTACATAATTGAGACTTTATCACTAACTCCCCTACTTTCTCATATTTATTCTCATATTTTCTCTGTAGAATATGCCAAAAGACCTTTGATTAATGACTATCAAATAAAATATAGCTAATTAAACAAATAGTACTTTGTTCAATTTTCTAGACTTTGCTGTATGGATGGGATTATACATTAATAAGGCACTGTAGGGGAATAAAATCAATAAATTAATATATATTATAAAAGGGGATTTATCACATTGATTTATACAGTATAGAATGGGTAGTTTAATAATGATCATCTCAAGTGGGAGAAGCTAAGACCTTAGTAGATGCTTGGTTCACAGAGCTGTTTCTAATATGGCGCAGTAGGTCTAGAGGATCCCTCAAAAGTAATTAGTCTGTAGTTCTCTTGAAAGCCTGAAAAACCAGGAGTATAACACCAGTAAAGAAAGACAGTAGCATCAGAGATCATTGAACTTACCAGCAGAAGGTAAAGGCAGGCAGGCAAATAGCTTTTTCCTGGGACCCCTTTTTATTTGAGTCACTGCAGAAAGTCACATGACTTTCTCCTTTAGGCTAAACTCTCCTTCAGCTGCTATCGCAGACCAGCCTAGAGATGTGCTTCTTGTTTGACGCCAGATATAATCAAGCTGCCATTTAAGATTAAATATTTTAGATAATATAAGATCAATATAAGATATTGATCATAGGTATTTGTTCTTTGTTATTGATCATACCAATATCAAAACCAAGAAAATAAAATATGATCATACAGAGGTTGCCTACATCAGCTCTGGAGCAATTAAAATATAGTATATTTTCAAAATTTATTCTTTTCTCTTCTAAAGTGGCATTTAGCCCAGAAGTTTTTCATAGAAGCTATACTTAGAAAATGTTTATCTTAAACAAGGCACAAATCCTTATTCATTCCAAATATAGCTCTAAAGAGTTAGCAGTTCTTTGAAACATTTTAGATAAGTTTTGTGTTGAGTCTATTGCCTAGATATGAGTGTTTCTTGAGAAGGAGCAAACTAATTTTAAATTAAATTTGTTCTTAGACTATTTTACACAAGTACAGATGCATAATGGCCATTCTCACCCTCCACCTCCATACCTCTCATGTGTACTCTTCCATATCCAGATAAATCTCAGCTCACATTTGATTGTTTTGTGACTCAGTGAATTTAACCAGGACTGTGCATATGGTCTTAAGAGTATTAGTTGATGCTGGTGTGTTCAGCAGTGAGAACAGAAGTGAGGACAGTGATTCCTCTTTTCACAGAATCTAGCTTTAGAGGAAAAGGATGGGACTCTCTGAACCTCTTACTTCAATGTTCAGTTGTTGATTGGATGAATTCTGTGTGGCTCTAGTTGAGGGAGAGTTGCTGTAAATTAATAATTACTTAGAGTTGCTGTAAATTAATAACTACAATTGCCTGAGTCTATACTAGAAAAATGACATTTCAAGGCCCTTGATTCTGTTTTTCAACTCATACATCATTTCTCCCAATCTTCTGCAATATTCCCTGAGAATTAGAAGAGAATTAGTTTTATTTAGGGTTGAACTTAATACTGTCAGATATTAATTGAATACTGGGTAGCTAGGATTCTCTGAATTTACATTTCATTTTCATAGGGGGTGGTTCTGATGCTAAGGTCCTGTGACTCAATTGGTTCTTGATCTATCAGTAAAGATGCCAGGGGCTAATTGCTGGGCTGAAGGAAAGAGGTAGGACTTCAGGGTCCTGGAGTAAAAGGTGAGGAGATGCAGAGGAGAAAGGAAGTTTTCTGCCATGCTTTGGAGGGGGAGAAAAGGTGGCCAGCCATGTGAGATCTCTGGTGAAGCAGACATAGGCTGCTTCTCCAGGCAGGAGGTTATGGTGTTGAGAGGGGACTAAAGGTAACTGAGCAACTGAAGCTGAGTACAGATTGAGAGGGGCTGAGCTAAGAGTACTGGGAAGGATAGGCTAGCTGAGCAAGGCTTAAAAGAATCCAGCAATTGAGCCAATAAGGCAGGTTGAAATTGAGCAATGTGCATGTCTGTGTTTTCCACCCACTGATCCAATATTCTCCAGGCAGGGACTGGTAGCACCTTCTGCTTGGAGCTTAAAGCAGGGTAACAAAAGCTACATCTTACATCGTTGTCTGTTTGTTTTTAACTACATGTGCTCCCTAAACTTTGTCAGGTCAAATGATTTGCTCAGAGTAATGAAAATAGTAACTGACAAAAATTAATTCTTTTTTATTTATTTATTTTTTTTATTTTATTTTATTTTTTTAATTTACATTCCAAATCACTTCCCCTTTCCCGTTTCCTCCCTCCCCGAAAGTCCCATAAGCCCCCTTCCCTCCCTCTTTTCTCCATTCAACCCCCTCTCGTTACTCTGTCCTGGCGTTCCCCTACTTCCAGTCTTTCCAGGACCAGGGGTCTCTCCTTCCATCTTTTTAGAAATCCATTGATATGCTGATTGTGTCTAGGGTATTCCGAGATTCTGGGTCAATATCCCCTTATCAGTGACTGCATACCATGTGTGTTCTTTTGTGATTGGGTTACCTCACTAAGGATGATATTTTCAAGTTCTGACCATTTGCCTAGGAATATCGTGAATTCATTGTTTTTAATTGCAGAGTAGTATTCCATTGTGTAAATATACCACATCTTCTGAATCCATTCCTCCGTTGAGGGACATCTGGGTTCTTTCCAGCTTCTGGCTATTATAAATAAGGCTGCTATGAATATAGTGGAGCATGTGTCCTTATTGCATGCAGGTAAAGTCTCTGGGTATATGCCCAGGAGTGGTATAGCCGGATCCTCCGGAAGTGTCATGCCCAGTTTTCTGAGGAACCGCCAGACTGCTTTCCAGAGTAGTTGTACCAGCCTGCAATTCCACCAGCAGTGGAGGAGTGTTCCTCTTTCTCCAAATCCTCGCCAACAACTGCTGTCTCCTGTGTTTTTGATCTTAGCCATCCTGACTGGGGTGAGATGGAATCTCAGGGTTGTTTTGATTTGCATTTCCCTAATGACTAAGGATGATGAACATCTCTTTAGGTGCTTCTCAGCCATTAGATATTCTTCAGGTGAGAACTCTTTGTGTAGCTCTGTACCCCATTTTTTAATAGGGTTACTTGCCTCTCTGAAGTTTAACTTCTTGAGTTCTTTGTATATCTTGGATATTAGCCCTCTGTCGGATGTAAGGTTGGTAAAGATCATTTCCCAGTTAGTTGGTTGCCGCTTTGTCTTTTTGACAGTGTCTTTTGCCTTGCAAAAACTTTGTAATTTAATGAGGTCCCATTTGTCTATTCTTGATCTTAGAGCATAAGCTATTGGAGTTCTGTTCAGGAAATTCTCCCCTGTGCCCATATGTTCAAGGTTCTTCCCTAGTTTCCCTTCTATTAGTTTCAGTGTGTCTGGTTTTATGTGGAGATCTTTGATCCACTTAGAATTGAGCTTAGTGCAAGGAGATAAGGATGGGTCAATTTGCATTCTTCTGCATGTTGACCTCCAGCTGAGCCAGCACCATTTGTTGAAAAGGCTATCTTTTTTCCACTGGATGGTTTTAGCTCCTTTGTCAAAGATCAAGTGCCCATAGGAGTGTGGATTCATTTCTGGGTCTTCAATTCTGTTCCATTGATCTACATGTCTGTTACTGTACCAATACCATGCAGTTTTTAACACTATTGCTCTGTAGTACAGCTTGAGGTCCAGGATACTGATTCCCCCAGAGGTTCTTTTACTCTTGAGAATAGTTTTAGCTATTCTGGGTTTTCTGTTATTCCAGATGAATTTTTGAATTGCTCTTTCTAACTCTATGAAGAATTGAGTTGGGATTTTGATGGGGATTGCATTGAATCTGTGTATTACTTTTGGTAAGATGCTCATTTTTACTATATTAATCCTGCCAATCCATGAGCATGGCAAATTTTTCCATCTTCTGAGGTCTTCTTCAATTTCTTTCTTCAGAGACTTGAAGTTCTATTCATACAGATCTTTCACTTGTTTGGTTAGAGTCACGCCAAGATACTTAATATGGTTTGTGGCTATCGTAAAGGGTATTATTTCTCTTACTTCTTTCTCAGCCTGCTTATCCTTTGAGTATAGGAAGGCTTCTGACTTGCTTGAGTTGATTTTATATCCGGCCACTTTGCTGAAGTCGTTTATCAGCTGTAGGAGTTCTCTGGTGGAGTTCTTTGGGTCGCTTATGTATACTATCATATCGTCTGCAAATAGTGATAGTTTGACTTCTTCCTTTCCAATTTGTATCCCTTTGACCTCTTTTTGTTGTCTAATTGCTCTAGCTAGAACTTCAAGTACTATATTGAAAAGATATGGAGAGAGAGGGCAGCCTTGTCTAGTCCCTGATTTTAGTGGGATTGCTTCAAGTTTCTCTCCATTTAGATTGATGCTGGCTACTGGTTTGCTGTAAATTGCTTTTACTATGTTTAGATATGGGCCTTGAATGCCTGATCTTTCCAAGACCTTTAGCATGAAAGGATGCTGAATTTTGTCAAATGCTTTCTCAGCATCTAATGAGATGACCATGTGGCTTTTTTCTTTGAGATTGTTTATGTAGTGGATTACATTGATGGATTTCCTTATATTGAACCATCCCTGCATCCCTGGGATGAAGACTACTTGATCGTGGTGAATGATCGTTTTGATGTGGTCTTGGATTCGGTTGGCAAGAATTTTATTGAGTATTTTTGCATCGATATTCATAAGAGAGATTGGCCTGAGATTCTCTTTCTTTGTCGGATCTTTGTGTGCTTTTGTTATTAGTGTAATTGTGGCTTCATAGAACGAGTTGGGTAGTGTTCCTTCTGTTTCTATTTTGTGGAACAGTTTGAAGAGTATTGGTGTTAGGTCTTCTTTGAAAGTCTGATAGAATTCTGCACTAAAACCATCTGGATCTGTGCTTTTTTTGGCTGGAAGACTTCCAATGACAACTTCTATTTCTTCAGGGGTTATAGGACGGTTTAGATGGTCTAATTGATCCTGATTTAATTTTGGTACTTGGTATCTGTCAAGGAAATTGTCCATTTCCTCAAGATTTTCTAGTTGTGTTGAATACAGGTTTTTGTAGTAGGATCTGATGATTTTTTGAATTTCCTCAGTTTCTGTTGTTATCTCTCCCTTTTCGTTTCTGATTTTATTAATTTGGATACTATCTCTGTGCTCTCTGGTTAGTCTGGCTAAGGGCTTATCTATCTTGTTGATTTTCTCAAAGAACCAACTCCTCGTTTTGTTGATTCTTTGTATGGTTTTATTTGTTTCTACTTGATTGATTTCAGCCCTGAGTTTGATGATTTCCTGCCTTCTACTCCTCTTTGGTGTATTTGCTTCTTTTTGTTCCAGGGCTTTCAGGTGTACCATTAAGCTGTTAGTGTATGCTGTCTCCTGTTTCTTTTTGGCGGCACTCAGGGCTATGAATTTTCCTCTTAGCACTGCTTTCATTGTGTCCCATAAATTAGGGTATGTTGTGCCTTCATTTTCATTAACTTTCAAAAAGTCTTTGATTTCTTTCTTTATTTCCACCTTGACCAAGTTATCATTGAGTAGAGCATTGTTCAGCCTCCATGTGTATGTGGCTTTTCTTTTGTTTTTCTTGCCATTGAAGACCACCCTTATTCCATAGTGATCTGATAGGAGGCATGGGATTATTTCTATCTTCTTGTATCTGTTGAGGTCTGATTTGTGACCAATTATATGATCAATTTTGGAGAAGGTACCATGAGGAGCTGAGAAGAAGGTGTATTCTTTAGCTCTAGGATGAAATGTTCTATATATATCAGTTAGTTCCATTTGGTCCAAGGCTTCAATTAGATTCACTGTGTCCCTGTTTAGTTTCTGCTTTCCTGAACGATCCATTTCAGAGAGCGGGGTGTTGAAGTCACCCACTATTATTGTGTGCAGTGCGATGTGTGCTTTGAGTTTTAGTATAGTTTCTTTTACGAATGAGGGTGCCCTTGCATTTGGAGCATATTCAGAATTGAGAGTTCTTGATGGTGGATTTTTCCCTTGATCAGTATGTAGTGTCCTTCTGTGTCTTTTTGGATGACTTTAGGTTGAAAATCAATTTTATCTGATATTAGGATGGCTACTCCACCTCGTTTCTTGGGGCCATTTGCTTGTAAAATTGTTTTCCAACCTTTTACTGTGAGGTAGTGTTTGGCTTTGACACTGAGGTGCGTTTCCTGCATGCAGCAAAATGCTGGGTCCTGTTTACGTATCCAGTCTGCTAGTCTATGTCTTTTAATTGGGGAATTGAGACCATTGATATTAAGAGAGATTAAGGCATAGTGATTATTGCCATCTGCCATTCTTGACGCTATCTTTATGTTTGAGTGGTTATCTACTTTTGGGTTTGATTCAAGAAGGTTATTATCTCATTTTTTCCAGGGTGTTGTTTCTCTCCCTGTATTGGAGGTTTCCACCTATTATCCGTTGCAGGGCTGGATTTGTGGAAAGATATTGTGAAAATTTGGTTTTATCATGGAATATCTTGGTCTCTCCATCTATGGTGATTGAGAGTTTTGCTGGGTATAGTAGTCTAGGCTGGCATTTGTGCTGTCTTAGTGTCTGCATGAGTTCTGCCCAGGATCTTCTGGCTTTCATAGTCTCTGGTGAGAAGTCTGATGTGATTCGGATAGGTCTTCCTTTGTATGTTACTTGGCCCTTTTCTCTTACTGCATTTAGTATTCTTTCTTTGTTTAGAACATTCGGTGTTTTGATTATTATGTGACGGGAGGTATTTCTGTTCTGGTCCTGTCTGTTTTGAGTTCTGTAGGCTTCTTGTACGTTCATCGGCATCTCTCTCTTTAAGTTAGGGAAGTTTTCCTCCATAATTTTGTTGAAGATGTTTACTGGCCATGTAAGTTGCAAATCTTCACTCTCATCTATACCTATAATCCTTAGGTTTGGTCTTCTCATTGTGTCCTGGATTTCCTGGATGTTTTGGGTTACGCGTTTTTTGCATTTTGCATTTTCTTTGACTGTTGAGTCGATGCTTTCTATGGAGTCTTCAGCACCTGAGATTCTTTCTTCCATCTCTTGTATTCTATTGTTTATGTTTGCATCTATGACTCCTGATTTCTTCCCAAGGTTTTCTATCTCCAAAGTTGTCTCCCTTTGTGATTTCTTAGTTGTTTCTACTTCCTTTTTTAGTTCCTGGATGGATTTGCTGAGATCCTTCACTTGTTTGTTTGTATTTTCCTGTATTTCTTTAAGGTATTTTTGCATTACCTCTTTCAGGATTTCTTCCTGATGACCCACGTTCTCCTGCATTTCTCTGAGCGATTTTTGTGTTTCCTCCTCATGGGATTCCATCTGTTGATCCATTGTCTCCTGCATTTCTTTAAGCAGTTCTCGTGTTTCCTTTGTAAGGGCATCTAACCATTGATTCATTTCTTTAAGCAATTTTTGTGTTGCCTCCTTATGGGCATCCATCTGTTGACCCATATTCTTCTGCATTTCTTTATGCAAATTTTGTGATTCCTTTGTGAGTGCATCTACCAGTTGATTCATCTCGTTAAGCGATTTTTGTGTTGTCTCCTTGTGTGTCTCCATCTTTTGATCCATGTTCTCCCGCATTTCTCTAAGCGATTTTTGTGTTTCCTTTGTAAGGGCTTCTAACCGTTGATTCATGGTCTCCTGTAACTCTTTATGAAATTTATTTGTGTCCTTCTTGTGATCCTCTAATAGCATCATGAGAAGTGATTTTAAATCCAGATCTTGTCTTTCGGGTGTGGTGGGGTATCCAGGACTTGCTGCTGTTGGAGAGTTGGGTTCGGATGGTCCCACATTACTTTGATTACTGTTAGTAACATTCCTACGTTTGCCTTTTGCCATCTGGATACCTCTGGTGTTAGTTGGTCCTGCTGCCACTGGGTGTTGGTTGGACCTCCTGTGAGCCTGCAAAGCTATTTCTGTCCCCCCTGGATTACCAGGATTCCCCTGGCACCGATTTCTGGGGCCTGCCTGCTCCTGAGTGACTTTGGAGCCCTAATGTGCCTTGCCCCAAGTGATCTTATATTGGGGAGGCCTTGCACATCTAAAGGCTCAGCCTAGTGGATTCCTGGAGCAGAGGTCGCCAAAGGGAGGCTGGCAGGCTCCTGCCCTGTGCAGGGGTGAGTGATCTCTCCTAGGGGGGGAGGGGGCGTCACTCTGCCAGGCAGAAGTCCCACAGCAGATCTGGCGCGCTGGTCACTGCAGATCAGCCCAGCACCTGGGAGCTGCACACACACAAGCCGCTGGAGACCCAAGCGATATTATGCCTGTCTGTCTCAGAACCTGGCTGTCCCAACTTCCCAGTCACTGGAGCAAAGATGGCGGAGTGCAATCCGCACACTCTCCCTGGTGCTGCTCACCTGCAGACGCGATGGCCCGCCGATCTGGCACCCAGACGACCACAGCGCCGACCCGCCCTCGGGCACAGACGGAAGCCCCAACAGGCCGTGTCCCAAGTGATGTTATATTGGGGGTAGGGAGACTGGGGTACCTGTCTCTCCAGCGCAGTCTGCGGGAACAGAGGTCGGGGAAGGAAAGCTGGCAGGCTCCTGCCCAGCGCGGGGTCCCTCCCCCCCTTTTTTTTTGCTTGTTTTGTTTTTTGTTTTTGATTGTTTGTTGGATACATAGTCACTATTCTATTCTTTGAAAAAGTGAGAACTCTTATCATCTAAAAGAAATAATGTATAGAAATATGCAAGAACTGTGGATAAAATGTTGAAAGGAACTTTATGTATACAAATGAAAACACTGGGGAAAAGCAATACACTATGAGACCATTGGAATAGAAATAGTGTGTTTTTCTAAGATCCTGCTGGCACAAACCTTCAATTTCAGCTACTAGGAGGGCTGAAGCAGGAGGATCACTTGATTATCTAGCTCAGAGATCAAAGGTAATGGGGGCAACATAGGGGAACCCTGTATCAAAAACAACTACAGCAGCAAAATGATAGTGCTGTTTTGGAATCTTACTCTAAAATACCATTCTCGCTATTATAAATAAGGCTGCTATGAATATAGTGGAGCATGTGTCCTTATTGCATGCAGGTAAAGCCTCTGAGTATATGCCCAGGAGTGGTATAGCCGGATCCTCCGGAAGTGTCATGCCCAGTTTTCTGAGGAGCCGCCAGACTGCTTTCCAGAGTGGTTGTACCAGCCTGCAATTCCACCAGCAGTGGAGGAGTGTTCCTCTTTCTCCACATCCTCGCCAACAACTGCTGTCTCCTGTGTTTTTGATCTTAGCCATCCTGACTGGTGTGAGATGGAATCTCAGGGTTGTTTTGATTTGCATTTCCCTAATGACTAAGGATGATGAACATCTCTTTAGGTGCTTCTCAGCCATTAGATATTCTTCAGGTGAGAACTCTTTGTGGAGCTCTGTACCCCATTTTTTAATAGGGTTACTTGCCTCTCTGGAGTTTAACTTCTTGAGTTCTTTGTATATCTTGGATATTAGCCCTCTGTCGGATGTAAGGTTGAAGCTGGAAAGAACCCAGATGTCCCTCAACGGAGGAATGGATTCAGAAGATGTGGTATATTTACACAATGGAATACTACTCTGCAATTAAAAACAATGAATTCACGAAATTCCTAGGCAAATGGTCAGAACTTGAAAATATCATCCTTAGTGAGGTAACCCAATCACAAAAGATCACACATGGTATGAAGTCACTGATAAGGGGATATTGACCCAGAATCTCAGAATACCCTAGACACAATCAGCATATCAATAGATTTCTAAAAAGATGGAAGGAGAGACCCCTGGTCCTGGAAAGACTGGATGTAGGGGAACGCCAGGACAGAGTAATGAGAGGGGGTTGAACGGAGAAAAGAGGGAGGGAAGGGGGCTTATGGGACTTTCGGGGAGGGAGGAAACGGGAAAGGGGAAGTGATTTGGAATGTAAATTAAAAAAATAAAATTAAATTAAATTAAAAAAAATACCATTCTCATTTTCCATTTCATTGTGAAATGGAATAAATAGAAATTACATATGTGTATACTACTACATATATCAATCTTTCCAAATTTGACTCAGATTTTTTATATCCTTGTCTGTCATTTTAATAATCAGTTATGATGTTATCTTTTTACCAAATCTCTTTCTTTATCTAGTTTTCCAGTTCATTTTAACCTACTTGAGAATTGCAGTAAATCTTTCTTTTCTTGCTGGCAGTATTATATCTTCTTGATCCATTGGAGGATATATTGACGTACAGCAACACAGTTATTATTTTGGCTTAGAAAAGAAAAATAAGATCTCCCTTTACTCCTTATTCTCCATGACATTGTGCCCTGTTATTTTTTCCCTTTTATAGCAAAACATCTTTGTGAAAATTCGTAAGTAACTTAATTACTTCTTTTGTTATTCTCTCCAGAAATCCATCCAACCTTTTGAAATTTACCACTTGAACCAAATAGTCCTTTAAATATTATGAAGGCCTTTTAAGTTGAAAAGAAATCAAATTTAGTTTTTCATTTCAATTTATCATTAATCTTTTATCAATTTATCAGTATTACTCCTGTATTTTTGGAGATCCCTTTTTTCCTCTAGATTGCAAGGAACTCTGCTATCTTCATAACTGGAATCTGCTTTCAAAATTTTAAATCATACCTTTATGTTTGTTAATATCCAGGTATACTTTAGCCTAATATCTCTCCCATATTTCACATTTGCTTACCAGCTCATATAAGTTTGAATGTCTAGCAGAGGGTTTAGCCCTAGCAATTTCAAACAGTCCTTACTCTTGAAACAGAAGAATCCCTCCCAGATTCTTCTCCATGAGCTCACGGTGACTGCCTTTGTGCAGTTGCTTAGAACTCAAGCTCTGCCATCTACTTCCATGTCAGAGGAATATGTTTTGAAAACATTTATGGAAGCTCATCCAGTTCTATAGCTTTCATTTTAGTCACTGTAAGTTTTTCACAGTTCATTTTAATATCCTCCTAATTGATTTTTCATACTAAGAAAAATCTACATGAAAACTAAAGTGTCTGTGTCCAAAGTGTAATCCAATCATTAATATGGCTGATGTAATTTTTCAGAGGAATGGGGTCATGGTGAAAATACTGAGTTGAAAATTAGAAGGTGTGTATTCAGATTCTTGTTTTACTGTTTACAGTAGCGTATGAGTGAATCATGATAAATAAAGCACTGTTTCTTATAAGTGATATGAATGTCATTTGGTCTTGTCACTGAACAGAAATTTTGGGAGAAGTTATATATAAAACCATACTTGTTGAATTTGTGAATTTTAGTTTCAGTAAAAACTGATAACTACAATAAAAATTAACTTTAATAAAATAGTTAATACTACAGTAGGAAAAATGCACAGCTCATAATATTTTTCAGGTATCAGCAAATGCTTAAATTAATAGAAACTGTGCTTTGAGAATCATTCTGTAGAGGAAAGAAGGGGGGGGAGGGAAGCCACTTGAGATGGATTGGAAAGATTTATTGGGTCCAGAGAGCAATCTGCAGTCCAGTAAATTGGCATTTGAGGGGTGTCACAAATAATAATACTCTACAGCTTGCACGCCAATGCGCAGGTGTCCAAAAGCTATTACAACCCAAGCATTGGACTAAAATCGTATGAAGGTAATAGCATGGCCACTGTGAGGAAGGTGCTCAGAAAAGAGCTTTTTAAAAAAATCCCATTTAGCAAATCACTTCTACCCTCTGTCCAATAAAACCAGAGCAACTCAAGAAATTAAATTATTTGCTTCCAATTCAACCAAAACCACTTTATGTATTAACTGCTGGATGAAATAATTGTGTATCAGAAAGGTATATGAAACACTGGGCATATTAAACAAGTGTTTGAAACATTGTTGAAACTTGCCTGAGGATCTGGAACATACTAGATTACATCATGTTTGATCACTCTTACAACTGAGCTCAAGGAGCCACTTCCAGTAACGAATTTTTTACAACTGTGTGTGTGTGTGTGTGTGTGTATGTTGTATTCAGATTAGAATATTCCTCAAATTAATAAATACCTTTTATAGACTGTGTCCTCATACATTTTGTGAAGAAATAGTTCTGTCTATTAGGTTCAAATAAAATTGGTAACTGAGTTGAAACTTCATATGAACACAGGTTTAGGTATTATGGCAAAAGAAACAATAAATCTTTGATAGTGTTTTCTGATTAATACTTAAATTTAGAATTATATTTAAGAAAAAGTCATAGATAAGAGGTGGATTTTAAGTTTTGAGATACATAAGTGTTTTCATGGAAAGAAATTAAGAGTTCTAAAATAGTTTAGAGAGGAAAAACAGGTCTTCATCTAAGGCTTTGTAAAGTTTGCTCTACACACACCAACATACTTACTTTTTTATTGTTGTCGTTCTTATTTGGGCACACACATTGTTAAGCTTTCATGGGTACAGGTTCGTTGTTATTACCATAAGACTCTGTCTCACAGCAGGTGTTCTGGTCTTCTGTCTTTTGCAACCTTTCTACACTCTTTCATACACTCTCTTCTTTGGTATTCTCTAAGTCTTAGATATAGGGGTTGCTTTGTAAATGTTCCAGTTAGGTTCAGGCTCCCCATGTTTGTTCATTGCTATTTGATCAGTTATGGATTGCTGTGATTGTCTCGATCTACTACAAAAAGGCTTCTTTGTTGATGTGGACAAGAGCTTCACTTATGAGCATAAGTATTTAAAATATTGTTAGAAATGATACTGGGATTACTAATACTGAAATTTTGACCAACTACCCATGACTAGATAGGTCATATACCAGTATCATTTCATTTTTTTAAATAATTCTACTTTCAATCAATTTAGGAATATTTTTATGCCTACCATTTAATCTGTATAATTTTTCCATGAAATAGTCAATCTTAACGTGTTTTTCTATATATTTCTTCAATTTTATCAGAGATATTTTCCATGTATATTTACACAATGGAATACTACTCAGCAATTAAAAACAATGAATTCATGAAATTCTTAGGCAAATGGGGAACAGGGGGAGGGAAGAGGGCTTATGGCACTTTCAGGGAGGGGGGAACCGGGAAAGGGGAAATCATTTGGAATGTAAATAAAGAATATAGAAAATAAAATAAAAATTAAAAAAAAAGAAAAACCTAGTGGAGTTTGAGGAGTCAGTATTGAAAAACATACATTTGAATAAATGATAATTTTAAAAAAAAGAAATTATACTGATCTATGACCTATCTAGTCATGGGTAGTTGGTCAAAATTTCAGTATTAGTAATCTCCTCCATCCTACTGAGCATGACTTAAGTTCAACTAGTTGGGAGTTGGTTACCTCACAAGATAAAGCTACCATGGTTACACCATTGGGGTATCATTCTAGGGTGGTCTATTCCTTGGGTTTTACAGGTGATCAATGTCTTCTGAGAGAACCCATATAAACACCTATACATTTATATGTATATGTATGTGTATGTTTATATGTAATACACACATATATATACACAATATATATATATATATACACACACACACACAAAATGAAAGTAGATGAGGCTGTGAATTTAAGAGGGAGTAGCAGGGGCACTTGGGAATATCTGGTTATGGGATAGGAAAGGGATAAATTAGGTAACTATTGTTTCATAATCTCACACACGTGAGATTTCAAAAAAAAAATCAAGTAAAGAAAAAGAAGGAAAGTAAGCCATTTCTCATTCCCATAAAGTCTTTTAGTTTTATATGATTTTAGTATCTCTAGAAATTATGCTATGTAATGGAACCACAAGTTTAAGCAGAAAATTACATGGTCCCTTATCTGCTCTGTGTTCAAAAATGTGGCCTATTTCTTTCTGAGATCTGAGAGTCCATGTTTCCCTCTGGATTCTTTTGAACCTTCTCCTTCCCATTCCTTCTTTTCAGTCCTGTTCAAATTGAATTCTATCTCAAGCTGAAACATTTTAATGTGAGTATCTAATCTAGAGGCAATATTGAAGTGGTCAGTTTTGAAAGTTCTGGTTAAATCACCTAGACACAGCAGTTATTTTTATATTTTCTTAAGTTTTATGTTTTCTAGTTTTACTCAACAGAATTGATAAGAATGTGTGTGTAGTTAAAGCAAATCTTTTTATGATTTTTTTCTATGTATCTACACTGAGAGATGTTTCCTACATTGTGACTGTGTGATGGTCCCATATCAAGCTTTTGTTAACTGCTGAAAATAGATTTTAGGTGTCTTTTCTTTACAGTAATTCTTGCCCTAGAGATTTAGCTGGGATTTTCAGCCCACAACTGTATATTTTCTAAATACCCAGTGCCTGCTGGCCGCACTTCCGTGTCCCCCTTGTTTTTCTCTACTTCCTCCTGCACAGTGGTGGCTACCACACAGATCCTATAGAAGCATGGCTACTTTATCAGTTTTTTAGAAGTTATAGTTTTTCAGCAACTGCTCATCATATTTGGAGTTGTAGGGTCACAGATACTGTTTCACCTCCTTCTCATTGATAGTGTCAGCAGGTTTTATTTTTCAATTCTAGTCGCTTTCTGTCTTTTCTTGTGGGACTCAGGGAGATTCAAGAACTCTGTCACCACTGCCATATTCTCAGAATTTAAAACATGTAGTTTTGAACTTGTCTGGACAAGTAGTGAATCTCTGGGGATGGAATAAAGCTAAGATTTATACACTTGCCAGAAGTTATGACTAACTGCACAGCTGGTCTGCGCATAGGACTGGAAACTATGAGCCAGGCAGCTGTTTGTCAGGATTAGAATGTTTTTATTCTCAGAACACTTTCTTTCAGGCTGTTAAATATAAACTCACTTATGTTCTATGAAAACACACACACACACACACACACACACTACTTTGAAACTGAGAACAAAGGAGGAATGTTACATCATGTGTCTAATTAAATATTTCTGGCAATTTAATATAATTACAAATGAAACAGCCACTTAGCAAATAGTAAGATATCATATTTCCTACATCCATTGTATACCTAGATGCTTTTTTATTGAGGATTTTTAACTTGAATGTGTGTAGTGGGTAATAATTAAGAAAGAGTACCACCTCTCCCAGGCCTCTGCACCACTCCTTCCAAGTATCCGGTAAAGCATGACTCTTGAACTTGAATAGTTAACCAAATGTATTTATGTATAAGAAACTCCTAATTTCATAATGCCAATTTACAATGATAAAGTCTTATCCTGATATTTCTAACCTCTCCAAAGCACCAGAAATAGATCTGAAGCCATTTGGATATCTGTGCCTCCTTCCCTGCCCGCTCCACTGGTCTACGGAGTCTCTCTGTCTCTCCTCCCCTCTCTTCTCTTAGCTTCTCCTCTTCTCTCCCCTCCAATCACTGGCCTCTCACTGCCTCACTGTGAATGGATACAAATATCTTGCAACAGATGTGATGTTAACAGCCTCAGCTATTGTTTTCCGATTTCATTGACCTTTCCACTGAATATGCCCTCTGTTTGCATTTCTTTTTCTTCTTTCCATCTTGCTAACATTGCCACATCTTCAGATGCCAAATACAATTCATTTTAAAAATGCCTTTCTAGATAACCACAAAATCCATGTCTAGCAATAAACACATTAGCATCTTCTTGTAATAATAAATGATCTATTTCATTTTACTCAACTAGTGTTAATGATTCAATACAAAAAGAAAAATGAGATTTCAATCTGTGTGTTTTAATATAACTTTAAGCTCTATGACTTTGAATTAAAAGTAGAGTCAACCATTTAGAAAGAAAATACTGAGTTGTACAACTTCAAAATATTGAGGTATGTGATTTCAATTATAGCTTTAATTGCTATTTGAAAGCTAAAGTTGTTCTGTGATTCAATAAATGGGCTTAATGAAGATTTTTTTCCCAATCTGTAGGTTGCTGATTTGTCTTATTGACTATGTCCTTTGCCTTAAGAAACTTTACAGTTTCATGAGGTCCCATTTATCAATTCTTGATCTTACAGCATGAGCCATTGGAGTTCTGTTTAGAACCCCCCCCCCGGCCAGTGAATTCAAGGGACAACAGAAAAAAATGGAAAGAAGCAACCTAGGGAGGTAGGAGGTTGGGTGGACACTCCAAAAAGCACCAGAGTCCTTGGAGGTGAGAGACTCTCAGAACTCAAAGGGAGGAACCTTAAATGAATTGCCTAGCAGTAGGGAGAGGAAACTTATAGAGCTCACCTCCAGCAGGAAGACAAGGCATCAAGTGAGGGAGGGGTTTACCATCCCACAGTCAAAACTCTGACCTATAATTGTTACTGTCTGAAAGAACTGCAGGGATGGAAATGGAGAGGAGCCTGAGGAAAAGAAGGTCCAGCCACAGACCCAAAGTGGGATCCAGCTCAAGGGGGAGGTCCCAATGCCAGATACAATTACTAAGGCTATGGAGCGCTCACAAAAAGGGACCTAGCATGACCACACTCTGGAAAATCCAACAAGCAGCTGAAAGAGTCAGATACAGATATTTTTACTCAACCAATGGACAGAATCTGTTGACCCCTGTGGTTGAATTAGGGAAAAACTGAAAGAAGCTGAGGAGGAGAGCAACCCTGTAGGAGGACCTGCAGTCTCAATTAACCTAGACCCCCTGAGAACTCTCAAAAACTGAACCACCAACCAGGCAGCATACACCAGCTGATATGAGACCCCACTGCTGGGTCTGGGTTCAGTCAGAGAAGATGTACCTAACCCTCAAGAGACTGGATGCCCCAGGTATTTTAGAGGTCTGCTTGGGTAGGGGGGCCGTGGTTTGGGGACATCCTCGTGGAGACAGGGGGTGTGGAGGAAGTGTGGGACATGATCAGAGGGTGAATCTGGGGGGTGTGAATAAAATCTGGAATGTAAATAATTAAATAAATAAATAGCAAAAATAGATGGGCTTATTTTTGAAGTAGGAATCAGGATCTACATCTTTTGCAAAGGACTACAACATATGTTACTAAATACTTTTTTACTATCACTGTAATAATTTCCTCCCAGTTTCTCTGCTATCATGCAGAGAGCAAATCCATCAAAAATAGTTACATATAAGTAATTTGCCCCTAAAATTGAGGTTGAGAAGTTAATTTCAAGTTTACCTGATCAGAACTCCATTGCAGAGGTATGAAATCAGGTAGTACTTACTTCTTAGTTACTAAAGTAACTATAGCCTCAGAAGTACAGAAGCATGTTTTTATAATGTAGAACTACAATGAAGAAAATTTCTCTTCCATGGTCTAGATTTGTGGCAAGGCTTGTGAAGTGGCAGAGATGAGCTATGAACATGTACTCTCTGACTCTGTTCTGCTTACTTTTTAATTTCTTAGTCCTTGGGCTTCATGAGACATTCTTAGATGAAGAAATGCTTCTTCTGCTCTGACCTCATCTAATTTAGTGAGTTTTGTTATTTGTAATTAGCAGAGAATTCATGAAAGCACTAATAATTAGCTACTGAAAAATCATGTGATCATCTCTTGGGTATCTATATTTTTGTGACTTTTAGTTGGTGACCTCTGTAGCCATTAGGATAAGAGAAGAATACAAATGCCAGTAAATATCACTTGACTGTATTGTCTATGATCTACTTAGCCAAATCTTTAGCATGTTCCAGATGCATCATCTTTCTAGTGTAAGCCAGAAAAATCTATCAGTAACTGTGGAGCTCAGCTGAAACACTAATATTAATATAATTGGGAATACTCATGATCCATCTTTCAAAATTATTGCATCTCTATCATGTATTCTTGGCCTATCATTACTTAGAAATTATCTACTTAGATACATGGGGGTATCATGTAAAATTGGCACTAAATATCAAATACTTATCTCTGACTCTGGCAATAGAAACTAGCTGAGGCAAGAGATAATCCAAAATATAGCTTCAAGGAAGTCTTTTTCTCTTGCTGTTTTTACAGATGCTCCCTGTGGACGTTTTGTCAAGCCAAAGTCACTGATACAAAATTTGAGGCTAGCTCTACTGTGAAATCTATGCTCCAAAACTTCAAAAAGCTAATTTTTATACACTATACGTGGAACCTTATACATCTTAGGCAAAGACAAGACAATCTGTAAGTCAAAGCATGATTTATTAAACTGAAGAATTATTTTCCCTAATGGATCACTTTCAGTGGAATCAGGGTGAGAAATAAAGGCAAGATTGGTGTCTTTAAAGGTTATAGCTCCTAAGGAAAGTGAGAGCAGACCAATGGAATGAATGGAAGATAATTCTGCTTTCTATATTTGAAAGAGTGAGAAAAAAGAAACCAAGGAAACAGGTAGTTTTGATGCAATTTGCACCTACCTATTTGTTCTGATCCAAATCAATTCACAAATTCCCAGACCCAATTCAACACTTTCAACTTGAATTGCTTGATCACATAAAAGTGTCTTTTTTGATTCCCTTGCATGTCTGTGTTACTATGACATCAATAGTCAATGGAATAAGGAAAAACTCAAGTTTCAAGCTCATTATTTGACAAGTTTCAAACATGTCATCAGTGTTAGAATTAGGGCTTAAAGATCACAGCATTCTGTTTCAGAATACTGGAGTTACATGACTGAAATTCTCATATTGAGCCAATCTTGATTCTCCAAGATTTAGTGTTTGAATATTAAAATATATAAATATTAAATGGCATTAAACTAGTATGCCAGTTCTTTTAAATCCTTTTTATTTTTATGTTGTATACATTTTATACATTGCACATTTTTCTGGCTCTACTTACAGTTCTATTTTGAGTTATTGTTGTTTTCAATTTCTATCCCTAATTACCATAGAAACAATGATGACCATACAATAAAGAACAAACTGCAGTTTTTGTCAGAATAGAGCAGCTTAAAATAGGACAGAAAAGCCTCAGGTGGAAGGCCTACATTTAAATAAATCCACCCACCTTTTCTCCTGGAACCAAGATTTTTCTGTGAACATGCCGTTGGTCTGTGACTTTCTCCACTACAGCATGATTGGTATGGCATTGCTTTTAGCATACTGTGGGAGCATTTGGTAACTTTGCTATAACAAAATGTCATCTATCCTACAAGACTTTTACATTTGAATCTGAAATTACATTATCTTCTACTCATGAAATTAAATGTTTTTATTGACTTTTGCAGATAGGCCAAAGTCAGCATTTTATCATAATTTCATATGGATTTTCCTCTATTCATAGGAATAAAGCTATTATTGTAAAATAAATATTATTATAAAATAAATGCTTAGCTTGAGCTTTAGCATTTCCTCTAACTTGGTGAAATTAGTATTATATTTAGGCTTCTTTGTTGTTGTTCTGTTTCTTTTTGCCGGTCACTAATATTTAAGTCTGTTTAAATATTTCACAACTCTTAGTGATTTAGGTCACTCCTCTTAGGGGAATATGAGAATTATCATGGTATGTGTAGAGTTTGAAACCTTTATTTTTAGGAAGCTCTGTTTCAGTGTGAGATCAGAAATAACATGATAGGCATTATGTTTTTCACACAGTATGACATTTTATAAAATAAAATCTTTCTTTAGTTCACCATGTTGTTAACCATTTGACTTGAAAGATTAACTCTTCTGTGACTTGTTAATGTAGAATATTTATTCAAGAAAGAACCCTGGAAAAACTTATTTCTTAAATGATTTAATGAAAAAGCATTATGCTTTATATATAACAGTTTTATTACTCATTTAAATTGAAGCACTAGTCAGAGAGATTATTGTCATTTTTAAATCATCAATAATTAATGATCTACCTGTTCATTTGAATTCCATTTGGAAAATTTTTTCTTCCTTTTCTCCTTCTTTCATTCCTGTTCCTCATTCTTTTCTTTCTACATCAGATTGTATTCTCATATTCCACCTGAGCAATATATATATTTCAGATTTCACAGTACTGGAAGATGCCAAAATATTTGGTTCTTGTAGGTTCTCAAGAAACAAAGCCTGTATATAGAGTGTTGATCTCTCTCTCTCTCTCTCTCTCTCTCTCTCTCTCTCTCTCTCTCTCTCTCTCTCTCTCACACACACACACACACACACACAGTGTGTGTATGTGTGTGCACACATACATGTGTGCACATATGCATGCTCATGTGGGTGTGTGCATACAGGTACTCAAGTAGTGTTGAACATTTGCATATGTACAGAAGCAGAGGTAGATGTAGGGTATCTTATCTCCAGATTTTATCTTATTTTTCAAGAAAGGATCTCTCATTATATCTGGATCTCACCAATTCCCTAGACTGGATGGATATGATGACTCAGAAATCCCTTTGTCTCTGTCTATTCAGCAGTGGGATTTCTGGAATTATACCGTCAGGCCCAAAATTTTATTTGGGTTCTAGGAATGAACTCAGATTCTCATGCTTGCTTAACCAAATGAGACCTCTCCTCATCTCAGAAAATGACCTTTTTATATCTAACAAATTTTTACTGGCCTTGGAAATAATAACAACTCAAGGTTATAACATTGCTATAGTGTTGCCTCTGCCCTGCACAGCTCTCTGTCCTTGGGGCTTAGGGGTGAGTTGGCACAGAGTCAACAACACAGACTCCAGGAAGGTGTGAAACGCCACAGTAAGCTCATCTGAGCACTGCTGCAAGATGCTTTAATACCCTCTACCTGTACCCCCACTTTTCCCAAGAAACTATCTCTTCTAAATAGCAGTTTCTGATTGACTGGCATTGCTTATACTACCAATCCTTGCCCTCTCAGGCAGTCCTCAATTAGGTCCTCCTGAAGAAGATGCTTTTACAGCTGCATGGCCCTCAAAGTTTATATGGAGGCAGCCTTGCTGATCCTGCTGTGTATCCACCCTTTTGTTTTTAGGTTTTTGACAATCTGGTGGGAGCTGAGATGCCATTGCCTCAACATTGTCGACCCCACTTCAGAGGATTCGCAGTATACTAGACTGTGCCTGTCTTAGGTTGTGCTGTCTTCCAGGATCTTACCCATCACTGACTACCAGCCCTAAAAGAGATATCACTTTGGGGGCATGTCACACAAGGGAGAGACTAGGAACAGCCTACATGGTGATCTCATGGTTCTCTTCCACCCATGCTTTGATTACTTCCTTAGGGGTAGGCTGCAATAGTGGTTTTCAAGAACCACCAGCACCCGGAAGGTCACCTTATTTATGGAATGCTGCCTGGAGATATGCTGTGTGAGACACTTAAACAAAATAATTATTAGTATGACAATTCCTCCAATCATAGCATAAATGGTATTTACAAGAGGCCAAATAGCCTCTTAATATTGTCCCATTAAAGAGACAGCCACCCTTTAGAGAGTAAAGGGGCATAAATCAAGACAATTAGATCAGTCACATAAATCCCAATTGTTCATAATAGGGTCATTTCAGAATCTAATGGGATCCCTGTTAACATTGGGAGTAATATTGGAAGCGTCATGTGAGGTAAACCTCCACATTCCAATTGTGAAGTTGGATGACAATACTGGGTATTTCCCAGCAAATTTTATACCTCTCCATCACACAACTCCATCTGCTTTGAGATGATTGAGGAGACATAAATGACAAAATGTGGCCACAGTTTTTGCTACAAGTGTATTCATTAGAGTTTAGAGGACAATAATAGCTACCCCAAGTGTAATTATGTTGTGGACAATGTTGACTATCTCTATCCTAATTTCTTGGTGAATGAGCTCATTTTCAAACAGAAGCAAAGGTTTGAGTAAAAGAGGTTCAAATTGGACCACTCAGTGAGTAGTACCAATGGGCATAGGTGGCAAATTTTTCAAGATTTTCTGGGAACTGATCAAGATAACATTGATTTGGCAATGTCAAACTCATTTTGAAATTAATAACGCAGGCTGGCAGTGATTCAAAAGGATAGGAAATCCAATGACAGTGGGCATTTGAAGGACCCTTGGAAAGCAAGGCATGGGTGGATGTGATATGCTTGGGAAAATCCTTTGGGGATTTGTAATCAATAAGGGAAGTGCAAAGTTCTATGCTTAACATAGTGCCACATGTTAGATTGACATGAAAATCCCCTGTGGTCATATCGTGTATTTGGATACAAGGTCCCATGGAGGAGACACTGGTGGTAAGACAGAGATTTTCCTCCATGGGCCAGGTGTCTTCTAATCATTGTGTGGTAGTGAGTAAGTCTACGAAGGGCAAAACCAAACTCACACTGGAAGAGAAAAGAACAGGGTAAGCCAAGGAGTTAACTGCCACAGATAAGAGAATGAGGTGCAGGGGCACCAAAGTCCATAGCTCATCAGCCCTCCCAGGCTGAAGAAAAATTAAAAAGCACAGGATGTACATTATGTCTCCAAATCCTCGTCTTCTGGCTCCTTTGCCTTCCCTTGGTCTGTAGCCAGTATTCATCTCAAAAGTTACAGTAAGGTTATATTTCAAATTAATCCTAGCCTGATTCTCATTCAAGTCATGATTCTCAGACCTCCAGTTAAGAAACACAGTGGGGTAGAAAACCTCCTTATAGTGATTATACCAATCAAAACAAGTCTGGAGGTGCATGGCCCATTGCTTCAGTACTTGTTCAAAATAAGCAGAATCTGGGACAAAATCATGGGTAGCTTTTCTGATTAGTGCCAAGTTTGCCTGAGGAGTTGGAATACAGGGCCTAGATTGACACCTCATCAGGGCTAAGATTGACAGGGAAAGCCTCACAATATACCTGAGGAGAATGAGGTCCCAGGGAAATAGGTGGTACAGCCCGAGGGACATCGAAAAAAGGACCACAACAGGAGTGAAGGCTTGAAAGCAGAGACCCTGTAAATGATGCCATGGGTAAGCTGGTGGTACCTCTAATGGGGTTTAAGCAGAAGGGCTAGGGAGTGAGGGTTCTTGGACAGTGGTGCTAGAGGATGGTTTGGATCCTGATGGCTGGAGGGCTGGAGCAGAGATGCCCTCATCTTCATTGCTAAAATCAGCCAGTTTGCCCAGAGAAAGTGGGATGGGGTCAGTAATGGAAAGATGATCCTGGCAGTGATTGTTATGGGCAGCCACCACTTCCTTTGGGGAAGAATTTTTTTATTAGATATTTGCTTTATTTACATTTCAAATGGTATCCCCTTTCCGCATTTCCTCTCCAAAAATCCCCTATCCCATTCCCCCTTCCCCTGCTCACCCTGTCTCCCCCAATTTCCTGACTTGCATTCCCCTAATCTGGGAATTAAGATTCACAGAACTCATGGTCTCTCCTCTCATTGATGTCTGAAATGGATATTTTCTGCTACATATGTAGCTGGAGCTATGGGTCCCTCCATGTGTATGGTGATTTAGTCCCTGGGAGCTCTGGGGGTACTGGTTGGTAAATATTATTGTTCTGGCTGCAGGTCTGCAAACTTTTTCAGCTCCTAGGGTCCTTCCTCTAGCTGCTCCATTGGGGGCCCTATGTTCATTCTATTAGTTGGCTGTGAGCCATGGGTATTTTGATCCACTTTCCAATAAGGATCAAAGTATCCACACTATGGTCTTCCTTCTTCTTGAGCTTCATACAGTCTGTAAGTTATATCTTGGGTATTCTGAGCTTCTGGGATAATATCCACTTATCAGTGAGTATATATCATGTGTATTCTTTTGTGATTAGGTTACCTCACTCAGGATGATATTTTCTAGTTTCATCCATTTGCCTAAGAACTTCATGAATTCATTGTTTTTAATAGTTGAGTAGTATTCCATAGTGTAAATATACCACATTTTCTGTATCCATTCCTCTGTTGAGAGAAATATGGGTTCTTTCCAGCTTCTGGCTGGTGATGACAGCAAGGAAGATGTGGACAAAGACCAAGGAAGGAGTAATCCCAGACTGTACCTGATGCTTGCAGGCAATGAAGAGAGTACACACCCGGAGTCCATGGTCCCACATGTTCTCAGGGGATATCCTGGGGCCAATATAGCAGCCTGCTCCCAAAATTGATCCAGGTCATGTGTCTTAACCTTGAGACCAGGAGTAACCAGAAGGGTTTCAGAGCCCAGATCTGGGGTTCCTTTATGGTAGAGGGGAGGGAATCCATGACGATGAGCACAAAGAAAACAAAAGATGAACAAATATGGCAAATATTCCAGAAGAGGCAACAAAAGTCAAGGTGTATTAAGCAGGGGACTCCCTCATGTGGAGCTCAAAGGCCTAATGCCTGGAAGGTATACCCAGGAAGGAGAAGGCATTTGGAAGCCAATCCCTGGTACTACCACCTGGGAAACCAGCTCCTATGTCAAATACCAGGATGAATCCAGACCAAAAGTGAAAATGAGCAGACAAAGACAAAGAAGACAGAAAACATGGCTTGGCTGCCACACGCACACTTATTGCAGCACATTCACCCAAAGAAAAAGAACAAAAGTGCCGCCTGTGGCTTGCAGCAGCATGCTCTCTCAAAGACAAAGAAAAATGGAAAGATGGCCACTGTACAATCCCTGCATGCTTGGTTCATGCTTGCCTCATGCTGGCTGCAAGCTCATCCTAGAACTGAACAAAGACCAAAAGTGAGATTGCTGGGATGGACAGACAGAAAAGACAAAGAAGACAGAAATGAGGTCCATGCGCTTACCCTCTTGGGACCCTCAACATAAAACAATAAGGGACCAACTCACCGAAGAAGCAACTGAAGGAGGCATAACCACAGCACCGCAAGGAGAAAAAGAGCAGATCAGGTCAAACCACGAATACAGTCAATACAGTCCTTGCAGCCACAGGCAAAAATGAGCCTTCAGAAAATGAGGTTCACAAGCAACCACAAAACAAGGACGATGATGTAATCCATTGACTATATTGGGCACCAGATATTGCCTGTGCCCTGGACAGCTCCCGCCCAACCATACCTTCCCTTGGGCGTTGGAAATAAGTTGACCCTGAGTCAATGACACAGACTCGGCTGGCAGGTGAGAAATGCCACAGCAAGTTCATCTGACACTGCTGCAAGCTGCTTTAATACCCTCCACCCGTGTCCCCATTGGTCCCAAGAAAGCGTCTCTTCTAAAACTCAGTTCCTGATTGGTTGGCATTGCTTGTACTAGCAATCATTGCTCTCTCAGGCAGTCCTCAATTAGATCCTCCTACAGACGATGCTATTGCAGCAGCATAGCCCTCAGCATTTACAGAGGTGGTCCTTAATATTTTCATTGCATTATTATAGATATAATATTGATAGTGTTTTCTATAAATAAATTGAAATAAAAGGCATGTGTTCTCCATTCAAAACTTTGAACCCCATGCACAAAATTTAGATTCAAAACTGCCAATCAAATGGATTAAAATCGATAAGGATGGCAAGACTAATCTGTAACACAGGGTCCCTTAAGAACAAGTGTCATATTACTCCAGGGACCTACTGTGAGATAAAGTCCTTGAAAGCTGTTCAATATCACCACATGGAAACCAAGCTTTACACACTAAGTTTTGGAAGAAAGACCACAGAAAACCCACTAAGCCATGAAAATAAACATTTCTATTTATTGCAAAATTGATCATGGTCGATGCTATTGTGAAATCTTTTTTAAATTTTTTTATTAGATACATTCTTTATTTACAATTCAAATGATTTCCCCTTTCCTGATCCACCCTCATCGAAAGTCCCATAAGTCCTCATCCATCCCCCTGTTCCCCAATCAACCACTTCCCACTTCCCTGTCTTGGTATTCCCCTACACTGCTGCATTGAGCCTTTCCAGGACCAGGGACCGTTCCTTCCTTCTTCTTGGGCATCATTTGATATGTGAATTGTTTCTTGGGTATTCCAAACTTCTGGGCTAATATCCGCTTATCAGTGAGTACATACCATGTGTGTTCTTTTGTGATTGGGTCACCTCATTCAGGATGACATTCTCCAGTTCTACCCACTTGCCTAAGAATTTCATGAATTCATTATTTTTGATAGCTGAGTAGTATTCCGTAGTGTAAATATACCACATTTTCTGTATCCATTCCTCCGTTGAGGGACATCTGGGTTCTTTCCAGCTTCTGGCTAATTATAAATAGGGCTGCTATGAACATAGTGGAGCATGTGTCCTTATTACATGCTGGGGAATCCTCTGGGTATATGCCCAGGAGTGGAATAGCAGGGTCCTCTGGTAGTGTTATGACCAGTTTTCTGAGGAATCACCAGACTGATTTCCAGTGTGATTGTACCAGCAGTGGAGGTGTGTTCCTCTTTATCCACATTCTCACCAGTACCTGCTGTCTCCTGAGTTTTTGATCTTAGCCATTCTGACTCATTTGAGGTGAAATCTCAGGGTTGTTTTGATTTGCATTTACCTGATGACTAAGGATGTTGAACATTTCTTTAGGTGCTTCTCAGCCATTTGTTATTCCTAGGTGAAAATTCTTTGTTTAGCTCTGTACCCCATTTTTTAATAGGGTTTAATAGGGTTATTTGACTCTCTGGAGTCTACCTTCTTGACTTCTTCATATATCTTGGATATTAGCCCTCTGTGGGATGTAGGATTGGTAAAGATCTTTTCCCAATTTGTTGGTTGCCATTTTGTCCTTTTGACAGTGTCCTTTGCCTTACAGAAACTTTGTAATTTTATGAGGTCCCATTTGTCAATTCTTGATCTTAGAGCATAAGCTATTGGTGTTCTGTTCAGGAAATGTGTCCCTGTGCCCACGTGCTCAAGGTTCTTCCCCAGTTTCTTTTCTATTAGTTGCAATGTGTCTGGTTTTATGCGGAGGTCCTTGATCCACTTGGAATTGAGCTTAGTGCAAGGAGATAAGAATGGGTCAATTTGTATTCTTCTGCATGCTGACCTCCAGTTGAACCAGCACAATTTGTTGAAAAGGTTATCTTTTTTCCACTGAATGGTCGTAGTTCCTTTGTCAAAGATCAAGTGACCATAGGTGTGTGGGTTCGTTTCTGGGTCTTCAATTCTATTCCATTGATCTATCTGCCTGTCACTGTACCAATACCATGCAGTTTTTTAACACTATTGCTCTGTAGTACAGCTTGAGGTCCTGGATACTGATTCCCCCAGGAGTTCTTTTACTGTTGAGAATAGTTTTAACTCTCCTGGGTGTTTTGTTATTGCAGATGAATTTGAGAGTTGCTATTTTTCACTCTGAAGAATTGAGTTGGGATTTTGATGGGGATTGCATTGAATCTGTAGATTGCTTTGGCAAGATGGCCATTTTTACTATATTAATCCTGCCAATCCATGAGCATGGAAGATTTTTCCATCTTCTGAGGTCTTCTTCGATTTCTTTCTTCAGAGACTTGAAGTTCCTGTCATACAGATCTTTTACTTCTTTGGTTAGAGTCACACCAAGATACTTTATATTGTTCGTAGCTATTGTAAAGGGTGTCATTTTCCTAATTTCTTTCTCAGCCTGTTTCTCCTTTAAGTATAGGAAGGCTACTGATTTGCTTGAGTTAATTTTATATCCGGCCACTTTGCTGAAGTTGTTTATCGGCAGTAAGAGTTCTCTGGTGGAGTTTTTTTGGTCGCTTAAGTATACTATCATATCATCTGCAAATAGTGATAATTTGACTTCTTTCTTTCCAATTTGTATCCCTTTGACCTCTTTTTGTTGTCTAATTGCTCTAGCTAGAAATTCAAGTACTATATTGAATAGATATGAAGAGATATGTGGAGCCTTGTCTAGTCCCTGATTTTAGTGGGATTGCTTCAAGTTTCTCTCCATTTAGTTTGATATTAGCTACTGGTTTGCTGTATATTGCTTTTACTATGTTTCGATATGGGCCTTGAATTTCTGATCATTCTAAGACTTTTAGCATGAAGGGATACTAAATTTTGTCAAATGCTTTTTCAGCATCTAATGAAATGACCATGTGGGTTTTTTTTTATTTGAGTTTGTTTATGTAGTGGATTACATTGATGTATTTCCATATATTGAACCATCCCTGCATCCCTGGGATGTAGCCTACTTGATCATGGTGAATGATCATTTTGATGTGTTCTTGGATTCGGGACTCCCTGCAGGTCAGATGTCCCCTGGCAGGGTAGGTGCACAGATGGTTGTGGTGCTACTGAGCTCCTGGGTGCAGGTGGAGCCCGGGCGGGGCATGTCCCAAGTGGTCTTCTACTCAGGTGATCCCTGAGTACCTTTCTGCACCTGTCTATTCAGTCATAGTAGCAAAGATGGCAGTACCTCATCTCTAAATGTGGGATTCCCTCTAGCTATTGTGAAATCTTAAACAGAGTTTTTAAAGTAGTATCTCATAATTTGACTTCATCGACATTCTTAAGTCAATAAAAGAAGATATTGTGTCAACTACACAGACAGTCCTTTACAGTTTTTCATGGTTTCTTGGTTACACACTCTGGTGTGCACAGCTGTACCCATGTTCCTTCGCAAGACTGTTATTCTCTTCTATTTTACTTCTTTAGGTGACATTAAATTAAGAAACCAGGAGGCATTTTTATTTTTTTGCACCATTTAGGATAAATGATGGGGTGGATTGAAATTAGGGAATATATTATCCTTTCCTTTGTGTTTTAAACGTAGGGTATTCCTTGTTTTTTTTTTTTCAGATACTTGGTATTGAAAGAGAAAATTCTGCCCAAACATATTTTCTGATAATCTGTGTTTGAATCAGACTATTATTTTCTAGCCAAACTCTCTTGGCACCACTAACTTCTAGTCTGTAGTAAAGTAGCTGTCATTTCAGCACCGTAAACTGTGGTATTTAAATTTAGCTCAATATAAGCTCTGCAAGAGATTATCAGACATCTAAACTGACAGATGCAAGGAGACCTTGTAAAGAAGTACTGAGGATGAAAGGCAGGTACCCACAGCACGATAACAAACCAGGGACTTTGGTTTTGTAAACACTGCTAGAAAGGACAAGCCCAGTAAATCACACAATCATAGATTTATGTTTGCTGCAGAACATAGACTTTCTTCAATAGAGTATGTGTTGATTATTATGGGAAATGCATTGAGACAGATGCTGGAGGTTTATAAAATAAAAATCCATGAACATTTTTGTGATTGCATGGTGTGACTGTATTTTTAAAGATAAAGTTATCAGCAAACTTGTTACACGTGGAATTTCTCTGCCATCCAAAAGTTTACATTCATGCTTACAATGATTTCTAAATAGACACATTTATCTCAATATTTTTAGTGCATTTTGTGCATGAATATATGAAATTGAAATGCTGCCATTCCTCAATGATCAGTGATAATGTGTTAATCCTACATATATGGGGTACTGGTTTTTCATATTCTGAGCTTAAGAGCGTCATATTTTAGTTAACATTGCTGATATATTAACATGTTTGCCTTAATCCTAACAAGAGGAATATCAAATAATTGAATTTGTAATTTAAAATTTATTTGGAGTTTAAATAATAGGGTGAAGGGTTTTTTAAAAGTAACTTTCTTATTTTTTTTAACTTTTATTTTATGTGTATCAGTGTTTTGTGTTCCTGGTATTTCTGGGAGCCCGAAGAGGTTGTCTGATCCTCTGGAACTGGAGTTGCAGATGGTTTTGAGCTACCATATGTGTGCTGGGCACTGTATCTGGAGCCTGTGCAAGAACAGACAGTGTTTTATGCTGAGCTATTCCTCCAGTCCCTAGGTGAGACTTTTAATTCCTAAATGGTGTTCACATTATACTTGAACAGAAAAATGTTCTCTAGGAATTCTGAATTAGATTCCTAGATAGCATTCTTAATTTCTTATAATTATTTTTAAGGAAAGAAAATACTACTAATGATGCAATTGTAAACAAAAAAAATGTTTCCTCATTTTTTTTAACTCCTTAAAGAAGCCTCAAGGATATAATCTATATGACCTAAGATTGAAAGTAGACTCAGTTTTTTAAAAAAATATGTATTTTTATTACTTTTATTACTTTTGATTATGTATATTTATGTATCTGTGTAAGTGTATTGTGTGTGTGTGTGTGTGTAAACATGCAGGCACACATGTGTGTGGGACCACTGGGAACATGAAATGTGTCAGGTCTTCTGCGCCTATAGTTGTAGGCAGTTGTGAGCCACTCTATCTACCTGGGTACTGGCAATTAAACTCTGAGGATGGAACTACAGCTACAAATCGTTATGATATGCCATGTGCATGCTTTGAACCAAACCTAGGTGCTTGAAAGAGCAGCTAGACTTCTTAATCACTGAACCATCTCTCCAACCTTGTAGATGTGTATCTTTTATTCAACTATGTGTTAATCACCCAAACCCTGTCACAGAAACAATCTCTGTGTGTGCTGCAGAGAATCATGCTGATATATTTTTCTGCTATGTGTAACACAACATAAAAATAATGACCTTCAGAGCACAAAAGACCAAGTCTCCCTTTATTCTCCTGTATCTTCATCAAAATACAGAGTTCCTTATAAAATATGAGACTTCCTGGGTGCTACATATATTTTGAGAGTGAACAGATTTGTAAAATATTACCCAACTGCTATATTACTTATATTTTTAATGCTGAAAGTCAGCATAAGTTATCTCCCATATTTGTTTAATTAGAGCATACACAAATACATAATGTACTTTATTCTTTCTTTTTTGTTGTTAGAATTGTATACATGATGTGGTGGTTTGTATATGTTCGTCCGAGAGAGTGGCACTATTAGAAGGTGTGGCCTTGTTGAAGGAAGTGTGTCACTGTGGGGTTGGGCTTAGAGATCTTCCTCCTGGATGCCTGAGTATGCCCAATCTATTCCTGGCTTCCTTTGGATAAAGTCATAGAACCCTCAGGTCCTCCTGCACCATGCCTGCCTGGATGCTGCCATGTTTCTGCCTTGAAGACAATGGACTAAACCTCGGAACCTGTAAGCCAGCCCCAAGTAAATGTCTTTTATAAACCTTGCATTGGTCATTGGTGTGTGTTCACAGCAGTAAAACCCAAACTAATACACATGAATACAGTATTATAGCATTTTTACTCTTGACCCTCTCTCTCCGCCTCCTTCTGTGTCTCCTGACACCTTGTCAAATTCATGACCTATAAGTATATTAGATTCTTCTGTAATTGTCATTACACACAAATAACAAAATGAATAAAATAAAAATATAATTATTAAAATTATATAATTTTATAATTATATAAAATATATAATGTAAGTTAATACTATACATTACATATTATGAATATATAACAAATATATATAATTTTATTTCTTTAAATTATATATTGTATATAAATTATATGCTTTTGAAAGCTAACATAAATGTAAATAAATGAAATAATAAAATATACCAAATATCTCAATGTGAAACTTAAATGGTGAAATAGTTGGGGAAAAAACAGACAGTAACATACAATATACGGGTGAAAGAAAGGATTTTCTAAATAGGACTCTGTGTCTTCATGAATTAAAGCTAACAGTGGATAAATGAAATCTCATAAAACTGAAATGAAATAAATCTTAAGAGACCTTACTTATTTATTATAACTCACATTTGCTTATGGTATCCAGCAAATGATCCAGGTACTCTTGAAATCAACATGAAGAGTTCTCAAAGAGCTAAAGGGAGGTCTACCATAGGAGCCCACTCTTTGCCACACGAGCAATACACTCAACATCCTACTCATATAGATGCTTGCCCAGCTATGTTCACTGCCACCTTATTCACAATACCTAGGGAATGGAAACAGCCTACATGTCCTTCAGTTGATAGATAGACAATGGAGATGTGGCCCACATTCACAATAAAATTCTCTGAAACAGAAAAGAATGACAAAATCATGAAATTTGTACTTTAAGTGGATAGAACTAGTGAGGTAGCATAAGACTCAGTCAGACAAACAATGGATGTTCTTTCTTTCTTATTTTTGCATTCTAATTCTGAATATTATATTTTGAGATAATGATGGAAAACTGGAAAGTAAAAAGGGAATGTTGGGAGAAGGACTCTAGCTTGGGGAATGTAGGACAGAAGGGGGAAAAGTGAGGAAAAGGGATGAGAGAGAAGGAGGAGGAATAATAAATAACATTAAGGATACTGGAAATAAGCCATAGTGAAACATTATTTATGCTTGCTTACAAAAGCATATAATATATATATGTACAATATGTGGTTTCAATGAATATAACATAATTGTATATAATATTTAATATATATCCATGATATCTAATACTTTATATTAATTTGTTATATATTTTATATAAATATAATTATATAATTTTAATAATTGCATTTTAATTTTAAATATTTTATTTTATATTCATATACCTTTATATTTATTTTATTTTAAATTTATATATTTCATTAATATATTTTATTATATGCTATATATTTATCATGTACAGTATAATTATTATATATTGAATACATTAGATATATTACTAAATTATATTCAATATATCATAATATATTATATTCATTGAAACTATATATTGTATATAGCTTATCTATTCTATTATATCAAATATATATACAGACATATATTTCATAAAGTTCTATCACTTGGGGTGATAATGCTCTTTCCAAAATCCATAGAATACTTTATTTTATCAATTAGCTTACACTGTAGCAGGTTTCCTTATGTCTCTTAAAAACATATATGTGTGTATATATATATATATATATATATATATATATATATATATATATATATATATAAATGTGTATGCCTCTGCTTAAATCTTTTTATTTTACCTACATGATATCCCTTCCATCATATAACATGTGTTCTGTTAACCTTCCATGCATTGGGCCTCAAATTAAATCAGTTATTGATTGGCCACCCCCACAAATTCTGTGTCACCTTTACCCTAACACATCTTGCAGGCAGCACAGATTATAGATCAGTGGTTTGGTGGCTGTGTTGGTGTCTCAGCCTCACGAACGGAAGTGTTGCGCGGTTACAGAAGGTAGATGGTTCAGGCTCCATAGCCTCCATTACTAAGAATACTCAGTGTGCTAAGTTTTCACAGCCCCCAAAATGGCTTCCAATTCCAAACATCTCTCTGTCTCTGTGCTCTCTTCCTCCATGACCTACAAACTTATCCCTGTTCTTTCTATCTCCACCCATCCCCAGTACTTGTGAAATTTATTATTTCCCCTTCACAAATAGATCTTGTGTTCCCCTTTGATCCCTCCTTGTTACTTAGCCTCTCTGGGCCTGTCAACTGTGGCATGATTGTTATTTACTTAACATCTAATAAACACTTATAAGTGAGTATACAACATATTTGTCTTTCATTGTGTTACCTCACTCAAGATGATTTTTTCTAGGTCTGACCATTTTGCTGCCAATTTCATGATGTCAGTTTTTAACATATAAGTAATATTTCATTGTGGAAATGTACCACATTTTTCTCTATCCATTCATTAATTGAGGGATATCTAGGTTGATTTCAGTTACTGATTGTTATGAATAAAGTCTCAATAAACATAGTTGAGCAAGTGGTCTTGTGGTCAGATGGAACATTCTTTGGGTATATGTCCAGGAGTGGTAGAACTGGGTCCTTATGTAAGGTTGATTCCCAATTTTCTAAGAAACCCTCATCTTGATTCCATAGCAGTTGTACAAGTTTGCGTTCCCACCAACAATGGAGGAGTGTTCCCTTTGCTCCATATTTTCACTAGCACTTGCATTTTTTTTATCTTGGCCATTCTGACAGATATAAGATGGAATCTGAAGGTAGTTTTGATTTGCATTACCCTAATAGGTAAGGACTGTGCCCTTCTGCCAGCATTGAGCGGACTGAACCAGACATTGTTTACCACAGTCTACTAGCCCACATGGGGTGGAGTCTTCCAACCTAGGTGAATCTGTTGTTCTGCCACAACCACAGCTTCCTGCAAGAAGTTGACTACTCACTGAGAAGCTGAGCTTGTTTTGCTGATGAGATCCTGGCAAAATGGAGTATGGTTTTCTCCCTATATATTCTGGGTTAAGATATTAAACATTGAGCCTTGATCAGAACTTTATCTTGGCTTCGTTATTTCTCTTGCCTGTCCATTCTCTCTCAGCCCCAGGTCTCCTTCCAGGTGTACCCAGATTGACAAAAGCTTCTGGACAGTCACAAAGGATGAACATTTTTAAGTGTTTCTCAGACATTTGAGATTCCTCTTGAGAATTCTCTGTTTAGATCTCTACTCCATTTTAAGTGGATTATTTGGATTGTTGATGTCTAGTTTCTCGAAGGATTTATATATTTTTGAATATTAGCCCTCTATTGGATGTGGAGTTGCTGAAAATCTTTTCCTGTCTGTAGGTTGCAATTTTGTCCTATTGACTGTACACTTTGCCTTATAGGAGCTCTTCAGTTTCATGAGGTTCTATTTATTAATTGAGCTATCAGTGTTCTGCTGAGGATATTATCTCCTGTGTCAAAGCATTCAAGGATATTTCCCTTGTATGAGGATTAGTATATCTGGTAGTATAATGAGGTCTTTGATCTGCTTAAACTTCAGTTTCATGCTGGGTGATTAACCTGGATTTATTTGCATTCTTCTATATACTGACATCCAGTTAGATCAGCACCATTTATTGAAGATACTTTCTTTTTTTCTATTGTATAATTCTGGTTACTTTATCAAAAATCAGTTATACATTGGTCTGTTGACTTATGTCTATGTCTTTGATTCAATTCCATTCATCAACCTGTTGGTTTTTTTGTTGTTGTTGTTTTGTTTTTGCCAGTAACATTCAGTTTTTATTGCTCTTACTCTATAATACTGCTTACAATCAAAGAGGTTGATACCTCTGGGAGTTCTTTTATTTTCCAGGTTTGTTTTAGCTATCCTGGGTATATTATTTTCCCACGTGCAGTTGATAATTGCCTATCACTATCTGAAAATCATCGTGTTGGAATTTTGATGGGTATTGAATTGAATCTGCAGATTTTGATACACTGCCTGGATGATCACAGACCATAGGCTGGAAATCACAGACATATAGGATTTAAAGAAAACAGTGAAATGATTCCTACTGATATTCTTCTGTACTCATAGATTGGTAGCTAGCCAATTCATCATCAGAGAAGCTTCCTCTGGAAGTTTGTGGGAGCAGAGGCAGAGAACCATAGCAAATATGGCAGTGAGTGAGCCCAAATTGTAGATCTCCATTGGGTCACTCTCCCAGTAGTTCAGGAAAACCTGAAGAAGAAGGGGAGGAAGAACTGTAGGAGTCAGAGAGTTTGGGGACATTAAGAAAACATGGTCCACAATATCAACTAAGCAGGGCTCCTAAGGGACTCACAGAGACTGAAATGGTAATCAGAAAGCCTGTATGAGTTTGTGCTAGGTCCTCTGCATATATTTTATTATTCATTAGCTTGGTGTTTTTGTGGTACTCCTAACAGTGGGAGTGGAGGTATCTCTGATTCTTTTGTCTACTCCTCTCAGGACTCTCTTCTTCCTGCTGGGTTGCCTTATCCACAACCATCATATAGGGTATTTTACCTAGTCTGATTTTAATTTGATATGCTTTGTTTGTTTCATATTCCAGAAAGGGAATTCTGGAATTCCCTTTATTCTTAAGGGAAACACAGAAGCAATGTATCTGGAAGAGAGTAGAGGTAGGGGAAGAACTAGGAAGAGTAGAGGGAAGGGATACTGCATTATGTATGTATTGTATGAGAGAAGAGTAAAAATCCAAAACCACACCAAACCGAACTAATAAAACCCCTCTCTTTATCCCCTGTCATGGTCCCTTTCTAGTTACCTGGCTTCTTATAAATTTATTCCTACAGAGATACAAATATATAAAAATTAGAAGCTATGATGTATTTGTAAGAGAAAGCATGTTTGTCTTTATGAGCCTGGGTTACTTCAAAAAATAGGTTTTCTAGTTCTATCCATTTTCCCAGAAATGTTTAGGGTTTCATTTTTTATGACTGAGTAAAACTCTCTCTCTCTCTCTCTCTCTCTCTCTCTCTCTCTCTCTCTCTCTCTCTCTCTCTCTCGTATATATATTCATTAGGTGATGGACATCTTGGCTGATTCCACTTCATTGCTGCTGCAACTAGAAAAATAACAAACATGGAAATTGTCCAGGTTGTGTTGTCAACTTGAAACACATTTGAGTCACCTGGTAAGAAGCAAACTCAACTGAGGTATTGTTTCCCCTGCTTTGTGGACATTTTGTTGCTTCTGTTTTATATGGAAGCCCTAGCCCCACTCCTGGTGCTGCCACACTGGGCTAGATGATCCTGAGTTGTGCAAAAAACAAAACGAGCAAGCTCTGGAGAAAGCAAACCTCAGGCACAGTTGGGGCTCCTGCTTTTAGGCAACCACTTTAATTTCTTGCTTTAGCTTCTCGTAATGATGAGCTGTTACATTTAATCAAGTTTCTTCTGTCATTGTTTTATTATAGCTAAAGAAGAGGTGTGCAAGCATCAATGTGTTAGGATGTGCGGTCTTTTGAGGATATGCCAAGGAGTCAAAGTTATTCTACTTTTCTGAGAAACCTCCACCATGATGTCCTTAATGGTTACAATACTTTAATCTTTTTAAATTTTGCTGAAAACTGTTTTCCTTATCTTTCAGAGTAGCTAGAGCCTTATTTGGACAGTTCTTACTTTTCCACATATTTGGAAATAATTTTCTCTAGCATTTTCAGATTTTTGACATTTTACATGAAAATATTTGATCCTTTTGAAGTTTCAAGGTTTTTTGTTTGTTTGTTTTTTCGTTTGCTTGCTTGTTTCTTGTGGCAAGGTTTCCCTGTGTAGCCTTGGATGTCTTAGAACTTACTCCTTTAGACCAGGCTGGCCTTGAATTCATAGAGATATGTCTTCATTTAAGGTGTCTTTCTCTCTGGATCCTTCCTCTGTTTTACTCCACTGGCATACAGGTCTATTTTGTGCTAATGATGTGCTCTTTTTGTTACTGTGGCTCTGATGTATAACTTAAAATCAGATCTAGTGACTCCTCGGTGTTAGCTTTTCCTCAGGATTCCTTTGGCTGTCAGTTTTTGTTTGTTTCTCAAGTGAATTTTTAGAATTGCTTTTATTCATCGATATGTGCACTTTATACAATTTTAGTGGCTATATAGCTGTTTTATATATATATTCATAAATGGTTTCTTGATGCTTTGATCTTAATATTGCATTATTCATTTTTGTTAATTATTTTTTTATGAGATACATTCTTTATTTTCATTTCAAATGTTGTTCCCTTTCCTGGTTCCCCCCTCCCCTGAAAATCCCATAAGTTATCTCCCCTTCCCCAATCAACCCTCCCCTGCTTCCCTGTCCTGGTATTCCTCAACACTATAGCATCAAGTCTTTCCAGGACCAAGGGCCTCTCCTCCCTTTGGTGTCTAACAAGACCATCCTCTGCTGCCTATGTGTCTGAAGCCATGGGTAACTTCATGTGTAGTCTTTGGTTGATGGATTTGTCCCTGGGAGCTCTGGGAGTACTGAGTGACTCATATTGTTCTCCCTCCTGTGGCATTGCAAACCCCTTCAGCTCCTTGGGTCTTTTCTCTAGCTCCCCCATTGGGGACTATGTGCTCAGTCCAATGGCTGGCTGAGAGTGGCCCCCTCTGTATTTCTCATGCACAAATAGAGTCTCCCAGGTGACAGCTATATCTGGCTAAAGTCAGCAAGTACTTGAGGAAATCGATAATAGTGTCTGGGTTTTGTAACTGTATATGGGATGGATCCCTGGGTGGGGTAGTCCCTGGATGTTCTTTCTCTCAGAATCTGCTCGACCCTTTGTCTCTGTATCTCCTTCTGTGGGTATTTTGTACCCTTTCTACAAAGGACCCAAGTATCATACTTTGTTCTTCCTCCTTCTTGGGCATCATTTGATATGTGAAATGTGTCTTGGGTATTCCAAGCTTCTTGGCTAATATCCACTTATCAGTGAGTGCATACCATTTGTGTTCTTTTGTGATTGGGTTAACTCACTCAGGATATTCTCCAGTTTCATCCATTTGTCTAAGAATTTCATGAATTCATTTTTTTTAATGACCAAATAGTACTCCATTGTTTATATATACCACATTTTCAGTATCAATTCCTCCACTGAGGGACATCTGGGTTCTTTCCAGCTTCTGGCAATTATAAAGAGGGCTGCTATGAACAGAGTGGAGCATGTATTCTTAGTACATGCTGGAGAATCCTCTGGGTATATGACCAGGAGTGGTATAGCAGGGTCATCCTTTAGTATTATGCCCAATTTTCTGAGGAACCTCCAAACTGATTTCCAGAGTGATTGTAATAGCTTGCAGTCCCATCAGCAGAGGAGGTGTGTTAATCTTTATCCACATTCTTGCCAGCACCTGCTGTCTCCTGAGTTTTTTATCTTAGCCATTTTGTCTGATGTGAGGTAGAATCTCAGGGTTGTTTTGATTTGCATTTCCCTGATGACTAAGGATGTTGAATATGTCCTTAGGTGCTTCTCAGCCATTCAATATTCCTCAGTTGAAAATTCTTCGTTTAGCTCTGTATCCCATTTTTAATAGGGTTATTTGGCTCCCTGGAGTCTAACTTCTTGACTTCTTCATATATCTTGGATATTAGCCCTCTGTGGGATGTAGGGTTGGTAAAGATCTTTTCCCAATTTGTTGGTTGCTGTTTTGTCCTATTGACAGTGTCCTTTGCCTTACAGAAACATTGTAATTTTATGAGGTCCCATTTGTCAATTCTTAATCTTAGGGCATAGGCTATTGGTGTTCTGTTCAGGAAATTTTCCCCTGTGCCCATGTGTTCAAGGCTCTTCTCCAGTTTCTTTTCTATTAGTTTCATTATGTTTGGTTTATGTGGAGGTCCTTGATAAACTTGGACTTGAGCTTAGTACAATGAGATAGAATGGTTCGATTTGCATTCTGCATGCTAGCCACCATTTGAGCCAGCACCATTTCTTGAAAAGGCTATCTTTTTTTCCACTGGATGGATTTAGCTCCTTTATCAAAGATCAAGTGACCATAGGTGTATGGATTCATTTCTGGGTCTTCAATTCTATTCCATTGATCTATCTGCCTGTCACTGTACTAATACCATGCTGTATTTAACACTATTGCTTTGTAGTACTGTATGGGATACTGATTCCCCAAAAGTTCTTTTACTGTTGAGAATAGTTTTAACTATCCTGGGTTTTTTGTTATTCCAGATGAATTTGAGAGTTGCTCTTTCTAACTCTATGAAGAATTGAGTTGGGATTTTGACAGGGATTAATTTGAATCTGTATATTGCTTTTAGCAAGATGGCCTTTTGTACTATATTAATCCTGCCAATCCAGGAGCATGGGAGATCTTTCCATCCTCTGAGGTCTTCTTTGATTTCTTTCTTCAGAGACTTGAAGCTCTTGTCATACAGATCTTTCACTTGTTTGGTCCGAGTCACATCAAGATACTTTATATTGTTTGTGACTATATTGAAGGGTGTCATTTCCCTAATTTCATTCTTAGCCTGTTTATCCTTTGAGTACAGGAAGGCTACTGATTTGTTTGAGTTAATTTTTTATCCGGCCACAATGCTGTTGTTTATCAGCTGTAGGACTTCTCTGGTGGAGATATTTTCAGTTGCTTAAGTATACTATTATATCATCTACAAATAGTGATAATTTGAATTCTTCCTTTCCAATTTGTAATCTTTTGACCTCCTTTTGTTGTTTAATCGCTCTAGCTAGAAATTCAAGTGCTATGCTGAATAGATATGAAGAGAGAGGGAGCTTTGTCTAGTTCTTGTTTTTAGTGGGATTGCTTCAAGTTTCTCTCCATTTAGTTTGATGTTGGCTACTGGTTTGCTGTATATTGCTTTACTATGCTTAGATATGGGCCTTGAATTTTTGATCTTTCCAAGACTTTTAGCATGAAGGGATACTGAATTTTGTCAAATGTTTTTTTAGTATCTAATGAAATAACCATGTGGTTTTTTTCTTTAAGTTTGTTTATATAGTGGATTACATTGATGGATTTCTGTATATTGAACCATCCCTGCATCCCTGGAATGAAGCTTACTCAATCTTTGTAATTGATCATTTTGATCGGTTGGCAGGAATTTTATTTAGTATTTTTGTATCTATATACATTAGGGAAATTGGTCTGAAGTCGTCTTTCTTTGTTGGATCTTTGTGTGGCTTTGGTACCAGTGTAATTGTGGCTTCATAGAACAAGTTGAATAGTGTTCCTTCTGTTTCTATTTGTGGAATAGTTTGAAGAGTATTGGTGTTAGGTCTTCTTTGAAGGTCTGGTAGAATTCTGCACTAAAACCATCTGGCCCTGTGCTTTTTTTGGTTGGGAGAATTTCAATGACCACTTCTACTACTTTAGGAGTTATGGGACTGTTTAGATGGTCTATCTGGTTCTGATTTAACTTTGGTATTTTCTATCTGTCTAGGAAACTGTCCATTTCATCCAGATTTTCCAGTTCTGTTGAGTATAGCCTTTTGTAGTAGGATGTGATGGGTTTTTGAATTTCCTTAGTTTATCTTGTTATATCTCCCTTTTCATTTCTGATTTTGTTAATTTGGTTTCTGTCTCTATGCCTTCTGGCTAGTCTGGATAAGGGTTTATCTATCTTGTTCATTTTCTCAAAGAACCAGCTCTTAGGTTTTTTTTTTTTTTTGATTCTTTGTATAGTTCTTTTTGTTTCTACTTTGTGTATTTCAGCCCTGAGTTTGATTTCCTACCTTCTACCTCTCTTGCGTGTATTAGCTTCTTTCTGTTCCATAACTTTCAGTTGTGCTATTAAGCTGCTAGTGTATGCTCTCTCCAACTTCTTTTTGGAGGCACTCATTGCTATGTGTTTTTCTCTTAGCACTACTTTCATTGTGTCCCATAAATTTGGGTATGTTGTGGCTTAATTTTTATTAAATTCTAAAACGTCTTTGTTTTCTTTCCTTATTTCATCCTTGAGAAAGGTATCATTGAGTAGAAAATTTCTCAGCTTCCATGTGCATGTTAGCTTTCTGTTGTTTTTGTTGCTATTGAAAAATAACCTTACTCCATAGTGATCTGATAGGAGGCATGGAATTATTTCGATCTTCTTATATCTGTTGAGGTCTGTTTTGTGACCAATTATATTGTCAATTTTGGAGAAGGTACCGTGAGGTGCTGAGAAGAAGTTATATTCTTTTGATTTAGGATGAAGTGTTCTATATATATTTGTTAATTCCATTTGGTCCAAAACTTCACTTAGTTTCAATGTGTCTCTGTTAAATTTGTGTTTCCCTGATTGGTCCATTGAAGAGAATGGAATGTTGAAGTTACCCACAATTATTGTGTGAGGAACAATGTGTGCTTTGAGCTTTAGTAAAGTTTCTTTAATGAATTAAGTTTCCCCTGCATTTGGAGCATAGATGTTCAGAATTGTGAGTCTTGGTGGATTTTTTCTTTCATGAGGATGAAATGTCCTTCTGTGTCTTTTTTGATGACTTTTTGTTATAAGTCAATTTTATCTGATATTAGAATTACTACTCCAACTCGTTTCCTGGGACCACTTGCTTGGAAAATTGTTTTCCAGCCTTTTACTCTGAGGTAGTGTTTGTCTTTGACACTGAGGTGTGTTTGCTGTATACAGCAAATTGCTGGGTCCTGTTTATGTATCCAGTCTGTTAGTCTATGCCATTTTTTCAGGGAATTGAGTTCACTGATGTTAAGCGATATTAAGGAATAGTGATTGTTGCTTCCTGTTATTTTTAATGTTATTTTTATGTTTGAGTGGTTATCTTCTTTTGGGATTGTTGAAAGAAGATTATCATCTTGCTTTTTCTAAGGTGTAGTTGCCCTCCTTATATTGGCGTTTTCCATCTATTATCCTTTGTAGGGCTGGATTTGTGGAAAGATATTGTGTAAATTTGGTTTTATCATGGGATATCTTGGTTTCTCCATCTATGGTGATTGAGAGTTTTGCTGGGTATAGTAGTCTGGGCTGGCATTTGTGTTCTCTTAGAGTCTGTATGAGATCTGCCCAGGATATTCTAGCTTTCATGGTCTCTGGTGAGGTCTGGTGTAATTCTGTTAGGTCTTCCTTTATCTGTTACTTGGCCTTTTTCTCTTACTGCTTTTAATATCCTTTTTTGTTTAGTACATGTGTTTGGAGTTCTGTAGATTTCTTGTATTTTCATGGGCATCTCTCTTTAGGTTATGGAAGTTTTCTTCTATAATTTTGTTGAAGATATTTACTGGTACTTTAAGTTGTAAATCTTCACTCTCTTCTGTATCTATAATCCTTAGGTTTTGTCTTCTCATTGTGTCCTGGATTTCCTGGATGTTTTGGGTTACATGCTTTTTGCATTTTGCATTTTCTTTGACTGTTGAGTCAATGCTTTCTTTGGTATCTTCAGCATCTGAGACTCTTCTATCTCTTCTATTCTGTTGTTGATGTTTGCATCTATGACTCCTGATTTCTTTCTAAGGTTTTCTATCTCCAAAGCTGTCTCCCTATGTTACTTCTTAGTTGTTTCTACTTCCATTTTTATATCCTCAGTGGTTTTGTTCAGTTCCTTCACTTGTTTGTTTGTGTTTTCCTATAATTATTTAAGGGATTATTGAGTTTCCTCTTTTAGGACTTCTGCCTGTTGACCCATGTTCTCCTGTATTTCTTTAAGTGATTTTTGTGTTTCCTTTTTAAGGGCTTCTATCTATTGACTCATGTCCTCCTGTAGTTTTTCAAGGGAGTTATTTATGTCCTTCTTGAAATCATCTATCAGCTTCATGAGACTGATTTTAAATCCAGGTCTTGCTTTTTTGGTGTGTTGGGGTATCCAGGACTTGTTGTTGTTGAAGAACTTGGTTCAGTTGGTGCCATGTTGACTTGGTTTCTGTTGGTGTTGTTCTTGCCTTTGCCTTTTGCCATCTGGTTATCTCTGGTGCTAGCTGCTGTTACTCTCTCCGCCTGTGGCTCATCTGTCATGAAAGCTTCTGTATCTGTACTCCTGGGATACCCGTTCTCTCTGTGTATACTGGTTTGTAGGTACTCCTGTGAAATCTTCTCTCCTGTGGCTATACTTGGGTATGTATCTCTATGGCCCTAATCAATTCTGTGTGCAGGCGGTAATTGGAATACTCCTGTCCCAGGCTGTTCCTAGACTCTTGCCTCAGGGTTTCCTGGCTATTTCATCTGAGCAGCAGGGGTGGTCCTACCTTACTGCCTGGCCTCTCTGCACTCCTGAGTGCTTAGCTACCTCTGTACATCACTTGGATATGGTATGTGGTGGCAGAGGGTAGTCCTAAGCTGGAGAAGGAAACTGGAGGGCTTCTGCCAGAGGGATCTGGACATGAACCTCTGAGCAGCTGGCTTGGTTTTACCTGTGCAGACCAGTTTCTCTGCACTCCTGGGTGGTTAAGCTGCCTCCCTGTGCCACTTTGTTATGGTGCGCTGTACCAGAGGATGGACCCAAACAGGAGACAGAAATAGGAGGACTTCTGTCAGAGATTTCCTGGCATGAACCACTGAGCAATAGGCCTGCTATTACCTGTGCAGGCTGGTTTCTCCGCACTCCTGGGTGGTTAAGCTGTCTCCTTGTGCCACTTGGGTATCTGCATTATTATTTTTATTAATGATGTGTTCCTATGAGAATATATTCCTGTCTAGGACTTTTGAAGTAATTTAGTTTTGACATATTGATGAATCTTCCTTGTGTCTGAGTATGTATTGGTACATTTAAAAGAAGCTCTTATTTAGTGGACTAAAGACAAAACCTGATTTTGTTTATAGACTCAGAGAAAGAATGATATTTAGGGGATTTGGGGGAGAATACTGAACTTATGGAAAATTAGAATCAGCATGAGGCTTCTTCTCTGCTCACAACCTGGCAACCTACCTCTAGTGACTCAGTACAAGGCTCAAGCATGACTATAAATCAGAGTGCTTGCACACAATATCTCCATACTCTGGCTTTGCCTTCTCACAGTCTGGCCTAGGGACTCTCTGAAGAACTAGTTTACTGTGTATTTCCAAGTATCCATGCTGGTCAAGAGGTCCTACAGGGAACTTGGTCAGACAGGGATCTGTTTAGAATTAGTATCTTTGACCTACAATTGGGAAATATTGGAAATGTGTCAGCTTTGTCTTTTCCCAGTCAGGAGAGCTAGAAGAGTTTCAAGAAAATTAGATTTCATTTTTTTTCTTTTGTTGAGTTTCACAAACTGCATTTTATTATTTTTATATTTTTATATTTTTTATTTTTTAAATATAATCTTCATTTACATTTCAAGTGGTACAACCTTTCCTGGTTTACCCCCTCCCCAAAACCCCCCAACCCTTTCTCCCACTCCCTGCCTCCAAGTATATGCCCCTCCACCCGACCCACTCCCACCTCCCCCCCCTCAATTTCCCCTTGGGGCATCTATTTAGCCTTCACCTGACCAAGGACCATTCTTCTCATTTATGCCCCACAAGGCATTCCTCTGCCACATTTTTGGCTGGAACCATGTGTCCCCCTTGGTTGATGGTTTAGTCCCTGGGAGTGTTGGGGCATCTGGGTGGTCAACATCGTTGTTCTTCCCATGAGGTTGTAAACCCCTTCAGCTTCTCCGGACCGCCCTCCAACTCCTCCCTTGGGGATCCCACTCCCAGACCAATGGTTGGCTGCTAGCATCTGCCTCTGTATGTGTAAGGCTCTGGCAGGGCCCCTCTGAAGATAACCATGGCATGCTCCTTTTGATATGTGCTTCTTGTCGTCCATAGTAGTGTTGGAGTTTGGTGACTCTTTATAGGGTGAATCCCCAGGTAGGGCAGTCTCTGGGTAGCCTTTACTTCATTCCCTGCTCCACACTTTACCTCCATTATTGCTCCTGTAAGTATATTGTTCCCTTTCTCAGAGGAACTCAAGCACCCTCACTTCAGTCCTCTTTCTTCTTGAGCTTCCTGTGGTCTGTGAATTGTAACTTATTTATTTTGAGCTTTTGGGCTAGCATTCACTTATTAGTGAGGGCAAACCATGTGCGTTCTTTTGTGATTGGGTTACCTCGCTCAGGATGACACTTTCTAGTTCCATCCATTTGCCTGAGAATTTCATGAATTCATTGTTTTTAATAGCTGAGTAGTACTCCATTGTGTATATATGCCACAGTTTCTGTATCCATTCCTCAGTTGAAGGACATCTGTACATTTCATCTTTTAATGGGAAAATGATGTGGCCATAATGCCGGAGACTTTGGATAATAGGTATAATAGCAGCTATCTTTGTCAAATCCAATCTGACATGTTGGGGTACTATTTCTGACAGAGCATGGTTAGGTATATATGTTATTTGACTCAATGAATTGTGGGAATGAGACCAATTTTCCTAACCAGAAGAATATATTACTCCAATGCTGCTTATTACCTGAAATGAGTGGGGGATGTAGGGCCTCATCAGCGGTTGGTGTTCACATCTCAGCATGCTTCTTATTTCCATTTATTGTATTTGCCTGCATCCAGACCCCTACTCATTCCTCAGTTCTTGATTTTATAATTATAAAAGTAAATATGCCTTAAGGACAAATGTTTATTGTATGATTTTCTTTCCAAAAATTGGTAGCTTGGGTTGTGTAAAATGCCCAATTTACTTGATTAAGTAAGCAATCAGTTTAGTCATTTTCTCTCACATTAGTGCATGGATGCCTATATTTATTATTTTAATAAACTGTTTATCAGGGTGTTCTCTTTTATTTTTGCTAAGTAAATATATTGTAAATAAAAGTAAAATTCCTCCCATTGTACTGTTCAATGGGTTGTAGAGATGTGAAGAAATATTAAAAATACATGTAATGCCATCTAAACTGTGAACAGTGCTGTGAAAAGAAAGTGGGGGAAGTGAAGTGGGGGAAGGAATCAGACAGAAAAGGATGGGCATGGACTATTTGACAGTGGGGAGATAGTACATAAAAGGAAGCATGTGGATGTTGTATGGAAGAGGGCAGTTCTTGCTAGTACACAGAGAGAAGAAGGTCCTGTAAGATAGTGTGAATCTAGCTACTGCCTAAAGTGAAATTATCAAATAGTCTCAAGAGAAAAGCATCATTATTTAACTTATAATTCACAAAAAATATTTTTCGTTTACAAAACAGCTTGAGAGTGAACAGTGAGATTCCATAAGCACTAGCTATTAGCTAAGAAATTTTGATAAGAAACAATCATAACTCTCAGGGAAGCTAAAAAATTACCAAGTTCTAAAACACATATTGAAGTTTAAGGAAACAATAATGAACTGTGAGGAATGGAGACAAATGGAGCCTGGGTGGCTCCATAGTTATTGGCTATTAATTATGAGCAAAGTCATGGACCTATGAGTGAGTCACATTCTGTGCCTGTCAGATGGCTGTTGGCAGGGAGTGGATTAGAACTTGGCCTAAGAAACAATAGTCTGGCGTTAAAAATGATACTGTATTCCATCAGCTAATTAAGTGATGCTCAGGCACCAAGACCAATATGGCTGTAGAAAATCAAGTGTAAGTGAATAGAAAGTAAAAAGACAGCAAGGAACTACACTCTTAGAAGTTGTATACCATAAGAACAGTTTTCTATTTTATCATGAATAAGATGGCGAGCATTGGGATTTTGAGGAATAAATACTTAAGATCTTATAAAAACTAACAGAACTTTTAAATATTTAAATTGCTGAAGGGAAAATTAGATCTGGGGATATGGATTGAAAGCTCTAAGGGAGTAATTGTATACTAGTAGCTTGTGCCAAAATGTCATAATGTTTGTCCTGGAGGCAGGAAGCAGGGTACAATTTGTCTATAATATATGTAAATGATGTGTAAATGATTTGGCATTTTTTTAAAAAAGAAACAATTGATAATTTTAATCTCCTGTTCTCATGAAGAAAACAGTTTAAGTCACATTTTGTGTTTTATTAAACCAGATCACATTGGAATTAAAAGAAGTAATATGACATGGGGTAACATTACGTAATCTGCTTGGTTGTGAGCCTTCTCTTCTGGAAAGCACTGAACACATAAAAATAAGAATGTCCACTCATTTTGCAACACAAATGTCACATTTCAAGTTTACATCTGTCTCAGAAAGGAAATATGAGAGATTATTAGAGACACTGTCATAATCACTGCCTTTCTTGGAGGGTAATTTAAAGTTGAAAATGTGAGAAAAGGAAAAGGGTCCAAAATAAAGCCAACAATGTGTTTCTACTAGGTAGTATGTGACCATAAGGAAATATTAGAATTATTTTACTTATAGTAGCGATATGCAAAATGATTTTTAAGTATCTTTTGGATGTCTCTATTGAGATATTGATAACTAGTTCATTACAGCTAATGACTGAAGTCAGTTCCACATGGCTATAGGATGTTTCCTTGTAGGATGGTAGATTGAACTTGTACTCAGCCTTCCTGGTCACTCTTCTTTCCTGGTACCCAGCATTCCTTATCTTTAAAACCAGTAATGGAACACGATTTATTGCTGTCCTTTGGACTCTCAGGGTTACCTTTCTGTTTTTTGCTATGTAAACTTCTCTTTTTAGGACTTACATAGTTAGATAATACCCATAAACTCCTTTCTATATTCAAAATTAGTTCTATATAAATAAATAACCATCTCAATACTACTCCAATTTTTTATATACTAATAGTAGTTTAATATTTATTATGACGTAATAAATTATTATGACGTAGCTTTGGGTCAGTGTCTACCACAATTTTCTTAGTCCACAGTCCAGAATCTGCATCTAAAATTCTATTATTTACTTAAGTACACACAGTACATATTACATCAACTGATTCATAAAATTTCTATCTTTTTTGAAGATAATCTTCTTTCTAGACAAAAGACATTAGTTGCAATAGTGGTGTTTGCACATTAAGGTCTGAAGCCATAACTCTCTAGAACACCCAAGGTTATACTTGTATTGCTTTTGAGAATACATTTGATTTTCTATTTAATTATGATTTTCTATAAAATTTATTTTTGTATGTATTTTCCATATAATTATAACAAACTATATATAAATTCCATGAAATACAGACATACTTGAATATACAATCTTGGTTTCATATTTTTTCTGGGTTCCTGTCATCTTCACATGGAAACTGAGAATACATCTATATATTCAAAATACTCAAATAGAATAAAGTCTTAAGGATTGCTAACTTAGTTATATAACTTGTTTCTTGGTTAGATACTGGCCTGATGTTTATATCATAATTTTCTATGTTTTAGAAAAATCCACAAAAGTATTATATATTCCTTATAAATATTGTAGAAGTAATTGTCTAGAAGGAATAAATTCTATTTTTCATAATCCAGTGACAACTATTATTAAACTTTTAGATTTCTCTGAATGTTTCATTATGCAAATATTTGTATATTTTAAAGTAAAAGATATTTACTTTATTTATTGTAATGAATTAATCATCTTAATAGAAATAATTCAATGTAACTTACTCCATTTATAAGATAAAACAAAATAAATAATAGTAATAATAATAATAATTTATAAGTTGTGAAAGTATCATTTTTGTCTAGTTCCAAAGCATTTCTCTCATTTTAAAATAAGATCCCATATACAACAAGCATTCATTCTCTCCTCTCCTTTTCTTCAAGTTACTTGTCACAAAAGTGTATTCCATCAGTAATGCTAACTCTTTATACAATATAAATGGAATTCTACAATGTTTCAAATATTCTCATTCCAGGTTTACCCTCAGAAGCCCCCTATCCCATTCCTCCTCCCCCTGCTTCTAGGAGGGTGTTTCTCCACCCATCCACTCCTGCCTCCCTGACCTGGCTTTTCCCTACACTGGGGCATGGAGCGTTCACAGGACCAAGGACCTCTCCTCCCATTTATGCCACCCTTTTGCTACATATGTGGCTAAAGTCACAGGTTCCTTCATGTGTCCTCTTTGGTTGGTGGTTTAGTCATTGGGAGCTCTGGAGGATCTGGGTGGTTGATATTGTTCTTCTTCCTATGGGGTTGCAAACCCTTTTATCTCTTTCAGTCCTTTCTCTAAAACTCTTCCAATGGGGACCCTGTACTCAGTCCAATGGTTGGCTGTATCTACCTCTGTATTTGTCAGGCTCTGGCTGACTCTCTCAGGAGACACCTACATCAGGCTTCTGTCAGTAAGCACTTCTTGGCATCCACAACAGTGTCTGGACTTGGTAACTGTATATTGAATGGATCCACAGGTGGTGCAGTGTCTGAATGACCTTTCCTTCAGTCTCTGCTCTACACTTTGTCTCTATATTTCCTCCCATGAGTATTTTGTTTCCCCTTCTAAGAAGTACTGAAGCACCCACACTTTGACTTTCCTTCTTCTTGAGCTTCTTGTGGTCTGTGAAATGTATTTTGTGTACTCTGAGATTTTGGACTAGTATCCACTTATCAGTGAGTGCATACCATGTGTGTTCATTTGTGATTGGATTACCTCACTAAGGATGATATTTTCTAGTTCCATCCATTTGCCTAAGAATTTCATGAACTCATTGTTTTTAATAGTTGAGTAGTACTCCATTGTGTAAATGTACCACATTTTCTGTATCCATTCCTCTGTTGAGGGACGTCTAGGTTCTTTCCAGCTTCTGGCTATTATAAATAAGGCTGCTAAAAACATAGTGGAGTATATGTCCTTGTTATATATTGGACCATCATCTCGGTATACGCCCAAGAGTGGTATAACTGGGTCTTCAGATAATGCTATGTCCAATTTTCTGAGGAGCCACCTGACTGATTTCCAGCATGGTTGTACCAGCTTGCGATCCCACCAACACTGGAGGAGTGTTCCTTTTTCTCCACATACCCACCAGCATCTGCTGTCACCTGAGTTTTTGATCTTAGCCATTCTGACTTGTATGTGGTTGAATCTCAGGGTTGTTTTGATTTGCATTTTCCTAATGACTAAGGATGTTGTATATTTCTTTAGGTGCTTCTTGGCCATTTGACATTTCTCACTTGAGAATTCTTTGTTTAGCTCTATATCTCATTTTTAATAGGGTTATTTGACTCCTATAGTGCTTTTACTTGTGTTTGGTTTGGCTTCTTTCTCTTAGCATAACTGGTGTGTGTGTGTGTGTGTGTGTGTGTGTGTGTGTGTGTGTGTGTGTGTGTGTCTGTCTGTCTGTCTGTGTTCCATGTGAGTGTATGTTTACACATGTGGGACACACAAATGGCTATCAGATTAATGTTGATGCTGTCCTTTACAATTTTCATCTATTTAAATAAATAAATTTTTTTATTTTATTTTATCTTATAAATACAACTATTTTACCTTCATGCCTATATGGACACCACCAGCCTCTCTGCAGCTGTACTTACAGATATTTACAGATATATGTGAGCCAGTATGCAGTGCAGGGAATCAAACCCCTTTCCTCTCAAAGAACAATCAGTTTACGTAGCTTCTGGGCCATAACCCCAGTCACTTTACCTTATTTTTGGAAATGTTATTTCTCACTGAACAAGGAACTCACTGATTTGACCAGGCTGGCTACTGAGTGAGTTCTAGAGATCTGTCTACGTCTACTTTTTTTTTTTTTTTTTTTGAGACTGGATCTCTTACTATCCTGGAACTCATAATTTAGTCTAAGTTGGATGGCTACTGAACCCCAAAGAATCACTAGTTTCCTCTTCTTTAGCAGTGGGATTACAAGCGTGCATCACCATGTGAGAATTTTTATGTGTTTTGTAGGGACAAAATCCAGGTCCTGATCCAAGGCAAGCATTTTCCTGAATTGACTATCTTTCCAGATGAGCTTCTACTCCTCTTAGAGACTAAATAGTATTCACATCAACATTACAAAATGTTTACTCCTCCATTCAATTACTAATCCCATTTTCTTTTAAAGGGAAAATGGAGGGGTGTTGAGGAGGGTGTATCTCAGTAGGCAAACACATTCACCATGGGAATTTGAAGACCTGAGTTTGAATTCCCAGAACTCATGTTTTACCAAACATAAAGTATGAGTCTCTATAATACCAATGTTCCTATAAAGGGTTGGGTGGTGGAGACAGAAGCCTGACTCACTTAATCCTTATGGGCCAGAAAACATGGTTTACACAGTGGAAAAATCCAATATGTGCCATGACACATGCATGACTGCATTTATACACACATATGCATGTACATGTACACACATACACACACACACACACACACACACACACACACACACATGTACCCAAACACATTATGATCTGAGATTATATCACTGTTTGAAAATGCATTATTTCAGTGTCACCTATATGACTAAGTAGGTTAAAGAATTTGGGGTGCAAGACAAATGGCCTGAGTTCAATCCCTAGAACTCACAGTGAAAGAACAAAGCCAAGTCCCCAAAGTAGTCTTTTGATGTCTACATCCCTACTGTTACACAAGTATACCCAGACTCACAAGCAAACACACATACACATAAAAAATGATTACAAAAATCAGAGCTTTTAGATACACATTAAATCAATTAATAATTGATAATTAGTTGATTATTTAATAATCAATTAATAAATAATGGACTTTCAGTCCATTATTTTTCAATTAGTATCAATCTCAATTCAAATAATTCTAACATATATGCACGTTTGTATATTAGAAATATTTTTCAGCTACATCTTTGTTCTAGTTACTTTTCTAGGCAGTCATGGTCCAGCAGAGAATGTTGCATTGCATTAAAAGTGACATTTCACATTGTTATATTTTACCTTCTCCATATAATATGTGCTTTCTTGATTATGTATATTTTATATACCAAGCTTATAGCACTGGAATATTGGAGACAGGACTTTGAGTAATGCAAACATCTAATTTAACAATTAGTGTTACAACCTAAGAATCATCCAAATTTTCTGATGTATAAAAAATTTTCGGATGTTAGATAAGATATAAGATGAATAAGAGTAGTTAGCAGACAATAAAAGTCTAAGAATATATTTGGAAGATTATGGGCTAAAATAAATTAAAACTTGTACTCCACATTTTAAAAATAACCCAGGATATAATCAGTTTCTCTTTAACTCAGCACACCATACTTAGCGTCATTATTAATGCTAGGTGTAAAATTTAAGGGTAACTCCCAGAGAAGGTATGTGAAGACTGAGAGGATATTGGTAGGTGTCAGTAGTGGTGTGATTATTTTGCAAGATGAATAACAATCATAGGAAAGAAACCATATCATAAGTGCACATACATAAAACCCTTCATAATATGTAGAGAGTAGCAGAGAAAGATTTTGGATCAATAAACAGAAGTGAAGTGAATTATTAGAGTAGAAAAATGGGAACATTTTACTAGAAGTTCCATAAATATGAGCCAGTTTAACTAAATTATTATAATCCCTGAAAGGTATTTGGTATATGCCTACTTATTAAAGTTCTTTTGTAAATCCAAGGTCCTTTTATTCCAAAATCGGACAAATGAAATATTTTGTAATATTATCCCAGCTTACCCTGAACATAACTCTCACTGGGGCACTGATCACCCTGTAAGCTACTAGTTAAATGAGTCAGTCTCATTTTATGGCATATTTTGGTTTCTATAGGCATGGAATTCTGACCACCATTTTAAGAGTCAGTTATGCTGAATGTGTCTTTAGGAATCTGTGAGTTTTCCTCAAGTTTTATCTTTTGTTCAGCAATATGCTTTTTGCCTTGAGCTATTCAGATATTTTTCTCATCATTATATTATTTTACTGTTGCATGGGCACTCTAAGAGCACAAGCCAAATTTGAATGTATCAAGAACTCATAGTGATTTTGACAGTACTAAGGAAAATAATGATAAGCTCAATTAATATTTTACATCCTGAAATAAACTCTTTTTGGCTCTCATGGGAATTTTTACACCTTATTGTCCCCATTACAATTTATTTTCATCATTCTCTAATAAAAATGTCCTTGTCACAGTTTAGATAGATCGTTCTCTTGATTTACTGAAAACTGATGATGTGTGCACTGTCTTCCTTTCACACAGGAAGTGACAAATTCCTCTTGAATGACAGATATGTCCTGTCTGGCAGTGCTTTATATTTTGATCCTTGTTATGACAGAAAGAAGGAATATTTAGTGAGTTGGTGCTGAGTCTTTCTGTTGAACTCCTGATTGCATTTTGCCATTTTTATTAATTACTGGATTATCTTTGCCTTTAAACTGAGTAAACGTGGTGATTGAGTTGCGTGGTGAGTACTGAGATGAATATACGTAGTTCACATACCAGGCTAGGGGATCTTTTATCTATGTCATATACCTTCGATTTGTATGAGACAGAGATTGTATCATATATTTCTACTTTTCTTATAACCACAATAATGTTTCATATGAGGAGAGCTCATTCGTACTCACCTGCTGTCAGCAACTTTTGCCTAGCATATATATTGTTTAAGATGATTCAGGTCATCTAGAGAGATATACTATATAAAGAGTTCACCATGCTATGTGTAACTCACAAAACAGTGTCAATGATATCCTAAGATATGGTCATTTTAAGGACTGGACCCTTGGTAAATGTGGTGCTTGTGAGGCTAAGAATACGAGAAAAATTAACCTGTCCTGAGGAAGAAATTTAACACACCAGGTAATTTAGTCTGTCCTGTTGCCCAATCCATACTTAGATGATAAGCTTTCAGTCTTAGTACACTTTTTCTTCTTTGTTTCAGCCATTTTTGCCTGGTGACCATAGAGAAGTCACTTAACTGACAAGTACCATAACTTCTTCTCAATAAAAGAAAAATATTTAATTTATAAGATTAAAGATTGAATGAAGCTGTCTATGTGATGTGCAAATATAACACATGATATCTGTCAGGCATACAGCATATGAGAGCACTAAAATACCTGACTTTAGGGTGTTTATGAGACTTTGGTTCATTAATCTTCATTACTAGTACATGCATTTTCCATCTGAACCATTTTCAAATCTGTGTCAGCTCACAGGCACATTGTGATTCTATTTTATTTTGTTTCAAGGTGCTGAAGTTTTGAGAAAACATGAACACAAAATTATGGACACAAAAATGAATAAAAGCAACTGCTCTAGAGGAATGTTTTTAATTGCTTGACGTTCTGATGGGATAAGTCTTTGTTGTGTACCAATAGTTTTTAGGCAATATTACGATAGTGTCATAAATTTGGGGTAATTTTGACTTTAACAAGAAAGGTTTGTTAGTCAGGACACTAAAATAACTGCATCTGTTGCAATACTTTGTATTTATTTTGTTTTATCTCTTTGTTTCTCTGTGGCAGAAGAGCAACAGCCTAACCCAGGTAAAACTGCAAGTGTTGGATTTGGGATTTTATATAGAAGAACATCCTTGTTTGTGTAGCTGTGTATTCATAAACTGAAGTTATAGTGTTTAAACTTGAACTCAATTGTACAAAAATATATTTTACAAACCAAGAAATATGTGACATATCCAGTAAAGTATTAAGTGAAGGGATCTGAATATTAAATAGGCTTTCTTTAAAGCAGAGGGGACTTATAAAATGCTGTATAAAGTTATTAGATAAACCAATTTTTATACAGTTTCATAACCCATAAGTCATTCTATGCTTTGGTAGATTTCATACATATTCATTGATTATCTGAGCTAAGAAAATTTTATTTTTATTACATATTAGTTCAGTTATTATTATCATAAATTGTATGTATAGTCTAAAATATACAAGAATGTTAAGCATTTAAAATATAGCATACTTTCCAAAATTGAGAATAGAAAATATTGTGAGTTAAATAATCAGTAGTATTATTCTGCATATTAAGTTTTCACCTAAGGGATCATAGGTAACAAAATCTATGATATCTACATTTCCATGTAAGTGAAATTCACTGGAGAACCTAATAATATATCGTAAGAGATGTTTACTTTTTTAGAACTTATCTAATTTGTAAGGTCTTAAGAAGACCTTAAAATGTAAAAGAGCTCATATTCTAAAAACATCCGTCTCATCTGCTTTACTGCCTCATTGCTTCTCACCATTAAACTTTGTGTTTACAACAAGAGCATCATCATGATTAATTTGTCTCTGACAGTCTCATGATGAGTCAAAGTCTCACTATGACTCAAAAGTGCCAGCTATACTAAGATAAAACACAAGCCTATTCAATTTTTGGTTAATTATATGGGAGGTAATAACTGAAGAGGTCTGGCATTGCTTGGGCTCCCACAGATATCTACAATTATCTGCAGTTGATTAGTCTGAGATCGATTCAACTCAGTGATTCATTCCTTCAGGCCCTCTCAGTATCATTCACACAGAGAACTGTTCTAAGGACATCAAGAGCACTAGAGGCAAGGAACACACATCTAAAAATTATGTTCGCTTGCACTTGGTTTTGTACCGTAATGGTTAAATCAAGTCATAAGACCAAGCCCTTGAATCACTCTGGTAAAACATCAGTAAAAAAATGAGGAATCAGGTAGGTATTTGCATGCATGAGTATAAGATAATAATAATCTACCAAAATGTAGGTTTATATTTCTTACTATATTACTGTGGTTTGAATATTTCTTATTATAGAGTAAAATAATCAAAATGAAAAAGAGAAATACCTCTTTCAACTTGAATTGTATTTTATTTATATCATAGAATTTATTTCCTTAGTAACTGTCCCCTGTAGCAATAAGCCTCTCCTACTGACAAGTGTGTCACAGTATTGTTTGAAAACTTGAGCTTCTCCGCTGTATATCTATAATATTATCTTATACACTTGAAAACCATAGCCAGTATATTTTTTAACAGAAAATTATCTTCACCGATCAAGTAAAACAACAAATCAAGATCCTCAAAATCGGAAAAGTAAATACTTTTAGTGAAAGTTTATGCACACTACAAATTGTTAAAATTCAGATTTCTGAGGAGATATTCAGATATATGAATACTCAGAGTTTGGACATTTTACGTAAATTCTCATATATAGTGAATGACTGTTGGGTGGTAACAGTTCAAATTATTAATGGATATTGTTTTGGTGAAAGATTTTCAGTACTATGCTATTTTATATATAAATCTAAATCAGCCTTGATGCGTTTCCTTTCTATTCATTCCTTATTCATTCACCAAATTCTGTTTATTTTCTGGCTAGATTTATATGATAAATTATATTAATAAAAAGAAAAAAGAATAATAACTCATAAAACATGTGAAAATATATGGTCTTTGAAAGAAAAAAACATATTGAATGAATTAGATATCTTTTTTGGTTACAAGTGTGGATCAATTGCTTTGCAACAAAAGCTCATTTAAAAGTAGGTCTGAAAACATGCAGACAAGTAACATTATACAGACTGAGCATGCTGCACATATGCATTTTAAAATACTCATTTATTTCAAAGGAGAGTGAAAGACTGGTATTATTACAGGCTATAGGACAAGTTCTTATAGGAAACATCTATCCCCATTCCAAACTGGATACCTAGATCTCTATATGAATTCATTTATTTTGACTTCTTTTATTTTTGAGATTATAATATAATTACATCATTTCCATTTTTTTAATTCCCTTCAAACTCTCCCATATATCCCTTCTTGCTCACTTTTTATTCATACCTATTTTTCATTAATTGTAATATATAAGTATATGAAATATACACAAATATCTATGTCTAATGCTTATAAGAAAATCTTAAAGTGACACATCTTTATCTCAAAGAATGTATCAGCTTTAACCAGGAGAATATAGAGAAAAAATGCAAGAGAAGGGATATTGATTTTTCAAATCAGCTAAGCTATTATGAATTGGGGTTTTCTTAAGACTCTACATACTTATTAGGAACTTTCCAAACTGGCTGCCTAATTATAAGTCTGTGCTTATAAAGATATATAATGTTATAGTTAGAGAGATAATTACTTTTACTTTAGTCATGTAATAAACACTTGTTTCAACCTTTTTCATTGCATGCAACATCAATTTGACTATTGATAAGTGTTTGCCTATTCCATAGCAGAACTTAGCCTGTAGCCAAATCTAATGCTAAGAATGTTAAAAGGAAATACTTAAAATTTATGGGTGAGATTTTTTTCCTGTGCTACTAAATGTACTCACTGATGTATTTGATAAAAGCATTGATTTATTATTCTTTTTAGTATTGCATGACTACAAGTTAGTGCAATTTATCTACTGAAGTGTAAGGTTCGGTGTAAATTGAATCCATGTTTCCAGGCCACAATTGTTCATCATTAGCTTAGAATAAACTATTACTTATCCTGGAGCACAAGTTGTGTTTTCCATCAAGAATATGTAAATAAATTCTGAATATTTATAGAGTTGTTTCTGAACTGTTCTTGATCTGCTCCCCTTTTGATGAACAACTTTGTTCACCTTACTCTGAGCTCCTGAATGAAGTCCTACCCATGCTTCCTGAAATAAAGCATGATGCTGTCTTATTGATGAGAAGAGTAGCCTCTGCCTAAGTGAACCTATTCAGTAATCAGAATTATGTTTGGTGTTTCAAGTAGCAATTCTGAACAGGGCCTTATTCTGATGACATTCTAAATACAAAACTACAAATAAGAAGAAGGTTATAACTAAAATTATCATAACTTTGGCTTTTTACTCAACAGTTATCAGACAATTGGAAAATTGCTGCAACAAAAGAAAAACAAAATAAAGTACTCAGCATTGTCTACCCACTGATTTGTAAACTATTGTCTTTAAATTCTTAAGGTTCTCATATATTAGGAACCCTGTTTATATTGATGTTGTAAAAATTTAAGTAAATTCCATCATTTGAGTTGAATTGGCCATTTGGCTGTCAAGTAATCTAAAAAAATTTGCAAGACTATCTTAACTAAATGAAGCACTAAGGGCCATTTCTCTAGTAACCTTCTCAATAGGAGAACATATATCATTGGCTTGGCTTTACGTAATGACATTTGTAATATTACAGTTCAAAGTCACTGTGCTGCTATCGCTCAAGGCTTTTTTAGCTTTGTGTTTAGGCATTGAATACTATAGTGTTAATCCCTTTGGCCAACTAAATGACCTGACTTACAAGACTTATATATCAGACACATGTGAGACACCAATTCAACACCAAATTGGTATTATTATGCAAATGTCTTCTGATGGTTTTAATATTAGTTTCTTTTATTCTCCTACTTAAAATAACTACTTTTGGTGGTGAGCCTAGCTTTTAACAGTTGAGCCATCTCTCCAGCCCTAAAATAGCTTTTTAAATATTCACATTGAATGGAATCATCAAATTAAATCTAGCTATTGAAAGTCAATTATTTATATTAAATTTATCTATCCATTGTTGTCCTGCCCAATCATCATCATTCCCAGTCCTTAAATTCCTCCACAAGCCTTACCACCACTTTTCACTCCCTATTTCATGTGTTATTTTTTACTGTTACAATCTACTGAATTGAGTACTGCCTATTAGTGTATGGGTATGGGATTTCCTTCTGAGCATGGAGAGGCTCTCAGGGCAACATATCTGACATTCACTCTGCCTCCCACAGAGGCTATCAATCTCCAGTACCATCTGACTTGGGGGAAAGGGCTTCATGAGCCCTTTTCACACTCATGCTACAGTTTTGGCAGGCTTGTATTTACAGGTCTTGTGTATGTAACACAGCTGTAGTGTATTCATATATGCAACATGCTGTCATATATGGGAAGGATTATTTGCCTGATTCCTCTCTCTCATATGGTTTTCAATCCTCCATCCTTTCTCCAATGATTACCAAGCTGTCCACAGTAACTCTTGATGATAGTTACTTAACTCTTAAAGTTACAATTAATGTTACTCTTCAGGCATTACCGCAACCTTTATCTGTGTATTCCCAGTTACTTGTGAAGATACAGTTGTTTCTATTTAGGTTGTCCCTCTTTCCTGGAGACTTGGGCAAAGTTTCACCTATTTCATGAGCCTGTCTCACCAATGTGGAACACAAAATGTTTCTTAGCAGAGGTATTTATTGGCTACATACTTTAATACTTCAATTGTGTTCATGGTCCACTATTTGCTCACATCTACATTATTTAAATAATTAGAGAAAATATAATATTGTATTCAATTAAATAAAGAAACCCAACAAAACAAAATGAAATTTTATCAGTTAAAATTATTCTTCTCTGCAAGCCATTTGAGAACGTACTACCAGTTTTTAGATATTTATTGAATGATCATTATTATATCTGTCAAAATACATGAGAAACAACTTTCCTCAATCTAAAGGGGAATTTACCACATGAATAATGGCTAAGGATGTCTTGTCAGGAAAATGTCACTGCTATAGAAGATGGTTTATAAATCACATGGTATGGGAAATGTTACTCTATTTCTCTTGAATCTTGGCTTTGGATTTTCTGCAAACTTAATGATGTCAGAGACATCGGGACACATATTAGAGCTAGGTTGCAGTTTCTTCTGTTTGCTGGTCAGTTTTAGACTTCTTCTTATCTTTTGTTACCTAGCAACTAGTAACTTTGGCATAAGTGCAGGTGATCTCTTCAGGTTCTCCCTTGTGCTGTGATGTTGAGTGTGGATTAATCATCATCTTTGATGTTAATATAGGCACATATTAGTGTGAAAAGTGAAAAACCTGATAATTGGTACTGAAATAATCTCCTATTATCTGGCTCTCTAATAATATAAATTGAATTTATTTTTAAAATATGCTGAGTAAACGTGTGTGATAATTTGAAAAGAAATAATTTGATGCTGACTTGTTATAATATAAAAAGAAGTGCAACTGATTTCTCAATAGACAATTTCTTTCACAGCAAATTTACAGGAATAGGATCCCAGCAAGGAAGTAATAGTCTTGTGTTAAGTAGACACACTAGTGTACAAGATCTTGGAAACATCTGTTCTCCTGGAGTTTTTGACATCCTGCATGCATTTTAATGATGCCTTGCTTGTTCCTTTTGGCATTGAACCCTATTATGATAGAGAATATGAGTTATATTAATTTGTTTTTTTAAAAAGGTGTTATGTCTGAAAAGTTAAGGTTGTTAAAGTGTATTTTTCATATTTAAAATGTTTCATTCACAGAGGCATATTTATTTTGGTATTGTAAATATTTAGCAGTATTTTCTAATATTAACCACTTACTAAATAACACTCTAATATTGGCTATTTTTAATATCAGAAACATATGCAGTTAGAGTTATATTCTACAATTTTATTGAAGAAAAGGTACAGGGACCTTAAGTATATGTGATGAGAACATCAGGGTTAATGGTAGAGTGTTTTGCAACTAGTTAGGAAAAATAACTGCAATTTGATTTTAGAATGAACTAAATATATTTGAACATTTAATACTTGGTAAGTTAACTTTCTTAAGTTCAATCTAATACCTAAAATATGATATTATGTTAACATGACTGTTAAAGTTATTTTAAGTCTCAGGAATATGATGTAGAGTTCATAAGTAATTTATGGTTTTCTGAGAAATACCAGAAATATCCTAGTAAATATAAAATTAAGAGTAATGGAGCTACAGACAGACCTACCAGGGATCTATACACATCTTACATTTGTTTAACGGAAAGCATGATTTTTATATATCTGGAACAGCAGCCCCCAAACTTGTCCCATGAGGTAATCAAAAGCACCAGAATCCTTTGAGAAAATTTTAGAAATGCAAATTCTTGATTCTAACTCCAACTTATTTTCATAAACCAGAAAACAATGGAATAAGTTCTATATTTTCAGAAATTTACAGTTGATTCCAGCTCATGAAAAAAGTGTTAGAACAACTCGATGTGTCAGGGCTGAACTGTCCACATGTTGCTATGTAATTTAGTAAAGATTTGCCAGTTATGATCATGTAGATGTCTGCCGAGTGGACAGCATCCATGGAGCCATACACAGTATTAGAGAGGGCAGGTGTTGAACATTGTCAGCAACCCAGAGCATTTTGTTGTGTATCATTGCTGTAGAGCATTGAGACTTCTGTGAGAGCTTCTTGAGGAATGGAAAACTTAGTTCAGAACATACAGGTCCTTTTAAACAAATTATTTTATTAAGTTACTTATTTACTTTACATGCCAATCACAGATACTCCACTCTCCTCTCCTCCCAGTCCCTCCCAGGCTCTCCTTCTCCCCTGCCCCTCGGCCAACTCTTCCCCTTATCTTGAGAAATTGGGAGGCTTCCAATGGATATTTACTCTCCTTGGCATATTAAATTTCAGGAAGACTAGGGGCATCTTCCTATATTGAGACTAGATAAAGCAGCCCATTTAGGTGAAAGCAGGCAGGCAGTGTATTCCGTGACAGCCCCTGCCCCTGCTTTAGGAGTCCTACATGAAGACTACACAACTGATACATATGTGCAGAGGGTCTAGGTCCAACCCAAGTCTGTTCATTGCTGGGCAATTCAGTCTCTTTGGGCCCCAATGAGCCGAGGTAAATTGATTCTGTAGATTTTCTTGTTGTATCTTTGACCCCTCTGGCTCCTTCAATCTTTCCTCCCCCTAATCCACAGGGTTCCCCAAGCTTAATGTTTTTCTGTGGGTATTTCTATCAGTTTCCATCAGTTTCTGGATGAAGTCTCTCCGATGACAGTTATGATAGGCTCTGTCTGCAAGTATAGTAGAGTATCATTAATATTGTCAGGTGTGGACTCCCTTATCCTCAACTTCTGTTCCTCTTTTTACCCCTGCACATCTTGTAGGCAGGACAAATTGTGGGACTGCAGTTTTGTGATTGGGTTAGTGTCCAAATATCTCAGTTGGAGCTCATGTCTAGTTACAGACAATGGTCAATTCAGGCTCCCCATCCCTGTTTTCTAGGGGTCTAGTTAAGGCCACTCTCATAGATTCCTGGGAGTTTGCATAGTCCTAGATTTCTAGTTCCTCCCAGAGAAGCCTCCCTCACTCCCTCCAACTGTCTGCTCCAGCACCCTTTCTGTCCTCTTTCCATCTCATCCCTCTTATTTCCATCTCCAACTCCTCTACCCAGTCTCTTATCTCTATCCATACCTGATGACAAATTTGTTTACCCCTTTCAGTGAGTTTCCTAGTGTGAAAACTTAGGTCTGCTTTCTTACATAGTTTCTGTGAGTATGTGTGGTGTAGCATGGTTATCCTATAGCTTATAACTTAAATTCACTTATAAGTGAGTATAAGTGTGTTTGTCTTTCAGGGTCTGCTTTACCACACTCAGGATGGGTTTTTTCTATATAAACCCAGATGCCCTCAAATTTCATGATGCCATTGTTTTTAGTGGCTGAATAACAGGATATTGTATAGATGTATCACAGTTTCTTTATTCATACTTTGGTTGAATGACATGGAGGTTGTTTCTGGCTATTATGAATAAAGCAGCTATAATATAGCCAAACAAGTCTCTTTGTGTTATACAGAGCTTCTTTTGGTTTTATACCCAGGAATGGTACAGCTGGGTCTTGAGGAAGATTTTTTTCTTTTCTATATTTTTTTATTTACATTCCAAATGATTTTCCCTTTCCTGTTTCCTCCTTCCCCGAAAGTCCCATAAGCCTCCTTCCCTCCCTCTGTTCCCCATTCAGTCCCCTCTCGCTTCTCTGTCCTGGTATTGCCCTACATCCAGTCTTTCCAGGACCAGGGGTCTCTCCTTCCATCTTCTTGGAAATCTATTGATATGTGAATTGTATCTTGGGTATTCTAAGATTCTGGGTTAATATTCCCTTATCAGTGACTGCATACCATGTGTATTCTTTTGTGATTGGGTTACCTCACTAAGGATGATATTTTCCAGTTCTGACCATTTGCCTAGGAATTTCACGAATTCATTGTTTTTAATTGCAGAGTAGTATTTCATTGGGTAAATATACCACATCTTCTGAATCTATTCCTCCGTTGAGGGACATCTGGGTTCTTTCCAGCTTCTGGCTATTATAAATAAGGCTGTTACGAACATAGTGGAGCATGTGTCCTTATTGCATGCTGGGGAAGCCTCAGGGTAAATGCCCAGGAATGGTATAACAGGATCCTCTGGGAGTGTAATGCCCAGTTTTCTGAGGAACCGCCAGACTCCTTTCCAGAGTGTTTGTACCAGTTTACAATCCCATAAGCAGTGGAGGAGTGTTCCTCTTTCTCCACATCCTTGCCAACAACTGCTGTCTCCTGTGTTTTTGATCTTAGCCATTCTGACTGGTGTGAGGTGGAATCTCAGGGTTGTTTTGATTTGCATTTCCCTAATGACTAAGGATGTTGAACATTTCTTTAGGTGCTTCTCAGCCATTAGATATTCTTCAGGTGAGAACACTTGGTTTAGCTCTGTACCCCATTTTTTAATAGGGTTGCTTGCCTCTCTGGAGTTTAACTTCTTGAGTTCTTTGTATATATTGGATATTAGCCCCCTGTCGGATGTAAGGTTGGTAAAGATCATTTCCCAGTTAGTTGGTTGCTGCTTTGTCTTTTTGACAGTGTCTTTTGCCTTGCAAAAACTTTGTAATTTAATGAGGTCCCATTTGTCTATTCTCGATCTTAGAGCATAAGCTCTTGGAGTTCTGTTCAGGAAATTCTCCCCTGTGCCCATATGTTCAAGGTTCTTCCCTAGATTCCCTTCTATTAGTTTCAGTGTGTCTGGTTTTATGTGGAGATCCTTGATCCACTTGGAATTGAGCTTAGTGCAAGGAGGTAAGAATGGATCGATTTGCATTCTTCTGCATGCTGACCTCCAGTTGAACCAGCACCATTTGTTGAAAAGGCTATCTTTTTTCCACTGGATGGTTGTAGCTCCTTTGTCAAAGATAAGGTGACCATATGAGTGTGGATTCATTTCACACTCTTCTTCAATTCTGTTCCTTTGATCTACATGCCTGTCACTGTACCAATACCATGCAGTTTTTAACACTATTGCTCTTTGGTACAGCTTGAGGTCTGGGATATTGATTCCCCCAGAAGTTCTTTTACTGTTGAGAATAGTTTTAGCTATCCTGGGTTTTCGGTTATTCCAGATGAATTTTAGAATTGCTCTTTCTTACTCTATGAAGAATTGATTTGGGATTTTGATGGGGATTGCATTGAATCTGTATATTGCTTTTGGCAAGATGGTCATTTTTACTATATTAATCCTGCCAATCCATGAGCATGGAAGATTTTTCCATCTTCTGAGGTCTTCTTTAATTTCTTTCTTCAGAGACTTGAAGTTCTTGTCATGCACGTCTTTCACTTGTTTGGTTAGAGTCACACCAAAATACTTTGTATTGTTTGTGGCTATCGTGAAGGGTATCATTTCTCTTATTTCTTTCTCAGCCTGCTTATCCTTTGAGTATAGGAAGGCTACTGATTTGCTTGAATTGATTTTGTTCCGGCCACTTTGCTGAAGTTGTTTATCAGCTGTAGGAGTTCTCTGGCGGATTTCTTTGGGTCGCTTAAGCATACCATCATATTGTCTGCAAATAGTGATAATTTGACATCTTCCTTTCCATCTTCTATCCCTTTCACGTCCTTTTGTTGTCTTATTGCTCTAGCAAGAACTTCAAGTACTATATTGAAAAGATAGGGCTGAAATCATTCAAGTAGAAACAAATAAAGCCAAAGAATCAGCAAAACTAGGAGTTAGTTCTTTGAGAAAATCACCAAGATAGATAAACCCTTAGCCAGACTAGCCAGAGGGCACAGACACAGTATCCAAATTAACAAAATCAGAAACGAAAAGGGAGATATAACAACAGAAATGAGGAAATTCAAAAAATCATCAAATCCTACTACAGAAGCCTGTATTCAACCCAAGTAGAATACCTGGAGGAAATGGACAATTTCCTAGATAGATACCAAATACCAAAATTAAATCAGGATCAAATAGACCATCTAAATCATCCTACAACCCCTGAAGAAATAGAAGTGGTCATTAGAAGTCTTCCAACCAAAAAAGGCACAGGACCATATGGTTTTAGTGCAGAATTCCATCAGACCTTCAAAGAAGATCTAACACCAATACTCTTCAAACTATTACACAAAATAGAAACGGAAGGAACACTACCCAACTCATTCTATGAAGCCTCAACTACGCTGATACCAAAGTCACACAAAGATCTGACAAAGAAAGAGAATCTCAGACCAATATTCTTCTGAATATCGATGCAAAACTACTCAATAAAATTCTTGCCAATCGAACTCAAGAACACATCAAAGTGATAGTTCACCACGATCAAGTAGGCTTCATCCCAGGGATGCAGAGACAGTTCAATATAAGGAAATCCATAAATGCAATCCACTACATAAATAATCTCAAAGAAAAAACCCACATGTTCATTTCAGTAGATGCTGAGAAAGCATTTGACAAAATTCAGCATCCTTTCATGCTAAAAGTCTTAGTAAGATCAGGAATTCGAGGCCTATATCTAAACATAGTTAAAGTAATTTACAGCATACCAGTAACCAACAACAATCTAAATGGAGAGAAACTTGAAGCAATCCCACTAAAACCTGGGACTAGACAATGCTGCCCTCTCTCTATATATATTTTCAATATAGTACTTGGAAGATTTATTCCCAATTTTCTGAAAAAAGGTAAAATTGGTTTCTAAAGAAATTGAAGAAGACCAAAAGTAATATACAGATTCAATGCAATCCCCATCAAAATCCCAACTCAATTCTTCATAGAGTTAGAAAGAGCAATTCAAAAATTCATCTGGAATAACAGAAAACCCAGAATAGCTAAAACTATTCTCAAGAGTAAAAGAACCTCTTGCGGAATTAGTATCCCAGACCTCAAGCTGTACTACAGAGCAATAGTGTTAAAAACCGCATGGTATTGATACAGTGACAGGCATGTAGATGGATGGAGCAGAATTGAAGACCCAGAAATGAATCCACACTCCTATGGTCACTTGATAATTGACAAAGGAGCTAAAACCATCCAGTGGGAAAAAGATAGCCTTTTCAACAAATGGTGCTGGCTCAACTGGAGGTCAACATGCAGAAGAATTCAAATTGACCCATCCTTATCTCCTTGCACTAAGCTCAATTCCAAGTGGATCAAGGATCTCCACATAAAACCAGACACACTGAAACTAATAGAAAGGAAATTAGGGAAGAACTTGAACATATGGGCACAGGGGAGAATTTCCTGAACAGAACTCCAATAGCTTATGCTCTAAAATCAAGAATAGACAAATGGGACCTCATTAAATTACAAAGTTTTTGCAAGGCAAAAGACACTGTCAAAAAGACAAAGCGGCAACCAACTAACTGGGAAATGATCTTTACCAACCTTACATCCGACAGGGGGCTAATATCCAATATATACAATGAACTCAAGAAGTTAAACTCCAGAGAGGCAAGCAACCCTATTAAAAATGGGGTACAGAGCTAAACAAACGGTTCTCACCTGAAGAATATCTAATGGCTGAGAAGCACCTAAAGAGATGTTCATCATCCTTAGTCATTAGGGAAATGCAAATCAAAACAACCCTGAGATTCCATCTCACACCAGTCAGAATGGCTAAGATCAAAAACACAGGAGACAGCAGTTGTTGGCGAGGATGTGGAGAAAGATGACCACTCCTCCACTGCTGGTGGAATTGCAAGCTGGTACAACCACTCTGGAAAGCAGTCTGGTGGTTCCTCAGAAAACTGGGCATGACACTCTCGAAGGATCTGGCTATACCACTCCTGGGCATATACCCAGAGGCTTTACCTGCATGCAATAAGGACACATGCTCCGCTATGTTCATAGCAGCCTTATTTATAATAGCCAGAAGCTGGAAAGAACCCAGATGTCCCTCAACGGAGGAATGGATTCAGAAGATGTGGTATATCTACACAATGGAATACTACTCTGCAATTAAAAACAATGAATTCACGAAATTCCTAGACAAATGGTCAGAACTTGAAAATATCATCCTTAGTGAGGTAACCCAATCACAAAAGAACACACAAGGTATGCAGTCACTGATAAGGGGATATTAACCCAGAATCTTGGAATACCCTAGACACAATTCGCATATCAATAGATTTCCAAGAAGATGGGAGTAGAGACCCCTGGTCCTGGAAAGACTGGATGTAGGGGAATGTCAGGACAGAGAAAGGAGAGGGGGTTGAATGGGGAAAAGAGGGAGGGAAGGGGGCTTATGGGACTTTCGGGGAGGGAGGAAACGGGAAAGGAGAAATGATTTGGAATCTAAATAAAAAAAAACTTAGAAAAAAAAAAGAAGTTGTACAAATTTACCGTCTCACCAGTAATAGAGGATCCTCACCTTATTCTACATTCTTACCAGCATGAGTTGTCACTTGAGATTTTTTGTTTTAGCCATTTTTACATCTGTAAAATGGAATCTCAGATGCATTTCTCTGATGACTAAGGATATTTTATATTTCTTTAACTGCTTCTTAGCCATTAGAGATTCCTCTGTTGAGAATTTTCTATTTTTTTATCAGTCTCTTTATCCTTTGAGTATAGGAAGGCTACTGATTTGTTTGAGTTAATTTTATATCTAGCCACTTTGCTGAATCCCATTTCCTCATTACCCCTCCAAAACCCCTATCCAATCCCCCCTCCCCCTGTTTACCAATCACCTCCCCACTACCTACTTTCCTGACCTGGCATTCCCGTACAATGGGGCATCAAGACTTCATAAGACCAATGGCCTCTCCTCTCATTGATGTCTGAAATGGTCACCCTCTGCTACATATATAGCTGGAGCCATGGGTCTCTCCATGTGTATCCTTGGCTGGTGGTTTAGTCCCTGGGAGCTCTGGTGGTACTGGTTGCTGCATATTATTGTTTCTCCTGTGGGGCTGCAAAGCTCCTTGTCTCCTTTATCTAGTTGCTCCATTGGTCTTTTGATTGACTATGAGTCATGGGTATTTTGATCCACCTTTCAACCTGAAAAAGAAGTTATCAGGTTTAAGATTTCTCTGGTGGAATTTTTGGGGTCACATATGTATAATGTCATATCATCAGCAAATAGTGATATTTTGACTTTTTCCTTTTCAATTTGTATCCTTTTGTCCTCCTTTTGTTGTCTAATTGCTTGGACTAGGACTTTGAGTACTATGTTGAACAGATAGGGAGAGAGTGGACAGTCTTGTCTAGTAACTGATCTCAGTGGGATTGCGTTAAGTTTGTCTCCATTTAGTTTGATGTTGGCTTCTTGTTCTGCTGTATATTACTTTTACTATGTTTAGGTATGGGTCTTGAATTCCTGATCTTTCCAAGACTTTTATCATGAAGTGGTGTTGGATTTTGCAAATGCTTTCTCAGCATCTCATGAAATGATCATGTGCTTTTATTCTTTGAGTTTGTTTATACAGTGGATTACATTGATGGATTTCTGTATATTGAACCATCCCTGTGTCTCTGCGATGAAGCCTACTTGATCAAGGTGGATTATCATTTTGGTGTGTTCTTGGCTTTGGTTGGCAAGAATTTTATTGAATATTTTTGCATTAATATTAATAAGGGAAATTGGTCAAAACTTCTCTTCTTTGTTGGGTTTTTGTGTGGTTAGGAATCAGAGTAATTGTGGCTTCATAGAATGAATTGGGTAGTATTCCTTCTCTTTCCATTTTGTGGAATACTTTGATGAGTATTGGTATAAGGCCTTCTTTGAAGGTCTGATAGAACTCTGCATTAAACCTATCTGGACCTGGGCATATTTTGGTTGGGAGAATATTAATGACTGCTTCTATTTTTTTAGGGGTTATGGGGTTGTTTACATTATTTATCTAATCCTGATTTAAGTTTGGTACCTGGTATCTGTCTAGAAAACTGTCCATTTCATCTAGATTTTTTCAGTTTTGTTCAGTATAGGCTTTTATATTAGGATATGATGATTTTTTGGATTTCCCCAGTATCTATTGTTATGTATCCCTTTTTATTTCTGATTTTGCTGATTTGGATACTGACTCTGTGCCCTCTGGTTAGTTTGGCTAAGGGTTTATCTATCTTGTTAGTTTTTTCAAAGAACCAGCTCCTGGTCTGCCTGATTCTTTGTATAGTTCTTTTTGTTTCTACTTGGTTGATTTTAGCCCTGAGTTTGATTATTTCCTCCTGTCTACTCCTCTTGGGAATATATTCTTCTTTTTGTTCTTGAGTCTTCAGCTGTTCTGTCAAGCTGTTAGTGTGTGCTCTTTCCAGTGTCTTTTTGGAGGCACTCAGAGATTTGAATTTTCCTCTTAGCACTGCTTTCATCATGCCCCTTAAGTTTGAGTATGTTGTGCCTTAATTTTCATTAAATTCTAAAAAGTCTTTAATTTCTTTCTTTATTTCTTCCTTGACCAAGTTATTGTTGAATAGAATGTTGTTCAGTTTCCATGTTTACGTGGGTTTTCTGTTGTTTTTGTTGTTATTGAAGACCAGCCTTAGTCCGTGGTGATATGATAGGGTGCATGGGATTATTTCAATCTTCTTATATCTATTGAAGTCTGTTATGTGACAAAGTACATGATCAATTTTGGAGAAGGTACCATGAGGTGCTGAAAAGAAGGTATATTATTTTGTTTTAGAATAAAATGTTCTATAGATATCTGTTAAGTCCATTTGGTTCATAACTTCTGTTAGTTTCACTGTGACTTTGTTTAGTTTGTGTTTCTCTGATCTGTCCATTGATGAGAGTTGGTTGTTGAAGTCTCCCACTATTATTGTGTGAGGGACAATGTGTACTTTGAGCTTTAGTATAGTTTCTTTTATGAATGTTGGTACCCTTGTATTTAGAGTATAGATGTTCAGAATTGAGAGTTCAACTTGGTAGAGTTTTCCTTTAGTGAGTATGAAGTGTCCTTTTTTAACTTTTTTGATTACTTTAGGTTGAAAGTTGTTTTTATTAGATATTAGAATGGCTACACCAGCTTGTTTCTTGGTACCATTTGCTTGGAAAATTGTTTTCTTGCATATTACTCTGAGTTAGTGTCTGGCTTTGTGCCTGAGGTAAGTTTCCTGTAGGCAGCAAAATGTTGGGTCCTGTTTATGTATCCAGTCTGCTAGTTTTTGTCTTTCATTGGAGAATTGAGTCCATTGATATTAAGAGATATTAAGGAGAAGTGATTGTTGCTTTCTGTTATTTTTGTTATCAGAGGTGGAGTTATGTTTGTGTGGTTTTCTTCTTTTTGAGTTGATAAAAGAAGATTATTTTCTTGCTTTTTCTAGTCTATAGTTTTTGTCCTTTTGTTTGTGCTTTCCATTCATTATCCTTTGAAGGGCTGGATAGATATTGTGTAAATTTGTTTTTGTTATGGAATATATTTGTTTCTCCATCAATTGCAATTGAGAGTTTTGCTGGGTATAGTAGCCTGAGTTGGCATTTGTGTTCCCTTTGTGTCTGTATGATATTTGCCCAGGATCTTCTGGCTTTCATAGTCTGTGGCAAGAAGTCTGGTGTAATTCTGATAGGTATGCCTTTATATGTTACTTGACCTTTTTTCCCTTACTGCTTTTAATATTCTTTCTTTGTTTAGTGCATTGTGTGTTTTTATTATTATGTGACAGTAGGAATTTCTTTTCTGGTCCAAACTATTTGGAGTTCTATGGGCTTCTTGTATATTCATGGGCAACTCTTTCTTTAGTTTAGGGAAGTTTTCTTCTATAATTTTGTTGAAGACATTTACTGGCCCATAATTTGGAAACCTTCACTTTCTTCTGTACCTTTAATCCTTAGGTTTGGTCTTCTCATTTTGTTCTGGATTTCCTGGATATTTTGGGTTACAAGCATTTTGCATTTTGCATTTTCTTTGACTGTTGTGTCAATGTTTTCTATGGTATATTTTGCACTTGAGATTCTCTCTTCTATCTCTTGTATTCTGTTTTTGATACTTACATCTATGACTCCTGACTTTTTTCCTTGGTTTTTATGTCTAGAGTTGTTTCCCTTTGTGATTTCTTTATTGTTTCTACCTCCATTCTTAGATCCCAGATGGTTTTGTTCAATTCCTTCTACCTGTTTACCTGTGTTCTCCTGTATTTTTTTAAGGAGTTGTTTATGTCCTTCTTGAAGTCCTCTACCAGCATCATGAGCTGTGATTTTAAATCCAAACTTTGCTTTTCCAGTGTGTTGGGGTATCCAGCACTTGCTGTTGTTGGAGAACTAAGTTCTGTTGGTGTCATGTTGCCTTGGTTTCTGTTGATAACATTCCTGCCTTTGCTTTTTGTCATCTCTTTATCTCTGGTGTTAGTTGGTCCTGCTGTCTCTGGCTGGTGCTTGTCCCTCCTTTGGGCCTGCAAGTCTGTCTCAGCACCCCTTGGAGAACAGCTCTCCCTTGGCACAGAGGACTGTGTCTCAGCCCAGCTCCTGGGTGCAGATGCAGTCTGGAAGGACCCTGTCCTAGCTACTCTGCCACTCCTGTGTTTCCTGTTCTCCTGGCTGTACCTGCTTTGCACAGTCACCGGAGAGAAAATGGTGGTCTCACCTGTAGACCTGAGAGTCAAAGCACTCACTGCAGACCAGTTCTTCCCTGGTAGGACCGGTGCTCGGATAGTTATAGAGAAGCCCAGCTCCTGGGTGCAAGTGGAGTCTGGAAGGACTCTGTCCCAGCTACTCTGCAACTCCTGTGTTCCCTGCACTCCTAGCTGTATCCTCCTGCACAGTAGCTGGAGAGAAATGCTGTATCCTAATTTTTAATTGGGTCTTTTGGTTTAGTAATGTGTATTTTCTTGAGTTCTTTATAAATTTTTTATGTCATCCCTCTGTCAGATGTGGGATTGATGAAAATCTTTTCCAATTCTGTAGACTGCTATTTTATTCTCTTTATGGTATCTTTTGCCTTATAGATTTTCAGTTTCATAAAGTCATATTTAGTAATTGTTGGTCATACTGTCTGAGCTGTTGATGTTCTGTTCAGATTGTCTCCTGTGCTAGTGTGTTCAAGGACATTCCCTAATTTCCTTCTGTTAGATTTAATATGTCTGGATTTATGTTGAAGTCTTTGATCCACATATACTTGAGATTTATGCAGGATGATAGATATGGATTTTTTATATTCTTCTACATGACCAAATCTAGTTATACCAGCACCATTTGTTGCATATGCTTTTTGTTTTCTATTGTATAATTTTTGCCTTCATTGTCAAAAATCAAGATCCCATAGGAATGTTGGTTTACTTCTGAGTCTTTGAATTGATTCCATTGATTAATCTGTCTGTTTTTATGCTAGGACCATAAGGTTTTTATTAATATTGTTTTCTAATATGACTTGAAATTTGGGATGGTGACACCTCCAGAAGTTCTTTGATTATATATGAATATCATACCTATAGTGGTTTTTTGTTTTTCCATATGAGATTGAGTATTTTCCTTTCAATTTCTGTAAAAGTTTGTGTTAGAATTTTCTTGGGAATTGTATTAAATTTATAGGCTGTCCATTTTTACTATGTTAATACTACTGATCCATTAGCATGGAAGATCTTTCCATTTTTTCATATCTTCTTCAATTTCTTTTCAGTGATGTGATATTCATGTTGTACAGATCTTATCCTTGCTTGGTTAGAGTTACACCAAGACATATGTTATTTGTGGCTATTTTAAAGGGTATTGTTTCCCTAATTTCTTTTGCAGTCCATATATTATTTCACAGTCCATATATAAAGAAGGAATACTGGTGTTTTTGAGTTAATTTTGTATTGCTGAAGGTGTTTATCAGCAGCAGTAGTTCCCTGGTTAAATTTTTAGAGTCATGTTATATGTAATATATTTATATGCAAATATATGTAATTATATTACACATTATATATATATATATATATATATATATATATATATATATGGATAATACTTTGAATTCTTTCTTTCAAATTTGTATCCACTTCATCTCCTTTAGGATTTTTATTGCTCTTTCAAAATCTTCCAGTACTATATTGAATAAATTCACAGATAGTGTACAGCTTTGTCTTGTCCCTGATTTTACTGGAATCGTTGTTTCTCTCCATTTAATTTGATGTTGGCTATCCACTTGCTGTATAGTGCCGTTATTGTGTTTATGTATGTTCCTTGTATCCCTGATCTCTCTATTACTTTTAGCATGAATGGGTGCTGAATTTTGTCAAAGACATTGTCAGCATCTAATGAGAGGATCATGTTTGTTTTTCTTTCAGTTTGTTTATGTGGTATATTATATTGAAGGATTATCGTATGTTGAATTACCCCACAACTTTGGTATAATGCCTATTTGAACATCGTGGTTGATGTTTATGATATGTTTGTGGATGTCGTTTGTGAGTATTTTATTGAGAATATTTGCACCAATAATCATAAAGGAGATGTGTCTGAAATTTTCTTTCTGTGTTTAATATTTGTGTGGTGTAGGCATCAGCGTAACTATGGCTTTATAAAATGAATTGGGCAATATTCCTCTGTTTCTATTTTGTGTAATAATTTAAGGAGTATTGCTCTTAGGTCCTCTTTGAAGGTCTGGTAGAAGTCTGTACTAAAACAATCTGGGTAAAGACTATTTTTGTTTGTTTGATTGTTTGAAGACTTTTAATAACTGCTTCTGTTTCCTTCGGACTTACAGGTTTATTTGGATTGTTTACCTTATCTTGACTTAACTTTGATAAGTGGTATTTATCAAGAATATTGTTCATTTAATTTTGATTTTCCAAATTTGTGGAATACATGCTTTTGTAGCAAGAACTAATGATTCTCTGGATTACTTTGATGTCTGTAATTATACCCCCTTTTGTTTCTGGTTTTGTTAGTTTGGGTATTCTCTGTTTTTTAGTGAGGTTGGCTAAGGGTTTGTCTATCTTTTTGAATTTCTCAAAGTACCAACTCTTTGCTTCATTGATTATTTGTATTGTTCCTTTTGTTTCTATTTTATTGATTTCAGTGCTTAGTTTGATTATTTCTTGTCATATACTCCTCTTGACTGTATTGCTTCTTTTTGTCCTAGAACTTTTACATGTACTATTAAGTCACTAGTATGAGATCTTACTGATTTCTTTATGAAAGCACTTGGTATTATGACCGTTCCTCTTAGCACTGTTTTCATTGTGTCCCATAAGTCTGTGTATGTTGTGAATTCATTTTCATTGAATTCTAGAAAGACTTAAATTTATTTCTCTATTTCTTCCTTGACACAGTTGTTATTGAGTAGATAGTTGTTCAGTTTCTATCATTTTGCAGGTTTTCTGCTGTTTCTGTTGTTGTTGAAGTCCAGCTTTAATCCATGGTGGCCTAATAATATACAGAGGCACATTTCCATTTTCTTGTATCTGTGGAGCCTGCTCTATGACCGTCAGATGATATATGATAAGTTTCAGAGAAGGATCCATGAGATGCTGAGGAGCTGTGTGTGTGTGTGTGTATGTGTGTGTGTGTGTGTGTTTGGTTGAAATGTTTTGTAGAGAATGAATAGATTCATTTGATTCATAACCTCTGATAGTTTCATTACTTCAGTGTTTAGAATGACCTGTCCATTGTTGAGAGTTGGATATTGAGTTCTCCCACTATTAGCATTTTGAGTTCAATGTGTGATTTAAGCTTTAGTAACATTTCTTTTATGAATGTGAGCACTCTTCCTTTTGGACCATGGATATCCAGAAGAGAGATGTCTTCTTGTCCCTCCCTATCTCATCTGATTAATTATTTTATAAAAGTCTCAGACACTGAGCCACAAATTAGGCAGCATACACTAGCTAATATGAGGCCCCTAAAACATATACAGTAGAGGGCTGCCTCGTCTGGCTTCAGTGACAGAAGATGCTCCAGAGACTTGAGACCCCAGGGAGTGGGGAGTTCTGATGGGGTGGGGGTGGAAGGGTGGAGACATCTTCTTGGGGGAGGAAGAGTGGGATGAGGAACAGTCAGAGGGTAGACTGGGAGGGGGATAATGAGTGGACTATAAAAAAGATTAAAGAATTATTTTAAGTATTTTATTAGATATTATAATGACAGTTCCAGCTTGCTTCTTGGGTCCCTTCGCTTGAAAAAACTTTTTCCAGCCCTTTACTCTGAGGTAATGTCTATCTTTATCACTAAAGTTTATTTCTTATGTTCAGTAGAATGATGGATCTTGTTTTTCCATCCATTCTGTTAGCCTGTGTCTTTTTATTGGGGAATTGAATCCATTGATATTGACATATATTAATGACCAATGATTGTTAATTTCTGTTATTTGATGTTAGTTGTGGTTTTGTGTGTGTGTGTGTGTGTGTTTGTGTGTGTTGTGTGCTTTTCTTCTTTCTGTTTCGCTTGTGTGAAATTATTTATTTTCTGTGTCTTCTTGGGTGTTGTTATCCTCCATGGATTAGAAGTTGCTTTCTAATATCTTTTATAGGCTAGATATGTAGATACATATTTTTTTTAATTTGGTTTTGGTATGGAATATCTTGTTTTCTCCATTTATGATAATTACAAGTTTTGCAGGCTATAGTAGTCTGGGCTGGCATCTATGGTCTCTTAGAGACTGCAAGACATCTTGTCAGGACCCTCTGGCTTTTAGAATCTGTTAAGAAGTCAGGTGTAATACTAATAGATCTGCCTTTATATGTTACTTGGCTTTTTTTTGTTCTGTACATTTACCACCTTGATTATTATGTGGGAGGAGGATTTTGGGGGAAGGGTTCCAATCTATTTGTTGTTCTGCAAGTTTCTTGCATATTTATAGTAATCTTTTCCTTTAGGTTGGGGAAACTTTCCTCAATGATTTTGTTGAAAGTATTTCCTGGACCTTTGAGCTGGAAATCTCGTGTACTTATGCTGATCTTTAGCCATCTGTTTTTCTGTTTTGTTGCTGTTGCTGTTGTTGTTATAGCTTTAGATGCTGATTTACGAACTTATCACTGTTGGATGGATGGCTGTTGGATGTTTTTCTCTTCTCCTTAGTTTCTGTTTTCTCTGTCTTCTGGCCTGAGTAGCCTGGGGTTCTGGTGACTAGGGAATCTTCAGGTCCATTAAAATGTATCCTCTGGGGTTTTTGTGGCCTGTGTGGCTTCTTGAGTTTTAGGTGTTAACCTTGTCTTTGGGGTCCCTTGTATCAGATTGGTCTGGGTTTAATGGTTCTAGAGTAGCCTGAAATAAAACAGAGTTGTGGGCCAAAAAATTGAATTCAGGGAACAGCGTGCAGTTTCCTGGTTGTACTTCTCAAGGATTTGGCAGCAAGGGGCTTGTGGTAGAGGTTTACCTGGTTCTTAGAAGAAATAATAAGAGGTATGTGATATTGTTTGTAATTGTTAAATACTAATAAATGAAAAAAGACATTGCAACGTCTAAAAATCATTTGTGTAACATTACTCTTCCTTTCTTGTGCTAAGGAATTCCTCCCTGAATAACAATGGTGGGAAGGCAACACAGGATGGACTTTTTCTGAGATTAGAAAAAAGCAGAGGGCAAGTAAACTGTCCATAAAACACTGAGGGCATGAATCTAGTAACAATTACCATTCTTTGGATGGGAAGAGATGGAAGAGACAGAAAGCTTAAAGAAGACTAACTCTTCTGAGTAGCTGAGACCCCACCCACCCAAAAATTAGATTATGAGCAATGATTGTGGATTTGTATGACATTCCATTAAGCTAGTCACTTTTATACTCATCCAGAAACTGTTCTTTACTATACAGGATTTATCCTTTTCCTCTCTTTCACTATCTACAAATTGTTGAAGTAACCACTTTTAATTAACAGACTGAACAATTTCCCACTGTTCATTATAAATGCTTTCCAAAGATTAAAGGATGGAGGAAAGAAACTTTACCCATCAATATATCTAGTGAGAATGGAAGTTGTAAAACAATTTCTCCATTTTTGTCATAAAAATTTTTTTTCTAGTTGGAAGATTTACAAAGAAGGAAAGCAGGTTGAAATATAATCTTTGAAAATTATAGTTTCCTCACATACAGTTTGAACAGAAGAGTTGGACTTTTGTGATAAAACTAAAAATTCATTTTTAAGTTAATTGTAAACTGATTTTAAGTTTTGTATAAAATTGAATATTTTTTGGAAATACATTGCTATTTAGAGAGTCGAGCACCAGTCTAATTTTCATTATCTTATAAATTTCAGAGCAGTGTATATACTTTTACATTTAGTTTGCTCATATCCTTGGAAATTAATTTTATTCATGTTAGAAAGCCATACGATGGGAAAAAGAGGGAGGGAAGGGGGCTTATGGGACTTTCGGGGAGGGAGGAAACGGGAAAGGGGAAATGATTTTGAATGTAAATAAAAAAAAATAAAGTTAAAAGCAAAAAAAAAAAAGAAAGAAAGAAAGCCATACAAAACTATATTTAAAATCACATAAGGCTATCTTAAATATTTAAGATTAATTATGAACAGGACTGTAATCACCATGATATGGGATGCTAGGAAGCATCATTTTGTTAGGAGTTTAGCATCCAGAATTGTCTTTTTCTGAATACTGCTTTGAATATCATATAAAAAGTAAACTTTGGTGGGTGAAAATATCCTTATTTATATACTTTAATCTACTGCATTTACATGTTTTCTTCTGGATTTAGACAGAACAAATTAGCACAGATTTGCTTGAAATTGTTTTATTAGTTGTTGCTTATCAAACAGCACTGGTGGGACAGTCAAATAGCACGTAGGTTGTTAAGTAAAATAGAATCCATGGAACTTGATTTAGATGTTAATCTAGTTGGCACTATTGAACTAGATATCTTCCTTGAGATCTTGAGACCTTGAGCAATATTCCATTCAAGAATTACCATCTTGAAAACAGACTACAATTGAATGCGAAGTAGCTGACATAATGAAAGCAAAATTTAGTGTTACATAGGCATGATTGCTAGACAACAGAGTAGGAGGGAGGTGGCTTTAGATGTCTTGCACATTGTAAACCAATATTATTCTGTCTCTGGCTTCTGTTTATACTGCTCACTGCGTATTCTAAGTTTGTACCCTGTGGACATGCTTTAGACAGATACATCCACAGGTGAAATCCTAGCAAGGTAAAAGGACACTGAGAAGAGAGGGTTGTGAGACTTCACTTGAGGCTTATTCAGTTAAACTAGCCTGTGGCACAATGTTAAGGAAGTTGTTTATATTGACATATAGTTCCATGTCAAATATTGACCACAGAAACACGATACTCTAGGCATTTTTAAACAACAGGGAGGCCATCCTAATAGCAAGTAGTTAATTGCTCTAATTTCCACCCAGTCTAACTAGTTTTCTAATTCAATGAAACTAGCTGGACCTTAGATAATGTGTGTGTATGTGTGTGTGTGTGTGTGTGTGTGTGACCAGTGCCATGAACATGGGCTAGTGATCATTCAAAGTGCTGATATTGTATAAAAACTAGAGAATAAATGATGGATGTGTATGGCAAAGGAGTGATAAATCACTTAGAATATGCGTTAATGTCTTGAGGTTAACACGTGAGTGCCTTGTCAGCAGCATCAACCTTTATATTTCTCTTTAGATTTTAAAATGGGATATTCTAGCTCTACTCTCATATCTCCTAACAACACTGGTTTAATTAGAACAGGGATTTCTTGTTGAAGATGGTGGAATACTTGTTATTAGGAAGCCAGGACCTACCTATTTTCTTTATTTCTCTTAACATTTTGCTTCCAAATTATATAGTCACTGTATATTGACTCTACATCCTGCATTTTGTTTATTAAAAACAAAACTTAAATTTTCAAAGGAGAATTTGAGATCAAACGTCAAAATCATTTACAAATTTTTTTCATACAAAATATGTTTTAAGTTCTGTCAATGTGTGTGTGCATAGACATGTATATAGGTACACATATGTGTATGGGTTTTGTGCATGAGTGTACACACATGTGGAGACCAGAGAACAACTTCAAGTGTTATCTTCAGTCTCTGCCCTTTATTTATTTATTAAAAATAATTTTTTCACAAAATATAATGTAAATACAGTTTCCCTTCCCCCACTCCTTCCAGTTCTTCATCCCATTCCTTTTCCATCTGGACCACATCCTTTTTATCTCTCTTTAGGAAATAAACAAGCATTTAAGGTATAATACTAAATTAAAATAAAATAGGATTAAAAAAAGAAATCAGACAAGAACAGGACAAAGCAAACAAAAGAAGAGCCAAAGAAAGGTACAAGAAAAACATATAGACACAGAGAAACACATGTATACTATAATATTATATGTAAATAATGATAGGTTAAGATCAGAAGTGAATCCACACTCCTATGGTCACTTGATCTTTGACAAAGGAGCTAAAACCATCCAGTGGAAAAAAGATAGCCTTTTCAACAAATGGTGCTGGCTCAACTGGAGGTCAACATGCAGAAGAATGCAAATTGACCCATTCTTATCTCCTTGCACTAAGCTCAATTCCAAGTGGATCAAGGACCTCCACATAAAACCAGACACACTGAAACTAATAGAAGGGAAACTAGGGAAGAACCTTGAACATATGGGCACAGGGGAGAATTTCCTGAACAGAACTCCAAGAGCTTATGCTCTAAGATCGAGAATAGACAAATGGGACCTCATTAAATTACAAAGTTTTTGCAAGGCAAAAGACACTGTCAAAAAGACAAAGCAGCAACCAACTAACTGGGAAATGATCTTTACCAACCTTACATCCGACAGGGGGCTAATATCCAATACATACAAAGAACTCAAGAAGTTAGACTCCAGAGAGCAAAATAACCCTATTAATAATGGGGTACAGAGCTAAACCAAGTGTTCTCACCTGAAGAATATCGAATGGCTGAGAAGCACCTAAAGAAATATTCAACATCCTTAGTCATTAGGGAAATGCAAATCAAAACAACCCTGAGATTCCACCTCACACCAGTCAGAATGGCTAAGATCAAAAACGCAGGAGACAGCAGTTGTTGGCAAGGATGTGGAGAAAGAGGAACACTCCTCCACTGCTGGTGGAATTGCAAGCTGGTACAACCACTCTGGAAAGCAGTCTGGCCGTTCCTCAGAAAACTGGGCATGACACTCCCAGAGGATCCTGTTATACCACTCCTGGGCATATACCCAGAGGCTTTACCTGCATGCAATAAGGACACATGCTCCACTATGTTCATAGCAGCCTTATTTTTAATAGCCAGAAGCTGGAAAGAACCCAGATGTCCCTCAACGGAGGAATGGATTCAGAAGATGTGGTCTATTTACACAATGGAATACTACTCTGCAATTAAAAACAATGAATTCACGAAATTCCTAGGTAAATGGTCAGAACTTGAAAATATCATCCTTAGTGAGGTAACCCAATCACAATAGAACACACATGGTATGCAGTCACTGATAAGGGGATATTAACCCAGAATCTCAGAATACCCTAGACACAATTCGCATTTCAACAGATTTCTAAGAAGATGGAAGGAGAGACCCCTGGTCCTGGAAAGACTGGATGTAGGGGAATGCCAGGACAGAGAAGCGAAAGGGGGTTGCATGGGGAGCAGAGGGAGGGAAGGGGGTTTATGGGACTTTCGGGGAGGGAGGAAACGGGAAAGGGGAAATGATTTGGAATGTAAGTAAAAGAACTTATAAAATAAAAAAAAATATCTTTTCTTCCTATTTCTATTACCCTGATCTTCTTAAGTTGTATTATTTTTCTAAGACCTCAAGTTGTATGCTGCATAGATATGGAGAGGACGGACAACCTTTCCTTCTTCAGGATTTCAATGGAAATTCTTTGAATTTTTGTCCCTTAAGGTTGATGTTTATACTGCATAATTTTGTATCAGTTTGGCACAGACTAAAGTCATCTGAGGGGGGAGCCTCAATTAAAAAAAAAGCAAAGTGTAGACGGGCTTATCAGGCATTTTCTTAATTAGTGATTGGGGGAAAGTCCAGCTCATAGTGGGTGGTGTCATCCCTGGCCTGTTGGTCCTGGTTTCTATAAGAGAGCAGTCTGAGCAAGTCATATGAAGCAAGCCAGTAAGTAGCACCTCTCTATTGTCTCTGCATTAGCTCCTGTCTCCAGGTTCCTGCCCTGTTTGAGTTCCTGTCCTAACTTATTTTGATGTTGGTTTGGTTATAGTGTTTTGTTATAGCATAGAAATGCTAATTTAGATAAGGCTGGCTAAAGGCTTATTGAATATTGCCTTTATTCTGTTGAGATGTGTCACTTTTATCCCTAAATTCTCTAGGACTTTTGTCATGAAGGAGTGTTAAGATTTGTCCAAGGCTTTTGACACCTAATGTGATAATCATGGGGTTTATGTCTTTCCCTCTGTTTATACAGAGTATTACATATATCGGTTTATGTACACAGTTTATGTACATCTCTGCATCTCTGGAAGAAGCTTATTTGAACATGGTGGATTACCTTTTTGGTGTTTTCTTAAATTAAGTGTGCAAATACTTCACTGAAAAATTAACATTTATGTTTATAATGAAAATCGACGATAATTCTCTTTCTCTTTTTGATTCTTCGTGTGGTGTAGGTATCAGGGCAAATGTGGACTTGTAAAAAGATTGGACAATTTTCTTTATGTTTCTATTTTGTGGAATAATTTGATTAGTATTGACATTAATTTTTCTTTGAAAGTCTGGTAACATTCTATGCTAAAACCATTTGGCTCTAGGATTTTCTTGGTTGGGATACTTTTCATTATGGCTTTTCCTTCACTAGGGGTCATAGGTTTGTTTAAATAACATATCTGAACATTACTTAACTTTGGTAGGTGGTATATTTCAAGGAAAGTATTTCCCATTTCCTTTAGTTTTTCCAATTTGGTGGAGTAGAGGTTTTTTAGAATCAGGTCATTTTGAGTTTCTGGAGTTCCTTGGTGTCTGCTATATCTTCCTTATTATTTCTAAGTTTGTTAATTAGAATGTTCTCTCTCTGCCTTTTAGTTAGTTTGGCTAAGTGCTTGCCAATCTTATTTATTTTCTAAAATGAAAAAACACCTCTTTGTTTCATAGATTCTTTTTTTAATGGTGAAGCACTATTTACTAATATTAATTTTACTGCTGGTATGAAAGTTATTCAAAACATGTAAAATAAGTTGAAAATTTTCCTATTTGTGTTAAATTTTCTTTTCATTCTTTCTCTTTCTTTCTTTCTTTCTTTCTTTCTTTCTTTCTTTCTTTCTTTCTTTCTTTCTTTCTTGCTTGCTTGCTTGCTTGCTTGCTTGCTTGCTTGCTTGCTTGCTTGCTTGCTTGCCTTCTTTTCTTCTTGCTTTCTTGCCTTCTTGCCTTCTTGCTTGCTTTCTTCATTTATTTACACAACAGATTTTAACACCCCCCCAAGTCTACCCTTCAACTGTTCTGCATCCCATACTGCATCCCCATACCCCTGTCTCCACAAGGATGTCTCTACCATACACCCTACCAGACCTCTAAACTCCCTGGAGCCTCCAGTCTCTTGAGGGTTAGGTGCACCTTCTGTGACTGAACCCAGGCCTGGCAGTCCTCTGCTCTATATGTCCTCTGCTCTATATTTTGGCCTCCTATCAGTTGCTGTATGCTGCCTGTTTGGTGGTCCAGTGTCTGAGAGATCTCGGGGTCCAGGTTAAATGAGACTGTTGGTCCTAATGGGTTGCCCTTCTCCTCAGTTTCTTCCAGTCTTTCCCTAATTAAACCACAGGGGTCAGCAAATTCTGTCCGTTGTTTGGGTGCAAGTATGTGCATTTGACTCTTTCAGCTCCTTGTTGGGTCTTTCAGAGGCCAGTCATGTTTCTTTGTGTGTGTGTGTGTGTGTGTGTGTGTGTGTGTGTGTGTGTGTGTGTGTGTGTGAATGTGTGTGTGCTCTCCATAGCCTCAGTAATAGTGTCAGGCCTTGGGAGTTCCCCTAGAGCTAAATTCTACTTTAGATCTGTTGTTGGACCTTCTTTTCCTCAGGCTCCTCTCCATTTCCATTCCTGCAGTTTATTCTGACAGGAACAATTATGAGTATCTGGTTTTATATTGAGATCCTTGATCTACTTGGACTTGAGCTTTGTGCAAGGTAACAAATATTGGTCTATTGTTATTTTTCTCCATACAGACAGCCAATTAGACCAGCACCATGTTTCTGTTTAATTATTTTAAGTCCATGTTTGAATATTTCTTGATGTTTACTCCTTTGGGTGTTATTTTTTTCTTTCTGTTCTAGATTTTTCAGTTATCCTGTTGTGATAATATAAAATTCTTTCAATTTTTACATTTAGGCACTTAATGTCATGAATTTGCTCTCAGAAAAAAACTTTTCATCATGTCCCATTAATTTGTGTATGTTCTGTATACATTTTATTTCAGTTCTAAAAATTCTGCAATTTCTTTCTCATTTTTTGTCCTATTTTCCACTCTGTAATGAGTTGCTCTGTTTCCATTAATTACTTCACTCAGAATAATAATTTCTAGTTCCATCCATTTGTTGCAAAACTCATGATTCCATCGTGTAGATGAACCACATTTTCTGTATCCATTCTTCCATCATGGGGCATCTGGGTTGTTAACAACTTCTGGTTATTGCCTCTGGGGCATGGTGTAACATCTTTTGTGCATATGCCAAAACAATTCTAAACAATAAGAGAACTTCTGGGGGAACCACTATCCCTGACCTCAAGCTGTACTACAGGGCAATATTCATAAAAGCTGAATGGTATTGATACAGAGACAGGCAGGTTGATCAATGGATTAGAATTGAAGACCCAGAAATAAAACTACACACTTAGAGACACTTGATCTTTGACAAAGAAGCCAAAAAATATACCATGGACAAAGAAAACATCTTCATTAAATAATGCTTTTATAACTGACAGTCAGTATGTAGAAAAATGAAAATAGATCCATATTTGTCACCTTGCACAAAGCTCATCTGTCTCTTTTTATTGGGGTGTAAGACCATTGATGTTGAGAGTTAAAAGTAACAGCGCTTGCTGATTCTATCATTTTGCTATTATAGTGTGTGTCTACCCTGCCACTTTTGATTTGCTGGTCTGATATTTATTTCTTGTGTTTTCTTCGGTGTGCCTAAGACTTCCTGTGGTGGTCTGAATATGCTTGATCCAGGGAGTGACACTATTAGGAGGTGTGACCTTGGTGGAATATATGTGGTCTTGTTGGAGGAAGTGTGTCACTGTGGGGTATAATTTAAGACCCTTGTCTTAGCTGCTTCAAAGCTAGTCTTCTCCTGTTTGTCTTCAGAACAAGATGTAGAACTCATTTCCTCCAGTGACATGCCTGCCTAGATGCTTCCATGCTCCTGCCTTCATAATAATGGACTGAATATCTGAGCCTGTAATCCAGCCCCAACAATTAAATGTTGTCCTTGGCATTCCGAGCTTCTGCACTAATATCCACTTATCAGCAAGTGCATACCATGTGTGTTCCTTTGTGATTGGGTTACCTCATTCAGGATGATATTTTCTAGTTCTATCCATTTGTCTAAGAATTTCATGAATTCATTGTTTTTAATAGCTGAGTAGTATTCCATTGTGTAAATGTACCAACTTTTCTGTATCCATTCCTCTGTTGGTTCTGTCTGGGTTCTTTCTAGTTTCTGGCAGCACAGACCACATGAAGTTCAAGATGAAAAACCAAAGTATGCATACTTCGGTCCTTCTTAGAAGGGGATCAAAATAATCATGGGAGGAGATACAGAGACAAAGTGTGGAGCAGAGACTGAAGAAAAAGCCATTTAGAAACTGCTCTGCCTAGGGATGCAGTCCATATACAGTCACCAAACCCAGACACTATTGTGGATACCAACAAGTGCTTACTGACAGGAGTCTGATATAGCTGTCTCCTGAGATGCTCTGCCAGTGCCTGACAAATACAGAAATGGATGCTCATAGACAACCAATGGACTGAGCACAGGGTCCCCAATAGGAGCTGAAGGGTTTGCAGTCCCATAGGAGGAACAACAATATGAACTAACCCGAACCCCCAGAGCTCCCAAGAACTAAACCACCAACCAAAGAATACACATGGAGGAACCCATGTAGCAGAGGATGGCATTGTCAGACATCGATGAGAGAAGAGGCCATTGGTCCTGTGAAGGCTTGATGCCCCAGTGTAGGGGAATGCCAGGACAGGGAAGTAGGAATGGTTGGGTTGGTGAGTAGTGGGAGGGGGAATGGAATAGGGGGCTTCTGGAGGGGAAAGGAGAAAAGGGAATATCCTTTGAAATGTTAATAAAGAAAATATTTAATAAAAGATATGTTGTCCTTTATAAGAAATGCCTTGGCCATGATGTTTCTTCACAGCAATGGGATCTCTAAGACATCTCCAATCTGAAGTTTTCCTTCCAGCATTTTCTATATGGCTGTATTTGGTGCAATTTTGGTTTTATCATGAAATGTTTTATTTTCTCCAACTATGGAAGTTTAAAATTTTGCTGGGTATAGTAGTCTGGTTTGGCATCCTCCTCTCCTAGAGTTTATAGATATCTGTCTGTGCCCTTCTGGCTTTTACAGTCTCCATTGAGAATTTAGGTATTATTCTAATAAAACTGTTTTTATATATTATTTTGTCATTTTCCCTTGTAGATTTTACTATTCTCTCTTTGTTTTATTTATTGTTTTGATTATTATGTGCCGAGACAAATTTATTTTCTTATTCAGTCTATTTGGTGTCCTATATTCATCTTGTAACTAGATAGGAACCGCTTCTTTAGATTAGGAGATTTTCCTTCTATAATTTTGTTTGTTGAAAAATTTTTTGTGCTTTTGAGTTAGCTTTCTTAACCTTACTATACTCTCATTATTCATAGATTTTTTATTTATATAATTATTTTTTCTTATCACAAAGTCTTAAATATCCTAATTTCCTCGATGTTTTTTGCTTCCCCCCCTTTTGTTCAGATGTAACATTTTCACATTTTCTTTTACCCAAGTTTCTAATTTCTTCTATGTTTTTTTCAAAGGCTGAGATTCTCTCATTTATCTTGTATTTTGTTCATGAGTCTTCAGTCCAAAATTCCTGTTCACTTTCCTAAATTTTTAATTTTAAGTTTTTATTCAATTTTCATTTTGTTTATTGATTTTATTTCCACTGACATGTCTTGAACTCTTTTGTTATGTCATTCTATAGTTACAAGGTTTTATTTTATTCTGTGTGCTTTTATAGGACACAGAAATGTATGCATATATATGCATATATATGTATGCATAATAGCTATTTGTAGCCTTTGCCTTGTGCTTCAGCTATGTTGTTACATAATACTCAGAACCTACTGTGCTGGAGTGCTGAGCTCTAATAGAGACATATTGTTCTGACTGTTATTGATTGGGTTGTTATACTGTGTCTAAACAACTGTGTTTGGGATAATTTTGATTCTAGGTGCTGATATTTGGTACTGTCTTTGTTGGGTGACTAATTCTACCCCTTGCTTTTCATTGCTCTTTCTGATTCTTAAAACTACCCCTTCCAAGAAAGTAAATACAATAACGACAGCAAAAAAAAAAAAAAAAAAAAAGCCAAAACAATGCCTAGAAAACATCTCATAGTGGAAGATGCCGTGTGTCAAGTTGTCCCATCTTTGTCCACACATCTTTACTTGAAATGTTCATTGAGTTTGGTTTGCGTTGCAATGGTCTGGTTTAAGACTTCTGGCATTTGCTACACCATCAATACTGAATCCTCACTGGGACTCCTCTTGGTTATTCTGCTGTTGCCTTACATTATGGAAAGCCTGTAGCATTGGATCTGGAGGAAAGGCCTTTTCACATGCTTCATAGATGATTTACAGATGAGATAGATTTGGGCATGATCAAAGGTTCTGGATCAAAGTCCTGAATCTGGGTCTGGGTAGCAGCTGATTTGGTCAGCCCATGTGCTCTCCCAGACCTACACCACCAGGGTGAGCTCTTCAGTACTGTCCCAGCTAACTTAAAGCCTCAGAGCTGGCTCACCCTTGTCCTCACCAGCAGCTCTATTGTGTTGCCTCTGCAATGTGCAGGGTCAATTCTTCCAAGTGCTGCAGCTGGTGAGGGCCAGGACCAACTTTATGACCTTGGAACCAGTTCTCCTGACTTCTGCCAGTGGAAAAGGTGAGAGGGTTGGAGAGTATCCCCTCCATGCCACATTGAGTGGCACATTTGGTTTATTAAATGTGGCTTTCGGGACCAAAATCAAGTTCTCATGCTTGCAAAGCAAGCACTACTTGAAGTTATATTTAATAATCACCCCTTCTTAATTCTTTTTGTCTTCTAGTAATTTAATATATCTGGGCTTTGGTGTTTACTCTTCCAATAGAGTGTTTGCATCTAATGATCAACCAAGTTCTGAGAAAAATCCTGAAAGTTAATCAGAGGACTCTCTTTCTTTTTAATTCTTTTTTTTTTCTCTTCAGAAACTGAAGTCATGATATGGAGCTACTGTACTGCTATTTAAAACATCCATCAGAGTCAATGGGATGAGCAGACCATTGCAACGGTCTTGACATACACTGCAATTTATCTTTGGATGTTCCTCAAATGACTGCCCCACATTCTTCCATGCAATGATTTTGTAGGCATACAGTCTGTGAAGTAAGTGGCGCTTTTTAATTTTAAATAAGGTCAGTCAGTTTAGTGAGTATTGATGAACAAGCATTTACTATAACCACGTGTCAGGGAATGCCAATCTATATTGAATATGTGTCATGCCTAAGAGATTTCTTAATTAACCTGCTGCCACTGTCAATGAGAGTTCAATGTTGTTTCAAGAAAGTCCCACAGCATGAGCACATGGAATTTTCTTATGTTCACTGTTTGAATTGGTGTTCAAAGAACATGGTATTTTTAATCTTTTATTTGGCTTATCAAAACTATATAATTGATGAAGAACATCTAAATGTTTGGTTAAATTCTGTGAAATGCTACTACCTATAGTGTTTTCATGTTGAAATATTGTAAGAACTAAGGCAAAGATTTATTTGATGACCTGCTGTCATCGTTTTCTACCATGCTGTAACTATTCCTTCAGCTTCTGTTCTGAAACACCAACCTTCTACATATTTTATTTTGTATCAAATATGTTTTAGTTTATCTAAAAAATAACTATAAAATGTAATATTTTTTATTTAAAATACCAAATTTATTATAAATGGATTCTGTCTTAATATGACAGCATTAAAAATTAAAGGATAACAAAGTAAGAAATCTCATAAAGTATACTAATATTAAGTACAGGGCTGGCTAAGGTTTACAGATATATACCCAGAGCAAGATATGGAGCATTTCTTAGATCCATGAGGTTTCTTTGTGCTTGAACTGTCTTCTTAAGTTAGTTCTTAGGGAACCATTCTGATTTTGTAACTAATTTTACAGGATTTTAAAATAATCAATTCAATCTGAAGACAAAATAGAAGTTTTCTCTTCCAGGTTCTTGTAAAAATGTGTTGAAGATGAGACATGGGTAAATTTCCACCATTCAATAGCGATTTTAAGTTCCACATAGCAGTAAGGTTAATAAAAATATCATGGTTTTATTATTATTTGTTCTTTACAAATATATTCCTACTTGTAAAGTGTATAGTCACTTATAACACATTTACAGTCGTAACTGTCCCTGCAACTTTGCTGTACATTTTAAATGCCATTTCATTCATTATGCAAGTTGCCTCACCCAAAGCCATGAGCATTAAGGAATAATTCTGTATTACATTACTTTTCTGTTAGTGGGTAATATGTTACCATAAATTCAACAGATTAAATCAACAATTTTTTTCCTAACCATTTCCATGTAGTAGGAACCTGAGAGAAAAATAACAAAAGTCCTCTGATCAGATTTCTCCAGATTGAAAATTAATTGGCTTGAGAATTTTGCTAATTCTTAACTTTTTGACTTTTAGAAAGTACTTAAGTCAGACTGTTGAGGATGATTACCCTTCCGAATAATTCAAATCAACATAGGAATCTTAGGATGCCTGCAAAGTCTCTTCAATAATATGATACAACATTGTTGCAGGAGTAGTATCTCACTCAAATTTATCATTCAGGTCAAAGGGTAGAGATTACACAAGAAGTGTGTGCTACTAGGCCAAAATTTTGAAGGCACTTTCCCCATCATGTGTCAAAAGCCTCAGTTTTGATTATAAAACATGAACTAACAACTGTTCCACACTTTCATATTGACTATATTCTACCTTTGCTTTAAGAGCAATAATTAATTATAGAAATTAAAGACTATTTTAGCTAGCTGAATCTGTTGATTATTGAGTGCTTCTTACGCTTTATTATTCAGTTAAAAAGTTGGGCATTTCATGAACTAAGAGTCTAGTTCCAGTTTATAGTCATAGAGACCAACTTGCAGAAGTAGTCTGTTACTTAGGATCACATAACTGAGTATGAAGCAATAAACCATGTTCTTTAGGACCTCATATATTTAAGCTGTGATATACTGTATTACATACCTGAAGGCAAATTTGAGCTAGATTTTAAGGGTATCCAGATTTCAAAAATCATATTATCAGAATTATAGTAACAAATAACTCAACAACTAAAGCAGATGATTTAACCTGGCAAAGAATAAAAACAGTTGTTTAAACTATAATATTCTTAATTGTATAGGTGAATTCTATCTAGTGAATTATTACCATGCCTTGGAATATTACTATTGGGTAATAATGTACTTTGGCAGCAAAGAGTAACATTTATTTTTCAGTTTTTATTTTTTTATCTTTATTTTTATTGAAAAAGGAAGTAAAAGGAAGTAAAAACATTTTACGATAAAATTGAAAATTTATGTGGAAAATATTTCTGGTAAAATAGAAGAAATATATAGAAAAACATGTTAAATTTTACAATTTTCTTGGAAAATTAGAGTAAAGTGGTAGACAAAAACATTGATAAATTAATTGAAAAATGAAATACAAATATTTTATGATAGAATTAAAGATTTACATGGAAAATATTTCTGATAAAATTGTAGAAAAATGTAGAAAAACATGTTATACTTGAAGATTATCATGGAAAATTTTATATAGATATAATAATGGTAGGCATAAAAGTATTCCTAAGTAGATTAAAGTAGAATTATAAACATTTTCTGATAAACTTGAAGATTTACATGGAAAATATTTCTGATAATTGAAGAAATATATAGAAAAACATGTTAAAATTGAAGATTCTTATGGAAATTATACAGATAAAATGTTAGGCATAAAAATAATTCTAAATTGAATGTGGAATTATAAACATTTTCAGGTAAAATTCAAAATTTACATGGAAAATATTTCTGATAAAAATTCAAGAAATATATAGACAAAATCATTAAAATTGACTATTTCATAGAAAAATCATACAGATAAAATAGTAGATATAACAAACCTTTCTAAATTAATGGAAGATGGAATTAACAACATTTTGTGATAAAATCAGAGATTTACATTGAAAACATTTCTAATAATATAGAAAAACATATTTAAATTGAAAATTATCATAAAAAATAATGCAGATAAAATGGTGTACATAAAAACATTGCTAAATTAATTGAAAGAGGAATTACAAACATTTTCTGATAAAATTGAAGATTCACACGAAAAGTATTTGTTAATCTATGTCTTTTTATTGGGGAATTGAGTCCATTGATGTTAAGAGATATTAGGGAATAATGTTCGTTGCTTCCTGTTATTTTTATGTTGTGTGGGTATTTTCTTTTAGGTTTGTTGGAAAATCATTTTCTTGCTTTTTCTAGGGTGTAGTTTCCCTCCTTGTGTTGGTATTTTCCATCTATTATCTTTTGTAGGGCTGGATATGTGCAAAGATACTGTGTAAATTTGGTTTTATCGTGGAATATCTTGGTTTCTCCATCTCTGGTGATTGAGAATTTTGCTGGATATAGTAGCCTGGGCTGGGTTTTGTGTTCTCTCAGGGTCTATATGAGATCTGCCCAGAATCTTCTAGCTTCATAGTGCCTGGTGAGAAGTCCTGTGTAATTCTGATAAGTCTGTCTTTATAAGTTACTTGCCCTTTTTCCCTTCCTGCTTTTAATATACTTTTTTTTTTTGTTTAGTGCATTTGGTGTTTTGATTATTATGTGACAGGAAGACTCTCTGGTCTGGTCCAGTCTGTTTGGAATTCTGAAGGCTTCTTGTATGTTCATGGGCATCTCTTTCTTTAGGTTAGGGAAGTTTTCTTCTATAATTTTGTTTAAGATATTTACTGGCCCTTTAAGTTGTAAATATTCGCTCTCCTCTATACCTAGAATCCTTAGCTTTGGTCTTCTCATTGTGTCCTGAAGTTCCTGAATGTTTTGGGTGATAAACTTATTCATTTTGCAGTTTCTTTGACTGTTGTGGCAATGTTTCCTCACCACCTGAAATTCTTTCTTCTATCTCTTGTATTCTGTTGTTGCTGCTTGCATCTATGACTCCTGAATTCTTTCCAAGGTTTTCTATCTCCAGAGATGTCTCACTTTGTGATTACTTTATTGTTTCTACTTCTACTTTTAGATCCTGGATGGTTTTCTTCACTTCCTTCACTTGTTTGTGTTTTCCTGTAATTCTTTAATGGATTTTTGTTTCCTCTTTAAGGGCTTCTACCTGTTGACCCATGATCTTCTGTATTTCTTTCAGGGATTTTTGTGTTTCCTCTTTAAGGGCTTTTACCTCTTGACCAATGTTTTCCTGTATTTCTTTAAGAGATTTATTTTAGTCTTTCTTGAAGCCCTCTATCAGCATCATGAGATATGATTTTAAATCCAACTCTTGTTTTTCCAGTGTGTTGGATATCTGGGACTTGCTGTGGTGGAAGAACTGGGTTCTGATGTTGCCAGTTGGGATTGGTTTCTGTTGGCAGGTTCTTGTGCTTGCCTTTTGCCATTTAGTTATCTCTGTTGCTAGTTGGTCTTGCTGTCTCTGGCTGGAGCTTGTTCCTCCTGTGGGCCTTTAAGCCTGTGTCCTTATTACTGTGAGACCAACTCTCTCCTGTCAGGGTCTGTGCACTGCCTGGGTCCCTGGTGCAAATGGAAGCCTGAAGACCTCTGCCCCAGCTGCTCCACTGATCTTATGCCCTGTGTGCTCCTAGCTGTTCAACTCCAGAGAAGACGTGGAGATCTCACCTGCATGCTCAGAAGTGAAAGCGCTGCTGGGAGATCACTCTCTCCTGGCAGGCCGTGCATGGAAGGCTCTGGAGCTGCCTGGCTTCCTGGTCCAAATGGCAGTGGCGGGAAGACTTCCGTTCCAACTGTTCTTGATCTTATCAAGAGTCACATTTATAATGACTGTACATGCCTATATGGAGGTGTGTGTTATTTCATGTTAGGAATACACTCATTCCTTATGCAGAATCTTTTCACTTCTGAACCTTTGGAAGTGATTTCTTTGCAGTTTTCAAAAAAGAGGAGCCAATCTCCCCAAAACATATCACAACAATTTTACTTCTTTGCTTGTTTAGAAATCTTAGTGCTGTATTTGTAACCCACCGATAAAATGTGTCTGACTTTATGTTTAATGAATTTCTTTTGAGAGAGGACTCACCTTCTTTTAATGTGTCTTATCTCTGTTAGCTGCTGCCTTAAATTCTTTTTGAAACCAGGCAGAGTATGAATAAGCAAATGCATGAATAAAATTTAGGCAGTTTTACAAGAAACACTGATGAATTTGCTGATAGGCCGGGAGCTCTGAAATATGATTTCTTGATGTTCAGCTATCAGTCTTCCTAAGCCAAAGGGAACTGAAACCCTCAATCATTAACTTGGCTTTTGCTGTTTTCAATAGATCCCTCTGGCATTGCTTTATAATGCATCTGATCTGAGCCTACTGATATAGATTCTACTCTGCTCTCTCCTATCTTTAACTTGAAAAGCAATTGAATGCAAAGAAGGCAAAATGAGAATTTTGAGAAATTAAGGTTCTTCAAAAATGGCTTCAGAAGCTGTGTCAGCTCAGTGCAGATGAGTGTCGGCTACGAAAGACTCAGGATATGGTACATCAGCAGAGCAATGATTGTGACAAATAAAGGCTGTGGACCTCATATGCTTACATAACTCTAAACACCATTTTAGATATTTGAAAAATGATGCTTTGCTACTCTGCTATGAATATAATAGCTGATTTTTTTTCAGTGTGGTGCTATTTAAAAATGTTCACTGAAACAGCTACAAAAACTGATGAATGTAACTTAGCAAAGCAAGTAAATTAAAACATGTAAACCTATTAAAATTCCTCCAGGAAGAAGAAAAAAATCAGTATAGGAGCCATCTATTTAATAATGTGATTTTCAAAGCTGGGAGAATAGGCTATGTACTGTGTGAAATTGGAAGAAAAGGTAAAGGTACTAAAAAGCAAGGAGAATGGCAGTGAAAGAGATGGGAGTGGCCAGTGATAGACATGTGAGACACAGAAGGAGGAATAAAGCAAGACTGTAAAAAAGACAATAATCTAGATGAACAAGACTTGCTGAGAGCTGCCAATCACACACTGATTTTATGTATGCTGTAATAAAATGGATTTAGTGAAGCAGGATGATGAATTGAGACAGTAATAAGATGTTTATTCTTAGCATTTTGTTGTGCAAAATCAAGGAAAGAAATGCATTAAACTAAGAGTTTCTAATTTATATAGATCTAAAAAATTCATTGACTATAAGAACGAAACTGTACAACTCATTCAATCATATTTATGATGCTGATCATTCTAGGTACTGTTTATATTTCTGGAAGTACCTGTAATATATTTGTCTGAATGCATTAGCAAATTGATACAACTTTAGTAGATTTAGACAGAAAATTTTTCATATGTCAGACACTCACAATTTTTACTTTCTACATTTATCTAAAATCAAAAGGTTGGCCTTCTTGATAACAGTCATGATCTTAAGATCTTAGCATTCTTCTGCATATGTCCATATACAATCTTAACTATCAGCAAAGGTCTTTCAAGTTTATGCATTCTTGGACTTCATATCGCCTTTATTTTATGTGGATCTCTGTCTCTTTCTTATACACATATGATGACACTTACAGCTACCCATAAAGTGACTGTGTTCAACCTGTGACTTGTGGGCAACATGTATCCTGAAATAGCTCTCAATGTGATGCCACACACATGAGAGATCAAACAAAAAGTAGAGTGAAGATATAAAAATTAAAGCTCATCCCTGCTGAAATACTTCCTCCAACATGACTTCATGTCTTTAAGAAACCAAGAAGCAGGGGGTAGGAGGATGGGTTGGAGGTTTTTGGGGAGGGGGGAAGCCAGGAAGGGGTATAACATTTGAAATGTAAATGAAGAATGTATTCAATAAAAAAAGGAAAAAAAAAAACCAAAAAAGAAAACAAAATCTCCTTCCTCAGAACTACTAACTAGGATCCAGGGTTTAAATACATGAACCCATACAGGGAATTTCTCATCAATCCAAAACCCTTCATATCTCTTCCAGTCTGTAAATAGGAGATAAGACCTACCTGGAAGTTAGCTTGCCTAAGTCTTCTTAGATACCATTTCTTTGCATGGGAAAGAGTGCCCTGTATTTTTCCCATGGGATAATTCATGGACTTGGGAGAATCTCAGAAATAAAAAGTTGTCTGGATCCAGACTCCTGCATGGTCTTCACCTAACCTCTGTATTTGTACCAAGATGTTCTTGGAGAGGGAAGTTTGAAATTTTTCTTCCTACTTTGTCCTTACCAAATTTCCTTATGTTAAAGCAAGCAAGGCCATGTCACTAATTCAAAGTTTGTGTTTACACATAAAATATGTTCTTAAAATTAATTTAATTAATTAAGTAACCTCTAATATGTTTTCTAGATGCATCATTCTTCTGTGCCAAAATGATCAAAAACCTATTTTATAACCACAAGTTTTGCAAGCACTTTTGCCAATTAGAAAGAGGAACCAGAGCATTATAGATATATTGTATTTAAATTTCTTTAAATAACATTGCAGTTTTATGCATAAGAGCGGTTCTGTAGCCTTATAATTATTTTCCATAGTAGGCAAAATAAATGGAAACACTTATCGTACCTACCCAGAATTTTTGACATATTGCCGTAATTTTGACTTGAATAGAAATTTCTTAGAAGTAATTACAATCTCCAGTTTTAAGACTCATGACTGTTAGACCAATTAATTAGCAATTTTATGATTAGTAATATTCTCAGTCAAGAGAAGAATGCTGAGTAACTTAAAGTTGAAAAATCAATATATTTTGAGCAAAACTATCTGTCAAGTACAACTTGAAAATAATGGTGATTTGCCTAATCATAGTGTTTCAGAACAGGTTTTAGCATCAAGATAGAAATTACGAATTTATTATCAAGATTCACTTTTATAAATAACTAATATTTTCCATATGTTTTGAAAAATTACAGACTTTAAAAATAGTCATAATCTGTCTTGATAGAGTATTTATGCTTTTGTTAAAGACAAATACATTTAACAGTATTTCAGTGTCAACTCCAGAGACATACCATAATCAGTCTGGAGTAAAATAATCTTTTATCACAGAACAAATGGATATAATCATTAGCTTTGCAGATTATTTTTAAAACAGGTGAGGGTGAATACATTACAATATAGTAACTAATTATAAGGTTATAAACAGAAGATTTGGTTATTATCAAGCAGAGCAAATATCATTCAAGTGAAATGCACCTCTGACACATGAAATTTGAGGGTTTGTTTTTAAATATTTTGACAAAATTATTTAGTCTGTTTGGTGTATGTGGTTAACATGCTAATTGAGTTAGGTGCAAGTGTAGCACTGCAGAGTAGGTGGAAACATGACAAAGTGGTCAAGTTGAAGTAATAAAACTCAGTTGGATTAGTGAAGATATCTTAAAATGAGAGTTGCTGATTGTATAGTGGTATGGACAATATTGAACTGATACTAATATAAGTTTAAGTGCAATTATACTTTATTTCAACTGATAGTAGATTAGTGGTACATTCAACTCTTCTCCATTTCTTAAGCTCATTGTTAAAAATGCAATCCAAAAACTATTTTTATGCATTTTATATATGTAGAGGGAATTAAAAGAGCTGCATGTTCTTCTCAAATTTATAGTAAACACATATAAGAAATTTTTTTTTACAACCTCTGCCTTTTCTATGCTGTAGAATGCCTGAGAGTAAACTAAGGTACCATTCATATTCAGGGGATGAATGTACTAATAAAAATCATTGATCAATATAATACACTGTCAGCATTAAGTTTTTAGGATTTAACTATGCTTGGTTTTAAGAGTTCATTAATTAGATTGACATTTAGGTTTCAGGGATTTCACAGTCTATTGGGAGAGTTGGACTTAAAAATAAATCAAATTAATGTGGACTTAAAAACATGGATGAGTGCTAAAACATGATCCAGTGCCCAACTCTTCACTCATTGGGTTGAGGAAGACTTTGAAGGGAGGGATTAAGGGAGGGATTTTCTTAAATTTCTGTTGTAAAGTGTAAATGGCTCAAAATTCTATAGATTTCAAAAATTTATTTCATGAGCTTATAATAGTTACATTGTATCTCTATTCTTATTTCTCTCTCCAAACTCTATCGTATGCCACCTCCCAACTCTCTTTCAAATTCATAACCTGTTTTCTTTAACTATTGAGATACATACATATACACAGACACACACACATGCACACACACACAAACACAGAGACACACAAACTCTTAACCTAGTCCATCTGTATAATGCTACTTGTATTTATGGGTTTTCAGGGCTTTCCCATATTGGTATCAGGTAAGAAACTGTTGTGTTTTATCCTGGGTAACACTATTTTTCCTACTCTCAACTTTGCCTTAGTGTTCAAATGAACTTTCATTTTCATTTTATCCATATTATCTACCCTTAACTAGTTTTCCAATTTTTCTTTCATTTACACATATTCCAAAAACTCAGAAATATTTACTATTTATATCCAGAGGCTTGAAATACAGTAATAAATTAGATCACTATCTTAAAAGTTTGCTATATAATATGCCTTTTTATATTATATATTAAATCTCTAAAGAAGAGGTCAGAAATGATAATATTGTAAAAACCTGTATATGTGTGGCACTGTGACTTGTATTCAAATTCTCCACAAAGAGTTAACTTAGTTTAATTTTGTAGAGGATGTACAAGAATGATCAACATGATTCCTGCATTGCTTTTAAATTGAGTGTAGAGTGATGAAGATAAGTCGACTTGGTAGTTAGATCATAAGAAGAAGGTATGAGAGTTTTCCAGTGAAAAAGAATTATTAAAAATACATAAAAATGCAGGTATGCCATATTTTATGTAATTGGGTAGATGTTGGGTTTATAATGTTTTTTGGTTTTATTTATTCTGAAACTAACTAGCTAAAGAGAAGTTTGTGTGTATAAATACACACACACACACACACACATATATACACATTATGTATATATATACATTATGTGTATACATGCACATTTACACATATATGCATGCGTGTAGGTAACAACAATTGGAACATAAGTAAGAAAAAGAACAAGGAGAGGTATATGGGAGGGTTAAGATGGAGAAAAGGATAGACATTATGTAATTATTCTCTAACCTCAAAAAAAAAAGAAATAATTTTGAAAAATTTCTATTTGCAATGAAGAATTTTAAAAAGATGAAAGGTATAAGAATAAGTCTAATGTAAATTGACACTATTATTCAAAGGCTCTTATAGTGCTTGAACAACACAAAAGCTAAAGTGAACAAACAGAATGAATACTTTGGATAGAAAAATCCATTATCAGAATGAAGACTTTCTAAATTAAAATATAATTTATCAAAAGTACAACATTCTGCTAAAAGAAACAATAAGATTTTTGATAAACTAGAGTAGATAATTTTAATATTAATACATTTAAAAGGAAAGTGACAATAGCTATAAAATCTAGTTACTAAATGTCTACATATAAGAGGCTATAAAAATAAAATGAAGTCAGAAATAATCAGTTAATAACAGTAAAGCTATTAGAGATTACATAGAGTTCACACATATATATATGTGTGTGTGTGTGTGTGTGTGTGTATTTAGTAAGTGATATATTACAGTAGACATGGATATTATTTTGTTCAACTTGAGAAAATGCATTCATTGGAAACTTAACAGTTGAGTTATAAAATATTCTCATTCCTAAAATTTAAGGAAGGATGAATGTTACTTCTCATTCTACTACATTTCATTTTGGTCCTAGTCATTCTAGTATGTCATGAAAAAGAATTAAAGGCCATGGATCTTAAAAATACATATTTGCAATCTATAAGAGCATGTGCAGAGTAAATCCTAGGAAATCTGTATCAACTCAAGTTACTTTATCTACTCTTTTTATTGACTATAAATATACTATAGAATGAATGTAAAGTACCACATGTAATAATATCAGAGTACATGAAACATCTAGGTAATGTTTCAACAAAGACTAGACATTATTTTTTCAAGGTTATGAAAGTACCTTTAATAGTGTACCTACTGTTAACCCCACCAGACTGCAATAGATAGTTCTAATGCAGTGACCAACCAGATGGCCTGTTGAAAATAAATGGGTCAGTATATAAAAAAATGGTTTTAAATAAAAGGCCAATGTAAATCTGAGTAGAAGAATAGTACTTTCAAAAAATAGCTCTGGAACATTATGAATCATAAAAACACAGATCATGAAAAATTGATAGTTCTTTTTAAATATTAATAGTTGGATATTTAATCATTTCACTTAAAAACTGTTAGCAAAATAAAATGCACAGATACTGTAAAATATATGAGTCTCTCTGTGTGTATGACTGTATGTGTATGCATGTAATATAAGTAGATAATATTCAATATATTTACCACATAAATACGTATAAATATATATATACAAATACATAAATATATACATGCACATATATGATATATATATATGCTTAGAGCTTGATTTAATATAAAAAAACAATAGAAAATACTGGTAAACATTGACAAAATATTCATAAAGGATAATATATTAATGACAAATAATCATCTTAGCATATTTATTAATCATCATTAATCACAAACACTCCAAGTTATAACTATATGGAGATATGTGTTTGGATCAAATACAGTGGCTGAATGTAAAATTGACAGAGTGTCAATTAATATCAGTTTCATATAATTCTTTAGCAGGAAGGATTTTATCAACTTTAGAAATCATCTTGACACATTTCTATAAAATTTAAAAGATACTCAAGAAGTTGAGATAACAATATCATTTTTAGAAATTTACCCCAAAGAAATGAAAGCTATTGTCATAAAACTAAGTTGTAAAGTTTGTCTGTACAATAAAAACTGAAATCACCAAATTGTCCATTTACTGATGAATGTAATGATTGAATAAATAACTTATATTCACATATAATACAACTCAGATATAAAATATAAAAGAGGTTACTAAAAGAGGTATAAAGCAAAACCAGTTATATTTTATGAAACTTTAAGATATAAATCTATGCTTACAGAAGTTAGATTAATTATTGTTTGGAAACCAAATGACAGTTGTTATTCGAAAGTATAGTGTCTTAGGGTTTTACTGCTGTGAAGAGACACCATAACCAAGACAACTCTTATAAGTACAACATTTAATTGTGGCTGGCTTACATGTTCAGAAGTTAAGTCCATTATCATCAAGCAATTAGCGTTAATGAAATCTGCAAAATAATTGAGTACTCTTTCTGCTTAGTATTGAAGTGATGGGTTTAGTCTATGAAAGTTCCAGTAATGAAAAGAAGGGGAATACATGTGAGGGAATTAAACAATACCAGTGAGACCTATTTTTTTTGTGTCTTAATTATTTCTGTGACTAAAAGTTATACCTTAAATTCATAGACAAATTGTAGAGCAGGGTGATAAAAAAACAATAAAAGTGACAAAATTTCTTAGACTCATTCTTGTCATAAGGTTTAATTATTCTAAAGTACATTTCCCTAACTATAAATCATAATAGGGACTTTTTCCATTTTTCAATAAGAAAAAAGTTATTATTACAAAAGTATAATATTTAATGTTCCCTTGGAGTTTATTCTTTAAAAGTTTTATTAGTACAGCAAGAAACAAAATTATAAATTGGGCACTAACATGTGTGCATACGGAGAAGACGAGTTGCCTATGACAGACATAAACAGTCAGGGGAAAACACTGGATGCACACCACTAGAATTAAAAACAATGGCTGGAGGCAAGCAGGTAAGTGGAGGTCAGGGCAGGCAAAGAGGTAATTGTCACCCAGAGAGCCAGAGGTTGGGAAATGTTAGTCACTTACTCTTGTCAACTGTTTCTGGAGGATCTGACTTCAGGGTGTCATTACTGCTCACTGTTGCTGGTCCACTGTAAAGTTTTGTTTGCTCTTTAGCTCCATTCCTTCCCCAGGTGAAATGCTTCCTCCTGATCTGGGATTGGAAGGATGTCTATATCTGATCTCCACACTGCAGCCTTTTGCTTCTGCATTTATTTTACATGGTTTTGTTGTTGGGTTTTTGTTTTGTTTTGTTTTGCTCTTGTAGCGTTTCTTTTGCAGAACGAAATAAAATAATCCTAGAAGGGAGATTTGGAGTTTTGATAGAAAAAAAGATCGATGTTTTATTGCCCAAGATCTTTTAATGTCAGCAAGAAACAAAACTAAAAAAAAAATCTTTTTATAGATTAAATTGTTATTTTCAAGTGGAAGATATTAGTAAAATGTTGTTATTAGGTGGTAGGTAGGGCAGGTATAACATTCTCTTACTGTGTAGAATAAGCTTTAAAAATGCTTTTCATTATTCCTTGTGTAAATGCTATATATTAAGATAGAATTTAATTGATTAAAATCGACATGACCTCCTGTAGCAAGGAAGAACATTTTTACTTCCTGGAACCTTCCTGTAGCAGTAATCAAGGTATCATGGCTTCCTCTCTGCTTTCCAGGGCTTAGGCACACCTACACTGCCAGGCTCCAGGGTCCAGGCACAAGGGTTACCTTTAAATCCCAGGGATTTTTGTTCCAGGATCCCATCACCTAAGGACTCATGCAAGAAGGAACTGCTGGCTTCCCCATCTTAAGGCCATCAATGCCACTGTGGAACTTCCTGTACCCTTTGCACAGAAATACAGGGATTTTAATTCTGTTAAGATTTAGTCATTTTATGAATCTTTTATTACAGCAGTAGACACCCAACATTAACCTGGTTTAGGAGCTTGGTGCTTTTCCCATTGGAGACTGAAGTTGGAAGAGGCTGGGCTGGAAGGGTTAAGGTTCAGTTTTTAGGCAGGATTTAAAAAAAACAAAACAAAAACAATAACAACAAAAACCCCCCCAAGATGTCAGGTTTAGGTTTAATCAGTATAACGCTGGCTTTTTTTTTAAAGGGGATTTTTTTTTCTTATTTTACTTTACAGAATTATTTGAGAAACATTGGTTTCTCCTTTCCCTAAAGGTCTGGTTGAGGCTTGCAGTATGTCCATGTGAGCCTCAGTTTGCTGTGTTTGTTTTTGGAGATTTCTTAAGATGTTCTTGTTGCTTATGAAGAATCTCTTTAAGTTATTTTTTGTTTCACTCTGGTATGTGACACACATTAAGAAATTCATTTATTTTGTTTAGTTTCCAATTTGATAGAGTATTTTAGAAGTATATTCTTATAAAAAAAACCCTCTGGAGTTTATTGATATCTGTTGTATTATCTCTTTCTTCAGTTCTAATTTTATTAAATCAAGTCTTCTCTTTTTTTTTTTTTTGGTTAATTTGATCAAACAGTTGTCTTCTTAATTGCTCAAAGGAACAATTCTTTGCTTTTAACTGATTCTTTGTATTATACTTTTTTCCTTGTTTATATATTTTAGCAGCTACTGCTGGTATTATCTCTACTTCTCCAGTGTCACGAATGTAAATGTCACTTTTATTTCCTCAGCTGAAATGAAGAGATGATAGCACCCACAAGCTTTACATTACATGATTTAGGCTGAGCCCAGAGAATTTCAATCTAACTCAAATTGGCCTCTCTCTGCTTCTCACTGAATTGCTGTCCTTGGAAAAACTGCCTCTGAACTCCACTGCTCTGAACTGAACCGAACTGCACTCACTAACCTGAACTGTAGTTCAGGATTCAATCGACTTCAATTGAACTGAGTTGAGTTGAGTTGAATGGAACTCTCTCACCCTTACTGCTTTTTAAGTACCCTCTCTTTTCTATCTGTTGGATGTATTCTATCTCTTCTTCTATTATTGAAGTGCTACATGTCTACATTCCAGTCAGATTATATCTTTGGAAGTGATCCCTTTACAGAGGAGCCTTGTTACTGCATTAAAATTCCTCTGTGAATATCCTATCTGTAAATCCTCTTTTGGAGATGTTGTTTGTTCTTGTTTTTGTTTTTTGTTTTCAAGACCTTTCAAGACCTTATTACATCATTAGTTTGAGACCTTTTAATTTTTTCTTATGTAGAACTGTACACTTTCTTCTTAGTGGTACCTTCATTGCATCACACAGATGTCCATAAAATGTGTTTTCATTTTACTTATTCTGGAATTCTAAGTTTCTGTCTTTATTTCTTTATTAGTCCAATTGTCATTCATTTTAGCCTCTATAAATCTGTTTGGTTTTCTGAAGTTTCTATCATAGATGGTAGCTAACTTCATTCCAATGTGATCAGACACAATATTGGATGATGTATTTTTCTATACTTTGTGTGTATGTGTGTGTGTGTGTGTATAAAGAGAGAGAGAGTGAGAGAGAGTGACAGAGAGACAGAGACAGACGAGAGACAGGGAGACAGACAGAAAGAGAGACAGAGAGAGGATAGATATACATATATGTATATGCACGTGTGTGTGCATCCTACGTATGCATGAAAACATGCATGCTTGCTTGTATAGGGCAGATGTCAATGTCTTATGTCTTACTTACTCATACCTCACCTCATCTTTTGAGATGAGAGCTTTCACTGAGACTGTAATCTCTCTACTTTAGCTATACCAGCTGGCCAGTGAACTCTGATTATCCTATTGTCTGTCTCTTTAGTGCTGAGATTATAGGTTAGCATCAGTTTGCCTTGAAACCAAAGACAGTTTAGCTTTTATGTAGGTTCTTAGGATTGAACTAAGGTTCTCATGCTTCTGTGGAAAACATTTTATCAACTAGCCATTTCCCCATCTTACAAGGCCATGTCCTTTCTGAAAGATACCAAAGAAAATCTTTCTCATTACCCTTTTTAGCTTCTCATGGCTACCTGTGTACATTTGCTTAGAGTTTCATCTTCCATATCCAAAGTTCATAACCTATATTCTGACTTCAGAATTCCATTTCCTTTTCCTGACTTGGATCAATTTCAATGCTTTGATCTACCTACATAGTAGACAATGATTAAGACCTTTAATGTTATTACAACTGTGGTTTTCTTTTTTTACCATTTCATACCATGGGTTCCTGAGGTGAGGTTACTACAGTTATACAAATATTGTTATTTCTGGTCCCTTTGGCTCAATGATCATTAAACAATTGTATTTTCTCAGGAAAGGGGAGACATGGATGCCCAGTAGGCGACTAATTAGGTGCAAGTTTCCTCTAAACCTTTTTCTACCTAGCTGCGTGTCACTAAGTAATAGTGCCTCTGAAAGGGAATGCAAGAAACTTTGAATGCTGCCATGTGCAGCACCCTGTGATGCAGAGATCCAGAGGAGGTTCAGTGCCCCTTTTCCTCAGAAGGGAGTCTTTCTCTCTGCAGGAAATATCTTTGAAGATACCACAGCTATGGGTTGCTGAGTGCAGGGACTTCTCAAAGAAAATGCTGCTCTTTTCATTTTTTCTCAATGAAGAGTTCAAGTTCAAAAGAATGTGCTGTCTGTTATTATAGTTTGTCACTGTCTATTAATAGGGTATTGCCATGCTTCTATCAAAAGTTTAGCTCAGGCTGAGGATGCTAATGCAGAATAGAATTGACTTACCAACCTTAAGAACTCACTTGTGCAACTATCAAGTAACACAATGGAGGTGTTATGAAACAATTGCATTTTAATAGGCTCTGGTTTTGAAGACATCAAAAAACTTTAGAGAGCATCAAGTCACAGTCTTCAAAGTTTAATTGGTAAACTGAGCCACTATTATTTTACATACAAAATAAAGGCCTCATTTGTACATGTTAAGACAGCAAGCATAAAGAATTAATAATTTTTCAAAATTTATTTTATTTTAGATTAATAATTTAGGATTTGTGGCAGTTTTAATAAGAATGGCCCCTATAGGATCACATATTTGAATGCTTGATTACAAGAGAGTTGCACTATTTAGGAGTTGTGGCCTTATTGGTAGAAGAGAGTCACTGGTAGTGGGCTGTGAGATTTCAAAAGCCCATGTCAGATCGATTCTCTTTACCTTTCTGCCTATAGATTAAGATGGAACTCTCAGCTGGTTTTCCATTGTCTGACTTTATGAAAGACTTATGAAGAGCTCCAGATTCATCATACTTGGTTGGGAGAGGAACCTCACAGCCTCCTTTGTTAAGACCCAGAGAAGATTACAACAACCAAAGAAGAGAAGAGAACGTCCAACAAAGAGGTGGCCACTTAACTACACACACACACACACACACACACACACACACAAATTCCAATGCCATAAACCTAGAAGATTGGATAAAATGCAAGAACACAACTAAAACAGTCAAGACAATATACCTCCTCCAGAGCCCAGTTATGGTATTTTAATGGCCCCTGAGAAAATCAATTTTATTGACAAGACTTCAGAAAAGCAATTATGAATATGTACAAGGACCTTCAATAGAATATATATATATATATATATATATATATATATATATATATATATATGCTGAAATAAAACTGGAAATGTGAAACTTGGATGTCAAACAAATGCCTCAGATATCAGAGCATCACTCAGCCCTTATCAGAGAAGCTTCTTGCAGTAGTATCCATAACTGGAAAATATGTAGACTGTGGGAGACCTTGGAGTATTCAGTCTAAGTGTAATAGCTTCATAAAGACCATCTAATAAACATCCAGAGAAGTACATGAAAGAGGAGGTGAAAATATTGTAAAAGCTAGTGGTGATGGAATCCGTGTCTTCTAGATATAACAGGATTGACTGATACACATATGACCTCATGCAGATTTCCAGCAAGAACAAGACCAGCACAGGTTCAAATCAGACAGAAGGGGATGTGGACAAAATATCCCACCTCCTAACAAAGAAACTACTTGATATTGATACCTTTGGGAAAAGAAAAATAATTTGCCTTTAATGGATTATAGCTGAGTATATAGACCAGATTTCATGGCAGGTTCTGTGACCAAGAGTAGTTTGTCAACAATAGAACATACTCATGTGTGTGTGTATGTCTGTGTGTGTGTGTCTGTGTGTGTGTGTGTGTATGTGTGTGTGTATGCATGCATGCGCAAGCACGTGTGTGCCCACGCATGTTTTTAGTTTTGGTATTTTATGTCTTAATGTCTTTTGTATGTTTTGATTTTCATTTGGTATTTTTTGAAGGTCGAGAAGAAATATGTAGATGGATGGGTATGGAGCTCTGGGAATAGTTTGGGGAAGGGGAAAATTCAGTCAAAATATATGAAAAACTAAACAAGAGTAGAAAGTAGAGAAGAGCAGAAACTTTTATTTTTGAGATTATATTTTAATTACATTTCTCACTTTCTTATCATCCTCCAAGCCCACCCATGCACTCTTTTCAAATTCAAGACCTCATTTTTGTCAACTGTTATTATATGCATATATTTTGAATATATATGTATATAAGTATATATACATATACTTATCTATATATGTATATCTATATCTATATCTTCTTAATTTAAAAGAAGTGACACATAGAGACAGATGAGAGAAACTTACCTTCAGTTTTCAGAGTTGTTTAAGTTGTGAAGTCATAGGGTAAAATGAAATAGATATCTGAAAAGCTGATCAATAATCTTAAGCTCCTTGAACTTTTGATATAAAAGTTATAGCTTCTCACATTGGCCCCATGATGTTATTGGAATGGGACTTCAGTTGACTGAATAAATTAATAAATAAACAACCATTTTTATGTAGATTCCAATTCAATTGAGTATTACCTACCAGACTTAAACCTAACAAATAAATCATCCTAGTTATGGTAAGTATGTTAAAATAGTCTCAGATAATTATGGTTCTCAGCCATATGAGGAAAGTAAAGATGAAATATCCCCTGTAGAAATGCAACAAAAGTTCTTGACTGCAAAAAAATGATTGTCAGATACATGCAGAGAATAGGCATTCTAACAGAAAACCAGGAGAATCTCATGTCAAATAAAAAACTAAAAACAAAACAATCTGAGATTCTACCTCACATCAGTCAGAATGGCTAAGATCCAAAACTCAGGGGAAAGCAGATGCTGTCAAGGAGGCGGAGAAAGAGGAATACTCCTCCATTGCTAGTAGGAGTGCAAGCTGGTACAAACTCTCTGGAAATCAGTTTGGTGGTTCCTCAGAAAATTAGACATAGTATTACCTGAAGACACAGCTATACCACTCCTGGGCATATACCCAGAATATGCTCCAACATGTAATAAGGACACATGCTTCACTGTGTTCATAGAAGCCTTATTTATAATAGCCATAAGCTGGAAAGAACCCAGATGTCCTTGAACAGAGATATGGATGAAGAAAATGTGGTACATTTATACAATGGAGTACTACTCAGCTATTAAAAACAATAAATTCATGAAATTCTTAGGCAAATTGATGGAACTAAATAATATCATCCTGAGTGAGGTAACCCAATCACAAAAGAACACACATGGTATGTACTTCTTGATAAGTGGATACTAGCCAAGAAGCTTGGAATACTCAAGATAAAATTGACAGACCACGTGAAGTTTAAAAAGGAAGACCTAAGTGTAGATTCTTTGGTCCTTCTTAGATATGGTACAAAATACCCATGGAAGGAAATAAAGAGACAGATGAAGTGTGGATCAGAGACGAAAGGTAAGATCATCCTGAAACTCCCCCACCTGGGGATCCATCCCATTTACAGTTACCAAACGTGGACATTATTGTGGATGCCAACAATTGCTTGCTGACAAGAACCTGATATAGCTGTTTCCAGAGAGGCCCTGCCAGTGCCTGACAAATATATAAGAGGATGCTCTCAGCCAACTATTGAACTGAGCACAGGGTTCCAAACGGATGAGCTAGAGAAAGGGCCCAAGAAGCTGAAGGTGTTTACATCCTCATAGGAGGAACCAATGAGTAACCCCAGAGCTCTCAGGAACTTAATCACCAGCCAAAGAATACACATGGAAGGACCCATGGCCTCAGACACATGGGTAGCAGAGGAAGGCTTGATTGGACATCAATGAGAGAAGAGGCCCCTGGATCCATAGGACTCATTGCCCCAGGGTAGGGAATGCCAGGTCAGAGAAGCAGGAGTGGGTGGCTTAGTTAGCAGCGGAAGGGGGGGGGGATGGGATAGGGAGTTTTCAGAGGGGAAATGAGGAAAGGGGATAACATTTGAAATGTAAATAAAATATCTAATAAAAAATAAATAAAAATTAAAAAACTATCACTATTTGCAGACGATAAGATAGTATACTTAAGCGACCCAAAGAACTCCACCAGAGAACTCCTACAGCTGATAAACAACTTCAGCAAAGTGGCCGGATAAAAAATTAACTCAAGCAAGTCAGTAACCTTCCTATACTCAAAGGATAAGCAGGCTGAGAAAGAAGTAAGAGAAATGATACCCTTCATGATAGCCACAAACCATAAAAAGTATCTTGGTGTGACTCTAACCAAACTAGTGAAAGGTCTGTATGACAAGAACTTCAGGTCTCTGAAGAAAGATATTGAAGAAGACCTCAGAAGATGGAAAAATCTGCCATGCTCATGGATTGGCAGGATTAATACAGTAAAAATGAGAATCTTGCCAAAAGCAATATACAGATTCAATGAAATCCCCATCAAAATCCCAACTCAATTCTTCATAGAGTTAGAAAGAGCAATTCAAAAATTCATCTGGAATAACAGAAAACCCAGGATAGCTAAAACTATTCTTAAGAGTAAAAGAACCTCTGGGGGAATCAGTATTCCAGACCTCAAGCTGTACTACAGAGCAATAGTGTTAAAAACTGCATGGTATTGGTACAGTGACAGGCATGTAGATCAATGGAACAGAATTGAAGACCCAGAAATGAATCCACACTCCTATGGGCACTTGATCTTTGACAAAGGAGCTAAAACCATCCAGTGGAAAAAAGATAGCCTTTTCAACAAATGGTGCTGGCTCAGCTGGAGGTCAACGTGCAGAAGAATGCAAATTGACCCATTCTTATATCCTTGCACTAAGCTCAATTCCAAGTGGATCAAGGACCTCCACATAAAACCAGACACACTGAAATTAATAGAAGGGAAACTAGGGAAGAACCTTGAACATATGGGCACAGGGGAGAATTTCCTGAACAGAACTCCAATAGCTTATGCTCTAAGATCAAGAATTGACAAATGGGACCTCATTAAATTACATAGTTTTTGAAAGGCAAAAGACACTGTCAAAAAGTCTAAGCAGCAACCAACTAACTGGGAAATGATCTTTACCAACCCTACATCCAACAGAGGGCTAATATCCAATATATACAAAGAACTCAAGAAGTTAAACTCCAGAGAGACAAGTAACCCTATTTAAAAAATGGGGTACAGAGCTAAACAAAGAGTTCTCACCTGAAGAATATCTAATGGCTGAGAAGCACCTAAAGAGATGTTCACCATCCTTAGTCATTAGGGAAATGCAAATCAAAACAACCCTGAGATTCCATCTCTCACCAGTCAGAATGGCTAAGATCAAAAACACAGGAGACAGCAGTTGTTGGTGAGGATGTGGAGAAAGAGGAACACTCCTCCACTACTGGTGGAATTGCAAGCTGGTACAACCACTCTGGAAAGCAGTCTGGTGGTTCCTCAGAAAACTGGGCATGACACTCCCGGAGGATCCGGCTATACCACTCCTGGGCATATACCCAGAGGCTTTACCTGCATGCAATAAGGACACATGCTCCACTATATTCATAGCAGCCTTATTTATAATAGCCAGAAGCTGGAAAGAACCCAGATGTCCCTCAATGGAGGAATGGATTCAGAAGATGTGGTATATTTACACAATAGAATACTATTCTGCAATTAAAAACAATGAATTCACGAAATTCCTAGGCAAATGGTCAGAACTTGAAAATATCATCCTTAGTGAGGTAACCCAATCACAAAAGAACACACATGGTATGCAGTCACTGATAAGGGGATATTGACCCAGAATCTCGGAATACCCTAGACACAATACACATATTTCCAAGAAGATGGAAGGAGCGACCCCTGGTCCTGGAAAGAGTGGATGTAGCGGAATGCCGAGACAGAGAAGCGAGAGGGGGTTGAATGGGGAAAAGAGGGAGGGAAAGGGGCTTATGGGACTTTTAGGGAGGGAGGAAATGGGAAAGGGGAAATGATTTTGAATGTAAATAAAAATATAAAAAATAAAAAAATATATTAAAAAAAAATTAAAAAAACTAAAAATGATCATCCCTGAATATTTGGAATTAGAAAATGTGATTTTGAGTTAACATGGTTGTTTTATTTCGAGATATTGACCATATGGGCAGCGAAACAACAAATATATGAATTACACTACTGATTTATGAAAAAGCCAGCTTTTCCAATTTTATTGTTGGAAATTACATTTCTGTACTTCTCATTAAAAATATTGTTAAATGCATCTACATTTAAAGTAAAAACACTTTTTCATTAAAATATATAAATTGAAAATGCAAGCTGGACAATAGTTTGGGCTTATTTGCATAATGAATTTATAAAGATCTCCTAGGAATCAATGCAGAGATGATTAAGTAGACTCTGAGTAGGACACTTGCACATAGTTTTTTGTAATATGCCATCTAACTACCCAGTCAACCCTACTGAAAGTTCTCAACTTCATAATTATGTGATTACAAATGAGCATTTCAAGGGGATACAATCCTCATATTCTTTGACTAATACCATTGAACATTAGAGCAAACAAAGTGTGGATAGCAAGGAATTTGCAAAATTGTATCATAAAACAACACTGCCAGTTAGAATGTACTGAGTTTCAAAATATTTAAAGCCACTCTTGTCAACAGTCGTCTAGCAATACTAATGCAAACTTATGGATTCTGTATGCTTTGCTGTCCTATTTTTGCATCTATAGCTAACAATGACATGTATATATACATACCAATAAACATCTACAGACTACTTATGGCCATATAATATATAAAATACAGATATAGGAAGTAACAATAATGTCCATGAGCAATAAAACAGACAAATGGAATGACATGATGTTATGAGGCATCTGAAGATAAAATTTTCCAAGATGCCTAGATTAAACACAGTCATTATTTATTATCATCAGTGGGGCTGTTCCAAGCAGAGTGCTGGAAAAGTCTTAACCTCCAGTTTATCCAAGTTTTAAAAGACAAAGACTACAACTGTGACATATACAGAAATTCAGCTCTGGAAGCATGCAGCAAGCAAGAGGGTATCATTTACAGAAGAAGAGAGATAATGGTTAAATGGTCAGATCATTCTCATAATCATTAGGTCAGGTTCACATTGTATATGGATTTATGGTTGGTCCAGAGATCAGTCCATCTTACAAACTTGTCACTGGTCTAATTGATCAGATACTAGCTTTACTCACAATAATTTTAGCACTTAAACCATTCTTAGGAATACTTTCATGAGATAGCATAATTATAGTTTCCTAGTCTTTTACAATGCTACTTAGTGTTCAAATATTAGAACACTGTTCAGAGAAAAAAAAATAGTGTCTTGTGTTTAACAACATAAATAACCTTGCAAATAGGTAATGCTTTTTAAAAATTTTTTTGTCTTTCATTGAAAATGGATTTTTTCATATAATATACTCTGACTACTACTTCCCTTCCCTCCACTCCTTCCAGTTCCCTCCCACCTGCCATCCAATCTGTTTTCAACCTTTTTTTCTCTGTCATTAGAAACAAAAAGGCTTCTAAGGGACAATAATAAAACAAAATAATACAGCAACAAAAACATTGGAATAGGAAAAACCAAGCAGACAGAAGGAAAAGTGCCCAAGATAAAGTACAAGAAACCAGTGCAGACTCAGAGAGCAACTCATTTCCACCCTCAAGAATTCCATAAAACATGAAACCAGAAGCAATACATTAAGGGTCTCTAGGGTAAAAAGAAAAAGAAAAGAAAAGAATAAAAGTTTAAAAAATAGTAAAGAAAGAAAGAATAAAAGAAGGAAAGGAATATAGGAAAGAAGTAAAAGAAAGGAAGAAAGGAGGAAAGAAAAAAGAATGAACTGAAGGAAAGAAAGGAAGGAAGGAAAAGAAAAGAAAAGAAAAGAAACAGAGGAAAAAAGAAAGCAAGAGCGAGCAAGCCTTAGTACAGCATTTATGACACAAGGAATCTCTGTAGAAGCACTTGGACCCTTGAGTTCATGCTCTGTTGGCCACCTACAACTGCACATGCAGCCTACTCCTTAGAGTGGTTGGTTTCCCCAATGAGAATGTCTTGAAGAAAACTAAACTTTCGTTTGCAAGTGGTTTTCAATTGGAGATAATTTCTGAGTCAGTAATGGGGCATGGACCCTGTTGCATGATGCCTCAGTTTCTGTAAGTTCTTATATGCATTGGTCCTATTGGGTTGAGAAAGCCTTGATTCCTTGATGCCCTCCAATACCTCTGGCTCTTACACTTTTTAAAATAAATTAAGCTTAATTTTTTATTTATTCACTTTATATCTCACTATCCCCCTCCTGGTCACTCTCCTAAAATCCTTACTCTATCCCTCATCACCCACTTGTCACCCCTTCTAGAATCCTTCCCCCATCCCTCCCTCCCCTCCTCCCCTGAGCATGCGAGGGCATCCCTGCATATCCCTACACCCTGGCACTTCAAGTCTTTATGAGGTCAGGCAGTTGCTCTCTCACTGAAGCCAGATAAATGCATCCTAGCTGGTAGAACATAACCCACAAAGAGACAAAAGCTTTTGAGATAGTCCCTGTTCCAGTTCTTTGGGACCCAAATGAAGACCAAGTTTTATACCTGCTACATATATGTAGGGAGGCCTAGGCCAAACTCGTGTTTGTACTTTGGCTGGTGGTTCAGACTCTGAGAGTCCCTAGGGTCCAGGTTAGTTGATTCTGTTGGTGTTCCTATAGAGTTCCTATCAAGTGGAAGCTCATACTAGTGAAAATATGGAGGAAGAAGAAGACTTGTTCATTGCTAGTAGGAATGCAAACTTGTACAACCACTTTGGAAATCAATTTGGCAGTTTGTCAGAAACCTGTCTACCTCAAGGTCCAGCTATACCACTCCTAGGCATATACTCAAAAGATGCTCCAACATCCCACAAAGACACTTGCTCAACTATGTGGATAGCAGCTTTATTTGTAATAGACTAAAACTGGAAACAATTTAGATGTCACTCAACTGAAGAATGAATAGAGAAAATGTGGTACATCTACATAGTGCGGTATTATCTATTTATTAAAAACAAAGACATAATGAATTTTGCAGGCAAATGGATGGAAATTAAGAATATAATTCTGAGTTAGGTAACCTAGTTCCAAAGGATATGCATGGTATGTACTCATTTAAAATGGATATTTGCCATAAAATACAAGATACCCATGCTATACTCCATAGACCCAAAGAAGCTAAACAAGATGGAAGGCACAAGGAAGGAAGCTTGACTCTCACTTAGAAGAGAATAAAACAGTCATAAGAAGCAGATTAACAGAATGAACTGAGAGGGTGAGGGGATGGGAGAGGAATGGAGGTTCAGGATCAGGTGTGAGGAAACACAGGAGAGATGGGCCATGAGAAAGGATGGAAATCTGCAACTGACAGGGTGAGGAGGTTAAGGGTGTCTCCATGATGTGACAGAGACCTGGAACAAGCAGGAACCCAAGAATCAATGGGGGTGGCCTCAGCTATGATTCACTACATTGGGAATATAGAACTTGAAGATGCAACCTCCTGTAGCTAGGCATGAACCCCAGTGGAGCAATAGAGACACCAATCTACACACAAAACATTCAGTCCCAAATTTATCCTGTCTATAAGAAATGCAGGTATGGGGCAAGGATCAGAGACTGAGAGAGTGATCAACTAATAACAGCTCCAATCTGAGACCCATACTACGGGCAAGAACCATTTCCTGAAACTATAAATGATACTTTGTTATGCTTGCAGACAGGAGCATGTTGTTCTCTGAGAGTCTCCACCCAACAACTGACTCAGATACAGACACCTACAGCCAAACAGTGGATGAAGCTTGGGGACTCTTAGGGAAGAATAGGAGGAAGGGTCTTACACTCTTCCACCTTGGAGAACACAGGATTATCTGAACCTTGAGGGTAAGGATCAAAGGCATCAACATAATAAAGGCAGTTTAATTGTAGAAAACAGAAAGAAATTCTACTAAAATCAGGAACGAGTCAAGATTTTCCACTCTCTATTCACCTACTTAATATATTATTAGAAGTTTTATCTAGAGTAACAAGACAAGTGAACAATATTAAGGGACTACAAATAGGAAAGAAAGATGTCAAAGTGTCATTTACAGATTATATGATAGTACACAAGTGACAATAAAAGTTCTACTGGGAAACTCTAACAGCTGATAAACATGTTCAGCAATAGGCAACCTTAATTAGAGGAGGTCAGATAGAGACTAATATATTTACTGTACAATTCTACATCAAAAAAGTGAAACTTGCACAATAGTATACAGTTGCACTCCTAGGAGATAAAGGTACGAGGACAGTACAGCTACAGTAAAGTTACATTTAGAGGAAAGAATAAAGGATGTAGGTGTCCTTTGGTGCATGCTCTTCTTTTTTTTTTCATTGATTCATTCATTTATTCATTTTTCATCCCAGTAATAGCCCCCTCAATGTTCCTCTATCCATAGCATCCCCTCCCCTTCTGCTCTGAGAATGGGGAGGTCTTCCCTGGGATCCAACCTAACTTGGCATATTAAGTCACTACAGGACTAGGAGCATCCTCTCTTACTGCAGCCAAACAAAGAAACCCAGTTAGATAGACAGGATCCACAGGCAGACAACAGAGTCATGCACAACTCTTGCTCCAGTTGTTGGGGAACCTGCTTGAAGACCAAGTTGTATATCTGCTACAAATGTGTGGGAACCTAGATCCATGCCATGTATGTTCTTTGGTTGGTGATTTAGTCTCTGTGAACCCTCAAGGGTCTTGGTAGCCCATACCATTAATCCCTGAATTTGGGAAGCAGAGGCAGGCAGATCTGAATTTGAGGCCAGCCTGGTCTATGGAGTAAGTTACAGGACAGGCAAAGCTACACAGAGAAATCCTGTCTTGAAATTAACACCCACACAAATTATTTGCTTTTCAATTTTTGGTTAGTTCTACATATGTCTTGTTAATCTTTATATATGTGATATTTCATAATAAAGCTGGTTTAACAGTAGTTAAACTTTTTAATGAAAAATAAGCTTGAGATGAATCATTGGCTATATTTGTGTATTTATTGTGGTTGTTACTTCATTAAACATTGTATTTTTATGTCAGGCTTGGCTATATATAGCTATATATACTATATAAGAATAAGAAAATCAGCATAGAAAGATGACTATAGTCTTAATAGCATTTACTACTAAAAAAGAATTATAAATATTTCTGTTTGTGTTTGAGCATGTTCAATTTTATAAATATTTATTTATTTTATGTGTATGAAATTTTTGCCCATATGTACATATGTGCACAATTTGTGTTCAATGCCTCAGAGGGTAAGGAGGGTATTCCAGATCTTCTGAGTTACAATGGTTGTGAGCAACCAAAGGAGGTTAGGAGCTGAACCTAGGTACTATAAAGGTAACAGGTGATTTTAACCACTGAGAATCAGTCCTGCCATTTATGTGTAACTGTATTCAAATTTAAAGCTGCTCTTTATGAATTGCTGGCTATCACTGTGTGTCCTTTGGGTGATAGATTGAAGGAATATGGGATTTGATTTTAAAAGTCTATTTCCTTTTTAATCAAATATTAATGCATACAATTATATATTTTACTGATTTTGGATGTATTCCCTGAATATTATAGATTTACTATAATGAGATCTGCACAGAATGGATTATCTGTGCAGAAAGGTCAGCTACGTCTTATTATGGCCATTGTTGAATTCAAGAACATAGATAAATGAGTAATATGCAAAACCTTTAGGTTAATGAGTATTTTAAGCATATCATTCCTCGTAAGTTATGAATGCCATAGATGTAAAACCATATCACAGTCTGAGACTATTATATTTGATATGTTTTCTCAATATTGCCTGGTCATGTTTTTCATCTTGTTCTTTTATTTGCCTGATTTGAATTCAGGTCTACATATGGCTTCTTCAAGAAGTAGAAACCATGAAAGTCTTGTAAATGTTGTGTTGAACTTATAGTTAGATCGTACTACTCTTTAAAATTAGTCTGAAATGCTGATTTTTTGCATAAAAGATGAATTAAGCATTTTTATCTTTTGGCATACCTGCTTTAGTCCTAATTGCATTTGTGTGCATTAGCACAAACTGAAAAATCCAGAAGCATTGTCCTCCGGGCAGCTCCCTTTAGAGGGGTTTTATCTTGTTCTCTGTAAGTCTATGAAGCGTCTGCCATGTACCTGTGCAGCAGAATTACTCTCCCATAGAATCGTTGTCAAAAGTTAAATCATATCAATTTGCAATTACATGCAGTGTGTCCTTAAAAATGGTTTTCTTACAGTTGATCATCTTTTTCTACAAGAAAAAGAATGGAAGAAAATGGATGGAAGAATGACGTCACGGTATTTTAGAACTATCATAATCATTGAATGTAGCATTGCCCATTTTTGAAAGAAAAGGACACACAGTAAGTTTTGTATTCACTTAAAATTTGGGGGTAAAGGGAGATGAAATAAAATCTTACATTTGATTTAGTTGTTTGCTTGTTTTTGGAGAAAAGACCTCAATCTTTGGGTAGACTGGACTCAGATTGACTATATAGCCAGGTTAATGGCAAACTCAAGGCAATCTTTTTGCCTTAGCTTCTCAAATTCTGGGATGAAAGGTGTGAGCTATCCCCAGCTTGAGTTGCATGTTTTATGTCCATAAAAGTTAGTATTTGACCCAAAATTTTTTTTAATTTTGGCATGAATCTTTTCTATCCAAAACCTGGGAACCATTGATTTATAGACTTCAAAGAATATTACAAATCAGCAAAGGGTCATTTTTACAAGGTCTGGCTAAGGAAGAACTGATTCTGATATTCATGAACACCAGAAAGTTTAAAAACAAGTTTATAATTTATAGTTACCCTGAGGCAGCAATAACTAATCTGCTGAAAATTTGCCCATTTCATGCATCTATTTTGCTTGTTTTACTACTTTGCTTTTCATAAAAAACACATTTATTTCAGCAACTGTCATTTCTTCTGGCATTTATGTGATCTCTGAGCTATGTGAGAAAATTCACATATTTCTGTCTTACAATTTTTTATTGAAAAATGATTTCTTTAAAAAATTTAAATCACTTTTGTTTCATAGGAGAATCATTTCCATTCTTCTTTCCCGCCATCATCAGTCACTTCAGAAAATGAGCATTATAGTTTATTTAGTTTAGCATCTGCTTTAAATCTTTTCCAATTGTGTATTGAATGACACTCTATTATTAAATATAAAGGGAACAACTAGAAGCTTGCAAAACACAGGTCACACCAAAAATTATTCAATGAGAATAGCCCAGTAAATTATATTTAAATGCCATTCCCCTCTAGCATACTCCTCAGAATTCATGGCTAGAACCTAGTCAGCTCTCATATTGTCCCAAAGTGTGAGCTGAGTTGGTGTGAACAAATGATTATTCTCAGATATGTGGTGGTAGTGCAAACATAAGCAGAGTAAATGATAGCAGGTGGTCTTATGGTCCTACTTCAAAACAGAATCAAAGCAAAGGTCTTATTTCCCAGTAGAATCATTACTGAATGAGGCATTAGGCAATGTATGCAAATGGGTGGTAGTGGACCTCTCATTAGTTCCAGTGTGTATAGCTAGATTTTATGCATTTTAATTCAGTTTTGAAGAGTGCATTTCAACAATGGCTTCTCAATGTCAAGTGTAGGGATGACCCCTTACATAAGCTTATATAAGTTTCATGAGATGTGTGCAATACATAACCACAGAACTAACAAACAAACAATTTGTAGATTTCTTATTAGAAACTCTTGGAAATGGTTGTTTGGAATAATCATTGAAAGAATGTGCCTGTGGAGCAAGGGACAGATTGAAAAATCCATCACAGTACATTCTGCTTTCTACTTAGACACCATCATGGACAATGTGAAACTGTGTCCCTGATTAGGGACTTGATAGAGTGTGACTTGTCGAGAAGATTGCTGCTGAAAATACAACCTTTGGATCTATGTGTAGATTTTAGAATTGTGCCTCAAGAGCTGCTAAACAATGAAGCAATCTATATTGACAGGAAAACAGATACTTCTAAAGCAGTGATTTTTCATCTCCCATGACTATCTTATCCTGGACACCACAGTCAAGTACTTAGGTATCAAAACTAGGCTTCATGACAGTATGTTGATTCTAGGAATGCTTCTTAAGTGCTCTGCAGACCAGGCCATGTCATCTAGGTTGGAAAGCTTTTATTCTGCTACAAGCTAATGGAACAATGTATTCTAGACAACAACAAAACCCTAAGTTTACATTTGTATTCAACTGTGGGCATGACATTAGAGGTTTTATCTTTAGATAGTGAAGAGAATACATCACTAATTTAATACATAAATACTATGAACATGCTAGAACTATATGTTAATAAGTCCTAGACAGTTGAAAATGTATTATTGAATAGTGTGGTATTACAGCAGAGTTGTGAAGATAATAGAATTACCAACACAGTTTCCCTTATTAATCATACCTTAGTAACCATACCCTATTAACCATAATCAGTTGGCACACTGTTTCAAATAATTAATGAATATTTGGATACCAGTATAAGTTACTTTTCTATGATTCTATCCAGTATATTGTATTACATTTTGACATTATGTCCCTACTATTTCTCAGATTTTCTCCAATTTTTCTAACCTTGAGGGTTTGATAAGTGCTGCACAGATATTTTGTAGATCATCTCACAGTTCAACTTTGTCTAAAATTTTTTTTAAAAAATGTTTTATCATAGTTATTATTGAGCTGTGGGTTTGGGACAGGGAATCACAAAGGTTAAGTATCCTTCTTGTTATATCAAAGCACAGATACAGATCATCACCATGATTTATGACTGCTGTTACTGACCATTCTGTCAGGCTGAGATAGTACTTTTCAGGCCTCTTCACTGTAGCACAGCTCCCCTCATTTTTGCATACTTGGGAAAATAACATTTTGTAGTATAAACTTAAGACAGAGAGAACTGTCATCTATCCTCATAATAGTGGTGCACTTAGCTAAAGTATATGGCAATCCTTTTCAAGGGATAATTGTCTATTTTCCATTTATATACATATTCAAATGGTCAATTGATGCCCATGCATATATATTTTTATATTTTATACTTTGCCTTCCCACCTATTGCTGTTTTATTTAATTCTTCATGTTGTTACAACTTTTGCCTTTGTGAATCTTTTAGATTAGCTTTCTGAGTCTGAAAAATAGTCACAATTACTCTTTTTAACTCCTTCTTTCCTTCCTTACGTGACAAGATATTCCATCTACTTGTGCATGTTGCTTTCTAACCATGAGAACCAGCCATTTCTTCAACCATAACTAGATCATTTGGTTGATGAACTATATTTAAAACAGTTGAAAACTGATGTGTTTATTTATTGGGATGGGATTATTCCTTTGACTTCCCATCTGACAGAGCATGCAGTAATCTTTTTGTAAATATCTACACATATTTTGACTGTATGCACCTATATTTATATTATGGCAAACATTATTTGGTATCAGCACCTCTAATTTTGATCTGTTAAAAAATAGCCCATTCTAGCTTTTTTCATTTTTGTCTAAATTTGAACTCTAACAATAAGAACCCAGCTTGTATTATACATGATTCATTTGTAAATTTGCTTGCTTCCTAATAAAATATATCTAGGTGTTTCATAATCATTAATTTATATCTCTGTGAAAAGCTACTCTTAATCATCTGGAGTACAATGGCTACGTCCAGTTATTTCTGCCTTTCTTCTTACAGATTCTCTGCATTTCCAGGAGCACTCAGTTTACCAACTTTTTTCAGTTTGGTGGTTTTATTCATTTTTACTAGGATTAGGTTATATTTCATCACAGTTAGTACTTTATACTTGATATCTCAAATTATTAATGATTTATCTTTAAAGTTAATTCTTTGTGTTAGAAGATTTAATGGTGTAAAAAATAATTATACACATCTCTATAACTCCATTTAAAATCATTTAACCACACCTTTGCTGAAAAATCTCAATTTACCTTAAATCTCCAGATTACATTATTTTTGTTTTTTGTTTTTTTTTTCAAGCCTTTCTCCTGTGTGGAGGCCTTTTTTTTTCTTTTAGATATATTCATTATTTACATTTCAAATGATGTCCCCTTTTCCAGTTCACCCCTTCCCCCAAAATCCCATAAGCCTTCTCCCCATCCCCAATCAACCCTCCCCACTTCCCTGTCCTGGTATTACTGTACAATAAGGCATCAGGTCTTTCCAGAACCAAGAGATTTTCTTCCCTTTGGTGTCTAACAAGACTATCCTCTGCTGCCTATATGTCTGGAGTCATGGGTAACTCCATGTGTACTCTTTGGTTGATGGTTTGTCCCTGGGAGCTCTGGGAGTACTGGTTGACTCATATTGTTGTTCCTCCTGTGACATTGCAAACCCCTTTAGCTCCTTGGGTCCTTTTTCTAGCTCCTCTATTGGGGACCCTATGCTCAGTTCAATGGCTGGCTGAGAGTGTCCTCCTCTGTATTTATCATGCACTAGCAGAGCCTCCCAGGTGACAGCTATATCCAGCTCTGGTCAGCAAGTACTTGTGGGCATCAATAATAGTGCCTGGGTTTTGTAACTGTATATGGGATGGATCCCTGGGTGGGTTAGTCTCTGGACTGTCTTTCCTTCAGATTCTCCTCCACCCTTTGTCTCTGTATCTCCTTCTGTGGGTATTTTGTTCTCCTTTCTACAAAGGACCCAAGTATACATACTTTGTTCTTCCTCCTTCTTGGGCATCATTTGATATGTGAAATTTGTCTTGGGTTTTCCAAGTTTCTGGGCTAATATCCACTTATCAGTGAGTGTATACCATGTGGGTTCTTTTGTGATTGGGTTAGCTCATTATTTTTGAACCATTTATAACTGGTGATATACTGTTTTCATAGATTTATTTTGTTAAATGATTTTGAAAATATCACATAAATAGAGTCACAGGGAACACAGCTCTTTTAGATTTGCTTGACTTAAAAAAGTGCATTTAAGGCCTATCTATGACTCTCATGGCTTTATATATCAATTGTTTTGTCAACAAGTAGCGTTCTATTACACTAAAGCAAATGTGTTAACTTATTAATTGAAGGACATGATAGTTATATTTTGGTTTTGATGATTATAAATAAAGCTATTGTAAACATTTTTGGACAGTGTGTGTGTGTATGTGTATGTGTGTGTGTGTGTGTATGTGTATGAATTTATGTATGTATATTTGAAACTTTTATTTGCTTGGGCAAATACCATGCTTGAAGTTTTATTGTTGAATCCTATAGTAGGATTGGGTTACTTTTATCAGCTATTGAAATATTACCTTTCAAAGTATCATTTTTTTTGTGTGTGTGTTCTTACTGGCAATGAATGAGTTCTAGTTTCTCTGAAATCGCAATAGCAATTTCCATGTTCTTATTGCATTTTGGTCATTGTAACAGGTATGTTGCAGTATCTCACGTTGTTTGTAGTTAGTGATGAGAAACACTATGTGCAGTTATTTGTCATATCTCTTACTAGATCTTCTTTTACTAGGATCTGTATCCCACTCCATCAGTTGATGTTTGTAATTCTCAGTCAATGCCAAACTGGATAGATTAGTATTGACTTTAATGTAGCCTTCAAAGTAATATTCAGTTACTGTGAAGAGTGTAAATTCTCTCTTCTCCTTCAAACAAGGTGGTCCACAGCTTAGTTATTCAACATATGACATTTAAAAATATATTTATTTTTGATTTATGAATGTGTCTGTGTGGATGTATGCTCTATTTGTTTATGTGTCCAGTGAGGCCAGAAGAGGATGGCATATCTCCTGTAGCTAGACTTTTCGACATTTGTGAATTGCAAGACTTGTGACTTGGGAACTTAACTCTTGTCCTATATATGAGTTCAAGTATTCTTAACTGCTGAATCATTTCTTCAGTTTCTATATGGCTATATTTAAAGTCTATAATGATGTGAACACAATATGTATTTAGTGGAAACTATACTTTAAATTTCAAATTTCAATCTACTTTCAGTGGTACTTTCTGCCCTTTGCATTCTAGACAGTGGCAGTGAGCTTTAGTTCCCATTATAGCCTATGATAAAGAAACTAAATAACCAATACTTTACCAGAAAACTGATTCTAAACTGTGATATTAAGTAGGATACGTGTAGTAGATATAATTTAAATCATTGTATTTTGAAGTTTTGATGAATTTAATATAGAATAGTTTCATATTAAATTGAGAAGCATCTGTGTCCTTTTTACTATGTGTCTTCTCACATTTTATATACACTTTAGATTGAGTTCCAAGCTACAAAATAGATTGCTGGACATTTGATATAGATGGGCTTGAAGACTCTGCAGTTCTTTTTGAAAGGCACTAAAATCTTAAAAATATTGAGCATATCAAAGCATAAATGTACATCGTCTCATTTGTTTAGATATGGGAATTCCTATATCAGCATTTTGTAGTTTCCAAGAATATGATACGCAATTTGTTATTGTGCTCAATATTTCATTTTATTGATCCTATTATAAATAACGCTATTCTCAAAGCTTTGATTAAAATTCTTACTTGATGCTATGGAGAAATGCAAGGAAGTTTTGTATATTACTCTATTCCCTGTACACCTTGTTCTACTATCTTAGTAACTCTGTTAGTTCTTTAGTTAATTCTTTGGGATTTGATATTTGACAATAATACTATTAATAATAAAGGTAGGATTTTTCCTTTTCAATATGTATAATTTTATTTCATTACATAGTCTTATGGAAATAGCTAAGACCACCAGTATATGTTGAGTGTAAGTGAAAAAGGAAGTTACCCTTGCTTTTATTTTTACCATCAGGAATAAAACATGGTTCTTTGTATCATGAAAAATAAGTTAGCTCAGGATATTTTGCTATATTCTTTTTTTGTTTTTTCCATAATAATTAACATTTTTAATTAAAACCTTATTTTTCTCTCATAGAATTATCTCAACCACTGCCTCCCCTTAATCCCCTGCCCCTAGTCCCTGCTCTCATGTTCTCTCTCCCCAGATCCTCTGTTCCTCTATTTTCCTTCAAGAAAAGAGAAAGAATCTCAGTGATAACAACCAAGCACTTTATAACAAGATACAAACTATGCATAAATCACCATATCAAGACTGCATGACACAAACCAGTAAGAGCAAAAGTGTCCCAAGGGTAGGTTAAAGAGTCAGAGACATTCCCACTCCCACTTTTAGGAGTCCTAAAAAAACTGAAGTTAAAGAATCAACCTGTATGCAGAAAGAGGGCCTAGCTCTGTGTTTGTTGCTTCTGTCTCTATGAGCATGCCTGAGCCCTATTTAGTTCATTCTGTTGGACATATTTAACTTGACCTTTCTTACTCTTACAGTTCTCCTTCCTGTCTTCTGTAGGGTTCTCTGGGCCCAAGGGGACATAATGAAGATCTCCAATTTGGGCTCCCTCTGCCTAATGTTTGGCTTTGCATCTCTATTTTAATTCCTGACTCTTCTTTTTTTCCTTTTATTTTTTGTTATTGAATACAATCTTCATTTATATTTCAAATGCTAAAATCTTTCCAAGTTTCCCCCCTCCCCAAAACCCCCAACCCCTCTTCCCACTCCCTGCCTCCAAGTATTCTTATGCTGATATTTTTAGCTTTGTTCTTTTTATTCCACAGAAGATACCAGGTTGAGATTTTCTAACTCTAATACTTTTCTTTTGCAGTTTTCACCTTTGTTTTCTTCTGACTGCTTTACACATATATTTGATTCTTTATCTAGTTTACTTAATGTGATGTTATATTTTTTTAACCCTACACATTGCTGCTCTGCGACAAAAACTCAGGGCTCCATGTAAAACAGGCAAGAGAAATACCACTTTACTATATATATCCCAGTACCCCTTTTCCTCTTAATGCAAGTGTCTAATGTTGTCAACTGTGGCTAAACACTTTTCATTTCCTCTTACAAACTACATTTCAAATATATGCCTCAGTCATCATTTTATATATATATATATTTATGTATATAAATATATATATGTATATATATATTATATACATAAAATGATAATTTGAAGCTTTATCAAGCAACCTTGATGTCATTTGTCCATCATTCCACCTTCTGTTATTAACCTCACTTCCTTTATCCTAGTTGGACACCCCTCCTGTCCTTTATTCTATTTTATACTTAACACTTGTATTTTGGTATTCCATTTCCCCTGTGCTACCTCTACCATGGTCCCTTTGTACTTTCCTGGTTTCTATGGTTACTCCATGTATATATTCCCGTCTGAGAAATTGGAGTTAGAACTGCAAATGAGAGGGAATATACAGTATTTGCCTTTTGGATTAGGTTACTGCACTCAATGTATTTATCTATAGGTTCATCTATTTACCTGAAAATTTAACTATTTCATCTTTATTTACAGCTGAACAATATCCCATTGTGTATAACATTCCAAATCTTATCCTTATATACACGACTACTATGTGTGCCTCATCAAGGAAACTTCTTCTACAGCAAATGGAGATAATCACAGAAAGCCACAAGAGGAAACAATGCATATAAACAAATAATGGGAGCCCAGATCAAATAGATACATATGAATCCAGTTCCTGCACCATGGCTTGGGGGAAGCATCAGAGAAGAAGGGATAGAAACATTGTAAGAGTCAGATACCAGGATGTTACTGTAAAACAGGATCTTTTAGATATGGCTACATAAAAAAGAGCAGAACAATGGCAATATTAATGAACATTTTAACATGAAGGGGGGAAATTTTCATGGGATTCCACTCCTAGACAACAACATGCAACTGATAGCTTCTGGGAGAAGAAATATTAGCCACTACCAGAGATGAGCCTTCTTCGTGGTTGTCCAATACTGAGTGATCAGCTCTGAAAACACATACATGCAAAGAACAGAAACTAACTCAGCAGGTTCTATTTAAGTATACTTGTGCATACACAAACATACATACAGGTATGCTTGTTACAATAACCATCAAAGAAAGGGAGGTTAACAGCTTAAGAGATGATCAAGGGAGCATAGCTAAGAGGTGTTAAAGGGATGGAGAAAGTGATGTAATTTTAAGTAAAATATGTCAAGCAATTCCATCTGTAATCTTAATTTTTAATCATACAATATTCATAGCCTATTTATATACTCTGCTTCTGGGAGTGGAGAATTATATTCCTACTTTAGTATAACATAAATCCCCCAAGGATACTCTTTGCATTCACTATATCTGCTAAACACTTGCTAAAATCTTAACCTATGGCAGCATAAAAACAAATAGAAAATCCATTAAATCTTAGAAGTTCAAAGATTTCAATACTTATCTTCTAAGTGAAATAAATTTACTATGGATAGGATTTACATGGTAGCCTGTCAGAACGCAGTGGAAGATGAAGTCATGCCAGGGAAATTCTGAGTGCTTGTGCAAAAACTCCAAGGGGGGTGGGAGTGGGGAAACGAGAGTCTTGTGACCTCGGTTCTTTCAAAACCACAGAATTGTTCTTGGAATGTGCTTTTGTGCCCCTCCCATATTTTAGCAAAGAATGAGTTTCCTTTTGATTATTCATTACATCTGGCCATTGTTATTTGCTTATATGCTTCTATGGAAAAAAAATTCTTTCAGGTGCAGCTTGTTCTTGTGATTGCACATTTTACTTAGGTGATTCTTCTTAATCATGAGAATATAAATTGATTTTCTGAATAAAGTTGGACATTGCAAGATGCTTTTTGCCACCTAAACACTCATTTTAAGTCTTCAGTTTCCCATGTCCTGTGTCCAATTAGAGAAGCAGATGATAACCCACCTTGGGATATAATTTCTTTGTATCTGTGGATCTATAAAACTCAAAATTTAAATTATCTATCCAAAAAAATACAATTGGGAGACATGTATAGTTTTATCAGTGCAACTATAACACTGATACTTTAGCTCTTGATACCTTCTGAATACATTCAATTTTTTTTTGTAAAAGTAAAATGCATATTTGTAGTTAAGCAGTATTGTCAGCATAGTTCACAGGCATAAAAGTTGAATGTATAGTACCCCTTTTGTCTTTTCTCTAACATATTTGTGTCAGACATCCAATGTGTCTATTCTTACAGAAATCATAACTAGTGTGTCTCTCCACATGTATGCAGCTTAAGAATTCATCTCATTTAATAACATGTTTTCCTAAATATCTTTCTGTGATAAATCCTTCTATATTCTTGTTTTCTTTTGATATAAATATAGAGGTCAATGGATCATTTAATAAGAGACTTTTGTGTGGCTGAACATTTTGAACTTGAGACTGGAGATAGTTTTAGGTAGTGACTGAAAAGCTACTCTCATCTTTTGTCCTCTAGAAATATTTCCTACACTAGAACTTTTAATTTTATCACTTTTAAAAATCTTTGTATCCTAAAGATTTTGAGTAGTAATTTTCCTTCTTATTTATCTTAGTTATGCTCCACCTTAGTGATAGCAGGAAGAAAATACAGGTAATAATTTTCACATTTCATGTAGAAATCTACTTCGATGTCAAATCTAAACTTTCTGTGTGGATTTTCTTTGTCTTCTTCTGTGCCGGTTCTTTGTAGAGATTTTAGGTTGAGTCTTTCAATTCATCATTGAATTCAATAGTGATTTGTTCAATAATTTAAATAATGACTGATTTAAACCTTCAGATAACTGACATCTCTGTCACCTTGTGTAGAAATTTCTGTCACTTCAGACTCTCTATTGATTAACATTTAAAATTATATTTGATATCTTCCTTGTTCTTGACAAAATGAGTGATTTTAAAATTTGAAACCTGCACATAATACTGTCTCATGAGAATCTTGATCTTTTAATGCCTTTTTTTTTAATACCTAGATTTTTCTGCCTGTCCTTGCTAGAAGACAGAATTGTAACGTTATTATTGTCAGGTGAAAACAGAGATTCTATACCCATTTGAATTTGATCAAGACCCAAGGAGGTATGTCACAATTTGTTTTTATGGGTAGGGTGAGAGTTTTGGCTATTTATCTGGCCTCTGCCTGCATCATGAAGATGGGCATAGATTATTGCTATGTGGGTACAATGAGAGTCATATTTTTCTATTCGGTTCTAACAGACCTCAATATTGTGTAATTCTTAAAATGCATTAATTCGTGTTATAGAATGTGGGATTTGTAGATGGCATTATTTTGTTGATAAAAGAAAAAAAATACTTGCTATTTTAGATAGGCTTACTATAGTTTGGATGAAGCACCATGACCAAAAAGAACTTTGAAGGAAGGTTTATTTGGCTTACATATTCTATAATCACACATTATATTGAGAGAAGCCAATGAAGAAACTCAAGTACGGCAAGAACCTGAAGGCAGGAGCTGATGGAGAGGACATGGAGGAGTGCTGATTACTGGTGTGTTCTCCATGTTTTGCTTACCCTGCTGTCTTATAGACCAGAGGGCACCAGCCCGGAGATAATACCACCCACCATGTGCTGGGCCTTCCCATATTAATCACCGATTAAGAAAATGCCCTATAGAGTTACCTACAGCCTGATCTTATGGAAGCATTTTTTCAAAGGAAGTTCTTACCTTTAAGATGACTCCAGCTTGTGTTGAGTTGACATAAAACAAACAAAAATGGCTTGCACATTAGCAGAAGAGAGAATGTGACTGAGATTAGGTTGAATCTCTGAAGAAAGGGTTCAGGAAAAAAAGAAGTTAAGTAGTGAACAAATAATATCTGTAGAGTATAAAAAGAATGTAAAAATTTAGTATATAAAGCCAAGTAATGAAATAGTTTAAGGAAGTTTTTATTAGAGTGGATTTTTTGAAACATATGAAAAACTATAAACTAAAACTATCAATGAGCACATGTTTCATGCATAGCATCTGAGGTATATCATGTGTAGCAACTGAGGTATATCAAGAAGGGAGAAAACCTTTTACTTTCCAGGTCTTTAAGAGTAGTGTCTCTGGGTTACAGAAAGATAGGGGTTAGAGTGAAAGTATAAATGAACTTTCAGAGAAAGGACAGAGGTTTAAGTGGGTTGTACTGGTATCAAATATGAGTTACAAAAGGAATGGTGTCCAGGGAAAAGGCAATCAGATTTGTAGTGATGCTGATATGTAGGTAATTGGTTATGAGTTATGCTTTGAATATGAGTGACCACGGATTCTCAGCAAAGTTTTATTTTTGATTAGCGACTAAAAAATAGAGAAATAAAGTCTAAATGGGAGAGTAGAGCAAAAGATGTAGTGGGAATTAGTGTAATTTACATTAATATGAAATCAACTGTTTCATAAGCCTACTGAGAACCTCAAAATAGTACAGACTATTGAAACTGTTTCTGGTTGCCCAGAAGAATTTATGGTAACAACTTTTATTAATCAGGGTTCTTTAGAGTAACAGAACTTATAGAATATGCATGTGTACGTGTGTGTGTGTGTGTGTTTGTGCGTGTGTGTATGTATGTATGTATGTAAATGTATAATATATGTATATATATACACACATGATGAAATATATTTACATAAATTTCATGAAAGCACTTTCTAATTTGAGGTTCACTCTTCTAAGATGACTTTACCCTGTGTCAAGTTGACATAAAGCCAGTGTACACAAATGTTGTCATGAAGAAGTAACTGAGATTAGGTAGCATCTGTAGAAAGTAAAGGGCTCAAAAAAGATTATTATAATATATTGTTATTTATTATAATTGTTTTCATTTATAAAATATTTTAAGTTAAATAAATTAAAATAAACAAAATATAAATGATTATATATTATATACATATAATATATATATATATATATATATATACATAGTATATAATATTAGGATGACTTAATGGCTCTGGCCAAGATATTCTAACAATGGCTGTCAATCAATGGAAAGTCTAAGAATTCAGCAATTCAGTTTATGTGGTTAGATGCTCAGCTAGTCTTCAATACATGCCAGAATCCTGAAAGTGTGGGTACTAGGAAATAAGTGACCTTGTCAGCCAAAGCAAGCAAGCAAAGATAGCAAGCTTTCTTCTTCCATCTCCTTTATATAGGCTTCTAATAGAGGATATGGCACAGATTAAGTGTGTATCTTCCCATCTCAAAAAATCTGGATTAACACTAGCTCTTCCCTTTCAACTAATTTAAGTAAGAAATTTGCTTTTTCTCATAGGTGAACTTAGCCACTTGTGTTTATTTCCATAAATAGTCAAGTTGAAAACCACCACTAGTTATTATGAGTCCACCCCTTGTCAACTGGAAACATAGTCATATCTTTTAACGCTGTGCTGAATTTTCAAATGAAAATAATAACCAGGTAATAATTATCCTAGTATAATACAGCTATCCAATATACAATCCCAAGCGTGTTATTTATTCAACCAGGTCACATGTATGTCTAACAGGACATAACTATCCCTCTTACATCTACAAAATGCATGATATATTTTAGAATAGGTTCTATGTCCCTTAAGGAACTTCCTTTAGGTATCCTAAATTTCAACATGTCAAACACTGATATTCTCTGAACTGATGTTAAATTACAGGAAAAAGAACTCAAAGAAAGAAAATACAAATATCTGTACACGCACATTCATAAAAATATGTTAGAAACAGTCATGCCAATTATAATCTTGATTTCTGTAACTGGTCACATAGTTTTAGCTGGCATTAGTAACTATCTTCATTTATTACCCATTCTCTACCCTCCATCCTCTACCTCAGCACGTTTTGGCTCTTCTCCTGGAGGAGTAATCCATACCTTCATTTCAGAATGACCTGTGTCCATTGTCATCCTGCCTGAGTTAGACTGCTGTAGTTTCCCATTGACTTTAATAACAGGCTATGGTAGAAATAAGTGATCCCCTAAAGGAACCCCTGCATTCCAGACATAATCTTTCTTACTTCCATTGTGGAGAAGGAATCCAATTTTCTTCTCTTTGTAATCTGGATCAATCAACCTTCTTAACATTGTTACTCTTTCTTAGTCCATTAACTTAAGGGCATCAGGAGCTTAAAGTGGCCATAGGGATGTTTGAGTTTCCAGTTCAATGTGGTTTTGTTATAGTTACTGACAGGTATACTTCCCCCTTCGGAACCAAAGCTTCTAAGCCAGCAGAATTATAGGTCACCTTAAGAGGAAACAAGTTGTCCTAGTGGATCACTATGGCTCATAGTGAGTGGAATTACTCCCTTTTCGATCCCTTGATTAATGGACCCATGGATCTGGTGTATAGGAGAAATAGTATCACATATTGGAGTCTAATTCAAAGCATATGCTTTCTGGAGAATCCTGCTTCAGCCCTATATTCTGCTGCCACCTAACTCTCTGTAACTGTGTCCCCAAAAGGCCATTCCACCTTGATAAACTAGGATGATGGGATACCCAGGGGATCTCCACCCCTTCAAAGGAGAAGGGGAAGGGATTGGGGGAAAGGATTGTGAGAGGAGGTGACAGGAGGTTGGCAGTGTTTAGGATTTAAAGTGAATTTTAAAAAATCGCTTTGCCTGTGCAGCTCACTACAGGTTTGGTTATTAGAGACATTGCTTTGTCTTTGCTGCCCATTACTATAACTAAGATCATCTTCCTTGGGCATTTAGTAGCATGGGTTACTATCTTGACTCTATTACTTTAGGGCCCAATTAAAACCATTGCACTTAATTAATCCAACTGAGCAGCAATGTCTCCAACCCTAAGGGTTGGCACAAGGAAAAGGATGACCACAAAGCTCTTGAAATGTACAGTTACCACTCTCATCATTTTCTATTAAAGGTTTATGAAAAGCATGTCTTCTAGGCCTTCTCATTGTGGAAGATTAAGTTCTACACAGCATGCTCATTCTACTACTGCAATTTTCTGGAGTCTGAAGATTCCTTTGTCAACATTAAGTCAAGGGATATGATGTGCCTTCAACACCATGGTAGTTGTCATCCTTGACAAATGTTTTAGCTAACCATTCAAATGACATTTTACTGTAAGAGCTTCGTTATTAAACCAAGATGCTTCTTTCAGTGAGCTCTTATCAGTCAACTCAACCTGATTCAGTTTATGCTCCTTTCATCATTATCCCATACCATTCAAATCCATCTCCATACATTCTCCAGACTTCTTCTTGAAGAAATAACCAAATGCATTAGGCACTTATGTAGTGTAGCTTGCTTCTTTGTGGACTACATTTTCTACCACTGTTCTAGGAACCGCCTTAGCCTTAAGTCTGATTAAAAATATAAAGGCAACTATTGCTAGGTCTTGAGGGATATCAGTATTGTCTTGCCTCCCATCTTCTTCAGAGTCAATGAAGGATTAATTTTCTCAGTCAAATATTAAAAGGCAGTATTTCATGGGGTGAGAGTGGGAGTACATCCTCTGCTGAGTGGGAAAAACTATTTTCTTAGTTGTGGTAAACCCTTGAGAATCTGAAGATGCTAAGTTCTCATATTCAGTAGGGACCTCCTATGCATCTCCATCTCAAGGTACAGTATCCCATTCTTGACCAATTAGTGCCCACCATTTTATACTGCTGACAGCCTCTGAAACCTAGACTTGAATTTTTGCTATAATTTCATCAACATTATAAAGTTGTTTTGTGCTGCTTGAGCTCTGTTGGTGATGGAAAGAAGAAATTCTTCCAGGGCATACTTAGAAGCTTATAGACCTTTACAGCACACCAGGAATTGATCAGTGTTCTCTCTGAATTAATTGTTGTCCTTCACCATATTCAGAATTGCTAGATGTTGGTTAATTTTATCATGAAGCTCATTCTTTTCATAGTCAATTCATCCATAGATACGTGGAGCAACCAATTAGCACCATCAATTTATTATTTTCCACAAATTGTCTGTTAAAAGTTTTAAATACAGAGGCAGCAAGTCTGTTTCCCCTCACCATTGGTGAATCATAATGAGCAAATGCATTTATCTCCTTAAGTTTGTAGAATATTTTCACACTATGGACTATCATTACTTATTTATCAATAATACATACACACAGTTCTATGTATTCATTAAACCTTCTCAAGGATTTAAAATTTTATAAGAGAAAATATAGATAATATATGCTGTGTAAAGAAAGTAACAAATCAATAAATTGGCAAACCAAGTTTGCTTATTAGACTTTAAAATGTTTTGCAGTGTTCTTAGAATCTTATGTAATATTCTGAGGTAAGATCTTAAATTTAACACTTCTAGTAGATGTCATTGTGATACCAAAATTAATCATTTTATAACCAAAGTTTAAGTTTGCCAAGAATAAGGATGCTTTAGAATTAGCAAATAAAAGAAAGAGAGTCATGATATAAGGTAAATATAAATGCAATCCACTTGTGGTCATTGTCACTCTTTTTGCTATGTTTTGATAGAGTTCAGTGTCCCCTTTGGTAGTCTAATTGCATAATTTGATAGAGGGAGCTGAACCTAGGTGAAAGAAGTATGGGAGTTTTATTCTATACAAAATTTGAAGGACACAGTATTATTTTCCTCATTTCAGTATCCTCAGGTTGTTTCCAGTGTCCTAGCACTTCTCTAGTGTGTTTACTACCATAATGCTTTCTTTCCTACATCTTAGCTATATATAACCATACTGCATATTTGAGGAAAACTCATTTGGCACTAGAGAAAGCATTTAATTTAGCAAATCCTTGTGACTTTTTAGTGATATGTGTCTAATCTTGTGAAGGCATTTGCCTTTGGGGAGTAGGATTGCTTATCTCTACTGGTGCATGAATATTTGAATGTGGCTAAATTTCCTAATCTCCATAAGCAATTTCATAGATCACCTCCTATATAAATGTCACGTACAACATTTCTTCTCCTTATGTTCTATGTACACACCTCACAAAGAATTGGAAAACTCATTGTTATTTTTACTTTCTTATATTAATATAATATAGTGGAAGTTAATGTTTTACAATCTCTTACTATTCATACATATAATGTAGACTTAGCAATGCAGTTTTTAAAAAGCTACAGTCATTTATTTGTGAAAAAATTATATATGTTCTGGAATTTTATTCCAAGTTTTCCCAGAATGTATTTTCATGAAGTAGAGAGGAGTTTTCTATCACATAACTCTTTTGTTATGGTTTTTGTGCTTTGCATCTCTTCTCTCCTCTCTTTCTCCCCCTCTACTCTCTGTATGTGTGTATGTATGTCGGTCTGTGTATATGTGCCTTGTATGTATGTGCATGTGTGCCTTGTGTGTGGGATGTTTGTGTTCATGTGGATATGAGCATATATGTATAAAGGTGCACTTATGAAGGTGTGCAAGTAGCAGCCAGAAGTTGGAGTAGGACTTCTTTTTACATCATTGTGCACCTTATTATTTGAGGCAAGGTCTCTCCCCAAAGCTCACTGATTTAACGTGGCTGAATGCTTAATAGGATCCAGAAAACTGTTGTCTTCACCTTCCCAGAACGAGGGTTATAAGCACTCACCTACTAAGTTGTGCTCCTTGTATGATAGGCATCCATGTTCCGGTCCTCATACTTTTATAACAGTCACTTGACTGACTGGACGATACCATCAGACCCCATGCTACTCTGCTCATTTCCAGAAGTTCTTACAACGCTCCACAGTGTAGAGGATGATTTCTGGGACTGTTCAATTGTTCATTCTGTCAGTGTGCCTAGTTATAGCAATGTGTCCAGAATCCTCCAGTTAGAAATTATAGCTCTTATTTCTTCTGCTTTATGAAAATCTTAGTTACTGATCTGCGACAAAGATTCAGCAAACTCTTAAAAGTAAATTTTTACTTATAAAGCAACAATTAGGGTTCACATTGCATTTGTATAAGGTGTTTATGTGCTTCAAAGAGGCTTTCTCTTTATGCTATGAAAAATGCATTTGCTTGCATGGTGAGAGTTTGGTAACTGTTTGTGTGTAATTTCACTGAACCTTTTAAGCAAGTATTTCTCATTATTTTTAATTTTGCCAAATCTAAGAACATTATTATATAGTATTTCATTGGAAGTAGTTGAGCCTATTCCAAGTCTCCTAGCCAGGATTTTATATCAAAAGAGATAAAAGAGAAAATGAATACTGAGGATTTTACCATGTGTGACATTGAATTTAGAGGATGTGTGCTGTAAGCAGCACATGTACACGATGAGCATAGAGTGGCTATATAAATGTGACGATGTTAAATATCGCTTTTGTAAATCATCACTATGTAATATTATCTTAAATAACTTAATTTGTTCTAGATTTGACACTTCTCCAATTCACTGATTATTATCCATGATCCTATAAGGAAAGTATTAAATTGTTTTACTTGAAATTTACTTACTTTGCTAGAAATATATATATATAATACAAAATTGTCATAGCATCCTAAGCAATTGTCTTTAAGAATCAGGGAATCCTTTCTAAAGATTCCTAATTGTTATGGTTTAAACAACTTAGCTAATACTTTATTTTTGTAATAACTATTCACTTTCCTGACTGAATATGGCCTTTATGAATCTTGTCTTATTTTTCTGCCTGCATAATTGCCTGCTTATTCTCCACTAACATTTCATCCTTTTCATTTTTTCATTGAGTTGAGAGTATAGATTTTTAAAATAAATTATTTTCCAACCTCTTAGGTTTCCTAGAAAGGGAATATCTATGCACTCATTTTACTTAAAGTGCAAGTGAGTGTCTGAATTGGAATCTATAGGTTCAAGTGACCAGCCTTCCGTTTGCCTGTAGCTTGACTGTCTAGGATCTTACATGTCTCCATCATCAGAGGCACCAGGAAGGCCCCAGTTTGGAAAGTTAGTGCTGTGCAGGGCAAACACTGAAGGTCTGGAAAGCCCAAGGCTGTGAGAAAACTTTAAGATCTCTTTCCAGGCACCTAATCAGCCTCCTTTCTCTATGTTGTCCCAAATTTCTCCCTTTTCTTATTTCATTCACTCCAACCTCTGGTTTCACTTTGTGTTTTATATTGTGGAGTAACTAAAGCAGTTTGTGGGGTGGTGCCATTTCCTATACGCATCTGGAGGCCTTTCACTGCATGTCTTGATATTCATTTATTAGACTACATTCTTTGACATATCTTTTTTTTTTACAAGAAATACTTTATTTGCAAAATTTAGACATTTCCTAGAAGGGTCAAATGAACACTTGTACCAACTGCTATGTATCCAGGTACAGTTGAAATGGTATAGATCGAAACCCACCCTAGCAAACACACACCAGGTGACAGAAAAGTTATTAGAATTTGAAGTCTGGACAGAATTTCAAATGCACACTTTTTGCAAAATGACTTTTATTTCATTCAAAAGGTGAAATGAATTTATTTTTATTATAGAAAATTAAAGACAAATAATACTTACCTCTTTTTCTCTTTTATTTAACCTCTTCCTCACATGTTATGACTCAAACATTCTTGGCTTTTCTTAAATCTTGTCTTAAGACTAATGAAAATATATTGGTAGTTTTTCAAGGAGTAGACTGGAAAATGTATTGCTATTCTAACAAGTGGTTCTTTTGAACTTTCAGAACACTAAATATACAAAGCACACGGTGGTCTTCTGTGCTTTTGTGATGTTGCAGTTAGGTTAGCTCTGCTTTCACTTCCTCCCTTGTCACCTGCATGGTCCCCTTGGCATAATATGATGACAGTGCTGCTGGCAGAGGTGGCAATCACAGCACACTCAATGTTCCACCTCCCGAGACTGTCCAGACCTTTTCCTCTTGCAGAACAGGCTCCTCTCAACATCGAAGGAAGGAGGTGAGTGTCTCTCTCTGTTGAGCAAGCTCAATTTCAAGTCTTGTGGGGAAAACTTCACAGCAGGCAAGTGAAGCAGTTTTATTGCCTCTATTTTCAGAATCTCTTTTTAAATTGCAATAATATACCCATGAAGCATATAAGGAAAGACAATCTTTGTGGAATAAAATGGAGCTTTTATCCTTTATACCAAAAGTACAGATAGAGGAAACACTTTGTTCGTAAGGCTCATTTTCCAATTCTAAATTCTATACTGCAAGGAAAGTTGCATTCTTCTGGAATAGAAAGAAATGTTTATATAAAATAACTCAATATTAGACTCAATCATGTCCATAGACCCCTATGATTCATCGCTTTCTTGCAACCACATGATAAAATTTTTATTTTCCCAAATACATTTTAAAGGTAATAGAGAAAGAAATTATTGTCTTTGCATGCAATAAAAAATTTTTAATCATAAATTCACCATCTATGTACTACTCACTATTTCTCAAGCTTAATAAGGTATCTCAAAAAGTGAAGCTTTATTTATTTTATGTTTTTAATGAGAGTGATGCTAGAAGTTGAAATTGAAATAGTGCATATTTATATTGCAAAAATTTTAAGGATATTCATGAATGAAATTATCAACACATACATAAGAAAATATTCCAAGTGGAGCTTAGAGAAGATTCTGAATAATGCTCTCATATATACATTCTCTGTTTAATGTAGGCATGGGAACATAGGTGGTAACTTTCTTGGATTTCTTTTGAAACAGGCTAATGAAATAATGTTCATTCTTTTGTTGTTATGACTCATAAGAACTTAAGTTTGCAAGATTCCATAAGTGATAACAAAGGTCTGTGTTTAATGTCATGTCAGTGCTATATGCTCTGATTAAAAGGGATTCAACTTAGTATGTTAAGGAATTTCATGTTATGAAAGGTAAAGCAAAATTATTTTCTGTTTAAGTGATTGCATTTTTATTTGGAGTAACAGCATCATATTAATATTGAAATATAATATTCATATATTATCATAACTGAATTTTCTTAAAAAATTTTAATGTTTAGAAAAAAGCAACAGATAAATAATATTTTTACAATTTCATCAGACAATATGAGAAAATTTTTATAAAGCATTATATTTTTGCATGGTAAGCAGAATCTCTTTTTAAGCTCTTAATAAAAGATAGGGAGATGAATCTTCAGCTGAGTAAAATAGTCATCACAAGTCTTATTTGATAATATGAGCATAATGGAAATATCACAAACATTTGAATAAATAGCCAAAACTTTAATTTAAAAAAAACATATGCACACATACATGCTTGCATGCTTTTAAGGTAAAATGCTTGGTTATTTCATTTGCTAGATAGTCAGTAACTGCAAAACATAAGCATGATGGGAAAGATTTACATAACCTAACAGTGTGCAGTAGATTGATAAGCCTCATTCATCCCAATGACCATCACTAAACTGTGTCAAATTCAGATAACTTTTCCTCCTGGCATGGTAGTGGAGCACGGCTAAAACCCTGTTTCTTTGGTTACTGAGAAAAAAGGATTGTGAGTTCAAGGCCACATGGGCTAAATGGATAATACAATCTTTAAACACACAATTAAATCTTAATCAAAAAGTCCTATTAAACTTTTTCAAACTTTTTTGTTAAGAGACACATGATATTTTCTTGGAAAAATACATATAACTCTCTCTGTAGTATCTTTAAAAATGCAGACATGTTACATGAATATACATTTTGTTATAATCCCAGTTGTGGGTTATGGTGCTGACACAGTTTGTCCACATCCATTAACTGTAATTGTCTCGAGCTCTATGAAGTGCAGATGGTTTAATTCTGGGTACTCCGGAGAGAGAATAAAAGCCAGAGCCCCATAGGGCCATGAGGCTCTCTGAAGAAGAAGTAGGTGACTGATGCTCTCCTCTGCTGCTCTGGTTGCTGTTGTGGTGGTTCTCAATTGATTGTGATCAAAGAAATTAAAAGAAGTTGCAGATATCCTGCCTATGAAGATTGGACTTACCCAAAGAACCCGATGATGGCACTAACCAGCAGAGCCTAGAGAGATTTATGCTCCCTTTTCCTTCTAGTCTTCTTCCTCTCCTACTAAGTGTTGGAGGGTTGGAAGGGATCAGGGTGGAATAAGGGTTGGAATGGTGAGAGACATAAAAATCCAATAAAATAGACCAAAAAATTACACTGACAACCCTCATTTTTTTATAATGAGGAAATCTTCCCATTTAGATTTAATTCTAATTCCAGCTTACAATGGAAATATTTTTCTACTAAGAGCTGATATGTATTGAGTAATGGCTGAATGTTCCTATTTAAACTTCAAAGTTTAGGAAATTTACTTAAAGATATTTTAGATGTTGGAAGGTTCTTTTTAAATTTTAAAGACTGTCTTGTTTCTGCTTGCCAACATTTTTCTTCAGTCAACCCAGGTGATAAAATTTGCTTTTGTGTTGCTACTAGATGGTATTAAATGCTAGCTACTTCTATAAGTTTAACATATATTTATAACTAATCAATAATGAAGTTTTAACTGATCTGGGAGGTGCACAGAGAAATTGAAAGAAGCTAAACACTGATTGTCCTCTATAAAAATCAGTATCTGTGAAGATGTAAACAATTTTCGTGTAGAGCAGATTCTATAATCATAATCAGAGAAAGGATTGTTCTTCCCAGTTTGTAAGATGCCCCACCCCAAGAGACAACCAGAGACCACAACTCCAATGAAGGAACATGAGAGTATTTATTCATGCTTGAGCCTGCGTCACAAACCTTCCTGATGCAACAGGATAGGAGAGAAGCCATGAAATCTAGGGAAATGGGGTTTATAATGGAAGAAAACCACAAGTGGGGATTTCCAAGCCTTGGCATAACATGATTGGGTAAGAGGGTAAAGTAATATTGGCCTTTAAGCTGATTGGTTTATAGCATTTAGTCAAATTATAAGAAGGGATAACATATCTAAAAAGAGAATCTTCACCTCTGAATGATTTCTGTTTACTTAGTCCACCCTGTTATTATCTGCTGGCCATAGCTGTTATGTCTATATTGCCACTGCTAAGAATATTTCCTAGGTTTTCCAAGAACCCAAGGGTGGGGTACAACTCACTCTAAGTAAAAAAGCAAAAAGTGAAGTTCAAAAAGACAAAATGGAGTTTGTTTTGCTACTTTAGTCCTTTCAGGATTAGAAATGGGTTTTCCATATCCAGGTGCCTGAGTTGGTTCAATTGGCAGGCATACAGAGAACTGTTGAAAAGGGAGGAGAAAATGTAGTGCCTTATTTTTATTGATTTTAGATAAAGTATTAAAGATTAAAAGTTCTTAGAATGTGGATTAATATTGGTGCAGCCTCATCATCTGTAGAACAGACAGTTGCATATCTAAAGTAGCTTCCAGTCCTTGTTAGAAAAAAAAGTTTTTTGATATACAAAATAAGGCACCTATTACATTTTTGTAGCATCTATTCTTAGCTACCTGAACTCATGAGTGATCTATATACATATCATCATTTCTTTTAAACAAAATATTAGGGATTGTTCTGCCCGAACAGTACAGCTGTCCCTGGAGAGCTGACACACTTAAGATCACAAGTTAGAGCACTGCTGCCAAAATACTGGGCCCAATTGAGTCCTTCCCAGAATCCACAGAACCCAGGAACCACAGAGCAGTCATAGACATGATCCTTCAGGTTTCCATCTCCACCCCAGAGCTGGCCCCGTGCCAGAACTATCTGTATCCCCATTCATCCTATTGAGGGCAAGTCTCCCAGGAATGCTGACACACCTAAGATCACAGCTAACAGCACCCCAATCCTGCCTGGAGAGCGCTTGTCTCTCAAAAGTACTGACAAACCTAAGACTACAGACTCACAGGATCATAGGAGGAAAAAGCCTCAGTCAGAGACAGCAAAACCTGCTAATATCAGAGATAACGAGAATGTAAGAGGAAAGCACAAGAACATAAGCAACAGAAACCAAGGCTACTTGGCATAATCAGAATCTAGTTCTACCACAGCAAGTTCTGAATACCCTAAAACTCTTAAAAAGCAAGATTCTGATATAAAATCACATCTCATGATGATGATAGGGGACTTTAAGAAGGACATAAATAACTCCCTTAAAGAAATACAGGGGAACACAGGTAAATAGGTAGAAATCCTTAAAGAGAAAACAAGTCCCTTAAAGAAATACAGGAAGACAAACAAATAGTTGAAGGAATTGAACAAAAACATCCAGGATCTAAAAATGGAAATAGAAACAAAAAGAAATCATAAAGGGAGACAACCTTGGAGATAGAAAACCTAGGAAAGAGATCAGGAGTCATAGATGCAAGCATCTCCAACAGACTACAAGAAATAGAAGAGAGACTCTCAGGCATAGAAGATACCATAGAAAACATTGACACAACAGTCAATGAAAATGCAAAATGGAAAAAACTCCTAACCCAAAACATTCAGGAAATCCAGGACACATTGAGAAGATCAAACCTAAGGATAATAGGTATAGAAGAGAGTGAAGATTCCCAATTCAAAGGGCCAGTAAATATCTTCAACAAAATTATAGAAGAAAACTTCTCTATCCTAATGAAAGAGATGAGCATAAATATACATGAAGCCTACAGAATTCCAAATAGATTGAACCAGAAAAGAAATTTCTCTTGTCACATAATAATCAAAACACAAAATGCATAAAACAAAGAAAGAATATTAAAAGCAGTAAGGAATAAAGGTCAAGTAACATATAAAAGCAGACACATCAGAATTACACCAGACTTCTCAACAGAGATTACAAGAGACAGAAGATACAGACCTTAAGAGAACAAAAATGCCAGCTCAGGCTACTATACTCAGCAAAACTCTCAATAACCATACATAGTGAAACCAAGATATTCCATGACAAAACCAAATTTAAACAATATCTTTCCCCCAGTCAAATCCTACAAAGAATAATAGATGGAAAACTTCAACACATAGAAGGAAACTACACTCAAGAAAAAAAGCAAGAAATTAATCTTCTATCAACAAACCTAAAAGAAGATTGCAACACAAACATAATTCCACCTTTAACAACAAAAATAACAGGGATCAACGATCACTGGTCCCTAATGTATCTTAATATCAATTGATTAAATTTCCCAGTAAAAAGACAGAGAATAACAGACTGAATACATAAATAGAACTCATCTTTTTGCTTCGTATAGGAAATACACCTCAGTGACAAAGGCATTATCTCAGAGTAAAAGGCTGGAAAAAAAATTCCAAGCAAATGGCCCCGAGAAACAAGCTGAAGTACTCATTTTAATATTGAATAAAATTCAATAAAATAATGAAACTTTCAGCCAACAGTTATCAAAATGGATGAGGAAGGACACTTCACACTCATCAAAGGAAAAGTCCACCAAGATGAACTCTCAGTTCTGAAAATTTATGCCCTAAATGGAAGGGCACCCACATTTGTAAAACAATTGTTACTGAAGCTCAAAGCACACATTACACCACAAACAATAATAGTAGGAGATTTCAACCACCCACTCTCACCAATGGACAGATCATGGAAATAGAAACTAAACAGAGATACAGTAGAACTTATGGATGTTATGGACCAAATGGATTTAACAGATATTTATAGAACATTTCATCCCAAAACAAAAGAATATACCTTCTTGTCAGAACCTCATTGTAGTTTATTAAGCAATTATCACTTCATCGCCTACCTTTTCTGTCAAACATATTAAAAATCTATTCTTTTAGTAATTGCAAAGTATAAAGCATATACTTAATAACTATGGTTACCCTGTGGTACAATAAACCACTAAAGGGCTTAATATATGGCCTAAACTTTGTACATTAGTTAGCATTTCATCTCTCCCTATTGAATGCCCATCAGGTAGATAACCACATTTAACTCTACTCTCTTTTCTGTGATATCAACTTCAGATTACAATTTTTTTCAATACTGTATTTTAAACCTATTGTCACACACATGTAGGCAACTATTCTGTGAGTTATATCTATAGTACTTTTTTATTTTATTTTATTTTATGCAAAAGCAAGAGGTTTATTTTCCAGCACATCCAGGTTGACCTTCTATTAGTCCCTTAAGGTGAGTGACTAGAAGGCAACCCTGAATAGCTATAACAAGCAGTTTTTTAGAAACTTTTTTGGGGCATAGGTTACATCAGCAAGGTTATAGTTCAAACTTATTGGCTAAGCATAATGACCTTTAAATCTATTGGTTAGCAAACATGACAGGCAGTTGAACTCTACCTGGGACTTTCCAGAGCATTAGGTGACTATCAGTCAGTACATTCTGATAACTTTTTACTCAAGAATGTTCCTGTGTTCTTTTGTGATTGAGTTGCTTCACTCAGGATGATATTTTCCTGTTATATCCATTTGTCTAAGAATTTCATGAATTCATTGTTTTTAATGGCTGAAGAGTACTGATATATATATATATATATATATATAGTATTACATGCTGGAGAATCCTCTGGGTATATGCCCAGGAGTGGTACAACAGGGTCCTCCTGTAGTATTATGCTCAGTTTTCTGAGGAACTGCCAAATCATAGTTCCAGAATGGTTGTACCAGCTTACAACCCCACCAACAGTGGAGGAGTGTTAGACTTGATGCCATTTTGTAGATGAATACCAGGACAGGGAAGTAGGGGAGGGAGGAGATAGCTTATGGGATTTTCAGGGGAGGGGGAACCAGGAAAGGGGACAGCATTTGAAATGTAAATAAAGAGTATATCTAATAAAACAAAGCAAAACAACAAAAAAAGAATGTTCCTGTGGGTGGAGACTGAAACTTGGCCGAGCTTTTACTGCAGGTGGGAGGGAGAAGATGCAAGGAGGGTATGGGACTGGGAAAAGACCTTAGCGTCCCACATTTTCCCCCTTTTCTTGTACAAGCTCCAATCCTGGAACTATGATCAGAGGCCTTGGATAACTAACTCATATTTTTCAGGTCCTGTACTCAGGGTCCATATTGTTGGAACAGAACCGTCAGCTCCACTGTTCCTATTCACTCTTTTATGAAGGCTCTAAGTTTGTTCAATATGCAAGGTCCAAAGGTCAAAAATAGCAGGAGAACAATTAGGGGTCCTAACAAGGTGGATATGAGGGTGGTTAACAAAAGGGAGTTAAAACAAAACTCTACCCAGCCCTGATTCTGTTTTCTTTCTCTCTTCTGCTTGGTTAGCCCTTCTCTCACCTTGGCCATTGAATTTCTAACTACCCCCGGAAGGGTCTCCAGTATGTGCTTCCTGATGGTTCACAACCCCCAGGTAGCACAGAAAAAGTGGTTGCCTCCCCACCCCCCAACAGACACACTGATGGGTCTGTTGCTGGCTTCTCCCATCTTGGGGATACATATATGGGGGTTTCTTGCAGGACAACCTAAATTTCAGATGTTCACACCCTAAGCCCCATCTAGACTAATTCTAGAACAAGGTTTAGATTTGCAAGTCACTCATCCCCCACATTTGGGCAATCCCTCCCCCTGTGTCTTTAGGGTAGGGATACCCCAGGAGTCAAGGCCTGCTGCTAACTTACAGAAATCAAAATCAAGGTCTGGCCACCAGGTGTAAGGCAGGTGTTCCTCTGTAGTGGACCAAGCTATATTTTCAGTGACTGAGAGTACTTGCCAAATCACTTTGGTAGGGTTGTGTGTGTGGAGGGGGGGGCTGGGGGGTGCTGAGACTCAGCGTCAAAAGGAAGATACACTGAAACCATCTCATGGTTTCTCTGGCCTTGTAGAAGAGCAGGTGATCTTGATCCTCAAGGGGTTGCTCTGCTGTCTGACTGCTATCTAGTTGGCATCAGGGATAGGTGCTAGTCTTACATGAGTTACATGAATCCAAGCACTTACTCCATCCACTTTAATGGAGGTCAGGGTGGTCAACAACACCAGGAATGGCCCTTTTGACTTTGCTTACAAATTTTCAGCATATCTCTTAACATGTACCAAATCGTAAACTTGGTATTCATGTAGAACCCTGTATTATACAAGGCATTAAGTTTAGGCCGCAATTCCTGATGGCTGATCTGGAAAGCTGGCAATCAAGCCATAAGATACTTGTGAGTCTGAAAAGTTACTCTGGACAGTGGGGTGGTCAAGAGCAAGGGTCATGGGAGTACGGGTCCCATAAAGAATTTCAAAAGGGGTCAGGTTAAAGTGGTAGGGAGTGTTCTGGGCTTGGAACAGGGCCAGGAGGAGTACCACCCAGTCTCTAAGGACAAAATAGTTAAGATCTCTTTTAGGGTTCTGTTCATTTTCTCTACCTGCTCTGGGGATGTTATGCACAATGGAGCTTCCAATTAGTCTCCAATATCTCTGTCAATCCCTGACTTACCTTAGAGACAAAAGCAGGACCATTGTCAGATACAATTACCTTGGGCATGCTAAACCTCAGGAAAATTTCCTCTAATATCTTCTTGGCTACTATGGTAGCTATTTCCTGCTTGATGGGGAAACCCCCCAACCTATCCAGAGAAAGTATCCACAAACACTAGAAGGTATTCATAACCATATTTCCTGGCTTAACTTCTGTAAAATTGACCTACCAGTATACTGCTGACTGTTCTCCCCAAGGTCTTTTGCCCTGTTTTCTCTTGGCTGCATAAGCATTCACTTGCTGGCATACCTTACACTGTTCCACTGTATCTCTGGTGAAATCTCTGAGGTCCATTACATATACCTTAGATCCCTTGACCACTTGGATGAGCTTATCCCCTAAATGAGTCCATTTATGCATTTGACCTAGTAAGTCTTTTGCTTGCTTTCTGGGGAGTATAGCTCTCCCTTCTTGTGTGTGCCATTGTCTTTCCTTCTTTAGGAAATAGTTGGTAGGTTGGCTAGCAATCTGAGTCCTTTCTTCTTCTGTATATTTTAAGTGAGGCCATACCTTATTTTAGTTCCATTCCTTAACCTTGTTTGTATGTGCATGTGTGCCTTGTGTGTGGGATGTTTGTGTTCATGTGGATGTAAGCATGTATGTGTAAAGGTGCACTTGTGAAGATGTGCAAGTGGCAGTCAGAAGTTGGAGTAGGAATTCTTTTTACATCATTGTGCATCTTATTATTTGAGGCAAGGTCTCTCCCAAAAGGAGGCCCATAACCAGAATAGGCTCCTGTACAGCCACTTCTTGAGCCACTCGATCTGCCTGGTTATTGCCTCGGGTCACCAAGTCTCCTCCCTTCTGTTGTACTGGGCAATGAATAATACTCACAGTTGCTTGCTTCATCAGGGCATCCTAGATATCCAAGATTTCCTGCTTGTTTCTTCTTTTCCCTCTGATGTGAGTACTCCTTTTTCTTGGTATTTAGCCCAGTGGATGTGGGCTGTGGCAAAGGCATACCTGTTCTCTGTGTAGATGTCAAGGCTTTAGTGAAGGCAATTAGCTCTGCTTTCTTCATGGAGAAAACTGCTCCTGTCTGTAAGCCAGGTAACCTCCATTCCTGGCAGGGGACAGTTGGAGATGTCCTTTCATTCAAAGGCGAAATATTCTTGACTTTAGGGTTGCCAAGGATAGGGAGAAGAAAGCATCTTTCAAGTCTAAGACCATGTGCAAAATTTTGGAAGATGTCATAGAACTCAACAGAGTATAGGGGTTAGGCATAGGTGGGCTTATGAGTAAATAGAAAGTTTCAACAAGATTAATCAGACTCTTGGGGTTATCTGAGGGGAGGAGTGTTGAGCCTTCCAGTTGTATAAGTCCACGAAAGGGAAGGGCCAATATTGCATAGCCTGATTGCCATCTTGATCTATGAGCCTGCAGACTAAAAGGGGTGGGCCACTGTTGTACCAGGTAAAGTGGCCCTTTTGCTTCATATCCCCCAGTTCCAAGGGTCCCTCCCCACCCTCCCCCTAGATGGACCAGAGGAAAGGGATAAAGGGATGCTGGATGAGGGCTTAAGGGAGATCCTCAAGGAGGGGCCATGGGAACCAGGGCCATGGTAGGGGATTAAGGGGATGAAGAATCCATCAGTAGCAGATCCACTATGGCATGGTCCTAGAGGATGTTCTTCTTTACAGACTCTTTGGTCTCTACAGGGTTCTTCTCCTTCATGACCAGGACCTGTGAGAGTCTCAGAGACAAAAGGCTTTTATCCAAGAGGTGGGTCCTCCACTAGATCCTTCCAGGTAACTGTATAGGGCACTTGTTCTGGGTGCCCGAGGGATCCAGGCCTAAAGACTCTTTCTGCTGCTGCATTGATCACCTGCAAGTCAAAGGTCCCTACAAGTGGCCACCATACTCTGAAGGTGAGCAATTTGGAGGAGCAGAGAGTAACTAACTTTCCCTTCTTTACTACTACTGACAAGTTTTCTACTTTTTCCCTAACTTCCATCCCGTGACTAAATAAGATGTTTAACAGGGCAGATTCAGTCTGTCCCATGTCCAAAAATATCATCAGTCCATGTCCAAAAACACAGAACGAGATAACCAACACCAACAAACAGAGAAAGACAATCAACACAGAGACAGTTTGTCCCTGCCACAGGTGCAGAAACCAGGTTATACAGAGAGGCTGCTTCTGCCCCAGGTGCAGAAGCCAGGTTATAGCAAGACTCAGTCAGCTCCCACCAATACTGTGTCTTACCATTTCTCAAAGAAGCAGAGTCCTTCTGACTCCCTGGGGGTTGCAGGTGGGGGGCTGAAACTTCCTCCAGACTCCTCACAATCACTGTGTTAAGGCACATCTGCCAACTGCAACTGACCACACCAGACCAGAGGCTTTCCAGCCAACACTGTGTTCCAGAGCCAAAGTGATAGCAAAAGACAGAGAGACAAACAAAAACAAGCACAAGTAGGCAAATGTTGCCAAGCTTGGTCTTTTTCCTTCTGATCAGTCTAGTCAGTGGTTGCTAGGGGGTCTCCTCTAATCCCAGACTAAGCTCCCAAATATAAGACCCTGACACTCAGTGTCAGTGGAACTTACTTTGAGACACCTGAGTGAGACAACAAAATGCAGACTGATGTAAAAGCAAGAGGTTTATTTTCCTGCTCATCAGGGTCAACCTTAAATTAGTCTTTCAAGGCAAGTGACTAGAAGGCGATCTACAGTACTCTTAAACTAATTTTTCTTTAAAAATATTCTCATCCCTATTTGACCACCTACCTATCTTTGTGTTCTGTCTCTCTATATCATAAAGCAAAAGAAACAAAACACATGAAAATCAAATCAAGCTATAAGATAGAAAGTACCAAATCAAAACAAAGCACACAAACATGAAGCTCGTTTTGTGTTGGCTAATTTCTCATGAGTATTAAGGCCTACTCCGAAGTGCACTTGATATACCCAGTGTCAGTGCATTGGAGAAACCTGATTTTTTTCTTTATCAGCAGGTCTCATTTGCAAGTAGTTTCTTGATGAATGAGTGGGATTTGTCTCAGTTCCACGTTTTGATGCTGGGATGCTATTAGGTTTAAACTTGTGTGGATCTTGTGTGCTGTTAAAGTCTCTGTGAGTTCATATGTATATGTGGATAATACTACAGTTCACCATCAAAGGAAATGACACAGATTCAGGACAGGAACTGAAATATCCCTTAAAGAAATACAGAACAACACTAGTAAACAAGGAGAAGCTCTTGAAGAACTAAGGGAATACAAAACAAAACAGGTAAAGAACTTGAACAAAGCCATTCAGAATCTAAAGATGGAGGTAGAAACAATAAAGAAATCACAAAGGGAAACAACTCAGGACATAGAAAACCTAGGAAAGAAGTCAGGAGTCATGGATCCAACCATCAACAACAGAATACAAGAGATAGAAGAGAGAATCTCAGATGCAGAAGATACCATAGAATGATTGATACAACAGTCAAAGACAATGCAAAATGCAAGAAGTTCCTGACCCAAAACATCCAGGAAATCCAGGACAAAATGAGAAGACAAGACCTAAGGATTATAGGTATAGAAGAGAGTGAAGATTTCCAACTTAAAGGGCCAGTAAATATCTTCAACAAAATTATAGAAAACTTCCCTAACAGAAAGAAAGAGATGCCCATGAACATACTAGAAGCCAACAGAACTCCAAATAGATATGACCAGAAAAGAAATTCCTCCCATCACATAATAAAAAACCAAATGTACTAAACAAAGAAAGAATATTAAAAGCAGTGAGGGAAAAATATCAAGTAACATATAAAGGTAGACCTATCAGGATTACACAAGACTTCTCACTTGAAGACTATGAAAGCCAGAAGAGCCTGGGCAGAAGTCATACAGACCCCCAAGGGAACACAAATTCCAACCCAGACTGCTATATCCAGCAAATCTCTCAATTACCATTGATGGAGAAACCAAGGTATTTCATGACAAAAACAAATTTACACAATATCTTTCCACAAATCCAGCCCTTCAAAGAATAATGAATGGAAAACACCAACAAAATGAGGGGAACTACACACTAGAAAAAGCAAGAAATTAATCTTCTTTCAACATACCTAAAAAAAGATAACCACACAAACATAAAAATTACATGAAAAATAGCAGGAATCAACAATCACTTTTCCTTAATAATTCTAACAGCAATGGACTCAATTCCCCAATAAAAAGATATAGACTAACAGAGTGGATATATAAACAGGACACAACATTTTGCTGTATACAGGAAATGCATCTCAGTGTCAAAGACAAACACTACCTCAGTGTAAAAGGCTGGAAAGCAGTTTTCCAAGCAAATGGTTCCAGGAAACAAGCTGGAGTAGCCATTTTAATATCCAATAAAATGGACATTCAACCAAAAGTCAACAAAAAAAAATACAGAAGGAAACTTTATACTCATTAATTGAAAAATCTACCAGGAAGAACTCTCAATTCTGAACATCTATGCTCCAAATACAAGGGCACCATCATTAGTAAAAGAAACCTTACTAAAGCTTAAAGCACACATCACACCCCACACAACAATTGTAGGTGATTTCAACACCCCACTCTCCTTAATGGACAGATCAGGGAAACACAAACTTAACAAGGCCCAGTCAAACTAACAGAAGTTTTGGACCAAATGGATTTAATAGATATCTATAGAACATTTCATTCTAAAGCAAAAGAATACACCTTCTTTTCAGTACCTCATGATACCTTCTCCAAAATTGCCCATATAGTTGGTCACAAAACAGAACTCAACAGATATAAAAAAAAATCAAACTAATTCCATGACTCCTATCAGATCACTATGGAGTAAGAGTGGTCTTCAACAGCGACAAAAACAACAGAAAGCCGAAATACACATGGAAACTGAACAATGTTCTACTCAATGATACCTTGGTCAAGGAAGAAATAAGGAAAGAAATCAAAATCTTTTTAGAGTTTAGTGAAAATGAGGCACAACATACCCTAATTTATGGAACACATTGAAAGCAGTGTTAAGAGGAAAACTCATAGCTCTGAGTGCCTGCAAAAAGAAGCTGGAGAGAGCATACACTAGCAGCTTAACAGCACACCTGAAAGCTTTAGAACAGAAAGAAGCTAATACACCCAAGAGGAGTAGAAGGCAGGAAATCATCAAACTCAGGGCTGAAATTAACCAAGTAGAAACAAAAAGAACTATTCAAAGAACCAACAACACCAGGAGTTGTTTTTTTGTGAAAATCAACAAGTTAGATAAACCATTAGCCAGACTAACCAGAGGGCATAGAAACAGTATCCAAATTAACCAAATCAGAAATGAAAAGGGAGACATAACAACAGAAACTGAGGAAATTCAAAAAACCATCAGATCCTACTACAAAAGCCTATACTCAACACAACTGGAAAATCCAGAGGAAATGGACAACTCCCTAGACAGAAAACAACTACCAATGTTTAATGAGGATCAGATAAACCATCTAAATGGTCCCATAACCCCTAAAGAAATAGAAGTTGTCTTGATTTGCATTTCCCTAATGACTAAGGATGATGAACATCTCTTTAGGTGCTTCTCAGCCATTAGATATTCTTCAGGTGAGAACTCTTTGTTTAGCTCTGTACTCCATTTTTAATAGGGTTGCTTGCCTTTCTGGAGTTTAACTTCTTGAGTTCATTGTATATATTGGATATTAGCCCTCTGTCGGATGTAAGGTTGGTAAAGATCATTTCCCAGTTAGTTGGTTGTCGCTTTGTCTTTTTGACAGTGTCTTTTGCCTTGCAAAAACTTTGTAATTCAATGAGGTCCCATTTGTCAATTCTTGATCTTAGAGCATAAGCTATTGGAGTTCTGTTCAGGAAATTCTCCCCTGTGCCCTTATGTTCAAGGTTCTTCCCTAGTTTCCTTTCTATTAGTTTCAGTGTGTCTAGTTTTATGTGGAGATCCTTGATCCACTTAGAATTGAGCTTAGTGCAAGGAGATAAGAATGGGTCAATTTGCATTTTTCTACATGTTGACCTCCAGCTGAGCCAGCACCATTTGTTGAAAAGGCTATCTTTTTTCCACTGGATGGTTTTAGGTACTTTATCAAAGATCAAGTGACCATAGGAGTGTGGATTCATTTCTGGGTCTTCAATTCTGTTCCATTGATCTACAGGCCTGTCACTGTACCAATACCATGCGGTTTTTAACACTATTGCTCTGTAGTACAGCATGAGGTCCGGGATACTGATTTCCCCCAGAGGTTCTTTTACTCTTGAGAATAGTTTTAGCTATTCTGGGTTTTCTGTTAATCCAGATGAATTTTTGAATTGCTCTTTCTAACTCTATGAAGACTTGAGTTGGGATTTTGATGGGGATTGCATTGAATCTGTGTATTACTTTTGGTAAGATGCTCATTTTTACTATATTAATCCTGCCAATCCATGAGCATGGCAGATTTTTCCATCTTCTGAGGTCTTCTTCAATTTCTTTCTTCAGAGACTTGAAGTTCTTGTCATACAGATCTTTCACTTGTTTGGTTAGAGTCACGTCAAGATACTTTATATGGTTTGTGGCTATCATGAAGGGTATCATTTCTCTTACTTCTTTCTCAGCCTGCTTATCCTTTGAGTATAGGAAGGCTATCTCACACCAGTCAGGATGGCTAAGGTCAAAAACACAGGAGACAGCAGTTGTTGGCGAGGATGTGGAGAAAGAGGAACACTCCTTCACTGCTGGTGGAATTGCAAGCTGGTACAACCACTCTGGAAAGCAGTCTGGAATGGAATACTACTCTGCAATTAAAAACAATGAATTCACGAAATTCCTAGGCAAATGGTCAGATCTTGAAAATATCATCTTTAGTGAGGTAACCCAATCACAAAAGAACACACATGATATGCAGTCACTGATAAGGGGATATTAACACAGAATCTCAGAATACCCTAGACACAATTCATATATCAATAGATTTCTAAGAAGATGGAAGGAGAGACCCCTGGTCCTGGAAAGACTGGATATAGGGGAATATGCCAAGACAGAGAATTGAGAGGGGGTTGAATGGAGAAAAAAGGGGGGGGGGAAGGGGGCTTATTCGACTTTCGGGGAGGGAGGAAACAGGAAAGGGGAAATGATTTGGAATGTAAATTTAAAAAAAAATAAAATTAAATTAAAAAAAAAAAAAGAAATAGAAGTTGTCATTGACAGTCTCCCAACCAAAAAAAGCACAGGACCATATGGTTTCAGTGCAGAATTATATCGGACCTTCAAAGATGACCTAACACCAATACTCTTCAAACTATTCCACAAAATAGAAACAGAAGGAACGCTACCCAACTTGTTCTATGAAGCCACAATTACGCTGATCCAAAACCGCACAAAGATCCATCAAAGAAAGAGAACTTCAGACCAATTTCCCTTATGAATATTGATGCAAAAATACTCAATAAAATTCTTACCAACTAAATCCAAGAACACATCAAAATGATCATTCACCATGATCAAGTAGCCTTCATCCCAGGGATGCAGAGATAGTTTAATATAAGGAAATCCATCAATTTAATCCACTACAGAAACAAACTCAAAGAAAAAAAAAAAACACATGTTCATTTCATTAGATGCTGATAAAGCATTTGACAAAATTCAGCATCCGTTCTTGTTAAAGGTCTTGGAAAGAATAGGAATTCAAGGCCCATACCTAAACACAGAAAAAGCAATATGCAGCAAATCAGTAGCCAACATCAAACTAAATGGAGAGAAACTTGAAGCAATCCCACTAAAATCATGATCTAGACAAGGCTGCCCTCTCTCTCCATATTTATTCAATATAGTACTTGAAGTTCTAGCTAGAGCAATTAGACAAGAAAAGGAGGTCAAAAGGATACAAATTGGAAAGAAAGAAGTCAAATTATCACCATTTGCAAATGATATGATAGTATATTTAAACAACCCAAAAACCTCCAATAGAGAACTCCTACAGCTGATTAAAAACTTCAGCAAGTGGCCAGATATAAAATTAACTCAAGCAAATCAGTAGCCTTCCTATACTCAAAGGATAAACAGGCTGTGGAAGAAATTAGGGAAATGACACCCTTCACAATATACACAAACAATATAAAGTATCTTGGTGTGACTCTAACCAAACAAGTGAAAGATCTGTTTGACAAGAACTTAAAGTCTCTGAAGAATGAAATCATAGAAGACATCAGAAGATGAAAAAAATCTTTCTCACTCATGGATTGGCAGGATTAATATAGTAAAATTGGCCATCTTGCCAAAAGCAATCTACAGATTCCATGCAACCCCCATCAAAATCCCAAGTCAATTTTTCTCTTTTTTTATTTTCTATATTTTTTTATTTACATTCCAAATGATTTCCCCTTTCCCATTTCCTCCCTCCCCGAAAGTCCCATAACACCACTTCCCTCCCCCTGTTCCCCATTCAACCTCCTCTTGCTTCTCTCTCCTGGTATTCCCCTACATCCAGTCTTTCTAGGACCAGGGGTCTCTCCTTCCATCTTCTTGGAAATCTATTGATATGTGAATTGTGTCTTGGGTATTCCGAGATTCAGGATTAATATCCCCTTATCAGTGACTGCATTCTATGTGTGTTCTTTGTGATTGGGTTACCTCACTAAGGATGATATTTTCAAGTTCTGACCATTTGCCTAGGAATTTCGTGAATTCATTGTTTTTAATTGCAGAGTAGTATTCTATTGTGTAAATATACCACATCTTCTGAATCCATTGCTCCGTTGAGGGACATCTGGGTTCTTTCCAGCTTCTGGCTGATATAAATAGGCTGCTATGAACATAGTAGAGCATGTGTCCTTATTTCATGCAGGTAAAGTCTCTGGGTATATGCCCAGGAGTGGTATAGCCGGATCCTCCGGGAGTGTCATGCCCAGTTTTCTGAGGAACTGCCAGACTGCTTTCCAGAGTGGTTGTACCAGCTTGCAATCCCACCAGCAGTGGAGGAATGTTCCTCTTTCTCCACATCCTCGCCAACAACTGCTGTCTCCTGTGTTTTTGATCTTAACCATTCTGACTGGTGTGAGATTGGAATGTCAAGGTTGTTTTGATTTGCATTTCCCTAATGACTAAGGATGATGAACATCTCTTTAGGTGCTTCTCAGTCATTAGATATTCTTCAGGTGAGAACTCTTTGTTTAGCTCTGTACCCCATTTTTTTATAGGGTTACTTGCCTCTCTGGAGTTTAACTTCTTGAGTTCTTTGTATATATTGGATATTAGCCCTCTGTCGGATGTAGGGTTGGTAAAGATCATTTCCCAGTTAGTTTGTTGCTGCTTTGTCTTTTTGACAGTGTTACTTTTTAATTTAATGAGGTCCCATTTTTCAATTCTTGATCTTAGAGCATAAGCCATTGGAGTTCTATTCAGGAAATTCTCCCCTGTGCCCATATGTTCAAGGTTCTTCCCTAGTTTCCTTTCTATTAGTTTCAGTGTGTCTGGTTTTATGTGGAGGTCCTTGATCAACTTGGAATTGAGCTTAGTGCAAGGAGATAAGAATGGGTCAATTTGCATTCTTCTGCATGTTGACCTCCAGTTGAGCCAGCACCATTTGTTGAAAGGCTATCTTTTTCCACCGGATTGTTTTAGCTCCTTTGTAAAAGATCAAGTGACCATAGGAGTGTGGATTCATTTCTGGGTCTTCAATTCTGTTCCATTCATCTACATGCCTGTCACTGTACCAATACCATGCGATTTTTAACACTATTGCTCTGTAGTACAGCTTGAGGTCCGGGTTACTGATTTCCCCCAGAGGTTCTTTTACTCTTGAGAATAGTTTTAGCTATCCTGGGTTTTCTGTTATTCCAGATGAATTTTTGAATTGCTCTTTCTAACTTTATGAAGACTTGAGTAGGGATTTTGATGGGGATTGCATTGATTCTGTATATTGCTTTTGGCAAGATGGTCTTTTTACTATATTAATCCTGCCTATCCATGAGCATGGCAGATTTTTCCTTTTTCTGAAGTCTTCTTCAATTTCTTTCTTCAGAGACTTGAAGTTCTTGTCATACAGATCTTTCACCAAACAAAGAATTTTTACCTGAAGAATGTCGATTGACTAAGAAGCACCTAAAGAAATGTTCAACATCCTTAGTCATCAGGTAAATGCAAATCAAAACAACCTTGAGATTTCACCTCACACTACTCAGAATTGCCAAGATCAAAATGTTAGGAAATAGCAGGTGCTGGCGGCGATGTGGAGAAATGGGAAGACTCCTCCACTGCTGGTTGGATTGCAAGCTGATACAACCACTCTGGAAATCAGTGTGGCAGTTCCTCAGAAAACTAGCCATAATACTACTTGAAGACGCTGCTAAACCACTATTGGGCATATACCCAGATGATTCTCTAGCATGTAATAATGGCACATGCTCCACTATGTTCATACCAGCCCTATTTATAATAGATAGAAGCTGGAAAGAAACCAGATTTCCCTCAACAGAGGAATAGATACAGAAAATGTGGTATATTTACACTATGGAATACCACTCAGCTATCAAAAACAATGAATTCATTTTTTTAGGCAATTCTTAGGCAGGTAGGTGGAACTGGAGAATGTCATCCTATATGAGGTGATCTAATCATAAAAGAACACACATAGTATGCACTCACTGATAAGCAGATATTAGCCCAGAAGCTGGAATATCTAAGAAACAATTCACATATCAAATGATGCCTAAGAAGAAGGAAGGAGAGGCCCCTGGTCCTGAAAAGGCTTAGTGCAGTAGTGTAGGGGAATACCAGGATAGGGAAGCAGAAAGCGGTTGATTGGGGAACAGGGGGAAGGAAGAGGTCTTATGGGACTTTCGGGGAGGAGGTATCCAGGAAAGGGGAAATCAAATTAAATATAACAAATATATCTAATAAAAAGGAAAAAAAGAAAGAAAAAAATCAATGCCTCAGTTCTGTCTACAGGCACACACACACATACACACACATACACCCATGTGCACACACAATGATATTCTCAAGAATAATTAAATATAACTAACAAATATAAAAGCTTACTTAGTGTGTTGATAGTAAAATTCTTTCTTCTATAGATTGGTCTACAGTTATAATTCAATCCTTAAATAATTTTTCTTAATCTTTCTTACTGGAAACTAACAATTCTTGTCTTAAGAATTTTGCATGACATACAACTGAGAGCAATTTCCCTAATAGGAAAATAATTTGATACTGCTATCATTCACTTCTTTTGACATACTGAAGGAAGATTCAATTTCCTTAACACAGCTTGTTAAAACTACTGCCCATTCTTAGTTAATTTATCTTGATTGGCATGGTCAGCCACTGCTTGACTGACTTTCCTACTTGCTTCAGCAGTTAAACTAAAGAGGAAGTGGTTGGGTCCTATGTTTACTAAATGATAACTTTTTACTGATAACATCACATTTATATTATTGTCTTATTATTATATTGTTATTTAGACCTGTGAGGGGGGAAAAAAGGAAAGAAAAGAAAAACTGATCGCAATTTTGTGTTTGAAGCAATCATTAGTTAGACTAATCTATTTCAACATTACCATTTGTTATGTCTCTGTTTCCTAGGAGTTGAAATGGAAATGGAAAGCACTATGGGTATTCATGGTTTGTGTCATGGTCAACCAGTTTTATTTTTTCTTTTAGCATGAATGTAGATTCCAGTAAATTTTTATTTCATCACATTTCTGATCTCAACCTAAAAAATCAATCTCTATCGACCACAATTATCAACTACCAACTACAATAATATAGAGTATCATTTTTATAGTTATATGGATCCAAAAAACCCTAGTACATAATTGAAATTATATATATATATAAAATCTCTCCAAAAGGTATGTCCAATTCTGCTTCCATTTCTAACTTGGTCAATTTCCAGACCTGTTTCTTTACCTGTCATGGATGTTAGTAACATAATCTTCATAATTATATCCTGATGTTTGTGTTGTAGAAATTTTAAACCAAACACCTCAATGATGGCGAGCTAAACAACAAACAAATATAAAACCTGGTATATAAAAAAGGGGGCAATTAACACTAAATGGGTATGCCTTGATCTCATGTGTCTAACCTGTAAACTAAGGCATCTCCTTTGGCATCTGTTTCTGTGGGGCTGCCATTTTTATTAAGTGGTAAAGGGATATCAAGGTACAAAGATAGAATGACGTTTTGATGTGTTTGAAAAAGGTGCACAGAACTCCAGTTCTGTTTCCTTAGACATATATATGTATATATATATATATATATATATATATATATACATATATATATGCCCTTAATTCTAAAGGAACTTGAGAAATGCGGGTACCCCAAATCAAAGCATCTGTGTCATAATATTAAAAATAATTAATTTGTCTTTTCTAAAATATATTCATTCTTCTGTAGCTCTAATTACTTTAAAGTCATGGCCATGGACTCAGTAATAAATCTTAAATCATGTAAGTCATGTAGAGCCTAGGAAAGTTCTTTCAGCTCTGCAATCTGTGGATGTTCCCTTTTGCTTTCTTCCATGGTTGTTTTGTATTTTTCTTCTGCATCACTTAGAAGCTACTGTTCTGTACAAGATAATAAACATTTCTTACACAATTATTTCTTGTTTCACAAATCAATTTCACAGTTTAAAAGTCAAATAACTTTGTTAAGGACTATATAGTGCTTCCTCAGTATGCATTTTCTAGTTTTAGCAGTGAGATCTTAACATTCAAGAATTGGTCATTAACATTCTCCTAATTGGCTCCTCATTATATGAGTCCTATTTATATGGGCCTACATTTCCTAGGGACTAAAATTAAATCCCCATTAGAGCATTCAATGCCTCTAATAATAAAATCTATGACCTCCCACAGCTCTTTTCTTGGTTTTGTCCCTCAAGTTTCTACATATAGGCTGCTATTTCCAATCCTTGAATAAAACATGCAATTTAAGGTTTAGATTCTACCCTCCCTCTGCCAAAAATATCTTTTTCCTTCACTCCCCTTTTATTTTCTTTCTCTGGTTTCTTGATGTAGCTATCCTCTAAGGTACAACTCAAATGTCACATCCTTTGGAAATCTCTCCATCATACCCCTAAACTCAATTAATTAAATACTTTTATCCTTTTTTTTCCCCACAAGAGATGTTTATAGGGTTTTTTTTCCTTGCATTCATCAGTAGGCATGTGTATTATAGTTATTTGGTTATGTTGCTCTCTCTTGAACCAGAATAGACTCTGAGCTCCTTGATAAGCAGTTATAGCATCTTTTACATCTTTTTATTTCCATTGTGTGCACACAAATCCATACCCATGGGACTGAATTTCTGTAGACAAAAACCTGCTTATCAATGTTCTATAGAAAATGAAACAAAGCCTTTATGTGTTTCTTTTTGATTCTTAGAAAAGTGAAATTAGAGACAATTCTTAAGGGGCTAGAGAGATGGCTCAGCAGTTAAGAGTGCACATTAGTGTCACAAAAGACCTGTTTTTAGTTTCCATCATTCCTGGAGGTTTACAACAACCTCTATCTCCATCTCTAGGGGATACAATGCCTTTAGGCTCTGTAGTAACTTGCACATTAATACACATATGTGCACAAAGGTAAACATATACACATAATTCAAAAATTAAAGAGTGATCTTCAAAAACAAGTAATTCTCAGGAAATATTCAGAACACATTTTAAACAAATAAAAGACTATAACAGAAAGATGAAAAAAATCATTTACATTCAATGTAAGTGCATTCATCAGCACAACACTGATAACTTTCATAAGTGGAGATGCTTGTATATTAAACTGATGTGGCATCCCTCAATATAATTTAACAACAATTCAGGATGTGCATGTGTATGTGCTATAGTATACAAGAAGAATATATGTAAAGAACATATTTATAAATGTATGAAGAAGGAAGAAAATTCTATCGAAAATATATAGAAAGATATGGTTTGTCATTAAATGGCTTATATATGGACGAGAGGGAAGGTAGTTTATTAGTGACTTACAAGTAATTTATAAGTTATGGTAGATGATAGAACTAGAGGTTCTATTTCATAGAAAGTTTGCCATTTGTTTTTCTCAAACCTACGCATCCTTTACATAAGAAACAAACTTAGCAAATCTCTTCCTTAGTCGAAGACTACACCTCAGGACCAAGTTGTGTCAGCTGTTCAGAACATGAGATATTCTACTTCTGAGATGTGCTGTCTCACGCTTGTGGTGTGTGTCTTGAAGAGACACTTGTCTTTTGAGGGTCAGAACCTTGATTCTTTTTATTTTTAATTAATTTATTTTTTTACATTCCATATTTTATTCCCTCATCCCTGTCCACCCTCTGACTGTTCCACATTTCATACCACCTCCCCACTCCCTGTCTCCTCATGGATGTCCCTATCCACCACACCACCTGACCTCTAAACTCCCTGGTAGTTCTCTACTGTATGTGTGTTGTGGGCCTCATATCAGCTGGTGTATGCTGCCTATTTGGTGGTCCAGTTTTTGCGGGATTTCTTATGTCCAGATTAATTGAGACTGCTGGTTCCCCTACAGGGTAGCCCTTCTCCTCAGCTTCTTTCAGCTTTCCCTAGTTCAACAAAGAACCTTGATTCTTATACTGAATTTCTGCCTTAGTCACTCTCTTTGGCACTGTAGCTTTTTACCATTGTTGCAGCGTTACCTAGAACTTAATCTATTCTTTGAAAATATGATATCCTTGACAACTACTGAAACACTGGAATGTGGGCACTGGAGACCTTCTTATGCTAATACCTTTACAGTATATTTCTGTAGGAAGCTTGCTCTGTCAAACCTGATTTTGCTTCTATCCATGCTTGTGTTATAAATGACTGTTTCAATGCTAGACAACTTGGCAACATTAGAAAAGCAGAATTTCTTTGTTCATTGAACATTGAATTGATTGGATCTCCCTGCCAATTTCTTAATGGTTTAATACCATACCCCATCTCTCTCTCTCTCTCCCTGTCTCTCTCTCTGTCTCTGTCTCTCTCTCTCTCTCTCTCTGTCTCTCTCTCTGTCTCTCTCTCTCTCTGTCTCTCTCTCTCTCTCTCTCTGTCTCTCTCTCTGTCTCTCTCTCTGTCTCTGTCTCTCTCTCTGTCTCTCTCTCTCTCTCTCTCTCTCTCTGTCTCTCTCTCTGTCTCTCTCTCTCTCTCTCTCTCTGTCTCTCTCTCTGTCTCTCTCTCTCTCTCTCTCTCTCTCTCTCTGTCTCTCTCTCTCTGTCTCTCTCTCTGTCTCTCTCTCTCTCTGTCTCTCTCTCTCTCTCTCTCTCTGTCTCTCTCTCTGTCTCTCTCTGTCTCTGTCTCTCTCTCTGTCTCTCTCTCTCTCTCTCTCTCTCTCTCTGTCTCTCTCTCTGTCTCTCTCTCTCTCTCTCTCTCTGTCTCTCTCTCTGTCTCTCTCTCTCTCTCTCTCTGTCTCTCTCTCTGTCTCTCTCTCTCTCTCTCTCTCTCTCTCTCTCTCTGTCTCTCTCTCTGTCTCTCTCTCTGTCTCTCTCTCTGTCTCTCTCTCTGTCTCTCTCTCTCTCTCTCTCTGTCTCTCTCTCTGTCTCTCTCTCTCTCTCTCTCTCTCTCTGTCTCTCTCTCTGTCTCTCTCTCTGTCTCTCTCTCTCTCTCTGTCTCTCTCTCTGTCTCTCTCTCTCTCTCTCTCTGTCTCTCTCTCTGTCTCTCTCTCTCTCTCTCTCTCTCTCTGTCTCTCTCTCTGTCTCTCTCTCTCTCTCTCTCTGTCTCTCTCTCTGTCTCTCTCTCTCTCTCTCTCTCTCTCTCTCTGTCTCTCTCTCTGTCTCTCTCTCTCTCTGTCTCTCTCTCTCTCTCTCTCTCTCTCTCTCTCTCTCTCTCTCTCTCTCTCTCTCTCTCTCTCATTGTTTTCCAGTGAAGAGAACCTTAGCTAATTTGGTCCTACTTACCATTGTGATTTCTGTGAGTAGCAACTGAAGCCCTGTCCTCAAGGTGACATAAATTATTTTTTAAATCTTTCTAGGACAGTGGCCTATGCTTTTTGTGGGCTCACTGCCACCTGACCTTTCGTGAGCCCCAACACAATGCATGCAGAGATTTTCTCCAGCTGTGCTGTTTTCATGCAGTAGCAAATTTGCTCAAGTGTTCAGTCAGTTGTCATGTATTGTTAAAGTTGTAGTAACTTTGCTTTCTCCTTTGCATCTCTCCTTCACAAATTCAAGTAATGGTGGTGCTTATCTCATATGCGCAAGGAAAAAGAGCCCCAGACTAAATCATGGCCAAATCAATTAAGCAAACAATTAACCAAAGCAAGCTTTTATTTATTATTTTTTATTTCACGGACATGGGCTCTCTCTTCTGAGAGGTGGGGCTCAGGAGATCAGCATTGGCTAAGTGTGAGATCAGGGTTTATAATTCAGGGTTAGGGGGCCCACAAATGGGGAATTTTGTAGGCAAATAGGTAGGGTCACAGAAGCAAAACATAAGCAGAGCAAGTAAGTCCCTAAATAAATGCTAGTTGGAAGTTGGTTATAGCAAGATAGCCTTAACAAGGGAGTCAAAACAAGTCATTATAACCTTTTGAAACAAAAGGACAGTTCCTGTTTCCTAAAACAGTACCATTTTGTAGTTAAGGCTATAAGTGGGGCATCGCTCAATACTTGAGAACCAGAGATTTAATTATAAACAGGACTGAAACTAGTTTGTGTTTACTATGTGATGAATTCCAAGTCTAAGATGGGGGCAGACTGGTTTATCAGTAGACAACTTTGAAAAAGAAAATGCCACAATTTGAGAGTAGCTAATCTAATTTTTTTACAGGGAATTTCAATACAAATCTAAAAGTTCGTTTTGCTCCAGTCACTCAACCATCTTCCCCCTCTAAGTCCAAGATTATTAATCTATAAAACAAAGATGATATTATCTTTATTTAGCTGTGAGAATTTATAAAACAAGTCAAAGGCTTATAATACTTGGCATGTCTCAAAGTTTTCACAAACTTTACTATAAATCTTTAGATATTAACTAAATAAATAATGAAGAGAAATTGAATCATTAGACTGGAAAACAAATTCGAGGTAACTTTTGCCTAGAGAATATAAACTTAATGATGAGATTAATCTGATTTCTTAAACTGCACAAAAGTACCTTACTTAATACTTGAGGAATGAAGAAGCATTATCAATAATCATTGCATGAATTGATTATTTCTGTTAGCTAGATATTTAAAAATAAAAGCATAGTTATATCACTAAATATGGAGAATGTTCCAGAAGTAGGAAACACTCTAATGGCCACCAATAAAAGAGCATCAATTATACAAACCCCACCCACATCTGTATGATTTGTGTAACTTTCTGTGCTGCTATTACTATTCTCAATGTGGACACCTAGCTGAAAGTTTAATGACCTAAAAGCCCAGGTGAAATGAAAAAAAGTTAACATGCTAATAATATCTGCAGGCAAGTAGGATCCAGAAAGTTCCTGATAAGAAGTGAATACATCAGCCTACATTGGTATTTGCTATTTTAAGACTACAGGGGAACAGAGCTATATATGGAATCTTCCACCTCAAAAGTTCTCTTTTCTGCCCCTGCACCAGTGCACACAGTCTTCACTCCATGGAAAGAGTGATAAATTCATTGATCTGATTAAAGGACAATCTAGTATTATGTCTCAGTCTCCCCAACTTTGGGCAACACTTTCTCTCTCTCCCTTACCCATTTCCTTTCCTCTTTCTCTTTATTTAGACACATCCTATCGGATCCATATCATGGCTACTTGATCTTCGGGCTTTTTAGGGACTTAGCATCTGAACTCCAGTCATAATCTGAAACCTCTGGGATTTTGCAGCCTTTGCCTACTTAAGCAGTGCAAGTCTCATTGTGGGGCTTTATTGGTGTGCCATGTACATTCAGCTTGGATCCTTTTCCTCATCTGCCTATGGCTCTCATCCATTCATCTATCTGTTTATAGTAGATACAGATATCTACTCACCTCCAAACCAGAAGCCTTTTGCCATATACTATAAAAGCATTTCCAACATCCACATACCAAGGTAAGGACCCAATTCAATCTACAGTGACTCTAGAGGGATATCATCCAACTAGATACCGAGGGGACTCTGTTTCAGCCTTCAACTTTTAACCCTGGTGGGGTTCTTCTAACACCTTGCCTTTGACTTTGCCTACTGGGCCACTAGAATTAGGGACACCTGTTACAGTTCTCTTTTCTTCCATTTTCAGCACTTTGTAGTTCTCAGTGAGGACTCTCAGAAATGACTCTCACCCTTACATAGCCCAAAATGTTTGGGGTCCAAGATCTCCATTCGTGCATTTCTTTGGACTGCCTTAAAACAAACCTGAATGTGTTAGCTCACCTGTTGACTGGAGTCTGAACCCAAAACAAATTACACAATACTTTTGACTTTTAATGTCTTAAGGACTCAGTTTCATGACATAAAATGGTTAAAAGTCTGAAGCTTCTCACCTCCAAGTTCCTTTTCTATCTTCCCTTTAGCACTTCCCTGTATTCCTTCATTTCTATGTAACAGGTTTTATCAACTCAAACTTCCAATGCACTAAACTCTGTCTCAAATGCGAATTTCATTTATGAATGTTGTTCTGTTTCTGACAAATTGTCCTGTGCTGTTTAAGTTCACTGAGCAGCTGGCTCTAAAGATGGTATTTGGCCCTCCCATTCCAGTCTCAAGCATGCTTTACCACAAATGTCCTACAAACCTCTGTCCCTGGGAAGGATGTTCCTCTGACTCTGTGAGAGGGTAAAGGAGAACAAAAGAGTCAAAGAAGTGAAGACATTGCACCCTTAAGAATTACTAATCGGTAAATAATTTCTGACATAAATGAATTGGGCTGACAATATTCTGCAGAGAGATTAAAGAAGAAACCCTTAAACTGAGAACAAATATACCATGATGCCTTTAGAAGCATCTTTATCTCCTTCTCCTTCCCTTGTCTCTTCTGTACCTCTAAAAGAGATCTCAAGTTGTAACCTCAGGATTTTCTACCCATGCCCTAGTTCATGAATAATGACTGGAGGCATATTTATGTGCAACACTTAGGCCTATGTTGTAAGCTTGGGTTTGTGTACTGACTAGCTCGTAACTTATATATACTGTTAAACTGTTCTATATCTGCCAGATGCTTAGTTATCTAGCCTCAGTTTCATGCTACCAGACTTCCTCAGAGTTCAGGGCGTATATCCTGCCTCTATCTCTCAGAGTTCCAGTCTCTCTACCAGAGCATCCATCTTCTACGTTTTGCCTTTTGCTAACAGGCCATCAGATTTTTATTGGCATATGATGCTTCTAGACAGTGCACAAGAAATTATCCCAACATTGTGCTATCATTCTAGATGCTGTAACAGCCACCTATGGACTCAGTTTCCTTGAGCAGAGTCAATGAAATACTTTCCCTTTGTTTCTTTATTTTGCTGTCTTGGCTTACCTGCCTAGGCCATAGGTACCCTCTCTTCTTGTATCCATGCTTACCTAAGAGGTGTCTTTTTTTATAGAAAAGTATATTCTACATTTTATCTGTGAGATGTTTGTATCCCACAGGTACTTATACCCCTATGGCAGATTGGCTCACTTCACCATGAAACCGAGTTCAACCAAAATGGAGGCATCTATAAACCAAGTCTGTTTCACTGAACTCTCATGTAACTACTACACTTATTTAAAAAAAAGTTAGATTAAGAAGGTAACATCTAACTTTAAAGATGTTTATTTTGTGTAGTGTGTGTGTGTGTGTGTGTGTGTGTGAATTTTGACGTAGTTTATATGATGTAGTTACATATTTCTAAGGAGGATTTTGATCTTGTTTCTATCCAGTATTTCCTCACTGTGAAGTTTTGGAATGGTACTGTATGCCCTGTAATGTTGGAGGTATGTGATCTGCCTTTTTTACTTTGATTTTATAATTTGATAATAATTACAGTTAAGAGGTTGCAGGAATCACAGAAGAGATTTTGGACTTTTAACATTGTTGAGACTGTTATAGACTATGGGATTTTTGAAGTTTAACTAAATGTATTTTGTATTATGCTATGAGTAGGTATGGCCCCTATAGACTCATGTGTTTGAACAAGCCTAAGGAGGCCAAGGAGTAAATTGTGGTGGTTTGAATATGTTTGGCCCAGGGAGTGGTACTATTAGAAGGCAAGGCCTTTTGGAGTAGATATGATTTTGTTGAAAGAACTGTGTCACTGTGGGGGTAGATTTCAGGCCATCCTTGCTGAATAGGAGACAGTCTTCTGTTTGCCTTCAGAACAAGATGTAGAAGTCCCAGCTCCTCCAGTGACATATCTGCTTGGATGCTGTCATGCTTTCTGCTTTGATGACAATGGACTGAACCTCTGAACCTACAGGAACATGTTGTCCTCTAAGAGGCTCCACACAACAGCTGAGTCAGACAGATACAGACACCCACAGCAAACAGTGGATGGAGCTTGGGACTTTATGGAAGAATAGAAAAGATTGTATGTCCTGAAGGGGAAAGGAACACCACAGAAAGACCAACAGAGTCAAATAACTTGTACCTTTGGGGCTCTCAGGGTCTGAACCACCAACCAAAGAACATATATGAACTGGACACTCTCACATATAGCAGATGTGCAGCTTGATCTTAATGTGGGTCCTTAGCAACTGGAACAGGAGCTATCCCAGAAGCTGCTGCCTGTGCATGGGGTATGTTCTAGCTAGGCTGCCTTGTCTGGCCTTAATAGGAAAGGAAGCACCTAACCTTGCAAAGACTTGAAGTGCCAGGGTTGGGGGGGAAACCCAAGGGAACTCCCACCCTCCCAGAGGAGAAGGGGAGAGGGGAGGGGGCAAGGACTGTGGGAGGGAGTGTCCAGGAGAGAGGCATTGATCAGGATGCAAAATGAACAAGCAAAAAAATTAAATAAAAATTTTACATTATATATATGTACATACATTTAATAATTTTTAAGGATTTATTTTTACCACTACAATTGCTTTAAAAACAAACAAATGAATACGTGGGTTTTTCAAGAATTTTACTTTAGTCAGACTTTCCTTGTAAAAATAATTAAAATGATTCCAAACTAGTTAGTACCTATTTTTTAGAACACAGGGTTTTTGTCTTATCTTCTTAAATACCCACAATCTTTATATCCTCAGCTGTGCTGGCCTAAATGTCACAGTAAAAGTTGTTAGCTTTTAATACTTCTTCACAAAAGAGAAGGCCATTTCAACCATTTTTAAATTTTAAAAAAAGTTTTTTAAAAAGATAACAAAGGTAAAATCTATGTGAGTTATAAAAAGCAGGTATACATACTGGATAAAGATTTCTTAGTGCAGCTGCTTCTGGGTCACTACACCCCTATCAGTAAATCCTTACATTCTTTGTAAGTACACCCAGTGAACTCATTGTTTCTGCAGGTTTAACCTGATTAAACTTGTGTTAGTAACTGGGACCTTATGAGAAAGGTAAAGACATTTCTTAGTCTCCCCCCTTTTTGAAGGAGAAAATTCTCACAGCAGAGAGTAAATTCATTTAGTAGTTCTACTATGTTTCATGATATTAAAAAGTAAGAAACAATGTTTTTAGAATTTAAAGATAAAAATTGTTTTAGTAAATAAAAATCTATATACAGTGGTTACGATAAATAGATGATTCCAGAATGGAAAACAAAGTAGAAAGCTTATTCAAGTTATACAGGTCTGAGTTAGTTATTTAAGGCATCTATAAGATATAGTGATGGTGTGTATGGTACTAAAGTTTCTAAGGTCAAATATCAACAACAGCAAGAACTGTCTAAAGTATATGTCTAATAAAAGTTTGCCTAAAAGTATTTTGTTACTGAAATGTTATGCAGCAGTTTCATATTGTAATAAATATTTAATTTCACTTCCCAGATAAAAGACATAAAACTTTTTATATTTGTATTAAGCTTTTAAAGCATTACAGCCAGGCAAATTTCTACCCTCTAAGCTATTTTGCCTACTTCCCTATCAATATTCCTTAGATATAATTTGCTATGTTCTGTCTGGGCCACTCTTACTACAATTGGCCAACCCTCATGGCCGTGCTTTCTTTCTTTCTTTATTTATTTTTGTTTCATTTTTTTAAATTTTTATTTACATTCAAAATCTTTTCGCCTTTCCCATTTCCTCCCTCCCCGAAAGTCCCATAAGCCCCCTTCCCTCCCTCTTTTCCCCATTCAACCCCCTCTCACTTCTCTGTTTCCGCATTCCCCTACATCAAGTCTTTCCAGGACCAGGGGTCTCTCCTTCCGTCTTCTTGGAAATCTATTGATATGCATATTGTGTCTATGGTATTCCGAGATTCTGGGTTAATGTACCCTTATCAGTGACTGCACACCATGTGTGTTCTTTTGTGATTAGGTTACATCACTAAGGATGATATTTTCAAGTTCTGACCATTTGCCTAGGAATTTTGTGAATTCATTGTTTTTAATTGCAGAGTAGTATTCTATTGTGTAAATATACCACATCTTCTGAATCCATTCCTCCGTTGAGGGACATCTGGGTTCTTTCCAGCTTCTGGCTATTATAAATAAGGCTGCTATGAACATAGTGGAGCATGTGTCCTTACTGAATGCAGGTAAAGCCTCTGGGTATATGCCCAGGAGTTGTATAGCAGGATCCTCCGGGAGTGTCATACCCAGTTTTCTGAGGAACCACCAGACTGCTTTCCAGAGTGGTTGTACCAGCTTGGAATCCCACCAGAAGTGGAAGAGTGCTCCTCTTTCTCCACATCCTCGCCAACAACTGCTGTCTCCTGTGTTTTTGATCTTAGCCATTCTGACTGGTGTGAGATGGAATCTCAGGGTTGTTTTGATTTGCATTTCCCTAATGACTAAGGATGATGAACATCTCTTTAGGTGCTTCTCAGCCATTAGATATTCTTCAGGTGAGAACTCTTTGTTTAGCTCTGTACCCCATTTTTTTAATAGGGTTACTTGTCTCTCTGGAGTTTAACTTCTTGAGTTCTTTGTATATATTGGAAATTAGCCCTCTGTCGGTTGTAGGGTTGGTAAAGATCATTTCCCAGTTAGTTGGTTGCTGCTTTGTCTTTTTGACAGTGTCTTTTGCCTTGCAAAAACTTTGTAATTTAATGAGGTCCCGTTTGTCAATTCTTGATCTTAGAACATAAGCTATTGGAGTTCTATTCAGGAAATTCTCCCCTGTGCCCATATGTTCAAGGTTCTTCCCTAGTTTCCTTTCTATTAGTTTCAGTGTGTCTGGTTTTATGTGGAGGTCCTTGATCCACTTGGAATTGAGCATAGTGCAAGGAGATAAGAATGGGTCAATTTGCATTCTTCTGCATGTTGACCTCCAGTTGAGCCAGCACCATTTGTTGAAAAGGCTATCTTTTTTCCCCTGGATGGTTTTAGCTCCTTTGTCAAAGATCAAGTGACCATAGGAGTGTGGTTTCATTTCTGGGTCTTCAATTCTGTTCCATTGATCTACATGCCTGTCACTGTACCAATACCTTTCAGTATTTAACACTATTGCTCTGTAGTACAGCTTGAGGTCCAGGATACTGATTCCCCCAGAGGTTCTTTTACTCTTGAGAATAGTTTTAGCTATCCTGGATTTTCTGTTATTCCAGATGAGTTTTTGAATGGCTCTTTCTAACTCTATGAAGAATTGAGTTGGGATTTTGATGGGGATTGCATTGAATCTGTATATTACTTTTAGTAAGATGCTCATTTTTACTATATTAAACCTGCCAATCCATGAGCATGGCAGATTTTTCCATCTTCTGAGGTCTTCTTCAATTTCTTTCTTCAGAGACTTGAAGTTCTTGTCATACAGATCTTTTACTTGTTTGGTTAGAATCACACCAAGATACTTTATATGGTTTGGGGCTATCGTGAAGGGTATCATTTCTCTTACTTCTTTCTCAGCCTGCTTATCCTTTGAATATAGGAAGGCTACTAACTTGCTTCAGTTGATTTTATATCCGGCCACTTTGCTGCAGTTGTTTATCAGCTGTAGGAGTTCTCTGGTGGAGTTATTTGGGTCGCTTAATGTTCTATCATAACGTCTGCAAATAGTGATAGTTTGACTTCTTCCTTTCCAATTTGTATCCCTTTGACCTCTTTTTGTTATCTAATTGCTCTAGCTAGAACTTCAAGTACTATATTGAAAATATATGGAGAGAGAGGGCAGCCTTGTCTAGTCCATGATTTTAGTGGGATTGCTTCAAGTTTCTCTCCATGTAGATTGATGTTGGCTACCGGTTTGCTGTAAATTGCCTTTACTATGTTTAGCTATGAGCCTCGAATTCCTGATCGTTCCAAGACCTTTAGCATGAAAGGATGCTGAATTTTGTCAAATGCTTTCTCAGCATCTAATGAGATGACCATGTGGTTTTTTTCTTTGAGATTGTTTATATAGTGGATTCCATTGATGGATTTCCTTATATTGAACCATCCCTGCATCCCTGGGATGAAGCCTACTTGATCGTGGTGAATGATCATTTTGATGTGTTCTTGGATTCGTTTGGCAAGAATTTTATTGAGTATTTTTGCATCGATATTCATAAGAGAGATTGGCCTGAGATTCTCGTTCTTTTTTGGATCTTTGTGTGCTTTTGGTATTAGCGTAATTGTGGCTTCATAGAACGTGTTGGGTAGTGTTCCTTCTGTTTCTATTTTGTGGAATAGTTTGACGAGTATTGGTGTTAGGTCTTCTTTGAAGGTCTGATAGAATTCTGCACTAAAACCATCTGGACCTCTGCTTTTTTGGTTGGAAGACTTCCAATGACGACTTCTATTTCTTCAGGGGTTATAGGATTCTTAGATGGTCTATTGTATCCTGATTTAAGTTTGCTATTTGTTATCTGCCAAGGAAATTGTCCATTTCCTCAAGATTTTCTAGTTGTGTTGATCACAGGCTTTTGTAGTAGGATCTGATGATTTTTTGAATTTCCTCAATTTCTGTTGTTATCTCTCCCTTTTCGTTTCCGATATTATTTATTTGGATACTATCTCTGTGTCCTCTGGCTAGTCTGGCTAAGGGCTTATATATCTTGTTGATTTTCTCAAAGAAGCAACTCCTCGTTTTGTTGATTCTCTGTATGCTTTTTTTTGTTTCTATTTGATTGATTTCAGCCCTGAATTTGATGATTTCCTGCCTTCTACTCCTCTTGGGTGTATTTGCTTCTTTTTGTTCCAGGGCTTTCAGGTGTGCCATTAAGCTAGTAGTGTATGCTGTCTCTCCCATTTCTTTTTGGCGGCACTCAGGGCTATGAATTTTCCTCTTAGCACTGCTTTCATTGTGTCCCATAAAGTAGGGTATGTTGTGCCTTCATTTTCATTAACTTTCAAAAAGTCTTTGATTTCTTTCTTTATTTCCATCTTGACCAAGTTATCACTGAGTAGAGCATTGTTCAGCCTCCATGTGTATGTGGGTTTTCTGTTGTTTTTGTTGCCATTGAAGACCACCCTTATTCCATAGTGATATGAAAGGAGGCATAGGATTAGTTCTATCTTCTTATATCTGTTGAGGTCTGATTTGTGACCAATTATATGGTCAATTTTGGAGAAGGTACCATGAGGTGCTGAGAAGAAGGTATATTCTTTTGCTCTAGGATGAAATATTCTGTATATATCTGTTAGTTCCATTTGGTCCAAGGCTTCAATTAGATTCACTGTGTCCCTCTTTTGTTTCTGCTTTCCTGAATGATCCATTTCAGATAGCGGGGTGCTGAAGTCACCCACTATTATTGTGTGAGGTGCGATGTGTGCTTTGAGCTTTAGTAAAGTTTCTTTTAAGAATGAGGGTTCCCTTGCATTTGTAGCATAGATATTCAGAATTGAGAGTTCTTCTTGGTGGATTTTCCCCTTGATCAGTATGTAGTATCCCTCTGTGTTTTTTTTTTTTGATGACTTTAGGTTGAAATCAATTTTATCTGATATTAGGATGGCTACTCCGGCTCGTTTCCTGGGACCATTTGCTTGTAAAATTGTTTTCCAGACTTTTACTCTGCGGTAGTGTTTGTCTTTGACACTGAGGTGTGTTTCCTGCACGCAGCACAATATTGGGTCCTGTTTACGTATCCAGTCTGTTAGTCTGTGTCTTTTTATTGGGGAATTGAGACCATTGATATTAAGAGAGATTAAGGAATAGTGATTATTGCCACCTGCCATTCTTGATGCTATCTTTATGTTTGAGTGGTTATCTACTTTTGGGTTTGATGCAAGAAGGTTACTATCTCATTTTTTCCAGGGTGTTGTTTCTCTCCTTGTATTGGTGATTTCCACCTATTATCCTTTGCAGGGCTGGGTTTGTGAAAAGTTATTGTGAAAATTTGGTTTTATCATGGAATATCTTGGTTTCTCCATCTATGATGATTGAGAGTTTTGCTGGGTATAGTAGTCTAGGCTGGCATTTGTGCTCTCTTAGTGTCTGCATGAGATCTGTCCAGGATCTTCTGGCTTTCATAGTCTCTGGTGAGAAGTCTGATGTGATTCGTCATGATTCAACTAACCCAGGGCATCGTCTTCTTTCTCTTCCTTCTCTCTCTCTTCCTTGTGTGGTCCTACCTCAGACCCCAAGCCCAGGAACTGAAACTGCTTACTTCTCTTCTGCCCAGAAAAGAAGTCTGAAGATATCTTTATTCAACAAATAGTTTTAAATTAAGGAGCAAGGTCACATAAAAATCACTGGAGGTTTGTGCTGATCTCCTTGTCCCAGAAACAACTGGATTTTGAGGGCCAGTATGAGCATTATAATACATAGTAAAATACCAAAGCTCAAAAGTTTAATGACCTGACTAGTGTAACTTCTCTGGGTGTTTAATAATCATACTTGGAGGCTAGTGTAACTTAGTCAGAAGGATTAAAGAGAGAATGTTCCCTGTCCCCAATCCCCTCCAAGATCAATTGAGTTCCCACTGTATTATAGGCCATTTTTAGATAAATTCTGAATTTATCCTGATCTTCCTCAGAAGCCCAAGTGACTTTTTGAGGGCTCATCTTCAAGTGATCTTGAAAGTACAAAAGCAATATATTAATTTTTGGTATCTTCCTTGTCTTACACACTCAGCCGAAAAGTATATCCAAGATTGAAATAATCAGTACATTACTATAACAAAGTTCAGTTACCAGATATTCTACTTAAACATATAAAATAGTATTTGGACAATTCTTTCTCATTAATGAATATTTTCCTGATATATACCTTACCCAGATAGTAGACAAAACCATAGCTTATGGTGTCTGCAGTGTCTGTCCACAATTGAATGAAAAACAGAAATATCTTCTTAAATTTTGAGACCAATTTTAAAGTGATATTTACCAACTGTGCAACACTAGATCTTTCTGGAAGAGCACTTCTCAGTTTTCATGGACTCTATTGCACCCTAACCACCCATGTTTCCTGATTAAAGGGGGCTGCCAGATACTCGATCACTAAATCATAGGTTTGGAAAATTAATCAGGATTCCCAAGTGATATCTTTCAGATGTTTCTTAGCAATCCTATAAAAGTACCCTATAGGATTCTATTTCTCTCTTAAATTGTCAATTAAATGGTGACTTTAACCGACTTATTTTACAAAGCTTGCAGGTATTTTTCCATAGAATTTCTTTCTTTCTTTTTTTTTTTGATTTTTCGAGACAGAGTTTCTCTGTGTAGCCCTGGCTGTCCTGGAACTCATTCTGTAGACCAGACTGGCCTCGAACTCCGAAATCCACCTGCCTCTGTCTCCCAAGTGCTGGGATTAAAGGCGTGCGCCACCACTGCCCGGCTGCAGGTATTTGTCCATATTCAGGAGTCTAATGTATCAAACAAATGATTACAATTGGTGTCTGTAGAACTCTGGTACATGGCACAGGCAGGTGTATGATTATAGTTTACCTTAATAAGCCAAAATTATGTTAATCATGATATTCCATTTTCCTCATTAATTTTGTGTATTAATGTTCTCCACAAGGCTGTAATAGAGGAAACCCAAAGCAAATTTTCGTCTTATGATGGCCTCAAGTTCTTGTAGAAAGACAATGGCCTTACAATAGTAAAGAAATTAGAAAATGTTAACTATCAGTGCCTGAAGGGACTATGCTTAGTGAATCGAACTATGGGCATTTTAACTTCTGCTTTTCATCAGTTGGCTGCTTCAATTTTAGTGGTTCAGCCATCCTTTACAGAGCAGGCATGGGGATCAGAAGCATGGGTTTGCTTTAAATGTAGATTTCAAGTCCCACTCCAGAACTCAAGATCTTCAAGTAGTTTATATGTACATTAAATTTTGAAAATTATTGATCCAAATGATTTCTTTACTCAAGTGGTTATGCTAGCTCATGCCCCAGATATCTTAAGTATTTAGGAAAGAGAGATATGCCTCTTTAGATTTGATTATTAAATATGAGCAAAGTATTAGGGTCTTTTTCTTTCTTTCTTTCAAAAATGTAACATCAAATTAGAACTAATAAACATTTAGAAGAGCTAACATATTATCTCATTTATTATGTAATACACTGTAAAAATAAATTTTATGGCTTAGATATTACAAGGATTTTTCAGCAAGATACTTCTCAACCTATCCTCCTACTGGATCAAATATTGGGTAGATATCATTTTCATCAATGAAAATAAATACAAGATGTGGATAATATGCATTCTTCACTTCCTTAGAGAAAAATTGCTTTCTTCCAACATTCCTTTTTCCTTCTACTGAAGAACTAGAATATAGACATATTACTGAAGTCAGATTGATCTAGTGTCTCCATGAGAAGTGAAAAAGTGGAGCATAATTGAGTTTTTAAACTGTTTCCCCAATAAGTATCCCTTATTAAACTGGATTACATGCATCTTTTGAGAGAGAAATAAATATTCTTTGTCATTTCTTGTGCTAGGAATTTATCTTCCTCCCTACCTTGTGGATCCTCTGCTCTTTCTTTTCCAGCTCCTCCCTCAAAAACAGTACAATATAGAAAATAGGGAGGTGGAGAATATGAATGTGCTTCAGTTCTATAACTACATAACTAAAAGTTTAGAAATGAAAAGAATGGTTTCTATCGCTTCTCGGCCTTTTGGCTAAGATCAAGTGAAAAGAATGGTTTCTGATGATAACATACCATGTATATTCTATTTTTAAATAGCTAATGCAGCCTAATAAATGAGTCATATTTATTTATATTCTGTTTAAACTTTTGAAAGAAATGATATAATTTTCAGTGTCAAAGATTTAAGAATTTTGAATTATGTCTCAACCATGAAAGCATTTGATCTGTAATCTAGAATTGAAGGGTATCTGCATATCCAATGGCTGCTGCCTCTGCCTTCTTCTCCATCTCCTCCTCCTCCTCCTCCTTCTTCCTTGTTCCTTCTTTGCCTTCCTTCCTTCCTTCCTTCCTTCCTTCCTTCCTTCCTTCCTTCCCTCCTTCTTTTCTTCTTGTTCTTCTTGATCTTTTTCTTGTTCTTCTTCTTGTTCTTCTTCTTCTTCTTGTTCTTCTTCTTGTTCTTCTTCTTGTTCTTCTTGTTCTTCTTCTTCTTCTTCTTCTTCTTCTTCTTCTTCTTCTTCTTCTTCTTCTTCTTCTTCTTCTTCTTCTTCTTCTTCTTCTGCTTCTTCTTTTTCTTCTCCTTCTCCTCCTTCTCTTTCTCCTTCTTCTTCTTCTTGGTAATGCTCAAATGGCATGTGTAATGTGTTTTCCTGAGATTTAGAAATATTGACTGTGTGTATAACCTCAATAGCATTGGTTATTCTAAGCTGGATCCCAATCATCTGTCCTCACTTTAGACTTCTAATTTTTTATGTCTATACTCTTTACTACATGTTTGATAATTTTTAAGAAATAAATCATTCAAATACTGTATTTGTATTCTGACAACCTTTAGGCATTGGGACTATATCTTGTCTTGAAGAAAATAATATTCTCAGGATAACTGAGAATATTGCATTCTTAAATATATTTGATATAACAAGTGAATTGTTTTTCCAAATATTTACAATTATTTTACAAAAATTCTGTATTTCCTAAGATTTCCTTTCATGAACTGAGGCACTTAGCATTTTATAAATTTGTAAAAATGATAGTGACTCTCCTGCTTTGTTCTGTCATGGCTCTGACACACAGAAATGTTTTGCTTATTCTTGGAAGCAAAACTTGTTTTCTCTTTTATGAGAGTAATGATTTGATACAAAGATTGTGCCATTAACACTGAAAATACTGGAGTCTATCATACAAGTTTGGTTTATGACTTCTCTATAACACCATTTTTTCTTTTGTTTAATGATATTTTCCCTTAGTTTCTTCCCTTTAATTATTTCAACAGGAGAATATATTATTTTTACATTTTATTCAAAGTTCAGAACACAAAGTTCACTTTATCTTCGCAACCTCATGTACCTGTAATTCTTTTTAAATGCACTAATTAGCAGTGAATTTTAATTAGATTAAAGGAAACTGGAAATTGTGATATTTGTTTCTCATCTTCAGTAATAAGTATGATGTTTTAATACCAGGACAATAATTTGAAACTTTTTATAGAATTTCTCATTAAATAAAAAGAATTCTAAGTGCATTTATATATTTTAAGTATTTAGGGAGAGAAGATAATTCCCTTGAAAGATGTACTTTGAATGGAGAGCTGTTTATCACTTTCTCTACAGAATGTAAACTTTGCCAGTCCAATTCAGTGGATCAGGCTTGGCTAAGATCTTTTAGGTCTAGCTATCATGGAATAATGCTTTGGAAAACCTGATCTAGTGACATACTCTAGAACGTGATGTTGTGTTCTTTCTACTATGTCTTTAGTATCTCTGAACCAATTGATTGGCTCAACTGTATTAATTTGTGGATTTGAATAGCAGAGACATTGTTCTCTGCTCATATACACACATACTTGATTAGTAATTTTACCCAGTAAATTTATCTTTCCCAGAGTTATTATGTTCATATATTAAAACAAACAAAATATCTCCCAGAATATTCCAACATAGTGAGATAAATGAGAACATATGGAAACATAGATGTTCAGTGTTTCCTGACCAGACCATATGACCTAACGAATTAATTGTAAAATGTAACATCCTGATACTATATCAGGAACCCAGAACTAAAGCTCACATAAAAGTAGGCAAGTGGCTCTACATTTTAGTCTTTAAAAATTATCTTCACTATAAATGTAATAGTTAAGGAACATTATTATCGATGCATCTCACAGAAAAATAATTACACGAGCCATGAAGATAACAAATTTGTACAGCTATCATAAAACCAATAGATTGTGTAGTATTGAGGTCAAAGTTCTTTTTCATTTTGCTGTAGAGTAATACATAGCAATTCTACCAAGATACAAAAGAAAAGAAAACAAAGAATGTGGTATTTTATCAGGATGGATCTCATTTCATCATTAGAAACCTTACTTGAGAAAAGGAATTTCACTCTAAAGAAAAGCATTTTTAAAAGTTTTTTGAGAGTCTATAAAACCTTAAACTAAATTCATAATTGGTGAAAACTTTACTGCATTGTATTTAGATTTCTATACATAAATGGTTTTGAAGTACTGAAGAATAGTTTAAGATAAAATAAAAATTGAATATATTTCATAGTAAATATCTTATTTCTTTAGCTCAGTGAGTCATTTTATGTTTACTGAGACAATTATCCTCACCTGCAGACAACTGCATGGTCAGAATCAGGCAATAGTATGATGTAATACTAGAGTTGATTGGCATTGCTGTGATCTTTAGAGATGTGTAGGACAAGATTTGTGAGACACTTCCTGTCCTGATCCTTGGCCTTCATTATCTACAACAGTTCTGGGTCTTCTTTTGTTTTTCAAAATTATGGTAACTTTGAAGGATATAAATATTTTGTAAAAGGTCCCATCCTTGACAGTTTAACGGCTCTAACTTATCAGATCCAGATGACTTGTATCTCATAGTATTACTACAGATGTGCTGTTGTGAGGTTATGGTGTTACAAATGTACCATTTTTGATCCTCTTCATTACTGTTATGGTCAGATGGTTAGGGTGTTCTGTGACTTGTTAGAATTTTATTTCTCCCTTTAAAAACATATTTTCAAACTTTGTTTCTAAGCTTGACCAAACTTTACCCAGTAGGTTTGGCATTAATTTGTGATCATTTCTTAATACTCACATGGAAAATAGCTAAATATTTGTTTAAAGAGTTTCAGAAAAGTTAAAGTTCTGGCTTCCAAATTTATTTGCTCAGTGTTCTGCTTCTCCTTAGGATGCATAGTGCTCCAAGTAATGGCATACACACATTCAGATATAAAATATGGGTACCATGAGCAGTAAAGTTTAAGTTCATTAATGAGATGAATTCCGGAGAAATAAGACCTTAGGAGGGACGACTGAGCAAGGAAACCATGTCTGCAATAAACAATTCATGAGTGAAGAGTGAGAGGTGTGAAAATAAATTGGGAGAACCTACTGAAAATGCATGAGCTCTCATGATAATGAGGAGTCACAGGTTGTCCCTGAAAAACAGGAGTCAGAACATATTGGGTGGAATCTGGGTCAGGGAAAGTGTCCTATGGAGGCAGTGAAAACAGACAAGAGGTAGATCTTCGTGACTCTGATATGGAAATGTTAGGTGCAAATGGTGATAGCTTGGACTCATTTATCATTTTTTTCCTCACATAAAGAGAGGTATAATTTTTGCTAGGAGAGTACCAGTAACTCCTCCTTTTTCTTCATCTTAACCATGTTTTTTACAGCTTTAGGGCAAATATAAGCCAAGGGCTTTGCTACAGTGAGAAGAGTTCAGCATTTTTTCCTGTAGGGTTCTCTGGTTAGATAACACAGAATTTAGCTATCACTGGAAAAAAGGAAAGAAACATGTCCACATCCCTAGGGCTTAGATGCAAAAGATTTAAGGAAGCAAAGGGTTATTACAGGACTCAAAAAGGTGTTCTTCCATAGATCAAGATGGTTTATGACTTTTCTCAACAACTGGTGTTTTAGGAAGTGGAATCAGAATCTCATCTTCAGTATCTCTGGTTACAGTTTGAATAAGGACAGAATACAAATCCCCAAAGATTTTGATTTACAAATCTGTGTGAATTTTCAATGGTGCCTAGAGGAGAGAAAAGGTGCTAAATACAAAATGATGGCAAATTTAGGGAAGTGGAGACTTCAGAGGTATAGGTAAGGTCATGTCTGTTTATCACATTGCTAATGGAAAAACTGGTCCTAAACAATTTTAAAGTTGAATTTTCTACTTTTTAGGGAGTTAGAGCTGAAGAATGAGATGTGTTAAAAAAAGAGCATCTATCAGAAGATAAGAAGAGATAATTTCCATGAACATGTGTAGATAGAGAAAAATCACACCGTTTACACTACAGACTATTGTTCATCTTTCCTTGGGAAATACCTATATGAATATACTGATAACATATAACCTCAATATATTCATGTGCTTATTTAACTTGTCATGTAAATACTTTATGATTTTTAACAGAACTTTCACAAAAGTGTTTTATTATAAAAAGTTATTTAATTATGACATAAGAGCAGTACTCAGAACCTTGCATGACTTGTGGCAATATACTCCTACCAAAAGCAATGTTCAGATTCGAATCAATTCCCATCAAAATTCCAACACAATTCTTCAAAGACATGGAAAGAACAATTCTAAATTTATCTGGAAAAACAAAAGACCCAGGATAGCAAAAACAATTCTTAACAATAAAAGAACTTCTGGGGAATCACCATTCCTGACCTCAAGCTATACTACAGAGCAATGGTGATTAAAACTACATGGTTTTGGAACAGAGACAAGCAGGTCGATCAATGAACTAGAATTTAAAACTGAGAAATAAAAGCACACACGAACACTTGATCTTTGAAAAAGAAGTCATAAATATACAATGGAAAAAAGAAAACATTTCCAATAAATGGGGCTAGTCTGACAGTCTCTATGTAGAAAAATGAAAATACATCCATATTTGTCATCTTGCACAAGCTCAAGTCCAAGTGGATCAAGGACCTCAACAGCAAACCATATACAATAAGATGGGAAAGAGCTTCAAACACTTTGGAAAAGGTAATTGATGGAATTTTTTAAACAGAACTCCAATGGCTCAGGCTCTAAGATCAAGAATTGATGGAGCTAGCAAAAGGTCCCAAGGAGCTGAAGGCATTTGCAGTCCCATAGGAGGAACAACAATGTGAACCAACCAGTACTCTCAGAGCTCCTAGGGACTAAACCACCAACCAAAGAGTACAATAGAGGGACCAATAGCTCCAGCCACATATGCAGCAGAGGATGGTCTTGTTGGACATCAATGAGAGGAGAGGCCTTGGTCCTGTGAAGACTCATTGCCCCAGTGTAAGGGAATGCCAGGGCAGGGAAGTGGGAATGGGTGGGTTACTGAGCAGGGGGAGAGGGAATGGGATAGGGGATTTCTGGAGGAGAAATGAGGAAACGGGATAACATTTGAAATGTAAATAAAGAATTATCTAATAAAAAATAAATGTAAAAACTGAATTGAGAAATAGGACCTCATGAAACTGAAAAGCTTCTTTAAGGTAAAGGACACTGTCAATAAGATAAATTGGCAACCCACAGATTGGGGAAAAAAATCATCACTAATCACACATCCAATAGAGGGCTAATATCCAAAATACAATACAAACTCAACAATTCCAAAACACAAACAAACCAATCAAAAAATGGGTTATAGAACTAAACAGAGAATTCATAACAAAGGAATCTCTAAGGACTGAGAAGCACTTAAATGTTCAAATTCCTTAGTGATCAGGAAAATGCAAATCAAAACAACCCTGAGATTCCACTTACACCAATCAGAATGGCTAAGATCAAAACCTGTGGTTTCAGAATATGTTGCAGAGGATGTGGAGAAAGAGGAACACTCCTCAATTGCTGGTAAGATTGCAAATTGGGACAACCACTCTGGAAATCACCCTGGAGGTTCCTCAGAAAACTGGAAATAAATCTACCTGAAGACTCAGCTATACCACTCTTGGTTATATAACCAAAAGGTGCCCCACCATGCCATAGGGACACATGTTCTATTATCTTCACATCAGCCTTATTTGTGATAGCCAGAATCTGGAAACAAACCAGATGTCTCACAACAGAAGAATGAATACAGAAAATAGGGTATATTTACACAATAGAATACTATTCAGCTACTAAGAAAGAGGACATTATGAGTTTTGCAGACAAATGAATGGAACTAGGAAATATCTCCATCCATAGTGAGGTACATCAAACCCAAAAGGACCTGCATAGGTATATACTCACTAATAAGTGAATATTAGTCAAAAAAATGTACAGAATACCCAGGATACAATCCACAGAATTCAAGAAGATTAACAAGCTGAAGGACCAAGTGAGAATCCCTCAATCACTTTGGAGGGAGAAGAAAACAATCATGGGGGTCAGGGCAAAGTGAGGTAGGAACTTGTGTGGGAAAGGGGGGTGGGAGAGGAAAAGGGGAACATGATCAGGTATTGGGGGGTAGAAATAGGAGTCAAACCCTGAGGGTTAGCAGAATGAATGGAAATATGCAACTTTTGTGGGTAGGGGTGTGGGCACCCTCTAGAAGTACAAGAGACCTGGGAGGTGAGAGCCTCTCAGATTTCAAAGAGAAGGAGTTTAGATGAAAGGTACAATGGTGGGGAGAGGGTACTTGTAGAGTCCACCTCCAGTAGAAAGACAGGGCCTTAAGAGAGAGATGGGGTTACCATCCCACAGTCAAAAACTCTGAATCAGTGAGTGCATAAGTAGATATTAGCCCAAAAGCTCAGAATTCCCAAGATACAATTCACAGACCATATGAAGAGCAAAAAGAAGGAAGACCAAAGTGTGGGTGCTTTGGTTCTTCTGAGCAGGGGAATAAAATACTCACAGGAGTAAATATGGAGATAAAGTGTGGAGCAGAAACTAAAGGAAAGGTCGTCCAGAGACTGTCCCACCTGGGGATTCATCTCACATACAGTCACCAAATCCTGGCCCTATTGTGGATGCCAAGAAATGCTTGCTGAAAGGAACCTGACATAGCTGTCTCCTGAGAGGCCCTGCCAGAGCCATGCAAATACAGAGGGGGATTCTCACAGCATCCATCGGACTGAACTCGGGGTTCTCAATGGAGGAGTTAGAGAAAGGACTGAAGGAGCCGAAGGGGTTTGCAACCTCATAGGAAGAACAACATCAATCAGTCAGACCCCCCCCCTGCTCCCAGGGACTAAGCCATGAACCAAGGAGTACACATGGCTCCAGCTGCATATGTAGCAGAGGATGGCCTTGTCAGGCATCAATGGGAGGTGGTCCTTGGTCCTATGATGGATTGATGGATGACCCAGAGTAGGTGAATTGAGGGCAGAGAGGTGGGAGTGGGGTGGGTAGAGGAACACCCTCATAGAAGCAGGGGGAGGGAGGATGAGATAGGGGATTTCTGGGAGGAGGGAAACCTGGAAAGGGGATGACATTTGAAATGTAAATAAAACATCAAAAAAACAAAAAACACAAAACCTCTGAACCAGAATTGTTCTTGTCTAAATGAAATGCAGGGACAAAAAATGGAGAAAAGACTGAAGGAAAGGATGCTCAATGACCAGCCCAAATTGGGATCCAGCTCCGGGGGACGCTCCAAGGCCTGACACTATTGCTGATGCAATGATGTGCTTACAGACAGGAGCTTAGCATGGCTACCCTCTGAGAGGCCCAACAAGCAGCTGAAAGAGTCAGTTGCAGATACTTATACCCAAACAATTAATTGACAGAAGCCTGGGACCCTGGGATTGAATTAGGAAAAAGCTGGAGGATGCTGAGGAGGAGGGAAGACCAGTAGTCTTAACTAACCTGGACCTCTGAGATCTCTCAGACACTGAGTCACATACCAGGCAGCATACATGAGCTGGTCCTAGGCCTCTAACACATATAGAGCAGAGGACTTCCTGGTTGGCTCCAGTGGAGAAGATGCATCTAACCCTGGAGAGACTTGAGGCCCCAGGGAGTGGGGAGGTCTGGTGGAGTGGGGGTGGTGGAGTGTGGGGACAATCTCTTGGAGATTGGGGAAGAGGAATGTGATGAGGAACAGCCCGAGGGCAGACCAGGAAGGGGATAATTGGGAGGGGGATAACGATTGGAGTATAAAACAAGGTTAAAGAATAATAATAAAAAAGAAAGAAGGAAATTACCAACTCCATAGAGTTTCCAGATTCAGCTACTAACTTTTTAATTTCCAAAATTTCTCCTTTATTTTAGAAGCATGAGTAAAGAGACTCAAATTTGGAAGCCAGTTTTGTCAGGTTGTTTCTCACTTCAATATTTGACTTAGGGTGTTTCTTATAATGGTGTGTGTGGAAGAAGAAAAGTCATGCAAATTAGCCTTCTAGATGGAGCAACATTGTCTTGCCCAATATTTTCCTTAACGATTTTTATCATCTCATATGAGTCTTCTTCTTTTAGCCCTTTCATTGTTCCAAGTATAACTGATCAATCCTCATGTTTTCTCAAATGGGCAATTTCATTGAATTGAGAGGGGAAAAATGAAAAAAGCCTTTCGCACTTTCAAAAGCTGAGACAATTGTTTTGGAAATCATTGCTAAAATATTTAACTGTGTGAAAATGAATTTACCCGGGGCAATTCTTTTGCAAGGTAACACCTAGAACCATTTTGTTCCCTTTTGATTATGCCAATGTGTGCCACATTCACTCAATTTAGTCCTATGTATTTAAAATATAATTTCAATATATAATCAATATAAAATTATTAATGGAATATAAATGTATTGGTTAGTTTTTGTCAACCTGATAGAAAAAAAGACATACCTGGATGGAAAAAAATCACAATTGAGGAATTGCCTCCTTAAGATACCATGGGCATATCTTTGGGAATATTCTTAATTGGTAATTGATTTACGATTTTTATGTAAGATAAATATATATGTAAGATAAATATATATAAATATTTATTTTAAATACATAGGACTAAATTGAGTGAATCTGACACCCATTGACATGATCAAATTACATATTACATATATTTACATTAATCCCATATATATAATTAAATTTTTATTTAAATATTTAATTTAAATTTATTTAATTTTTGCTTAGATTTATTTAAATGTCAATGAAAATATAAAATTTTATTTAAAAATGTATATATTTAATTATATATTTAAAGGGTTAATGGTCTTTAGTTATTATTCTGTCTTTTACACAGAAACACACACATCCTATTGTGAGAGATGCCCCTCTGAGCAATGTTTTTCTAATATGTGTATGAAAAGAACCTCAACCTACCATGGAAGTCAGCCGGTAAGTAGTATTCTTGCGTGGTTTATGTTTTAGTTTCCTGCCTTCGCTTTCTGCCTTGAGTTCCTTCCAGGATGTATTGCAATATGCAAGATGATAAAGGCCTTTTCTCGCCAAGTTCCTTTAGTCAGTGATTTTTTTTTAACATGTTACCAGAAAGCTAACTGGATATTTTGATAGTTTGTTACAATAACCTTTCCATAATCCAGATGTAGTTCACATTTCTAATATATATTGATATGGACTGAGTCTATCTGACTTGTCTAATAGCTACACGAGACTATTTACTAAATTTTTCGAATTCAGGGTATTCTTAAAATGTATTTTAAAATGGTTACTTTGTCCCTATAGAAATGGATCTTTATTTTATTGAATAAATTTCTTTCCATAGAAGAGAGATAACTGTCTATTGCCTGTCAAGAATATGATATGAGTCAAATATTTTTGGGCTTTGAAATCTGTGGTTTTGTTATGAGCCTTGTTATCTATTTTTCTGTTTTGTTTGACTTGTGTTTTCACTAACTTTTCTTTTTCATTTTCCCAATTTTCCCCTCCTATACTCCATCCAACTTATGTCATGTACCCTCCAATCCTTCTCAGGTTTATTCTTTATTTCTCTGTCTATGTCTCTTTCTCTGTCTCTTTCTCTGTCTCTGTCTCTCTCTGTCTCTCTGACTCTCTCTCTCTCTCTCTCTAATACACACATATACAGAGTCACACACTATACATTTGTAAGTATTAAACTGATGAGTTGCTTTATTATTGCTTGTGTGTGTGTGTGTGTGTGTGTGTGTGTGTGTGTGTGGTGTTTAGAATTGTCCACCTGGGAATTGAAGGGTAAACATAAGGGTTGTTTGGAAAGTCAGTTGCATTATGTGGCATTTTGCTAGGGCAAATGTGAAGAACTGAAGCAGACACAGGTGAAAGGCTAAGGCAGACTCACTGAAGCAGATCAAGGTGAAATATTATTCTTCTAAAGTGAGCACATACAAGGACATGTGAAGAAGGATTCTTCAGGAATAAAGCACATGTATTGGTTTGCCTTCTACTTTGTAGCTTCTCTCCATAGAGAGAAACACACCAAAAACTTCTGGTGGTATACTGTGGCTTCTTATGGTTTCTCGCAGTTTCCTCCATCTCAGGGCCTATTGGCAGAGTAATGTCACCTGAGACAAACTCAGGTGCAAGACACGTGCAAGACACTTGGTGAGGCAAGACCCGTGGAGGACACATGATGTTTGGAGAGAGTATAAATAGGACTCTTCTGACAGTGACTGCACTTGGCTTGCGGGTAGAGATAGCTGTGCAGTGGTTTCTGGTCTCAAATCTTTACTGATGATCTTTGCTTTGCTTATCTTTGCTTTGCTGAGAGAGGCACAGCTGAAAACTTTTCCTGGTGTTCCTGTTGGTCCTGGTCTGTCCAGCTGACTCCTGCAAAGGCTGAGGCCTGACTGTCTCTGTTAGGTAGTGCCACTACTGCTGATCCATGTTTGCTACTCTGATTACCAACTGAACTGCTGGTATAGCTATGAAGTGCTTGCAAGTGGATTGAAATGCTGCCTATCCCCTGTAATCTGAACTACTGTTTTCCTGACTAGGAAGATGGGATTTGCTGTGAAGAACCATTTCTAAACAGGTTCACTTCCCTCGAATCCTTTATTTTCCATTACCTATGACAGGTGGTGGGCTAGAAGGAAGGTTAAAGTGTTTAAGAACAATCAAAAAACATAGATTTTGAAAAAATTAAAGTTACAGGGAATGGACAGGGGCCTTGACACTAGTGAAGATGAATTCTCTGTGCAGCCATTAATTGCCTAGTACTTTCTAGAGGTAAAGCCTTGTGAGACCTCTCCTATCCATGCCACCATGCCTGCTAGTATTGGAAGATTTCTGTTTTGGCAGCTACGTTTTTAATTTCATGGGTACATTGTTTTTTCCTGTTATATAAGAAGATGCTATCTCACAGCATATGCCCTGGCCATTTAGCTCTTACAATCTTTCTGTCCCCTCTTTTAGGATGCCCACTCACTCATTCTTCTGTGTAGGGACTATGTTATAAATGTATCAGTTGGGATTGAAAACTCCATGGTCAGTCATTCTCCACATTTTGATAGTAGTATCTTTCTGCAATGGTCCCTGGGTATTGCGAAAGAAGCCTATTTGATGGGAGATGAGAGTTATATCAGGCATGAAATCCTTTCTATTGAATGGGTCTGGATTCAAATGAGGATAGCTTTGATAGTTACCCTCAGGATTTAAGAAGCACAATTGAACCTTCTGCAATATGTTGTTGTCCTAGCCACTGTTGTGCTGTATACGAGTCACACCTAGGTATTTCTAGAGATTGCCTTTCTTCCTGTGGCAGCGTTCATAGCTGTTCCCAGCGTATTTACTCTTTCTTTAAGAAAGTGAGAAAGAAGGAGTGCTGATAGAAAGTGAGGAGGTGGGAGGATCTGAGAGGAGACAACAAGATGGAGACTGATCATGATATATTGCATGAAAGCATATTTTCAATAAAATGGTTATTATATTGCAAATGTCTTTTAATATATTTTGACCATATTCAGCCCCTCCTCCAATTCCTCCCAGATACTTCTTGAAATCATAAATCCAGAGGCAGTATTTGGAATGTGAAAGAATTGATAGGATTAAGTGCCATAAAGACCAAATTAGTTCAAGATGCTTGATGTGGGGACAGCCGTATTGGGATTATACTTCTTGTTGCCCAAGAAAATGTTTACATATCATCAATCAGATTTTTCAACACTCTGTGCTAAGAATTAACTAACTCACAGAATAGAGTTAGACACAGTAACCACTCACTGAACAGTCACGTATACACATTTATTTATTAGATGTAACTTCATAAGGAATTTGAATTATTTACTGGAATTTCAAGAGTTTTTGTTGTAATCAACTATCTCACCAATCATAGGGAAATCTCCCAACTTTTTTATGCTCTTTTGTTTTTGTTGGAGGTGGGGTGGGGTAGTGAATACAGCTTGACATTGTAGTAAATACAACTTGGAAGTGGAGCTTGTGATTCATATCTGTTGAGCATTTGATAAACAACATTGTTTCTACTAAGGCATAATCATATAAGTGGACAGAGAACTATAATCACCACACACACATACAGACTGCTTCTCTATATATTCTCTATGCCAGTCCTCAGAACTTGCCACATACTTAGACTGTCTTTGGTGTTTAGAATTGTTGACTAGTTAATTTAAAGTGTTATATAGATATTTTTAGAACAGCTAAAAGGAATATGTCATATTATTTAAGGAAAATTTATATATACCATTATTTACATATATGTATATCAATATATACACATACACACATATATTTATATATTTTTCCTGGTGGTATTTTATTTCAGATATAGTAATTTAATTGATGTTCTTTAAAAAATATTTTTTCATAGAACATTTTCTTTTAAGTATACAGTCATTAGAATAAAACTGTTTCAATTTGTCTTCCAGTGTAGTATTTGATGATTCAATTGTACTTTCCAACTTAAAACAAATTTCTAGGTAAATAAGCTATTTGAGGAGTCTCATGTGTTTCTGTTTCCCTAGATACTAGGCAAGACATGATATTAAATTACAATTGATATGTGGCAGAAAATTTACTATTTTGGTCTACTATTCCAAATTAGATTTACATTTAATAATAATGCCCAGTTAGTTATTATAACAAAATCAAAAATTAATAATTTACTATTTATAGTATTATAATTAGAGAATTTCCCTAACCTGAACTTCAGTGTATAAAATCCATCACCAAGAATACTTCAAGATAAAACAAAACTTGTTGAAATTGCTTTTAAGTAAAATACTTATGTGTAGTAGCTGTAAAGCCTGGATATTATTTTACTAATTTTAAATGAAGCAGAACATGACCGGCTTACAAGCACTGTCCTTCAAGGCAGTGAAATAGTTACCTGTGCTCAGGCAAGTGTCTGTATGTGAAATGAGGTGTTGAATGTTTTCCACTAAAAGCTATACCTAAGAGGAGTAATAAGGTTGTGAACATTGAAATGGAAGCAATAAGGAAAGCTAAGCATATCAGAGAGCTCATTACAGACACAGGTCAGGAAATTGCAAAACAGCATTTATAAGTAGCACTGAAGTAAATTTTCCACAGCAATGTTGGCTCAGATATAACCAAATCATGCATACATCTATTTCTACTGCAAAGATAGACCTTATATAAAGATGTTTCTAATGTGAAGAGCTTGGGCATCCTATCGAGAAAGAATTGCTTGTACTTTAGATGGACAGAGGGAATACCACTGAGTGAATATGGCTACCTTCAGAGATTCTTCTGAGAAAATTGTGTGACATGAGTTGGTTGCTCATTGACATAAAATGGATGAGAAAAAGCTCTGTAGATAAAGCTATTTTTAATAATAATGCCTCCCCATAAACTATATTTATTCTATCTGCCTCACTGCTTCTAGGTAGAACAAGATTAATGATTTCTTTTGTGTGAATTGTCTTGCATAGATCTGAGGCTTTAACAATGCATGAAACAGAATTCCATGTGTCTGAGAAACTTTATGTTTAACCAGATTTTACCTACACAACCGGGGTGGGAGGTAGGGAGAATCTCTAGGAAGTCCTAGAGACCTGGGATGAGCAGGTTTCCAGGAGTCAATGCTGTTGGCCTTAGCCTAGATGCCCAGTAGTGGGGACATGGAACCTGAAAAGGCCACGTCCTGTAGCCAGGCAGGACCTTCAGTGGAAGGATGAGGACAAAAACTCACCCACAAAACTTTCAAGCCAAAATGCAGGGAAGAGACAGAGATGGAGGAAAGACAGAAGTAATGGCCAACCAATAACCAGGCCATCTTGAGACCCATTCCACCAATACCTGACATGATTAATAATACTCTGTTATCCTTGCAGGCAGGAGCCTATCATAACCATCCTCTGAGAGGCTCTACCCAACAGAGTTGGGGGAAGGATTGAAGGTCCTGAAGGGGATAATGTGCCTTGTATGTAAGGACAACAGAATCAAGTAACCTGAGTTCTCAAAGACCTAGTGACCAACCAAGGAGCATACATAGACTTGACCAAGGCTCCTGACATACATGTAGCAGACAAGCAGCTCAGTTCCCATGTGGATTCCCCAACAACTGAAGCAAAAGCTCTCCCCTAAAATGGTAGCCTGACTGTGGTCTCCACTTCCCAAGAGGGCTGCCTTGTCTGGACTCAGTGGGAGAGGATGTGTCTAATCTTGGAGAGAATTGATGTGCTAGGTTGGAAGGATATGGGGAGGGGATACACTCTCAGAGGAGAAAGGGAAAGTGATGGATTGGTGGATTCTGTGAGGAGGCAACATTTGGAATGTAAATAAATAAATGAATACGAAGAAAATACAAAGAACTATTTTGTAAACATTAGGAGGTGTGGCCTTATTGGAGGAGGTGTGTCACTTGGGTTGGTCTCTGAGGTTTCAAAAGCCCATAGTATTCCAAGTTAGTTTTCTCTGCCTTGTGCTTACAGCTAATGATATCAACTTTCAGCTAGTGCACCAATGCCATACCTAGCTATCTCCTTCTATGCTCCCTTGCAATGATGATCAGACTCTAAACAGAACCTGTGTGCAAACCCCCAAGGCAATAGGGTGTGACAGTGTATTCTAAATTCTTAGTTTACCTTTTTCACATCTCTGCACATTTGACTAGTTCACCACTATTTTCAAGATACCATTTAACCTTCCAATAGTAACAGTGCTGGAACTTTCCATTCACCAAATTTTGTTGGAAAACAAAACAACAAAAACCCAATTAACTAAGTGATCACATCATCTTATTTACTGTGAAAGATTATCTAGTTTTTAGGGATAGCTCATTCAATAAGATGCTGTTGTGTGTAAGCCTGAAGACCCAAGTTGGATTCCCAGAATCACGTTAAAAACCAAATGTAGTGGTGCATGTTTCCACTGAAACATGCTACTGAGGCAGAGACAGGAAGATGCCTGGGACTCCCTGACCATTAGGCCTGCATCAATTGGTGTGCTGCATGTCCCACTAAGAGAACTCTCTAAAGTTATAAGGTGAATAGCTTCCAAGGAACAGCACATGAGGCTTGCTTCTGCTCACCTCTATTTGCACCTGAATGAGCACACATATGAACATGTATATACAGAGATGATTACGTTAGTCACACTTTGCAGTGCATGCCTTCTTTTATAGCACTCAAAAGGCTCGGAAAGAATAGCTAATCCGAAAAAAAGGAAGAAAAAACAACAAAGAAAAATAGTGTATGTGTGTGCATGTGTATATGTGTGTGTATGTGTGTGCATGTGTACATGTTTGTGCATGTACATGCCTGCCATGTCATCAGAACACCAAGGTATTGGTCTTCCTCTTTCACTTCCATTGATGCAGGACTCCTTTTTCATCTCACTACACAGGCAATTTGGTCTATGAGCTCCTGTTGTTTTTTCACCTGCAAACTGTCTTTAGGAGTTTGGGTTACAATTTCTCACACTACTCATCCTGTTTTTATATAGATTCTAGGAACTCAAATTCAGGACCTTGTGCTTTCATTACCAACAATTTTACCCAGAGAACCATCTCTGTGACCCAGTTAATGTATTTTTTTTAAATAAATAATATTTATGGTCTGCTCTGCAGAACAGATTGTAGAAACACATCTATGCCTCAGAAAGAGTAAACTATATTTGGTAGGACCTTGCTACCTTACAGAGTAAAAACATATGGATTTGTTCCCTTTTTTTCTGTTTTCTATTTTTCCTCTCTCTCTCTCTCTCTCTCTCTCTCTCTCTCTCTCTCTCTCTCTCTCTCTCTCTCTGTCTGTCTGTCTCTCTCTCTCTCTGTCTGTCTCTCTGTCTGTCTCTCTCTCTCTCTGTCTGTCTCTCTGTCTGTCTCTCTCTCTCTCTCTCTCTCTCTCTCAAAAAAGGGGGTAAAAGCCATTATCCAAAGTGGAAATAGCTAACAGTATTTTAATCTCCAAATATGTTGATCTCCACTAGGTCATTATAGTAGACAATATTTCACAGACACAGAAAGTAGGCTGAGATCTGACTATGAAATTCAGATGCTGATTATTTATTTATGCTAAATGTTGTTTTGGCCTCTGCTTGTCAAACACTGTTGCAGCTGTTCTAAGAGGAGATTTAGAGTGAGAAAACATTGGGAAACTCAAAAGTCATGCTTTGTATTAGAAAACGTGGGCAGATCATACAGAAAAATATTTTAGCAACCAGTCAGGTAGAATATCATGTCCAGTCACTTTGGCTGTGCTCAGCTTAAACCCAGGAGGCAAGCAAGGCTTCATCACCCCTGCCTTAGTCAGTAACCCCATAGCTCTCCCAAATGCTTGGGAAGCAGAAAGATACAATTTCACTATTCTCTGTTCCTCCAAATTGTGTTTCCTACAGAAGCAAGACAAATGAAAGCTACATTTCCTTAACCACCTCATGCTGCTGAGAGCACCACTGTTTGTGAATTTTTAAGTGGAAATGAAATTTCGTTTATTTCCTGATTTTTATTTGCAAGTTCCATGGCCCAAACCTGTGTGACTCCTAATCAAAAGTGACAGCTAGAAGTTGCAGCCTGTTTAAGAGTGACATACTGTGTTCCACTCAGCACATCTCTAGCTCAAAGAATTAGAAAACACAAATATGCAAAAGGCAGAGGGAAGAAATCCATCTATCTCTATTTTTCTACAACCATGCAAAACAAAAGCAAACCTGCATCCCATGACTTCAATACACTTCAAAATAAGTAGAATAAGAGGGTTAAGGAGCTGCTTTCTATCGTTTTATCCTCTCCTGAATATTCCACTTTAAGTTTGCCAGTCTACCATGAAAAAAAAAATGAAGAGAAAGAACATGCATACAAGTTAAAAGGAATTAGAACAATTCTCATCAAAAGAATATCTGATTTGTGTTTTCATCTGTAAAAAGCAAATTGACTTTGAATTTAATTTCTTCACACAGATCTTCAGAGGCATCATTTAAGTTACTTGAAATCGTATCAAATACTGCTGACCAGCTCATTTCACAGGCCAGTTTGATTACATTTGACTCCTAAATCTATACTCAGATATGTCATCTTCATTATATGTGAAAGAAAAGGAGATTCATTTTTCTCACTTCTTTGTTGTACTTTAAATTGGGTTTGGAAGGATATTATGTTTCTTTGTAAATAAAAGTGTGCAGAATAAAATCTCTTTGTTCTTCCATTGGAACATAAGGAAAATATGAATTGTTGCTATTCATTTAAAACACAATTTTATAGGGGTTCTTACACTACCCTGCAACAATTCCATGAAACAAACATTTGCATAAAGGTGGTGTTTAGGAAAGGTAATCCTAGAAAAATGAACTGATAGATGAAGAAAGAAAAGGTCAGAAATAAAACTAACATAAGGCTGAGAGGCTGAGTTGGCCTTTATTGGGGGTAACTGTGACTCTCCTGCAGTGATATCACTGATCACTTATATATGTATATAACCATATATATCACAATATTTTATATATACAGATACATGTCAGAAAATTCCATCTGGGAAGTAAAAGTTGAGGTCAATATCCTAAAGATCCTATATTTGATGCAACGATAACACTGGAAGTGTTAACTACTTTGGACTTCCTAGATACATAGGTTTGTGAACTTATCAGTTTGATGTATAGTTTATGGACAAGAATGTTAGAAGCATATATACCAGAGATGTATGGTATAAGGTGAGCATTATCAATATCTACAACTCATTTTTACTTTCCAGGAGTCTTTTCTGAATACGATGAGCTGTGGAAGAGGATGGTAAAACCCCATTCACTGTCCATATTAACAGAATATAGAGAAACTCAACAGGGTGAAACTGTGGCCTATATCTGAACCTAAATATATAAAGCAGTCTCAAGCTATGAGCTCTATTTTAGATTAGGAGAGCTAAGGTCAATCATTAATACAGCAGTGGGTGAACTGCCCCACAAACTAAATTCAGAATAGTGTGTTATATTTTCAAATAAAAGTTGTTATAATATAGCTATATTCATTTTTAGCAGAATACCTCTAAAAGCATTGTCTCTGCCTGTTTTTCTTCCTCTTTCTCCTTTTCTTCCTCCTTCCTTTTCCAGAATTTGCTATTAGTACCACTGAACTAACTGGCTGTTTTCTTTTTCATTACAAATCTTTAGCTTCAACTTTTAAGCTAACATTTAGGTCAAGTTCTTATCCTTAACATTCACTTACAAGCAACATCAACAATAATGAGAGACAAGCAAAAAAGACACACAAAAACCTTTCATGTCCTGACATCATTCTGGCCTTATTTGTTTAGATGAATGGAGACTCTAACTAACTGAACAAATTGTTCATTTCATTATCTTTGTGTTGGAATCTGAATATTTCCATGAAAAATAATGATATTAAATGCAGTACTTTCAATATATAGCAGTTCAACAGCACATTAAATGCTAGGTAGAAAAAATGACACTCCCAGAGGATCCGGCTATACCACTCCTGGGCATATACCCAGAGGCTCTACCTGCATGCAATAAGGACACATGCTCCACTATGTTCATAGCAGCCTTATTTATAATAGCCAGAAGCTGGAAAGAACCCAGATGTCCCTCAACGAAGGAATGGATTCAGAAGATGTGGTATATCTACACAATGGAATACTACTCTGCAATTAAAAACAATGAATTCACGAAATTCCTAGGCAAATGGTCAGAACTTGAAAATATCATCCTTAGTGAGGTAACCCAATCACAAAAGAACACACATGGTATGCAATCACTGATAAGGGGATATTGACCCAGATTCTCGGAATACCCTAGACACGATTCGCATATCAATAGATTTCTAAGAAGATGGAAGGAGAGACCCCTGGTCCTGGAAAGACTGGATGTAGGGGAATGCCAGGACAGAGAAACGAGAGGGGGTTGAATGGAGAAAAGAGGGAGGGAAGGGGGCTTATGGGACTTTCGGGGAGGGAGTTAACGGGAAAGGGGAAATGATTTGGAATGTAAATAAAAAAAACTTAGAAAATAAAAAAAAATGCTAGGTAGACAATTCTGTTACATTCCCCTAATAAATGAAAGTTTCCATTTATTTATTTATTTATTTATTATCTTCTTTTTTACACTCCAGATTTTATTCCCCTCTTCGTCCATCCTCCGAGTGCTCCACAACCCATACCTACTCCCTGGTCCCCTGTCTCCACAAGGATATCCTCACCTCCCCAACAACCAGACCTCCAAACTCCCTGAGGCCTCCAGTCTCTTGAGGGTTAGGTGCATCTTTGACTGAATCCAGATCTGGCAGTCCTCTGCTGTATATGTGTTGGGGGGCTCATATCAGCTGGTGTATACTCCCTGGTTGGTGGTCCAGTGTCTGAGAGATCTCAGGGGTCCAGGTTAATTGAGACTGCTGGTCCTCTCTCATCCTCCTACAGGGTCACCCTCCTCAGCTTCTTCCAACTTTTCCCTAACTTAACTACAGGGGTCAGCAGCTTCTTTCTGTACAATGGTTGGGTGCAAATATCTGCATCTGACTCTTTCAACTGATTGTTGGGTCTTCTGGAAGGAAGATGTGATAGGTCCTTTTTGTGAGCATTCCATAGCCTCAATAATAGTGTCAGGCCTTGGAGTTTCCCCTTGAGCTGGATTCCACTTTGAGCCTGTCCTGGACCTTCTTATACTTAGGATCTTCCATCCCTGCAATTCTTTTAGACAGGAACAAATATGAGTCAGAGTTTTGACTGTGGGATAGCAACCCCATCCTTCACTTGATGCCCTGTCTTTCTGCTGGAAGTAGGCACTACAAGTTCCCTCTTGCCAGTGTAGGGCATCTCAACTAGGATCCCTCCCTTTGAGTTCTGAGAGTTTCTCACCTCCCAGATCTCTGGTACATACTAGAGAGTCCCCTCAATCTCCTACCTCCCGAGGTTCCTGTTTCCATTTTTTCTGCTGGCCCTCAGGGCTTCAGTCCTTTTCCCCCACCAATATTAGATAATGTTCCCCTCTCCTCCATTTTTCCTTTCAGGTCCCTCCCTCACTCTCTCCTCGTGTGGTTGCTTTCTTCTCCCTCCCAAGTGGGATCAAGGCATCCTCACTTGGGCTCTTCAGCTTGTTGAGTTTTTGAGTTCTGTGGACTGTATCTTGGGTTTTCTTTTCTTTTCTTTTTGGCTAGTATCCACTTATAGTGAGAACATGCCATGTACATACTTTTGGGTCTGAGTTATCTCACTCAGGATGATATTTACTAGTTCCATCCATTTGCCTGCAAAACTCAGGATATCCATGTTCTTAAGAGCTGAATAGTATTCCATTGTGTAAATGAACCACATTTTCTATATCTATTCTTCTGTTGTGGGACATCTGTGTTGTTTCCCAGCTTCTGGGAATCATAAATAAGGCCACTATGAACATAGTGGAATAAGTGCCCCTGTGGCATGGTGGCACATCTTTTGGATATGAGTGGTACAGTAGATCTTCAGGTAGATCTATTTCCAATTTTCTAAGGAACCTCCAGATTGATTTCCAGAGTGGTTGTACTAGTTTGCAATCCTACCAGCAATGGAAGAGTGTTCATCTTTCTTCATATCCTCACCAACATGTCTTGTCACCTGAGGTTTTGATCTTAGCCATTCTGATTGGTGTAAGGTGGAATCCTAGGGTCATTTTGATTTGCATCTATCTGACCTCTAAGGTCTTTGAATATTTCTTTAGGTGCTTCTTAGTCTTTTGAGATTCCTCTGTTGTGAATTCTCTGTTTAGTCTTATATCCCATTTTTTGACTGTGTTGTCTTTTTCGGTGCTTAGCTTCTTGAGTTCATTATATGTTTTGGATATTAGCCTTCTGTTGGATGTGGGGTTAGTAAAGATTTTTTTTTTCAATCTGTGGATTGCTGATTTATCTTATTGACTATGTCCTTTGCCTTACAGAAGCTTTCCAGTTTCATGAGGTCCCATTTATCAATTCTTCATCTTAGAGCATAAGCCATTAGAGTTCTGTTTAGGAAATTTCTCCCTGTGCCAACGAGTTCAAAGCACTTTCCCACTTTCTCTTCCATTTCTTTACCTACTCATATTTCTTTTCTTTTCAAAATTTTCATGTCTCCTAAGTAAACAAGGTATGACCTCAACTTTTATTCATATACAAAGATAGAATCAACCAAAAATAGTTTAATCTCATAATGAACAAACTCATGACCACTTCTACTGAAACTCACAATCCCTGATTTCCCCTCACTAAGAGGCATCCATGGTTTTATGAAAGACCAGATCTACACTCTCTGCTAGTCCTTTTTTGTATTCCTTTCTTTTATTCCTTTTCAGTCTCTTTTCTTCTCATACCAACAATTTCTTCTGCCATGATAAATAGCTGCATTTTTCAGAAAAACCCTCATATTTTAAAGTTTATATTTACAAAGTGTAGAGAGTCATTGAAGTGCCATATAGCCTTATAGCCATAATTCAGCTGCCTACATTCTCCACCCACTCTGTGGGATTAAGAGCTGAGGAATTCCAGCCACACCTCCCCCCACCGAGCTGGCAGAACTCTGGGAACAAGCATTTTGTCACACCTCATCCTCCAGCAGAGCAACAAACCCTATGGGGTCAACTTCCTTGAGGAACAGTGGCACCCAAAACCTGCTGAGAAGCACTGAAAAGACTCTGCAAAACTGGGAGGGAGGGTCACGCCCACAGCGCATATATTGTCGCTCTTATCCCTAAAGTAAAGAGAGATTTTGTACAGCCATGCACTAATGTCTCTGTGTGTTCTTTTTCTCTCGACCCTGTCGTTTCATTCTTCAGCTCTTCGTCCATGGAGAACCCACTTGTGAGCAATTCCTGGGAAACTTCAACAAAGGTTAGTTTTTATTTTTAATTGTGTGTGTATGTGTGTGTGTGTGTGTGTGTGTGTGTGTGTGTGTGTGTGTGTGTATTTATTTGTGAGCTTATATATGTGAGAGTAAGAGGCAAGAAGAGGTAATAAGATCCCTTGGAGTTGAAGTTACAGGCATTCCTAAATGTGACTTGGATACTAAGAATCACATTTTGATCGTTCAGAAGATCAGCAGTACTCTTAACCATTGAGCCACCTTTGCAGCATGACCCTCTTCATTTTAATTTAAAAACCCAGCCTTTCGTGTAAAGTAACTTTCTAGCCCATGACCCTGTTTCCATTCTTTCACAAGATAAATGCAGCTTAGTACTATCAACTATTTAGATCTCCCATTTGCTTTAAACATTCTCTTGGTCAAAATCTTGCCCTCTCTACTTTACTTACATTACAGTATTAAATTCACAGTAGTCTTCAAGTTTATTAGAATTGTACAAATGTAAATGTTCTTTTATTTCCTCAGATGATGGAATGAGATGAGACCATACCCAAACTGTGCAAGCACAGGGTTTGGGCTCTGAAACTATACCCTTTCTTGCTCTCATTTAACAAGGTCTAGGACTGGAAACTTCTAGCCTCCATACAATCTAACCTTTCTAGATAATTGCTTCAAGCTGACATCTCTAGGCTCCTGACTGAATTTTTCTGTTTGATTTCACATTAACTTTGGCAATATGTTGTAATCTTTTGGTTCTTTCTCATTCTCTGGTGCTTTGCCTTTACCTATGACTAGCTTGTTCTCTTTGCCACTTGTTTCCATAAAACTGCCCTGGTAGAACTGCCATATACTTTTGTCACCACCTACCATCTTTCTCTACCTTGATGTTCTTAAGTAGCCTCTCTTTCCTGTGCTGTTGTGAGAGTTGGGTGTATCCTATCTGTGACTCATTCTGTCAGATCTTTCTTTGATTCATCACTTTGTCTGGCACTCAATTAGACATCCCTTTCAAACATGGCTGTTTTCTTCTACAAACTAACTTTTTCTTTATTTTTATGGATTAAAGGTGTGTACTAAGGGTATGTCTGTATTCTAGCCAGACCATGGTGTAATCTCGGTGTGTCTGAATTCCAGCAGGATAAGATAGACCTAGAAGGTCTTTGAATGTTATATCTTGCCAGAGAAGACATGTTGCTGGATTAAAATTCTTATACACAAAAATGATTTTGTCAGCCATGGAATTTCATTCTTACATTATGGTTTTACAAAATACTACATTCTCCACATTTTTCTCAACTTTTGGGGTCTTTCCTTTTATTCAAACATTGAAAAACAAAGCAACCCAGAACTCTGGGTTTGAAGGTCCATTTTATTGCTTCCCTGAAGGTCTTTTATAGCATGGAAGAAAACTGATTTGTTTGAACTAAAATGAATTGGATAATGAGTTCAAAACATTCATTCTCAAGTCTAACTTTCCTCTGATTCCAAATTCATAATACAACATGTCACCTGAATGAAGAGTGGCCATCTTAAATTAAATATGGTCTAAAGTAGAGAACATTTTGATTTACCCCACAGCATGACTTTCCATCAATCTTCATCTCAGACATCCACCATTATTCACTCACTCACATGCTAAAGCCAAAGAGCCTGTGTTCACTCTTCATGCCTCTCTTTATTTCTATTCAACATCACTCATCGTTACCCCTACAACATTAAAAGATATATCAACTAATATGCTGCTATCGACTGATCAACTTATATGCATTATCATCATCATCAACTTAGTTTAAAATAGTCTCAATACTTTTTAGTAACACAAGAGAAACATTGAAAAGAAATAAATGAACATTATCAGGATAAAATTCCTTTATGTTAGCATCTAAATTAATCTTTTGAAAGTAGATTAAATAACATCAGCCCAGGCAGTTTCCACCTCACAATACCTCTGTATCACCAAAATATTTTGATGAAATTTCTTTGCTACCAGTAATGGACAAACGGAATGGTTTAAAAACGTGCTATTATGATCAGTTAAAACACATACTCCTACTGTAACTCTACTGTAGCTTTAATGTAACCACTTTGAGGAATAATCAAGAAAATGTAGGTAATTTGGTTTAGTCTGAGTTGTTGAAGGAACAATGTAATGTATGAATATTGAAGAAGTCAAGGATAAGGGAAGGAGTAAAAAGTAATGAAACATACATTCAGAAATATTTGGAAAAGAAAATTTCAAATGATCAAAGCACAAGACACTGAAGCATTGCAGATAGAAAGTACCATTCATGTTTATGCTTATTACATGACTCTGTGGTAAACTGCTTTGCTTGCCTAGCATGTAGGAGGCCCTTAGTTTGATCCTCAGAAGTAAATACATGCAAACACACAAGCAATAGCAAAAACAATTTCCAAAACAAATTGCAGTAGGTGAAGGTAATACACCACTTTAAAAATCCTCTCACTTCAAAGCTTTCTTTAAACACAGAATATCCTTTCTAATGATGGATGCTCTCCCTGGAACATATAAGCAAATATGTGGTCATCTGTTTCAAGCATCCTTCAGTCTCCTACACAGACAACAACAAGAGTAAAAGTGGCAATCTGGAAAACATTTTCTGAAAAATAGCTGATACATTTATGATTTCAAAATTTGTTTATTTTTTAACATCTTTACCTGAATATTGATTTTGAGAAATATTATCATAAAATGATTTTAAATTGGGAATACAACATTGCTATAGTAGATATTCTCTATAACTACTTGATTTTAAGTCTTCAGAATAGGGAAAAAGAATACTATTGATACCCCCAAAAGAAAATTTAATAAGCTTGCATTAATAAGTGTGTTTATGATATAAATTGATGAGAAATGTATCATTTATAGAACAGCTTCACACCAACAGTTTTCTGAAAATGGGAATAATTCTTCTTCTTACAGAGTTATTCACCCTTTACCATCAGGCTCCTTTATTTATTTTATTATATTATTGTCTTATCTATTTAAACTAGGATATGATACAGGAACACTAGGCATATACCACACACACAGACACACACATGGATACACACACAGACTCACACACAAATGCACAAGCATTGCTCTATCAAACTATAGTTTTGAATCTTGCTGAGAAATTCTCAAATCAACCAAAAAATATACAATAATATTCTTCCTGGTTAAATGCATATATGTGTGCTGTATATATGCACTGTGCAGTAGAAGCACCAAACAAGATCTCCTTTTCTGTCTTGAGATAACCAAGGTAAGCTTGTTCATAACTGCAAGGCCTAAGTATGTACCTGTTTGAATGATGTGTGTGTATGTGTGTGTGTGTGTGTGTGTGTGTGTGTGTGTGTGTGTGTGTGTGTGTTTACTCTTCCATTGTCTGATAATCTGAAAGTCAAGTTTGGTTAAAGCAAATTGTAAAGCAAGGAATATGAGAAAACCTAAGAGACAAAATTATGAGAATTTATTTGAGAATTTCACAGTTCATGATGGAGTCAGTAATCATATAGTTTAAAAGATTTGAAAGACTGAAAGACCAGAGATAGGATACTCAGACATCTCAGCACGAAGCAGTGTGGCACCCAGCATACAGCACACACTTCCAGCTGCATCCTGGGAGCCCTCATAAACTTGGCTGCTTTTTTTGTCTTCCATGTTTCACTCCTTGAATGGCCTTATCTGAAACAATGTGATCAAACTTGTTTGCCATTGCTTCCAACAGCTTGAGAATGAAAATCTGGAAGAAGCTGAGGAGGAGGGTGACCCTGAAGGAGGACCAGCAGTCTCAATTAACCTGGACATCTGAGATCACTCAGACACTGAACCACCAACCAGGCAGCATACACCAGCTGATATGAGGCCCCCAACACATATAGAGCAGAGGACTGCCAGGTCTGGATTCAGTCAGAGAAGATGCACCTAACCCTCAAAAGACTGGAGGCCCCAGGGCGTTTAGAGGTCTGGTTGGATGGGTGGTGTGTGGTGGAGATGGGGGCAGGAGGTAGGAGGTATGGGATGAGGAACAGTTGGATGGTGGATGGGGGGTGCGGAATAAAATCTGGAGTGTAAATAACTAATTAAATAAAAGATTAAATAAAAAAGAAAGAAAGAAAAATAAATACCTTCCTAACAAGAAGTCTGACAGATAAAATCACAAAGACTTAAAATTTGAAGTCAAAAACTTGAACTTTACCTTATTGCTCATATCAGTTAGTAATTACATGTGCCATTTCTCCTACTCTATGTATATCCAAAGAAAGAAGATGCTGTTGGCACAACACTGGTGTATGTCAACATTTCTTGCTTTTTCATTTCTATGTTGATCTGATAATTATCAAATTTTCTTTGAATTGTTAATTGGATTTTAAATTCCTTCCAGTTCTGGCTTTCTGAGAGTGAGAGAACATGATTAATGTTAAACATCTAACACATATAAATGAGTCATCTCTTTATGATTCATCCATATATATATATGTAAATACTTTATATATAACTGTACCTAGTGCATATACCTACTTCATGTATATTTAACTCTGCTAATGTTTATTATTTTACTTTTCTAAAACTTTACCTATATTGTTGCTTATAGTATTTGGTGCTGATGTTTCCAATTCAAATATTGATTCAATTACCATGACAAATTTATTGACTCAGTTCTTATCATTGTTAATAATTTACAGATAAAGAAAATAGTGGAGAATCAAGAGCTTCAATAACTTTCTTCATGTTCCAAAACTATTAGCTAAAAGACTTGTAATTCCATTCCAGGCATCCTGTCTGCATGTTGAAGCTTCTCTACAGTGACTTTATCAGATGGGATACATAGACAGTCTTATAGATAGGACCTAAAGTGGACAGGGAGAAAGGGGTCATAGAATTTTCTAATTAGAAGACTTTTGAAATCAGAAAGACAGGGTAGAGATGCATTGTAGAGATGCAAGAACCAAAAGATATTAATCATCAGTATATGTTGAATAATATAAACTTTGATGATGCAGTAATAATGATAAATCAAATAATTAGCAATGTTCTATCAGGAGGAAAAGGGGTCAAACTTGACTTCCCTTGGCTTTCAGAATCACTGAATATTCAACCTACTGTTCTCTATGAATATTAGGTTGACTCCCTTTCCAAGGGTTCCACTGTTCCAAATTTGGTTACATCTTTGAATAAGACACCAAAAGTAGTCTTTGCATGCCAAGTTTTCAGTGAGCCGAACTGAAAGACAAGCATGAACAATAAAAGGCAAGGCATGACATTTGTGTTTTCACTATTAATATTCAGTAGGTGTCATTGGATTCAAGAACTTAGAATACATGTGTCACTGTCAAACACTACTGGATTGATCTTCACTTTGCATTTTAAAGTGAAAGGACCTACACTGTAGACTCAATTATATGTTCTGAACTGTGACAAAGTAATACATTAAATGCTAAGCCTTGATCAAACATTTGGTTGCATGGTGTCATTCTTGTCATGATCCTTAGTTATTCTGAAAATTCATCTCAGGTTTCGAATGTGACAAACTTCACCATCAGAGTTTCTGCCACCAATGCAAATAGATAACCATTCTGAAAGAACTTAGTTCATTATTTTAGTTTCACTGTAATTATTTAGATATGCTGAAGAAAGTATTTCTGGTACAATTAAGTTTTTCACAATACTTATTTATCTATGGTATTTTCTTAGTTAATAAGCATTTGTAAGTAACTTTCATTTTTTATAAGCAAGAGAAAATGGATTTCCTTTAAGCATTATTTATTCTAAAGCCAAAATTACTTTAAAAGTAATTTCAATATTATACTGTAGGATATCATAGGTATAGCAATTAACAAATATATAATGGATTGACAGTATATTATATTCAAATATATCACAACAGTATATATTTAAAAATAATGGATTAAAACATTATTCATGAATCTGAAACAATATGTACACAAAGTAAAGTTTACCAAAGTATTTATTTAATTCTGATTGTACTATTTCGTACTTTAGGATCTTAGTGAATTACCTGATCTCATCATGCATCAGTTTCATTACATTCAAAATAAATATATTATATTTTCTGCTTTAAATTTTTTTTAAGTTATAATAGCTAATGCTTGTAAAATATGTAGAGTAACATTTGGCACATAATAAATGTTTCTAACAGCTTTAGTTTTATGTTATTAGGGAATAGAGGGTAGTAAGCTTTTCAGAAAATAGCTACTGGAGAATGTAGAAATAGTGAAGATTTTAAAAACTTAATTATGAAAACATATATTCATTTATTTCTGCTCTACTCTATGAGAGGAGAAGGGAAGTAGGGATTTGGGAAGGGTTGTCAGAGGGAGACTGGGAAGGGCAGGATTTGGGATGTAAATATGTAAATTAATTAAAAATTTTTAAAAAAGGAAAATCATGTGATGGTCTACCACAAGTAGTTTCTGGGTTCTGTGGACAGAGGTTGTAATGACAACATAGATTGTCTTTATGGAGAGGGATGGAATGAGTCCTGTCAAGAGAGACTGATTCAGGAAATTTTTTCTAAAGCTACTTCAGATTATCCTAGAGTATAAAGCAGTAATAAGCTCACTGGAACCCAGCTCTCTTTGTGATATACAGAAAGGAAATGGAGAGTAGATGGGTGGAAGTACATAGAATTTGGCCCAACATGACAGAGGAAAATCAGAAAATCAGCCAAGGATCCAGGTGGATGTTAACATGAGATAAAAGAAATCAGAGAGACAGGCTCCTAGGAATAATAACTTCAGTTTATAACAACTGAAAGAAAAAAAAATATCCACAGTATAACCTGCCTAAAAAGAGTATGAAAATTATAAGACAGACTCTGAATGACCAAGATTACTTACCAATAATAAATAGAAATACCCTTCTTATGAGGTATTACTAAGAACATGTGAGGAAGAAACAAGCCATAAACATCAACAGCAAAGGGTCAGTGTTCTCAAATTAAAACTGTTTAATTTAAATCTGACAGACCTATTTCAAAACTCATTTATTTCATCAGTATCATTCACCATTATTTTATAATTTATAGACATATTCAAAATATAACACTAGGGAGATCCCCACAAATCTAACACCTGGATTGTGTCTTGGTATCTGTGGGTGTCTCTTCAATAATGCAGTAAAACATGAGTTAGGGGGCCAGAGAGATGGATCACTGGGGTCAGAGTTTGCTTCACAAGCCTCACTGTCTCCTCATGCAGGTCATAGTCTTTGTTCATATGTGCATTTGCAAACTCCAACATGCATGTGCACAAACACATACTTTTCAAAATTCAGTTAGATGCTATTGAGCACAGGGAAACTGTAACATCTAAACTCCTTTTTTTTTATATTTGCCATAGCCTAGACAGATTTTATGTGACACTCTTGGCTTTTTTACTCTTTCTCTAATGTCCACCTCCCTCTTAGCCATGTAGCTAGGGGTGGACCTCCACTAGGAATGACATGGCTTTCTTCCTGTTTTTGTCCTTTTGTCTGGAAGCTGCTGAGATTCATAGCTTACCTGCCTTTTTGTTTTCTTTTAAACTCTAATAAAATTGACTTTGGGGTTAAAAATAAATAAATAGAAAAGAAATCTTTGAATTCTAGTTAAAACTTTATTAACAACGATGCTTACTAAACATCACTAAAAGTAAGTGGTAAATATTTTTAAAAGTATTCATGGCTGCAGAGATGACTCAGAAGCTCAGAGTGCTTTCTGCTCAGTAATGGGCATGGGAGTTTAAGTCTTCTATCCATATATCTGGCTTGGAATCTCCAAAGGCCTGTAATGACAGTTCCAAGGGATTTAATGAAATCTGCTCTATACACACACACAAGCATATGGACACATACACATGTACTGAAGCATACACCCATGAAGAAATCTTTAAAAGTACTTTTTATCTGAGAACATTTTTATAGAATAAAATTTGATCATACTCTCTCATTTCTTGAAAGAAAAGGTGTTTGTCCTTAAGCCTGCCAGGAAGCTGCTTTCAGTCGCCATGGACACCAAATTACAAGGATGGAGACTCTTGGCTTGGAGAAATAGAACATACCTGATTTCACAGCAGGCATGTGACTGCCAACAGAATATTAACAAGAAACCCTCTAAAGAAACCAGGGGAAAATACAGAATTAAACAAATTAACAACAATAAAAGTCAGATATTTTCATTTCTTTTCTTTTTAATGGTTATTTTATTTATTTACATTTCAAATGCTTTCCCCCAAGAAGGGGGTCACCCCTCTACAAACACACCATCCTATCCCCCCTTCTCTTTGTCTCTATGAGGGTGCTTCTCCACCCACTCACCCAACTACTCCTGCCTCACCACACTAGCATCCACCTATGCTGGGCCATCAAGCCTCCACAGGACCAAGGGCCTCCCCTACCATTGATGGCATATAAGGTAGTCCTCTGCTAGATAATTAGCCAGAGCCATGAATCCCTCCACATGTAATTTTTGGTTGGTGTTCTAGTTCCTGGGAGCTTTTGGGGGGTGGGGTGGCAACTCACATCAGTCAAAATCGTTAAGATCAAAAACTAAGGTCACAGCAGATGCTGGCAAGGATCTGGAGAAACAGGAATACTCCTCCATTGCTGGTGAGATGGCAAGCTGTTAAAACCAGTTTTGAAAACAATTTGGTGGTTCCTCAGAAAACTGGAAAAAGTTATACCTGAAGACCCAGTTGTACTACTACTGGGCACATACTCAAAAGATGCTCTAATATATAGCAAGGACACATGCTCCACTATGTTAATATCAGCCTTATTCATAATAGTCAGAAGTTGGAAACAACCCAGATGTCCCTCAACAGAAGAATGGAAACAGAAAATATGGTACATTTACACAAAAGAGTACTACTCAGCTATTAAAAACAATGACATCATGAAATTTGCAGGCCAATGATGGAACTAGGAAATATCATCCTGAGTGAAGTACTCCAGATACATAAGAACACACATGGTATGTACTCACTGATAAGTGGATATTAGCCCAAAAATTCAGAATACTCACGATACAACTCACAGATCATATGAAGCTAAAGAAGAAGGAAAACAAATGTGTATGCTTCAGTCCTACTTAAAGAGGAAACAACATAATCAGGAGAGTTAGAGGGAGTAAGGGACCTGAGAGGGAGAGAGCAGTGGGAGGGAAAAGGAGCAGTGGTAGGATCAGGTATGGGAAGAGACAGGAAAGAAATCTAGAGTGTCAGGAAAATGAGTGTAAATATGTAGCAGTGGTGGGTGAGGAACTGGAGGATAGGCACTAGGAAGCCCCAGACACGAGGGAAGTAAGAGGTTCCCAGCACCCAATGGGGAAGACATTAGCTGAAATACCAACAAAAGGGATATACAACCTGTAGAAACCATCTCCAGTAGATAGGCATGACCTCCAGTTGAGGGATGGGGCCACCCATCCCTCTCAAAATTTTTAACCCATAATTGTCCCTGTCTAAAGGAAATGCAGGAACCAAAAAAAATGGAGGAGAGGCTGACAAAAAGGCCACCCAGAGATCCATCCCATCTGCAGACCCCAAACCCTGACACTATTACTGGTGCCAAAAAGCACTTCCTGATAGGAATCTGGTATAGCTGTCTCCTGAGAGACTCTGTCAGCACTTGACTAATACAGATGAAAATACTTTCAGTCAACTATCAGATTGAGCATGGAGACCCCAATGGAAGAGTTAGGAGAAGGACCTAAGGAACTGAAGGGGATTGCAACCCCATAGGAAGAACAGCAGAACAGCAATATCAACTAACCAGAATTCCCAGAGCTCCCAGGGACTAAATATCAGGTATTTTCATTGCTTGCAAACATTTTCATTGGCCTCCACTAGGAAGTCATAGGAAAGTGTAGAACTGAGCTGTTAAAAGAGAATCTCTGGAAGGAATGGATGGTGGATAGGGGTGTAGGAGAAAGACATATAGTTCATTTGTTTTTACTGGATCTTCCTCTCATACAAAGAACAGGATGGAGGAAAAGTAGATAACTGTGTCCCCATTTGATGGGCAGATGAGACTACTCCTCTGAGAATAACATCTAAGCAAGAGGCAAGCAGAGGATAAGTATGGAATGAGAATTTATCTTAGAGCCTATGGACCTCCTGGTAGTTAAGATAGCCTTAAGACTTTAACAACAAATGTAGTTTCAAAACTCAGTTGGGACAAAAAGAATGCCCAAAGATCCTAAAGATGCACTAGGCTCAAGGTCTAGGTCTTGCAACCTTTCTAAGACAGAAGCTAGACAAAGTTGGCACAGACATTTATTTAAACCAAAACAAAACTTATCTCTGAACAAGAAACACTAGGAGTATAATACCAATGGAGGGTATGCAATCTTTTAACAAAGGCTGAGGATAGGATCACTGCTGAAAGTGTCTTGGGGAAAAGGATGTTAGAAAGGACTCTCTAGCACTGTATGCTTAAATTAAGAACAAAGCAGCAGGCATACCACTGGAATAGTACCAGTCATAATCTGCATAAAAATCAAGAAAAACTCAAGATACTTAGCCGATTTGAACCTATCAGATGCCCTTTAGTAGAGTCCTTGTACTCACTTTAAGACACAAGCTGTATTTTAATTATCATTTTTTTACTCTTCACTATCTGGCATTCTATAAAAATTGTGAGTCATGAGGGTGGGTGTGGGACCTTAATGAGACTTGTGGCCATGCCCCAGGTTCTATCCTGACTCCACCTAGGCAGTCACCTGCCTGCAGCCACACTCTCCCTGCCTCCTGGTTACCTGACCACCCAACTCACTATAAATAACACCCTTCAGCGCGTGCTCTCTCTCTCCCCCCAGCTTATTCTCCCCCTGCCCTCTTCTTTGTCTATCTTTCTGTCTTTCCATTTTCTCCCCTTTCCACGTGGTCATGGCTTTTCTTTTCTTTTCTTTTCTATTTTCTCCTCTTCCTTTGTCTTTCTATCTCTTTCCTCTTTCTATTTTCTTAATAATAAAACATCAAAGATATGGGCCTCCTCTTATTAAATTCACCACATGGAGCTAGCTGGTACGCACCATCTGAGACTCAGAGATTCCGCCAAGGCAGACAGTTTGTGAGTACAGGTAGCAGGCAGAGAAATCCACACCAGAACGCCTTCTGTGTGGCATTTCTCTGTGCCCCTGCGTGCCCCCACAAGCGGAGACCCACGGGCACTGTGACCGCCCGCTCCCTGTTAGGCTGAGGCACGCTTGCCTCTTGCCTGCTTCCCCAAAAACCCCACGCGGAACTGCATAAGCAGAGGACACAGGCAGACATAGAGGTTCTGCGAGTGGGGTGGTGGGGGTGGGGGGTGGGGTGGGGGGATGGGGAGTGGGGTGGTAGGGATTGGGGGGTAGGGGTTGGGGGGGTGGGAATGCAGGCAAGATGCACATGTGTCTCAGCCTAACGGGGAGCAGGCGGTCACACCGCTGGCCAGTCTCCGCATGTGGGGGCACACGGGGGCGCAGAGAAATGCCACACAGAAGGCGTTCTGGTGTGGATTTCTCTGCCTGTTACCTGTGCTCAGACTGTCCGACTGAATCCCAGATGACGGCGCGTACCAGCTAGCTCTGTGTGTCGAATTTAATAAGAGGAGGCTCATAGCTTTGATGTTTTATTATTAAGAAAATAGAAAGAGAAAAGAGATAGAAAGATAAAGAAAGAGGAGAAAATAGAAAAGAAAAGCCATGACCACGTGGAAAGGGGAGAAAATGGAGAGACAGAGAGACAGACAAAGAAGAGGGCTGGGGGAGAACAAGCGGGAGAGAGAGAGAGAGCATGTGTTGAGGGGTGTTATTTATAGTGAGTTGGGTGGTCAGGTGACCCAAGGGGCGGGGAGAGTGTGGCTGCAGGCAGGTGACTGCCTAGGTGGAGTCAGGCTAGAACCTGGGGCGTGGCCACAAGTCTCATTAAAGTCCCATAGATGGGCACAAAAATGTGATCAATTAGAAACTAATAGATCATTACCATGACCTAAATAAAAAGTAACTCAAGAACATTTGGACTGTGCTAAATGGTTTACAGAATTGGTTGACTATTCAGCAACCAATAGGAAATTTCAGCAAATAGTTTAAAAGCTAGGAAAACAAATCAAATTGAAATACTAAAATCTAAAGCACAGTCTATTAAATTGAGAATTCATTCAATAATATTATAAGAATGGGTAAGATTCTGAATCAGGCTCAGATTTAGAGCAAAAGAATTCTATGAAATCCAAGAAGAAAAAATGTAAAGCAAAGCTTGAGTATGTCAGAGCCATGGTGCCAGACTTTTTCTTTTTTTTCCTGTTACACACACACACACACACACACACACAAACACACACACACACGCACACACATGTGTGTGTGTGTATCTAACATATCTAACATAAAATAACATATGTTATACATGACATACATGCTATATATGATATATTATATATAACAAAAATATAATATGAATATATTATATGTATAATATAATCCAATATTGAATATATGTATACCTCCAATATATGTATTTTCAATTCTCTCATACAATGTGCATCCCGTCCACAGCTTCTCCTCCCTCTACTCCTCCCAGTTCTTTCCCCTAGGTTAACAGACAGGGAGTAAAGGCAGATAGCCTTGGAAATGACAATTATAACAGTAGAATAAAATTTACACACAAACATACTCAAGTAACAAACAAAATAAGATAAACTGCCACTTATATATTTAAGCCTTTTTGTTAATTTTTTTCAAATAAAACAAGACTGTAGAATCAGAAATCTTACTTGTGAGTACCAGAATCTGGCAAGAAAAGAAAGGAAATAACCATAGTTCTTAACTGGAAACTATCGTTAGGAGAAAATGTGTCTTCAACATGGTAGTGCTTGTACAATTGTATTGCCAGAAATCTTCCAGTAGTTCTCAACCTTCATAATGCTGTGATCTTTTAATATAGTTCCTTGTATCATTTGGCCCCTAGGCATAAAGTGATTTTCATTGCTACTTCATAACTATAATTTGTTCATTTTATGCATGTGTTTTCTAATGATCTTAGGCAAGCTCATGAAAGGGTCTGTTGACCCACAATTTGAAAACCACTGTCTAGGAATCTAACTTCTACAAGTAAATTGTTCTTCTGTGAAATTTTCACATATGAAAAAATTTCCTCTGTTGTGAATTCCTGGTTTATTTACATACCCCACTTTTTGATTGGGCTGTTTGGTTTTTTGGTGGTTAGCTTCTTGAGTTCTTCATATATTTTGGATATTAGCTGTCTGTCAGATGTGGGGTTAGTGAAGATTTTTTTCCCAATCTGTACATTGCTAATTTGTCTTACTGACTATGCCTTTGCCTTACAGAAGCTTTCCAGTTTCATGAGGTTCCATTTAACAATTCTTGATCTTAGAGATTGAGCCATTGAAGTCGTGTTTAAGAAATTTCTCCCTATGCCAATTAGTTCAAGGCTCTTTCTTACTTTCTCTTCTATCTTTTCCATTGTATGTTTTTGACTTCTTTGTCAAAGATCAAGTTCCTTAAGTGTGTGGTTTTGTTTCTGGGTCTTAAATTCTATTCCATTGATCAACATGTCTTGTCTCTATACCAATACCATGCAATTCTGTAGTAAATATTGAGGTCAGGGATGGTGATTCCCCCAGCTGTTCTTTTATTGATATGAGATTTTTTTGGTATTCTGGAATTTTTACTTTTCCAGATGAATTTGAGACTTGTTCCTTCTATGTCTTTGAAGAATTGTGTTGGGATTTTGGTGGGGATTGTGTCGAATATGTAGATTGCCTTTTGTAGGATGGCCATTTTTATAATGTTAATTCTGTTAATTCATGAACATGGGAAATCTCTCCATTTTCTGAGATTTTTCAATTTCCTTCAAGAGAGACTCAAAGTTATTGTCATACAGATCTTTCACTTGTTTGGTTAGAGTTACCCCAAGATATTTTATGTTACTTGTGGCTATTGTAAAGGGAGTTGTTTCCTTAATTTCTTTTTCTTTTTTTAAAGATTTACTTATTATTATATGTAAGTACATTTTAGCTGCCTTCAGACACTCCAGAAGAGGGTGTCAGATCTTGTTATGGATGGTTGTGAGCTACCATGTGGTTGCTGGAATTTGAACTCAAGACCTATGGAAGAGCAGTTAGTGCTCTTAACCACTGAGCCATTTCTCCAGCCCCTAATTTCTTTTTCAACCTGTTTATCATCTATATAAAGGAAGGCAATTGATTTATTTGTACTAATTTTATATCTGGCCACTTTGCTGAAGATGTTTATGAGTTGGAGAAGTTATCTGGTAGAAATTTTTTGGGGGGTCACATATGTGTAATATCATATCATCTGCAAATAGTGATCCTTTTGTTTCTTCTTTACCAATAGAACTCAAAAGAGGGACCTTAGATGAAATGCCTTACACTGGTGAGAGAGAACTTGTAGCACCCACCTCCAGTAGAAAGACAGGGCATCATGTGAAGGATGGGGTTGCTATTCCACAGTCAAAACTCAGATCCATATTTGTTACTGCTGAAAGACCTACAGGGATGGAAAAGGAGGGGCGCCTGGGGAAAAGAAGGTCCAGCGACAGGCCCAAAGTGGGATCCTGCTCAAGGGGAAACTCCAAGGCCTGACACTACTACTAAGGCTATGGAGCCCTCACAAAAGGGACCTAACATGATTGCCCACTGATAGACCCAACAGGTAGCTGAAAGAGTCAGATGCAGATATTTACACCCAACCAATGAACAGAAGCTGCTTACCCTTGTGGTTGAATTAGGGAAAAGCTAGAAGAAGCTGAGGAGGAGGGTGACACTGTAGGAAGACCAGCAGTCTCAATAAACCTGGACCCCTGAGATCTCTCAGACAATTGACCACCAAACAGGCAGCATACAACAGCTGATGTGAGGCCTCTCAACACATATACAGCATAGGACTGCCAGGTCTGGGTTCAGGAAGAGAAGATGCACTTAACCCTCAAGAGACTGGAGACCCCAGGGTGGTTCAGAGGTCTGGTAGGATGGATGGTAGGTGGTGAGGACATCCTTGTGGAGATAGGGGGTGGGGTGGAGGTACGGGATGTGAAAAAGTTAGAGGGTGGATCAAGAGGGCAATGGAATCTGGAGTGTAAATAAATAAATAATTAAATTTAAAAAAAGAAAACATTTAAGAGACAGTGAGAAAATATAGTGGTAGCAGATAGTGAAGATCTTTCAACTTTACTCTTTCTCAGAAAGCTGTTGAGGTCTGAAAATCCAAAACATCACAAGTTCTTCCAAGAATCCAGAAAAGCAAGAATGATCTGTCAGGAACAGCAGCACATTGTCTGGAGTTGATTTTATCTTTGAACATTCATCTTAGTAAATATTTATGCAGATGAGAAAAATCTAATTGTACTCAGGCTGCCTGCTACTGATCTATCAGGTCCACAGAACAGACTAGGGTGCTGAAATGCAACACATCTCCCCTCATTCCCACCCTCACTCCCAGCCAAAAGGACAGGGTTATTAAGACCAAAATCCACAAATAACTGTGTCAAGAATCAGTTACTTTTTCCCACTCATCAGGATTTAAGAACTATCATATTTTGAATATGCTTGGCCCAGGGAGTAACACTATTTTGAGGTATGGCTTTGTTGGAGTAGGTTTGTCATTGTGGGTGTGGGCTTTAAGACATTCATCCTAGCTGCCTGGAAGCCAGTCTTTTCCTGTTTCCCTTTGGAATAAGATGTAGAACTCTCAACTTCTTCTGCATTATGCCTGCCTCCATGCTGCTATGCTCCTGCTTTGAGAATAATGAACTGACCCTTTGAACCTGTAAGCAAGCCCCAATTAAAATGTTGTTTTTATAAGAGTTTCCTTGGTTGTGGTATCTATTCAAAGAAGTAAAACCCAAACTAAGTGAGGAATAATGAATTTCCATAGGAACAGGTCATTGTGGTACACTTATCCTGTTCCCAGTGGTTGGGTTATTCAATTGTGTCAGGGTGACTTGCAAAGCACTCCTGTCTCAACTTAACAACTAGGATGCTAGTTATCCAGGGATCTCATAGAAAATTAAACTTTACTTGTACCCTGTTCAAAATGGAAGTTTTATTCAAACAGGCTTCGAGTTTGTTCCTTCTTTCAAAGCATCCATACAAAATCTTGATAATTTTACAGAAGTACATTTTTCAGAAAGTAAACTTTTTATGCTAATACTAGAAGATAAATGTATTGTTACAGGAATAAAATATGATAAGTGAACTTAGCATAAACAGATGTTATGGCATCTAGAGCATTCTCCAAAAGGGCTCACCTCTGTAAGTGAGGGTGCAGTGAAACGATTGAATTGAATGATGCCATGAAGAGGGGAAGGTTTATTGGGGATCAATCTACCAAGGCATCTTCTCCTCTGCTTGTGGGGACACAGAGAAAAGCTCCTCCTGACTACAGAAATTTGGCCTGTTGTTCTTTGTAAAACAAAATTGTAAATTCTTCCTCTGCATCTTTGAGGTATAAAGCTTTTCAGGGCTTTCCTTTTATACCTAAGATTATCTTCCTCATGGATCTGAATGCTATCTCTTTTAACTATATTTATCCAGAAAGATGAAGTACCATATTGCATCTTCTGTAGAAGTAATTAAGAAAATGCCCAAGGCCAGATTTTATGGAGGCTTTTTGTCAATTGAAGTTTCCTTCTCTTAGGTTGTATCAAGTTAAAATAACACAACCTTGCACAGATGCCAATACATTAACCCAAATTTTAGAATATCTGAATATTTGCTCTAGTATGGCTAGCTCTAGAAGAACACTAGTGGTGGAGGAAAGGAATAGGTTTTATTAAGGAGCAACAGGTGGAGATGCAGACCTATAAAGCAGTCACAGACTTGGCTAGTTGGCTTCAGGGAATGATCCTATCATTGTCCAGGGGTATTGTTCATACTATTAGCTGCCTTCATTTAAAAATAACTTTAAATCAACACTATTTATAAGTCAAAATTTGCCAGAGACTAAATAGTATGTGCATGATCAAGCATTTGATGTTGGGAGACTAGATTTGAAACTAATCTCTGTCATTATAGTCCCACAATAGTAGTTATTCAAATCAGGATTCAACTGGAAAAATGAATCTCTTAGGATCATCTTAAAGGTTAAGAAAGATAATACATACCTAAGCACCCAGTACAGTTTAACAGCCCTATATACATTCACGTAAGTGTAGTAATTGTATTAAAATTATTGCCACTATTTTCATTTTCACCACAGTTGTTATTGTATCAGTTTGACTATTGAGTCACTGATGAAAAAATAAATAAGAATTTCGCTAGACAAAGAAATTTCTGTGATTAAAAGTTATCATAGTCTTGGGACTTAGATCAGAAGTTAAGAGCTCTTGGTGGATCTTCCAGTTTGGTTCCTATTTCCTAGTGTTGTGGCTCACAACCATCTACAACTCTAACCTAAGGAACAATGTCTTCTGTGAGCATGACACTCAAGACACACACACACACACACACACACACACACACACACACACACACACACACACACACACAGAGTCACACATGCATGCACACACATTTATGCTTGTGCACATAATTAAAAAATAAATCTTTAAAATATTTACAAATGTAGAGAAACTGGAACATTTAAAGCATTGTAGATTTGATGATATTTCCTATTCTTTTTTAAAAATCTTAGAACTAAGTAAGTCTTATGAACAAAACAATGTTACTTGGAATTTACACATCTTTCATATAACTGCAGTGAAAGATAGTTGTTTTGTGTAAAATAATACTATTGAATGTACCATGGTAAAAGCTAATATAATGATCATATACATTTTGAGCTGTGTTGATAGTGATTAATAATTCTCAACTAACTGAAATAAATATGTTTCCCAAAGTATATTTCATAAGCATGATTGACACCAGTGTTTCCCAGGCTTTGACCACAAATTATTATGAAACTCATGAGGGCTTGTTGCATGCCATTGAGTTTTGGCATCTGTGCAGAGTGAGCTGCACCTACCCTGAGATAGAATCTTTTAAACTATACATAGTTCAGGAATCTTTCAGGCCCCAGCTTTATAGCTTCTGGTGCTTTGGACCTACAAATAAATCACTTACAAGATAGAAAATTTGGCAGAAAATTTTGGACTAAAAATAACTGTAAACTATTTAATTTAAAACTCCAATAACAGCTTTCAAATACACATGATGAAGATGAATGTATCTTCTGCAATTTTCACAGTTGCCACACCAGAGAATACCTGAAAGACAAGGTCAGTGGAGCTGAGATTGTGTTCTTAGTTTTGAATTTCAGTCCTTGGTAAATAAAATAGCTAAACTCAAAATTGAAATATACATTCATGAACAAGAATTAACACATAATACAATATCATCACTGACTCTGAAGAATTCATAGAAATAACAAATGCAAATTAATGCCAAAGAAAGCACATTGCATTGTTATACTGGGAAAATATTTTTCTTGTATTATTTACTTCTATCTCTATTGATACTTTGTTTAATGTGTATTATGATCTGACACCCCAAGTATCAGTCTTTATTTATTTATACTCACTAGAAAGGCAAAGAATTAGTTATTTATTATTATTACTTTCTCCTAGCAAAATATATATGTATTGTAGTCTTTTTATTTTTTCTTTTCTTTTTTTTTATTTTCTAAGATTTTTTTATTTACATTCCAAATCATTTCCCCTTTCCCATTTCCTCCCTCCCCGAAAGTCCCATAAGCCCCTTTCACTACATCTTTTCTCCATTCAACCCCCTCTCGCTTCTCTGTCCTGGCATTCCCCTACATCCAGTCTTTCCAGGACCAGGGGTCTCTCCAATCTTCTTAGAAATCTATTGATATGCGAATTGTGTCTAGGGTATTCCGAGATTCTGGGTTAATATCCCCTTATCAGTGACTGCATACCATGTGTGTTCTTTTGTGATTGGGTTACCTCACTAAGGATGATATTTTCAAGTTCTCACCATTTGCCTGGGAATTTCGTGAATTCATTGTTTTTAATTGCAGAGTAGTATTCCATTGTGTAGATATACCACATCTTCTGAATCCATTCCTCCGTTGAGGGACATCTGGGTTCTTTCCAGCTTCTGGCTATTATAAATAAGGCTGCTATGAACATAGCGGAGAATGTGTCCATATTGCATGCAGGTAAAACCTCTGGGTATATGCCCAGGAGTGGTAGAGCCAGATCCTCTGGGAGTGTCATGCCCAGTTTTCTGAGGAACCGCCAGACTGCTTTCCAGAGTGGTTGTACCAGCTTGCAATTCCACCAGCAGTGGAGGAGTGTTCCTCTTTCTCCACATCCTCGCCAACAACTGCTGTCTCCTGGGTTTTTGATCTTAGCCATTCTGACTGGTGTGAGATGGAATCTCAGGGTTGTTTTGATTTGCATTTCCCTAATGACTAAGGATGATGAACATCTCTTTAGGTGCTTCTCAGCCATTAGATATTCTTCAGGTAAGAACTCTTTGTTTAGCTCTGTACCCCATTTTTTAATAGGGTTACTTGCCTCTCTGGAGTTTAACTTCTTGAGTTCTTTGTATATCTTGGATATTAGCCCTCTGTCGGATGTAAGGTTGGTAAAGATCATTTCCCAGTTAGTTGGTCGCTGCTTTGTCTTTTTGACAGTGTCTTTTGCCTTGTAAAAACTTCGTAATTTAATGAGGTCCCATTTGTCAATTCTTGATCTTAGAGCATAAGCTATTGGAGTTCTATTCAGGAAATTCTCACCTGTGCCCATATGTTCAAGGTTCTTCCCTAGCTTCCTTTCTATTAGTTTCAGTGTGTCTGGTTTTATGTGGAGATCCTTGATCCACTTGGAATTGAGCTTAGTGCAAGGATATAAGAGTGGGTCAATTTGCATTCTTCTGCATGTTGACCTCCAGCTGAGCCAGCACCATTTGTTGAAAAGACTATCTTTTTTCCACTGGATGGTTTTAGCTCCTTTGTCAAAGATCAAGTGACCATAGGAGTGTGGATTCATTTCTGGGTCTTCAATTCTGTTCCATTGATCTACATGCCTGTCACTGTACCAATACCATGCGGTTTTTAACACTATTACTCTGTAGTATAGCTTGAGGTCCGGGATATTGATTCCCCAAGAGGTTCTTTTACTCTTGAGAATAGTTTTAGCTATTCTGGGTTTTCTGTTATTCCAGATGAATTTTGGAATTGTTCTTTCTAACTCTATGAAGAATTGAGTTAGGAATGTGATGGGGATTGCACTGAATCTTTAAATTACCTTTGGTAATATGCTCATTTTTACTATATTAATCCTGCCAATCCATGAGCATGGCAGATTTTTTCATCTTTTGAGGTCTTCTTCAATTTCTTTCTTCAGAGACTTGAAGTTCTTGTCATACAGATCTTTCACTTGTTTGGTTAGAGTCACGCCAAGATACTATATATGGTTTGTGGCTATCGTGAAGGGTATCATTTCTCTTACTTCTTTCTCAGCCTGCTTATCCTTTGAGTATAGGAAGGCTACTGACTTGCTTGAGTTGATTTTATATCCGGCCACTTTGCTGAAGCTGTTTATCAGCTGTAGGAGTTCTCTGGTGGAGTTCTTTGGGTCGCTTAATGTTCTATCATAACGTCTGCAAATAGTGATAGTTTGACTTCCTCCTTTCCAATTTGTATCCCTTTGACCTCTTTTTGTTGTCTAATTGCTCTAGATAGAACTTCAAGTACTATATTGAAAAGATATGGAGAGAGAGGGCAGCCTTGTCTAGTCCCTGATTTTAGTGGGATTGCTTCAATTTTCTATCCATTTAGATTGATGCTGGCTACCGGTTTGCTGTAAATTGCTTTTACTATGTTTAGATATGGGCCTCGAATTCCTGATCTTTCCAAGACCTTTAGCATGAAAGGATGCTGAATTTTGTCAACTGCTTTCTCATCATCTAATGAGATGACCGTGTGGTTTTTTTCTTTGAGATTGTTTATGTAGTGGCTTACATTGATGGATTTCCTTATATTGAACCATCCCTGCATCCCTGGGATGAAGCCGACTTGATCATAGTGAATGATCGTTTTGATGTGTTCTTGGATTCAGTTGGCAAGAATTTTATTGAGTATTTTTGCATCGATATTCATAACAGAGAATGGCCTGAGATTCTCGTTCTTTGTCGGATCTTTGTGTGCTTTTGGTATTAGTGTAATTGTGGCTTCATAGAACGAGTTGGGTAGTGTTCCTTCTGTTTCTATTTTGTGGAACAGTTTGAAGAGTATTGGTGTTAGGTCTTCTTTGAATGTCTGATAGAATTCTGCACTAAAACCATCTGGACCTGTGCTTTTTTTGGTTGGAAGACTTCCAATGACAACTTCTATTTCTTCAGGGGTTATAGGATGGTTTAGATGGTCTATTTGATCCTGATTTAATTTTGGTATTTGGTATCTGTCAAGGAAACTGTCCATTTCCTCAAGATTTTCTAGTTGTGTTGAATACAGGTTTTTGTAGTAGGATCTGATGATTCTTTGAATTTCCTCAGTTTCTCTTGTTATCTTTCCCTTTTCGTTTCTGATTTTATTAATTTGGAGACTATCTCTGTTCCCTCTGGTTAGTCTGGCTAAGGGCTTATCTATCTTGTTGATTTTCTCAAAGAACCAACTCCTTGTTTTGTTGATTATTTGTATGGTTTTATTTCTTTCTACTTGATTGATTTCAGTCCTGAGTTTGATGATTTCCTGCCTTCTACTCCTCTTTGGTGTATTTGCTTCTTTTTGTTCCAGGGCTTTCAGGTGTGCCATGAAGCTGTTAGTGTATGCTGTCTCCCGTTTCTTTTTGGCGGCACTCAGGGCTATGAATTTTCCTCTTAGCACTGCTTTCATTGTGTCACATAAATTAGGGTATGTTGTGTCTTCATTTTCATTAACTTTCAAAAAGTCTTTGATTTCTGTCTTTCTTTCCACCTTGACCAAGTTATCATTGAGTAGAGCATTGTTCAGCCTCCATGTGTATGTAGGTTTTCTTTTGTTTTTGTTGCCATTGAAGACCACCCTTATTCCATAGTGATCTGATAGGAGGCATGGGATTAGTTCTATCTTCTTATATCTGTTGAGGTCTGATTTGTGACCAATTATATGGTCAATTTTGGAGAAGGTACCATGAGGTGCTGAGAAGAAGGTGTATTCTTTTGCTCTAGGATGAAATGTTCTATATATATCTGTTAGTTCCATTTGGTCCAAGGCTTCAATTAGATTCACTGTGACCCTGAGAGCAGGGTGTTGAAGTCACCCACTATTATTGTGTGTAGTGCGATGTGTGCTTTGAGCTTTAGTAAAGTTTCTTTTACGAATGAGGGTGCCCTTGCGTTTGGAGCATAGATTTTCAGAATTGAGAGTTCTTGATGGTGGATTTTTCCCTTGATCAGTATGTAGTGTCCTTCTGTGCCTTTTTTGATGACTTTAGGTTGAAAATCAATTTTATCCGATATTAGGATGGCTACTGCACCTCGTTTCTTGGGGCCATTTGCTTGTAAAATTGTTTTCCAGCCTTTTACTCTGAGGTAGTGTTTGTCTTTGACACTGAGGTGCGTTTCCTGCATGCAGCAAAATGCTGGGTCCTGTTTATGTATCCATTCTGGTAGTCTATGTCTTTTAATTGGGGAATTGAGACCATTGATATTAAGAGAGATTAAGGCATAGTGATTATTGCCATCTGCCATTCTTGACGCTATCTTTATGTTTGAGTGGTTATCTACCTTTGGGTTTGATTCAAGAAGGTTATTATCTCATTTTTTCCAGGGTGTTTTTTCTCTCCCTGTATTGGAAGTTTCCACCTATTATCCATTGCAGGGCTGTATTTGTGGAAAGATATTGTGAAAATTTGGTTTTATCATGGAATATCTTGATCTCTCCATCTATGGTGATTGAGAGTTTTGCTGGGTATAGTAGTCTAGGCTGGCATTTGTGCTGTCTTAGTGTCTGCATGAGATCTGCCCAGGATCTTCTGGCTTTCATAGTCTCTGGTGAGAAGTCTGATGTGATTCGGATAGGTCTTCCTTTGTATGTTACTTGGCCCTTTTCTCTTACTGCTTTTAATATTCTTTCTTTGTTTAGAACATTTGGTATTTTGATTATTATGTGACGGGACGTATTTCTGTTCTGGTCCAGTCTGTTTGGAGTTCTGTAGGCTTCTTGTATGTTCATCGGCATCTCTCTCTTTACGTTAGGGAAGTTTTCCTCCATAATTTTGTTGAAGATATTTACTGGCCCTTTAAGTTGCAAATCTTCACTCTCATCTATACCTATAATCCTTAGGTTTGGTCTTCTCATCGTGTCCTGGATTTCCTGGATGTTTTGGGTTACATGTTTTTTGCATTCTGCATTTTCTTTGACTGTTGAGTCGATGCTTTCTATGGAATCTTCAGCATGTGAGATTCTTTCATCTATCTCTTGTATTCTATTGTTGATGTTTGCATCTATGACTCCTGATTTCTTCCCAAGGTTTTCTATCTCCAAAGTTGTCTCCCTTTGTGATTTCTTAGTTGTTTCTATTTCCTTTTTTAGTTCCTGGATGGATTTGCTGAGATCCTTCACTTGTTTGTTTGTATTTTCCTGTATTTCTTTAAGGTATTTTTGCGTTACCTCTTTCAGGATTTCTGCCTGTTGACCCACGTTCTCCTGCATTTCTCTGAGTGATTTTTGTGTTTCCTCCTCATGGGAATCCATCTGTTGATTCACTGTCTACTGCATTTCTTTAAGCAGTTCTCGTGTTTCCTTTGTAAGGGCATCTAACCGTCGATTCATTTCTTTAAGCAATTTTTGTGTTGCCTCCTTATGGGCATCCGTCTGTTGACCCATATTCTTCTGCATTTCTTTATGCAATTTTTGTGATTCCTTTGTGAGTGCATCTACCCGTTGATTCATCTCGTTAAGCGATTTTTGTGTTGTCCTTGTGCGCCTCCATCTTTTGATCCATGTTCTCCTGCATTTCTCTAAGCGATTTTTGTGTTTCCTTTGTAAGGGCTTCTAACGGTTGATTCATGGTCTCCTGTAATTCTTTATTAGATTTATTTGTGTCCTTCTTGTGATCCTCTAATAGCATCATGAGAAGTGATTTTAAATCCAGATCTTGTCTTTCGGGTGTGGTGGGGTATCCAGGACTTGCTGCTGTTAGAGAGTTGGGTTCGGATGGTGCCATATTACTTTGATTTCTGTTGGTAACGTTCCTACGTTTGCCTTTTGCCATCTGGTTACCTCTGATGTTAGTTGGTCCTGCTGTCACTGGCTGTTGTTTGGACTGCCTGTGAGCCTGCAAAGCTATTTCTGCTCCCCCTGGTTTACCAGGATTCCCCTGGCACAGATTTCTGGGGCCTGCCCTGCTCCTGAGTGTCTTTGGAGCCCTGATGTGCCTTGCCCCAAGTGATGTTATATTGGGGAGTCCTTGCACATCCAAAGGCTCAGCATAGTGTATTCCTGGAGCAGAGGTCGCCAAAGGGAGGCTGGTAGGCTCCTGCCCTGTGCAGGGGTGTGCGATCTCTCCCAGAGTGGGAGGGAGTGGGCGTCCCTCTGCAAGGCAGAAGTCCCACAGCAGAGCTGGCAAGCTGGTTACTGCAGATCTGCCCAGCTCTTGGGAGCCACGTACACACAAGCCACCCGAGACCCAAGCGATATTATGCTTGTCTGTCTCTGAGCCTGGCAGTCCCAACTTCCCGGCCACTGGTGCAAAGATGGCGGAGTGCACTCTGCACTCTCGCCGTGGCGCTGGTCACCCTGTAGAGGCGATGGCCTGCAGATCTGGCACCCAGATGACCACAGCACTGTCCCGTTCTTGGAAGAAGGCGGAAGTCCCAACAGGCTGTGTCCCAAGTGATGTTATATTGGGGAGAACCTGGGTACCTGTCTCTTAAGTGCAGTCTAAAGGAACAGAGGTCGTGGAAGGGAAGCTGGTAGGCTCCCGCCCAGTGCAGTGTCTCTCTGCCAGGCAGAAGTCCCACAGCAGAGCTGGTGCGCTGGTTACTGCAGATCTGCCCAGCACCTGGGTGCCGCGTACACACAAGCCGCCCGAGACCCAAGCGATATTATGCCTGTCTGTCTCAGAGCCTGGCAGTCCCAACTTCCCAGCCACTGGAGCAAAGAAGGCGGAGTGCACTCTGCACTCTCTCCATGGCGCTGGTCCTATTTTTTATTTTCTATATTTTTTATTTACATTCCCAATGATTTCCCCTTTCCGGGTTTTCCCCTCCCCGAAAGTCCCATAAGCCCTCTTCCCTCCGTCTGTCCCCAGTCAACCCCCTCTCGCTTCTCTGTCATGGTATTCCCCTACACTGCTACATCCAGTCTTTCCAGGACGAGGGGTCTCTCCTTCCTTCTTCTTGGAAATCAATTGATATGTGAATTGTGTCTTGTGTATTCTGAGCTTCCTGGTTAATATCCCCGTATCAGTGACTGCATGTCATATGTGTTCTTTTGTGATTGAGTTACCTCACTAAGGATGATATTTTCCAGTTCTGACGATTTGCCTAAGAATTTCATAAATTCATTGTTTTTAATTGCAGAGTAATTTTCCATTGTGTAAATATACCACATTTTTTGTATCCATTCCTCCGCTGAGGTACATATGGGTTCTTTTTAGCTTCTGGCTATTATAAATAAGGCTGCTATGAACATAGTGGAGCATGTGTTCTTATTGCATGCCAGGAAGGCCTCTGGGTATATGCCCAGGATTGGTATAACAGGGTCCTCCAGGAGTGTCATGCCCAGTTTTCTGAGGAACTGCCAGACTGCTTTCCAGAGTGGTTGTACCAGCTTGTAATCCCACCAGCAGTGGAGGAGTGTTCCTCTTTCTCCACATCCTCGCCAACCTCCGCATAAAACCAGATACACTGAAACTAATAGAAAAGAAACTACGGAAGAACCTTGAACCCATGGGCACAGGGGAAAATTTCCTGAACAGAACACCAATAGCTTATGCTGTAAGATCAAGAATTGACAAATGGGACCTCATAAAATTACAAAGTTTCTGTAAGGCAAAGGACACTGTCAAAATGACAAAACGGCAGCCAACAAATTGGGAAAAGATCTTTACCAACCCTACATCTGACAGAGGAATAATATCCAATATATACAAAGCACTAAAGAAGTTAGACTCCCGGGAGCCAAATAACCCTATTAAAAATGTGGTACAGAGTTAAACAAAGAAGTTTCACCTGAAGAATATCGAATGGCTGAGAAGCAACTAAAGAAATGTTCAACATCCTTAGTCATTAGGGAAATGCAATCAAAACAACCCTGATATTTCACCTCACACCAGTCAGAATGGCTAAGATCAAAAACACAGGAGACAGCAGGTATTGTAGTCTTTGTAGTGACAACATTTCTGTGTTCCACATGTAAACATAAGCATAGTATTTGTAAACATGTATGATGTTTCAAGGAAAACATTATTTAAGCTCTAGTATAAAGGCAAACTAAATTTTGTTTCCATGTCAAGTATTTTATGAAAAATATCAACTACTAGCTCAAACTTTTGGAGAAATTTTTGTTATGTTCATGAAAAATAAATTATTGCAGATAAAATTTTAGGTGACAGCACTTTGACCTTTATCTCCCCTTTAAATTTATTTCCAAATAAGTTGAATGAGTTGTTCTCATACTTTCTGAATCTTACGTGTTCTTTTGGAGTGGATTGCAATAGAAAAATTTAGAAGTTAAATGTGTGTGTGTGTATGTGTGTGTGTGTGTGTGTGTGTGTGTGTGTATTAGAAAATTTGATTTATGATAAATCCTGAGCACAATAAACAAATTACCATCAAAAGCATAGTTTATTATTAATAGTTTTCCAAAGCAGGATGATATCATCCACAGACAGATATGTGCTTACACTGAGAAGAAACAAGTGAGGCATGATAATCAGATGCCAGATTTGATAATTTAAACAATCAATTTCTGGGAGCTTTGGTGGCTATCTTTAGCTGTTTGTAGTTGTTCACTTCTGAACATGGTGGTATTTGAGGTAGCCCATGTGTCTGTAGGTCAGGTATATGCGTGTCTAATGAAGTGGGGTGGTAAGGCAAATGGACTCTGAATTGGTTTGTTTATATTTTCAATGTCACTTCCAGAAAGACTTCTGGAGGTGGTGGGGTGACTCTTAAGAGAGGTAGGATGTCAAAGCAAGGCTTGTCATTGTGCTGTCTAGAAGGTGTGAATGGCATGAGTCTGTAGTATAAAAGTTAAAAGCTAAAGTGTACAAAAGCAGAAATTCTGGTTAAGATAAGAGAGGAATTATCATAATACCACTAGAGAATTGACATTTGTTGTAATGGGTACTGTGTTGACCCACTCAACTCTCTCCATAGGGCTGGTAAGTACTCAGAGCTACTTACTGGCTGCTAAGGACTCAAAGGTAATCCCTTTTCTGGACCATTGCCTTAGTTCAATGGTTGTCAAACTGCAAGATGGAGTGAATTACCAAAGAGCTTGCCTCTAACACCAGAGCTTCTAATTCAGGAAGCTGAATTGAAGTCAAAGAACCTACCAGATCTAGGAAGCTCCTATGTGCAACTGGTTGTCCTTTCAGAGACCATGCAGTAAGAACAACTGTTCAGTACGTATTTGAGGTTCTTCCATGCAGAATTGTAGCACAGAAAGATTTTCAATAGTCCCCAGGTAACTAATTTGGAATATAAAATACTTGTCACTTTATTTCAAGTCAGTGAAATACTCTGGTGCCAGTAATTCCCACAGATACACAAATGAGTTAGGTTGTAACTACACATGGACTGGGTTCTTCCCAGTTACTTGCTGCTTCCCTTAATTTCCATTGGTTCCACCTTAGCAAACCATGTAAACAAAGGATATTACTATTATTATTATTATTACTATTATTATTATTTTTATTAAATAAAGAAAGACTGCTTAATATAGCATATTTCTACCACAATTATCTTTACAACTGTAACTACCATTTTATTTTCTTTAATAATCAGTATTACTATTTGTTTTCAGCTAAAACAATTATTTTAAGCATGGTCACTAGTAACCTAGTGTTCAGAAGGATGAAAAATATAAACAGTAATAGTATACTGGCACCATATATGACAATGGTGTATATTTAGGTAACCAGATTAGTTTTCTGGAGAATAAGAGACAAAAGGGGTCTTAATTATCATCATTAAGAATGTCTAGTACTTACTTTTAATTGGTGTTTTTACAAAGCAAGTTAAAAAGAAATGATTCTGTCTTTTAGCATTTTACACTACATGATATTGTCTACAAACAAATACACAATGTTTGGATGGATAATCTCATGTAATGAACATCATGACAATGTTTGGATATCTAAACTAGTGCGCCACAACTGATTTGTTTCAATTAATAAAATGTAATTAAATTATATACATGAATAAATAGATTAGTGTTCATATATCATATCTTTAATTCTCATGATTACACATATTATTTACAAGATTTAGAAAGAAAAATGTACACATTTCTAATATTGAAAATTTTTAAGGAGTTCAAATCCGTGTTTGGTTTCTTGTTGACAATATAACATCATTAAGTGACTGAAATAAGTACACATGTGGTTGACAAAAGGCCTATCACTGTTTTTGAGAAAACTTACTGAACATGAGCTGACTTGTCCTTCATCGCATTGCATTCTTTGAACAGAGCACATCATAGTTGTTTCTTATCCTGGTAGGTAAGAGGACTAGTGGTTTTGATTTTGTTTTCTTACACCAAAATGTTTCATAAATGAGATGGAATAGTGTGAAAAAATCTAAGCAGATATTCTTGAAATGCTACAGTAGACAATTTATGCTATGAATTGTCAGCAATATTTTAGACCATGGTTTAAAAGCAGTTTGTATTTTAAACTCAACCATTTTTTCTATGATGAATAATGTTGTAGTGAAAGAAATCCATTTTATATGGTTTCAAATTTCAGTTTTCCACTAAATATCTGTTTAAACTGAATAAAGTCAAAGATGTTGATAGTCTCAATTTCTTCATGTCTGAGTTGATATAGCTCATACATTTTCTGATATTATCATTAATATAAACAGAATAATTCATATAAACTTCTGTGTGCCCCAGACTAAAGAAACAAGAAATCTTAATTGTTGCTATTCTAGTCTTATCTATATTTTCTTCTTTTTCTCACTGCATATTAGGTGCAATAGACAAATTAAATTGTTAATATTTTTACTACAAGTTTAGGGTGACTATTCAAATATTAATAGTACTTTAGCCAGAAGCATTTCTTCTCCCTATAATCATGGCCTTGTTCAAACATGAATGTGGAACACTGCCCTACTTGCTCTATTAGGAGGTCTTTCCTCCTCTTGGAGCTGGGATTACAGGTATGTGTGTAATGACAAGCTCGTTATGTGAGTAATCCCAGTTACTGCATGATCAATTAACTTTATTGAGAAATCTGTAGTCATTTCATAACTTTAAGTAGTTCATTGTATCTACATTGGTGGTAATGAAGAGTTTCCTTCTCCACAGACAACTAAGAAGCTGAGAGTCCAGGACCACCTGGTGTTTACTTAGAGCCCTTCAGAATTACTTTAAGAACCAATCTAGTTGCAGGATTTCAGTCTCCAACTGTTGCATTGAAGTCATAGAGAAATATCTTGATAACACTTTTAGAGACATGAAAACAATGGGTATGTACTTTGGCAATCATCCCAAAGCAGAGCAAAGTAAATTTTTTCTCCAATAATTGAGATTTCTAACACCAGCAATATAGTCATGTGGACTCCTGCTTAGATGTAAATTAGCAGCCTGAACACATAGATAATGAAGCCCACCTTTGTCAGAAATAATATCTGAAAGTAGAAAGCACACTTAAAAACTGATAATCAGCCTTCCAATTTTCTCATTTCAACCACTGATTCTCAAAACCCATGCATTGATGGTGGAAAAAATTTTAGAAATAAGTTTTTCTCAAGTGTAAGTAAAGAATGGAGACATTTAAACAGATACTTCAAGCAAAAGAAAGATGACTTTTCTTGGATGTAATAGATCGGTAGGTTACATTTCTAAGAGCATGATCAAGATCAAGAATAAGGCTACAATCTTGTAAAAAATGCCAGAGGTTGGAAGAGGGTTCATTTAGAAGACTGTGTAGTTTTATTTACAATTAAGTAAAATTACCTACTCTTACTAAAAATCTAGGGATTCCAGAGAAACATCTCAAAAGAAAAAAGAATTATTTCTGTTATAGGGTCAGAGAGATAACTTAACAGTTAAATGAGTTTCCTTGCCAGCATTCACATAACAAGCTTGTCATTGCACACATACCTAAAATCCCAGCTCTAAGAGCAGAAGAGACAGTCTAACAGAGCAAATAGGAGGCTCACATTGGAAAAGAAGGTGCCTCATAGGAATAGACAAAAAGTGTTAAAGAGGATACTCTAAGACTTCTTCTGGCCACTGAGATGGTACACACACAAATAACCTCATATGTCAGTGCACACACACTTACACATACACAGACTAACACCTATGCGCACGCATACACATACGTGCACATGCATACACTTTTCAAAAATGAAATGAAATGTGTTGAGTCACACTAAATTTGGTGATCTGCACTGAGATCACACAAGTATAGCCTTGTCAATAATCATCCAGGATAGGGAAGTGTATCACAGAGCCCTATTCTTTACCTTACTACTGGCTATCTACAATTTAAAAGATGTGTGTGTGTGTGTGTGTGTGTGTGTGTGTGTGTGTGTATGTGTGTGTTAACTCTTTTTTTATTCTGTGGCTAAGACTGCCACATTCCAGTGAATAGCTCCAAAGTCAGTCACACAGATGACCCTGGTTAGCCTTGTTAGGTCACAAATTATGTGAGAAATTCGCTGGTCATGGGGAATATGAACAAGAGATGTAGGTATGTGGGTCATGACAGTGACCAGTATGTAAAGCATGCATATATAAATCATAAAAATTGTAAATACACACTACTCACACATAATAGATAACCCATAGAATATGCACAGCTTAAAAACGTGATCCATTTCTAATTTTGGATACTGCATATATATATGTATTACCATAAAGGATCACATTTTTTCCTCAATTGATCTGGAACACTTTGTGAACAGATTTCTTGGGTCTAATGTGTACTTGATACTTGTGTTAGTTTGAGTGAGAATGCCTCTGACTCTAATAGACTAATACATTTGAATACTTAGTCCCCAGATGATGGAACAATTTGGGAAGGTTTAGGAGATGTAACCCTCTTGGAGAAAATGTGCATTGGGGATAGTCATTGCTCATTATTATACTCCATTTCCAGTTAGCCCTCTGTCTGTCTTCAACTTAAAGATCAGAATGTAAGCTCTCAGTCATTGCTCTAGCACCATGCCTGCAAACTAACTGCCACATTCTCCACCATGATGATCATGTACTCTTAACTTTCTGGGACCATGATTCTCTTCCCAAAATATATTTTTTATAAGTTGCCTTGGCCATGGTGTCTCTTCAGAGCAAGTAGTGAAGACACCGTTATTCTAATAATATATATTCCAATGCCTGGGATGAAAAATTACCTGCGTGGTTATGGGGTATATTAGCTATTTTTATATATCTGTGATAAGCCTCCATGAGTAAGGCCACTTATAGATGAAAGAGCTTATTGGGTTTACATTTTCAGAGCCATAAGAGTTTATCACAGAAGGCAAGCATGATAGCAAGCAGCAGACATGGTAGCAGCGCAGGAAGCCAAGGAGTCACATCGTTTACCATGAGCATGGAGCAGAAAGTGGGAACTGGAAGTGTTGACAGACTTTTAATCTCAAAGCCTACCTTGCTAATGACATCTTTTCCCTAGCAGAGCTTCACCTCCTATGCCTCCCCAGAACAGTACCACTTAATGGGGATGAAGTGTTAAAATAGCCAATACCATTGGAGATATTGCTTATTCAAGCCACTGTGTTAGGACTTGCAATCTCCAGACAATTTTTTTTGTCATTTATTTGGAAATAACTAACATCTCTTTAAATATAAATAGAGATTGAAAAGTGATGTGTTATATGTTGGTATAGATTTTGCATTAGAATTTTTAAAATCTAATTCAATTGTTAAAAGGCGTATAAAACTGCCCAGTCTTTCCCTGAAGAACACCAACTCTGAAAATCTATGGGTATCATATATAAGGTCGGAATAACACATAAAAACTGGACCTTATTATTTCTTTAAAATTTCAAATCAAGATGTATCTTACCTTCATTCCAAGCGTTAGTAGAAAGGTAAGAAACATCATTTTCTTAGTGTTGAAATCCGACTACATGGCCAGTCAAGTTGACTGATTAGATATGTCAAAAAGAGTGGCAGCCAATATCCTCCAGTCTGCTGACCTTGCATGTCAGATCAGATATTTAATCAGGCCCCCTCCTTCTAAATTCAAATGGATTGAGAGAAAAAAATCTTTTCCTTGTTCCACTGTTCAATTCATGCTTGATTGATCCTTACTCGTTACTGCATTGACACCGATGTGAATACTTGCTTAACAACTGGTAATCTGGGAGAACTGTTCATCTTCTACTGTTAAACAGAGAAATGACTTAATAAACTGATGAGAACAAGCTGCATGGAAATTGTAAATATCTCTAATTATGCATTGTTCTATCAAGCAACTTCCTTCAGGTAAGATTGGTCATCATCCCTAGAAAGAATTATTTGTAGAAATTCATTATCCATACATGTGCACCTAGCATATTCTCTGATAATGTTTCAAGATTTTTTCTTGTAGGACACAAATTTCTTATGTGCAAGAACAATGTCTTTATGTTACTGGTGTACAATGAGTATAAGACTTTTTGATAACTATACAATTAAAGTTTGTTCTTAATGTCAATTTTTATTGTGAAAATACTAAATGCTTTAAAGTAAAGCTTCATTGCTGAATTACTATGAACAAAAGTTTTTAGTAGTATTTGCTAATACATTGTTTTCTCTGGAAATTGAAAATATTCAACAACCTCCATTCAAGCAATGTTACACACACATGTTAAAAGAATAATTTGAACTGATATTCTTGATACACTTCAAATTATAACTTAGGATTTTGTGATATGAGAATAATAGTTTATTCTTATATAAATATGTATATAGTAACACAAGATATAGTATGAGTCTCTCAAATATTACCCATAGTAGCGCACTGAAACATTGACTACAGATTTTCTACTACAAAACTTCTGGAATTTTTTTCTACTTTTTATTTAATAGCCAGTAGTTGAAACACTAGCTGTCCCACATACTCAGTAAACATTGCTTATTGAATAAATGGATGAATGTATTTGTTAGGAGGATGCTTTATAAACATCGACCTATTTCCTGCCATCACCTTCCTTTGATGCTAGAGTTATAGATAGAGGACTTGAAAAAACAACCAGTTGCTTTGAGTTGATTTTAAAATCATTAGCTTTGGAGGTCACACAGCTATGCTGTCTTCCTGTACTATTGCTGATGATAACATCTCAGATGTTAGCCAACAAATTGGTGAAAACTGCTCTATAAAACTTGCACATCACTATCTTGTCTGAGGGTAGTTGACATTCAGATATCTTTCATCTTCTGTAGGGGAAGCTTTTTTTCCCGCTCTTTTGCCATTACCTTCTCAGAAAAATAATACCCTTTGAGCTTAAAGGTCAAATGTGAAATAATATTCCAGTAATTTTTTCTAGTCTAATGCAATATTGAAAGCTTTATTTTGGAGACACAAAGTAGATTTCATAAATAAAACACTTAGTTAATTAAATTCTCTCCATAACTTACAGCAGAAATAATGAAGTAGAAAAATTAATAACAAATCTGCTTAACTTTCTTTCAAAGTGGCTTAGTTAAAATTATAACACTGGATGGTTGGATGATTAAGACTTCTGAACACTGTCTTTCCAAGCTGTAGATAAGCTTTGGATCTTTTGTTTTCCAGTCTCCTTGGCTAAGTAGGAATACTCCTAAAGTTGAACATACTGCTTGTACACTTGAAGCTCATGAGAAAAACTCTGTCCTAGCTAGGCAACCCTTTCTTTCAAGGTGATGATAGAAATAATACATTTAGAAAATAAATTTAAATCTATGCAACAATACAAAATAAAGTGTTGAGAACAATGATATGAAGTCAATATTTCATGCCTAACATCATGGTAGCCTACACTCTAATAAATCAAGATGCAAATGCCATTAACCTGCACAAACCTCTTAGAGCTAAAAGGTTTTACTAAGAAAAAAAATGGTATTCAAGCAGCTATTTGAACATATATAGCTTTATTATATTATGAATTCTATTAGTGGTTGTATGTGGATATCTCTCTGGAAATGTATTGGGAGAACAGAATTGAAAGCTGTGTGGATTGCCAAATAGTCAGCCAGGGATCAGCATAATTTTATATCATTGGCAAACCCTTAGATCTTCCCTTTGAACTTGCTTCTGTGTTGTCCTCAAAAGTTTCCAGAGCACAGTTCAAATTCTGTCACTTATTATTGTAAAGAAATAGAAAGGTGATGGACCTTACATCTGCATCTCAGACCTAAAGATGACTGCCTGTGTTTTTTGCTTACAGAGAAATGAGCACAAAGGAAAAGGTAGAACATAGGGGCCATACACTACTCGTTTCTGTCTTTGCAGTCTTTTATGTTTTCTCAGGTCTCTGTGACTTAAACATTCTTTGTCTTTGTGCTCCATACTTTGAGGAAATGAACTAGAGATATATTTGCAATGACTGTTTTCAACAGTCCTTCATTTTGCTTCTGACTTCTTTTTCTTTTGTAGTTCTATGATCAAGCACAATTTTAGAAAGGCTGTAGAAGGTAGTGGTGTATGATTTTTGTGAAGAAAATAATAAGAGTATTTGAAAACTAGGAAAGAACAGGAATTGGGCTCAGCTTTGAAAATCACACCACAAGTCAACAAAGAAACCTTGTCTAGAGATGGTTCAGTGGTTAAAACTGCAGGTTATCACAGCCTGACTACCAGAGTTGGATGACTGGTTCCCATATTAGAAAGAGAGAAAAGACTTCACAAAGTTGTCCTCTGACCTCTCTGTGTACATGAGGTCATGCACACACCTGATTAGGCATGCACATACATATGCTTTGTGTATGCACATGCACCAAAATGTGAGATCTCCCTAACACACACACACACACACACACACACCCCACAAACAAAATATCAGTAAATAAAAATTTTAAATATGTAAAATGTGGAAAAATTAGTCTCTAGATACTGTGATTTTAGTCTAGTCTAGGCAAATACATAAAGGGAGACTGATTACATTTAAGTTTAGTAAAACAGATCTTTCTTAGAAAATTGGCATGGTAAACAAATTCTTGCCTTTGTGAGCAAGTGCATTGTCCACAGCTATGGTAGAGGGGAAGATAAGCAAACCCAGGCTCCCCAAAGAGCCTAATCACATAACTGACTTAGAAAAACTTCTGCAGCTGCCAGGAAAAGTGTTTGAAAATCCTGCCAGTGAATCAGACCCTGCTGCTAAGAGAAGGATCTTTCAAAGGCTGGCATTGGGACCTGTGATTACCATTCAGCACAAGCTGCCAGGACATGAAGTTTTATCTTTGATGATCATGTGCTGGGCCCATTACCAGACTGACTGGGCTGTGATAACTGTGGTCTTGATTGACGATGAGCGCATATCTTGTGATTCCACTTCAGAATAGATTCTTTCAGACAGTCTTTGTATTTATTTACCATTTCGCATTTACTTCGGCAGTTTTTCATCTGTATGTGAATTCAGTAAGATTTTTTTTTCTTTCTTAGGAAGATAAAACTGTAGGTTTTGTTGTTGCTGTAAGTTGTGACTAGCAAACCTCAAAAAGTAGTGAGTTTCATATCCTTTCTTTGAAATGATGGTTCAAAGAAAGATCATTTTATCAATGATGGATCCACATAATGTTTATCCTGGAATTTCTTTAATATCTCCCTTTCTTGCTTCTAGTACAGGACTCCTAGCTGTGTTCTATGGTTGACCATGCCTCTCATGAAGAAGGAACGGCAGCAATTGAAGTACCATGCAACTGCTTTATGCTACTGTTCTAACCTTCCTAAGCTGACTATGGAAGCTATGTCTTCTGCAACCTTCTCCAGTTAAGCTGCTTAAGCTAGTACACACCTTACCTGCAACTCAATCTGTTCTCTTCAGCATCCTTCACTGCCACGCTACCTTTCTTTTACCTTTTCTCTAATCATTCCTGCCACTGAGCATCTTTCCATCTCCATGTAATCCACTAGAGATTTCCATGTTCTTAGAATCTACGCTGGGCACATCTGCAACCCTCCACTTTCTCAGCTCCAACCACTCAGTCTTCTGCAGCTTTCTTCTCCTAGGTCTCTTCTGCCCTTAGCTATTTACTTTTCTCCCTAGTCACTGTCACTCTGGAGTTTTAATCCATTGCTCTGCAACAGTTACGGCATGATATTAGTTATTTTGTGATTAGTCTCACTAGCTTAAAGCTCTTATGATAGTTTTTGTGCAAGTGTACACAATTCAATATAATACAAGCATAACCAAATTAACAATACTCTACCTGAACACTGGCATTTCCCCAAATCCACAGATTTTGTAATTGAGCGTACTTATTGGGCACAGAACTATGCAAACATAATGAGCTTATTTCAGGATTACTAATTGCCAAAGATATTTTATCAACTAATACCTGAACATATGGAAATAAAGCAATCTAAATTCTAAATATTATTATTTGCATTTATTTATGTTTAAAATTCTTTAAGATTGGTACTTAAAATTTAAATTCATGTTTAAAGGAGAAATTCGACTGTATGTGTATCTATTCACACTTTTAATTTAATTTTTTTATATGGGCCTCTGCTGCTAGCCTACTAATACCCTGAACACTTAGAGGTGAAGCAAAGTCCAGTAGCATATGTGCTCCATCTATTTTAATAGAACATCCAGTCAAACTTTCCATTTCAATGAAAGCTAGCAAGAGAAACTGAGTAACATATACAACATTGAAGTACTACATAACCATATTTAGATTATTCTGGCTTCTCATTCAGTATGAGTGATCAAAAAACATATAAATGATGAAAATTAATAGCAAAAGAATAACATAATAGTTAATCTAAATGTTCTGAAATATGAAAAATTGCAATTGGTGCATACTTGGGATTATAAAACTCAAATCAAATGACAGGTCAGGAAAAACACCCTTTCCATGAAACAGATTGTCCTATTGACAGAGTCCTTTGTCTTACAGAATCTTTGCAATCTTATGAAGTCACATTTGTTGATTCTTGATCTTAGGGCACAAGCCATTGGTGTTCTGTTCAAGAAATTTTCCCCTGTGCCCAAGTGTTCAAGGCGTTTCTCCACTTTCTCCTCTATAAGTTTCAGTGTTTCTGGTTTTATGTGGAGGTCCTTGATCTACTTGGACTTGAGCTTTGTACAAAAAGAATGGTCTATTTACATTTTTCTGCTTGCTGACCCACAGTTGAAGCAACACCATTTGTTAAAAATATTGTCTTTTTTTCCACTGGATATTTTTGGCGCCTTTGTCAAAGATCAAGTGACCATAGTTGTATGGGTTCATTTCTGGGTCTTCAATTCTATTCCTTTGGTCTTCCTGCCTGTTACTGCACCAATACCATGCAGTTTTTTATCACTATTGCTCTGTAATACAGCTTGATGTCAGGGATGCTGATTCCACCAGATGTTCTTTTCTTGTTGAGAATGGTTTTAGCTATCCTGGGAATTTTTGTTATTTCAGATTAATTTGAGAATTGCTCTTTTTATCTCTGTGAAGAATTGAGTTGGAATTTTGATGGAGATTGCATTGAATCTGTACTTTGGTTTTGACAAGATGCCACTTTGACCATTAATCCTGCCAATCCATGAGCATGAGAGATCTTTCCATCTTCTCAAATCTTCTGCAATTTCTTTTTTGTTCAGAGCCTTAAAGTTCTTGGCATACATATCTTTCATTTGTTTGGTTAGTGCCACACCAAGTTACTTTATATTGTTTGTGACTATTGTGAAGGGTGTCATTTCCCTAATTCTTTCTTAGACTGTTTATATTTTGAGTATAGGAAGGCTACAGATTTGTTTGAATTAATTTTATATTTGACCATTTTACTGAAGTTGTTTATCAGGTTTAGGAGTTCTCTGGTGGAGTTTTTTGGGATCACTTAATTATGCTATCATATCATCTGAAAATAGTGATATTTTGACTTCTTCCTTTCCAATTTGTATCCCTTTGACCTCCTTTTGTTGTCTAATTGCTTTAGCTAGAACTTTGAGTACTATATTGAATAGATAAGGAGAGAGGGGGCAGCCTTGTCTAGTCCCTGATTTTAGTGGGGTTTCTTCAAATTTCTCTGCGTTTAATGTGATGCTGGCTACTGGTTTGTGATATATTGCTTTTACTATATTTAGGTATGAAGCTTGAATTCCTGATCTTTCCATGACTCTTAACATGAAGGGATGCTCTATTTGAGAATGTCATGGAGGTTTTGTTTAGCATGGCATTGAAACCCTATATTGTTTTTGGCTTGGTAGACAATATTAACAATATTAATTCATCCAGTCTAAGATCATGAGTGTTTTCTCTTTCATCTCTGAGCGCCTTCCTTGCTTTCCTTTTTCAGAATTTTAAGGTTTCATTGTCTATGCCTTGAACTGTATGGTTATTGGTTATTCCAACATATTTTGAGGCTATTTTGAATGGAACTGGTTCTGAGATTTCTTCCTCAGTATATTTGTTCTAGGAAGGCTACTGATTATAACATGTTAACTTTATATACTGGCCCTTTGTTGAAAGTGTTTTTAGGTCTAAGAGCTTTCTGGTGAAGTTCTTTGATCTATTAATTTTAAGATTATGCAATCAAAAACAAAACAAAACCAACAAATAAGAACAACAATAAAATAAACCCCAAATGCCCCCATCAAAATATAAATTACCTATGTAATTTACAAGAGCTTTAAAAGAAGAATGTGTTCAATGTCCCTATTTATCAGAGAGGTTAAAAAAAAACTATTTCAAGGTTATTTCTTTTTCACTTAATTTAGAAGTTTGTATCAAAACAAAGAAACAAGCAAAGCAAACACACACACACACACACACACACACACACAGTGAAAAGATGCTAGTGAAGTAAGAAACAGTGAACATTTAAACAATTGTTAGAAATATTAATGGGTACAGTCATTATGAAAAACATTATTCATGTTTCTAAAATTGTGAAAAGTCAGTCTGCCTTATAACTAGCTCATACTGCTTCAGGGCATCCATTCCAAGAAGTTCATAGTTTATGATAGAATGGATTGCACACAATTGCACATATGTATGCATTACTTGCCTATGCACAATAGCTAGAAAATAGAATCAGCCCCAGTGTATATCAATTATTGAGTGAATATAAACATAGTACGTTTACACACTGTAGAACTCACACACTGAGGAACACCAGAGAATTGCATTCATTGCCAGTTTAACTTTGTATTCTGTGAGGTACAGTTCCAAGCTGTCAATCAAGTTGCATGCATGGCAACACTAGTAGTGGCATGTCTTATGGTGGTAATCAAATGAATTATTCCCTATTATATTTGAGGTTGTTTTTGTTGTTGTTGTTGTTTTGTTTTTGGATTTGTTGTTGTTGCTGTATTGTTTACTTATTTTGCCCAAGAGGGAACACATATATGGTACTGTGACGGTCAAAATTATTTGGCTGCGTGGTCATAGACACAAGGATCTGTTTCTCAAGGAGGCAACTTGCTATTTTTGATTTGATAATTTGAAATGTTAATATATTGTCTTCTCAATGTTTGTATTTATATGCATAGATAAATGCCATTCTCAGCATTGAGCACAGAAGCATCTCCTTCCAGTGGAGAAGTAAGTGCAGAGCTCCATGACTGTTTAATGTACTGAAAGTGTGACTGTTGAGTGCTAGGTCCAAGAGGACATTTGTACCACTATACCTAAGGCTCATGAACACTGAAAAAGATGGGACAGAAAGGATGTAGGAGCTAGATGACAAGTATAAGAACTTTGGAATGCTGTCTTCTGGGAATGATGCAACCATTGTAATCATGAACTAACAGTATCTGTAGTTGCTTCTACTGAGCCTCCATGAGACAGGGCCTGTCAACAGTCAACCATGAAATGGGACATGGCTCATAGTAGCCTACCTCTCCCTTGAGAAGCTATTGACTATTGACAAATGTGAAGGGATGACAGATTATGTCCCAAGCTTCTACTCTCATTTTGCATGTGTTCTATTATCTTTCCCTCTTCTGTCTCTTTCCTCCCTCATGACATGTCTTTACATTCCTGTTGTCTACAGCTCAAAGATAAATAAAAGTTATGATCAAAGATAAGCCATGATCCACCTAAGAGACAAAAATCGAGACATTTGTATTTCTGGGTCTCAGTTACCTAAGTCCATATATTATTTTTCCAATTTGCTCATTTTTTTCTAAAATTTTTACAATTTCATTGTTTCTTAGTACTGAATATGATTCCAAAAATGTTCAGTTTTTTGTGGCTTCCACCAACAAGGCCACACGTCCTAAAATTGGCACTTTACATGGACCATGCATATTCAAACCACCCATCATTTCTGTGGACAGGCATTTAGACTGCATGAGTATTAACCAACTCTCTGATTAGTGAATCCTAGCAGTTGGTTCTTTTGGGACATCAGGTGCCTGTGTTTCACAGGTCATAGATATTCTAAGAGCTTTGCTAAGAGTGTTTTTTATTTGTTTGTTTGTTTTTTGTTTTGTTTTTGCTTTTTTTTTTTCAACTCAAATTCTTCCCCTGTAGAGATACATTCTGATAACCTGGAAAGTGACAATCTTTATTTTATATTTACTATGCTCAAGGGCAGCCTTGCACTTACTTGTGAGCCATCTTTAGTCTTGCTCTATGTAAATGAGTCTGCCATTTTCATGGGCAGAATTGTAGATCTCTATGCTTACCACAAAAGACATTTTTTCAGGCACCTTAATTATCATTCCGTTCCTGACAGAACTCATCATTAATTTGCTTGGTGAAACACACATGCAAATTCTTTCCTTCTCTGTACAGCTTTTAATTTATCATCCCTTTAAAGCTCATCCAGACTAACTCTAGGTAGATGTAGCCAATTAAACCTTTAAGTAAGAGTAATGGCGTGGATGGGATGCCAACTATATGCCAGAGAATATAGAGAACATGGCACAGGTGCAGCATTTTCAGTCCATAAAAATTTCCATGAAAGATGTATTGTTGTTTCTGTTTTAGACGGGGCATTGCTAAAACTTATTGAAAGTTTTCAATAAAAAAGTCACAATCTTATGTAAGACATATATATTAAATTATTTAAGCCATACCAACACTTCTGAAGTATGTATGGCATATGTAAATTAGTGTCTCTTCAGAAAATATTTGGATAAGATTAAAATAATGTGGAGGTTGTTCAAAAATAATGCCCGTGTACTCAGATTAGGGTTTAGCAAGAGTGTTCATCTTGAGTGCTAAAGGAATGAGAAAATACACAATGACAGAACAGGAATGATCTTGAGCATCCCCATGAGCAGAGCCATGGGAAAAGGAACAACTTGCAGATATGCTGAAAGGTTTAGATAGTATTAAACTAGGGAGGGCAAAAAATTTTGAACCATTTCTCTTAATCACAGATCTTTAAATGTTCCATATATCCCATTCTTCCATATATCCCATTAATCAAAATTTTAACTCTATTTGTAGTTATGGCTTCAAAAGATGGGGAAATTGAAATTCCATAGTCAATTATGGATGGTCATGTACTTAAGCAATATTTGAGGACATGGAACACAAGAGGACAAAGAGGAGTTTTTGACATGCCATTTATATTAGTCAGTATCTGGTTCCCAGCAAATATAAGAGGAATGCTACTTACAGATAAGGATTGTTTAGTTTTACTCACGGATTTAAAGGTTTCAGTGGCCATCATCAATGTGGTCAAGTAGGTCAGTTCATCTTGAGGTGTCCAAGAAGCAGAGGGAGACAGCCAACCAGAGAGATGGAGGGAGAGAGGAAGAGAGGGAGGGAGGGAGGGAGGGAGGGAGGGAGGGAGGGAGGGAGACAGAGACAAAGACAGAGAGCCTGCCTTTTATTCCATCAGTGTTTTCCACCCATAGGACCATAGCATACAAGTTCAGGGTATGTTTTCTATACTCCTCCAAGGAAATCCCTGCATAGTGAAATATGTGGCACACTAAATTGACCTGCTAGGCACTTCTCAACTCAATTTTATTGACTATCAAAATCAATAATCACAGGTCTCATTGAAATAAACCAAATATAGGCTATGGAACAATTCGACACTCATTATCTAAATCAATTCCTGAGTTTAAAAAATCTTTTGAATATTTTGTTTTTTAGGGAAAATAAATATTTCACTTTAAAATACATCTAGTGAAAACTGTGAATCTAATGTTCTATGAGAAAAAAATAGCAGAAACATACTGAAATATAATCCTATCTACCAAACTATCCTAGACAATGAACATCTTTAATACAGAGTTAATTGATATATTAATTTATTATGATGAGTGCTGAGTGTGCTGTTTTATACAAGTATATAATACAAACAGTAGAAGCATGTTCAGAGCTATTTTAGAAACTTGGCAGTTCTGTCCTAATACTAAGCCAAGATTCCTTTAACTATATTTTATGAAACTAATAGCAAAATTTGAAACATAGCCTTTAAAAAAAATCAAACTTTTTAGCATAATCCAACCCAAAGATCTGCTGATTTGAAACTAAAAGAAATATGGTAAGGAAAATATGTGTCTTTACTTTCTGTAATTAGACCATTGTGTTTGTATCAAAGCAGATAAGCATTATGTGCACAGTAATAACAAACGGTAGTCTTGAATCTGAGCTGCAACCTGTTAGGAAACAGTCAACAGCTCTTATGTGGCTTGATACAGGCACATGGACAAGAGTACATGACTCTTGTTCAATACCAAGGATGCAGAGAATGCATGGGATACAATATAGGCAAGCTTTGGCAGAAACCTCCAGGGACTCATTAAGAACTTGATTTTGAAATAATTATTGGTCATCATCTATGCAGAAAACCTTTGTTTTAGTAACATATTTTTTCATATTTCCATTCAGTAATGCACCCCATACAGAGTTAAAGCACTTGGTTGGTCTAGATGAAGTTCTGTCAGCTATGCAACTTGAGGTCTACTGTCTGCCAAATACAATGAATATAAATATTTTGAGATGGCACTCAGAGAGGCACACAAGCACCCTCTCTATTAAGAAACATGGGACAGAATAAGGAAACAACAACAACAACAAAAATCCCATAAGCTTATGTTATAGTGAAAATCAGTAGTCTTCCTGAGCTAAAAAGAAAAGAAATATTTTTTTAAAGAAAGAAGAAAAATGCATGTCATTTTTTTAATTTTATTTTCTGAGTTTTTTTTTATTTACATTCAAAATCATTTCTCCTTCCCGTTTCCTCCCTCCCCGAAAGTCCCATAAGCCCCTTTCCCTCCCTCTTTTCCCCATTCAACCCCCTCTCGCTTCTCTGTCCTGGCAATCCGCTACATCCTGTCTTTCCAGGACCAGGGGTCTCTCCTTCCATCTTCTTAGAAATCTATTGATATGCGAATTGTGTCTAGGGTATTCCGAGATTCTGGGTTAATATCCCCTTATCAGTGACTGCATACTATGTGTGTTCTTTTGTGATTGGGTTACATCACTAAAGATGATATTTTCAAGTTCTGACCATTTGCCTAGGAATTTCAGGAATTCATTGTTTTTAATTGCAGAGTAGTATTCCATTGTGTAAATATACCACATCTTCTGAATCCATTCCTCCGTTGAGGGACATCTGGGTTCTTTCCAGCTTCTGGCTATTATAAATAAGGCTGCTATGAACATAGTGGAGCGTGTGTCCTTATTGCATGCAGGGGAAGCCTCTGGGTATATGCCCAGGAGTGGTATAGCCGGATCCTCTGGGAGTGTCATGCCCAGTTTTCTGAGGAACCGCCAGACTGCTTTCCAGAGTGGTTGTACCAGATTGCAATTCCACCAGCAGTGGAGGAGTGTTCCTCTTTCTCCACATCCTCGTCAACAACTGCTGTCTCCTGTGTTTTTGATCTTAGCCATTCTGACTGGTGTGAATGGAATCTCAGGGTTGTTTTGATTTGCATTTCCCTAATGACTAAGGATGATGAACATCTCTTTAGGTGCTTCTCAGCCATTAGATATTCTTCAGGTGAGAACTCTTTGTTTAGCTCTGTACCCCATTTTTTAATCGGGTTACTTGCCTCTCTGGAGTTTAACTTCTTGAGTTCTTTGTATATATTGGATATTAGCCCTCTGTCGGATGTAAGGTTGGTAAAGATCATTTCCCAGTTAGTTGGTTGCCGCTTTGTCTTTTTGACAGTGTCTTTTGCCTTGCAAAAGCTTTGTAATTTTTTGAGGTCCCATTTGTCAATTCTTGATCTTAGAGCATAAGCTATTGGAGTTCTATTCAGGAAATTCTCCCCTGTGCCCATATGTTCAAGGTTCTTCCCTAGTTTCCTTTCTATTAGTTTCAGTGTGTCTGGTTTGATGTGGAGGTCCTTGATCCACTTGGAATTGAGCTTAGTGCAAGGATATAAGAATGGGTCAATTTGCATTCTTCTGCATGTTGACCTCCAGTTGAGTCAGCACCATTTGTTGAAAAGGCTATCTTTTTTCCACTGGATAGTTTTAGCTCCTTTGTCAAAGATCAAGTGACCATAGGAGTGTGGATTCATTTCTGGGTCTTCAATTCTGTTCCATTGATCTACATGCCTGTCACTGTACCAATACCATGCGGTTTTTAACACTATTGCTCTGTAGTACAGCTTGAGGTCCGGGATACTGATTCCCCCAGAGGTTCTTTTACTCTTCAGAAGAGTTTTAGCTATCCTGGGTTTTCTGTTATTCCAGATGAATTTTTGAATTGCTCTTTCTAACTCTATGAAGAATTGAGTTGGGATTTTGATGGGGATTGCATTGAATCTCTATATTGCTTTTGGCAAGATGGTCATTTTTAAAAAAATGCATGTCTTGAAGGTTTAGAATCGATGTTGCTTGTGCCCAATCGCCAGCTCCAGCCCGAATGTGACAGGGGTTATTCTGTCTTTGTTCCAATTTCTTCCTATATTGAGGGTGAGTGATGTCATCGCTTCTAACTCCTAGTTGTTTATAAAGGTAGAATTGCTCCTATCACATACTCATTTTTACATTGAAGTAGTGTCTTATTATTACTATACATTTGTTTGTAGGAGAAATGCATTCATATCAATAAGGCATTCTATTATATTATTTCTACACACTGAACTGCTTTATTTTTTCTTAGACTTAGTCTATCTTCTTCCAAGCCTTCCAAAGGACAGGTCTCTACACTTTCATGTAAGCAATCCTTCAAACAGATACTTTTGTGCCCCTTTTCCTTTGAAATATTGTTAACTACTCTGGCCAGATTAGTTGAAGCCCTGAAGAATGAACTAGAGGGTCTTAAAGTCATTAAAATAAAAGTGTGTATTTGTGATCCTTTATGGGCACAGAAAAATCTTCAAAGTTATATAAAAAATCTAATTTCCTTTCACATGTTGTGAAAGGAACACATAATGTATTTATCTAACAAGAAAAATCAGTGGGTTTGTCTGTATAAAATATTTCTTAAACACAGAAAGCAAATTTAGCATTTTATATAAGTTTTGAAGTTGCCCTCACTTCAACAAGAATCACTCATCTTGTCTGGGATATTTTATAATTGAGTTTCTCAAGAAATATATGGCATATGGTGAGATAGTATAAAAGGATTTCAGACTCATCCATTCCCAAGTCCCTTTATAATCCCCTAAAAAGTATATCCCTTGGCTGTGCATAGAAGACCCACTTCATATTTCTTATTTATCAGATCTATTTTTTGGTCAACAATTTGATTTCTAAGTGACTGGCTGAACTTGGCCATCTTTGAATAGCCTTATGTCCATACATCTTTATCTCTAGTTTTTCAGTTTTCCATTTGATCTCTGTTGATACTAACCCTTAAATATTTATGGCATGTAGCTTGGGTTACAGGTGCCCCTTCATTGTTATCAGTGAAAGTTCCACTTAAAAAAACTGGTACCTCTTGTCATTTAAAAAAAATATTAATGAAAAGTCTTGAGTAAAAAGTAAAGAAAGGAAACACAATGGGAGTAGAAAGATACAGAGAGCCTGAGCCTGAGCCAGAGGCAGAGGCAGAGGCGAAGGAGGAGGCGGGGGCAGGGGCGGGGGCGGGGGCTGGGACGGGGGCAGAGGCAGAGGAGCAGAGGCAGAGGCAGAGGCAGAGGCAGAGGCAGAGGCAACAATAAACAAGCAAAAGGCAATTTGGAGAAAGTTGAATTTCACTGCTTGTTTATTTATCCTTTTTTTTTATTTATTTTATTTTATTTTTTTAATTTACATTCCAAATCACTTCCCCTTCCCCGTTTCCTCCCTCCCCGAAAGTCCCATAAGCCCCCTTCCCTCCCTCTTTTCTCCATTCAACCCCCTCTCGTTACTCTGTCCTGGCGTTCCCCTACATCCAGTCTTTCCAGGATCAGGGGTCTCTCCTACCATCTTTTTAGAAATCTATTGATATGCGGATTGTGTCTAGGGTATTCCGAGATTCTGGGTCAATATCCCCTTATCAGTGACTGCATACCATGTGTGTTCTTTTGTGATTGGGTTACCTCACTAAGGATGATATTTTCAAGATCTGACCATTTGCCTAGGAATTTCGTGAATTCATTGTTTTTAATTGCAGAGTAGTATTCCATTGTGTAGATAAACCACATCTTCTGAATCCATTCCTCCGTTGAGGGACATCTGGGTTCTTTCCAGCTTCTGGCTATTATAAATAAGGCTGCTATGAACATAGTGGAGCATGTGTCCTTATTGCATGCAGGCAAAGTCTCTGGGTATATGCCCAGGAGTGGTATAGCCGGATCCTCCGGGAGTGTCATGCCCAGTTTTCTGAGGAACCGCCAGACTGCTTTCCAGAGTGGTTGTACCAGCTTGCAATTCCACCAGCAGTGGAGGAGTGTTCCTCTTTCTCCACAACCTCGCCAACAACTGCTGTCTCCTGTGTTTTTGATCTTAGCCATCCTGACTAGTGTGAGATGGAATCACAGGGTTGTTTTGATTTGCATTTCCCTAATGACTAAGGATGATGAACATCTCTTTAGGTGCTTCTCAGCCATTAGATATTCTTCAGGTGAGAACTATTTGTTTAGCTCTGTACCCCATTTTTTAATAGGATTATTTGCCTCTCTGGAGTTTAACTTCTTGAGTTCTTTGTATATATTGGATATTAGCCCTCTGTCGGATGTAAGGTTGGTAAAGATCATTTCCCAGTTAGTTGGTTGCCGCTTTGTCTTTTTGACAGTGTCTTTTGCCTTGCAAAAACTTTGTAATTTAATGAGGTCCCATTTGTCTATTCTTGATCTTAGAGCATAAGCTATTGGAGTTCTATTCAGGAAATTCTCCCCTGTGCCCATATGTTCAAGGTTCTTCCCTAGTTTCCCTTCTATTAGTTTCAGTGTGTCTGGTTTTATGTGAAGATCTTTGATCTACTTAGAATTGAGCTTAGTGCAAGGAGATAAGGATGGGTCAATTTGCATTCTTCTGCATGTTGACCTCCAGCTGAGCCAGCACCATTTGTTGAAAAGGTTATCTTTTTTCCACTGGATGGTTTTAGCTCCTTTGTCAAAGATCAAGTGATCATAGGAGTGTGGATTCATTTCTGGGTCTTCAATTCTGTTCCATTGATCTACATGTCTGTTACTGTACCAATACCATGCGGTTTTTAACACTATTGCTCTGTAGTACAGCTTGAGGTCCGGGATACTGATTCCCCCAGAGGTTCTTTTACTCTTGAGAATAGTTTTAGCTATTCTGGGTTTTCTGTTATTCCAGATGAATGTTTGAATTGCTCTTTCTAACTCTATGAAGAATTGAGTTGGGATTTTGATGGGGATTGCATTGAATCTGTGTATTACTTTTGGTAAGATGCTCATTTTTACTATATTAATCCTGCCAATCCATGAGCATGGCAGATTTTTCCATCTTTAAAGATCAGACAAAGAAAGAGAATCTCAGGCCAATCTCTCTTATGAATATCGATGCAAAAATACTCAATAAAATTCTTGCCAACTGAATCCAAGAACACATCAAAACGATCATCCACCATGATCAAGTAGGCTTCATCCCAGGGATGCAGGGATGGTTCAATGTAAGGAAATCCATCAATGTAATCCACTACATAAACAATCTCAAAGAAAAAAACCACATGGTCATCTCATTAGATGCTGAGAAAGCATTTGACAAAATTCAGCATCCTTTCATGCTAAAGGTCTTGGAAAGATCAGGAATTCAAGGCCCATATCTAAACATAGTAAAAGCAATTTACAGCAAACCGGTAGCCAGCATCAATCTAAATGGAGAGAAACTTGAAGCAATCCCACTAAAATCAGGGACTAGACAAGGCTGCCCTCTCTCTCCATATCTTTTCAATATAGTACTTGAAGTTCTAGCTAGAGCAATTAGACAACAAAAAGAGGTCAAAGGGATCCAAATTGGAAAGGAAGAAGTCAAACTATCACTATTTGCAGACGATATGATAGTATACTTAAGCGACCCAAGAACTCCACCAGAGAACTCCTACAGCTGATAAACGACTTCAGCAAAGTGGCCGGATATAAAATCAACTCAAGCAAGTCAGAAGCCTTCCTATACTCAAAGGATAAGCAGGCTGAGAAAGAAGTAAGAGAAATAATACCCTTCACGATAGCCACAAACCATATTAAGTATCTTGGCGTGACTAACCAAACAAGTGAAAGATCTGTATGACAAGAATTTCAAGTCTCTGAAGAAAGAAATTATTTATCCTTTTTAAGGCCCTTACTCCCCATGTCAAATGAATGAATGAATGAATGAATGTTTCTCATTTCTAAGAAAAATTAGCTAGATAATTGGAATCCCATAATGAGTCTGTCTGATAAATATATGATAGTGAATTAAATCCATTTGAGGGAAAGAAATATAACATTTTTTTATAGTCACTATATGCTTTTTAATAATAATAAGACAAGTAAACCACCTGCTATTTTCTATTTTGTGTAATTTTCCTTAGATATTTGTAGAAAAAAATAAATTAAAATGAGCTTCTAAGCAGATGATTATTTTCTTGCAAGAAAGAAAAACCAAAAACTAAAATTTAATCTCTTGCCTTATTAAATTCAAACCTTTTGAACACAATATAATCACCTGAAGGGATAGTATATCAAACAACTTTCTTAGGCAAACAAAAGCCTTCTTTTAAAAAATAACTACCTGTTTATTTTTTCATCAGATTCCTTGATAACTGTCAGATTTGCATTCTGTTTTGGTTGTTCAACAGTCATGTAGCAGGCATTCCTGGGAGTCCTTGGGATCTGCTAAACAAAAGTAAGCCACAGACTCTCTTATCTCGAAATTAGGATCTGCTGTCCATATGCAAGTGGTTAAGTCAGAAACACTTTAAGGGGCAATTGTCATGAAACTTGAGTCTTTAGCTGTGTTTATTACAGGCTAAAATAAAAATCAATAAATTACTGTAAGTTCTCAAAATACCCAAAACTTCTTACATAACTAGTATTTTCTAAGAACAAAATAAACATAAGAGATTAAAACCATTATGACCAACAGAATTTAAAAAGAAAAACATTCTTTGCCATGGTGTAAAACCACATTGAGTTAAGCAATTGACTCACACACATATTTAAGGAGCAATGGTTAGAATTAGAATATTTTTTAAATTAAAATCAAACTGATATATAGCAAGAGAGGTACGTTACAAATACTAGATAAGGAGGAAAACAGTGGCTTTCAGATCACTGGGGAGGCTGACGTTTTAGTAGGTGATTATTCTCTCAGACCATGTTCCTCAGAAGTCTCAGTCTTGTGCTAAAAGTCTTGATGGTCTCTGGAGAGCCATCAGTCCAAGATAAAAGGCTAAAAAAAAAACCAGTGAATAATGGTAGCGTCACCAACAGTTATATTGTAGATACATTGCAGCAAGAAGCTAGCTTGACAACAAAAACAGAAGGTTTGCCTAAGACTGCTTTGAATTTGGTCCAATGATAGAAGATGCTACCTGTTATAGGGGAAGTGATCAGGTTCCATCCATTGTTTCAGTAAATACCCATACATCCCTGTTAGAGGTATGATTATTGGTATGATTATTAGTGAATAACCTAGATTAATAACCAGAGTTGTTGTCCAGTTCAAGTTAGGACAGACCTGATAGAATCATTCAGGTTTCAGGCTCCAGACTTCAGAGCATAGCACCAGTCTTTTTGTGCATGAAGCTGGGCATTCAGTAAGAGTATCTGTTATGTAGAGAGGCCATGATTTGATCCTATACATATCCTCCATCTCTGCTCCTATGGCCTTTAGAAATGACTCAACTATATGAACACTGGAGTAAGATATGACAGAGGCTCCAATTTTATCTTCCTCATTCAAAGCACCTGCTGAAAGAGGCTTGCCATTTAACATGTCTTATGTTTATATGAACCATATCTCAGTATCTTTACAATGTCATGCTTTTGGTTTTAAATTGTTCTCCCTTCCACACTTTTCACAAATCAGGCAGGAATTAATAACTTATTAAAATTTAGTATGTTTTACTTATGCATGTAGAAGCAATGCCAACAATGCAGTTTTCCTTTAGTACAATTGTTTTAACAGTCAACACGATCTTCATGTAATTATTTTTTATTGGATATTTTCTTTATTTACATTCAAATGTTTTCTGCTTTCCAGGTCTCCCCTTTGGAAAACCACTATTCTATACCCCCCTCTCCTTGCCTCTATGAGGGTGCTCTCCCACCCCACCCACCCACACCTGTCTTCTCACCCTGGCATTCCCCTACACTGGGACATTGAACATCCTCAGGCCCAAGGTTTGATCCTCCCACTGATGTCAAAAAAGGCCATCCTCTAATACATACACTGCTGGAGTCATGGGTCCCTCCATGTGTAGTCTTTGATTTGTGGTCCAGTCTCCAGGAGCTCTGGGAAGTCTGGCAAGTTGACACTGCTGCTCCCCCTCCCCCATGGGGCTGTAAACCTCCCTCAGCTCCTTCACACCATTCTCCATCTCCATCTGGCACCCCAGGTTCAGTCCAATGGTTCAAAGTGAGCATCTTTTTCTATATTTTTTAGGCTCTGGCAGAGCCTCTCAGGAGACAGCAATAAAAGACTCCTGTCAGCAAGCACTTCCTGACATCCTCAATAGTGAGACTCTATATGGAATGGATCCCCAAGTGGGGCAGTCTCTGGATGGCCTTTCCTTCAGTCTCTTCTCCATGTTTTGTCTTCATATTCCCTCCTGTGAGCATTTTGTTGCCCCTTCTAAGCAGTGAAGCATCCACACTTTAGTCTTCCTTCTTTTGGGGCTTCATATAGTCTGTGAATTGAATCTTGGGTGTTCCGAACATTTAGGCTAACATCCACTTAGCAGTGAGTGCATGCCATGTGTGTTGTTTTGTGACTGAGTTACCTCACTCAGGATGATATTTTTAAGTTCCATTCTTTGCCTGCAAATTTCATGAAGTCATTGTTTTTAAAAACTGAGTAGCATTCCATTGTGTAAATGTAGCACATTTTCTGTATCCATTCTTCTGTTGAAGGACATCTGGGTTGTTTCCAGCTTTTGACTGTTATAATTATGGCTGCTATGAACGTAGTGGAGCATATGTCCTTATTACATGTTGGAGCATCTTCTGAATATATGCCCAGGGGAGGTATAGTTGGGCCCTCAGGTAGTACTATGTCCAGATCTGAGGAACCACCAGACTGATTTCCAGAGGATTGTACCAGCTTGCAATCCCACCAACAATGAAGTAGTGTTCCTCACCAGTATCTACTGTCACCTGAGTTTTTGGTTTTAGCTGTTCTGACTAGTGTGAGGTGGAATTTCAGGATGGTTTTGATTTGCATTTTCCTGATGACTAAAGTTGTTGAACATTTCTTTAGGTGCTTCTTGTCTATTCGATATTCCTTTGTTGAGAGTTCTCTGTTTAGGTCTGTTCCCTAATTTTTAATAGGGCTATTTGGTTCTCTGGAGTTTAACTTCTTGAGATCTTTTTATATATTGGATATTAGCCCTCTATGGGATGTAGGATTGGTAAAGATCTTTCCCCAATCCCTTGGTTGCCATTTTGTCCTATTGACAGTGTCCTTTGCCTTACAGAAGATTTGCAATTTTATGAGGTCCCATTTGTCAATTCTGGATCTTAGAGCATAAGCCATTAATGTTCTGTTTAGAAACTTTTTCCCTGTGTCCATGATTTGAGGCTTTCCCCCACTTTCTCTTTTATTACATTCAGTGTATCTGGTTTTATGTGGAGGTTCTTGATCCACTTGGACTTGAGCTTCATACATGTATACAAGAATGGATTGATTTGCATTCTTCTACATGTTGAACTGGCACCATTTGTTGAAAATGCTATCTCTTTTCCACTGGATTGTTATACTTAGTTTGTCAAATATCAAGTGACTGTAAGTGTGTGGGTTCATTTCTGGGTCTTCAGTTCTATTCCATTGATCTACCTGACTATCTCTGTACCAATACCATGCAGATTTTTATCACTATTGCTTTGTAGTACTGCTTGAAATAAGGTATGGTGATTCCTCCAGAATTTCTTTTATTCTTGAGGAAAAGATTTCCATATCCTGGGTTTTTTTGTTATTCCAAATGAATTTGAGAATTGCACTTTCCAACTCTTGGCCACCTTGCCAAAAGAAATCTACAGATTAAATGCAATCCCCATCATGTAGCTTTCTTAAATCTTTCTTTTGAAAAAAATTTTACTCAGGATTGTGTCCAAAAATCTTCTTTAACTGGGCCTTACTACTGCAAAAGTCCATGTTTGATCTGCACAAACAAATCCTGTTTATTGGCTCAAAGTATTTCAGTATCTGTTAACACAGGTTGAGAGAAAAATTATTTCATCAGCTGTATGTAGTATATATATATATACACACACATATATATATGTATGTATAAACATAAATTCAAATGTATATAAATGTTTTAAATACATATATGAACCCGCCTGCGGATTCTCGAAAAGGTTCCTGAGGGGTGGTGTGAGGATCTGTGGGCAAGAATCATGAGAAATAGAGAAAAGATAGGATTCTGATCAAGTCTCTTTAATGCAGATTCATATAGCCGTTATAGGGTAAAGCATTTGGCAGTAAAAAAATAAAATGGGATATGGCAAGCAGCTAGCAAAGATAAATAATCAGACCTTTACAGAGAATCTAATCTAAAGTATTCTAAACTATACGCCAGCACACTGTGTCTCATGAAGAGCTCAGGATACAGTCAGCAGCAATAGTTCCAGATTATTATAGTTAATAATAATAATAACAATATCAGAACTATTACTAATAGTTCTGATCAGACCACTTCCTCTGACTAATGCCCTCACCTTGACCCTGCTGAGGCTTGAGAAAGACATGTTTGACTACACACACACACACACACACACACACACACGTGCAAATATGTATAATATGTATGTGCATATATATGTTTGTATTTGCACTTGTGTGTATGTATTTGTGCATATCTGTGTATGTGTGTGTTTGTGTATGAGTATATGTATGTGTGTGTAAAACAGAGGTTAGAAATGGCCTCGGGGTGGCATAACCTATAGGAAAGTCTTAATATTACTGGCATTGATCCACTCACTGAACAGTTCTTATATTGTCTCCTTGCTTTCTAGACATGAGGAGACACTGCCTAAAATCACCATGTGGATCCTCCATGAAATGATGTTGCCTAATCACGGACAAAAGCCTCTGAAACTGTAAGCTAAAATAAAACTTTATTTCTTTATATATAGTTTGTTTCACATATTTTGTTGCACTTAAAGATGATTAATCCACATTTATTTTAAGTGCTATTGACTAAAAAATTAATTCCTTACAAACAAGATGTAGTTTATTCAGGGAAGACTATATAATTATTCAAGGCTTGATAAGCATTAGATAAGATATATATTAATCCATATACATTACATATATGATATATATCATATCATATACCTATACAAATACACCTATACCTACGCCTATGCCTACGCCTACACCTATGCCTATAACTATACATACATGCACACACACACACACACGCATACACACACACACACACACACACACACATATATATATATATATATATGTATCATGAAGTATAAGACCCAATCTGAACAATCAGACAGGTGAACACTATTTCTCATAACAATTATATTACAAGCCCTCTGTTTCACCACTTGCTCCAATTCACCTCCCAGCTCTGTGGCTTTTCAGATGGGTAAGAAGATGAACCATTGTCCTTTTTTATATTTTCTGAGCCATTGACAGTGGCTTGCAAATTTTGATATAGTATTGTACATTTCAGGTACTGACAATCATGAGTCTATTACACTTGTTACAATGCTTTGGATGTTAAAAGACACATGGGGAAAATGCATTTTATAACTATAAAGCCCATCATTTCTTTCAAAGGTCATACTTTGACATTGTATTGAGGACATTTTGGCTGCAGATGAAACATTCTAAAATCACCACATAGCAAAAGAATTATGACCAATTTCCTGTAGTGACCTTTACCCAAACCCCTTTATTTTCTACTTAATGACACAAACAATTTATCTTAGAGTCAACTTGGGGAAAGTAAGAGACACTCTAATAAATATGGGACACTAGGAGTGACTTCTTTAATGTATATAATTTATTTTACATATTCCTTTTTTTTCTTCTTTTGAACAGGGCTTCTCTGTATAGTCCTGGTATCCTGTAACTCAATCTGTAGACCAGAATTGCCTTGAACAAAGAGGTCTGCCCTCCTCTGCCTCTTGAGTATTAGGGATTAAAGGCATGTGCCAACACTGCCTGGATATTTCACATAATCGTATTTCCCATCTTTAAAGTTAGTTATTTGGCTTTAAAAACACAGCAATAAAACAAAGAAATAAAAACAAAGACTTCCTATATGGTTTCATTGAAGCAGGAAGACTCACCCTAAACCGGCTATGAATATTTTTTTGGCTTGGTGTGTAGTTTTAGCAACAAATAATAGCTAATGCACTAAGCAGAAAGAAAAAAATCACGTTATTTTATTATTTTATACTTTTATTATTTTATGATATACTTAAATTTTTTAAAATATATTTCCCCCTTTCTACATATATTTGTTCCTATAAATAGCCTTAATTTCTTGAGAAAGTCTCCTTTCTTAGGAAACCTTTGCAAATGATCAGTGTGATAACATACTTCATTGGCTGTGCTTGAGTTCCTTATATGTTCATGATACTCTCACACTTAAAAATCTTAGACAATTTCTTTACAGAACACATCACATTCTGAGCTTCTCAAGGATGCTTCCATATTTGTTTAATAATTGTCCTGCAAACTGCAATATAATTTTAGAAGAGTAAGAGTTACACCTAATTTATTTCTCTCTAGCTTCTCATATGATGACATGTAGTAAGTTCATGATACATTTGTTGAGTGAATGGAGGCATGCATTAATAAGCAAAAACTGAAAGTTGGAATTTATGACTAGCTATTAAATTCAAGAATAAAAGTATAGCTTTGGAATCACTGTGAAATGGCTTGAAAAATTACTTGAGACCTTGTCTTACCTGGTATTCTAAACATTTATAGAATCACAGTGGCATAAGAAATGAAATTTTCCTGCTGAGTGACCATTGACATCTTTGAATATGCTTTTAACAAATGCTTTAAGCATTTTAATAATACTTTCATTTCTGTGTAGCTTCAAAATATGTTAAAGAGTCTTCACTTAGTGAAGAAAAGATGGTTACAATGGCTAAATAAAAATAAATCTACTTAAAATGCTATATACATCAAAGGAATTAAAGAACTATGGTGATATGAACACAGTAAGCACATTCATTGTCTGCTTTTAGTTTTTAATTTCTATATACATCATAATGCGTGAGTCTGTCCTATGAGCAATAGACTTTGGATTAATCATATGGTTCTTTAGTAAAATAGCTATGGTCTTATTTGAAAATGGTATTTTTGACAAATTTCAGTAACAAGTAAATCTATTGCAGATAGAATTAAAAAAGATTAAATGCAATTCTGCATTCTCCAGAGTCTTCCTTAGATGTCACAATCATAGTCCATCTTTGGACAAAGTCAGGGAAGGAGCAGAGGTAGGTACCATGGTGGAAAGGTGCTTCCTGGCTTTTTACTCTGGCTTGTTCAGCTTGTTTTCTCATATAACCCAGGATCACCTCTCAGGAATAGCACCACTGAAGGTGGGCTGAGCTTTCCCACATCAATCATTATTCAAGAGACTGTCCAACAGATTTGTCCACAGAGCAGTCTCACAGGAGAAAGTCCTCAATGGAAAATATCTCTTCCCATTTGAGTTAGTTTTTATCACACTGACAAATACTAGACAGGACAAACAGCTTTCATTTAATAGCATGTTAAGAACTTGAAAGCATTATAAAAAGCCTTTATAATATCTAGAAGCTGGAAAGAACCCAGATGTCCCTCAATGGCGGAATGGATTCAGAAGATGTGGTATATTTATACAATGGAATACTGCTCTGCAATTAAAAACAATGAATTCATGAAATTCTTAGGCAAATGGTCAGAACTGGAAAATATCATCCTTAGTGAGGTAACCCAATCACAAAAGAACACACATGGTATGCAGTCACTGATAAGGGGATTTTTATTTATTTATTTTTTTTTTTGAGAAGGGGATATTAACCCAGAAGCTCAGAATACCCAAGGGACAATTCACATATCAATTGATTTCCAAGAAGAAGAAAGGAAAGACCCCTGGTCCTGGAAAGACTGGATGTAGCAGAGTAGGGGAATACCAGGACAGGAAGTGGGAGGGGGTTGAATGGGGAACAGGGGGAGGGAAGAGGGCTTATGGGACTTTTGGGGAGGGGGGAACTGGGAAAGGAGAAATCATTGGGAATGTAAATAAAAAATATAGAAAATAATAAATAAATAAATAAATAAATAAATAATAAAGCCTTGTCATAAACTTTAATAAGATACAGAAATAAAGAATTTTCTAGTCTGGACAATTTTAACAAATAAAGGACACTCACTTCTCTTCCACAGGATATGGATTAGGTTGCCAGTACCCATATGAAACATGTCAGCACTGCTTGTAATTCTAGTTGCAGGAGATCATCCTTTGGGCCCCAGATGCACTTATATGCATATTGTGAATGCAAACTCATGCAGGCACACACAAACTTTAAAATGTAAATGAATGAATCTTTAAAAATAGTTTTTTCTGCTCCGCCATCTTTGCTACAGTGACCAGGTAGTTGGGACCGCCAGGCTCAGAGACAGACAGGCATAATATCGCTTCGGTTTCAGGCAGCTTGTGTGTAACCTGCTCCCAGGTGCTGGGCTGATCTGCAGTAACCAGCGCGCCAGTTCCGCGGTGGGACCTTCTGCCTGGTGGAGGGACCCCGCGCAGGGAGGGAGCCTGCCAGCTTTCCTTACGCGACCTCTGTTCCAACGGACTGCGCTGGAGAGACCGGTACCCAGGCTCTCCCCCCCAATATAACATCACTTGGGACACGGCCTGTTGGGGCTTCCGTCTGTGCCCGAGGGCGGGTTGGCGCTGTGGTCGTCTGGGTGCTAGATCGGCGGTCCATCGTGACCACAGGGTGAGCAGCGCCACGGAGAGTGCCCTCCGCCATCTTTGCTCCAGTGACCAGGTAGTTGGGACCTCCAGGCTCAGAGACAGACAGGCATAATATCGCTTCGGGTTCAGGCAGCTTGTGTGTAACCTGCTCCCAGGTGCTGGGCTGATCTGCAGTGACCAGCGCGCCAGAGCTGCTGTGGGACTTCTGCCTGGCAGAGGGACGCCCCCTCCCCCCCCCAGGAGAGATCACACACCCCTGCACAGGGCAGGAGCCTGCCAGCCTCCCTTTGGCGACCTCTGCTCCAGGAATCCACTAGGCTGAGCCTTTAGATGTGCAAGGCCTCCCCAATATAAGATCACTTGGGGCAAAGCACATTAGGGCTCCAAAGTCACTCAGGAGCAGGCAGGCCCCAGAAATCGGTGCCAGGGGAATCCTGGTAATCCAGGGGGGGCAGAAATAGCTTTGCAGGCTCACAGGAGGTCCAACCAACAGCCAGTGGCAGCAGGACCAACTAACACCAGAGGTATCCAGATGGCAAAAGGCAAACTTAGGAATGTTACTAACAGTAATCAAAGTAATGTGGGACCATCCGAACCCAACTCTCCAAGAAGCAGCAAGTCCTGGATATCCCACCACACCCGAAAGACAAGATCTGGATTTAAAATCACTTCTCATGATGCTATTAGAGGATCACAAGAAGGACACAAATAAATCTCATAAAGAGTTACAGGAGACCATGAATCAACGGTTAGAAGCCCTTACAAAGGAAACACAAAAATCGCTTAGAGAAATGCGGGAGAACATGGATCAAAAGATGGAGGCGCACAAGGAGACAACACAAAAATCGCTTAACGAGATGAATCAACGGGTAGATGCACTCACAAAGGAATCACGAAATTTGCATAAAGAAATGCAGAAGAATATGGGTCAACAGACGGATGCCCATAAGGAGGCAACACAAAAATTGCTTAAAGAAATGAATCAACGGTTAGATGCCCTTACAAAGGAAACACGAGAACTGCTTAAAGAAATGCAGGAGACGATGGATCAACAGATGGAATCCCATGAGGAGGAAACACAAAAATCGCTCAGAGAAATGCAGGAGAACGTGGGTCATCAGGAAGAAATCCTGAAAGAGGTAATGCAAAAATACCTTAAAGAAATACAGGAAAATACAAACAAACAAGTGAAGGATCTCAGCAAATCCATCCAGGAACTAAAAAAGGAAGTAGAAACAACTAAGAAATCACAAAGGGAGACAACTTTGGAGATAGAAAACCTTGGGAAGAAATCAGGAGTCATAGATGCAAACATCAACAATAGAATACAAGAGATGGAAGAAAGAATCTCAGGTGCTGAAGATTCCATAGAAAGCATCGACTCAACAGTCAAAGAAAATGCAAAATGCAAAAAACGCGTAACCCAAAACATCCAGGAAATCCAGGACACAATGAGAAGACCAAACCTAAGGATTATAGGTATAGATGAGAGTGAAGATTTGCAACTTAAAGGGCCAGTAAACATCTTCAACAAAATTATGGAGGAAAACTTCCCTAACTTAAAGAGAGAGATGCCGATGAACGTACAAGAAGCCTACAGAACTCCAAACAGACTGGACCAGAACAGAAATACCTCCCGTCACATAATAATCAAAACACCGAATGTTCTAAACAAAGAAAGAATACTAAATGCAGTAAGAGAAAAGGGCCAAGTAACATACAAAGGAAGACCTATCCGAATCACATCAGACTTCTCACCAGAGACTATGAAAGCCAGAAGATCCTGGGCAGATCTCATGCAGACACTAAGACAGCACAAATGCCAGCCTAGACTACTCTACCCAGCAAAACTCTCAATCACCATAGATGGAGAGACCAAGATATTCCATGATAAAACCAAATTTTCACAATATCTTTCCACAAATCCAGCCCTGCAACGGATAATAGGTGGAAACCTCCAATACAGGGAGAGAAACAACACCCTGGAAAAAATGAGATAATAACCTTCTTGAATCAAACCCAAAAGTAGATAACCACTCAAACATAAAGATAGCGTCAAGAATGGCAGATGGCAATAATCACTATGCCTTAATCTCTCTTAATATCAATGGTCTCAATTCCCCAATTAAAAGACATAGACTAGCAGACTGGATACGTAAACAGGACCCAGCATTTTGCTGCATGCAGGAAACGCACCTCAGTGTCAAAGACAAACACTACCTCAGAGTAAAAGGCTGGAAAACAATTTTACAAGCAAATGGCCCCAAGAAACGAGGTGGAGTAGCCATCCTAATATCGGATAAAATTGATTTTCAACCTAAAGTCATCAAAAAAGACACAGAAGGACACTACATACTGATCAAGGGAAAAATCCACCATCAAGAACTCTCAATCCTGAATATCTATGCTTCAAATGCAAGGGCACCCTCATTCGTAAAAGAAACTTTACTAAAACACAAAGCACACATCGCACCGCACACAATAATAGTGGGTGACTTCAACACCCCGCTCTCTGAAATGGATCGTTCAGGAAAGCAGAAACTAAAGAGGGACACAATGAATCTAATTGAAGCCTTGGACCAAATGGAACTAACTGATATATATAGAACATTTCATCCTAGAACTAAAGAATACACCTTCTTCTCAGCTCCTCATGGTACCTTCTCCAAAATTGACCATATAATTGGTCACAAATCAGACCTCAACAGATACAAGAAGATAGAAATAATCCCATGCCTCCTATCAGATCACTATGGAATAAGGGTGGTCTTCAATGGCAACAAAAACAAAAGAAAACCCACGTACACATGGAGGCTGAACAATGCTCTACTCAATGATAACTTGGTCAAGGTGGAAATAAAGAAAGAAATCAAAGACTTTTTGAAAGTTAATGAAAATGAAGGCACAACATACCCTAACTTATGGGACACAATGAAAGCAGTGCTAAGAGGAAAATTCATAGCCCTGAGTGCCGCCAAAAAGAAACGGGAGACAGCATACACTAACAGCTTAATGGCACACCTGAAAGCCCTGGAACAAAAAGAAGCAAATACACCAAAGAGGAGTAGAAGGCAGGAAATCATCAAACTCAGGGCTGAAATCAATCAAGTAGAAACAAATAAAACCATACAAAGAATCAACAAAACGAGGAGTTGGTTCTTTGAGAAAATCAACAAGATAGATAAGCCCTTAGCCAGACTAACCAGAGGGCACAGAGATAGTATCCAAATTAATAAAATCAGAAACGAAAAGGGAGAGATAACAACAGAAACTGAGGAAATTCAAAAAATCATCAGATCCTACTACAAAAACCTGTATTCAACACAACTAGAAAATCTTGAGGAAATGGACAATTTCCTTGACAGATACCAAGTACCAAAATTAAATCAGGATCAAATAGACCATCTAAACCGTCCTCTAAGCCCTGAAGGAATAGAAGTTGTCATTGGAAGTCTTCCAACCAAAAAAAGCACAGGTCCAGATGGTTTTAGTGCAGAATTCTATCAGACCTTCAAAGAAGACCTAACACCAATACTCTTCAAACTGTTCCACAAAATAGAAACAGAAGGAACACTACCCAACTCGTTCTATGAAGCCACAATTACACTAATACCAAAAGCACACAAAGATCCAACAAAGAAAGAGAATCTCAGGCCAATCTCTCTTATGAATATCGATGCAAAAATACTCAATAAAATTCTTGCCAACCGAATCCAAGAACACATCAAAACGATCATTCACCACGACCAAGTAGGCTTCACCCCAGGGATGCAGGGATGGTTCAATATAAGGAAATCCATCAATGTAATCCACTACATAAACAATCTCAAAGAAAAAAACCACATGGTCATCTCATTAGATGCTGAGAAAGCATTTGACAAAATTCAGCATCCTTTCATGCTAAAGGTCTTGGAAAGATCAGGAATTCAAGGCCCATATCTAAACATAGTAAAAGCAATTTACAGCAAACCAGTAGCCAGCATCAATCTAAACGGAGAGAAACTTGAAGCAATCCCACTAAAATCAGGGACTAGACAAGGCTGCCCTCTCTCTCCATATCTTTTCAATATAGTACTTGAAGTTCTAGCTAGAGCAATTAGACAACAAAAAGAGGTCAAAGGGATACAAATTGGAAAGGAAGAAGTCAAACTATCACTATTTGCAGACGATATGATAGTATACATAAGCGACCCAAAGAACTCCACCAGAGAACTCCTACAGCTGATAAACGACTTCAGCAAAGTGGCCGGATATAAAATCAACTCAAGCAAGTCAGAAGCCTTCCTATACTCAAAGGATAAGCAGGCTGAGAAAGAAGTAAGAGAAATAATACCCTTTACGATAGCCACAAACCATATTAAGTATCTTGGCGTGACGCTAACCAAACAAGTGAAAGATCTGTATGACAAGAACTTCAAGTCTCTGAAGAAAGAAATTGAAGAAGACCTCAGAAGATGGAAAAATCTGCCATGCTCATGGATTGGCAGGATTAATATAGTAAAAATGAGCATCTTACCAAAAGTAATACACAGATTCAATGCAATCCCCATCAAAATCCCAACTCAATTCTTCATAGAGTTAGAAAGAGCAATTCAAAAATTCATCTGGAATAACAGAAAACCCAGAATAGCTAAAACTATTCTCAAGAGTAAAAGAACCTCTGGGGGAATCAGTATCCCGGACCTCAAGCTGTACTACAGAGCAATAGTGTTAAAAACTGCATGGTATTGGTACAGTGACAGGCATGTAGATCAATGGAACAGAATTGAAGACCCAGAAATGAATCCACACTCCTATGGTCACTTGATCTTTGACAAAGGAGCTAAAACCATCCAGTGGAAAAAAGATAGCCTTTTCAACAAATGGTGCTGGCTCAGCTGGAGGTCAACATGCAGAAGAATGCAAATTGACCCATCCTTATCTCCTTGCACTAAGCTCAATTCTAAGTGGATCAAAGATCTCCACATAAAACCAGACACACTGAAACTAATAGAAGGGAAACTAGGGAAGAACCTTGAACATATGGGCACAGGGGAGAATTTCCTGAACAGAACTCCAATAGCTTATACTCTAAGATCAAGAATAGACAAATGGAACCTCATTAAATTACAAAGTTTTTGCAAGGCAAAAGACACCGTCAAAAAGACAAAGCGGCAACCAACTAACTGGGAAATGATCTTTACCAACCTTACATCCGACAGAGGGCTAATATCCAAGATATACAAAGAACTCAAGAAGTTAAACTCCAGAGAGGCAAGTAACCCTATTAAAAAATGGGGTACAGAGCTACACAAAGAGTTCTCACCTGAAGAATATCTAATGGCTGAGAAGCACCTAAAGAGATGTTCATCATCCTTAGTCATTAGGGAAATGCAAATCAAAACAACCCTGAGATTCCATCTCACACCAGTCAGGATGGCTAAGATCAAAAACACAGGAGACAGCAGTTGTTGGCGAGGATGTGGAGAAAGAGGAACACTCCTCCACTGCTGGTGGAATTGCAGGCTGGTACAACCACTCTGGAAAGCAGTCTGGCGGCTCCTCAGAAAACTGGGCATGACACTTCCGGAGGATCCGGCTATACCACTCCTGGGCATATACCCAGAGACTTTACCTGCATGCAATAAGGACACATGCTCCACTATATTCATAGCAGCCTTATTTATAATAGCCAGAAGCTGGAAAGAACCCAGATGTCCCTCAACGGAGGAATGGATTCAGAAGATGTGGTATATTTACACAATGGAATACTACTCTGCAATTAAAAACAATGAATTCACGATATTCCTAGGCAAATGGTCAGAACTTGAAAATATCATCCTTAGTGAGGTAACCCAATCACAAAAGATCACACATGGTATGAAGTCACTGATAAGGGGATATTGACCCAGAATCTCAGAATACCCTAGACACAATCAGCATATCAATAGATTTCTAAAAAGATGGAAGGAGAGACCCCTGGTCCTGGAAAGACTGGATGTAGGGGAACGCCAGGACAGAGTAATGAGAGGGGGTTGAACGGAGAAAAGAGGGAGGGAAGGGGGCTTATGGGACTTTCGGGGAGGGAGGAAACGGGAAAGGGGAAGTGATTTGGAATGTAAATTAAAAAAATAAAATAAAATAAAATTAAAAAAAAATAGTTTTTTCTGATATCTACATACGAAAAGCATAATGAAAACAATTTAAAATATTGTGGTCTTTTCAGAGTCAAAACTAAATCTCAAATGTCAATTAGGAGTTTAGATCTCTTTTTAGGGCAAACGAAGCCATGTATTTGTTCTAGAGAGATTGAGAAACTCAAATATACAAACCACACACCTTAAGTTTCCTGTTTACCTCAAAGAAAAGAAAAAGGCAAGTTCAAAAATTATAAAACAACAAACTAACTCAGAGTGAATTTTAAATTTGTCAGATTATTACATAATGTCCACTGACTGAGATTAGTGAAATTTTAACACAATATTTTTATTTCGAAGGAGGAGAGAGGAAGTACAAATGGCAGAACCTCCTGATTACCCTATTTTTTGCATACATGAGACAAAGCTAGAGTCACCTGAGGTCTGTATAGATAGAAGATGTGGAACATTGTTGAGGCTGAGATACAGTTTCATGGAATTCATTAAATGTACACTGTAAGGGCAGCATTTCCATCTTTTCTTTTTCAAGTACTGTATATGAACAGTAGATAATTTTCTTTTACTGGTACCTATTGACTAGTATCCTTAAGAACCTTTTCTCAGATGTTTTCTGTCCATTTAGCTATCTTCCTTTGGGGATGAGTAAGAACATGTTGAAATGTTGTACAAATTTTTGTTGTCATTGCAACTTGCTTTTTCTTCAGTTTTTTTTTTTTGCAGCAATGTTTCTATATTCTAGGTCTGAACTATCATTATTATTATTATTGTACTGTAAATAACTTCTATAACTGATTGATTTGTTATTTTATTTATAACAATGCCTTCTCATTGACAAGACACTCTAATTTTAAAAACATCACTTCTTTTATATGTTCATATTTAATGCTCCTTTGTGTTCTGATTAAAATAATCTACTTATTCCCCTACAGAAGAATTTGAATGACTACACAAATAGAAATAAATAAATATATGTATGTAAATATACAGCAAGTGATGGTAGAAGAACATATTTTTAGAACATGAGTTCCCCAGTCTCATTTATAACATGTGACAACATGTTTAATATACATCAACATATACCAGTATATTTGAATTCTCAATGATTTATTGTAGTGAGAGAAGTTCACTAAATGCATGATGAGACATTGAAGTTATAGAAAGCAATCACGTTTTTTTATGGTTTTTCAAGACAGAGTTTCTCTGTATAGCCCTGGCTGTCCTGGAATTCACTCTGTTGACCAGGCTGATCTCAAACTCAGAAATCTGTCTGCCTCTCCCTCCCAAGTGCTAGGATTAAAGGCATGAGACACTGCTGCCTGGTGAAAGCAATCATTTTATTAAATGTCTTGTAAGATATGATGTGGATTCCCATTCTCATTACTGCCAGACTCAAATAACAATATCACCACATATGACTGGTTTATATTCCTACAATGACAAAAACACAATAAATCTGAATAATTCAACATAGTAAAATATATTTATTTTGTGCTGGTTCTATGTAGCAAAGATACTGAGAAGTGACCCATCATATGTCCAAAACAACAGACCCAAATAAAAACAAATATTTTCAATTAAAAAAAAACAAATGGAGATAAAAAAATCAACTTAAAATATAGCTAAAATTGATATTACTTATACATCTCCATGATGGTTTTATTAATTCAAACCTATGGCAAACAAAAGCCAAAGAAACATCAATACAATTTTAAGCAGCTTATGAAAATGATTTGATATGGTACAATCTTAAGAGTAGTTTTAAATAAGCTTTCCTGATTCTGCCAAATGACTCAAACAGAACTCTTTATGTGTCATTTTCCTTAATTGCACTCTTATGTGTTGCTGGGTTTAAGAATACTTCCCATCAAGGCTAAGCCAATTTCAGAGGACTGCTATTTAAAGGCTTTTTTTTCTTGCAGACACAAAGGGGTAACTGCCTGAGAAGGTTTGTAGTGATTGCTTGAGTTCTCTTTATCTTCCAAACAAGGCTTTCTATGATGTGTGTTGGGATGCTTCAGTTCTTGGAGAAGTCTCAGAAGCTCTTGACATTTCGTGCTAATGTCTTCTCAGGTTCCAGCTGACTAACCATTGGAAGGATTTAAGCATGATATAGTAACTATTGTGATGGAACTGTTAGTAGGAACAAAGGGTTTTACAGAACAATTTGTTGGTTTTTACTTCAGTTTAAACTTTATTTTGGAGAGCATTAGCTAGTTACTATAGGTCACTGAACTCATTGTAATGTTGAATTTAACTTTTTTTAAACAAATATTTATTTTTTAATATATGTATTTATTTCTTACTTAATGTATAGGAGTGCTCTGTCTGCATGTACAACTGCATGCCAGAAGAGGGTATCAGCTGTCCTTATAGATGGCCATGATTTACCATGTGCACTCTGGGAATTGAACTCAAGACCTCTGGAAGAGAAGCTAGTGCTCTTACCTGCTGAGCCTTCTCTCAAGACCCCTGACTTTGATTTTTATTAACAGATTTTTCAATTTTTTTTATACTTAGCTAAATTAAGTGTTGCTTCAAACTTTTTATTGTATGAACTGTATTACATAACAAGGTCACAAATGAATAGAAGCATCACAAACCAAAATTAAGCAAAACTGACTTCTATAAAACTCAATTGAGTTATGGGCATTTGGATTGAAAATATCAAAAACTTAGAAGCTTACAACTACCTGTAAGAGAAAATATGTATGTCTTTTGTGGCCTGGGTTATGTCACTCAGAATGACTGTTTTTAACTTCATATATTTACCTGAAATTTCATTTTTCTCAATAGTTGAATAATATTTCACTGTATAAATGTACTTCACTTTTACTGTATATTCATCAGTCAATGAACATCTAGGCTGTTTGGGTGTTATAGATACAGCAGCAAAGAACATGTGAAACAAAATCTGTGATGTTTCACATCATATTTTACACTTTCATGTCTAAAATATTTTATGCGGTCATCTACCATCAACACCAAAATATCCATACCAAATTTAGAACTAGAAAAACAATTAGCTTTATATTCCTTTTCATGTTTGGCATCTTAAAATGATAAACATTTCTCATTTTTTCTCTCAGAGGACAAAAAGAAAATGAATTAAGCAGACAGTCAATATTGTTGCTTAAAGCCTAAAATTTCTATAAGGAAATGATCTTCAAGAGGCCAATATCTACATTTCTATAAACACAGGACAGAACAGGAATGATAGACGCACACTGAGTATTTATGCTGCTGTGTATTTCGCCACTATGCATCTGTTTTTTAACCCCTTTGCATGCATATAAACTCAATGCACTTGTCAGCAAAAGATCATCAAATCCTAATGATTGAAAGCAAATTCAAGACTTATTACAAATTGACATAAATGGTAAGTTCTAAAGATAATTCTGCAACGACCCTTGAGAAATATGATTAAAATACCAGGTATATATAAAATGTGATTTTAGTCAATACTTTCTCCTTGATTTCAAGGTAGCATGGTGAATGAACTCATTTAGAGAAAGAGGTAACCAACTGCTGTATAGATCATAAGCGCACATTGTTATCTCTCTATGCATGTTTCTGGTGTAGTTTTATGGTAGTTATATCTAGAAGTGGTGTATTTCCCTTGAAGAGTAGAACTTAATTATGATGGCACATGGTCGACCTAAGTGGTTCTGCATATGTATGGCTCTCATAGAAATATTGGGCTATATTTGTACACGTTTGAATATCAATTATGTCAGTGTGGCTCTTCTAAATATATTACCTAGAAATAACTTGCATTGATTCCATTTTCCTAATAAATTTTAAAGCTATTTTAAAGTTATCTCAGTTGAAAGTTTAAATAGTTAATGAAACCTTAAGCTTGGTCATAAAAATCATAAGCAATTCTTTGAAACTGTGTGTGTATGCGTGTGTGTGTGTGTGTGTGTGTGTGTGTGTGTGTGTGTGTGTATGTGTGTGTTTGTGCACGCGTGCGCGTGTGAGTGCGCACGAGTGCGCTAACAACTAACAATTCTGCTTTTGGAAGAAAAGCAGTATGATGGGATATACTGGAAATACGTCTAATTTTATTAAAATTTAAAATTGTAGATATTGCTATTCATAATACATATTTCTTTGAAAATAATAGATAATTACCAGTTGTATTTTTATACTTTAATTTCTGAAAAAGTGAAACATTGACAATTCAATATCAAACTTTTTAAATTATGAAATAGCCAGAGAAGAAATATTTTACCAACCAAAGATTTAGTAAAATATTTTCTAAACTGGGAGCGTGGGCTTCTACCCTTATGGGACTGCTAGGAGAAGGGAGTTAATGTAATTGTAAGCCTGATCAAAAGGCAAACTACTTCCTGTGTCATGTAAAACTCAATGAATTTGGAAATTGGATATGAAGAAGAAAAGAAACTGTCAAAATAGTATTGCTCTGTTTTATTTTCCATAGTCAGCACAAAATGGGTCTCTGAAAATTTCAGATATGTTTTTTAAATATTATCAAATGTTTACTTGGTTTGCATCTGTGTATGGGCTCTGGCTCTTCCCCCACTCTGCCCATACCCAGAGGCAAGTTGACTCTCAGGAACTCTGACACACCCAAGATCTCAGGATGTCAGGATCATAGAATCACAGGATCACAGAGACCGCTGGATCCCCAATAGTTCTAATATAAAAACGATCTCAAGATCACAGACTCATAGTAAGGACAGGCTCCAGTCAGAAACAACAAGGCCATTTAGCAACAGAGATAACCAGAGGGTGAGAGGCAAGCACATGAACATTAGTAACAGAAATCAATGCTACTTCACAACGTCAGAACCCAGTTCTCCCACCACAGCAAGCCCTGGATAGCCCATCACATCTGAAAAGCAAGATTCAGATCTAAAATACCATCTTATGAAGATGATAGCAGGAAAGTAATCTTCTCACAACAAACACAAAAGAAGAGAATCACACAAACATAATTCCATCTCTAACAATTAAAACAACAGAAAACAATAATTGGTTCTTTATATCTCTCAACATTAATGAACTCAATTTCCCAATAAAAATACATAGGCTAACAGACTGGATACTTAAACAGGGCCCAACATTTGTTGCATACAGGAAATATACCTCAGTGTCAAAGACAGACATTACCTCAGAGTAAAGAGCTAGAAAATTTTTCCCAAGCAAATGGTCACAAGAAACAAGCTAGAATAGCAATTCTAATATCCAACAAAATAGAATTTCAATCAAAAGTTATCAAAAATTAAGGTGAAGGACACTCCAAACTCATCAAAGAAAAATCTGCCAAGGAGAACTCTCAATTCTGAACATCTATGCTCCAAATGAAAGGGTACCAGAATTCATAAAAGAAAGTTTACTAAAGCTCAAAACACTCATATTACCACACACAATAATAGAGGGAGACTTCAACATCCCACCTAATCAATGGACAGATCATGGAAACAGAAACTAAAGAGAGACACAGTGAAATTAACAGAAGTTATGATCCAAATGTATTTAGCAGATATCTACAGAAAATCTCACTGTAAAGCAAAATATTATAACTTCTTCTCATCACCTCATGGTACATTCTCCCAAACTGACCATATAATCAAACCCAAAACAAGCCTCAACAGATACAAGACAAGATCATTGAATTAATCCCATGTCTTGTATCAGACCACCTAGGACTAAGGCTGGTCTTCGATAACAAAACTGGAGGAGCTGAAGGGGTTTACAGCCCCATGGGAAGAACAATGAGGTTGGCCACCCAGACACCCCAGGACTACTCCCAGGGACTAAATCATCAATCAAGGGGTACATATGGTTCCAGCCAAAAATGTGGCAGAGGAATGCCTTGTCGGACATCAGTGGGAGAGTGGTCCTTGGTCCTGTGAAGGCTCAATAGATGCCCCAACAAAGGGAAAAGGGGGGGTGGGAAGGTAGGAGTGGATCAGGTGGAGGGGCATATACTTGGAGGCGGGGTGGGGGTTGGGGGGTGGGAGGAGCAGTAGAGGGTTTTCGGGGAGGGGGGAAACCGGGAAAGGTTTTAGCATTTGAAATGTAAATGAAGATTATATTCAATAAAAAAAGAAAAATAGATAAAAAGAAAATACCTCACAGACTTGCTAATCTGATGGAGCCATTTTCTCAATTGAAGTTTCCTGTTCCCACACGACTCTGATTTGTGTTAAGTTCACAATGTTACCTCCAATGTAGAAGGGAAATTCCAGATTTCTCACCTTGAAAAGGACATCCAGCTTTCATGGATTCTCTTCCTTGAAATATGATTTCATTTAGTCCTTATGGGAAAGGATCATTCTAAATCACCATATTGTTTATCTCATGCTCCAAGTCTTCCTTGTTGTTGATGTTTACTCAAATTGCTGCTTTATGGTGCCTCCACTGTTTTCATGTTGCCTCTGGTACCTTTTGTAGTAACACCAAAGGAGCTATCTTTTAATGTACTATTTATTTATTTATAAATAAATGTGTGCATGCGTATGGAGATCAGAAAAAAAACCAACAAAAAGTCTACATTCACTGTTGTGGACAGCCCTGTGCTTATATTTTGATGCTAATTCCACTCTTGAGGGGTCTACAGATGATGAGTTGCCTTGTGAACCTTCTCCCCACCTTAAATTTTCAAATGAAGGTTTGAGCCAATGATTGGGAAGGAGGAAGGAGAAGGAGCTGAGGCTTTGGGGAGGAGAAAAGGACCAATGGAAAAGGTGAAGAACTATGGAGGATCAAGGGAAAGGGGAAGGAGTTATGGGGGATCAACCAAGAGGCTGGAGAGGAGTTTGTGACCTGGAGAAACCTCAAGTTATGTGGGGATAATATAGATGAGAATAGTGTGGTGGGAGATCTGCCCAATCTAGGCTTATAGCTTGTATTGTTACTGATTAAGTTGAGATTTCTTCTACTGGGTAATTGGGTTGGAAATAAAGTAGCAACAAAACGGCACCTAACTTATTATTTAGAACCTAACAAACCTGAGATAAAAAGTTACTGCCCCCCTAAGCCCCAAATATGACTTGGGCAGCAATATAGGCTGCAGTAGTGTGGACTAGAAGCTGACTAGATCTGAGAGGTCTCTCCCCATGAATAAATCAGGAGACAAAGGCACAAAGGGTTCAAGACCAGGTAATTTATTGATATAAGAGAGATATATAACATCTTGATACTTAAAGATGGGAAAAAGAATAAATATCTTTTTGGCTTTATGTGATGATGGTTTGACAGGGATGGATTCAGAGGAAAAGTCACTGGTATTGCAATACTTATTCTCTTGACTTACTATGTTATCTCGAAAAACAGGGGCCTAGACAAAAATTCCTTGCCTTAGAAAAGAGATTACAAGTAACACTAGAACTAAAGGCTCAGGAGTTCTTAGGTCAAATTAATCAACAGAAAGAGGAGAATGAGAGTTGGAGACAAGACCTGGAAGAGATGCTAGAAAAAATAATTCGACAATTCACAGATCAGACTGAACAGCAAGGAGACAGAGATAAAATCTGGAAGAAAAGTGTAGAGGATAATTTTTAAAAGCTATCAAATCAAAATAAGGCAGATGCTGCAATATTAGAATTCCAACATAAAGAGAAGCTAAGTTATGGAAGCAGTGCTTAGAAGAGAAGATACAGGAAATTACAGAGCAACATGAATAACAGAAAGAGAAATTTAAGACTTGGAATGTGGCCTAGAGTAAACACTAGAATTGAAGACCCAGGAAATTATAGAACAGAATAAGAGACAGAAGGAGGAGAATGAAGGTGGGAGACAGGAGCTAGAAAAGATGCTGGAACAAAGGATGCAGCAGCTCACATATCAGACTGAGCAGCAGAGAGAAAATAATGAGGATTAGAAGCTAGACTTGGAGAATAAACTTTTAAAATTAATCAATCAAAATAAAATGGACAGCAGACTATCAGAATTACAATATAAAGAAATGATCAAAATGTGGAGGCAGAACCTTGAACAGAATATACAGGAACTGAAGGAACAGGAAGAGTGACAAAAGGAGAGATATGAAGCGTGGACACAGAACTTAAAGGAGGAATTTAAATTTTAAATTAAGGAAAATACTCAGGTAGAGATAGAAGATAAAAGTAGAGAAAGACAGCCAAAGGTTATTAGAAAACAAACTTTAGTCTCTCTGGTCAATATACAACAAAGACCTCCAGATGATGATCATCCACAGGGTTATCAGGAATTCGAATGGCAACCTGTGGATGTGTTAGACCTGAGAAAATTTAAGGAAAGTATCACTAATTTTGGAATGCACTCACCATTTGTAAAGCAAATCCTGACTTCTTGGGCTATTAAAAATAGAATAATCCCCCCAAGACTAGAAGGATATGGCAAGAGCAATACTAGAACCTGCTGCTAATTTACAATGGGTCACAGGGTGGAGAGAAGAGGCAAGGGAGATAGCATGACAAAATAGAGTTAGGGGTAGTGAGATTTCCACAGACCAACTGCTTGGGGAGGGTCACTTTGCTGAGGTAGAGGTACAGGCTATATATGAGGAAGAAACTCTAGCCTTGTGTAGATTGTCAGCTTTAAGGGCCTGGTACAAAGTTTCAGAATCAGGGAAAAGACTTGAAACATTTACTCAAGTCATACAATGTCCACAAGAAACCTTCCCTGACATTTTACAAAGACTAACTTTAGCTGTGGAAAGGAGTGCATCAGATTCTGCAACAAGGAAGGCAATAATTGAGTCTTTAGCTTTTGTGAATGCAAATACTGAATGCAAGGAAGAATCAGACCACAAAGGGCAAGGTAAGCATCAATAGATGAGTGGATTAGATATACAACTGATGTTGTATCTTGCTCACTTGATATGACTTTAATAGGAGAAACTGCCCCTGACACCTAGAAATGACCCAAGATTTCAAATGTTTTAATTGTTATGAGTGGGGTCTTCTCAGAAATGACTGTAGAAAAACCAATGTAATACCAAAAGGGGGGCTATGCCTTTTGGAATATATCTGCAAAGGGTTAGGCCACAAAAGGTGCAAATCAGAAGTCAATTAAGGACCCTTAATGATTTTCAGAAGCTACTGGGAGATATCAACTGACTGTGGCCTGCAATTGGCTTGGGCACTCAAGAGTGCAATTTATTTCAAACCTGATAAAGTGATAAGGATTTAAATAGTCCAAGGAAACTATCAGCTGAGGCTGAGAGGGAGTTAACTTTGGTAGAAAGGAATTTGCAGGATGCATATCTAGATCGTATTGATCCAAAGATGGCCTGCATCTGAGTTATCTTACATTCTACTCCTTCCCCTACCGGAATTCTTATGCAGAGGGAACAGTATATCTTAGAATTGATATTTTTAGCCATAAACAAAGTAAGAAATTAAAAACCTACATTGAGAAAGTCGCTGAATTGATACTTAAAGGAAAAACGAGACTTTGACAATTAGTCAGAATGGATCCTTGTGGATCCTTTTACTATTGTGGTACCTTTTACTAACGCAGAAGTTGCCTCACTATGGGCACAGGATGAACACTGGCAAAGAGCATGCAGTAACTCTTGGGAGAGATTAACAACAGATACCCTCAAAGCAAGCAGCTTCAGTTCATAAAACTTATTGGATTCTCACTCGTATAATAAAGAGAACTCCAATATCTGGAGCCCCTACATTTTACACTGATGCCCGTAAATCAGGAAAGACTGGATATAAAATAGAAGATGTAAGTAAAGTGGCAGAGAGTCCCTATAAGTCAGTTCAAAAATCTGAACTATATGCAATAATTACGGTGTTGTCAGAGTTGCAAAAGTCTCTTAATATCGTAACTGATTCTCAATTTGCAGAATGGGTTGTTTTACATATAGAGACTGCTGAACTTATGCAGGATAATTCCGAATTGACTTAATTATTTATTCAGCTACCACAAATAATCAGAAATAGGAGTTATCCACTATATATAACACATATAAGATCCCATATAGGTCTGCCAGGCTCTCTTGTACTACATAATAATGAAATTGACTAACTACTGATAGGAAATGTACTAGAGGTTTCAGAATTCCATAAAAAAAAAACACCATGTTAATAGCAAACGTTTAAAGAAAGAATTCTCTATCACTTGGCAAAAAGCCAAAGAAATTGTGAAGCAATGCCCTATTTGTTCGTTATATAACCAGACTCTTTTGCCTATGGGAATAACCCTAAGGGTACCCAAAGAAATGACATTTGGCAAATGGATATCTTTCATTTTACAGAGTTTGGCAAACTGAAATATGTGCACCATACGATAGACACATTTTCAGAATTTCAATGGGCAATTACATTACTGTCAGAAAAGGCTGATTCTGTAATTATACATTTGTTAGAAGTTATGTTCATTATGGGAATACCAACACAAATTAAAATGGACAATGGGCCACTGTGTATCTCTAATAAGAAGAAGCAGTTTTTTGAATATTACAATATAAAATATGCTAAAGGCATACCACACAATCCTACAGGACAAGCAGTTGTGGAGAGATCCAATTGAATTCTAAAGGAGATGCTTAATAGGCAAAAAGGATCAAAAAGAACTCCCAAGGATATATTATATAGTGCTTTATTAACATTAAGTTTTTTAAATGCCAATGAACAAAACACCACAGCTGCTGAAAGACATTGGATTGTGGAAAAAACAATTGAACTAAACCAGCCTGTTTACATTAAGGATATTCTAACATCAGAATGGAGAATGGGAAATGTGTTACGCTGGGGAAGGGGCTATGCCTATGTTTCCACAGGAAAAGAAAAACTGTGGGTTCCTTCCAAGTTGATAAAAATCAGACATGACATAGGGAGACCTCCTGAAGACCTTGGCGACAGAGAAGAAAGGGGAGACTAACATAATCAACAAAATAGGTGAAGTATATGTGGTGATGTTTAGGTCTCTGTATATGGAAACAGCTCTGGAACTGACTGAGGCTAAAATGTCTATACACAGGCAATAACACTTATTGGGTACAGATTTCTAATGACTTGCTATTACATACTAGCCTTTATGAGGAAATGTATACAAAGTTACATTGTAGTTTGATTGGTGATCAAGCTAACCAGAGGAAAGGCAGTCGTCTTTTTTTTTTTTAAATGGCAAATTTTTTTTTATTTTTTTTTTTACATTCCAAATCACTTCCCCTTTCCCGTTTCCTCCCTCCCCAAAAGTCCCATAAGCCCCCTTCCCTCCCTCTTTTCTCCATTCAACCCCCTCTCGTTACTCTGTCCTGGCGTTCCCCTACATCCAGTCTTTCCAGGACCAGGGGTCTCTCCTTCCATCTTTTTAGAAATCTATGGATATGCAGATTGTGTCTAGGGTATTCCGAGATTCTGGGTCAATATCCCCTTATCAGTGACTGCATACCATGTGTGTTCTTTTGTGATTGGGTTACCTCACTAAGGATGATATTATCAAGATCTGACCATTTGCCTAGGAATTTCGTGAATTCATTGTTTTTAATTGCAGAGTAGTATTCCATTGTGTAGATATACCACATCTTCTGAATCCATTCCTCCGTTGAGGGACATCTGGATTCTTTCCAGCTTCTGGCTATTATAAATAAGGCTGCTATAAACATAGTGGAGCATGTGTCCTTATTGCATGCAGGTAAAGTCTCTGGGTATAGGCCCAGGAGTGGTATAGCCGGATCCTCCGGGAGTGTCAAGCCCAGTTTTCTGAGGAACCGCCAGACTGCTTTCCAGAGTGGTTGTACCAGCTTGCAATTCCACCAGCAGTGGAGGAGTGTTCCTCTTTCTCCACATCCTCGCCAACAACTGCTGTCTCCTGGGTTTTTGATCTTAGCCATCCTGACTGGTGTGAGATGGAATCTCAGGGTTGTTTTGATTTGCATTTCCCTAATGACTAAGGATGATGAACATCTCTTTAGGTGCTTCTCAGCCATTAGATATTCTTCAGGTGAGAACTCTTTGTTTAGCTCTGTACCCCATTTTTTAATAGGGTTACTTGCCTCTCTGGAGTTTAACTTCTTGAGTTCTTCGTATATATTGGATATTAGCCTTCTGTTGGATGTAAGGTTGGTAAAGATCATTTCCCAGTTAGTTGGTTGCCGCTTTGTCTTTTTGACAGTGTCTTTTGCCTTGCAAAAACTTTGTAATTTAATGAGGTTCCATTTGTCTATTCTTGATCTTAGAGCATAAGCTATTGGAGTTCTGTTCAGGAAATTCTCCCCTGTGCCCATATGTTCAAGGTTCTTCCCTAGTTTCCCTTCTATTAGTTTCAGTGTGTCTGGTTTTATGTGGAGATCTTTGATCCACTTAGAATTGAGCTTAGTGCAAGGAGATAAGGATGGGTCAATTTGCATTCTTCTGCATGTTGACCTCCAGCTGAGCCAGCACCATTTGTTGAAAAGGCTATCTTTTTTCCACTGGATGGTTTTAGCTCCTTTGTCAAAGATCAAGTGACCATAGGAGTGTGGATTCATTTCTGGGTCTTCAATTCTGTTCCATTGATCTACATGTCTGTTACTGTACCAATACCATGCAGTTTTTAACACTATTGCTCTGTAGTACAGCTTGAGGTCCGGGATACTGATTCCCCCAGAGGTTCTTTTACTCTTGAGAATAGTTTTAGCTATTCTGGGTTTTCTGTTATTCCAGATGAATTTTTGAATTGCTCTTTCTAACTCAATGAAGAATTGAGTTGGGATTTTGATGGGGATTGCATTGAATCTGTGTATTACTTTTGGTAAGATGCTCATTTTTACTATATTAATCCTGCCAATCCATGAGCATGGCGGATTTTTCCATCTTTTGAGGTCTTCTTCAATTTCTTTCTTCAGAGACTTGAAGTTCTTGTCATACAGATCTTTCACTTGTTTGGTTAGAGTCACGCCAAGATACTTAATATGGTTTGTGGCTATCGTGAAGGGTATTATTTCTCTTACTTCTTTCTCAGCCTGCTTATCCTTTGAGTATAGGAAGGCTTCTGACTTGCTTGAGTTGATTTTATATCCGGCCACATTGCTGAAGTCGTTTATCAGCTGTAGGAGTTCTCTGGTGGAGTTCTTTGGGTCGCTTAAGTATACTATCATATCGTCTGCAAATAGTGATAGTTTGACTTCTTCCTTTCCAATTAGTATCCCTTTGATCTCTTTTTGTTTTCTAATTGCTCTAGCTAGAACTTCAAGTACTATATTGAAAAGATATGGAGAGAGAGGGCAGCCTTGTCTAGTCCCTGATTTTAGTGGGATTGCTTCAAGTTTCTCTCCATTTAGATTGATGCTGGCTACCGGTTTGCTGTAAATTGCTTTTACTATGTTTAGATATGGGCCTCGAATTCCTGATCTTTCCAAGACCTTTAGCATGAAAGGATGCTGAATTTTGTCAAATGCTTTCTCAGCATCTAATGAGATGACCATGTGGTTTTTTTCTTTGAGATTGTTTATGTAGTGGATTACATTGATGGATTTCCTTATATTGAACCATCCCTGCATCCCTGGGATGAAGCCTACTTGATCGTAGTGCATGATCATTTTGATGTGTTCTTAGATTCGGTTGGCAAGAATTTTATTGAGTATTTTTGCATCGATATTCATAAGAGAGTTTGGCCTGAGATTCTCTTTCTTTGTCGGATCTTTGTGTGCTTTTGGTATTAGTGTAATTGTGGCTTCATAGAACGAGTTGGGTAGTGTTCCTTCTGTTTCTATTTTGTGGAACAGTTTGAAGAGTATTGGTGTTAGGTCTTCTTTGAAGGTCTGATAGAATTCTGCACTAAAACCATCTGGACCTGTGCTTTTTTTGGTTGGAAGACTTTCAATGACAACTTCTATTTCTTCAGGGATTATAGGACGGTTTAGATGGTCTATTTGATCCTGATTTAATTTTGGTACTTGGTATCTGTCAAGGAAATTGTCCATTTCCTCAAGATTTTCTAGTTGTGTTGAATACAGGTTTTTGTAGTAGGATCTGATGATTTTTTGAATTTCCTCAGTTTCTGTTGTTATCTCTCCCTTTTCGTTTCTGATTTTATTAATTTGGATACTATCTCTGTGCTCTCTGGTTAGTCTGGCTAAGGGCTTATCTAGCTTGTTGATTTTCTCATAGAACCAACTCCTCGTTTTGTTGATTCTTTGTATGGTTTTCTTTGTTTCTACTTGATTGATTTCAGCCCTGAGTTTGATGATTTCCTGCCTTCTACTCCTTTTTGTTGTATTTGCTTCTTTTTGTTCCAGGGCTTTCAGGTGTGCCATTAAGCTGTTAGTGTATGCTGTCTCCCGTTTCTTTTTGGCGGCACTCAGGGCTATGAATTTTCCTCTTAGCACTGCTTTCATTGTGTCCCATAAATTAGGGTATGTTGTGCCTTCATTTTCATTAACTTTCAAAAAGTCTTTGATTTCTTTCTTTATTTCCACCTTGACCAAGTTATCATTGAGTAGAGCATTGTTCAGCCTCCATGTGTACGTGGGTTTTCTTTTGTTTTTGTTGCCATTGAAGACCACCCTTATTCCATAGTGATCTGATAGGAGGCATGGGATTATTTCTATCTTCTTGTATCTGTTGAGGTCTGATTTGTGACCAATTATATGGTCAATTTTGGAGAAGGTACCATGAGGAGCTGAGAAGAAGGTGTATTCTTTAGCTCTAGGATGAAATGTTCTATATATATCAGTTAGTTCCATTTGGTCCAAGGCTTCAATTAGATTCATTGTGTCCCTGTTTAGTTTCTGCTTTCCTGAACGACCCATTTCAGAGAGCGGGGTGTTGAAGTCACCCACTATTATTGTGTGTGGTGCGATGTGTGCTTTGAGTTTTAGTAAAGTTTCTTTTACAAATGAGGGTGCCCTTGCATTTGGAGCATAGATATTCAGGATTGAGAGTTCTTGATGGTGGATTTTTCCCTTGATCAGTATGTAGTGTCCTTCTGTGTCTTTTTTGATGACTTTAGGTTGAAAATCAATTTTATCCGATATTAGGATGGCTACTCCACCTCGTTTCTTGGGGCCATTTGCTTGTAAAATTGTTTTCCAGCCTTTTACTCTGAGGTAGTGTTTGTCTTTGACACTGAGGTACGTTTCCTGCATGCAGCAAAATGCTGGGTCCTGTTTACGTATCCAGTCTGCTAGTCTATGTCTTTTAATTGGGGAATTGAGACCATTGATAGTAAGAGAGATTAAGGCATAGTGATTATTGCCATCTGCCATTCTTGACGCTATCTTTATGTTTGAGTGGTTATCTACTTTTGAGTTTGATTCAAGAAGGTTATTATCTCATTTTATCCAGGGTGTTGTTTCTCTCCCTGTATTGGAGGTTTCCACCTATTATCCGTTGCAGGGCTGGATTTGTCGAAAGATATTGTGAAAATTTGGTTTTATCATGGAATATCTTGGTCTCTCCATCTATGCTGATTGAGAGTTTTGCTGGGTATAGTAGTCTAGCCTGGCATTTGTGCTGTCTTAGTGTCTGCATGAGATCTGCCCAGGATCTTCTGGCTTTCATAGTCTCTGGTGAGAAGTCTGATGTGATTCGGATAGGTCTTCCTTTGTATGTTACTTGGCCCTTTTCTCTTACTGCTTTTAGTATTCTTTCTTTGTTTAGAACATTCGGTGTTTTGATTATTATTTGACGGGAGGTATTTCTGTTCTGGTCCAGTCTGTTTGGAGTTCTGTAGGCTTCTTGTATGTTCATCGGCATCTCTCTCTTTAGGTTAGGGGAGTTTTCCTCCATAATTTTGTTGAAGATGTTTACTGGCTCTTTAAGTTGCAAATCTTCACTCTCATCTATACCTATAATCCTTAGGTTTGGTCTTCTCATTGTGTCCTGGATTTCCTGGATGTTTTGGGTTACACGTTTTTTGCATTTTGCATTTTCTTTGACTGTTGAGTCGATGCTTTCTATGGAATCTTTAGCACCTGAGATTCTTTCTTCCATCTCTTGTATTCTATTGTTGATGTTTGCATCTATGACTCCTGATTTCTTCCCAAGGTTTTCTATCTCCAAAGTTGTCTCCCTTTGTGATTTCTTAGTTGTTTCTACTTCCTTTTTCAGTTCCTGGATGGATTTGCTGAGATCCTTCGCTTGTTTGTTTGTATTTTCCTGTATTTCTTTAAGGTATTTTTGCATTGCCTCTTTCAGGATTTCTTCCTGATGACCCACGTTCTCCTGCATTTCACTGAGTGATTTTTGTGTTTCCTCCTCATGGGAATCCATCTGTTGATCCATTGTCTCCTGCATTTCTTTAAGCAGTTCTCGTGTTTCTTTTGTAAGGGTATCTAACCGTTGATTCATTTCTTTAAGCAATTTTTGTGTTGCCTCCTTATGGGCATCCATCTGTTGACCCATATTCTTCTGCATTTCTATATGCCAATTTTGTGATTCCTTTGTGAGTGCATCTACCCGTTGATTCATCTCATTAAGCGATTTTTGTGTTGTCTCCTTGTGCGCCTCCATCTTTTGATCCATGTTCTCCCGCATTTCTCTAAGCGATTTTTGTGTTTCCTTTATAAGGTCTTCTAATCGTTGATTCATGGTCTCCTGTAACTCTTTATGAGATTTATTTGTGTCCTTCTTGTGATCCTCTAATAACATCATGAGAAGTGATTTTACATCCAGATCTTGTCTTTCGGGTGTGGTGGGGTATCCAGGACTTGCTGCTGTTGGAGAGTTGGGTTCGGATGGTCCCACATTACTTTGATTTCTGTTAGTAACATACCTATGTTTGCCTTTTGCCATCTGGATACCTCTGATGTTAGTTGGTCCTGCTGCCACTGGCTGTTGGTTGGACCTCCTGTGAGCCTGCAAAGCTATTTCTGCCCCCCTGGATTGCCAGGATTCCTCTGGCACCGATTTCTGGGGCCTGCCTGCTCCTGAGTGGCTTTAGAGCCCTAATGTGCCTTGCCGCAAGTGATCTTATATTGGGGAGGCTTTGCACATCCAAAGGCACAGCCTAGTGGATTCCTTGAGCAGAGGTCGCCAAAGAGAGGCTGGTAGGCTCCTGCCCTGTGCAGGGGTGAGTGACCTCTCCTGGGGGGGGGAGGGGGCGTCCCTCTGCCAGGCAGAAGTCCCACAGCAGAGCTGGCGCGCTGGTTACTGCAGATCAGCCTCGCACTTGGGAGCCGCATACACACAAGCCATCCGAGACCCAAGCGATATTATGCCTGTCTGTCTCAGAACCTGGCTGTCCCAACTTCCCAGTCACTGGAGCAAAGATGGCGGAGTGCAATCTGCACTCTCCCCGTGGCGCCGCTCACCTGCAGACGCGCTGGCCTGCCGATCTGGCACCCAGACGACCACAGCGCTGACCCATTCTCGGGCACAGATGGAAGCCCCAACAGGCCGTGTCCCAAGTGATGTTATATTGGGGATAGGGAGCTTGGGGTACCTGTCTCTTCAGCGCAGTCTGCGGGAACAGAGGTCGCGGAAGGAAAGCTGTTAGGCTCCTGCCCATTGTGGGGTCCCTCTGCCAGGCGGAAGTCCCACAGCAGAGCTGGCGTGCTGGTTACTGCAGATCAGCCCCGCACTTGGGAGCTGCATACACACAAGCCGCCCGAGACCCAAGCGATATTATGTCTGTCTGTCTCAGAACCTGGCTGTCCCAACTTCCCAGTCACTGGAGCCAGCAGTCGTCTTTCTTTACTGATCTTCAATGACTAATCTGTGCAACCTGCATGCTCCATATGAATGTCTTTACAGAACTACACATTGCTTTTAAGTTTTGTATATTACAGGATGAAAGAAGAGAAAGACAGCCCTTCAGAGGTTCACACTTTGGGATGCTGAGATTACGGGACCTTCCATTCCAGCTTCACGCTTGACTCTACTTCAACTACATCAAAGCTGATGCTTTTAAAGACTTGTTTCCAGAACTTTACTTGCCTATCCAGCCTTTCAGAATGTCAAGGTCAAGATATAAGCTGACCAATGACCAATGAACTTTCTCAGCACTTAGTGACAGGAAGGCAAATAATGCCAGCTAGCTCTCCTTTGACAAGTCAATTTTCCTATTTCCCTTTCGACCCCCAGATGGGAATTCATCTGGAAACAGACAGAAGACAATTGTCTTCCCAGTTCCTTATGTTGGGGTGGATGATTCTGGTTATTTGAGGAATTATAGATATGTTGTCATTTTATGGATACTTTACAAATGTAGTTTGGACAGGGAGGGAACTAAAGAACTTAAACTGAGAGATGTCTACCCTTCCTTTCCTCTTCTCTATCCTTCTTTCTTAGGTAAAGGTGAAAGGGGTGGAAAAGAAAAAGGGTGATATAGTAATACCCTAGAAATTATATAAATAGACATATAGGGATAGGTTAGCAAATGTACTTTAAAGCAAAACATTACATAGCCAGATCTTACATTGGTAGAAGTCTTTATAATTGATACAAAGTTGAAGGTATAATCTCTTATATTGGTTCAGAATTTATTTGATGTATATTTAAGGTTTTTATTGGTATAAATTTATTATTGACATAAACCTGGGATTAATATTGTAACTCCCATATAGGCATTGTGCCTATATAACACATTTAAGAATACAAGGCTTAGATCCAGTCCTTCTATAACTGCTATTATAAACTGTTTTTAGATGATTAAGTAATACAAGTTAAGGGCCAGATAGCAAACTCATGGTTGTGAGTTAGTTAAATGGGTGTTCCTGAGTTATTTCAATTAGAAATGGCTGAGAGTAATCAATACTTAACAGTTCAGAAATGCTTTAGGTAGATAGATGGTCTTCAAAGGTGTCAGAAGTCCACAGAATATAATGTTTATTGACATTTCTTTAATAAAGACTGGAGACCTGTCTTGAATTCAAAGAAGAAATTGAGCATCAATGGAGTTGCTTCAGTTGTGGTGAGACAGTTACCAGGTAAGAATTGCCCCATTTTGTCTATAGACAAATACTGTACAAAAAAAAAAAAGACACACTATAAGGAATACTCGAGTGATATTCTCTGCCAAGACAGAGTAATCAGCCCTTCAAAATTATGCATTACCGAGGTCTGTCAGATGATCCTGGGCCAGAAGGCTGAAGACTGATTCTCCAAAGTTTTACCATATAGGGCCTGTCCAGGTGATCAGCAGTCTCTATAAATTGGCTAAGTTATAGAGGCTATATTTTATGCTTCTGATACTTTCAGGTAATATTAGTCATTCTTGGATTTCTGATGGGGTTGAAGACTAGTAGTCTCATAGCCAGTCCAAGCTGTTTAGCATTGAGAAAGATGATACAGACTTGAGAGGATGGTTTTCAGATTGGTTACAATCTAAAGCCAGGACATGAGTCAGGTGTAGAATTATAAGTCTTTTAAGTTCAGATAAATGACAAGGGTACTATTTAATTGATAAAAGTTGATGGACTTGGTGTTAGATCTCTTCTGTACGTTATAAATTACAAAGTGGTAAAAGCGGCACTCAACTGATGTCTGAGATAAAAGAATCTTTTAATTGGACAGAAAGGGGGAAGTGTTGTGGATAGCTCTGGGCTTGTATTTTGATGCTAATTCCACTCCTGGGAAGGACTACAAATGAGTTGTCTTGTGAACCTTCTCCCCACCCTAACTTTTCAAATAAAGGCTTGAGCCAATGATTGGGCAGGAGGAAGGAGGAGGAGCTGAGGGTTTGGGGAGGAAAAAAAGGATCAATAGAAAAGGGGAGGGATTACAGGGGATTGACGAAGAGGCTAGAGAGGAGCTCGTGGCTTGGAGAAACCACAAGTTATGTAGGATACTATAGATGGGAATAGAGTAGTGTAGTGGGAGATCTGCCCAATCTACCCACACATCTCAAAATTTTTAATCCAGAAATGATCATGTCCAAAGGAAAGACAGGGACAAAAAATGGAGGTAAGACTGAAGGATAGACCACTCAGAGACCTCCCCTCCTGGGATACATCTCATCTTCAGACATAAAACTCCTACACTATTGCTGATGCCAAGAAGTGCTTGCTGACAGGAGCCTGATATGACTGTTCCCTGAGAAGTCCTACAAGCACCTGATGAATACAGATGCAGATACATAGAGCTAACCTTAGGACTGAGCCAGGGTACTCCAACGAAAGAGGTATAGGAAGGACTGAAGGAGCTGAAGGGTATTGCAGTCCTATAAGAATAACAATATCAACTAACCTGACTACTCAAAGCTCCCAGGAACTAAGCCACCAACCAAAGAGTAGACATGGATGGAGCCAAGGCTCCAGATACATATGTAGCTAAGGATGACCTTATCTGACATCAATGGGAATGGAAGGAGACTTGATGTCCCAGTGTAGGGGGATGCTAAAAGAGTCAGGAGGGAGTGGTTGAATGGATGGAGGAGCACTCTCATAGAGGCAAAGGGGATGTGGGTAAGGGGATGGCTGTGGTGGTTGGTGGAGGTATAACTGGGAAGGGGGATGTCATTTGAAATTTAATGGATAAAATGATTAATAAAAAGATATTATTCACTCACTCATTCATTCATTCATTCATTCAGTCAGTCAGTCAGCAGCTGGCCCATTTTAAGACCTATCCCATGGGCGATCCAATCCATGACTATAGTACTGATGCTATGTTTTACTTTCTGGCAGAAGCCTAGCATGGCTCTCCATTCGGAGGCTCGGCTCTACCCAGCAGCTGAGACAGATTCAGATATTAACAGCAAGCATTGAAGAAAGGACCCTATGGAAGAATTAGGTGAAAGACTGAAGGAGCTGGAAAGGAAGACAACCCCAAAGTAAGACCAACATTGTCAACTAACCTGAACCCTTGGGAGTTCCCAGAGACTGAGCAACAAACCAAAGAGCATACATGGGTTTGTCCAAGGTCCAGGCATTTCTCTCTCTCTCTCTCTCTCTCTCTCTCTCTCTCTCTCTCTCTCTCTCTCTCTCTCTCTCTCTCTTTCTCTCTCTCGCTCCCAATATCTATCTATCTATCTATCTATCTATCTATCTATCTATCTATCTATCTATCTATCTATCTATCTCTATCATATCTATCTATTGGTCGATTTATATATGTATGTGTGTCATTCATATATATATATATATATATATATATATATATATGTATATGTATATGTATATGTATATGTCAGAGGGCTGCCATATCCAGCCTCACTGGGAGAGGACACTTCTGATCCTGTTGAGACTTCATACACCAGGGTGGGGCATAACAGAAGTAGGGTTCCCTCTCAGACTCAAAGGGGAGAGGGAGAGATACTCTATGAGTAGGGAACAAGAGGTGACACAGTGTTGGAATGGAAAGAAAGGAAGGAAGGAGCAAAGAAAGGAAGTAGGTATTAGAGTTTTTAAAGAGCAAGTGCTTGTTTTATTGAGAGGCATACGCCATTGTGCATGGGCAGAGTCATAGAATTTGCAGGAATTGGTTCTCTCTCCTTCAATCATGTGGTTGCTAGAAATTGAACTCAGGTATCAGTCTTGATCCATCTCACTGTTCTTTAGATAATAAACATATACTTTTAAATGGGATGTGTTACTGAGTAATACCTCTGCCTTTTTTGTTTGGATGTGTTTTGTTTTGATTTACTGTTCTGTGTAGACTTGCCTGCCCTGGAATACACTCTGTAGACCAGGCTGACCTCAAACTCAGAGATCCACCAACTCTACCTCTTCAGTCCTGGAACTAAAGATAGATTCTACCAACACCTGGCTAGAGAAATAGACAATAATCAAAGAAGTCAAGAAACAAAGCAACAAAAATCTCCTTAGCATACTTTAATGACATTGCTAATTTTTCTAGATTCATTTAATAGTCAGGGAAGTCTTTTGTTTATTCCTACCAGACTAAATTCAAGTAATCAATATGTAGTATGAGATGATAGTATGCATTTCTCAAATACGTGTTCAAGGAACAGGTGACTTGCATAATGTCTTGCATGGACGACTTGAACCAACTTCCAAAAAGAGCTGAAGATTTCCATTTTGTATATGTTTTCAAAACTCCACTTTAACAAGAAATGCTTCTGTTTGTTTGACTGGTTTATATTCATTTGTTCAGTTCAATTATTTCTATTTTGGTTCATGTCTGTACCTAAAATGCTTTTAACTTTCAGTGCACATTCTTGTTTTGTCAGTACCTAGTACCACAGAGTTGTTCCTGACCCTCATCAGGCATCCTTCAATATGTGGATGCTCTTTTCTAAACTCAAGAAATCAGGAAAGTTGGATTCTACTAGCTTTCCCAAGACAGAACAGTCACCTTTCTCCCTGACAGACTCTGACTATTATGCAAAAAGAGGAAATGTTGTTACTCTATAACTTCCTTCCAAAGGGTTGGGGATATCATGAGTTATCAGTCATCAACTTAGTCTCCTGTAGAAAAAAAACACATACATATACACACATACCCATGGAAAATTTCCTATACTGTAATTATACCTGCTTTGTTTCTGACCAAATTCTGATTCTTGAGTATGCTTTTCTAGAATTCCATCATGTTAGTAGGTATATGAAATCCATGATGACATCTACTGCTTGTGAATAAAACAGAGATCATTCACCACTAAATTGTTCAATGTTCAGATGTATCCCTCATCAAGGTATTACTTAGTTCCTTAATAGGAAAAGGTATTTTGGGCTTGAAAGCAGAAGGCCACCATTTGATAGAGTGGAAAAGACTAGCATAGTAATAAGGATGAATCTGATCAAAGTACTTCATGTGAGAATATGAAAATGCCACAATAAATCCATCATTTTGTGTAACTAATACATGTTAATTTATAAAATGGAAATATATTTTGAAAATGCTTTGTAAATCTAAAGACATTAATTGTATTTGGTATTACAGAATCTATATATTCTATCTCTCTCATTTCATAAATCTTTTATCCTCTTTTAACATACTTTTAAAATTAGAGCATACTCTCCTTATATGCCCTGGGTTGTTCTTATGCCCAAGCTTTTAAGAAAAGCCACTCAACAAAATTGCAAACTCCATCTTTTGTCAGTTTTGATAGTTTCAGTTTTCCATCCTGGCTCACTATCCACATGTGAATGATTTCCATTTTCTATTTTGTGTTTCCTCTTCTACTATCTCAAATTCCCATTCTTTTCTACTATCTCAAATGCCTATTCTTGAAGTGTCTGCTGGTCCATATTTTCCAGCTTCCTCACTTTCTCACATGTATAGAATTGATTTCGAGATAACATGGTTCTGTTTATCATCCTAGTGGACTTCATATCTACTTCAGGTGAGATTTGTGCATGATCTTTCCTAAAGGAGTATTCCTGCAAGCCAAAATGATAAGATATACTTGATGATTATTAGATTTATGTACTCTAATGTGTCGAATCTAATACAAAAAGCCTATCATCATCTGGTTGTTGATATTTTAAAAATAGGCATCTAAGTATTTCTGATTTCATATCAAGGCACTGATATCCCTGAGGTGGACATTAAAATGTGATATTTTCTAAGTTGTTTGCTATTAGTTGATATTGCATTTAACCACACAGTATCTCTGTCTTCCATAGAATTCCTTAAGTCAGATGCATTAATCTCATGACTTTGTTTTTGAATGTAATATCATCTTGGGAAAAGCATCTCAAACTATAATAATCACCATTACCATTGTCTGCAAAGCAATTTATGTATTTGTTTGCTTACTTAGCCTTTGTCTTCACATATAAACACAGGGTACAGAACTGAGAATAAATCATAAGTCATTGAGTACAGTGGTACATACTTCTTAACCATTTTCAAGACAGATGCAAAAAATTAGTGATTACAAATCTAGTTTGGACTACATATTACCTTCTCAGCTAGTCTGAGTTACAAACTGATTTTCTATCTCAATAACAACAACAACTATAATAATAATAACAACAACAGCAGCAGAACAACAACAGAAACAGCCCTCAACCCTCTAAAAATTCCTATTGAATACAAGTCAAATGTTTAGTAACACTGAATGCCAGGTGTTATTGTCATCTAACTTACTGATGAGTAAGTAAACAGCCTTATACTAAAGCCATATTTTAATAATATGTGTTTTTGAGATAGTCTTGGTACAAAGTGTGCTAAACTCCAAGTCTAGATCTTGAAATAAAGATGAACAGAATTAGAAGTAGCTTTATTAGGAAAATTTGCTTGGCTACAAGAGTGAAGAAAAAAATGTAGAAATGAAATGGAGTCAGGGAATAACAGAGGATATACTTTGATATATTGCCTATTTTTTTCCATTAAAATGTAGAATATAGAAATTTTTCAGATCATGAGGATCACATCTTGCAGATAGCATGGGTGCACGCACTCTATCATAAGTAGTTTCCCTGGAAGAGGAAATAAGGAATCAATCCTTCATCTTTCATGATTGCCTTTGATTCATTACAATGTATTTTCTTTCCCAGAGTTCCTTGTTATGTTTTCCATGACCCTAGTTGAGAAAAAAAATGGCATTAGCTGAGTTTCACCTTAATCAGGAAGACATCAAAGGCCAGATAGTCTACTAATGTGTCCAAGATATATATATATAAATGCCAGAAGAAAAGGAAAGAGAAAACATATTCCCTTCACTGCACCCAGGTCTTCAGACAGGTAAAGAAGAGAGATCTAGAAACCATACAAATTCTTCAACACTCACATTAAAAATTCTGTTTGTTAAATGTTACCTCACTTATGGTATATTCTGCAAGTTATTGAATCATTTTAATGCAACAGGAAATATAACACCAATTCAAGATCTCATAACATTTATCATGCGTTATTCCACATATCTACATGTGTGATATATATGTGGTGAGGATGCTCAAAAATACCTTGTAGTGTTCAAGTCTGCAATTCTTTGCTAGTGATAGCTGCCATGTTTTCCTTCAGAGTCTTTGAACTTACTATTACTAAGTAAAATTATACACTTTGACCAATATAGCTCCACTCCTGCCTTAACACACAACTTTTCTTGTGTGTTTGAAGCAAATTAATTACAAAACATAAGTTAGAAGTCTAATTGAACATATTTGATATATAAAGTCCTGTCATACTGATGCCAACTCCTTCTCAACTAGTTTCCTTCCTGCTTTTATGTGGTGTGTGTGTGTGTGTGTGTGTGTGTGTGTGTGTGTGTGTGTGTGTGTGTCTGTGTCTGTGTATGTCTGTCTGTCTATCTGTCTGTGTGTGCACATACAAACACATGTGCATATAGCTTTCAGTCTGAAAGCACACTAGCCTATGGACATCAGTATAAATACTTAGAAAGTGGCTTGATTGTGGCTTCACATCTAAGGCCTGTGATCTTCCTAGCTATGAGCTTTGGAAAAAGCCTTTATCTCCACGTATGAAAGCAAGCCTTAAATCTCATCAGAAAATAGCTAATTGCCTTTACAACATGAATGACACTATTACTCCAGCCAGCATGTACTGCTGAGCAGTTGTTAATACAGAATTCAGGATCCACAACTAGGTAAAATGATCAACTGACATTTGCCAATTACTTCCCCTATAGTACCTTCTGCGACTATAAGCACTAACTAGCAAGGAGTAAGCTTCAAACTGAGTTCCAGCTTGATTTATTTGTTTCTTATGTTCAAATTAGGTATCTTTAGAAATATGGTCTTTTAGTTTTATTCTTTTGGGTTACTAAGAGCAAGAGGAATAGCAATAGTCTGAACCGTTTTTGGACACTCTGTATCAACCCTGTCCAGTAACTCATACTTTCCACTCATGGTACTAGTATTTAAACAAATGAAAAGAACACAACTGGGTATGGAGAGATGACTCAGTAGGTAAGAGCACTGACTGCTCTTCCAAAGGTCATGAGTTCAAATCCCAGCACTCACATGGTGGCCCACGACCATCTGTAATGAGATCTGATGCCCTCTTCTGGTGTGTCTGAACACAGCTACAGTGTACTTACTTACATAAAATAAATAAATCCTTGAATTGACCACAACTGTTTGAGGGAGAAATATTGGATATTGTTTGGGATAAGTGAGAAAGACATAGTGGAAGAGGGCATAATCAAGATACATAACATGTAAAATTATGTGTGAAAATTGACAAAGAACAATTCTAATAAAAAAAAAACTGTATGGCTTCTTGGAGCATTATTATCCAACCATTGAAAATATTTCCATTTAAAATCTTTAAAATCATTATATTTTCTAGTTTCTAAATATACTGAGTTTTTAAAAAAATGTTTATGCATTCTTAGTTTTTATTAACTATCTCAACTATCCTTATGTGTGTTTAACCATTTTCATAGCTAATATTCTTCCCTCAATAGTTTCATACCACACATGTTTAATTACTCTACTCTGGCACCTTTTGATGGTTGAATTTTCTGTTTTTTTCCTCTGCCTTCATTCTCCTCCTCATCTTACAATAGTTTGACAATCTTATTGATAATTTTAGACATGAAAGAATCTGTTGCATTTGCTTTAATTTTTATTGAATTTACATACTAGCTTTTATTAAATTGGGAAAGATGTTGTTTACAACGTGTATTTTCAACTCAGAGAACAACTTACAGATATATGGCTCCTTTTTTTCACCATGTAGGACCTAGTATTGAGCCCAGATCAGCAAACTCACTGTCATTTGTCTTTGCTAGTTAAGCCAGCTTACTTGTCCAGGCTTCTAATTATTTCATTGGTTTCTGCTCTTATGCTTATTATTTATACTTTGTATTTGATTTGATTTGTACATCATTGTCTAGATTTTTGAGATAAGAGCTTAGAATATTTCTGCTTTCTAAGTTAGTATTTAATGATATAATTTTTCCATTAAGTACTACTATCTCATTTTCCATTAAATTTGCTACCTCAAAATTTGATATACTCTATTTTAATTTAAATTTATTTTTCACATTTCTTCTTAAAGATAAATCTCCATAAAATCTTGTCTTATTCAAACAAATCTAACTGCATACATAAGATGCATCTATTTTGTCCTAGTAAAATTGGTGTACCTTTATAAAGCATCAAGTAATTGTTTAACCAGAAGAGTCATTGATCTTGGAATTAAAAGACTGTAATTAGAAATCAATAATAAGTGTTCCTCATATCACAGGCATCTGTTATGCTGATGATATATTTCCCTTACTCATAATTGTATTCTCATAAGAATTTTCCTATACCTAATCACAGTGAAAGATCATGCTCTGGTTTGGTGGGCAGTATGATGTGATACACTGTGGATTCTATCTGCTATTTTCTGTAATCCCATTAAACAGAATAACTCTCAAACATACGTCTTATCCTTTCAACAATAATATTTGCATACAGAACACTTTGAAATTGTTTTATTTGTGTAGAGTAATCATCCTAGATAGAAATTTATTACATAAACTGAGGAAATAATAAATACCCTGGCTAGTCAGGAACTTGAATATGCCAATCTTAAAGGAACAAGAAGCCATTAATTTATTCTTTCCTGAACAGAAACTTGACCTTGATTCTTAGAAAGATGTATATAGCTACAACTATGCAATGGAAGAAGAGAAGACCTAGAACCCAGAGCATTCATTAACTTGTATGTGATACATCTATAGTTAGTTAAATAGTGAATTCATTTTCGAGAAGTATAAAATGGAACTCTCAGTTTTAATTTAACATCTCAATCACTCCAGAAAATAGCCAAACATATGAGAAAAATATGCTAAAAGATGATGGGAGAGTACATGTATGGTTTCACACAGAGATAATCACTCATTATTATTTGGGGGCTTATAGCATTGCATACTATATCTTCATTGTTTTATATCTGATACCAATTTGAAAAGAGATTGTGTGGTCATTCCCTATGATAGAGTAATATATCTTCCTGTTCCCACATTAGATAGACGCTATGAAAGTTTAAACAAAAATTTGAAGGGCACAATAAATAGATTGTACCTGACTTAGTTTATCTGCCAGTTATGAGAGTCTATTAAACATCAGAGAAACATGGACACCACTGTCTTTATTTTCCTTTCTGTCTCTCCTATTTCAACCACCTTTGGAATGAAAATAGAAATTCAGTACAGTTGCCATTGCACTTCAGCACTAGTGTCTCATCCTAGTAGACCAGAACAACATTTTTTCCATTTATCATTTCCTGATAAATCACAAATCACAAGAAAATCTCTCCAATAATTAAGTATCTTTCCATTCCCATAAGATAATTGGAAAGCTAATAATTTTTTTTTTTTTTGTAAAATATTCCTCAGGACACACTGCTATTGGGGTTTCATATCCCTACAGCTGGGATTATATCAAACTCCCAAATGCTTGTTTTTTTTTTCCTTTTCCCTTTACTTCCCTTTCCATCCTCATTCAGATGACCTGGATCTCTCATCCCAGTAATGGTAGCACTCACAGTATTCTTTTGAATTGTGCTTTTTAGATGAAGTTGGTTTTTGTGTGTGTTTGTATTGTTATTTGTGGTTGTATTCCCTAGATTTCTTTTTTTTTATTAGATACATTCTTCATTTAAATTTCAGATGATTTCCCCTTTCCTGGTTCCCCTCCACCCCTGTGAAAGTCCCATAAGCCATCTCCCCTCTCTGTTCCCCAATCAACTGGCTCTAGCTTCCCTGTCCTGGTATTCCCCTATACTGCTGTGTCAAGCCTTTCCAGGACCAGAGGCTTCTCCTCCCTTTGATCTCCAACAAGGCCATCCTCTGCTGCCTATGCATCTGGAGCCATGGGTACCACCATGTGTACTACCTGGTTAATGTTTTTGTCCCTGGGATCTCTGGGAGTACTGGGTGACTCATATTGTTGTTCTTCCTATGACACTGTAAACCCCTTCAGCTCTTTGGGTCCTTTCTCTAGCTCCCCTCTTGGGAAATCTGTCCTCAGTTCAATGGCTGGCTGAGAGTGTCCCCCTCCGTATTTTCATGCATTAGCAGAGCCTCCCACGTGACAGCTATATCCGGTTCCAGTCAGCAAGTACTTGTGGGCATCTATAACAGTGTCTGGGTTTTGTAAATGTATATGGGATGGATCACTAGGTGGTGTAGTCTCTGGATGGTCTTTCCCTCAGTCTCTGCTCCACACTTTGTATCTCCTTCTGTGGATATTTTGTTCACCCTTCTAAGAAGGAACAGAGTATCCATACTTTGTTCCTCCTTCTGCTTGGGCATCATTTGATATGTGAATTGTGTCTTGGACATTCCAAGCTTCTGGGCTAATACCCACTTATCAGTGAGTGCATACCATGTGTGTTCTTTTGTGATTGGGTTACCTCACTTAGGATGATATTTTACAGTTCAACCCATTTGCCTAAAAATTTCATGAATCCATTTTTTAATAGCTGAGTAATATTCCATTGTGTAAATATTCCACCTCTTATGTATCCATTCCTCCATTGAGAGACATCTGGGTACTTTCCAGCTTCTGGATATTACAAATAGGGCTGCTATGAAGTTTTTACAAGTTCTTAACAAAATACCATTGCTAAGGTAACTCAAAGAAGATAGAGTTCATTTTTGCTTATAGTTCCATGTGGAGGAGAGTCGATCATGGAAGCAAACAGGCATAGAGATTGGAGCAGGCAGCTAAGAGGTCAGATGTTGAATCAGAAAAATGAATGGGAGCAGCAAATCAGAAGTAGTTTGATGATTTAAAGTCTCAAAGCCAATCCCTAGTGACATACTTCTTCCAGTAAGGCCAACCACACCTCCTAAACCATCCTAAACAGTGCCACCAACTGGTGACCAAGTATTCACTTACCCATATATGGTAATTTTCTCATTCAAACTAGAGAAAGATAAAGCAATAGTAAAATAAGTTAATAAAATTGACTTAGGAATGAAAGTAACCTTTACTCACCAGATATAATTGTCCTCTTAGAGGCTTACTGCTGAGTAGCTTTTCCTGTCTAGCTCTTCCTGAACTCTGGTTGTTTGGTTCAACTCAGTTGTTCTGGCTCAAACTCCTCTCCAAGCTGACTGATTCAATCTGCCTTCTCTCAGCTTCTCACTGAATTTCTCTGCTTATAAAAATTGCCTCTAAATTTCACAAACTAATACTGACTGCATAAACTGAACAGTACTGAATAGAACTGCAAGTACTCAAATGAATTCAACTGCATTTAACTGAACTGCACTGACTGAACTACCCATCTCTCTCTCTCTCTCTCTCTCTCTCTCTCTCTCTCTCTCTCTCTCTGTGTGTGTGTGTGTGTGTGTGTGTGTGTGTGTGTGTGCTTTCTTAAGTTGCCTTTCCTGTGCCATTCTCATGATAGTTTTGTGTGTCCTATCTCTAACACATTCTGTCAAGTCTTTCTTTGATAAATAACATTGTCTGCCCCTCAATTAGATGTCAATTTCAAACATGATTGCTTCCTTCTACAAACTGACCTTACCTCCATTGTTTTGGATTAAAGATGTGTACTAAGGGCATGTCTGTATTCCAGTTTGAGTGATAAAAGTTGTCTGTATTCTAGCCAGATCATACAGTCCTAGAAAGACATTGGATGTTATCTCTTGCCAGAACAGGAATTTTGCTGGATTAAAATTCTTCTACAGTTACAGTTTTATACTGTGAAAAACACCATGACCAATACAAGTCTTATAAATGACAACATTTAATTGGGGATGACTTATAGTTTTAGAGGTTTATTTTAGCTCATAATCCTTATCGTGGGAACACACAAATGTACAGGCAGACATGGTATTGAAGGAGCTGAGAATTAGAGATCTTGATCTTTAGTTGGCAAGGATATTAGATGTGTTTAATCCTGGGGATAGGTTAAGCATTTAACACTTCAGAGGCCTGCCTCCACAATGGCACACTTCCTCTAACAATGCAACACATATAATACCACTCCCTTTGGCCAAGTATTCAAACAGGTGAATCTGGATGGCTTGGGGAGGGGAGGGAGGAAGATATCTATTCAAATCACTACATAATTAGGAAATAAAATATAAAAAGTAATTTATTAACTTAAGAATATAATTCTGTTTCATATAAATAGAGAAGTCTTTCATTTTGCAAGACAGTATAGAAGCAAAATCTTAAAATTTCTGTAAAGAACAAAATTAATGAATTTAATTTCTTCTAAAAAGAAATTTTATTATGGATAAAATGGGTAGGTCTAAAATTTCTAAATGACAAACAACACTTCAATTTACTCTATTAGTTTAAATTTATGAGATCTAGGATTAATTAATTAATGACTTCCCATGAAGTGGACAATTAGCTTAATGAGGATTAAATGATCATCTAAACAAATTATGAATCACCATACTACATACTAAGTTCTGCTTTACTGAAACAAGACTTATTATTATGAGATTTCCTGAAAAACAATGCTATTTGTCTTTGTATAAATATATCTAAGCATGGTTATGTGTAAAACTTAAAAAAGTAGTTTTTAACATAAATATGGATGTAAGTTCTTTATAGGAATAGAAATAAAAGGTTGAATGAGTTGTATATTAAACTTGAAAATGTGTAACTATCACAGAGTCCACCTTGAGAAGCTATTATATATATATGTATATCCATATATATCTATATATATGCATATCACTTATCACACCTACCACTCTCCATAAAAGGAATCATTATGAAATATGAGTATATGAAATATAGACAATTTGATTAATTAAGATTTGGATATGAGTTGAATAAACTATAAGATATTTGGTTTAATATGCTAAACACATGAAAAATTGACAGCTTACACAGGCTGCTTATATCATACAATATTTAACATTTTCTACTGGGGAACAAAAATGTTATCAAAGGTTAAGAGGAAATAAATTGAATATGGATAACTATGGTTGGAAGAATCTGCAGTTTGTTAAAAAAGAACCATTGAGTGATTTCTACTATAAATTTCATTTTAGAAAGCCAATTATACCAATTATATTTTTAAAACATTTTCAGGAAAAGGAGCCAAGATTAGAGATTAAAAAGTAACTTAGGACTTTATTATGATAATCAACCTAAGACACGATAGAAGTTTCAATTGGAAAGTAACGTTTTTCTTACAATTTTTCTGCCCCAAAGAATATTGAATAGTAATGAATGGAACGCTCATCTGGTAACCAAGCCACAGGTAAAGAGAAATATACTAATTTATGGAAAGTGATTGGTGTCACATTAAACACAGAATGAACTAGAATTGTCATGATGGTTACCTTTCTTACTTGCAAAGTCAAACAATGGGTCAGCTTCAGCTTTATCAACGGCAGATGCTTTTTTTTTCTTCCAAATATCACTGTGATATGTATTTTAAGACATGACATACATCATAAAACACAATAAACTCCTGTCAATGTATCAATGCTTTCCCTCCCTCCTAACATTTTATTTGTAACATATATTAACAATATAAGTCTTATTTTTGGTAAAAAAGATCATAATCATAATTTTAAAATTATGTTATACTACTACATATCATAGTTTTGTTATTTCGGTTAACTGATGTAATTCTAGACCTTGCTGCTTGATATTTCAATCACTATTTTTCTAAAATCCTACTAAAGTTAAATGAACATGCTCAGGGATTGGTGGTCTGACTATAGTTCCAGCTGTTTGAGAGTCCAAGGCAAAAGATAGCAAGTTCAAGGCCTTCCTTGGCTGGATAGTTTAGTTCACAGTATGGTTGAGTTTGATAGTGAAACACTCTCAAAGTAAAAATGAAAAAATGTTAAAAATGTTAATATTACACAGTTTTAGTAAACTAAGGTACATCTAGTGCAACACTAGCCTTTTACTGGAGAAGGGTTGAAACTGTACATACATTTTTGCTTTTATTATGATTACTATCATAGGATACATTTTCTCTGAATATCATATAAACTTTTTCTTCCCCTTTTAAAAAGTAAAATCATAGCTTTATAGTACAGTACTATGTTGTTGTATCCTATTAAATTGTGATTTGTGTTCAAATAAGCTGTTTCTTTCTGATTTTTTTTTTAATTTAATGTATCACTAACCAGGTCACTGACTACTGTACTTACTAGACCTTCCATTTAAATTTACCAAATGATCAGGTTGTTATGAAAATATGAGATACTGTAAAGCATCCTCACTAGGTGGGTTTTACTATCTAATTGTGTAATACATGGATCCAGTCTCCTTGAAAATGCTTCTGCCTCCTTCTTCTGTGAGAGATTGCTATCATTGCCATGTAAATTATGCCCGTGGCCCCAGCTCACAGAGATTTTAAGAATGCAATCTGTCCATTTTTGTGCATCTACTTCTGAAATGTTCATGACCTTGATTTAGGACAAACTGATAGTAGTTACAAAGTCTAATGCCTTCACCTATAAGCCTCTGAAGAAAAGTGAGTGTCTCTTGTAGTCACTGGGAATTTTAAACTCATCGAGATTTTAGCTATGTCCTGGCTTGATTTCACTTTTTATTAATGTTCAGATTCCCTTATAGTGGATGGTCTTCAAAGCAGTTGCCAAGCAGACACCATTTTGTGGCCTATGTGAGAATTCCAAAATAATGTAACCAGTGAGCACCATAGTGTCACTGACAAGCATATCACATTGTTTTTCCAAGGACTAGGGTTTAGAATTTTTCTTATGGCAAACCAACCTTATGTTTTAACCTATCGTAGGTTAGCTTCATCTTACTTTGTTCCTAAATTGAAAAAAAAATCATTATCTTTTTATATGTAATAACAGTCACTTTCAGAAAAAAAAACACAATTCTCTAGAGAATTCAGCATTCATTAATATTTTCTGTCTATACTAAATATTTTGGTAAACTTTTTGTTTACAAATATTTTTTGTCTTATCAATATTATATTTGCAGAGGGACTATTAATCTTTTTCCGTATTTTTAATAATAAGAGTTAAAATAACAAAATTGGTTTTAATTGGTGTGGCAATACACACCTGTAATCCCAGTACTATGGAGGCCAAGGTCTAAGGAAGGCAAATTAAAGTCAATTTTAAGCTACAGGGAGACCCTGCCCAAAAAAGAGACTCTTTCCAAAAGTGAGACCTTGTCCAAAAGTTAAGAGATAAATACATATATAAAAATAAAATAAGTGGATACTTTGACTATTGCTAAAATAATTAGTCTATCACTAAGCACCGTCCAAACTTAATTAAGGAGCTGGAGAGATGGCTCAGAGAATGAGAGTATCTACTGTTCTTGCAGTGAACTCAGTTTCATTTCTACACTCTGTTAGAACAATTGATAACTGTCTGTAACTACAGCTGCAGGCTATAGAAATAATCTTCTGGCCTGTGGGTTCCTCTCCACATGGTGTGCAAATACACTGACAGAAAGACAGATGGTCAGACAGACACAGATACACAGACACACAGACACACACACATACACATACCCTAAATCTTTAAATATATAACTAGAATTTTTATCAGATATAGAGTAAGGTTTTATTTTAACTAATGAATTTAGCATAGCAAAAATAGGTTTTGCTCCTGTTCAAAGGAAATGAATGGTTTTGGGAACTGATGTGTGGTGCGGTTAAATCCTACACATTGTATTGTTTGTTTTCTGAAGTCTGAGATAATGAACTGAGAGTGGGAACAAAATGCTAAAATAAATGAAAGTCTACTTGTCCTTAAACAAATTACATGTAAAAGCAATTCAGAAATGTAGGAGGGTACTGTATATTTATTAATAGTGCCACACTATAAAATAATTACCAGCTCTACTCTTTCTCTTAAAGCAAGAATTACTAATAATATCTGTTTAGAAAACATGCTTTCTAGATTTGGGGAAAATATTCTAGTTGTAGTTGTGTCTACAGTATAATAATATACAACACAGAACATCTTTAATCTTGTAGCTTTTTAGTAAGTGCATTTACATTATACATTCTGGTTTGTAAGTGGCATTTGAATACATACAATATAATTCAGTCTTAGTTCTCAATGTATCTTCTAATGATTTAAGATAAATAAGGTTAACTGGAGAATTTTTAGTGTTTGTAATCTTGAGGTACGTTTTATAAAATATGTATATCTAAATATAGAATACTAAGTACTTTTGGGATAAGGTTAGGGATTAGAGGGGTAAACTTCTTGGCACCTATAGGTATTAGATGATAAATATAAATATAATGTTCATCTATTATAATCTATCAAGATGTAGTATATATTTTCAAAAATATTGTTTTCATTTCAAGCTACCTTATTTTTATCAAAATCAGTTTTCTAAGCACCTTGGAACTTTAAATACTTTTTTTAAATAACCTGAAACATGTGTGCTTTTTAGGTAAGGTAAAGAATCCCTATGTGGTTATTAGCAAAGGCAAAATCTGCCAACCCTTTCTCAATGGAAGTGGATCCCATTTTAGAGCTACTAATATCCATGGTCTTACAATGTAATGAATCTCTATAAATAGCCAAATTAGAATTGTTTCAAAGAAAGTTTTATTGAGACCAAATTTTAGACCAGCCATATTCAGAGGTATTATATTCCAAGGGGGTTACACAAACCCAATAAAACAGTGAAGGGCATTGCAGTGAGAGCTTTTTCTTAAAATTATTTCCCATAAATAGAACTACATCCTCTAAAGAATTAAGCCTATCCTGAAGTCTCCTGTCAATATTCTCCTGGATCATGAATGCTATTGACACATTTTTGGATGATTGATCTATATGATATGCCATGTGAATCTCTTTAACTAAAGATGTAGTAAATAAAGGAAAATTAGTAATCATACCTATAAGGATCTGATCCCCAATATCAAGGTTGCAACAAATCTTTTGCATCTTTTGAGAGTGGAAGTGACCCTTTGCTATGCCTCTATAAACAAATCTGGCTGAGAAAGGCAATCTCCCTTGAGAAAAATGTTGCTGCATCACGGGTGATACCCGGCCCAGATTTTGCCAGACACTGGCTGTCTCTATAGATGCTATAAAGCAGAGTGAGTCTCTACTGATCAGCCAGTTGCAGAGAATTAAGAACCAACGGGGCTGAGATTAGCAGAAATACCCAAAAAAGGGGAGAAAGAACCTGTAGAGACCATATCCAAAGGTTAGGCAAAGCTCCTGGTTGGGGATTGGGGCCACCCACTCATCTCCAAATTTTTAACTCAGAATGGCTCCTGTCTAAAGGAAATAAGAGGACAAAGTGTGAAGCAGAGACTGAAGGAAAGGCCATCCAGAGACCGCACGACCTGGGGATCCATCCCATTTACAGTTACAAAACCCAGAAGCTATTCTGGATGCCAAGAAGTGCTTGCTGACAGGAGCCTGATACAGCTGTCTCCTGAGAGGCTCTGTCAGAGACTGACAAAGAGGCAGATGCTCACAGCCAACCATTGGACTGAGAACAGAAACCACAATGGAGGAGTTAGAGAAAGGATTGGAAGGAGCTGAAGGGTTTGCAACATCATAGGAAGAACAGCAATATCAACCAACCATACCCCCAGAGCTCCCAGGGACTAAACCACCAAACAAAGAGTACACATGGAGGGACCTATGGCTCCACCTGCATATGTAGCAGAGGATAGCATTGTCTGGCATCAACAAGAGGAGAGGCCTTTGGTCTTGTGAAGGCTTGATTCCCTAGTATAGAAGAATGCCAGGGTGGTGAGGTGGGAGTTGGTGTTTGTGAGGGGGAATACCCTCATAGAAGCAGGGGGAAGGAGGATGGGATAGGGGGTTCTGGAGAGGAAACCAGGAAAGGGGATAACATTTGAAATGTAAATACATAAAATATCCAATAAATGAAAAAAAAAAAGAAATTCTAGAACCTTCATCAGGAGAATTGAAGTTCCTTTTATGACTGATTGCAATTTCATTCCATGGAGCAACAGACCTGTGGAGCAGTCACTACAGGGGTGGAGAGAGAAAGAGCAGTGAACATGTTATACCTATAACAATATGATTGGCAGCACATTGGAAGTCTGTTGTTATAGCCAAGAAAAGAAACAAAGATGTTAAGGGAATCTTAGTTTTTTAAGTGGAAAAATCACTGGTGTTATATTAAGGAAACCAGAAGGAACAGTTGGAAATTATTAATTTCATCTGATTTAGATAGCTGAGAAGAAATTATCATGTTCATTATGTATCTGTGATAGGCAATAACAGCTTATCTGTGGAAAAGTAATTGGATTAAGTAGGTAGCATTATTTTATCAATTGAGGATCAAACAATTGTTATTAATGGACCTTCTTTGACCTGTGAAAGGTAGATTCAATATGAATTTTTGAAGCTTAAAAGAATTTTTAAACAAATTGAAAAAAATAATCTTGGGTTACAAAGCAGAAACATTGTTTTAGGTAGTACAATTTTGAGGAAAGAAGCGCTTAAACAATTTTTATAAAAAGAAGCATAAAAACAGGAAGAGTTCTGCACTAAAACCCAGAGGCTTCCCTTGCATGCAATAAGGACACATGCCCACTATGTTCATAGCAGTCTTATTTATAATAGCCAGAAGCTGGAAAGAACCCAGATGTCCCTCAATGGAGGAATGGATTCAGAAGATGTGGTATATTTACACAATGGAATACTACTCTGCAATTAAAAACAATGAATTCACTATATCCTTAGGCATATAGTCAGAACTGGAAAATATCATCCTTAGTGAGGTAACCCAATCACAAAAGAACGCACATGGTATGCAGTCACTGATAAGGGGATATTGACCCAGAATCTCGGAATACCCTAGACACAATTCACATATCAATAGATTTCCAAGAAGATGGAAGGATAGACCCCTGGTCCTGGAAAGACTGGATGTAGGGGAATGCCAGGACAGAGAAGCGAGAGGGGGATGAATGGGGAAAAGAGGGAGGGAAGGGGGCTCATGAGACTTTCGAGGAGGGAGGAAATGGGAAAGGGGAAATGATTTGAAATGTAAATAAAAAATATAGAAAATAAAAAAAAATTAAAAAAGAGTTTCTAGGCAAAATGAAAAACAAAACAAAACAAAACAAACAGGAAGAGGCAGAGACAGGGCCTGGTCTCTCTCTGTTGGAGGGGCCTTAGGTACTTCTTTTCGGGAATGAGAGAAGTCCCTGGAAAGCTGCTGCCATGGCAGGCCCTTGCAGCAGTGAGGGTATAAAGTCAGCACAGAGGCAGACAAAATATTTCCAGAATGTCTTACAGGCCTAAGCAGGTCTCTAAAGCCAATTGTTTCAATAATATACCTGCCCCCTCTTCACTAAGATGTATTTTTGTGACTGCATCCAATTTAGATGAGCCACAAAGTCAGTTATAAACCTCTTTTCTGCCCTGGCAGATGACTGTCAATGCCAAAGTTTGTGAGCCAGAAGAGAGGATAACTTCCTCCAGGCAGTAATAACAAGGTTTGAGATAACTACTAAATTTTCTTTTGATATTCCTAATTGTGTCTTAGGGTCCAAAAATTCTTTTTCCAGTCAATGCCTGACATATAACCTCCTTGTTTTCTTCTCTTTTGAAGGATGATTCTTGTCTTTATTTTTCTTTTTTTTATTTTCTAAGTTTTTTTTTATTTAAATTCCAAATGATTTCCCCATTCCCATTTCCTCCCTCCCCAGAAGTCCCATAAGCCCCCTTTCCTCCCTCTGTTCCCCATTCAACCCCCTCTTGCTTCTCTGTCCTGGCATGATTCTTTTCTGACCTCCTTATTAGAATGTAAAGGATAGCTGGTCTCCTGATTCAGTTTCACTTTCAGGAATGTCAAGATTTGTCTATAAAGATGTCAGCATTGGGGGTGGAGAGGACTAATGGTGGCAGACTTGGTAAATGCATAGTTTCCCCTAAAATAATCAAAACGGAGCAAGTTAACTTTAATAAAGACCATTTGATCAAGACCAAACTAGAGTAAGGCAGATCATCAACTGTTTCTGTCTTTAAGGTTTAATTGTGCTTCACAAGAAAATATCATGCTCTAGCTTTTCTTCACTCTCCTGGGTCTGCACACACTTGTGAAGGTCTTTACCAACATATCCTGATACAAAATTTATCAGGGCTCAATGACCTTTCTTCAGGAATCATGGACTAACTTTCTTTTTTTTTTTTAAATTTACATTCCAAATCACTTCCCCTTTCCCGTTTCCTCCCTCCCCGAAAGTCCCATAAGCCCCCTTCCCTCCCTCTTTTCTCCATTCAACCCCCTCTCGTTACTCTGTCCTGGCGTTCTCCTACATCCAGTCTTTCCAGGACCAGGGGTCTCTCCTTCCATCTTCCTAGAAATCTATTGATATGCGGATTGTGTCTAGGGTATTCTGAGATTCTGGGTCAATATCCCCTTATCAGTGACTGCATACCATGTGTGTTCTTTTGTGATTGGGTTACCTCACTAAGGATGATATTTTCAAGATCTGACCATTTGCCTAGGAATTTCATGAATTCATTGTTTTTAATTGCAGAGTAGTATTCCCTTGTGTAGATATACCACATCTTTTGAATCCATTCCTCCATTGAGGGACATCTGGGTTCTTTCCAGCTTCTGGCTATTATAAATAAGGCTGCTATGAACATAGTGGAGCATGTGTCCTTATTGCATGCAGGTAAAGCCTCTGGGTATATGCCCAGGAGTGGTATAGCCGGATCCTCCGGGAGTGTCATGCCCAGTTTTGGGCTGGAGAGATGGCTCAGCCGTTAAAGGCTAGGCTCACAACCATAAAATGGACTAACTTTCTGTATGAACTTAAAGAAATCTTGCAAAAGCCTTATATACATCTTGACATCTTTCTTACTAATTGTTTGTTTCAAAACCTTAATATACATTTCTCTGCTTTTTTTAATTTACTTGACCCATTTTTATTTACCAAATTTCCACTTCTTTACCCAGCTCTACCTCACACAGGGTGGTGGAGGGGGATGCATGACACTCTAAGTGAAATTCATCCCAAGCTAAACTTGCCCAATATTTTTACCTTCCCTGTCTCAGTCCCTGTTCTGGCTCCCTGTACCTAGAACCAGCCTCAGCTTGGTTGGTGTTCCTGAGAGAAGCAGTGACAGTGAATGGCTAAACATACAACTCAAAGTCAAATCTTGGGTCAGAAGATGATGGTCTATGTTCTGCTTAAGATGGCTCCCTAGTGAGCTCTCTGTGGATAGCTCTTGGCTCTGTAGTCTGCCCCAATTCTTTAAGTAATTCTTGGGATTTCCAACCAATTTCAGAAATCCTTTTAGAAAAAATTCTGAAAGTTATGAAAAATTTTTCAAAGAGCTGTATTTGCTCTTCTTGGATTTTTCTGTCCAAAATCAGAAATCCTTCTAGAAAAAAAATTCTTGACGAACTGTGTAGGCTTTCCAGAGATCTCCAGACAGTTCATCTCTTACTAGGAAAATTTCTAAAAATAAAAGTGCTTTTGCTCTCTGCTATTTCATCTCATACAGACAAAAGCCCAGTTTTTTATTTACACATCAATTCAGTCATATACTCTAGGTTCCCACTTGATCATCTCATGAATCAGCATTCCATGACTTTATCTTCTTGACTCTTACCAAAAGGACAGCAAGACTGATTTTGTTTTTTGATTTTTAGGGTTTTCTTAGAGTGTTTTTTCGTTGTTTCTTTGTGGTTTTCTTTAACATTGCAAAAGAATTCAGAGATCTGCCTGCCTTGTAAACTTAGATAGGTCAGACTATGCCCTGTGTTCATCACTCCCTTTATCTCCTTCCTCAGTATCACTCTGAGGAGCTGGCTCATAGTGCAGCTGTTTCTGTTCCTTTATATCTGTGAAGTTCCTTATACAGCTCATGTTGCTTCCTTATATTTTGCATAGTTGAAAAATTATATATTTTTGAACTCATGTTTTCAGAGTTCTTTCCCACAGTCCTAAGGGCTCTCTGAAGGTCACAGTAATCTATCAATTTGTTGAGATATTGAACACACCCTCACCTCCTACTCTTGTGCTGTCTCTGATTATCATAGAATCATTTAACCTTGGCAGAGAGTACATTCCTTGAATGAGAAGCATGAAATTATGTACATTATTATACAAAAAAAGCCTTATGTCTGCAGCAAATGTCAAAACTCTCAGAGGGTCATGCCATGCTGGCCCAGTCACAGGTGTAGGAACAGTATCATTCCATCCTTGTCATGGTCAGGCTAGTGGGTATAAAGACAAATTCTTAAAATAGCTAGAAATTATGCTAGTTTAGTAAAGTGGTGATTTGTAGGTTCTCCTCCAGGATCTATGACTTCACTAGTTCTGGGTAGTTGACTGTTTTCAATACCAATTGTTTAGTGGGTCTTAAATCCAGCTGCTGGGTACTATTGGGTATTGTTAAGGTATGCATGCCACTCCTGCACTCTTAGGGTGATCACTTTTTCATTTTTTTATACAGATGAGCACATTATCTCATGAGATGGTACTATTCACAGTTAAAGTGGGTATTCCTATCTCATTTAATCTGGAGGACCCCTCTAAACTTTCCTAGAAGTTTGTTCCTTAGGTGATTTTAGATCTTGTCATGTTGACTATATTAACTACCACTGCTCTATTTCTTGGCAACGTGGCACCCAAACACATGATTTTAAAATTATAGGTTTTCTCCTCTAGTCTCGGTAGGATCATGATTATGTTATAATTAAAAAAATAAAACAACCATTCTGTTCAAGTTCCCAAATCCTAATAATATTTAACAATTCTAATAGGGTTTCAAAAACTCATTTGAGATGCAAGGAAATTCTTTAACTGTCAGTTCCTGTAACATGAAAAAACAAACAAGGCAAAACAAAACAAGAACAACAAAAAGAAAAAAATGAGTCACAAAATATAATATACCAGTACAAAATAAACATTATCATTCTTAATGGGATGAATTGGCATATCCAGGAATGTTGGATTCAAAGCTGGACAAAATCCCAACAGGAAAAATCCCAATTCATATAGGTTTATGTGCCTCTAATGGTTTTTCTGGACTCTGTAATGCCTCAGTCACGTCACCTATGTGACTGGTTCCACTCCATGCCTGTAGCTTTCCTTCACTTATGTATCTTGAGCCTGGCAAGTATGACATGATGTCTAGTAGTATTGGTCTCTATTTTTTAACTTAGATTTCATCTTCACAGCTTCACAGCATCACAGGACATTGTTGCAGGTACTTCAGATTGGCTACACGTTGTCTGACTTTAGTGGTTCTCTGAGTTTAAAGAGAATCAATACATGGTTCTCTTAATTTCTCATTTTTTTTATGATTACTCACCAGTACCATGAGGAAAAATATGCCAAGTTCTGCCAGCATGGCATGAAGCCTGGCAACCTTATAATACATATGCAGAACTGTTTGAAATCCTTGATAGCAGAAGTTACATAGTTACTGTCCCAAGTAGGTGTTTTTAAACAGGGAATACTATTTGTGGCATTCCCATGTTATATTTCTCCTTTTGCATAGATTTATATCTATGTCTTGGAGGCTTAAATAAGCAGAATCTTTATTTCAATGAAACTTTTTATTGTTTCATTGAAGAATATAGGATTTCTCTTTAAGAATTACAAATGTCTTATATCTGCACTCTGCTTGTTCATGATTTTAAACTTGCTCATACATTTTAACTCACAAAAATATCTTCATTTTTCTTTGTCTCCTACTGAATACCTGGATTAAGAGAACAGAGAGAAGTAGCCACAAACTAAACACTATTCTTCCTTGGCATTTATTCTGCCAAACAAATTATTCCATCACTTTTAAGTTTAGTTGTACTCAACTTCTCAAGATGTGGGTATAATATAGCCAGATTCATACCTCACTTCCTCATACTGTCCTTACTTTATTCAGGCATGTCTAAACCTGGATGTCTACTAGCTGTTTTTCTATCTTGTCTTCCCAAATCCTGCAAGAATGGCACATTAATCTCAATTTGCAGCATTCTAGAAGGTGCTGCCATCTGATTTTGCAACACCCCAGCATTTCTAAATGTTGGATGCACTAGAAAGATGCAGAATGTTATTTATAACCTATGTAAAGGAAGCTTAAGAAAGAACATACTGGGGTAACACTGCATTTTGTCCACCCCACCCCGTGTGTGTATGGAAGGTTATTTCCATCACATTTATATCAGAGATGCCCTCAAACTATTCCTAGAGGTTTGTCTCTTAGGTGATTCTAGATCTTGTCAAGTTGACTATATTAACTGTCATTTCTCTATTTCTTGTCAACATGTCATCCAAATACATGATTTTACTCACCCAAATTTCCAAATGCCTCCACATTCCTTCCATAAAGTAGTACTAAAAGTCAAAAGAATCACGTGGTCAGTTATCATAGTAAGGCCCATTTCTCAGTGTCATTTTCCTTAGTACATGTTATGGTATAAAACATTGATAAAGCAGCTTCTGGAAAAATGGGCATGTTTTGGTTGACAGTTTGCCTTACAGTCCATTATGCCTGGGAAGTGATAGTAGGATGTACTTGAAATAGCTGGTCAACTGTATCTATGGTCAGCAAGTAGAGCATGATGAAAGTCCAGGCTCAGTTTACTTCTCCATTTTATTCAGTCAAGGACACAGGGACATGAAATGGTACTGCCCACAATTAAAGTGAGGCTTCCCAACTTCATTAACCAAATCTAGATAATCCCTGTTGGTTCTTGCTAGAGACTATTATGATCTCACTAATTCTTTATATGACTGTCTAGAAACTTGTTTCCTAGGGGAGTTTAAATACTGCCAAGCTGACAGTGTTAACCATTACATTATTTTCATAATTTTTATATTTGTTTCTAATTATGGATCACATATTATACTAATTATATCTACTTCAGATTTCAAGCATATAGGTGTATTATTATTATTATTAGATTTCCTTATATTTTCATCTAAATAATTTGATTATAATTAGTGGTATTATAAATATCTGTGATGTGTACATACAAGCTCTTTTAACTCCATACTTTGTAATGGATATTTGTTAGTTCACACAGAGCAGTCAGTGAACAAAATGATTATTTACTCTTAATTTCAATGTGCATGTTGAGATTTTGTTTCTTTGCAAGTTAATTATCCATTACTTTAATTTTAGAACTTTTTGGTAAGGTTTTTAAAGACATATATCACCTTTTGAAATATGTTATTACTCTAGTGTGAATGAAAGGTAGAGAATTGAATTGTTTCATAAAGCATTTAACTCTATAACCTTCCTTTTAGGAAAGCCTGAAGTTCTTTTGCAACCCTTCATTTCTGCATGTGCATGATAATGATTAAGAGAGGTGCCCATACTCAAAACAAATGTTTCAAAAAGAGAAGCATAAACACACACACACACACACACACACACACACACACACACACACTCGGCACACACAGTGGTGGGGTGAGGAGAAGGGAGTACTATCCCAGTATATTCTTTCTTAAACTTCCTTAGCACAGGTTTTAAATAACATTCAGTATCTTTCATATACATTCAACATTTAGAAATGCTGGGATGTTACAAAATCAGATGACAGCACCTTCTGGTTCTTCACACCCAGTGCTTCTGGGAGACAGGTTTGAATTATTATTGACTGGTATGAAACAAATCTTCAGAATAAAATTGAATTGATTTGGTCTGTGCTTCAAAAGAAGAGTATTTTTCAAAGGAAATGTGACACTTCTCCCATTCCCAGAGGCGGCAGGTTACTGCTGGTTATCTTTTTTTAAAAAAATGAAACTTAGAGCTTTAAAATTATTACATTATTACTACTACAGCATTTTGAGGGATATTCATTTTCTCCTCCATTTTCCTACTTTCTTTATACCCTGGCATTTTAATGTGATGTGAGTGAACAGAGTTGCATTCATGTATATTGAACAGAAACCTCTTCTGTTCATACATTTTATATAAGTGCAGCATTAAAATGAAAAGGTAATTAAAACAGTTTCTTAAGAATGTAGATCACCCTTTTAGTCCCAGCAAAGGGAAATGGTGAATGACAAGAATCTGCCCCTATGAATTCCCATGACTCCTTAACTAGCAGAAACCAAATGGATCCTGTGTTTCCTTGAGCTGACAATTTAAATTCTAATTCTGACCACTCATCTTAAAAGAAACAAGAGGCACCCAGCTAGAGCCCAGAATGTAATTGGACCTAAGTCACAGTTTCTGCTTGTAATGATGTCCCTGAAGTCAGATGGTTTCAACTGGGAGTAAAGCCGTGATTTTAGCTTCTTTAGTTGAAGATTATAATTTTTTGCATATAAATTGTATATTTCCTAGGGTCATATATAGTTTAATTATTTTTAAATTTCACTTATTGGCAATAATTAGCAAAATAAGAATAAGAGGTGTAAAAATAAAAATAGAATAGCAAAAATCAAATCAAACAACAATAAGTTGGATAATGTTGGAGTAAATTAAAAGGTCATAATATAGTTCTAGAAAATATATACAAGAAAATAGTGCTAAAATGCACATGTGAGCCATTTGCCTAGAGGGTCCAGAAGATGTTCAATCTTAGCAATTAATGAAACTAATATTATATGTGATACTTTGGAGCAAGGAGTGACAATTCCTCTTAGCAAGAATCTTCACACTTCAATTTTAATCATTCTGACTGCCATATCCTTAGAGAAGGATTGAGATGTAAGGAGCTTCACAGACCACTCACAAAACTCCAGGAGTGGGATCATATGTACAACAAAGAATGAGAAAGTGTATCAAACTGGGTCAAGCCAAGAGGGGTGGGAAAATAAAATAATGAGAATAGCAGAGAGGAGAGAAGGGATGGGTGAAAGCAGAAATAGGGAAAGAATCAACAACTATGGTAGCACATTATTTTACGCTTCAAGTCAGAGATCTGAATGCTTTAATCGTAGGTTTGTGTTATACATTTGTCTTTCCTTGAATAAATACTGAATGGATGCTATTTAAAAAGAATATACTTTTCTTCCAAAGTATTTTTAACTACTGAGAAGGACAAATCTACGTGGGTGGCTGGCCTTCAAAGAAATTATCTAAGTATAGAAGGTTGCTTGAGAATTCAATCTAGAACTAATTACATATTATTAATTTGTTCCTAATAGGAGGAACATTCTTGTTCAAGACTCATGGAAACCCTAAGAAGTAGTTTTTAGAACTCTTAGTAGTGGCAGAGACTACTATTTAAAGAAAAGGGAGAACAGTTGTGAAGACCTTAATGTTAAAGATAAGTACCATTCACATAAAATAATGGGCTCCTTAAGCTTAACTAAACAGAATCTGGAGACTTTTTGAAGTATTGTGCCTATTCTTTGAGATTATAATTACACCATTATTTTCCCATTTCTTGTTTTTCCTCCAAGTTGTCCCATATACCTCCCTGTGTTCTCTTTCAAATGCATAGCCTCTTATCTCACTGACTGCTATTATATACATCCATATATATGTATTTAGACATATACCTATGTATCACCTGCTCAGTCTGTGTAGTGTTACTTGTATGTAACTGAGTAACTTCACTTCTCCAAGTAAGACTATTTCTCCTGCTTTCAGCATTCCTTAGTTGTCTGTAGCTTTTTTGGTCGGGCCATGGCTTCACAGGCTTTCTTCGTCCAAGTTAGCTTATTTACTGGTGTCATTCTCGTTCAAATCATGTTTAGACAAGCTAGGGATTTAAAAACTTTCAAATACTAGCACTGATAATATTTTCACTTCAATTTGTGTAATGTCATAGGACACTGAATATCAGTGATTAATGAAAAAGAAAAATCATAGCTAATGTTATTGGATATTTTGAGACTTTTCTAGTTCTGTAATCTTATAGTTTTATTTTTATCTTAAAAATGGATCCAAGGGCATGGTGATTATTCCTAAAACTACTGAATCTCCTCTCCAATTCTTACTATCATACTATGAATGCATGTATAGTTATTAAACCCTATCACACCTAACAATAATCAATAAACTTCTGTCTGTATACCCATAGATAAGTATAGTCTTCACCTCTCATCATGAAATCTTTTCTTGCCCATTTGTCATTTTGCTATCCAAGCCATGAAAAGCCTTTCAACTTAAAACATAAAACATATGGAACAATACCCTTGAAATTTTATATTTTTATGTAAATTATTTTTGAGTGAGTAAAAATAATGTCCTCAAGAACAACTTGAACTTTAGATAACATTTTGCTTTTGATGATTTATATTGAAATCCAAGAACCAAATAAATAGGATTTGAGAAAAAATTAAGCAAACCTCTTTCTTGGAATTAGGCCAGGTAAGACATAATGATTTGCCATTTAAGAAGTTTCAAATCAGCAACATATACAGATCTTAGAAAAATGATGAATGTGTACATGGGCTTTCAATCTAAGGTCTATAATCCACTAATATATGATGCAAGGTAATTAATTTGTTTCCTTAACCATAGACAACAAAAAATATAATTCCAATATAGCATTCATTTCATTGAAACAAAACTCATATCTTATTCTTATTTATAGAATACTTGCAGAAAAATTCAAGATTATGGAAGTAAAAAAATTAATGACAGATAAATATGCCATGTTAGCCAATGGTAAAAAGATGAATATTATTTAATGTAATGACAGAATTCATCTAGTGCTGATTTAATAAGGAAACTTTAAAAGTATGCAAGAGGCAAAGGAAATTTGAAGTGTAGAAATGATTAAAGAATTTACTGAGTTAAAATTAAAGCATGATATAGAATATATACTGAATTAAGTAAGGAAATATCTATATAAACACTGCAAAAGGAAAGAAAACACTATCTGAAATCATATCACAAAAATTCAATACAGAAAATGGAGCTATTTAATCAAGAATACATTGTCATTTGAATAGTAATAAAATATAAACTCACATTATAAGATATCCAATGACAACTTCAACGACAGCTGCTGATTTATGCAAATGGATTCTCCTTCAATGAGCATGATTTTACTAGCACTGATTAGTTAATGTACTAAACCAGCATCACACCAAACAATAATCTATAAACATCAGTCTATATACCCAAATGTAAGTGTAGTCTTCATCCCTCAACAAATAATCTTTTCCTTGGATTCCCAATGGAGGAACTAGAGAATGAACCCAAGGAGCTAAAGGGGTTTGTGGCCCCATAGGAGGAACAACAATATGAACCACCCAGTACTCCCAGAGCTCCCAGGACTAAACTACCAACTAAAGAGTTCATATGGAGAGACCTATGACTCCAGCTGCATATGTAGCAGAGGATGACCTTGTTGGACATCAAAGGGAGTAGAGGCCCTTGTTTCTGAGAAGGCTCAATGACCAAGTGTAGGGTAATGCCAGGACAGGGAATCGTGAGTGGGTGGATGGATGAGCAGGGGAAGGGGGATGGGTTAGGGTTTTTTAGGGAGGGCAGGAAAGAGGGTTACATTTGAAATGTAAATAAAGAATATATCTAACAAAGAACAAAGAAATATTTTGCTTGCAAGAGATGGAGACAACTATAGAAAACAACAACCAATCAAAACGTAGTTATGGAGCTCAGACCCACCATAAAACTTGCCTATACCAAGGCTCAGGAAACATTATGGAGGAAGATTATATAATGATTTTAAGATAAAAAGTTGAGGGATTTTGTTGTAAGGTTGTATCTTTTAGTAACATCTGAAGCAATACTGGAGAAGCCTCACCAACATGAACTCAATCCAGTGGAGAGTTGAGCAAGGACACCAACAACCATGTCAAAGCTCCTGAGTCTTCAACTAAAAATTTACTAAAAATTTACAAGCAATGGAGTAAAGCTGGGAACTGGAAAGGTGATTGGCCTCAAGGAAAAGAATACAATTAGTTGTCCAATGCCAAATGATCAGCCATGAAAACATACATACAAGTAGCATGTTTTAATATAACAGGCTGTATTTGAGAAAACACGTGTATATTCAAATATATATTTGCCTTTAATAACAAGGAGTAAATGGGGCCAAAAATTTAAAGGAGAGTGGGAGGGGTATGTCAAAGTGATAAGAGGGACAAACAAGAAAAATGAAATGTTGTAACTGAAATGCAATCTTTAAAAAAATCAGACAATGAAGCAGAGACTAAAAGAATGGTCAATCAATAATCATTCCTTCCCCACTTAAATCAGACAAAGGAGCAGAGAAAGAAGGAATGGCTGACCAATAACCAGCTAAATTTGAAACCCATCCCAAGGGCAAACATTGATTTCTGACACTATTAATGATGCTCTGTCGTGCTTGCAGATAGGAGTGTAGCATAACCGTCCTTTGATAGCCTCTATCCAGCAGCTAACCGAAACAGACACCCACAGCCAAATATTGAATGGAAGTTTGGGAACTCTAACTGAAGAGTTAATGGAAGGATTGAAGACCCTGAAGGAGAAGGGAAGCCCACAGGAAGACCAACAGAGTCAACCAACCTGTACTTCTGGGAGCTTTCAGAAACTGGGCCACAAACCAAAGACCACACGCGGGCTAGAAGAGGGCTCTTGGCACATATGCAGCAAATGTGCAGTTCTGTCTCCATGTGGATCCCCACAACAACTGAAGTGGAGGCTCTTCCCTAAAGCTGTAGCCTGACTGTGGTATCCATTCACCAATGGGGCTGTCTTGTGTGACCTCAGTGGGAGAGGATGTACCTAATCCTGCAGGGACTTGATGCACCGGGGTGAGGAAATACCCAGATGGAGCCAACTCTCTCAGAGAAGGGGGGATGGTCTCAGCGAGGGTAGATAAAGAAGGGGTAGAGTTTGGGATGTAAATTAATCAACTAATTAATTAATTAATTAATTGACAAAAATAACAGTAGCTAAAAATAGCATCCTGAATGTTTTATTATATTCATTATATGAATCTATATATTTATTATATGAATCTGCATTACTCAACACACAAAATGCTCAGTAACACCCTAAAAGATAGGTGTTGTTATCATCTTTCCTATTTTCCCTTTTCATTACATGACAGAATTGAGAAGCTGAAAAATTTTAACAATAACAGCAACAACAAAAAAAGACAAATTCCTAGAAACAAGTAAACACCAAAATTAAACTAAGATTAAATTAATAATGTAAATAGATCCATTACTTGCAATGTGAATATACTGCAGAGTCATTATACTAAAATCAGATTGCTACAAGTCACCAACACACACATATAGATCAGAGAAATAAAATTGAGGACCTTGATATAAGTGAATGCAACTACAGTTAAGTACTTTTTGGCAAAGATATAAACGTTATACACTAGAAAAAAGACATTTTCAAATATTAGCCCTGGAAAAACTGGATTTCAACATGTAGAGAAGTAAGATTAGATGCTTGCTCCTCACCCTGCACAAACTCAATTCAATGAATTTTCCTAGATTACTTCCTTCTTGTTATATATTTATATAGTTTGGGATCAGATTAATACATCCTTCTGAAAATCTGTTTAGTACTGAAACGTTATTTCCTGATGCATAGAACTGTTTGAAGAACACTGGCATTATCTCTTTGAACACTGGTACAATAAATACATCTTGGCCTGGAAATGTTTTAGTCAAGAGATTTTTTTTATTGCTGTTTCAATGTCATTTATTATTATTGATTTAATTATTTAGTTAATCTTTGTTTAGTTTCAAAAGGTTACAAATGTCCATAAACTCATCTTCTTTTTGGTTTTCTAAATTAATATCACGTTCTTACAACTTCTGACTCTCACAGGTTGGTATTGTTATAGCTCCCTTTTCACATTCAGTTTTATTAATCTGTGTCTTCCTTCCCTTTCTTTGAATATTTTACATTCCAGCAGTAGTGGAAATACAACCCTTGCCCTTACACGACATCTATGTCAACATTTATTGTCATTTGGATTCCTGCTTATGGCTGTTCTGACTTGTATGAAGTAGTTTCATGTTGTGTTTCCATGATGGATCCACATCTTGATCATGTTGTTAATAGCCATTTTCTTTTTTTCTCTTAAGAAGTTCTGTCCTTATCTGTACCCTGATTTTAATTGAGTTCTTTGTTTCTTAATGTTTAGTATTTCAAGTCCTTGTAAATTCTATAAAACAACAATTTTTCAGATAAACACATGAAATTTTTTTCTCCCAGACTAAGGCTACCTATTCATTCACTTATACTTTCCCTTATTGTATAGAAGCTTTAATTTTATGGGACCCTATTTGTTGATTGCTGGTCTTATATTCTGTACTACTAGCCTCCTTAGTTCAGAAAGCCTCTTTTGCTCCTCTGGCAGTTTAAAGCTATCAGGCCTTTATGTTGAACACATACTTCTTAAGACTAAATCTTTATGTTCAATAAAAATTAAAAATTAAATTTACATATAAAGAGAGAAAAAGATTAACTTTTAAGTTTCCTATGGTAAACTGTCTAGAAAAAGGAGTCCTGGGAACCTTGCTAGAGTCCAGAAGGAACCAGGATTAGATCTGTAATAAGATTTGATTCTCTCTTCTGGTGTGAAGACATTAAGACAGAGCACTCATATGCAATAAATAAAGAAAATAAAGATTTAAAAACTACTGTACACATTAAAAAAGGGGACGGTGCTGGAGAGATGATTCAGAGGTTAAGAGCACAGACTTCTCTTCCAGAGGTCATGAGTTCAAATCTCAACAACCATATGATAGCTCATGGTCTGAAATGGGATCCAATTCCCTCTTCTGCCATGTCTGAATACAGCTACAGTGTATTCACATAAATGAATAAACAAACAAACAAACAAATCTTTTTTTTTAAATGGCAAAACTAGAATATTATATAAAGGGAATCATTCCAAAACTTTGTCCATAAAAGTACAAAGTTGGATAATCTTACTGATATCTGCCATTTGTATTTGTTACAGATCAAATGGATTGATCATATTTACTTGAGACTGTCTGTGAAAAAATATGGCTAATATAATGTCAGAAATTTATTGACCCATCATTCCTTAAATTGTGCCTGCTCTAGCCATTGGCACATTGTAGTAAAAACAGGTCAGGTTATTAGGTTCAAGACCAAAAAATGTTCAAGTAGAGAGAAATAAGTGTAAATTTGCAACAACAATTGGTGATATTAAATTACTTTACAGAAGTAGAAATATTCTGGGGTATAACAAAACTCAAGAGAAGTAGCTATAGGGAAATTTTTATAGAGGAAATAACATTTCTTGAAGGAAAATGTGAATTTAATACACTTACTCTCAAAGTAAATATACAAATGCCCAGCAGGATAAACCTTGTTTTTTATGCATGCAAAGAATACCACTTTGTTTGGAATCTAGTTTTCTGGCAAAGAACTGCATAAGTCGGTTAAGGAGAACCACAACTGTTGGAATTTACTAGGGTCCCAAAATATTATTTCGGCTGCTGTGATGGTTTAAATGAGGGTGTCCCCATAGACCTATGTATCTGAATAATTGATTATGGCTTTTTGGTGAGATTACAGACCCTTCAGTATTTGGAGTATTGCTAGAAGAAGTTCATCAAAGAGGTATGGGCCTTGAGAGGTAATTGCCTTGTCCTATTCCCAGATATATTTGACTTTGGTGCATAGATGGATATGTGGTCTATTATCTTCTTGTTCTGCTATCTGTTACCATGTCTCTTCTCACACTTATGGAATCTCCCTCATGAACATAAGTCAACATACTTGGTATTTCATCACAGCCCCCAAAAGTAACTTACACAATTTCTCTTTTCATATAGACTTTACAATTGAAGAAATGCCAGCAGTTGAGAAGACAAATGTAGCAATTCAGGCCAATAAAATTAGTGCAATGGGGAACACAAACAGAGAACTAACACATTATTTGTGAGAAAGTGCTGGCATGATCAAGAGAGCAGAAAAAGCTAGAGGAAAAATTTTTGGTCTGAGAAAATGTTGAGTGAATTTGTCATGAACTAAAATGTTTGTAAATCCTCAAAAATAAAATAAAATAAAATTGGAGAGAAACATTGTCAGTAAACATTAGAAAGCAGATTTTGGAAATTAAAATACACCTCAGTTGGTAGAGAGGTGCCTGGCTTGCTCAAAGCTCTCAGTTCCATTCCAGAAACAGTATAACCTGGATGTAGTGATATATATCTGTATAATTTCAGCATTTAGGAGGTAGAGGCAGGAGTTGAAGGTCATTCTTAACTACCCAGTGAATTTGAAGTCAGACTGGAAAACAGGACGTTATGATCCCAAAACAAAAAGAAGCTCCACTGGAAGTATGGAGAAGTTTGACATATCTATTAAACATTTCAGAAGAAGTGTTGTGTGACAATCACACCATTATACAAAATTGGAAGTTAAGGGAAATTCAATTAGAAGATACAGACAAAAAGTCTCAACAAGACTGCCTAAACAAAAGCAGAGCAAGGCCAATAGCAGTAAACAAGCTAAAACTGATGTGGGAAAGATCAGGAGGCCTGAGTCTCACACAAAGAACTACAGAAAACTAATGAATGCTAAGATTGGAAGAAATATGCTTCCACAGGGAAGGAAACACCTATTGGTTTTCTAATACCACATGGCTATCTCTGAAAATATGCATACAAGTAATATTATAAAGAATAGGTCATAATCAAGAATATATATTAATATGTATTAGATATACATATACACCTAATATATAGGAATATAGCTAATTAAGGTAAGAGACCACATTTCCATGTACATTCTGAAGTCAGAGATAAGTGGTAATTAATAGGACAAGGTATATATATTTGTATATACATATATACATAAACACACACATGTATATAGATATATGTGTGTGTGTGTGTATGTGTGTGTGTGTATGCACATCCCAAAAATTAATATGAAGAAAACAGGTCATGAGAAAAGAGTGAGTAGTAGAGACAGTACATGGGAGAATTTAGAGGGAGGAAAGGAAATGGAGAAATTATAAATTATATCATAATATTTAAAAATAAAAGAAATATTTTAATTTTAATTGACACAGACATTTAAACAGGTGCTCAATAATAGTCTACTTAGCTTGAAATGTTCTTCTCATATTTTATTTTATTAGATATTTGCTTTATTTGCATTTCAAATGGTATCCCTTTCCTAATTACCCCTCCAAAAATCCCCTATCCCATCCCCTTCCCCTGCTTACAAACCTCCCTCCTACTTTCCTGACCTGGCAGCTCCATACACTGGGCCATCGAGCCTTCACAGGACCAAAGGCCTCTCCTCTCATTGATGTCTGAAAAATCCATCTTCTGCTACATATGTAGCTGGAACCATGAGACCCTCCAGGTGTACTCCTTGGTTGATGCTTTAGTCCCTGAGAGCTCTGGGGGTACTGGTTGGTACATATTATTGTCCCTCATATGGGGATGCAAACCTCTTCAACTCCTTGGCTCCTTTCTCTAGCTCCTCTATTTGGGACCCTATGTTTATTCTATTGGTTGGCTGTGAGCCATGGGTATTTTGATCCACCTTCTAAGAAGGATCAAAGTATCCACACTTTGCTCTTCCTTCTTCTTGAGCTTCATATGGTCTGTGAGTTGTATCTTGGGTATTCCGAATTTTTGGGCTAATATCCACTTACCAGTGAATGTATACCATATGTGTTCTTTTGTGATTGGATTACTTTATTCAGAATGACATTTTATAGTTCCATCCATTTGCCTAAGAATTTCATGAATTCATTGTTTTTAATAGCTGAGTAGAACTCTATTGTGTAAATGTACCACATTTTCAGTATGCATTCCTCTGTTGAGGGACATGTGTGTTCTTTCCAGCTTCTGGCTACTATACATAAGGCTGTGATGAACATAGTGGAGCATGTGTCCTTATTACATGTTGGAGAATCTTCTGGATATATGCCCAGGAGTGGTATAGCTGGATCCTCAGGTAGTACTATGTCCAATTTTCTGAGGAACTGCCAAACTGATTTCCATAATCCCACCAGCAATGAAGAAGTGTTCCTTTCTCTCCACATCCTCTCCAGCATCTGCTGTCCTCTGAGTTTTTGATCTTGGCCATTCTGACTGGTGTGAAGTGGAATCTCAGGGTTGTTTTGATTTGCATTTCCCTGATGAAATAATGAATTAGTTACTATTTGAAGTTTTAAGACTCATTTAAACTATGAAGAATTGGATTGTGCATGCTTGTCTAAATGTGTAGATTAATATGTGTATGAGTATATGTGTATAGGGAGAAATGGAGTTGAAATTTACTATAAAAATATTCTTGAAAAGAGACTATATTAGAGATGAGGGAAATACCATGCAGAAGAGTATTTGTCTTTCAGGTGTGCAGACTTGAGCTTAATATTTCAAAAAATATAAAAGCAAATAATAATGTCATGTGCTTGTCATACCAGCGGCAGTGACAAGACAGGTGAACAAGACAATGACCCTGCCTGAAAAAGATGGATGAGATTGCCTTAGAAATGACACCATGAGTTTCTGACTACACACACAAACACACACACACACACACACAAACACACACACACACACACACACACACTTGTACACCTGACACACATATATACACACCCAAAATGAATGTATTGCATTGAAATCCCATTTAAAGACTCCATGTAACAAATGTGTTCCTGTAACAAATCTACCAAGCTTCTCAGCTACTCTAAGCACAAAATAAAATACTTAACTGTAATGCATTTCCTTCTTGTTTCAAATAATTACAGATTTTTGTTATTTTTCTTAAGGAAAATATTGGTGAGATGCCAAAATTTTTCTTGTAGTACAATACTTTCAAATAAACAGATAAGACTCAGGAGTACATTTCCATGAGGTTTGGTTATTGGAATAAAAGCTAAATTGTTTTTAACCCTGATTCAAAGAAAGCTTACTATTTTATATCTACGTTGTAAGGTAATCTCAAACAGACATGCAAGCAGTGTGACAAGACAATATGAGTAATTCTGATAAAAAAGGCTTAAAGATGACTTTTCCTCTGACTGTGAACAATGTTTTATATTGAATAATAGTTGAATAAAATATAAACTTCTGATATTTTAACAATATGACTGGATTTTGTTAGTTCTTTTTCTGGTATGTTCTTTGTAAACCTGCTTCTGAAATTGAGTTCCCCTGAGGCTAGATACCACTGATTTTTCCCTCTTATTGTAATGGAAAAATAGAATGCAACAGCAGGGGCTGAAAAATTCTGTATCTTCTAATTCTTGTCTTGCCCAAGCCTGCTGAAACTTAAATTTTTTCATTACAATGATGGGTTCTTTTTGTGTGTGTGCTAATACTGTCAAATATATCTTTGCATTTCTATTCCAAGATACCTCTGCCATCCCCATGGTTTATAAATTTAGCTTCTTTGTATGTTGTGGCACATGCTTAGCAAGAAACTGGATGGTTTTCTTCAGATGTTTTCATCTGCTCATAAATATGTTTTATAGTAAATATGCTAAATAAGTAATGATTTGTGTTATGCACAGTTTATTTGTACCTCTTCATTTGGAAACATTATATAATAACACTATTTGCTTTCTCATAGGAACTCACTATCTGTATTTTTCACTTAGGTTTGGACCCTATGAATGTAAAAGGTGATGTGATGATGAAAATAAGAATGGATATAGATGTAGTAAAAATGGATATAAATGACCAAAATCATCACCTGTCTTTATTAATGTTTGTATATGCTATCATACAACTCTTGAGACCAGAATGGACATGTGTGAACAAAGAGGGAATAAGGGTAACCTTTAAAAAAAAGACACACTCTTGGCTTTAGTCTATAAGCATTTTCATAATATTAACTTAATCCACGAACATAGGTCTTTTCATCATCCAGTATCTACCTTCATTTATTTTGTAGTATCTTTAGTGTATATAATTATATCTTTGAAAATAGGGTAAACTTAGGAAATTTTTACTCAAACTAGTCCCAATAAAACAAGGTATGAGGATAGGAAGAACATTATATCCTGGATTGGTTTTGACATACTCAGATGTGCAAAACTTACCTTTTTTGGAGAATCCATTTACTATCTCATGCCTACATGTAACTTGGGTGCATATGATTGAAATCTGATACATCATGGAAAGGGACAATGCATAGTGAACAAAAGCTTTATAATCCAAGATTGTCAATCAGAAGAGAACTACCCATGATATGCCTCTTAGCAATCAAATATTTCTTCTATTAGACTTCATAAAAGGAGGCACCAGTCAATATCTTTGACTTACTATGGACATTAATGATAATTAAGATTTATGAGAATCATCTAGAAGACAAATCTATGATATATCTTTGAGAGTTTTCTAGCTGAGGTAATTATAATGGGAAATCCCACCTTAAGTATGAGTGGCACTATTCCATTGCCCAATGTGCTTAAAATAAATGAGGAAGGAAGCATACACACATACACACACATTTATATATAATCTGTATATAATATATATACACACATATATGTATATATATATACACAGATATAGATAGATATGTGGTTAGATGTGATTAAAATTTTCTTCTATGTGAATCTTCCAGTGAGACAGCATTCATTCAATAGTGTATTTCAGTCTCCATACAGAAACATAATTTCTTTTTTGTTGACTTCTAATTTTGTTCTACAGTGTTCTTAATAAAAATGAGGAATTATTTTGTTTGATTTTTATTATAAAGTCTTTCTTTGAATCCCATATATAATAGAATTTAAAGTCACATATGCCACTGAAGAACATATATCATAAATATGCTGGATATAATATTCTGTGGGTATCTTTGAGCCCATTTGATTTATGATGCAATTTAAATATGAATTTTTTTTCTGATTTTCAGTTTGGAAACTCCATACAAATATGACTGGTATTGAAGCTTTTCACTTTTAATGTATCAAAAATTAAGCTACCTTTATGTCTTTTAAGTATTTACAGAATAGAAGTCCTCAAACATGTAATATATACAAATTTTACATCTTTGGGAATAATTTTTACTTTCATTGCTATGTAATGGTTCTGCTTATGCTTTATGTAGTTTAATTTGAATTCTATTTTAGCAAATATAAGAAGTATTATGCCATCATCTTATTTCTTCAAATTGTTTTACTGTTTGATTTCTATCTTTTAATGCTTGCTTGTTAGATACATTTGCTAAGTAAGTAATTTGCTTTTAGGCAATAGAAAGTTGGATTTTGTTTTATAATTCTATTAGTTAATCTGTATCTTTTAGTTGGATACATTTCATGTTTTTGCTGAAAGGCATTTGTTATTTCTAATGGTTTTGTTGGTTGGTCCTCTGCTTGGGATATTGGTGAAATGGAAACTTACTGTTTCTTCGGACAGTAAGTCATGTCAAATGATGTTTTGCTGGAGCATACAGGTGCAAAGATATTTTGCTAAAGCAGACAGAAGAAAGAATGTTTTCCTGAAGCAGACACTTGTGAAGGGATATTTTGCTAAAGCAGATTTGTGAAAAAAATATTTTGCTGAAGCTGACACAGCTGAAAGAATGTTTTGCTAGAGCAGACACATGAAAGAATGCATGATGTTTAGAAGGAACACAAATATGACCTCACATACAGTGGGAGCTAGTCCTTTGGTTTGCTCTGCTCTGGCTTGCTATAGTTTCCTAATAACATGTATTCATGGATTTATTTTACATTGTGTTGCTGAGCTCTGCTTGTTTTAATACCAGAGAAAAATTCACCAAAGAACTTCTTTTGAGGTCCCTACTGCTTCTTGTTGCTTTCATAGCCTCGAGCCTGTTAGTGAGCCTCTAAATTTCTTCAGGATTGAACTGTAACTGCTGGTTCATGTATGGTGTCTGCTGAGAGGACTGACCTGCAGCTGCTGATTCATATTTGGTGTTTGATGCTGGACAGAACTTGCTGATATTCTGACAATTAATATTGGACTCGCCCCCAAAGAACTGCTTTAGAATAGATAAGCCTACTTCCTGCATGTCCTAATAACTTTTCTCTTCTACTACCTTTGGTGGGTGGTAGGCTAGAGGGAAGGTTGAACCCTTATAAAAGCAGGTTGGAAAAAATTATATGCATACATATTTGTATTTCTGTCTTTCCCTAGAATTATCTTTCATTTTCTGTATTAGGTATGATTGATGCTTTCCAGTTCATTGTGCATCAGTTCATTTCATGGATGCATCATCCCCTGTGTTCTTATTTATGGGACTGTCTCTCTTACATCTCCATGTATAGTGATTCATTAAGGACTTTTTTTTAACAGTGATTTGCTTCTCATACATTCCCTTAATTTGTTTGTTTTGAAATATTCTTATTTATCCATCAGTTTAAATAGATAGGCATGTTTCATAAGAAAGTTTTGTTTAGCAATAATTTACTTTCAGCACTCAAAACACTACATTCTATAGTATTCTGGCTCTAGAGTTGTTGAAAGATTTGATGCTATCCTGATGTTTCTCCCTCTGCAATAGTGTTGCTCTTGTGATGTTTGAATGAGAATAATTCCAATGGGCTCATATGTTTGAATGTTTGGTTCTCAGTAGGTAAAACTGTTTGGTAAGGATTAGTAGTTGTGTCACTGGAGGTGGGCTTTGAAATATAAAAAGCCCATAGCACTCTCAGTGAGTGCTCTCTTTCTCTCTGTCTTATGCTTGTGTATCAAATGTAAGTTCTGAGCCACAGCTCCATCACTATTCCTTCATGCCTGTTGTCATACTCCCATTATTTGGCTCATAGATTCTAAGCCTATGGAACCATTAGACCCCAAAATAAATTTTCTTTTATAATTTGCCTGTCATGTTTTTTAATTGAAACAGAAATTTTCTAAGACAGATACTTTCCAGTATATTCTTAGTGTAGTTTCTTTGCGTTGTATTTCAACATATTGATTATATGACAAATAGAATTTTTTTCTCTGATCATGTTTATTTGGGGTAATAAATTCATGTGTATGGATGTCTTTTCTCCTTAGGTTTCTGGCATTTTCTGATACAATTTTGTTGAAGAGATTATCTAAGTCATATCTCAGCTTTTTCAAGTTCATGATCATACTTTCTACTGTTGTTTTGTTAATTTGATTGAGTAATCCATTTCTAGAACTTTTGTTTGTTCTTACTTGGACTCTAAATTTGCTTGCTGAGCTCTGTGTTCATATTTTTTTTCCTCCTCCATGTTAGCAGCAACTGTCTCAGTTACTTTGGAAACTTTCTTGCATGAATTTATTTTTTATTTCATTCATCAAGTTATTTGAGTTCTCTACCTTGTTATTGTTCCATTTTAATAATATGACTTCAGTTTCCTTCCATGTTATTTTAGTGCTCTTGTCTTTACTTTGAGAATTGTGAGGCTCTGAAACTATATCCATACGTGACTGACTGATAATTTGCATCCGTTTCACATCAGCTGTGATGGCTGTCTTCCCTTTTAAAATATTTTCCCATTCCTTATTGTTTTGTGTTTATTATTTCTATCTATATGAAATTTGTTGGACAGTTGTTCTCATTTCAGATCATGCTTCTAGTTGCTGTTGACAGTGTGGAGTTAAGGATGTGCCCTTGTCCCTTACCCTTTATTAAATGTCCTAACATTGGTTAGTACTAGGAGATGCATGTGCATTTCATTAATATCCTCGATAAGGTTCTTTGCTGGGAGCATTTGGGACACTGGTTGTAGAAAGTGTAATTTATAGCTATTTCTAGAATCAAGCACATCAATATTTAAGTAGCCAAAGAAAGAAAGAAAGTAGAATGAAGGAAAAAGTGATGATGTGTAACTAAGGAGGGAACTTCATGGTTGGGAAGCATGAAAAATAGTGAACTATGGTAGGTATATTTTGTTATTTACAATTAATTTTTGCAGGTGTAGGCAGCCATCAACATCTTTTCCAGTAACATGGAAGTTGTAACATAATAGTTTAATAATAAAAAAGAAAAACAGAAGAACATAAAAAAGAAGAATACAGACAGAATAGATAAGAGCCCTACCAGTCCTCAAAACCTCCCACTATTGATTTGAAGGCTAAAGACTCTAGGCACTGACACCTCTCAATTCCTGCCCACCATTCCTCCTGCCTTGCTCTTGCCATTATAGGGGGGGAAACCTGCTGCTAAGGTGCAGGACATTCCAGTCAGAACAGGTAAGAGCCCTGTCTACACACAGTTATTTCACATACCCATGGTTCAAATCCCAAAGATCCACCCTGCAGACATCCTCTCCCCTGCACTCAGGTCTGTGCCTATCCACTGGATATGGTCTCTACAGGTTCTCCCTCCCCCTGAGGTCATGCCTTCTTCCCAACCCTGGGCAAATATCCACTGATCACATGCAGGCTACACAAACAAGTAAGAGCCCTACCTGCCTTTTGAACCCTTCTATTCATTGGGTTCAGAGTCTAAAGCCCCAAGCAACTGTCACTACCACCACCACCACCACCACCATCTTCCACCCAATGCTGTGTCCCCACCACTTCACAAGCACATATCCACTTCTGAAGTTCAGGCCACTACAGTCAGTAAAATAGAAATCAATTGCTGAACAAAAAACCAGGGTAGGTATAAGAGTTCAGGCCCTTACTTTGAGGGAGGTTTCCTGTTGAATCAGAAGCCACATCAGCTGCAGACCACAGAGAACAGAAAACCAAAGAGGAAACAGAAACCAAGGGATAAAACACACATCTAACAGAAACAAACTGAGAACTCTGATCCTATACCTTACTCATCCCAAATCCATATTCCAAGATGCCAGGGTAATATGAAATCACCAGAGTCCAGTTGTCCTACTACAACACCATCAGAATATTCCAACATCATCAAAGAACAAGAAAACCAACTTAAAATGAACATAATGCATATAATAGTGGTCCTTAAAGAGAATATGAATCAATCCCTTAAAGCAATCCAAGAAGCAATTTTCCTACCACGTTTCCACCTACCTTCATCAGACCTGCAAATCCTGCCTACAGGTTAGTTTCCTTTCCCCCAGCCATTTTCTATGCTTGCTGAGTCCTCTCGGGCACCATGGCTGCCCTGGGCTGTTTGCTATTCCTGGCAGACCTCCTCATTGGTCAAAGAAAATGTTAGATCTAAAAAGTTCCTGCCACAAACTGCCAAGGGGTGGGAGATGGGGTTGAGGGGGCAGGATCAATTGTGGGAGGAGACAGGAGAAGTACCGAGGGGGGTCAGGAAATTAAACAGAGGTGTGTAGCAATGGAGGATATGGTACTCTGGGTAGTCACTAGAAAGCCAAAGATGCCAGGGAAACAAACGTTTTCGACCTTAGACAAAATAGCAATAGAACCTTATAGAGACAATATCTAGTAGACAGGCACAGACCCAAGTTGTGGGATGAGGCCACCTACTCATCTCAAAAATTTTAACCCAGAATTTTTCCTGTCTAAAGAAAATGCAGGGACAAAGAGTGGAGCAGAGACTGAAGGAAAGCCCATCCAGAGACTGCCCCACCTATGGATCCATCCCATCTGTAGATACAAAATCCAGACATTATTGCTGATGCCAAGAAGCCCTTACTGACAGGAGACTGGTATAGCTGCCTCCTGGGAGGCTCTGCCAGAACCTGACCAACACAGAAGTCGATCCTCACAGCCAACCATTGGACTGAGCGTGAGGACCCCAAAAGAAGAGTTAGTGGAAAGACTGAAGGAGATGAAAGGGATTGCGACTTCATAAGAAGAGCAATGACATCAACTGCTGACCAAGAAAAGGAATAATATTTGAAATGTAAATAAATAAAATAACTAATAAATTTGTTTTTTTAAAGTAGACCCAAGATAAATGTCCAAAAGTGACTCATGTCTTTCAAGCTGATCATCAGACTATCTGGAAAAGATTTAAAAAAAAAAAACTAGGAATAATATTCTAGGTCAAAGATCTGGAGAACATTTTTAACAAAATCATACAGGAATTTTCCTAACCTAGAGAATGAGGTTTCTCATTCAAGCTAAACAACACCAAATAGATTGAACAACAGAAAGAAAGACCCCCGACTACATAATAATCCAAATATTAAACATACAGAACAAAGAATATTAAAAGCTGCAAGGAAAAAAGGCCAAGTAATATATAAAGGCAGAACTATTAGAATTGTACCTGAATTCTCAACAGAGACTTGAAAAGCCAGAATAGCATTGAAAGATGCCTTGCATACATTAGTAGACCACAGATGCTAGCCCAGAATACTATACTCAGGAAAACTTTCAATCACCATAGATGGAAAAAAACAAGATATTGCATGACAATGTCAAGCTTAAACAATATCTATCTACAAATCCAGCCTTACAGAGGATACTAGAAAGAAAATTGCAACACAAATAAGTTAATTGCATGCATAAAAACACTAGAAATAATCTCACACCAGCAAAACCTAAAGAAGGGATACACACACACACACACACACACACACACACACACACACACACACTCCAAAGGATCTTTCAAAAACCAGTCATACTTCAAAAACCAGTTGAACAAGACATTTACAGTCTTGTAGTTCAAAGGGTCTTGGAGAGATCAGGGATAACAGAGACATACCTAAACATAATAAAGGCATTTTACAGAAAGATGATACCAAACATTAAATTAAATGGGGGGGGGAGGTGATGCTATGTAGGTCTGCTAAAATTAGAAACAAGAAAAGGTTGTCATCTCTCCATATCTACTCAATGTGGTACTTGAAGTTCTACCTAGAGCAATAAGACAACTAAAGTAGATCAAGGGGATACAAACTGGAAACAAAAACGTCAAAGTATAATTATTTGCATGTATATCTGACCCCAAAAATCTACCAGGGAGATCTTACCGCTGATAAGGATCTTCAGAAAAGCAACCAGATGCAAGATTAATTAAAAAAAATCAGTATCCCTCCTACATACAAAAAACAAATGAGCTAAAAATGAAATCAGGCAAAGAACACCCTTTAAAATATCCACAAATAATATAACATAACTTGGGTTAACTTGAACCAAGCAAATTACAGATCTGTATGACAAGAACTTCAAGTATTTTTTAAAGGAAATTGAAGAAAATATCAGACAATAAAAAAGATCTCTCATGCTCATGGATGATAGGATTAACATAATAAATGGTCATCTCACTAAAAGCAATCCAATACAATTATTTACAGACTTTGAAAGGTCAATTATCAATTTTATATGGAAAAATAAAACACCAAGTAGAGTTGAAACAATCCTGTATAATAAAGAAACTTCTGAAAGTATCACCATGTCTGATTTCAGGTGCTATTTGAGTGTTGTATTAATTAAAGCCACATGATATTGGCATGAAAATATACAGTTTGATCAATGGAATTGAATCAAAGACCCAGACATAAATTCATACATGTATGAACATCTGAGTTTTGTTAAAGAAGTCAAAATGTGCAATGGAAACAAGGAAGCATCATCAACAAATTGTGCTAATATAACTGGATGTTGGTATGTGGAAGAATGCAAATAGAAACACAACTATTACCCTGCACAAACTTAAGTACAAATGGATCAAGGACCTCAAAATAAAACCAGATATGCTGAGCATGAAAAAATGGAAATTGCAGAATATCATCAAATGACATAGGAGACAACTTCCTGAACAGAACACCAACAGAACAGACACTAAAATCCAAAATTACACCTGTCAGCATGGCTAAAATCTAAAACACAAAGTGACAGCTCATGGTGGTGAGGATGTGGAGCAAGAGGAACATTCCACCATTGCTTGTGCAAGTACAAACTTGTACAGCCACTATGAAAATCAATATGACAGTTTCTCAGAAAAATGGGAATCAATCTATCTGAAGACCAAGATATACCCCTCCTCCATCCCTGAGCATATACACAAAGGATGCTCAATCCTAGCATAGGACACGTGCTCAATTATATTCATAGTAGCTTTATTCGTATTAGCTATAAACTGGAGACAAACTAGATGTCCCTCAGTTAAAGAATGGATAAAGAAAATGTGGTACACTTATGCAATGGGATATTACTCAGTTGATAAAAATAATAGGATCGTTCTCCTTCCCCATGTCCCTTGACAGGTATGGCAGGCAGAAGATCTAGCCCTAAGGTCATCAGAGTGCAAGATCTGTCTCTGCCCCTCATCTGCTGCAGCACTAGGCAGAGTAGGCACTGTACTTCTCCTGGGCAGCACAGTAGAGTTGACTGTATCCAAGGGTGAGGTTGAGCAGGTCCAGAAGGTGTGAGCATGGGAAAGCTGGTTCAACAAATTGTTTAACATGCATAGTGGACTAGTGAGAGATGCCCAACACTATGCTCACCCCTTGGCACCTACAAGAGGCAGGAAAGCTGGCTATGTTAACACTTAGAAGAATGGGTCATGCACCTCACCTGGGTGGCACAGTTGATCTGGCCCTTGATGTGGGTTGTTGCAAGTGAACTGCCCCAAGGGTGTGAGCACTGTATAGCAGGTCCTGACTCTTGTTTGTTGGCAGTTGTGTGGAAAAGGAGAGTTGTTTCTTCCCTTCTCTCATTCTTTACCTTCTATGTCAGGTAGGAGAGCTGGCCTCTGTGTTATGAGACTGGGAGAATTGGCCATGACTCCCAAAAATTAGGAGAGTGGGTTCTACAATTTGCCTGGGAAGCAAGATAGAGCTGGCCCTGGTTGTAGGAGTTGCTTGTGAGCTAGTCCCAAGGGTGTCAGAGCAGGAGAGCTGATGAGCTGACCAGCTCAGATTCCTCTCAGGCACAGATCCAGAACTTAGAATTGGCCCACCTCAACATCTACCCAATGAATGAACTGCTTAAGTGCAAGAAGGGGTTAGTTCTAGAGATCCAAAACTACAGCATCTCCAGAACACAAAGAAACAATATAATATCCAAGGGGAGTCCCAGTGAAGTTCCAATGTTGATAGGTCAGTAGAAGCCAGAGGTCTCATACAAGACCAAGTAGTCATTGTATGAATATTTTCAAGCAAGAAAATGCGGAACAAATTATTTACTGTGGAACACATTGGGACATACTACATTTTCCACAATATTTTTCTTTCTTTGTTGTGGAGGAGATTGAAAGGGTGGAGATTGTGGTGGTTGGGAAGATGTATGGAATGGAATGCATGACATGAAATTCCCAAAGAGGCAATAGAAATAATACAATAATAATAATAACATCATGATATATACAGGCAAATGGATAGAACAAAAAAAAATCATCCCAAGTAAAACAAACCAGGCACAGAAAGTCAAACATTTTATGTTCTCACTTATGAGTGGATATTTTCTATGAAGGCGATGATAATTATGCTATAATCCCAGACTCAGAGAGGTTAAGAAAGAAGGAGGGATCAAGTGGGGAGACATGAATCTCACTGGAAAGGGGAAATAGAATGAATATCGTTGGGGGATAAGGGACAGGAACAGGAGGTATCAGGTGGTAGGAGACTGGAGGGAAAGAATACTGCAAGAGACAATTGACATGCAGAGGAGGGGAGCTTTTTGTGGGTGCATTCCTAATGCAATGGAAATTCCCAGCAATCTACTAGGGTGACCCTTGCTAAGTTTCTTAGTAATGGGGGATATGGAACCTGAATAGGCCATCTCTCCTGTAACCAGCCAAAACTCTAGTGTAGGGATTAGAACACCAACTCAGCCACAAACCTTTCAAACCATTTTGTCCTGCTTGCAAAGATGGGCTGTGATAAAGTAGCACAGAAATAATGGGATTGGCCAATCAATAACGTCCATGAGACCCATATCATGAGAAGGAGCCCACCGCTGACACTGCCTGGAGGGCTAGAAAACAGAGACAGGATAACCCAGTGACCTATATTAGAAGCAAACAAAACCAGAAAAAAAGAGTAGATGAGATAATTCCTATGGATCCTCTGCTATTCTCAGATCCGAGACTAGCATAATTGTCATCAGAAAGTTTTTATCCAGCAGCTTATAGAAACAGATGCAGAGACCCATAGCCAAACATCATGGAGAGCTCTGGGAAACTTTTAGCAGATTGGGAGGAAGGATTGTAGGAGCCAGATGGGTCAAAGTTGCCACAAGAAAAACCACAGAATCAACTATGCAGGGCTCATAGAGGCTCATAGAGAGGCATCATCAGGGAGTGAGCGTGGGTTTGACCTAGAACTAGAATACATTACACTGAAGGTTGCTGTTCTTGTGGGACTCCAAACAATGGGAGCAGGAGCTGTCTAACTTTTTTGCCTGCTTTTGGGGTCCTTTTGCAGTCACTGGGTTGCTGTGTCCAGCCTTAACATGAGGAATGTGGCCTAATCTTACTGTAACTTGAAATTATTATCGTCATGTCTGTTTGATGTCTCTGGGAGGCCTGCCTTTTTCTGAAGTGAAATGGAGAAGGAGTGGTTAGAAGAGAAGAAAGGGGAGAGACTGGGAGAAAAGGAGGGAGGGGAAACTGTGGTTAGGATGTAAATTTGAAAAAAAAAATAAAAACAAAGGAAAAGAAAGAAACAAGAAAAAAATCAAGAAAAATCCTAATCACTAAAATGTTTAATAAAATAAAACAAGTAACTTCTGGTTGATTTCTTCTCTATGTTGCACCTATTAATAAGTGCTCTTTCAAGGAAATTATATTATTTAATTACAAATAATGCTTTAGGAAAAAATTCAGGTCTATTCAGTAGTAGATATTAAGCAATAAAGCTTAAATAATTTTTAAATAAAAATTATATTATCATGCAAATTTAGTATGCAATAATATATGTTGAGATTAAATATATATGTAGACTTAAATAATGTATCAATGGATGAAAATACAAAAATACATATATGTCTAAGTATATGGTTTTTTCTAAGTTTGAGACATTTAAAAATTTATATGAATATGTAGGTATCTGTTAATAGGTTTGTACGCATGAGAAAAGTACCTACAGAGGCCAGAAGAATACATTACCCTGAGGGTAGACATATCTTCACACCTTGGGTGTGAGTTGATATATTGGGAATTATATTTGGGTTCTTCATAAGAATAGTATGCATTCTTAATCACTTACTGATCTCTCCTCCCTGGGACACAAATTTTACATGAAATTAATTACAATGTGGTAAATTATAAAAATTAGTTTTACATTCCTATATACCTAATAATTTTACTGTAAGTATCCCAAGAAAGCAGTAGATTAATTTCGAAGTCTTATACTTGACAGTGTTGAAACTTTAAGTCCACATTAAAAAGCTATTTGTTGTGAGGCCATTTAATGAGTAAATATAGTAGGCCACTTACATAAATTTATATTTATTAATGAAATCATTAAATTAAAACTCTATTAATATGCATAACATTATATTTTATTCTTATCTCATAGATTACATCCTGATCACCATTTCTTCTACTTCCAACCCCACCCATCACACCCCCCCAATCTTCCCACTTCTCATTATCTACTTCTCCTCCATTTCCTTCAGAAAAGAACAGGGTTCCAGATATCTAAACTGAAGACAGTGTAACAAGTCATAAAACTAGACATAAACAATCATACCAAGGCTGGCTGATGAAATCCAGTAGGAGGAATAGGATTCCAAGAACAGGTAAGACAGAGACACCACTCTCAATCCCACTCTTAGAGAGGAGAGGGCCTTGGACCTGTGAAGGCTCATTGCCCTAGTGTAGGGGAATGCCAGGACAGGGAAGCAGGAGTGGGTGGGTTAGTGAGCAAGCGGAGAGGGGATGGGATAGGGGTGTTTCAGAGGGGAATGAGAAAAGGGGATAACATTTGAAATGTAAATAAAGAAAATATCTAATAAAAAAGAGTGGAAAAATAAAAATAAAGTATTTTACAAAAGAAAGAAGAAGAAGAAGAAGAAGAAGAAGAAGAAGAAGAAGAAGGAGAAGGAGAAGGAGAAGGAGAAGGAGAAGGAGAAGAAGAAGAAGAAGAAGAAGAAGAAGAAGAAGAAGAAGAAGAAGAAGAAGAAGAAGAAGAAGAAGAAGAAGAAGAAGAAGAAGAAGGTCCCACAAGAATGTCAAGTTACACAGTCACAGGGGCTGGAGAGATGGCTCAGCGGGTAAGAGCACTGACTGCTCTCCCAAAGGTCAGGAGTTCAAATCCCAGCACTCACATGGTGGCTCACAACCATCCGTAAGGAGATCTGACGCCCTCTTCTGGTGTCTGAAGACAGCTACAGTGTACTTACATATAATAAATAAATAAATCTTTAAAAAAAAAGTTACACAGTCACAACATATATGCATAGGACCTAGCTGAGATCCTTACAGACTCTCTGATTGTCACTTCTGTTAAAACTGCTTAGTTGATTCTGTGGTCTGTGTACTCCTGGGATCCTTGATTCTGCTGGCTCCTATACATCTTCTCCTTTGTGGGGTTCACTGAGTTCAACCTAATGTTTGGCTGTGGGTCTATCTGCCCTAATTAGTTGCAAGATTAAGTATCTCTGATAACAATTGGGCTAGGCACAGATCTACAAATCTAGCAAAATAACATTAAGAATAGTTTCATTGACCTTTTTTTCTTTGCCAGTCTTTTTGGTTCTATCCTAGGTCTCTGGGCTAACCAGACTCTGCTTTCTTACCATCCTGGCACTGTTAGGCATGTCTCCTTCTCATAACAACTCAAGTTGGATCAATCATTGGTTGGCTATGCCCCAAAATTCTGTGTCAACATTACCCCAGCACAACTTTCAGACAGGACAAATAATAGGTTGCAGGTTTTGTGGCTTTGTTGGTGTCTGAGTCATATCACGGAAAGACTTGCCCAGTTACAGAATATGTTTGGTTCAGGCTCTGTATCCCCCTTTACTAGGAGTCTTTGCTAGGAACATCCTTGTAGATTCTAGGGAGCATCCCTTGAACTGTTTCCACATCTCCCTAAAATGTCCCCAACTCCTGTAGTCTCTTTCAGTATTCTCTCCTTCCATCCCCACACCTGATACTTTAATATATAACTTATTAACATTTTCCTAGAATATTTTATGATGTAGCTAAATCAATGTGAAATTCATTGTCCATATTTTTCTCTCTCCATTGGATTAAAATAAAACTGATAGGCAAAAATATTTAGAGACTAAGAGCAAGCATTGGATGGAAACATTTACCAAAGTAAATATGAGTATAGAAAGTTTATGAGAATAAATTTAATCATTGAGGACAAAGTTCTTCGGGGCCAGTTCATTACTGTCAAAGCAGAAGATATCACTGTTGACTTCTGCTTTATCATAGTATACTTGGATACCTAATAGCAGTGAATGCATGATTAATAACAATATTAATCATCTGCAAATATTTGGATATATTTTCTCAGGTATAACTGCCTTGTGCATCATCAAGATGATATTTGCTTCGCTGATGTTTTCAATATTTTTTCAATATGATACCCTAGGTTTCTATGTGTTTTTTCCCTACAAATTCTAGTTATTCTCAGGCTTTACATATCTTTTATATTTGTCAATATGGAATCATTTATTAATTCCTCAGGTAAATTATTGCATTGGTTCCTTTTCATCTTTTTATTGCTTCAATATTTTTAATAACATCAACACAATATTTCTGAAATATTTCTGTCAGTTCTGATTACTTCCTTATTATGAAAGAAATACAGAGGAAAACATTTTAACTTTCCATTGAGTCTTGAATAATATATAAATTCCTTAGAAAAGGTTCTTAATATGGTTTTTCTTCTCAGTGATATCTCCATGTGCAAATTAAATTATTCTTGCATTTCAATAACTTACTGCATTATATGCAAAGCATTTTGACTCAATTTGTAATACATTTATCAAATACCATCACACTACTTGTATTTTATCCACTTCACTGAATGGATAATATAGTAATTAACTGTCAATCAAAGACTGATATCACTCAATCTTCCAAATTAGATTCAATAAAAATTAACTTAATGAATTAATTATATGATGGATGTAAAGCATAAAATTGATGAGATGAAAAGTTTACATCTGAAATTTAAATTATCACTGCTTAACATTAGTTTCCAGAATTGGATTTTCTTACTAATTATGCTCATGCTTTGCTTAGGTGCTTTACTTATATATCTGCCTAGAAAATATTTTGGGTAACTTCTTGTGAGATTGACTAAGATTGATATATGATGAATCTATAAAAATTATTTAATAAATTCTAATAATTTAGTTTGTAAATCTAGTTGTGTAAATCTATATGCCATTAATTAACATCTAATAATGTGTTTCAGGTTCTGAGCACAAAGCATGTATCAGACATTGTTTTAGATTACTTTTTACAAAATCATAGTGTATTAACAATAATGTTTTGATTTATATACCTCATATAAATATGAGATATACTTATATTAGTATATATAAATTATATATATATATGTACTATGTTATCTATGTTATATTTAAAATCCCCTAGCATATAGAATTTTGCCATTAAATGGAAACAATTAAGCTGAAATTTAGAAAGGTTAAGTGACTGCTCCAAGTTCACAGAGATAATCTCTGACCTCCACTATTCTGGGTCAAATTTTCTTTTTGTTTCCTTGGAAAGAATACTTTATTCATGTATTAATATGATTTTCTGTTACTCCTTAGATCTCTCCTTATCTTTTTGCTCTATCTAAATAATGATCATGCCCAAGTATGTTTCTTTTCCTCATTTTGTTACTACTATTTTGAATTCCATGACTCTTGACTAAGACTAATTTCCATAATTGTGTTCTTTCTTGTACTGAAACTTTCTCTGGCTGTCATAATATGGCCCATGCTAAAAATTATAGTTATTACAATTTCCCACTGGATGCTTTATAGAATTATTTCTGAAAAATTTCTAATTTGTTTAGAATTACATAGCAATCCAGCTGTAGTGGTTTGAATAAAACTGGCCCACATAGGCCCTTAGGGAGTGGTTTTATTAGGATGTGTGGCCTTGTTGGGGTAGGTGTGGGTTTGATGGGAGAAGCTTATCATTGGGGGTGAGCTTTGAGGTCTCAGATCCTCAAGCCAGGAAAAGTATCTCAGTCTCTTCCAGCTATCTGATAATCCTGATGTAGAACTCTCTGATTCCTCTCCAGCATCATGTCTGCCTGCATACCCTAATGCATTGCCACCAAGACAATAGTGAATTAAACTTCTGAGCCATAAGCCAACATAAATCAGATGTTACCCTTTATAAAATTTGTCATGATCATGGTATCCCTTTGCAGCAATAGAAACCCTAAGACAGAAGTTTGAAATTCCATCATACACATATCAGAATGGCTAAGATCAATAACACAAGTGACAGTTCATGCTAGTTATATATGAAGCAAGGGAAACATTCCTCCATTTGTAGTGGGAGCACAAACTGGTATGCCACTTTAAAAGTCAATATGGCAGTTGCTCAGACAACTGGTGCTCAAACTACCTCAAGACCCATGTGTACCATTCTCAGGCGCCATCCTATCACATGGGCACTTGTTCAACTACCTTCATAGAAGCTTTATTCATAACAGTCAGAAAGTGGAAACAACCTAGACATTCTTCAACCAAAGGACAGAAAGAGAAAATGTAGTACATTAATACAATGAAGTATTACTCAGCTATTAAAAAAATTTATAGAATGGAAATACATAACTTCTGTGGATAGGAGGTGGGGAACACTCTAGAAGGTTCCAGAGATGTGAGAGGCTCCCAGGACTCAATGGGGGTGACGTTAGTCAAAATTTCAAACACTGGGGAGAGGGAAATCAAAGAGCCCACCTCTAACAGATAGAAAGAACATCAAGTGGAGGGATAGGGATAACACTCCATTGCCAAAATTTCTGACCCAGAATTGTTCCTGTCTAAAAGCAATGCAGGGACAGAAACAGAGAAGAGACTGAAGGAAAGGCTGTCCAGTGACAGGCCAAACGTGGGATCCACCTCATGGGGTGGACACCAAGGCATGACGCTATTACTGATGTCATGTTGTACTTATAGACAGGAACCTTGTAAGACTGTCCTCTGAAAGACCCTATCAGCAGCTGACTGAGACAGGTGCAGATACTTACACCAAACCATTGGCCTGAAGTCAGGTACCCCTATGGAAGAATTGGGGGAAAGATTCAAATAGCTGAAGGGGAGGGCGACCACATAGGAAGACCAGAAGTATCAACTAACCTGGCCCCCTGGGACATCTCAGAGACTGAGCCACCAATAGGAACACACACAGACTGGACCTTTTTCCCCCGGCACATATGTAGCAGAGGCCTGGGTGAGGTAAGTCTGACACAGAAAGATAAATATGATATTTATTCACTTTTAAGTTAATATTAGTTGCCAAGTCAATGATAATCATGCCACAATTCCGATCCAGAGTAGCTAAGAAACAAGTAGGAACCTAAGAGAGTCACATGGATCTACCTGTGCATGGGAACCAGAATAGTTTTCTTATGTGAATTGAGGTTGTGTGGGAATGCAAATAACAGAGATAAAGTGGAGAAGAGATAGAAGAAGAAAATATAGGAAAAGGCAACTTCAATTGAGGGCATTTTGAAGGTGATGTGGAAATATAGTGCCGTAGAAAGTCCCTGGAATCATGAGGGTGACCCTAGTAAGGATTCCTATTTATGGAGGGTTCAAAGCCTGAGTAAGCCATCCTGTGTAACTATTCATGGCTTCCTGAGTTGGGCCTGAAACAACAACTCAGCCACAAAACCTTTGACCTATAGTTTATCCTTCCTGCAAAGTTTACTGGGCAGGTAGAGGTACAAAATTTGTGGGAGCTGCCAACCAATGAGAGGTTTAATTTGAAATACAGGCTATGAGAGGGACCCAAATGCATAACATTGCCTGGACAGTACAGAGACATATGATTTAAAAAATATTATTCTTAAAGATATCTGTATATACCCATAGTCCAGTGTTTAGCCCAGTCATCATCGTCAGAGAGGCTTCCTCTGGCAGCTGATGGGAACAGACGCAGAGACCTAAAGTGAAATATTAGGTGTCAAGAAAGCTCAAATTGGAGATCTTCTCTGAGTTCCTCCTTTTATATCCCTGGAAACCCCATGTAGGAGGGAAAAGAAATGTAGGAGAATGGATTCAGAAGATGTGGTATATTTACACAATGGAATACTACTCTGCAATTAAAAACAATGAATTCACGAAATTCCTAGGCAAATGGTCAGAACTTGAAAATATCATCCTTAGTGAGGTAACCCAATCACAAAAGAACACACATGGTGTGCAGTCACTTATAAGGGGATATTAACCCAGAATCTCGGAATACCATAGACACAATTCGCATATCAATAGATTTCCAAGAAGATGGAAGGATAGACCCCTGGTCCTGGAAAGACTGGATGTAGGGGAAGGCCAGGACAGAGAAGCGAGAGGGGGTTGAATGGGGAAAAGAGGTAGGGAAGGGGGCTTATGGGACTTTCAGGAAGGGAGGAAACAGGAAAGGGGAAATGATTTGGAATGTAAATAAAAAATGTTAGAAAATAAAAAAAAGAAATGTAGGAGCCAAAATGGTGGAGAATATTAAAAGAACACAGCTCACAGACATCAACTACGTAGGGCTCATAGAGGCTCACAGAAACTGGAGCAGCAACCATGGAACCTGAATGAATCTGTAGTAAGATCAATGACATTGACAGGGGACAATTCTAAATATTCCAACACTGAATCTGTCATGTGGCTATTAGTGGCCAGTCTTATGCAGTAGTAATCTATATTGAAAAGGAGCAGGCTGAGCAAAGCAAAACACCAAATGTACACTTTGAGGAGAAAGGGGGAACCAGAAGCTAATGGAGCTAAATCCCAAATTCAGTGAGATAAAATAATTAAAGAAGCCTAATGTTAAATGGAATAAAGGGAATGGTGATCTCACAATAAGGCCCCACCCAGCCAAGCTTACAATTTATGAAAAGAAATCAAAGAAAAGCTTATGGTTTGTCCAGGAACACATACCTTTATTCCTATACTGGATTGGCAAAGGCAGATGTCAGTATTCAAGGCAACATGGTCTGAAGAGCAGGTTCCAGGACAGCCAAGCTTAGGTAGTGAAGGAAATCATCAAAAACAAAAACCATCAAAACCAAAATACTAGTAAAAATATATTTGAATAAGGTGGTCATGTTCCAGCCCCAGCAAGCAGAAGAATCTGGCAGCTTTGGCCACATATGTTAAAGGTGTCCCCGAATGGAGGCCTAACTTTCGGAGAGGGAGGAAACGGGAAAGGGGAAATGATTTCGAATGTAAATAAAAAAAAAACTTAGAAAATAAAATTAAAAAAAAAGAGGCTATTGCATGATGCTGTAAAAATAAAGCCTTCATTGTTTTGGAGACTCCAAGAGCTAAAAGATGCCAGAGCCAAGGGATACCTGCTAAGGAAAACTGCTAATAGAGAGTGGAACCAGTCCAAGAGAAAGAAGTACTTTACAGTCAATAAGGCTGAAAAGAGTTAGAGACGTGAAGAGCATTTTGACATCAGCCATAGCGATGTAGTTTAGAGTTTGCCCAGCTGGTTTTCAGTCTAGTTTTGGTGTAGTACTTCATCACTGTGCTCCCTTTCCACAATTTTGGAATGGTAATGTATATCCTGTTCCATTGTTTGTTGGAAGTATATGATCTGTTTTTTGATTTTATAGCATATTACGGTTGAGATTTTGCCATGAGTCTCAGAACAGACTTTGAACTTTGGACTTAAGAGTGCTGATACTGTGAAAGGCTATGGGAACTTTGCAGTTAGATTAAATGCACTATTCACTATGATATGGCTATCTATGGGGAGCAGGGAGTGGTAGTGGTGGTTTGGATGAAAATGTCCTCTACTGGTCCATGGGAATTGGCAGTATTAGAAGGTGTGGCCATGATGGGATATGTTTTTGAGGAAGTGTGTCACTAGGGGTGGGTTTTGAGGTCTAAGTTACTGAAGCTAGGCCAAGTGTCTTATTCTCTTCCTACTGTCTGCTGATTCAGATGTAGAACTAACAGGTACCTCTCCAGTATATATCTGTCTCCATGGTATCAGGCTTCCTACTATGACAGTAATGGACTAAACCTTTCAACTGTAACCCTGCCCCCAATTAAATGTTTCCTTTATAAGAAATACTGTGGTCATGATATCTCTTCCCAGCAATAGAAACCCTAGCTAAGATACCAGTGTACAGTCCAGTAAACTGAAGCTAAGAAACATTTTTGCTGTTGAAGATCATTAACAAGCATAATTTCTTGTTTTATTATAAAGTATTAATGCTAACTAAGATTCATTTGTATCTCTCCTTACCCTTTGGCTGTTGCTTAACTTTATCTTTGTTTTTTTGGAAACCTGCTGTCCTAAGTAAGAAAGTATCCTTACACTTGACCATACACAAAAATGTCCAAATGTAAATAATCAAGAGTTGTAGTTATTTTAAAAATAAGAATGGTATAACATTTAATGGATTCTTGCTGGTTTTGATTAACTATAGAATAGGAAACAAAAGACAATGAATGTGTGCATATGTATATTTCCTTTTAGGTTTTAACATTGTTCTGTTTCTACCCACTAATGAAGGTCATTCTTACAAAAGTGACACTCTGTCTATATTCCCTCAAGTTAAACATCATTATTTTTTGACTTAGGTCTTCACTGGAAGAAGTAGAAGTGTATTTGTCAGAGGTCACAATGGAGCAGCAATGAAGAACCTGGTTTCTCTGGTTGTCAGACTTATGGTGGTTTATTAATACAAAACACACTAGCACACTATTTGAGTATCAACTTTATTTTCTAGAATGGGTTGTATTCAATTTATTTTTTAATTTATATTGGAAAGTAGGCTAAAATTAAAGGCAACAATTAGTTAACCCTGTTTAAAGTGTCATTAGAAACCAATTTTAGCAGTTACATACAGAGTAGGTCAACCCAGTCTCAATGAGGCCTTGAAAGGTTAGCAAATTCACACATATCTCCTTTTGTTCATGTTGATATCCAGAAAAGTTTGTTTGGATCTCTTAGATGTTTTGCTTACCACATTACACAAAATGTATTCAGAAGGGGTTCCACTTTCTATTCCCCCTCCTTCCCCTCATATATTTGTCTCAAGGGTACATGATATGTTCTGTTCTTTAGAGATATAAAGACAAAAAGAGACTGCATGCTTTTGTTTCAGTTGAAATTATGAATAGTATTTAAAAATACAATGTGACATTTTAAAAAAATTAATAACTATAGATACTGCTTATTCAGAAACCACCATTCATCATTACTTGTGTTGATAAGAAAAAACTGGATATCTCCATAAATCAAGGAAAGTCAGACTATACATTTTAAGTTTAAGTGAAATGAAACTTAAGAAATTGCATAACACATGAAAACTACACAAGAATGATGTCAATTCAAGCTAATTTTTCTAAAGCAACTCTTTTACCATTGCAGTACTTTATTACTAATATTAATATACAGGAGAAAATGTTATTTTTTTCTGAATAGGAGTACATTATTACTCCATCATCCATGGAGAATATATTTGAAGACCTCCATTACATATTAAAATCCACACATGGCATTAAACCCTATATAACCATAATTTTCCTTTCGATATTTAGCCATGATAAAATTTCATTTATAATTTAGGTGCAGTAAGAGACTAATAATAATAACATAGTAAAGTGCAATGATTTCAGTAATATAATAAAATTATCTAAATGTGGTCTTCCTCTTGAAAGTCAGGAAAAGCATTAACATTTGACCCCAGTGCACTGCAGGCTACTAAAACATCAGAAATTGGAGCTATACATAGTGGTAACTACCATACCTATATACTATGGAGTTAGGTGCTGGTATTTTCATTCTCCTTATATATTGACATTAGTGTCAGTGAGTAGCAGTGTGGGAAATCTCTCTCTAGTCACAGGCATCTTTACACTTTAATATTCAACATCAAATTTTAGCATTTCTTTATTACACTTGAATGTCAATGAGCTGTAAAATCCAGATGGAGAGAAATGAGGATACTGAAGCCTGATAGAAAATGAGCTCTATATTTTTGAAGGACCGAGAAAATGTTTTACTTGCGAGGCTCCTCTTATACGGTTAAAGCAGGTGGTGTGTGAAACTTACTAAGGTGATGAATGATGGGTCCATTTCTCATCTGTCTGTATTAAAATAACTAACTTAAGCAAGATTAGTATTGCCAATTTTGTTTGACTGACTCTATAATTTAAAATAGAAATAATTTTACTCTTGATAACATTTATTACTCTTATTTTTCTCTCCAGTCATCGTGGGTTATACATAAAGTCTTAGATTAAAAAAATAATATAGGATGGGAAGAGGAATGGAAAGAAAAAAATGGCTCAAAACACAGTGTTTTAATTCTACATACATAGTTCAGTAAAAAAATACCACTCCTGGGAATACACCCAAAAGATGCTCCAACATATAACAAGGACACATGTTCCACTATGTTTACAGCAGCCTTATTTATAATAGCCAGAAGCTGGAAACAATCTAGATATCCCTCAACAGAGGAATGAATACAGAAATGTGGTAAGTTTATACAAGAGTACTACTCAGCTACTAAACAAAATGACTTCATGGAATTTGTAGGCAAATGGATGGAACTAGAAAATAACATCCTGAGTGAGGTAACTCAGACCCAAAAGGACATACATGGTATGAACTCACTGATAAGTAGATATTAAAAACAAAGCTCGAAATACCCGTGATACGACTCACAAACCATATGAAGCTCAAGAAGGAAGAACAAAGTGTGGATGCTTCAATCTTTCTTAGAATGCCCTGCGAGAAACTTACAAATACAGAGGCAGATGCTAGCAGCCAACTATTGGACTGAGTGTGGGGTCACCAATAGAGGAATTAGAGAAAGGACTAAAGGAGCTGAAGGGGTTTGCAACCTCATAGGAAGAACAATATCTACCAACGAGAACCTCCAGAGCTCCCAGGGACTAAACCATCAACTAAGGGGTACACATGGCTCCAGCTCACTTGTAGCAGAGGAATACCTTGTCAGGCATTAACAGGAGGAGAGGTCCTTGGTCTTATGAAGGCTTGATAGATGCCCCATTGTAGGGAAATCATGGGAGGGTAGGTGGGAGTGGGTTAGGTGGAGGAACATCCTCATAGAAGCGGGGCGGGGGGAAGAGATGGGGTTTTCTGGGAGGGGGGAAAACAGGAAAGGGAATAATATTTAAAATGTAAATAAAGAATGTATTCAATTAAAAAAAGAATGGGAGGAAAAACAATCACAGGAGGTAGATGGAAGGAGAAAGGAAGAGAAGGGAAAAAGAGGGGGTCAGAATCAGGTATGGGAAGGGACATTAGAAAATGACATACAGCCAGGAAATTGAATAGAAATATGTAGCAGTTGTGAATGGGGTACCAGGGGTAGCCACTAGAAAGTCCCAGACTACCAAGGAAGCAAGAGGTTACCATGGCCCAACAGTGACTTTAGCCAAAATACCCAACAAAGGGGAGATACTATCTGTAGAGATCATTTCCAGTAGATAGGCACGCCCCCCCAGTTAAGGGATAGGTCCAGCCACAAATCTCAAAATTTTTAACCCAGAAATGTTCTTGTTCAAAGAAAAGACAGGGACAAAAAATGGAACAGAGACTGAAGGAAAGGCTGACCAAAGACTGTCTCCACCTAGGAATCCATCCCATCTGCAGACACCAAACCCCTACACTGTTACTGCTGCCAGAAGCACTTGCTGATAGGAGCCTGGTATGGCTGTTTCATGAGAGGTTCTACAAGCACTTGACCAATACAGATGCATATATTCACATCCAACCATTAAACTGAGCCTGGGAACCCAAGTTAAAGAGTTAGGGGAAAGCCTGGGGAGCTGAAGGGGGTTGCAACTCCGTAGGAAGAACAATATCTGCTAACTGGTCCACCCATAGCTCCCAAGTACTAAACCACCATCCGAAGAGTATACATAGAGGGATCCATGACTCCAGCTACATATGTAGTAGAGGATGGCCTTTCCTGACATCTATAGGATGAGAGGTCCTTGGTCCTGTGGAGGCATGATGCCTCAGCATAAAGGGATGCTAGAGCAGTGAGGTGGAAGTAGGTGAGTGGGTGGAGGAACACTATCATAGAGGCAAAGGGGAAGGGGGAGATGGAGGATGGGATGGGAGAGATGTGGAGGGGTAACTGAGAAGGGGGATATCATTTGAAATGTAAGTGAATGAAATGATTTAAAAACTTAATACTGTGAGGAAAATAAAAAGAATACAGAATGAAAAAAACGCTGACTTCTACCTCACATTTGAGCTTACTTATTTGTAAACATTGATACTGTGTCTTAAAAAAAGAACTCTGTCCGGATGTAAGGTTGGTAAAGATCATTTCCCAGTTAGTTGGTTGCCGCTTTGTCTTTTTGACGGTGTCTTTTGCCTTGCAAAAACTTTGTAATTTAATGAGGTCCCATTTGTCTATTCTTGATCTTAGAGCATAAGCTATTGGAGTTCTGTTCAGGAAATTCTCCCCTGTGCCCATATGTTCAAGGTTCTTCCCTAGTTTCCCTTCTATTAGTTTCAGTGTGTCTGGTTTTATGTGGAGATCTTTGATCCACTTAGAATTGAGCTTAGTGCAAGGAGATAAGGATGGGTCAATTTGCATTCTTCTGCATGTTGACCTCCAGCTGAGCCAGCACCATTTGTTGAAAAGGCTATCTTTTTTCCACTGGATGGTTTTAGCTCCTTTGTCAAAGATCAAGTGACCATAGGAGTGTGGATTCATTTCTGGGTCTTCAATTCTGTTCTATTGATCTACATGTCTGTTACTGTACCAATACCATGCAGTTTTTAACACTATTGCTCTGTAGTACAGCTTGAGGTCCGGGATACTGATTCCCCCAGAGGTTCTTTTACTCTTGAGAATAGTTTTAGCTATTCTGGGTTTTCTGTTATTCCAGATGAATTTTTGAATTGCTCTTTCTAACTCTATGAAGAATTGAGTTGGGATTTTGATGGGGATTGCATTGAATCTGTGTATTACTTTTGGTAAGATGCTCATTTTTACTATATTAATCCTGCCAATCCATGAGCATGGCAGATTTTTCCATCTTCTCTTTGCCAACCTTACATCCGACAGAGGGCTAATATCCAAGATATACAAAGAACTCAAGAAGTTAAACTCCAGAGAGGCAAGTAACCCTATTAAAAAATGGGGTACAGAGCTACACAAAGAGTTCTCACCTGAAGAATATCTAATGGCTAAGAAGCACCTAAAGAGATGTTCATCATCCTTAGTCATTAGGGAAATGCAAATCAAAACAACCCTGAGATTCCATCTCACACCAGTCAGGATGGCTAAGATCAAAAACACAGGAGACAGCAGTTGTTGGCGAGGATGTGGAGAAAGAGGAACACTCCTCCACTGCTGGTGGAATTGCAGGCTGGTACAACCACTCTGGAAAGCAGTCTGGCGGTTCCTCAGAAAACTGGGCATGACACTCCCGGAGGATCCGGCTATACCACTCCTGGGCATATACCCAGAGACTTTACCTGCATGCAATAAGGACACATGCTCCACTATATTCATAGCAGCCTTATTTATAATAGCCAGAAGCTGGAAAGAACCCAGATGTCCCTCAACGGAGGAATGGATTCAGAAGATGTGGTATATTTACACAATGGAATACTACTCTGCAATTAAAAACAATGAATTCACGAAATTCCTAGGCAAATGGTCAGAACTTGAAAATATCATCCTTAGTGAGGTAACCCAATCACAAACGAACACACATGGTATGCAGTCACTGATAAGGGGATATTGACCCAGAATCTCGGAATACCCTAGACACAATCAGCATATCATTAGATTTCTAAAAAGATGGAAGGAGAGAACCCTGGTCCTGGAAAGACTGGATGTAGGGGAATGCCAGGACAGAGTAACGAGAGGGGGTTGAATGGAGAAAAGAGGGAGGGAAGGGGGTTTATGGGACTTTCGGGGAGGGAGGAAACGGGAAAGGGGAAGTGATTTGGAATGTAAATTAATAAAAAAAAAAAAAGAACTCTGTGCTATACAACCTGGGGAAGAGTGACAAGCAACTTCTAAGTCCTGTGACATCCTAATCTGTGATGCCCCCTTGGCCTGGTGCTTATCTTGCTCCATGGTACCAAGAGAAAACAGGAAAAGGAAAATAAATGTATGAAAAAAAAAAGATGATCAAGGAAAACCCTATAGTCTCACATAATCATGTGTCTATTAAAATTGTACCAGGAATGATAATAGACATACATATCCTTTTCTGAAAGTGGAAATTTTGACCTTTCTTTCAGTTATTAATAGATGCAGCATACAGAATATTGTTACCAGTATAGAAAAACTGAAGAGAGCTGGGCAGTGGTGGCGCATGCCTGTAATCCCAGCACTTGGGAGGCAAAGGCAGGTGGATTTCTGAGTTCGAGGCCAGCCAGAGCTACACAGAGAAACCCTGTCTTGGAAAAAAAAAGAAAGAAAGAAAAACTGAAGAATATTATCAGTTAATTTGATCTCATTAATATTTTTAACAACAGCAAAAATTAACACCTTTGGGACTTTTAAAGCACATTTATAGACTGCCATTCATATCTCTTTTGTATATAGCTAGGAATAGAATTGCTGGATCATATGATAAACATACATTGAACCACTTGACAAACTTCAGGGTTGTTTTCCAAAATTACCTATGTGACTTTATATCCTCTACCAACTATAAGCATCAACACGTCTTCTCTATTTTTTAATCATTGTTTGACATACTTTATATAAAGAGATTTTTAAGCATTTCACAAAGGTATACTTTTTCAATATTTTATTGTTAGTAGGTTTGGGAGGCCATTATTTTACAGATGGTCACACACAACATACTAGGTAAGGTTTTGCAAATAAGATGTTTAGAACTTTAAGTGCTGAGTAAGTTCACTTCCTTACTGTATTTACTGTCTTGTTCTATCTTCTGTACATGGATTTCCACTGACAAAAATTAGAAACAAAATGGACCAAGAACAGGAGATTTTTGTATCTGAAATCTGAGAATGAGCTCTTTCTTGAGTTGATCTGTTTTTGATTAACTAGAGAGATGCTTTAATAAACACCTTTCCTTTAGGGAAAGCATTTATAGCTAGATTTGGAGATGTATTGTAAGAATACATTGAAAAAAAAGCTTTCCTTTATGACAAGATGTAAATTAAAAATGCAAAATGTCCTGTGAAATAACAGTTTTTGAACATGAATAGTGTTTTGGTTAATATTCAAATTATCTTCACATTTACTATAAGTTCATACAGAGTTACATAAATTTACTGGACATTAGGTCTTAACAGTATGTATCTGTTTATCAAATAAAATTGTTTAACATGCTAACACCAAAGTCCTCCAGATTTTCAAGATTTGTAGAATATGTATGTTTGAGACAATATACAGTAGGCTATTTTTTTCTAATGCCATTCCATACAGTCTTTTCTTGTCTTTGTTTCTACAAGGATGTTATAAATTATGATAATGTGAAAGTAACCACATGCTCCTTTCACACAGGAGCAAGTCCTCAGCATAACTCCCTTGAATTGGGTAATTTGTAAAATGTAGGTAATTCTTCCAAAATTTAGAAGTTGCTTGTTAAAAAAATACAGTTATCACTATCCGGAGTGGACAAATTAGTTTTCCCTTGTCTGAGGAGCAGATGGAGTTCTTAACACTTTATCTTGATTTAAAATCCATTCAGTATACCCTGAGACCATTGGCAAACCTGACAGCTTTCAAAATGCAGAGGGATGTGACACACATTCTGTACTGTAGGCAGAATAGTAATTGTAACAATTGTTTTATCACCCATTGTCCGTTATGATCACACTTATGCTCTTCCTGTGAGCCCTGCCATCCAAACAGCAATTTGGTAAATGTGCCCATTCTGATAAATGTGTGAATTGAGATAATTACCTGAATATTGTGAAAACATATTTAAAACAATTTCTTTGTGTTAACTGAGAAAAAAAATCAACCAATGCATCAGTGGCTTCTCTTCTTTTCACAGTGGCTATTCTCAGGTTTGGGGAGATTTTACTTTGATACCAATCCTGTAAATGACAGTTATTCATCCACTTTTGTCCAATAACCCTTTACCACATAAGACTTTGTCTTATCTTAGGCCATTTATACCTTCATGAAGAACTTTCTGTTGATTATATAGTGAAATTGCTCTCAAAAAATGATTTGATGCTGTAGGTTTTCAATAGCAGAATTCTGATTACACTTTCCCAAGAACTGCTACACTCATCATTGCACTGTTGGTTAAATCATGTCACATCAATTTTTTTCTGTCCTTCTTTATTTGAATGGACCATTGACAATGGTACCAAAAAGCTGGGCAACTGTATGACCACTGGTTATTTTTTCCATAGAGTGCCATGTTAATTGCATGTATTGTATTTGCTATAAACAAAAATTTCACATTATTTTCTTTTAATTTTTGAGATTATAAAATAATGACCTTTCTTCTTTTTACTCCCTTAAAACACTAGCATATATCCATTACTGCTCTCCTTCAAATTCATGGCCTCTTTATTTACCAATGTTATTGTATGTATATTCATATTTATTCCTTAATATTATGTGTTTAGTTATTATAATGTTACTTGTTTGTATGTTCTTAGGGATGAATTTTTGGTTCTGAACAGCTATTTGGTGTGTTCTTCCATAGGGAAGATCACATCTGAAGTTGTCACTTTTTTCAACTGACTATATTTCTTTGTGTATAGCTGAGAAATCATAGGCTCCTATTTTTCATGTTGGCATTTCCTTTGGTGTTATGCTTGTTCATATCATGTAGGGTAGTCATGTAGATGAGACTTTATGGATTTAGATTATGACACTATCTCACAGAAAACTCCCTGACTCTTACAATCTCTCCATTCCTTATTTCACAGTATTTCCTGAGCCTTAAGTGGATGAATGTTGTATTTTGGATGGTTGTGGTTTTCTGCAGTAGTCTCCACATGGTGCAAAGAAAAATTTCTTTGGTGAGGGGGTAAGGACTACATTTATCTCTGTATATAATATGAATGTTTTAAAGTTGGGATGTTAGGATTCCTCAGCATCAGAAAGCAAATACCTTCTTCAGAACACCAGTCAACTTCATTTTAAGAAAATTCACTATATGAGATCGATAACTGGAAAAGCCCACAAATAGTCAAAGAATAAGACCCCAGGCTCTAACAGTATATCAAAAGCAAAGAGAATTTATTCTGCAGAAATCCAACCTGCAGTGGTCCAAAATGGACCATAATGGTCATCAAAATGATGACCTTAAGGTGGCTCAAAGGCTCAATGTAAATTCCTTTAGGGAAATTCCAGGGAGGGGTAAGTGACCTTTATCCCAATTGTATGGCTCTATCTCAAGGGGTATGGGTGTCTCTGTGATTGGCTAGGGCTACAGGTATTTTCAGGACTGTTGCTGACTAACTATTCTTGCCTCAAACCATGTGTCAGGGCAGCTTCTGATTGGCTACACATAGGCTGTGGTTTTTACTGAAACTGGTTTGTTCAGTTCTGAGAAACAAAAACTGAAGCCTAGTCTCCTGAACTGGCATTCCACAGCCTGTCATGGAGTCAGTCTGACTTGACCCTATCATCCTCCCCACCCCCTTTGTGTAATGTCCCATCTCAAATCATTGAGATGTTTCTGTGGTTCAACATTGTTGTTTCAGGATCATCAAGAAGACTGTGGATATTCATTCCTCAACACACCTATCTAGGGCATTGATTATTCCGTCTACAAGGCAAAGCCAGCATCAGTAAGATGAGAGGACCAGTTACAGAGATACAAGGGTAGTTAGCCAAGGAGACTCATATCAACCTTGAGTCTGTTCTCTTTCCATTTTTCTGTCATGCAATCTTTTTCTAACTAATGCCATAGATTCTCCGACCACCCCTGAGTGGTTAACATACAAACAACATTCTTCACCCAAAGCTATATATACACAGTCACCTGGCTGGAAAAAGTAAGTGTTGGTCTCTTCTGTTTAGTAGGACTATTACTGCCAGGGAGGAGAGGGTATCTTGCAGGGCAATAATAGATCTTCTCATTTCCTTTAACTTAGCATCTAGAGCCATTTGCAGAGTTTGTAGTTCTTATCTTGAAGTAGTAAGGCTGAGGATCCCATTCCAGCAGTTCCAGCAAACCCTATGCCAAGGAGGGGCCCTGGTAACACAGCAGAGATAGCCATCCTCTTTATCTGATTGATTTGAGGTGCCAGCTGGTAGAGGACATCCTCCCCTGTGTAATAAGCCACCTGAAGGATAAGCTGTACCAGAACACAAAAATCTTGAGTCAGATTTAGAACTAGGGCTGAAATGCATAGGTAGAGTCCTGAGGCACAAGGCCTTGAAATGTCCTCTGGGGGCAGCAGGTATTCTGCAGTGGGAGAGGCTACAGTGTGGTTATAGAGGTAGGAATATTCTGAGGGTACTTGATTCCCAATACACAGTCCCTATTCATTATTTATTGCAGAGTTAGCTTCTCTGACTCTTAGATGCCTCACTGTTGCCATATACATTGGTTACTATTTTTGTTCTGTGAATAATACTCAGGTACTGCTATTTCTTCATAGCAAGGGAGCTGAGTACCTGATTATAACCAATAGATCTGAATGGGAGAAGTTAAAAATCCAGAAGGTGACTTTTAATTGGTGTAAGGTACCTGAGCCAGGCACTGGAGTGGAGTGGTACCTCCTTGGGACACAGGGCTAATGGGTTCAAATGAAGGGGTTAGTGCAGGTGGGGAAACAGGCTTAGGAGGTTGTTGATTTGGCTTTGCTAATATATTGTTGTGGCCTAGTGGGCTCCCAGGCCCAGTCATACTGTTCAGTTGTATGGTGAACAAGGCTCCTGGGTCTCGGGCTGCAATTCTGGACTTCACTGTTGTTTTTCCAAGACAGGGTTTCTCTGTGTAGCCCTGGCTGTCCTGGAACTCACTCTGTAGACCAGGCTGACCTCAAACTCAAGAAATCCACCTGCCTCTGCCTCCCAAGTGCTGGGATTAAAGGCGTGTGCCACCATTACCCGGCTATTCTGGACTTCATATAGCCTTAGGTTCCATGTCTTTCCTCTGTTTCATTTGTCTTCCCTTCTCCATGCTTCAGTGAAATGTATGCAGACTGGATTACAGCTATTTTCTGACATACATGAGTTTACCCCAATTCTAGTCAGAGTGATATATTCACCTGCCCAGGATGGAGTCAGGCATACAATTCCAGTGATCTCACAGTCCTAACTTTCACAGAAGTAGTCTACCACTGTCCCACATGTTTTTCTCTATGCTTTGCCTTTTTCATGCCCAGGGCAGATGTATAAAGTGAGGCCTCTTATGAATTGGTTAGGCAGGTCATTTCAACAGTTCAACCAGGTCAAAGAACCAAATATTTGCTGGAAACCTTTAGGAGGTCAGGTTGAGAATGTAGCCTCTTCCTGTGTTAGTTACTGTCCAGGTGAGGGTATGGGGCTGGTGGAGTTTGGCAGCTGATGCAGCAAGCTGTGGGCAAGAAGGATTAGGAGCCTTGAAGTTGCAACTTTAATAGACTTGTAGGATGTGAGGTTGCCTTCCATTGTGGTGGGTCATCAGGAAGTCTTGCCTGGGGGAATCTCAAGTGCTGGGTCATCTTTCTCAGCAGGCTTAATGTGGGAGTGCTATATCCACAGCTGGATTCTGTCAAACATCATAGCTGTTGGCATGGTCAGGATCACTGTATGAGTTCCTTTCCAAATGGATTCTAGAGTGTTATGGTTATGCTTCTTAATCCAGATTTCATCACCTGATTCAAAGCAGTGGTGGTTAGGGAGAGGTACCAATTCATAAACCTCATGGATCATGGGTCATATTTGCTTCTGAACTCTGAAAAGGACATCCAAGGACTTCAAGAACTTTTACTAGTAATATTCAGCTAGATTGTCAGACTGGAAGCTAGGTAACATGGCATGGCATTTGCCATATAGAACCTCAAAGGGAGTGAGACATATCCTTTCTACCTGTCCTGAACTCTGGGGTCTATATTCACAATACAGTTGCAAAATGGTCCCCAAAGCATCTACCAAAGATTGAATTACCTGAGAGATGAATGATAATCCATTGTCAGACCCAAGCAGGGTAGGTAGACCATAACTGATTACAATGTCATCTAGAATCTTCTTTGCCACTGTATTGTCAGTCTTTTTCTTTGAAGGGTATGCTCCTACCCATTCTGGTAATGTTTCAATAAAAACTAATAGATATTTATATCCATATGTTCCTGGCTTTACTTCTGCTTAATCTGTTTTCCAATTGGCTCCTGGCTGTTGGCTTCTAATTTTCGTTCCTGAAGTTCCTTGATTGAGGCTTGAGGGTTTCATGGCCTGTCAGGTGGGACAATTTGAGATAACCTGATAAACCAAATGTCCGAATTCAAATATTTTGTACTTTGCCCCTAAAAACAATTCCTTTGACTTTTCAATGACACAGATGAAAGACCTGATGAATTTGATGGTTGAGTTGTTCTATAAACTCCTTGTAGGATGGTGAAGCCCTAGTCAGTATGCAACCATTCATCTTTACTGTAGGTCCCCTGATATTTGACCTGATCCTTTTGTCCTCAGTAGTATATTTGGGGATGGCCAGGAATTCGATGGGTGACAAGGGTACCAGTATGGGTAGTGGGATCCTGGGAAGACTCCCTTGTGGCATTATCAACTAACCTGTTTTGTTTCCTTAGGTTATTTCTGATGTACCATTTTGATGCTCCAGACAATGAATTATAGCCACCTTGAGAGGAAACCACAATGCCTCCTGTAAAGCGAATCTTTCTTCCTTATTTTTGATGGGTTTTCCTTCAGCAGTCAGCATTCCCTTCTCTTGCTATAGCAAGGACCCATGCACATAAGCCATGGAAAAGCATATGTTTGCCAGTTTTAAAACCTGGGTTAGAGTTTTTAGTTCAGCTTGCTGGGATGAAGTTCTTGGTGGCAAAGCAGTTTCCCAAATGACAGAGTTATGTTCAATACTGCCCCTGTCACAAACCTGGTTCTGTTTTGGATGAAGTTGCTCCTGTCTGTGAAGTAGATGTACTCAGCTTACAGCCAGGGTATCTCAGTCAGGTTTGGCCTAATGTTTTGAACATACCTCTTCCTTCCATCTATGCACAGGTGGAAATCTTTGCAGATGTATGGGAGGGCCAGGGCCAGTGACTCCAGTAAGACTTTTATTAAGGTCTTTAAAGTAATGTTCATCTCAAGGGTCCTTTTTATCTTATCTTCTTGGCTGCTGGTGGCTTTATATAATAGCTTTGCTATCTCAGTGAATCCTGGCACCCAGAGTCTACAGAACCTGGTGGATCCCCAAAATTCCCATACTTTCCTTCAGGTTGATGGAATTGAGATGCTGAGGATGGTTTGCTTCCAGGAATCCAACAACATGAATTGGCCCCACTTGATTATGTACCCCATATAAGTGACTTCAAGTTGACAAAGCTGGGCCTTCTTGTCAGATACTGGGTAGCCAAGTTGACTCAGCTTCTGTAGCAGGTCTCATGTGGCCTCTTTGCATGTCTCAAGGGGCCATAAATAGGAGGTCATGTACATATGGGAGTAAGGTTATTTGATGGTGGGCCCATTGGTACTCACCCAAGCCCTCATGCTGTGTCTCCTCAAAGATTGTGGGTGAATTCTTGAATCCTTGAGGCACATATGTCAATGTCAGTTTTCCATTGAAGCCTCTCCCAAAATATTACCATTTGAAGGCAAATAGAGGCTGGCTTTGGGTGTCATAGGTAGGCTAGAGAAACAATGGTTTCTTCATGTCAAGCACAGTGTGTGTTGTGTGCTTGGGAAAGAGACTGTCCACCAAGGTATAAAGCTTAGAACTGAGGGATGGATGTTTCTCATCTGATTGTTTATCTCTCTCAAATTATTCACAGATAGTCTTGGGAATGTGGCATCCTGGTCAGAAGGGGAGGGGTGGTCCATGCTGATTGGCAAGGAATCCGAATCCCTGCTTTGGGGAGCCAGTTTAAGTACAAGGGGAATCCCCATTCTGGTTTCACTGGGCATTGAACATTGCCTGATTTGGGGTGGGGTGTCCCCATCCTTTAATTGGACTAGAACTAGGGTCCAATGATAGGCAAGTACTATCAGATTCTTCTCTGCCCAGACCATGGGGAACTTTGGCAGACACTTCTGGAGCAATGGGCTCAGAGATGGGGCTAGCTGAGGGTATGATTTGTATTTCTCTTTTAGGGCCAGGGTTAGAACAAGGATGGGGTCATTCTTATCTAGCACTTTCACTTCCTCTGGATTCCCATTCTGGGGAGGAGGTCTTTTCTCAGCAGGGTTTATGGACATCTAGGGATGACCATAAATGACTGGTTTATCCATCCCACTCTTAAGTCCACATTTCTTTCAGTAGACCACGAATAGGGCTTGGTTCTCATTGATCATTACATCCATTTTTTTTCTCTGACAGTAGCCCAAGTGGTTGTTTCAAAACAGTGTTGTGCTCTCATGTCCACCAGAAAGTCTATGGGCGACCCTTCCTCTTTTGGAGTTACCCAGGCTTTGTGGGGGTAAGGGTTTGATCCCCAATACCCTCAGTCCTTGAGTTCTTCTAATTCCAAGATTTTGGACTTATTCTTGGGGAACTTGTTTTTCCAATGGCCTGTTTCCTTTCAGTAAGCACATTAGTTCTTCTTCAGTGCAACATAAGTTCTAGATTTCCCATCAGTCTGGTTCTACCTACATTTTTCTCATCCATGAGCTACACAACTCAGTTCCTTGGTATCCTTATGGCCTCCAGGGGTCGTGGCTAGCAAGGCCTTCGCCAGTCCCTTGGTCTGTCAATATTGGGGGAGTCTTTTGATAGTTATAGTTTTTCTGCTGTAGCTAACAGTTCTTTTAGCTACTTACCTACAAATCCATCGAATGTCAGGAGCTTCCTGATTAGCAAAGGCCATGTTTACAGCTGACTGTTTTCCCTACTCTCAGGATTGAAGGGGATGTAAGTTCAGTAGGCCTCCAAAAACTCTTTCCAGAAATTCTCTAGGACTCTTGGTACTCCCTTGGGTAATAAGGTTTACCTTAAATAAATTTGTGGGTTACCTGGTGGCCTCTTTGAAGCCCCCCCCCCATCAGAATATGGTAGAATAGACCTGGAGCCTCTCATTACCTTCAGCAGAGTTATAATTACAGTCAGATTGGGCCAAAGGGGAGGCCATATCAATATCAGCCTGGATCTGGATGTGTAGCCCATTCGCTCCCAGAACCAATTCCTGGGCAGCTCCCACAATCTGTTCCCTTTCTTCAGTAGAGGAGAGTATCTGGAGCAGTTGGTGGCAATCATCCCAGATGGACTGGTGAGTCTATTAGGGGAAATGAATCACTGAAGCATGATACCCAAGACTCAAATAGTATGTAAAAGCAAATAACATTTATTGAGCAGGTGCTGGATTTCTATCAAAATGGAAGAACCTAACTGAATTTGCAGATTCAGTCTCAAAGCTGAAAAAAAGGGGGGGGGACATTATGGAGCGGTATGTGACCTATATTTTGATTGGTGGTTCTATCTCTGGGGGTCTGGGTGATGCTTTTCTTGATTATGGTCTTGCTTCAAATATATTTGATTAACTATTCTTGCTCCAAGACAAGGAGGGGTGGTTCTTGACTTCTTGGTCACAAACTTTGCAAACTGTCCTTTTGCAAGTTGAGAAGGGGTTCATTTTACATAAGCCTGTTGTTATTCCAGTAACTGACTTGCCTAGTACTGTTAAATTGAAACTCAGAAATGGTCTCCTGAACTGTTAGTTTGCAGCCCATCATGGAGTCAGCCTAACTGAGGCCAATTCACTTCTTTCAAGTCAGCATTATTGAATCTAAAAAAGCTACGAGAGCTGAAGGCCTTACTGAAAATGGGAAATTCTGCAACTTGCAATTGTAAAGGTCATTACTAACAAATGGCAAACAGTTCATAAATTGTCTCTCTTGTGAAACTGGTAATCTGGTTGCCCAAAGAGGTAAGGCTGTGGTAGAATCAGCCTGCTGGGCAATACAGGCTTGAGTGTGGAGTTTATTCCAGGTGGAATCCAGAGCTTCCTCCTCTTCTGCTTGCACTAACTGGGCAGTGGCAGTGGCAGCAGGGACAAGAATATAAGGAGGTGGGCAGAAATTCTCTTTGGGGATAGAGAGAGGAGGCAAAGCAGGTGGCTGAGGCTATCCTTCCTTCATGAGAAGGAGGGTAGGAAATGGTACAGCCATTGATAAAAAGGGTTTCATCCAAGCATGAGTTTCTTGACCAGATATTGCCACATAGTGATATATGGCACCTGGTCTGGGTGATCATGACCTCATATTTTATAACCTATTTCCTGTAAATAGTGGGGAGATGGAAAGTCCCCTCCCTGGGCCATCATACTTTGAAGGTGGACTACTCATTCCTGCAAAAGTTGAATAATTTGCCAAGATAAACAACCAGACCCAAGTCTTCTGAAACCAGGAGGAAGTCCTTAAAATGATTCAAAACTAGGCTTGAGGGTGTGGTCTGCATCTTGCCCATCTTAGGAATCAAAAGAACTTAGACCAAGAACTTGTACAGATGAACAAAATCAAGAACAAAATACACACAGACAAACACAGGAAGAGTTTCCTAGGAAAGCAAATGAAAAACAGAAAGGATGTCTCAGATAGACTTTCTCCTTGCACATTGGAGAGTCAAAGACCCACAGCTAGTTCAGAAATCACCCTGGATGAGTGATAAAAGACAAATTCACTTAGTGTCTCTCAGCCTCCAGATTGTTTACAGACAGAACAACACAAACAGGTCTTGGAGTACTCCAAACTTATTGATCAAATGGGGAACAAAACCTCCCCCAAACACTCAATTATCTGAGGATAGGGGTCTCCATGGAATCCTAGACAAGCCCCAAAAGTAATGTTCCATGAATCGTCAAAGAATAATATCCCAGACTCAAATAATATACAAAATCAAAAATCATTTATTATGAAAACAACAACATGCAGGGGTCTACCAGTTCTCAAAATGGCAACCTTGAGGTTAGATAGCAGTCTCAATTTAAAGCCCTTTAGGGGGATTCCAGGGAATGGTGAGTGACATTTATCCTGATTAGTTGGCTCTATCTCTAGGAGATATCCCTTTTATTCATAGTCCTACAAACATTTCATATATTGCTGAAATAGTTGACACTGCTTTTTTGTCATTAAATTGTGTTTTAATTTATGGTTTTCTACCCCAAAACTTATGTCATATAGTTTTCAGCTTTGTATCAGTTTCTACTTAGTTTAAGTTGCAGATGACCACCATATATCAAGATGCATATATCCTTGTTTATTCTGGAATATTTGCTGCTTTTATGTTAGTTTGTGAGTTTTCTTTTACCAGTGCTTTCCAAAATCTTGTGTTTATGTAAATCTCCTTGCCAGCTAACTTTAAATTCAATATTTTGAGCTCATTCCCACAGGTGAAGGATTCAGGCTGATTTATTTTTATCTGTCTTTTTATCTACAGGTGTTGGGTATGAAAGGGAGAGCTCAGGAAGGTGCACACTTGAAACCTCATTCCATCAACAGACATTAAAGGATCCTTTGTACACAACTCTTGTTTTCATTGTTGTTATGACAAAAATATCAGTTTAAGCATTTATACTTCCCCAACATATGAGCTATACTTTTAAACAAATTGCATTACAAAAATTTCCCTAAAATGTATGCTTATAAAAGTTATTGCCTGTAATTGATGGATTTTGAGATTTTAATCTTTCTAAAAGATTTTAAGATTTAGCTATATTTTATATTGTAAGATTATATTTTCATTTTAAGATTATATATTAGAGACATTGTCAAACATCATATCTATAATAGCTGCATGGCATTTTTTATACATTAAGAGATCAGAAAAATGCAGAACATCTAAATAACTTGGCAATAAGAGGCAGAGAGGATTTTGGATCAAAGAAAGAGCAGTTTTACAGTCTGGCTGTTTTTACTCAGCCATGATGGTTTAATTAGGTATGTGGCTCTAAAACTTTCCAATTGAATTAAATTTGAGTCAGTTTTGATCTTTATCACTTCACAGTGACATTCCTCTTGAACATTTATTATTACAGGTATTTGACTTCAAGTGATAATAACAGAGATACCATACCAATAAAACATTTCAGGGATTTCCAGAACTGTCCATAAAATTTATCTTGAGGGATTTCTGCTATAACTTTACAACTAATGAAATACTATCAGGTAATGTGTCTTTTTATAAAAATAAACCATTTTAAAGCTCTGCTATTTTTGCTTAAAAACAGTAAATATTCTCACATTCCTTGACTGATTCTAATAATTTTATGAGGGGAGAGGTAGAAGGACTTTATCCTCCCTATGTGTGTTTGTAGATATGTGTCCCTCAAGCACGCATGGACACTCCTTTCACTCCATCTCTAGTCCACAGCATTCTCCATTTCTCACATGTCATTTCTTCTACACATCTATGGACTCCATAAAATTATAATGATTTTCTTGCTGTTCTTTAAATTCTCAAAACAAAGTCAAATCTCATCATGTTTGCATTGACTGTGTTCTTTGCTAATATGAAATATAATTTATCGGTGAATGCATACCATGTGTGTTCTGAATGTTTTTACCTTATGAAATGATTACTTTCTTAATTTTAAAAGAAGGACTAGCAATCATGTATGAATATACTCAATTAAAGCTTATAACTGGGCTTATGGTTTTTAACTTTGACAAAAGTTATCAATCAGATATGTAAAGATAACATTTACAAATAGTTATCTTCAAATAATTTAAGGTTTAAGGTCCAGAGATGAACCAACCAATTTTGAGCCCAACCCTTGCCAGGGCAGACAGAATAATCTACAATAATACTATTGAATGTTCTGAAAATCCTCTTCACATGGGAAGCACTGTGAGGTAACAATTATGTACCATATGATGATTATAAATATGAATCATTTTTACCGTAAATGTAGACATAGTTTACTACCTCAAAGTATTTGATAGCATCCCTGAAATACCATTAGCTAAATCTCTCTCTATATATTTTTTACTTATACCCATTTAGTCAAATGTGTATTGAAAAGTGCGGTGCCCTATTGTCTGAACGCTGCAAAGTAGTTCTTTGTGCATAGGAAATCAATTTAATTACAACGATAAACTTGCCATTTACCATCTTAAACAACCAGCAATGCGAAAGTTATTACATCATTTACAATGACATTTGACTTCTAAGTTCTACACTGAGAAAACGAATTTGACTGAGGTTTCAAAGATAAGGATGACATAACTTTTTATTTTGCACTTTTATTACTTACACACATTTTATTTGCATTTTTAGTATTAGTCACCATTTTCATAAAAATTTACATTTTCATAAAATTTACATTAGGTCTTAAAAAGAGTTAAATTTGGAACTTATAAAATATTTCCAATACTCTGTTTTCCCTTAGAGAAAGGAAACCTTTTTTAAACAATATTTTTCAGAACAAAAACCAAATAATTAAAGAATTATAAATAATTCTACAAGTATATTCTAAAACATATTTGAATTCAGATTATTCACTTCAGGCCAGCATATCCTACATTTATACTTGACCATCATCATTAACATAAATATTTTCACCTATTTATCTAAATTATGGAAAGATAAAAGCATACCATGTATTATAAAGCTCTTGACTGAACAAGGTATCTTCAGACTAATGACTGGAATATTTTCTCTTTACCACTCAGAAGTTGTTGTGCACTGACATAGAGAAACACAAACACAAAACTTCTGGAAGGTTGTGGCAAAGACTGCCAGTCCTCTTTTCAAAAAATTATTGTTAAGGAAGGAATCATTTCAAAAGATGAAAATAAACAGAAAACCAAGATGACTTCTGAACAATAGATCTGTCTTTTAAGATATAATGGGCATAGAAAGTAGAAATTGTTTTTTTCCTAGAGTTTATACATATGTACAAATAACCTGTTGGGCATGCTAGACTATGCTACTAGGCAGGCATAAAAATTGCTAAGTTTGAGTGAGCTCAAACCCTGGGGACTCTTAGATATTTGAGAGCAGAAATGGAGACTTTCCCAAATATCTCTGTACCTGCTCTGTATCATGTAACCACAATACCCCACTGAAAAGACAATGTACACTAAGGCATGTAGCATAATACCTGGAGTTCTTCTCCATGCTAATTAGGCATCTAGCCTGGAACCTTGAACCATTGACCTTCCCTTTCTAGATATTCCTTCCTGAAAAGGTATGTAATCCCTTGTTCACTCCGAATAAGGTGTGTTCATTCACATCTAGCATTAAAATAAAACAATATGTATAAGTAAGGATCTTCTCAGAGAGCTGCTTCATGAAGGAGGCCTTTGACTAAAGAGCTAGACCTAAGACTCCCAAGGAAGGTTTCTCCACTACAGCCTGGGTCCTCATGCCAGTTATGCCGGATACTGCTCATCCTGCCTGGTACACAGACACACCAATGGGAAAGATAGACCTCGGACCCTTGGATTCTGACTTTCTCTCCTGATTTCCCCTCACTGTGGTATAACAGAGGCACCAAGGAACCCAGAGAGGAGACCAGAAACCACTGTGGAGTCTCCAATTCAGACTTTACCCTGCCTTTTCCTGACAGCATGCTAGTTGGTGCCAGGGCACTCCCAGAAGAGAAGCAGGATGCAGTATGACATAGAATCAAATAACCCTATTAAAAATCGGGTACCTAAGATCAAGAATTGACAAATGGGACCTCATAAAATTACAAAGTTTCTGTAAGGCAAAAGACACTGTCAAAAGGACAAAGTGGCAACCAACTAACTGGGAAATGATCTTTACCAACCCTACATCTAACAGAGGGCTAATATCCAATATATACAAAGAATTCAAGAAGTTAGACTCCAGACAGCCAAGTAACCCAATTAAAAAATGGGGTACAGAGCTAAACAAAAAGTTTTCACCTGAAGAATATCTAATGGCTGAGAAGCACCTAAAGAGATGTTCATCATCCTTAGTCATTAGGGAAATGCAAATCAAAAAAACCCTGAAATTCCATCTCACACCAGTCAGAATGGCTAAGATCAAACACACAGGGGACAGCAGTTGTTGGCGAGGATGTGGAGAAAGAGGAGCACTCCTCGACTGCTGGTGGGATTGTAAGCTGGTACAACCACTCTAGAAAGCAGTCTGGCGGTTCCTTGGAAAACTGGGCATGACACTCCCAGAGGATCCCGCTATCCCACTCCTGGGCATATACCCAGAGCCTTCCCCTGCATGAAATAAGGACACATGCTCCACTATGTTCATAGCAGCCTTATTTATAATAGCCAGAAGCTGGAAAGAACCCAGATGTCCCTCAGTGGAGGAATGGATTCAGAAGATGTGGTGTATTTACACAATGGAATACTACTCTGCAATTAAAAACAATGAATTCATGAAATTCCTAGGCAAATGGTCAGAACTTGAAAAGATCATCCTTAATTAGGTAACCCAATCACAAAAGAACACACATGGTATGCAGTCACTGATAAGGGGATATTAACCCAGAATCTCAGAATACCCTAGACACAATTTGCATATCAATAGATTTCCAAGAAGATGGAAGGAGAGACCCCTGGTCCTGGAAAGACTGGATGTAGGGGAATGCCAGGACAGAGAAGCGAGAGGGGGTTGAATGTGGGAAAGAGGGAGGGAAGGGGGCTTATGGGACTTTCAGGGAGGGAGGAAATGGGAAAGGGGAAATCATTTGAAATGTAAATAAAAAACTTAGAAAATTAAAAAAAAAAGAATTTTCAACTGAGGAACACCGAATGGCTGAGAAGCACCTAAAGAAATGGTCAGCATACTTAATCATCAGGGAAATGCAAATTAAAACCCTGAGATTCTACCTCATACCAGTCATAACAGCTAAGATCAAAAACTCAGGTGACAGCATATTCTGGCGAGGTTGTGGAGAAAGAAGAATACTCCTCCATTACTAGTGGGATGGCAAGCTGGTAAAACCAGTCTGGAAATCAGTTTGGCAGTTCCTCAGAAAATTGGATATAGTACTACCTGAGGACCCAGCTATACCACTCCTGGGCACACATCCAGAAGATGTTCCAAAATGTAGTAAGGACAAACGCTGCACTATGTTCATAGCAGCCTTGATTATAATAGCGAGAAGCTGGAAAGAACCAAGATGTCCTTCAACAGATGAATGGATACAGAAAATGTGGTACATTTACACAATGGAATACTACTACACAGCTATTAAAAATAATGAATTCATGAAATTCTTAGGTAAATGGATGGAACTAGAAAGTATTATCCTGGGTTACCTGTGAGGTAACCCAGTCACAGAAAAACACACATGGTATGCACTCACTAATAAGTGGATATTAGCCCAGAAGCTTGTAATTCCCAAGACATAATTCACAGATCACATGAAGCTCAAGAAGGAAGACCAAAGTGTGGATACTTCAGTCCTTCTTAAAAGGTGGAACAAAACACCTATAGGAGGATATACAGAGACAAAGTGTGGAGCAGAGACTTAAAGAAAGACCATCTAGTGACTGTCCCACCTGGGAATCCATCCCATATACATTTACCAAACCCAGACACTATTTTGGATGTCAACAAGTGCTTGCTGACAGGAACCTGATGTAGCTGTCCCCTGAGAGGATCTGGAAGTGTCTGACAAATACAGAGGGGGACACTCCCAGCCAACCATTCAACTGAGCACAGGGTCCCCAATGGAGGAGCTAGATAAAGGATACAAGGAGATGAAGGGTTTTGCAGACTTATAGGAGAAACAACAATATGAACCAACCAGTAACCCCAGAGCTCCTAGGAACTAAACCACCAACGAAAGAGTACACATGGAGGGACCAATGGCACCAGCCTCATATGTAGCAGAGGATGGCCTTGTTGGCCATCAATGAGAAAAGAGGCTCTTGGTCCTGTGAAAGCTAGTTGCCCCAGTATAGAAGAATGTCAGGACAGGGAAGCAAGAGTTGGTGGCTTAATGAACAACTGGAGATGGGATGGAATAGGGGGTTTAAAAAGGGGAAATAAAAGGGGATAACATTTGATATATAAATAAAGAAAGAAATAAAATATGTAAAAAATAAAAATAAAAATGGGATGCAGAACTAAACAGGGATTTATTAACAGAGGAATCCTGGGCAGATCTCATACAGACACTAAAAGAACACAAATGCCAGCCCAGACTACAATACCCAGCAAAACATTCAATCACCATAGATGGAGAAACCAAGAAATTCCATTATCAAACCAAATTTACACAATATCTTTCCACAAACCCAGCCATGTAAAGGATAATAGGTGGAAATCACCGATACAAGGAGGGAAAATACACCCTGGAAAAAACAAAATAGTAACCTTCTTTCATCAAACCCAGAAGAAGATAACCACTCAAACATAAAAATATCATCAAAAATAACAGGAAGCAATAATCACTATTCCTTAATATCTCTTAACATCAATGGTCTCAATTCCCAAATAAAAAGCCATAGACTAAAAGACTGGATACATAAACAGGACCTGCATTTTGCTGCATGCAGGAAACGTACCTCAGTGTCAAAGGCAAACACTACCTCAGAGTAAAAGCCTTGAAAACAATTTTACAAGAAAATGATCTTAGGAAACAAGCTGGAGTAGCCATTCTAATATCGGATGAAATTGACTTTCAACCTAAAGTCATCAAAAAAGACTCAGAAGTACACTTTATACCAGTCAAAGGAAAAATCCACCAAGAAGAACTCTCAATTCTGAAAATCTATGCTCCACATGCAAGGGCAACCTCATTCGTAAAAGAAACTTTACTAAAGCTCAAAGCACACATTGTATCTCACACAATAATTGTGGGTGACTTCAACACTCCACTCTCTGCAATGGATCGATCAGGAAAACAGAAACTAAACAGGGACACAGTGTAACTAATTGAAGCTTTGGACCAAATGGATTTCATATATATATATATATATATATATATATATATATATATATATATATGAAATTCTTCTCAGCACCTCATGGTACCTTCTCCAAAATTGACCATGTAATTGTTCACAAAACAGACCTCAACAGATATAAGAAGATCGAACTAACCCCATGCCTCCTATCAGATCACTGTGGAGTAAAGGTGATCTTCAATAACAACAAAAACAACAGAAAGCCCACATACACATGGAAGCTGAACAATGCTCTACTCAATGATAACTTGGTCAAGGAAGAAAGAAAGAAAGAAATCAAAGACTTTTTAGAATTTAATGAAAATGAAGGCACAGTATACCTTAACTTATGGGACACAAAGAAAGCAGTGCTAAGAGGAAAACTCATAGCCCTGAGTGCCTCCCAAAAGAAGCTGGAGAGAGCATACACTAGCAGCTTAACAGCACACCTGAAAGCTCTGGAACAAAAAGAAGCTAATATATCCAAGAGGAGTAGAAGGCAGGAAATCATCAAATTCAGGTCTGAAATCAGTAAAGTAGAAACAAATAGAACCATACAAAGAATCAACAAAACGAGGAGCTGATTCTTGGAGAAAATAAACAAGATAGATAAACCCTTAGACAGACTAACAAGAGGACCAACAGACAGTATCCAAATTAACAAAATCAGAAATGAAAAGGGAGATATAACAATAGAAACTTAGGAAACTCAAAAAATCATCAGAACTTACTACAAAAGTCTATACTCAACACAACTAGAAAATCTGGAGGAAATGCATAATTTCTAGACAGTTACCAAATACCAAATTTAAATCAGGATCAAATAGACTGTCTAAACTATCCCATAACCCCCAAATAAATAGAAGTGGTCATTGAAAGCTTTCCAAAGAAAAAAAACACAGGACCAGATGGTTTACGTGCAGAATTCTATCAGACCTTCAAAGAAGACCTACCACCAATACTCTTCAAACTATTCCAAAAAATAGAAAAAGATGGAACATTACTCAACTCATTCTATGAAGCCACAATTTCGCTGATACCAAAACTAAACAAAGACCCAACAAAGAAAGAGAACTTCAGATCAATTTCCCTTATGAATATAGATGCAAAAATACTCAGTAAAATACTTGCCAACCGAATCCAAGAACCCATCAAAATGTTCATTCACTGCAATCAAGTAGGCTTCATCCCAGATATGCAGGGATGGTTCAAAATACAGAAATCCATCAATGTAAGCCCCTACATAAACAACATCAAAGAAAAAACCACGTCGTCATTTCATTAGATGCTGAAAAGGCACTTGACAAAATTCAGCATCCTTTCATGCTAAAGGTTTGGAAAGATCAGGAATTCAAAACCCATATCTAAACATAGTAAAAGCAATATACAGCAAACCTGTAAACAGCACCAAACTAAATTGAGAAATTTGAAGCAATCCCACTAAAATCAGGGACTAGACAAGGCTGCTCTCTCTCTCCATATCTTTTCAATATAGTACTTGAAGTTCTAGGTAGAGCAATTAGACAACTTAAGGAGGTCAAAGGCATACAAATTGGAAAGGAAGAAGTCAAACTATCATTATTTGCAGAATATATGTTAGTATAATTAAGTGACCCAAAAAGCTCCACCAGAGAACTCATAAAGCTGATAAACAACTTCAGCAATGTAGCCTGATATAAAATCAACTCAAGAAAATCAGTAGCCTTCCTATACTCAAAGGATAAGCACACTGAGAAAGAAATTAGGGAAATGACACCCTTCACAATAGCCACAAACAATATAAAGTATCTTGGTGTGACTGTAACCAAACAAGTGAAAGATCTGTATGACAAGAACTTCAAGTCTCTGAAGAAAGAAACTGAAGAAGACCTTAGAAGATGGAAAAATCTGCCATGCTCATGGATTGGCAGGATTAATATAGTAAAAATGACCATCTTGCCAAAAGCAATATACAGAATCAGTGCAATCCCCATCAAAATCCCAACTCAATTCTTCATAGAGTTAGAAAGAGCAATTCAAAAATTTATATGGAATAACAGAAAACCCAGGATAGCTAAAACTATTCTCAACAGTAAAAGAAATTCTGGGGGAATCAATATCCCAGACCTCAAGCTATACTACAGAGCAATAGTGTTAAAAACTGCATGGTTTTGGAACAGTGACAGGCATGTAGATCAATGGAACAGAATTGAAGACCCAGAAATGAATCCACACTCCTATGGTCACTTGATCTTTGACAAATGAGCTAAAACTATCCAGTGGAAAAAAGATAGCCTTTTCAACAAATGGGGCTGGCTCAACTGGAGGTCAATATGCAGAAGAATTCAAATTGACCCATTCCTTCTCCTTGCACTAAGCTCAATTCCAAGTGGAGCAAGGACTTCCACATAAAACCAGACACACTGAAACTAATAGAAAGGAAACTAGGGAAGAACCTTGAACATATGGGCACAGGGGAGAATTTCCTGAATAGAACTCCAATAGCTTATGCTCTAAGATCAAGAATTGATAAATGGGATATCATTAAATTACAAAGTTTTTGCAAGGCAAAAGACACTGTCAAAAAGACAAAGCGGCAACCAACTAACTGGGAAATTATCTTTACCAACCCTACATCCGACAGAGGGCTAATATCCAATATATGCAAAGAACTCAAGAAGTTAAAATCCAGAGAGCCAAGTAACCCTATTAACAAATGGGGTACAGAGCTAAACAAAGAGTTCTCACCTGAAGAATATCTAATGGCTGAGAAGCACCTAAAGAGATGTTCATCATCCTTAGTCATTAGGGAAATGAAAATCAAAACAACTCTGAGACTCCATCTCACACCAGTCAGAATGGCTAAGATCAAAAACACAAGAGACAGCAGTTGATGGTGAGGATGTGGAGAAAGAGGAACACTCCTCCACTGCTGGTAGAATTGCAAGCTGGTACAACCACTCTTGAAAGCAGTCTGGCGGTTCCTCAGAAAACTGGGCATGACACTCCAGGAGGATCTGGCTATACCACTCCTGGGCATATACCCAGAGGCTTTACCTGCATGCAATAAGGACACATGCTCTACTATGTTCATAACAGCCTTATTTATAATAGCCAGAAGCTGGAAAAAACCCAGATGTCCCTCAAAGGATTAATGGTTTCAGAAAATGTGTTATATTTACACAATGGAATGCTACTCTGCAATTAAAACAATGAATTCACGAAATTCCTAGGCAAATGGTCAGAACTTGAAAAATATCATCCTTAGTGAGGTAATCCAATCACAAAAGAACACACATGGTATGCAGTCACTGATAAGGGGATATTAACCCAGAATCTTGGAATACACTAGACACAATTTGCATATCAATAGATTTCTAGGAAGATGGAAGGAGAGACCCCTGGTCCTGGAAAGACTGGATGTAGGGGAATGCCAGGACAGAGAAGCAAGAGGGGGTTGAATGGGGAAAAGAGGGAGGGAAGGGGGCTTATGGGACTTTCGGGGAGGGAGGAAATGGGAAAGGGGAAATGATTTGGAATGTAAATAAAAAAGACTTAGAAAATAAAACAAAAAAAGTTTAGACCATTCAGTCAAAACAAAAAAACAAAAACAAAAACAAAAAAACAAACAAACAAACAAAAAAGAGATAATAAGGAATAGTGATCTTTGCTTCCTCTTATTTTTGATGTTAATTTTATTTTTGTATTGGTATCTTCTTTTGAGTTTGTTGGAAGATTATTTTCTTGCTTTTTCTAGGGAGTAGTTTCCCTCCTTTTGTTGGTATTTTCCATCGATTATCCTTTGTAGGGCTGGATATGGGGACAGATACTGTGTAAATTTGGTTTTATCATGGAATATCTTGGTTTCTCCATCTATGGTGATTGAGAGTTTTGCTGGGTATAGTAGTTTGGGCTGACATTTGTGTTCTCTTAGGGTCTGTATGAGATCTGCCCAGGATCTTCTAGTTTTCATGATCTCAGGTGAAACGTCTAGTGTAATTCTGATAGGCCTTCCTTAATAAGTTACTTGCCCTTTTTCCCTTACTGCTTTTAATATTCTTTCTTTGTTTAGTGCATTTGGTGTTTTGATTATTATGTGACAGGAGGTATTTCTGTTCTGGTCCAGTCTGTTTGGAGTTCTGAAGGCTTCTTGTATGTTCATGGACATCTCTTTCTTTAGGTTAGGGAAGTTTTCTTCTATAATTTTGTTGAAGATGTTTACTAGCCCTTTAAGTTGTAAGTTTTCATTCTCTTCTATACCTATAATCCTTAGGTTTGGTCTTCTCATTGTGTCCTGGATTTCCAGCATGTTTTGAGCTACAAGTTTTATGCATTTTGCATTTTATTTGACTGTTGTATCAATGTTTTCTGTGGTATCTTCAACACCTGAGATTCTTTCTTTTATCTCTTATATTCTGTTGTTGACGCTTGCATCTGTGAGTCCTGAATTTTTTCCAAGGTTTTTTATCTCCAGAGCTATCTCACTTTGTGATTTCTTTATTGCTTCTACTTCCACTTTTAGATCCTGGATGCTTTTGTTCAGTTCCTTTACTTGACTGTTTGTGTTTTCTTGTAATTCTTTAATGGATTTCTTTTGTTTGTTTGTTTCCTCTTTAAGGGCTTCTGCCTGTTTACCCATCATCTCCTGTATTTCTTTAAGGGATTTTTTTGTGTTTGTTCTACGAAGGTATTAGTGAGGGTTTTTATTGGAGAATTCAAACTTAACAAATAAATGAAATAGTTTGCATGCAGACAGTAAGAAGCATGATATTTCTAACTAGATTTCATAAATAAGAAAAGACAGAAATCATTCTTCATACTAAAATTGAGTGGCTAGGAAGAAAGTTATATGTAAATAAAAAACAATCAATATTTAGACAAAAGTTACTTTTTCTATTCATGAAGATTGTAGCAGAATTAAAGACCAGTCAATACTGTTTTGTGATACATGTCTCTGTATTCTACCCCATACCAGACTATAGTTGTTATATCCTTCCTTTCTTGTCCACTTAAGCCTGGAAAGGCATTACAACTTGTTGGTCATGGTTCCTTGTGAGCACTGATTCTTGGAGAGAGGCACCTTCTTCCGATGTAAAATACATTCTGATGTTTTAATGATCCTTAAAGTTTCTGAGTGCTTGATGGGTTTAATCAATGTAAGTCCATATTTTCCCCACTTCTTTTTGCTTCTTGAAGGCAGATTATCTTTTCTAAAATGATTGTTGATGAAAATAAATATTGCAAGGAATGACAGTGAAATTATTACCTAACTGAACAATAATATTAAAGTGAGTCTATAGTATGCTTTCTTTGAGATATTTCCTTGATATCTTTAGATTAAATGCTGTCTTGAGCATACTTTTGAATTTGTTCACTTCATATGACTTTCTTTAGAATTACAACCATATTTCTGTAAACAGTTCTAATTCATAAATTTTGATTTTTCCATTTTCTTATTTATTAATGTATCCAGTGTATATGAAGTGATAACTTAGTATTTCCTAGTTTATAGTAGCATTTTTATCTTCTTTGTAATGTCATTTTACATGTTCAGAAGCAAAAAGTAAAACACAATATTCAAAATGTACCAAGTGCTTTTTTAGAAGTTATTAAAAACCTTGCAGTAGAGTAAAAATCAAGAAACTCAGCTGATTTTCAGTGTAGGTTCAACACACCTAATGCCTCAGTGTAAGAGGTATATCACACAGAGCTAGTATAGAGAATAGAAACAGATATACCTATTTGAATTAATTCATGAGAATTCTGTATGCTTGATGCCAACATATAGCAGAATATAAAAATGCAAGCTTTAATGGAAGAACATTATTTTATGAACATTTGTGAAAATTGTAATAAAAGAAAATAATTTATAAAAAAATTGCTGGATTATAATTAACTTTTGTTTTATTCCAGTATTACAATGGACTGTGGAAAGATAAAAAACTAACAAAATCATTCTCTTATATCTGCTCAAAAATTATACAAAAAAAGCAGTTCAAAAGAAATACTATGATCCAATAATAGTACTGAAATAAAACTCCTAAAAGAAATATAAACCAAGTGGTGAAATAATAAATATTCTTGTTAAAACAATGCGGGGCAATAGAGATGGCACAGTAGTTAGGAGCACTGGCTGCTCCCCTAGAGGACCTGGGTTTGAACCAAGCACATACATGGCAACTCACAGCTATCTTCCCCTCTACTATAAGAAAATATGACACTCTCTTCTTGCCTCTGTGGACACCAGGCACTCAAGTGCTATATGTGTATGGATGCAGGTAAATGCCCATACATATAAAGTAAAAAATTATCAGTAATGTTTTATCATTAAAAAGGTTTTTAACCTTAAAAACAAGGAGAATGTAAAGGAAAACCCAAATTGTTTCCCTTCAGTTATTGATTACTTGTAACCACAATAAGGAAAAAAAACCAAAGTACACTAGACTTGAAAACTTATAATCAGTTTAAAATAAATTTAATTATACAATATTAAATATTTAAGTTATAATTTAAAATAGCAATGAGTGCAGACTGAACTAAAGTAACCTATTAACAAAATATATACAAAATTGTAAATGCCTGTGATGCAGAAATGAAACCCAAGCACTAGTGGGTATTAGACAAGTACTGTTTCTCTAAGCTCAGTGCCCAGCCAATATATATTTTTCAATGTAACTAAAAGCAAAATAAAAAGGTATAAACAGCACTAGCTAGAAGGCAGAAATTTTTGCTTTTCTGAAAATTCCCAAATCCAGGTCATTTTGTTCTGATTAAGTTAATGAAGAAAAGGCACTGAAATATCAAATATTGATACAAAACCACTGATGATTATGACAATGACAGGATTTTCAAGTCACTACAGTGTCACTTATTCTAAAACCATCTATTACTTCCCTGTTTTGTTTTGCTTGAGTAAGGGGGCAAAACCAGAACAAACAAAAGTGATCTCATTTCATAGTTTATGACATGGCTGAATCAAAGGCAGTACAGGACAATTTTAGATTTAGATACCAGCAAAATCCACATTGTAAAAGCTGAGTTGCTGTCACTCAATGAAGTGATACATCTAGATAGAATTCTGATGTGTCCCAGAATTTGGTGGGGAAAAAACAGAAAATTTAGTAAATGGCTCTGAGAAAATTGTTAGCAATAACAAAAACCACAAAAATTCACAACTGGTCAAAATGTAGAGAATAACTGAGCATGGGGTGCTAGCCCAGTTTGAAACATCTACAACACAGTCTGTGCTCTGTACGTCCGAAGCCCAGGGAATATTCCAGAAGAAAGAAGAAAATATTTTAAGAGCCAAAGGGACAGGACATCTCTTATGAGATAGCATCTTCTATATGTGGTAGTAAGTTGTGCCCAAGAAGTCTTAACAATTAATTCACATAAAGAAGTCTTTGTCAATGATAAATCCACCTGTCATACCAGTGAAGATTGGAGAATTCTCATAAGCATCTACCTCTAGATATAGAGTTACAAGCAATTAATGGTTGCTTTTAAGCAGAACTGGTCTTCCACCAGATTGGTTATTCAGTTCTAAGTGGTCATCCCTAAACATACATATAGACAAAGAACACTAAAGGAACTCAGCAGATTATATTTTATATACATATGCATTTTTATGTGCTTATTATTTTTACACATGTTTTTGTATAATAATAAAATTTCGAGAAGTCAGGAATATGAGAAGGAGTTGGAAGGGCAAGAAAATAGTTGGCAGTGAGAGAATGTAGATTAAAAATGGTATGAATGCAGTATTTATTTATGAATACTTAAAATAATAAAATAAATGGAATAAAACCTACCCCACAATGTAAAAGTGAATTTGTATTTAAGAGAGTCTATTTTGGTCTCTAGTGGGTGTGCTTTGGTGAGGAAAATATTATAATCAATAATTAAACAATGTTCTTGAACATTGGCATGCTATTCTACTTCAAAATCCATTTATTAGTAAACTCCATGAGAACAGGGGTTTGATATATTTTAATAAAATTGAAACTTTCTCAATATAAGGGGAAATAAATATTTCAGTGAGAACACTCACTATGAGGTAGTATCTTGCCATTTTTCTTTGTTGATTTATTTATTTATTTATTATTCATTCATTCATTCATTCATTTATATCCCAAATGCTGCCTCCCTCCTGGTCCTGTCTCCCACAGTTTCTCTCCCATCCCATTTCCTTCTGAGAGGTTGGACAACCCTGGATATACCTACACCCGGCCATGTGCAGAGTTAAACACATCCTTTCTCATGGAGGCCACACAAAGCAGTCTTATTTGGGAGCACATTCCACAATCAAGCAACAGAATTAGGAACAGCTCCTGCTCCAGTTGTTGGGGACCCACATGGAGACTGGGCTGCATGTCTGCTACGTATATGCCAGGGGCCTTGATCCAGCCTGTGTATGCTCTTTGGTTGGTAGTTCAGTCTCTAAGAGCTCCCATTGGTTGACACTGTTGGTCTTTCTGTAGAGTCCCTATCACTTTCAGGACTTTCAATCTTTCCCCCCAACTCTTCCATAAGAGTTCTGGAACTCTGTTGAATGTTTGATTGTGGGTATCTGCATCTGTTTCATTCAGCTTCTAGGGGGAACCTATCAGAAGACAGCCAGGCTAGGCTCCTGACTTCAAGCATAATAGAGTATCATTAATCACATCAGGTATTGGTACTTGCCCATGGATGGGTTTCAATTTGGACTGGTTATTGGTTGTCCATTCCTTTAGTCTCTGTATCATCTTTGTCCCAGTATTTCTTTTAGACAGTACAAATTTTGGGTTGAAATTTTTTTATGGGTAGATTGTTTCCTTATCCCTCCACTGGGGATTAATTTCTTCTTCCCTCAAACATTATCATAAATATAAGATATAATAATTATTTACGAGAAGAAAACACTGGACTTAAAATGGTTGTGAGGTATTAACATTCTAGAAAATGGGCTAAAATTCTAATTTTGAATCTTCAAAATGCATTGTATAATTTACAGTAGTACCACTGTATAGGAAAGAAAAATCAACCAAAAGAGCCACTCCTGTCTAGTTTGGTCTCTCTGTAACCTGTCTCTGTAATGCTGTCCTAGTAAAAACTGCCTCTTAAGTTCCACTGAACTTAAGTTCCACTGAACCAGTTGAACTGAACTGCCACTAACTGCACTGCAACAAATTCAACTCCACAGCATTGCCTCTCAACTGCCTCAGCTGAACTGATTGACTAGAATTTAGACATCTACATACTCTAGGGGCATATTGATCTCTGAGTTCATGATCAGTCTACAAAGCAAGTTCCAGGACAGTCAAGCCTAGACAGTGCAGAAATCCCTGAAAACAGAAAGATGGTGAATATGTAATACACTGAGTGTGCCATGTTCCATACCTAGCAAGCAGCAGAACTTGGCAGCTTTGGCCACAAGACTCTGGCTCTGGAGTCAAGAATAGAAGATGGAATTATGGAATCTCCCTCTGTGACTTTGGTATGCCACTGGCATGTGTGGCATGAATGCCCCTGCATGGGGGCTCAAAGAGAACATTGAGTGAAGATATGATGTTTAAACCTCTATTTACTTGCAGACCTCGAGAAGCTAAGGATAAGAGAGCCAGAGATTACCTGCCGAGGCAAAATGCTAACAGGGAATGGAACCAGACCATGAGAAAAAAGTGTGTTGCAGTCAACAAACATGAAAGCTCTTAGAGATCTGAAGAGCATTTTCCCAGCTGGTATTTGGTCTTGCTTTGTACCAGTATTTCTTTTCAATGCTCCTTTCCCTACATTTTGGAACAGTAATGTACATATTGTATCATAATATGTGGGAAGTGCATCATTTATTATTTTTTTATTTTTATTTTGTAGGGGATTACAGTCAAAAGATTGCATGAATCTCAGAAGAGATTTTGAACTTTGTGTGTTTGAACATAGTTGAGACTGTGATAGACTATGTAGGCTCTTGAACTAGGACTAAAGACATTTTGCATTTTGTTATTGGCTATATGTGGGCCTGTGTACTGGAGGTTTTCCACAGGCTAGCAAGGGGGTGAGCCTCAGGTGGCTTTTCAGGAGAGCAGACCTCTTCCTAAGTTTTACAGCTCCTATGACAGAAGCTCTCAGACAGCAGAGTAGTTCTCACATACTTTTAATCCTTCCAGATAGGATTCTTTTTATTTTTATTCTTTTTACTTTTTTATTAGATATATTCTTTATTTACATTTCAAATGTTGTCCCCTTTCTTTGTTACCCACCACCTGAAAGTCTCATAACCCATCTCCCCTCACCCTGTTCCCCAATCAACCCTCTCCTGCTTCCCTGTCCTGGTATTCCTCTACACTGTGGGATGGAGCCTTCCCAGGACCAGGGCTCTCTCCTCCCTTTGATGTCCAACAAATTCATCCTCTGCTGCCTATGCCTCTGAAGCCATGGGTAACTCCATGTGTACTCTTTGGTTGATGGTTTTGTCCCTGGGCATTCTGGGAGTCCTGGGTGGCTCATCTTGTTGTTCCTCCACAACTGCTTATGGAAAAATTAAAAAAAACAGTATACCTAAAACAGTCCTGAATAACAAAATAAAAATAAAATAAAATAAAATAAATGTTTGGCAGTATCACCATCAAAATAATTTCAATTTGTACTACAGAGCCATAAATAAATGCTTCATGACTGGTATTAAAAGAGAAAGGCTAATCACTGGAATTGAATTGAAGGAATGCATATAAATATACCTATGGACAGCTGATTTTTTTTTTATAAAGTAGACGAGAATGTGCACTGGAGTAAAGGAAGCATCTTTCACAAATGGTGCCGGTCAAACTGGATGTCTGCATGTAGGAGAATGCAAATATATCCATATTTATCATCTTATACAAAATTCAGTTCCAAGTTGATCAAAGATCTCAACATAAAACCAGATACACTGAACCAATTAAAGAGAAAGTGGGGAATAATCTTGAGTGCACTAGCACAGGAGACAAATTTCTGAACAGAATACTGGTGCATATGAATTAAGATCAACAATTAATTATTGAGACCACATGAAATTAAACAGTGTTCATAAGGCAAAGGACACCATTGATCAGACAAAATGGCAGCACTCTGAAAACTGACAGCAGTGCCAGTGGCTAAGGACAACATCCACACAGTTCACAAAACACAGGGAGCTCCAGATTGTGCCTGCATGGATCCTTCACCTCTATGTTCTAGTCTCTTTGGCAGGAGAAAGCAATCTGCAGGCTAAGAAAAAGAAACCTGGACACAAACCCAGGCACAAATCCATCCACTTAAAATCTGTCCTGAGTGCAAGATGTGCTGAGGCAATGTTGGTGATGAATTTGTCAGAGTGGCCCACCAATGTTTGCTTTAATTTGAAGTCCACAACAGGAAAGAGAGCCTATACCCTACCCTGCCTGGATGGCAAGGAACCAGAAACTGGATAGGCAAGAGCCCTACAGTAGAACCAACCTCGACTGGCAAAAAAGAAGAGAGGGGGAGGGAGGGAGAGAGAGAGAGAGAGAGAGAGAGAGAGAGAGAGAGAGAGAGAGAGAGAGAGAGAGAGAGAGAGAGAGAGAGAGAGAGAGAGAGAGAGAATTACTCCTATAATCATAAATTGGGGTCTTGTCCAGTCATCATCGGTGAGGCTTCTTCAGGGAGCAGATGGGCAAGCAGATACAGAGATCCAGAGCCACATACTATAGCAAGAGTCTAAGTTGAAGGTATCTGTCAGGTCCCTCTCTTTGGAGATCCGTGAATATCTCAGAAGAGGTGGAAGAAAGACTGTAGGAAGCAAGTGGACGAAACAAGGAAAGCATGGGGCACTGAATAAACTAAGCAGGGCTCTCAGGGGCTTACACAGATGGAAGAGGCAAGCATAGGGCCTGTATAAGTAAGCACCATGTCCTCTGACTATATGTTATGGCTGTCAGCTAATTGTTTTTGTGGAACTCTTAACAGCAGGTTTATCTCTAACTCTTTTACCTTCTCTTGAGATTGTTTTCCTCCTATTTGGTTGTCTTGTTCAACCTTGATAGGAGGAGCACTTTTGCCTTGCCCTATTGAATCCCTTCTTGTTCTGTTTGGCTGGCATCTCTTGTAGGCCTTCTCTTTTCTGAAGATTAAGTTTAATCTATATTTTAAAAGACTTGAACCAATTTTTGTGATTGCCTCCAAATACAAATGCACAGTGCTGTTTTCATTTGGAAGACACCTATTAAAATTTGCATATATTTTATTTTAATGTTATGTTATTATTTTAAAAGCCCAATAAATTAAAGGGGATTACCTACTTGTATGATTAATGTATTGCAAATTTTAAGCTTTACCATTTTACTTAGTAGTAATAGAGGGTTATAACTTTACTATTAAACACTTATTTCCTGCTTTTACTAACAAACACACACACACACACACACACACACAAACATTCAGAGAGATTCACACACACACACACACACACACACACACACACACACACATTCTAGCACTTTATTTTGTTAATAAAACAAAAAAGATGGTTATATTCATAAACAGACTATACTTGTAGATGTTCAGTAACTATAATTGTATTTTAAACACAGTGATGTGCTTTACTGCACTCCAAAGGCCTTGGTCCATACAGGTTCAATTATCATGTGCAGAGTATATTGCACCAGAAGAAATGTGTCTCACTGGGACCTACTAATGGTGGCAATGATAGTGATAGTGGGAGGTAATGCTAGTCATATCTTCTGTGAATCTGATCAAAGATGGCATGAGTTGCACAATTCTACCTAAACAGAAACAGAGCAATAAAAAACAAGATAAATATGACAATATGCTGTTGAGTTTTTTGTTAGTTAGAATTCATAAAAAGTAATTTAAAAGAAAAATCATATTTTAAAAATTGCTATGTTTAGAAACTTTTATAAACTTGTTTCTAGCCTTCTTGAAGTTTGTACTTAAGTATCTTTTTTTTCTTTCAATATTCTTCAAGAATATAATGTTCTATACTGGTATTCCCCTATATCCAATCTTTCCAGGACCAGGGGTCTCTCCTTCCATCTTCTTGGAAATCTATTGATATGTGAATTGTGTCTTGGGTATTCTGAGATTCTTATGCAAAAACACACACATAAATACACACACACATACACACAAACATTCACACTCTTATATAGACAAGCTTTATAAAACAAACTGGAGTCTAACATTTATACTGCATATTGTTTTTTTTTTATTTAGTACAATCTCAGATTTACAAAGGAGTTTCAAGTGAAGAAAAAAATTTTTTCAAAAAAAAATATAATGTTATTTGTGCTGCATTAAAGAGCTCTAAAAATTGCCTATTATTTACAGAAAATGTTGAGCATAAAAGATATTTAATGTAAAAATTCCTTCTTTAGATCTCTGTATCACTAAACTCACATGTACAATTAATTCTATCATTCCTATTTTCAAATATCAGCTATTTCTTCATTCTTTATAATTTTCTACTTTTAACATTTCAATACACACCACTCTTATGTGAAATTATACACACACACACAAATACACACACACACACACACACAGATATATGACTATACTTCTCACTTATGTAACTGATTCTTTTTAAAAATTACTTTTATGTTCTTTCTAAAAACATTTAGTGCCTAAAAATTCAATCAGCTTCATATTTTACTTCCTGATTGCTAGGAAATGGTCTTATACACATTGTTTCCATGCTGGTGGGTTTTTTCATTAGGGAGGGGGAAGGGCAGAACAAAATGTACCTAAAAGGTGCATATGTTCTCAGTTTGTATTATTGGAACAGAAAGAACCATAACGAGTTGGGTCCTGGTGGGTGTTCTGTTAGTCATTTAGTGGCATTCTCTTGAAGAAGACAGTAGGAATCAAAACCGGTTCTCTTTCTTGTACTCCTGCACCAAACGAGTGATGACTTTTGTAACACCATATTCTCAGAATAAGTACAAAGAAATAATAGCAAATCCTCATATACTAGAACTTCAAAAACTGTGAAACCAAGTAACCCTTTTCTTATTATTAATGTGGTGAGCTTAGGCATATTCTGTCATTATAATGGAAACTTAAATAATATAGTTGCCTTTATGTTAAATAATTTATCATAGACTTTAAGGACATTCAGTTCTGTTTTCTATTTGATATTAAGGTGGATTCAGTAATACTGACCCATTGAAAGATACAGAAATAAATGTGACTTTAGAACGTAATAATATCAGGCATGCTTATTCAATTATTCAATAAAGTCATTAGATAGTTTACTATTAGAGAGTTGAAGTTAGCATGAGGGGAGACAAGCAGCTGTGAGAAGGATTGCCTGCGCAGGGCAGTTTTAACCTAATGCATCATGAGTTATAAATTAGACAGGGTGGGGAAGTGCTGGAACCCTAAACAGGATATGAAGATCTCAGCAAGGTGCAGAAAGTGAGTCTTTCCCAGTATTTCTTGAGAGCAACCAACAGCTTGCAAATGGAGGAAAATCACTATCGTATCTGCCTGTTGTAAGGTAGAATTGAAAGAGAGGTCTGAAGATGATTGGTGAAAACAGTAGGAAGCAATATGTTATCTTTTCTTAGAAACATTTATTAAAAGATGACATCGATCAGGAGAGACTGCAATAAAGGAAAGCCCCAGGGGCCCTTCAAGGGATGGCTCAGAGGTTAACATTAGAAGAGGCCACTGGTTTTGTTCCAAGGATTTACACGGCTGCTCATAGCTGCATACAATTCCATTGTCAGGGTATTCAATGCACTCTTCTGGTCTCAGGCTCTTGCATGAGTATGCTGTGTATATGGTCATGTGAACTCACAACATATACATAAATAAAAATAAATTGATATTTATAGCAAGCACTCAGCACTTGAACACTGAAGAGTAAAGTGATGATCGTCTGCATGGTTTATTCTGCTTCCTGACTTGATCTTCCAGGAGTTTCCCTGGCATGTGCATGCTCCATTATCTTGTACCTATTGGCTATGGCATGTGTTTGCAAATAGTTTACAACCATTAACACACTAGCTGCTCAGTGATTAAATCATTGATTTGTTTTGGTTGGTACATTGAGTTAAGAATAAGGCATAGGGCCATGCATGAGTCTTTTTTCATCTTCTTCTTGTCTCTGTGTGAAGTTAATTGAACCATGTAGAATTTCAGCTCTCTACTTGGCCTTAGAAAACCCTTTTTATCATCTCAGCAGGAAACTCATTTTAAGCTTTTTAAACATACTTCCATGGTTTTGATGTGATTATCATTATCCTAATCATTATTATTATCCCTCATTAGGTTTCTGGAGTACAAGGGCATACCACCTAATGACAGGAAGTTTTAAAATAACCTTCACCACTTTTTTGCTACAACAATTATAACAAATAATGAATCTCAAGGCTCTATGTGTTGTCTGGGTTAAAATGCTTATGTGCTTTGGTTAACAGTTGCCTTAATATATGAATATGTGTTGATAGCCTTAAGCCACCATGATGAGGTAGCTGTTTTGGAAATATGTGTTTATGTTACTGACCATGTTATGAAAGAGTAGATATTGTTAACTTAAAACCTTGTTCTACTCAACTATTTTATTGTATAAGAATCAAATATTGAAACAACTTCATCCACCCATACAGGAAAATGAGAAAAATATACCACCCTTATCAATCGCTTTACTTCAAGATCTCCCTTCTCCAATCTAGACTGCATGTTGCCACAAATATTTCTTTGAGGCGCAAATGTGTGTATGTGTCCTCCAGTAGTCCAGGAAATTCTAATAGTCCCATTCAGTCAGTAGAAGAATCCCAGATTTTCTCAGTCAAGAGGCTATACAGCAGGTCTCTGTCAGGAATCAGGTGTGAGCAGTGGATAGGTGTGATTCGTAAAAGTACACGAGTGATAATCATTAGCATGCATAAAATGCTGCGTAGTGCTATGAATGCCTCAAATAGAATCATGTTACCCAAAGATACAGACACAGATCAACGAAAAGGGGAAACTGAGTTGAGTCTGGAAGCTATCAAGAAAAGAATAAAGCAGAGACCATTCTTGAAGTAATACTGAAGTAAATAAGATCTTGCTGTGGATTAACGTTCCTAAAACCAGGAAAGCAGATAAGGCTTTTCTTGTTTAAGATTATCCTCCCAGAGTTCAATTCTTTCTCTGCAGAAAGTATGAGCCCCAAATTGTAAAGAACCCATCATTTCCCAAGTATGTTGTACATTTAGTTTGTTCATGAGCATCTTCCCTTATGGTACCTATGCAATGAACTTGGCTTCTACACTGAGAAGCCCCTTTTCTACAGAATCCAACATACATGAAACCCCTCATGTGGTTGTAGAGGTTTGGTGAACTTAATTCTCTTAGTGGGTGCTAAGAGAATGTGAATGTTTGTGAGTTTGGGAGATACCTTCATTTACACTCTGGAATGATGTCGCAGTAGAAAAATAGCAGAGTCAGACATTTGTGTGCTTTTTCAAATAGCAAGGATGTCATACCCTCATGAGAATGTTGATGTGGCAGAAAAAATCATTGGGGATGAGAACTTGGGAAACATTTATTTATAAAGTATGGAGGCATCAGACTTATCATTGTAAATAGCAGAAGTACAAAAATCCCTCTATAGTCATAGCTTTACAAAAAATATCAAGGATAAACTTTACTTTTAATAGAGTATGATTTAAAAAAATTTAATGTTAATATGTTGCTTATAATGTCTTAATCTTGTGTATTTTTGGTACATTAGTTGTGTTTATCCAACTTTATTTTGACATAATTGAAAAATAGAAGTTGAGTTGTAAAATTGTCTGGATGTGCATATAAAGTGTTGATCAGTGATAGTTTACCTAGTCACCTAGGGTGCCATTGCAAGGATCACAGAAATCAGTGTTTAATTTTTATTTTAAGACATTCTTTTTTCTATTTTCTAACATGATCATTAATGTATCTATGAAGCCTTGACTGGTTTAATAAGTACCAACAGTTTAATATGTGTCAAGACAAGCAATGTTTCCTGGAAGCACAATAACATGATAGTGAGCTTCTATATTTACTTTTATAAATGGCAAAGGCTTTCACTTTAAGAATAAAAATTTATTCTTCATTATAACCTTTCATTTATGTTAACTATTCATTCATTCATTGGTTAGGAGATGATAAAGTTAATGTTATGGTTATTAAGTTTTAGTGCAAAGCAGAAATAGAAAATTTATTCAACAAGGCCACATAGGGAAAATAGAAAAAAGGAGATTCAATGAATTCACCAAGTCCATCTTCAAGATTCCTGAAGAAAGATTAAACTTTAAATAGATTGCTAGTGAAATGTGTGTCAGGGTTTAGCCCTACCCACCATTGATCCATGATTATCTAAGCTTCAGTCTTATACTGTAAAATGGTCTGAGAATTTGTTAAAATTGTCAAAAATCTCTTTCTGGGAGACAATGCCCCCTTTGTTTGATGTCTTTTTATTTTCCCAGTATAGAATTTCTGGGGAAATTCCCATTTCTTTGGAGTCTCTTATTTTAATAGTCTCATGGTCAAATTGGGAGGGACATATGTCACTTTTCAACATTCATCCTAGGTCTACTTCATTGCCCACTTAAAAAAAATTATTGGTTATTTTATTTATTAACCCTTTAAATGTTATCTCTTTCCCAGTTTCCTCCCTGAAAATGTCCTATCCAATCCTTCTCCCCACTGTTTCTATGAGGGTGCTCCCCACCCACCCACCCATACTGCCTCACTGCCTTAGCATTCCCCTACATTGTGGCATTTAGCATTTACAGGACCAAGAGCATCTCCTCTCATTGATGCTCGACGAGGCCATCCTTTGCTACATATGCAGGTCGAGCCATGGGCCTCTCCATGTGTACTCTTTTAGTCCCTGGAAGCTCTGGGGGCGGGGGGCGGTCTGGTTGGTTGATATTGTTGTTATTCCTATGGGGTTGCAAACCATTTGATCTCCTTTAGTTATTTTCCTAAGTCCTCCATTGGGGTCCCTTTCTCAGTTGGATGGTTGGCTGCAGAAACTGAAAAGGACCGAAACCCACAATGATTTTGAATGCTTACTATTTTTCAGCTTCAAATTATTTTTTTGAGAATTTTCTACATGTATATTGCATTCACACTGTTTCTCTCCTTCTTTCCAACTATTCCAGCACCTTCCCCATTCTTCTATTACCTCTCAAGTTCATGGCATCTCCTTGTATGTTTATTATTTTTATGTGTGTGTATACATGACTTTCTGAGTCCATTTATTCTTGACTATACCTATATGTGCTTAAAGCTGATCACTTCGGATTTGATAACCTATCAGGGCACTTGTGCCTATAGGAAATTGATTCTTCCTCTCTCAGCAACTATTAATGGCTTGTAATTTTTCCCCTAGGGGGTGAAGCTCTGTGAGATTTTCCTCATGTTCATTGATTTGTCAGCTGGTGCTGTCATCATGTGTGCCCTGTTTAGACAACCACATTTTCAAGATTTATTGGGCAGAGATTTACTGGCATATAGGAAACAACAACAGCTACCATCCCTGACCTCTAGCTCTTACAGCCATTCTTCCTTGTCTTTCATTATTTTTCCTGAGCCCGAGGTATAGGAGCAGCACAGTGTTATGCATGTGTAAGTTTGTGCTGAGTACTCCACTGGTTAGTTTCCATCAATATGGATTATTGCAAGAATTCATATGCTACAAAAGAAAGGATTTTTGATGAAGCATAAGAGTTACATTTATCTGTAGATATAAGGAGAATGAGAAGTTTTTATAATGGAGTTAGCAATTATATGGTTTTAGTAAAATAGAGTAGTAGGTTCTCTTGAGCAGTCCATGGCCTCATCAGCCAGAGGTAGCTGCTTAGTGTTACAGTGGCATGAATTTCCTCTTATTTAGTAGACCTTAAGTCAAACGAGGCAGTTGTTTGTTATTTTGGTTACTTTCCAGATAAAAGTCTCATTATGGCACAATTGGCTATTTCTTGTTATAGTTGTAATTGTGGTTCATAGACTTTACAGCTAGGAAGAGTCATTGATTACCTTTTCTCCCTTGGTAGTTTTCATAGCACATTCAAATTCTGTAGCCACTAGATGGGGAAGGAGGGTAATACACAGGGAAGGAAGGACATAAATAATAATGACATTTGAAAGTGCCACAAGAAAACATTTTATGTTTTCTTTAAAATACATGCATAATATACATGAATGCATATAATGCATATATGTGTACTTAATTTAAATGAAGTTGTAGTTATTGTTGCTTGTACTGGTAACAGTTCCTCAGAGCCATAGAGAATCTAATAAAAGTCCCAGTGTCAGACATATGAAACCTCCCTCTGAACTGTTCTGTCATGAGAGTCCAAGAGAAACTCCCTTCCAATATAAGCTATTATGCTTGCTTTAGGATTCCCCCCAATAATTGGAGTTAAGATGTCATTGTTGAAGATATCATTTATTTTAGACATATAGCTCAGATGAGTCAAACAGGGATACACCTGGAACACAATAGTTTTTCAGTGAAAAGTAAGTAAAAACTAACCATACCTGCATTGATCAAGTATCCTGAGATACAGTTTTCCATTAGAGGAGAATTCTGTTGGATCTTTCTAATTCCAGTAGGGCATCGTCTTTATCAGGTCTGTGCTGGGTAATAGCTGGTACTTTGTACAACATTTCTAAATGTGTCTGTGAGGCAGTTTCAGTTCAGGTTTGGGAAACCCTGTTTTATTTATTTTTTAGAAAATGAATTTTTATTTACTACTCTCTATGTCCCTGGTATTGTGCCAAGTGGAATAGGTCTCTATAAAAGTGGATGTGTCCTATGCCCTGATGTTTAGGAAATGAGAACTATATGTCAATTGTAAGATTTATTTCTCACTTGCCTGACTGTAGGAGGGGCAAAGAGTCACCCAGAAGCAGAAAGATAACAAGAAAAGAAAAGAAATGTAAGACTGATAAACTTCCACAGAATTGTTTCCACAGTGAACTCTGATATCAGTATTGCTACTGCTGCTGGATAATACTGGACTCTCAGAACTTCTCATGTTCTACCCCCAAAGATATGTAAATGAGAGTTCTGCATTTTCCTCTACATATTAGGCAATGAATGCTTGAGGATACTTTATATATCTGACCCAAGAGACCAGCTATAAAGAGCTTTTATTTTAGAACTGAGAATTTTAATGATATAATTTGACTAACTAGGAAAATACATTCAACTGTGTCTGAGTTCAGCAGAGAGAGAGAGAGAGAGAGAGAGAGAGAGAGAGAGAGAGAGAGAGAGAGAGAGAGTGTGTGTTCAGAGCAACCTCCTGACTGATGTCAGAGAAATGCCAGGGTTCATGACATTCAAATAAAATTGAAAGTAAAACCTAACACTAGGTTTTTGAACAAGAGCCTGGTGTTATCCAACACATTCTATTCTTTGACTTAATTGACAGACATCAGTTTTCCTTGTCTACCACAGAGCACTGTGCTCCCTGGGGTGAGAGGTAGAATGCCATGGCTTGCTGCAGCAGTAGCATACTGCTTGCAAACCATCATTACAATGTTTGCCTTTCCTCAGAACCCCACAACCCCTGTGCTCTTGTTGAACTTCACAATATGAAAGAACTTCAGGGCACTGAGTAGGTTATACAGCTTCGCTTAAATGAAAGGGGAAGGTACTTCAAGCAAAAATTTGAACCATAAAAATGTATTCTGGAGCTAAGATGCTTGCCTCTGGCATCTTTCACTTGGCAAGCTTTATTTGAAAGTCAGACCTATTGATTGGTAGAACTACAGAGTTGAAGAATTTCCCAAAGAATGTAGAACTCAACACAAAGTGGTAGAAATCATTATTGAGATAGATATGTCAAAATTTCTTTTATTCTTTAACTGCATAGTGAAGCATGATGTCATAATCAACTGCAAAACTATGCAGATTATCAAATCTGTTCACTGGGCACTAATGCATATAATAGCAATTTGTAACTCTTATTTTGGGTTTAAGATAGCAGTGTGTTCCTGAGCATATTAATTTTTCACTGCAGAGACCTCTGCCTGTCTGCCGTCTGTCTGTCTATCATCTGTCTGTCTGTCTGTCTGTCTATCTATCTATCTATCTATCTATCTATCTATCTATCTATCTATCTATCTATCTATCTATCTATCATCTATCATTGATCTACTATCTACTAATGTATCATTTAATGCCTTACCTAACAATTAAGACATGATATATCTAACAAATAAGACATTGAAATACACATTCATTTCACTGTGAATAAAAATAAAATGTAATTTCCTGGCAGAACATGCCACTAGTGGATCTGTCAATAAACCATGATATTTCTGCATGAAAATTTAAATATATTGAAATTTAGAATGTATGAGAAGCATTTGAATGAGATGTACAGATACAAAATAAAGCCCCATATACAAACTTCAATACAAGGATCCAGCGTCTGGCATGGGTTTAATACTTTCTGGCAGGCAAGTAGCTTCACGGTTATATGGTTCAAGAAACACAGGTATCACCACACATATCTTGACTGAAAACTTTTTCTCTGTGTGTATGCTTGTGTGGTCCTGTGCACCTGTGCACCTATGACTGTCAATATGGTGAAGAACGGTTTTAGTGTATTTGGTTGGAAGATGTCACTGACTGAGTTTGATATGTAGTGGATTACCAGATTCACGGAAGAATTATGGAATATTTATGTGAGACTCATGGAAGTAGTAGATTGGGATTAAGTAGTAATCTTCAGATGGATATTGCTTCACACATTAATCAAGATGGGGTTTGCAAACCCATAGGAAGAACAACAATATCCACTAACCAGACCCTGCAGAGAATCCGGGGACTAAACTACCAACCAAAGAGTACAGATGAAGGGACCCATGGCTACAGCTTCATATGTAGCAGAAGATAACCTTGTCTGGCATCAATGGGAGAAGAAGCCCTTGGTCCTATGAAGACTCAATGCACCATTGTTGGGGAATGCCAGGGTGGTGAGGTGGGAGTGCATGGGTGGGTGAGGGAGCACCCTCATAGAAGCAGGGGGGCAGGGGATGAGATGGGAGATTTCCAGGGGAGGGAACCAGGAAAAGGAATAACACCTGAAATATAAATAAAATATCCAATAAAATATAGATCTAGAATTTGGCATTAGTAGCCCTAGAAGTAATGAAAACTAGGGAGTAAGAAGGTCACTATTGTTGAAATTGCTATGAAGAGCAGCCATGCAATCTCTTTCAGTGCAAAGGAAAAATGTACTATTTTGGTAAAGAATGTAGAAGATTTATAGTAGAATTTACAAGAAGGCTACGGAGAGAGAACAGTATTCTCCACTAACCTACAAGTACTTACATTTGATCATGATTTTGTGTTTGTTTGTTGTGTACTTGCTTGAGACTTGTAACCTACTACATAGCCCAGGCTAGACAGACTTCAAAGCTATATCAATCCTCCTGCCTCAGTGTTCTAAATTCTAGGGTTAAAGGCATGCATAACCATTCCTGGATCATGTAGTTAATTTTCACTGTGAATCTATGTTCATGTTGAAATCTGAGGTTTATTATTAGTCTAATTATTAGTGGTGTATTGCTAGCCTAACTCATAGTTTGAGAAAAGTCTACCTTCTATACACTTGGAAACTTGATGAAATGATTACTGTCACTGATTTAAGGCTTAATGCCTTTTTTGTGAAGTCAGTTTTGAAATTGGCTTAATTATTATTATTGATCATTTATCATAATTGTTTAATTAGTACACACTGATGAAAGGATAAACAAAACTAAAGAGTATTTTTAAAAGTTTGTTAAACTTTTACAATGTCTAAATGTTAATTTCCTTTTTTAAACTCTTGGATTATAGTCAGTAGCAACAAATCACAACACCAATAGAGTGTGCTGCTCATATGGAGTTTGATATTCATCTCTGATAGTTCATGCACGTAGCATCACTTGCATTTTAAGTACAACCTCAATGAATCAAAATAAAGAAAAGGTAAACTGTTTTGTATAGGTCCCAGATCAAAGATCAAGCACAATATCATAGCTTTCCTACAGAAGAACTAAATTTTTTTTCAATTAAGATTATTCGGAAAAAATAACAGTCTCAGGCTTTGAGTCCTCAGGTTTCCAATTTACCTACCATATTTCTTCTCATTGGAAGAAAAATTCTGTATGAAAAAGTATATTAAATTTTTGTTTGTGTGTGTGAATGCATAAATTCTAATGTAAGAAAGCAGCATAGGAGAACCATTTTATATTTAGCTCAAAATGACTAAGAGATTAAAAATGTATATCTGTTCTTTGTGGAAAAGTATCACAATGAAAGATTATTACTGTAACTGACATTATCTAATTGAATTTTCTATCAGTCTATGTATTAAGATTTGCTTGTATATTAAGTTTTTCTTGAGTTTTCCAACTCAAAGCTCTTATCATTTGATGTCTTGACAATGTCTATGCATTCCTCATAAGAAAATATATTCATAATATATATTCCTGAGTATATACTCATAACAATAGCTCCTTGAAAGGCAGAGAAGAGATTCTTTCTATCCTCAGTGCCTGACTATATGTGGCCACTTGTCAAGGATATGAAAGGAAGTGTTGTAATCACAATCTATGTGACTTACAGATGTTTTATTTTATGGATCAATGAGCATCCCCAAGTACTTACAGACAAGGCTTTAGTAATGGTGTAGAATGGGAGATCCAACAATTCAGCATCCAGCCTTCAAAACATTTTGTAATATTTTGTAACTAAAAATAGAACAAACACTAGAATAAATTCTGTGTGTATTAGCATGGGGAAAACATAGGTTACAATTGTATGCTCAGAGTAACATAGTGCATTTTCTGAAGTGCCAAGGTTCTACAAGCACCTCTGTATCTATTTGGAAGACTAGCAAGCACCATCATTCTCTTCCTGTCACTTAATTTGCATCAAGAGAAGGGGAAAAAATAAGTATTGTGGTTTCCTGAAAAGAAACAGAAACCTGAGGAAAATAGAAGTCAGAAACTTCTACATTTCAATTCTCATTCAGTCAGATGATAACCTGAAAAACAAAATTGATGATAGGCAGAACTATTAATTCACCTTTTATGAAAAGCATTCAGTATATATGATAGACCATTTACAAAGGAACCAGACTTACTCTACACAAACCTGGAAAGAGGAAGAGATAGACTTGTTAACTGAATTTTCTTTATTTCCTGTCTCAAAGTTTCTGTCTACTCCAATCAACCAAAGAAAGTGTTTTTGCAACAGTCATGAGACAGTAAAAAAGTGTTTGCTAAACCCATTTTTTGTATGATGTATGTTGTTCAGATCATTTATCCTTAATAAAATTCACTTCTTAAAATGTATGTATTGAAAAGTAATGTTTGAAGCTTGAAATTCCTAGTAAAATTTCAGGCAACAGCGGTCAGTTGATGAAAAAGGGATGTTGTAGGAGGGAGGATGTTGGATAGTGTTGGTCCTTTAACGACATAAACGGCTGTCATTCATTGGCAATTTATTAAGGAGGATCTCAGCCACTAAGGGAAAAGGACACTTGGGACTCTTAGAGTCTGAGCTACCAATCAAAAAATATACATGTACTGGACCTAGGCCTCCCCACACATATGTAGCAGATGTGTAGCTTCCTCTTCACTTAGGTCCCTGGCATTTGGAGCAGGGGCTATCCCTATAGCTGATCCCTATATGTAGGATATGCTCTCCTAGCTGGGCTATCTTGTCTGGCCACAGGGGGGGAAGAAGTGCCTAGCTTCTCAGAGAGTTGAAGTACCAATGTTGCAGGATACCTGGGGAGGCGGGTAGAGAGAGTTTCTCCCTGCTAGGGAAGGATGGGTGAAGGACTGTGGAAGGGAGTGACAGAGGTGGGCAGTGAGGGGGCTGTAAAGTGAATAAGTAAAAAATAAATTTAAAAATTTAAAATTAAAAAAACTCAATTAAATTTTACAAGAAAAAGAAAGAATTATAATGTTAGAGGATCTTGTCCATAATTTGACAAACTAATTGTCTTTAGGTCTCTTGACAGGTTGTTAAATTTTGATGGCAAGGAGAAATAAGAAAGCAAGCTTTGTATTTCATGTTGAGGAAGGAAACAAATAGAAAGCAGCTGAGGTCCTACAACAGTTTCTGTAGTCCCATTTCTAGTAAACTTCCAATATCTCTCACCTCCTAAGAATTCCTTAGGAATTCACCCTCAATAGCACCACTCTCAGGAGCCAGCCTATAGTATATATCCCAACTAAAAACTTGGTTAGAAAGATGTCTAAATGGTTAGAAGTCCTGGTTTGTCTTTCAGAGACCCAGGTTCAATTCCAGCACCTACAAGGGCACTTCACAGCGATTTGAAGATACTCTTTCATATGGCAGCTCACTGCTATCTGTATCTCCAGTTCTGGTGGCACCTGATGGCTTCTGCATAGCCATACATGCAGGCCAAGCATCCCCACTGGTAAAATAAAATTTAAAACAAGTTAAATTCAAAATTAAAATAAGAAACACACAAAATAATTGGTATCAGGACAATCTCTGAGTACAAAATGCTTTCTAAGTGTTAAGAGTGACATGCTATGATTTTCTCTTACATGGGAATTGCATTTTCACATTTATGAATGTATTTGACATGATTTATTGTTAGAAAAGAGGAAATGCAGGTGACACAATGACAAGAGGCAAGATCTCTAGAAGTAATTTTGATTCCTGGTAAGCTAACTAGACATAGAAGTGGGTGCAAAGAGGGAAAAACATATTAAGACTGGTGTAGTGATAATATGTCCTCTGGGCAAGATAGAGTCATCAGCCATCTCAGAGAAGAAATCATTGTGATAACTGACAAAATGTCTTAGACTTGCTGTCATGGTAATCTATGGCAAATATAAAAAGACTGTTAATATTTCTATTCAGTAAACTCACTTGAACCACCAAGATTTCTTGCCATTCAGCTACATCTGGTCTTGGAGGTTCTAGAGTATAGAAAGTGTGCAATAATGATTAGGAGATGGAGCTAGAGTTACAAGGGTCTCATAATTTGTTACCCAGGAGGGGTGAATCATTTTGGTGATACAGCTGGTTTTGATCCTTCAGTATTCCTATATGTAATCCCTCACCCATGTTTCTACTAGTTGCTGCAATAAACTTGTAGATTCACAATGTTACAATAAAATACAATTATTTCATTTCTCTCTTGATATCCTGTCTAGTTTGATTAGATAGTTCTTCATGTCTCTCCAGGAAGAGCGATGTAGCATATATAGATGTTTTTCAGAGTCTCCCTTGGAACTACCACACACAACAAATATAGACGTCTCCTCTAGGAAAGTAACGGCATTGTTAATTAAAGCATGTCATTATCTGTAGTCTATGAAATCAGGCTAGCTGAAAACTCTCACAGTCTCCTTTCTTAATTGCAAAAAATATTAACAGTTACTTAGAAATATAAATTATAACTAAGAAATGTCCTGTAATGAAAGAAATCACCAAAGAATCTTTACTATATGATAATTAATAATAATGATTACAATGTATTAGTTCAGACAGAACGCTCATGATCATGGTAGAGACAAAATATGGATCAGAGACTGAAGTAAAGGCCATACAGAGACTTCCCCACCTGGGGATCCATCCTATATACAGGTACCACACCCAAACACTATTGTGGATACCAAGAAGTTCTTGTTAACAGGAACCTGATATAGCTGTCTCCTGAGAGGCTCCGCCAGTACTTGACAAACACAGAGGCATATGTTCTCAGCCAACCATTGAACTAAGTACAGGTTCCCCAGTGGAGGAGCTAGAGAAAGGACCCAAGGAGCTGAAGGCATTTGCAGCCCCATAGGAGGAACAACAATATGAACCAAGCAGTACCCCCCAGAACTCACAGGAACTTAACCACCAACCAAAGAGTTACACATGGAGGGACCCATGGCTCCAGGTGCATGTGCAGCAGAGACTGGCCTTATCAGACATCTATGAGAGGAGAGGTCCTTTGCCCTAGAAGGCTCAATGCCCCCAGTATAGGGGAATGCCAGGACAGAGAAGTGGGAGTGGGTATGTTAGTAAACAGGAGAAAGGGGGAAGGGATAGGGGGTTTTTGGAGAAGAAATGAGGAAAGGGGATAACATTTGAAATGCAAATAAAAATATCTAATAAAAACATGGGCAGAAGAATGCAGAGTCATAAATTATGGTCATTACTCTGAAGATTTTGCTGTAATCATTGTCTTGCTTAAACTTAAAAGCATTTGGTAGTGAAAGCACGAGAAATCATTATGTTTGTGAATATTTTTATTCTTACTTAAAGATCCAATCTTATATAAGTAATGATAAAAGTGTTATTTATGAAAATAATCAATAAAATAATATCTATACTAGCAAAAACTCCAGAGAAGTCTATGACCATGGGAAGCAGAAGAGTTCCATAAATTATAGCATATTCAAAGATACATCTTTTCAAAATTTGAATGTTAGTTAAGTAACAATGGAGTAAACAAAAATAAATGATAATAGTAAATCAAGACAAATGTAGAGTGTGAAATCACAATTGTTCAATGGTGTCAGTGTTTGACAGTTCTGGAAAATATTGACAAATAATATTTTTTATCATTCCTTGGCTACAGGATGACACAAATAGATTAATATTCCTTAACTTGATACTGTGTATTTGCTGTACTTCATCTTGATATAAATATGGTTTGCACACATTGTCTGAGGTAACAAGAACACCAGGGGCAAATTTTGAATATATAAATGTGTATTTCAAACACTAAATTTTATTTCCTTCCAAAATGCTCATTCACGGCATTCTCTTGACATAGGATACTGGACCTTTATCTCTTGAATACTATTTTTCTTTTTTGGCACAGAATATTGCATTGATTTAAGCAAACAAAGTAATTGTGTGCTTCCAAATCTTTTCAATTTATGAGACTTTTTCTCCCTATCACAGCTGATTACTAGATCTGGGCACCACTGCCACTCACACATCCACAGCAGTCGGAATAAAACTGCCATTGGTCAGGGTTCAGGCTGCATTTGCCTCTTCGCTATTGACACAGCAATTGTGACAACTCACCTCTGACAGCATTGGCATGTGAAGAAAATTGATGCGAGCAGAACATCTGAAGAACAGAAGGAGAAGAGGCATGCCCAGGATGGGCAGTATAATGCTTTAAGGACATGCCAGAAATCTGCTGAAAGCTTTGAAACATCTTTATAGCCACTGACAGACCAACCCCATGCTGCTACCAAGACTGAGACAGCTCAATTTAAAAGCCAGCAATCAAGGCCAATGCAGCAATCCAGAGCCCAGTCTTCCAGGAAAAACACTAGAATCATTCTGAAAGAAACCTTAAGCTGTGTCATAGCTGTGCCAAAAGACTTATCATCCATACTTAATTGAAAATTAACTTTTTCTAGTAAAGACAGGAAGCCTATTGGAAATCAAGGGTAACTTTTCTCAGCTGTCTTAATTTATCAATTCAAGTGTTTTCACAGATTGCATTCTACTCCTCAATGAGAGAACCCTTTGTTATATAAAGAAAAAAACTGAAACAATTAAGATTAATAGATAAGAATAAAATAATAGAGAGTTGCTCACAATGAAAGAAATAGCAAAAACTGCTAAATAGCAAAACTCTATAAACAAATCACTCATTAGCAAATTCGTAACAAATTAAGTAACTAATTAGTAGCATTGAACCCTAGAGTGCTTCTCCTTATGAGATATTACTGCAGATATTTTATAACAAATGACAAATATCTTTTATTTAACTGATTCTCCAAAGAGTGACCTTAGAAAAATAGCTTCATCTGTCACTTTCTGAACTCAGATTTTGTTAAATTATGAACATGTATTAATTGATTATAGCAGAAAGTCATATTTGAGTGGGCATTACCTTAAACCTTATGTTATTATTATTACTATTACTATCTATTCTATGAATATTGCTCATATTTTATATTATTCATTTTAACAAATTCTACACCTGTAGTATTATCTCAGTTTCTCTCAAGGTATGCTTAAAGAGAATGGACATTGTAGAGTAGCAGATTCAAGAAGGTGTTGCTTTCTTTATTTCCAGTTTGTTTCTACTCATATGGTTGAGCTAGGTAACCAAACAAATATTACTCATTAGCCAGTAACTTCTTACTCACATCAACTCCTTTAGTGGGATAAACACAGGTTTTGCAACAAAACAGAGGACTCAACTTCATATGTTCTTTCATTATTAGCAGATTACTATGAAATAACTTCCTTAACACTTATTGCTATTTATCTTAACATGTGTTAGCTCTTTGGGAGTTTCTGTAATGCTATAAGCATGATTTACATCTAGTACATAAATAATAGGTATCGCTTAATGATTACAGGAGTTAATCTCCAGTTTGTTCTACCAACTATGAGTAGTAATAAACATATCATGTATAGATAAGTATATAAATATCAACTTAGAGTGACTATATTGTCTATATTTTGCTATATAGAACAATCACCAAAATTATAGACATTATAGGATACACACATATTCAGATTGATGCAAAGTTCAAAATGCATATCAACATGTTAAGTATGTCAATATATATTAAATCAATGAAATACGTCAGAACCTATGGATATTTTAAATTAGAAAATTATTATATCACAAATTCTAGAAATAGTTTATCAACTTATCAACAAGTATTTTTATTTACTCCCTTTGATTAAAAAATATAGGTTTGTTTTTATAAATATAATCTAATCGATAAATTACAAAACTTTTTCCATTGGTGCTCAGTAAAATTAAATTTTCTCAAATAATTATTGATCTGAGACTCTTTAAAGTGGGCAGTTGCTGTTTTCATAAAAAGCTTTAGAATATTTTGTATGTCCTTAATATTGTTCTAGGAAATTACAATAATATTGTAATTAGAAAAAAGCATCATGCAAAAAAATTCCTTCCTCAAAAATTTTGTTTCTAAGAAGACAAAATCTAAAATGTACATATGCATGCATAATACCAAGAAAGAAACGCTTTAAATAGAGTTCTGGTTTAGACATTAGATTCTGACTGTTGGGCACCAAGAAAAGATTTTGATTGAGCTCTTGATTTAACAAATACAGAAGCCTTGGGGGGGGGGCATACCTGAAAATATGAAGTTGAGTATCTTCAAAAAACTTGGTTCTTAAAGGCTTCATATATCATAGAATTGTATAGTATAGATACCACTGTTAAAAATATGTCTAAGGAATGATTCCTAGGTGACTCCAATGAGTAAAGATTGGATGCATAAAGATTCTTTGGTGGAAAGGGATGAAAAGGGGGCATTATTGATACTTGAAAAGTTCCATGTACAGAGCATAGCAGAGTAAATGATAAATCACATTAATTAGGAAGAATGACATTTGATGTTGAAAGTTAACTGGATTCTGTGGGGTTCCTGAAATGTCTCTGTCTCAGAAACGTAAAGACTAATGATAATGTGCTATATACATCCATCTCATATCCTAAGGCTTTAAGAACAATGTACTTGAACTGAGTCTTGTCAATATGACTATCCCAAACTTCCAACAACTCTTTGCACAATGCATTTCATTTCCTGAAGCCTCTCCAAAAATTAAATACTCGTTCTTTACTTGGGTTAAAATAATGGGAAATGATGGTTTTTATGGAATTTGTATATTCTTAAAAATTGTGTTCATAGTCATGTCAAAGATATAATAGAGCAAACTAAAACAAATTTCAGTTTTACTATTATAATACAACTGCACTGTCCTAAATTACTCTTGGTAATCAATATATGGAAACACAGATAAGGACAAATGTCCAGAAGGGAAAATCCTCATTAACTATACATCACTTATTTTATCTCTCGTGGGGAATGACACCTTGTTCATTTCCAGTAAGTTACTTTTGCAGTTTACTGTCTTTGCTTTCTTAAATATATGGAAATATGTAAGAATCCTATTTGGCCAATAGTATGAATAGTATAGGTCATAAAACCATAGGAATTAGAGCATATTCATAATGAATAAGGTATCCCACAGAGAGACATTGGGGTTTATAGCTTATCCTGAAGATTTTATGCTATATCCAGACCATGTAATTGAAATATCATGACTTTGAACTGCTATGGCTCTGATAGAAATAAATCAAAGACACTGAAAATAAAATATTTAATTGATGGGTTGTTCACCTGACAGCTGTTTACAAAACATAGCTTTCTGGTGAATCATTCTATCCATGGGTGTCATTATTGCTGAGCCACTTTACAACATTTTGATGTTTGTCTTTAGACTTCAAAGCACTTTGAAAATGGCATCAGCAATTTACTCAGATTTACCAGCTGTAATAAGAAAATGTTACCTTGAGAGTGTGTGGCAGCCATCTTATATTAGTGCACAAAATTTCCATGATACAAAAATGATGTGGAATCTGAGCAGAAATCAAGTCTGGCAGAAGATACACATGAATGGAGAGAATGAACTGAAGATGATACTACAGACTCATGTGTTCTCTCAATTTAATCTGATTAGTTATATCATTGTGTTCTGTTTTTAGAAAACTCACTCTCCTGCTAAGACAGATTCCCATAATATAGGTGATGAGGACTTAACTGGATAGTGAATCCATGAGGACTATAGCAATAACCAATACATTTTGTTGGGTAGTTGTGTGGGTTTGCACATCTGGGAAAAGTAACTTTTGATCAAGGGCTTCACTAAACAGTTTATTATTAAACAGTTGCTAGAAGTCTGGCAGATGATCAGTATCTGAAATATTCTCTACTTAAAGCTTCAACTCAGACATAGGGGTAGAATACACTGCAGAGTTCATACTAATAGAGGTATAATGAGGGAAGAAGAAATAAAAATTCATAAGCACTGTGTTTTTATATTAGAGTAAATCTTGTTGGCCAGGATAAGAAAGGGTGATATTGATGTGGTTCATGAATAAGCACAGCTCACCATGATGACACATAACCAAGATAATCCCAGAACTTTGGAGACAAAAGCAGGAAGATGGGCAGTCTGATTCTAATTGGAATAAGAAATGGGAAAAGAAAAAATAGAAGGAAGAGAAGCAGAAGGAGGAGAAGGAGGATGGGAGGATATGGGGAATGTAGAAAGAGAGGACAATGAGGAGGAGGTTAAGAGAAGTAAATAGAACTAGAAGTAAAAGAAGAGAATTAGGAAGGAGGAGGGGAAGAAAGAGGAGGAGGAAGAGGAGGAGGAGGAGGAGGAGGAGGAGGAGGAGGAGGGGGAAAGAAATAACCATGAAAGGCCAGTTCAAGGCACACCTGGTCTTGGCACAACTAGCGCAATAATCTAGTAAATGAGGGTTCATGTAACTATTCTAAATGAGATAGAAACAAAACACTTAAAATTAATAAATAATTCATAATACTTAAGAGAAATCTCAAATAAATTCTCATTGGTAATATTTGTATTTCCTAGAGGTGAGTCCTTTTCATAATTGTTATTTGAAGAAAAAAAATAATTTTTTAATTAAAATATTTTGAAAATTTACATTACAATAATTATTCATATACTGAAATTCAGTTTTTCTTGTCAGAGAACACATTCTGAAAATGACACTTTTGTTACAACATTAGATATTATTGAGTTACATTTTTAAAGAAAAAATAAGATTTATAATATCTGTATTATATATCAGCAACAAAAACATCTGTAGAATTTTTAAGTGATATTTATTTTGAGTTTGAGGAAACAGATTTATTTGGTAACACTCAAGTGTTAAGAAAAGTCTAAGAAATTGAACCCTTTAAATATATATTATAAATATATACAATAACAAATAAAATGTTAAATGCACTATAGTCCAACAGTGTAAAATACAGAATATTTCCACATCATTTTGTACTTGATTTTAATCCTTATATTTTGGGACAATTTTTGTTACAAATACATAACAAATATTCTTACACCATTAAGCATTTTATTGAAAAAAATATTATTGCATTGAACTACAGTCCAAGTAATTTATTGAGTAACCTAAAAAGGCTGCTTTGCATGTACAGTAGTGCAATTTACTTAACCACAGTATAATCAAAATTGCCTTGAACAGAGAATAGAAAAAAATTGACATACCATATTGAAGACCATCATTTAGTTTCATTTATTTTGGAATTCAATGAGGTGAGAATTTGTTGTAAACATCTACACAACCAACTTACATATCAACTATTTAAAAAAAGTCTCTCACTCATTAAAGCAAATGACTACTTTGCACAGAATTAGAAATCTTTTCTTGAAGTTGATTGTCTCAAAATGTGATTATTTTTTAAAAGAAAGCACTGTAATACATTTTTTTATTTTCAACAAAGATTTAAATATACAACTTAAGAATAAAGAGTATATTAGGAATACATACAGAAAAGCACATGTACATATGTACTCATATGTGTTAGTTACATTTTTCCTAATTTCCTGGATTTTGTCTATGTGTTTCTACCAATTGATTTGATCTTGCTACATAAGAGAGGTGGTAAGTCACAAAAACAAGGAACGAGTTTGAGAAAGACATTAAAAAATGGATTGGAATCGTTTCTTCTTATATATAAGTTCAGAGAATGAGAAAGACCCTTTAGCTTATCTCTCTGTTACTGACTTATCTAAAATTAGTCCACTTGGCCATTACTCCCATTTTTAATACAGCTTAAGCCACCCAAATACAACCCTCGTCATCAACTATCCACCTAATAGAAGAAGTGGATAATATTTTTGCTGGAATGAGTTGATAACCTTTGAAAAATCCTCTGACCCACACTTATTGGCAAGAGAACTCATTTTAAAATCCTCATCTTACTGAAGTGGTTCTTGTCTGAGACGTAAAGAGCACACATGCATTTCCCTGGCTCCTGCATGAAGCTCTTCACCTACTGCTTTTTAATAATGTTTCTGTTCATCAACAAGAGAACATTCCACTGTAGTTCATCCAATTCAAAGAACCAAACTGAAGCCTCTTCCTTAGCTTTGCTAAGGCAGAGAATAATTAGATCATTATCCCACTTAAGTAGACTAGCTGTATATACAAATGTGTGAGATTGTGGTTTTAGAAAGCAGAACTTGACATGTCCACACTTTTCTTCAGAATATTTGACAATCATCCTTAAAAGTCATAAGAAATATTTTTACAAGAAGATGTAGAGTTGCACTGTGGTTTCATACTGTTGTCAATGTTATCCCAGCAATGTCTTAGACTATTACCCAGTTAACTCTACTAACATCCAGGAGGATGATTTCATTTATTTCTATCTAGAATACTTGTGGTATTCCAGTACTCCTGTCTGCAGACTATCTTGATATCTCTACTTACTATATGGAATGGCTTGAAGAGGATCAGGGTGTGTTTGGTTATAAATTCGATGGATTTTAAAATGTTTAAAAAATTGCCTTGCTGCTGTCCTTATTCTACAGGATAAAACTTCATTCAGAAAGGCAATCAAAGCTTGGAATAGGATCCCGAGAAATCTAGCTGATTAAATATTCTGTTCAATTGGAGTCTATTATAGTATTGGCTCTTTTTAAATACATTTCTATCCAGTGGTAGCAGAATCTCCATTAAGACCTGACAGAGACCATCAAGGGTAGGCACTATAAAATCCATTGTCTGTGAGAAAGAAATTTCAGATCATTCTGAAAAATGTCTACTTACAATGTGATGGGAGAGAAAAAGCATTGGATTTTCTTTGTAAATCATTTTCTACTGTCTAATCACTTCTCATATTTCATTATTTATAACATGTATAAAAGTGAACTTAAAAAGAATATTAGGGGACAGATTTTATAGACCCATTGCATTTTTTCATTGAAAAGAAAAGTAAAAAATAAATATTACTAATTTGGTAGATCGCAATGAACTATGCATGAATTCACTGAGGCCATATGTTGATGAAATGATTCTGAATCTTCAGGGATAAAATATATAGACATATCTGTGTGTTCATGTGCACACATGTCATCATGTGCATACATGTTTTACCATCTTTCTCAACTGTATTTCTTATTAAACTATTTTTCATTCTAGGATAGATACAAAAGAAAGCCCAATGACTAGGTCTAAAGAGTAAACTCACCAAATACTTATCCAATAAATTTACTGTTCAATAGAAAATTGCTCAAACCAAATATCACATAATTTAAAGGATGTGAGACTCAAAATAGGATCCAACAGAGTTTGATTTTAATGAGTCTAGTTTAGAATGCAAACTACACTTAGAATTCCTTCTGCTTCCATTTTTCAAGCATACATTCCTCTAAAGGTAATAAGGAACTGAAATTCAGCCTGGGTGCTGACTTCATAGATCATGTGAAAAGAAACTTTCAGTTGTACCTTTCCTCTATTTGATGCCACACCTGTTACCTTCAAGTAGAAATTACTTTTGTTTAAGTGTCAATACCTTCTTGTTATTGTATGCTGTGGGATATCCCTTGAGCACTTTCATCATTGCTAATGCAGGATGGAGTAGACATTTTCGAATAACCCACTTGCACTGATCTAAGGGACCAATAGGAGAATTGACTGATTTAACCTTCAGACACTCTAGATTGTCTCCAAGACAATTTAAAAATTAATCAAGTGTTCTGTTTGTTCTGTAATAAGACTTCTAGTGATTGTTCAAAATTGCCTTGTTTTGAATTTGTTTTCATCTTTTGAGTCTGATCAAGGAATTAATTATCCACAACATATTTTGATTTTGGGGGGCTTAAGATATTATCTACATATACAATAATGTTTCCGTTTCTGTTCTTTTAAGGATGATTTATTCCAAAGGCACTCATTATAATAGTTACTTTTATGGAACCATATACAAGTTATATTTGAGTATATGTTTTCTAAATTTGTTTTACAAGCTTCCTAGGTTTTATTTTAATGCCATTTGAATATCAATGCCTACCATCCATTTAGTGAAAGAGAGCAAAACCTCAGAAGGGACAACATAATGTCAGATATTCTATATTGTTGAACAACCCAAATAATACTGAAACAGAAAACACCCTTACAATGGAAATGGAGTCTTACAGATATTCCAGCTCATGATTTGGTTTTGTTGATACATAATATGTTAATCAACTCTCATGGATGAAAGAAAATGTGGCAAACCATGTGACAAAATATATCTGGGAGCATAAATAATCCCTGTGGTTTCTGATAAATGTCGTTCTCTCTCTCTCTCTCTCTCTCTCTCTCTCTCTATCTATCTATCTATCTCTCTGTCTTTGTCTTCCTCTCTCTCTTATTTATTTAAAATAGACTAGACTTTGCCTGTTCTATAAATGTTTGGTGTTTCTTTGCTAAGTACATTTATTCTTTTTTTTTTTACTCTTTTAAATTTATTTATTTATTTATTTATTCTCATTCTGTTTGTCTCTTAGGCAGTAAATGTATCTTTTAAACCATGTGTAAAACATCAGCTATTTAAACTTCTCAATTTCATTGAGCACATGAGGAATGCGAATATTGATCTCTACAGATCTGAGGGATGAGAAAAACTGAGATAAGTGCTTCACCCATCTGAAATGAAATACATGTATTCAGTAAATATAGCTGCCTTTCTCTAAGGATGAGTGAGAAGGTTCATCCCACCCAGAGGCCAAAGTTTTCAACACCATCTCATTCTTAGGTATAGGATACATCCTGGTCTATATCTCATGTTTCTGAAAACCATAGTTACAGGAGATATAAGTACACATACACTTATAATTATAAGGATATTAAGTTATACATCAAATAGATGACAGTTCATAAGTAATAGAAGAAGTATAAATTCTATGGACCAGGAAGACTTTCAAATGAATATTTGATTACATGGCTGATAATTTGTTTTACCATCAAAAATTCATCCTTTCTAAGCTTGATGTTTCTTATTTCAGAGCACAATGAAGTTTTTATGGAGTAAAGTAAAATAAAACTTGATTTTGTGTGTGTGTGTGTTTTTGTAATGTTCCTGTAATATTTGAAGGAATTGCCAATATTTGTAAAATGTTATTCTATGGATATTTTATTTATGATTATCAAACACTAATATTATCTTTTGTATGTTTTCTAACATAAAATTTAAACATTCTTAATTCCTAATTCTAGTGATTCTTACAAGGTTATCTTGATGTAGTTACATATGAAGTGAAGCAAAATGATCCTCCACAGATTTTCTGCAATTGTGAAGTTAGTTGTGTAGTTGTTTTCAGCTTGTATCCATCAGAATATTTCTTGATATCTCCTAGGTCCTATGAGAAATGTGTTAAAAGACAATATGACTAATAGCACAGCCAAAATTTAACAGTAGGGGTTCTTCTTAATCGTTTTTCTTTTTACTGACATTTTAATATTATTTGAAAAATAAAACTCAAATTCACATTCATCCAGAGCTCATTCATCAAACACTTTAAACATAGGTCATTTTATGTTTACTTCATAATATTTATGTTATACCAGAGTGTTTCCTCTTACCAGTTTATAGCACTAATTCACAACTCATCTCAAACCAGTGTTTAATATTTCCAAGCACTTTCTCTCATAAATTATTTTAATTTGCTCTATTACTTTGTCAGAAAAGGAAGTTCTTATAATGCTCCCATTTCAATACTGAAAATTCAGTTTATACTTATGAATTACATTTGGAATTGGCACCATAATTTTAAATGTTTTAATAACAAGAGGGACAATGTTACTGCATTGGCCTACAAGTAGCAACAATTGGTGTTATTTATTCATAAGACAGGCTGTAATAACTATTAGTTCAAGTGTACTGCCATATTTAAGGCCTCCTTCACACTATTTAACTGTTGCATCTGGCTGGAGCAAGAGTGATGGTAAAGGTCTTGACCTTGTAGCACTGGTTGGATTAAAGGATTCAAGTGGAAAATAGAAGTAGTGGTTGGGTTTAAATGAGGACCAAACAATGTGGGAATAAATGCTGCAGAAGGCAGGGGCTGAAATGTCATATGTGATGGGTGGAAGGGCGCAGCAGTGACTAAATGTAGAGGATGACCCAAGAAAGTAGGGTGTCCAGGGATAATGGTTGGAGCGATGGTTGAAAATGAAATAGGACTAAAATGTGGCTGGGACAGAGGATGGAGATGAGCTATAGGGAGGGGACTACTGTGAGAACTTATGGAAGTAGAAACAGCAAAATGCTGTAGAAATTTGTGATGGATGGTGGTGATGGATGTGTGCTGGTGGACTGGAACTGCCTGCACAGCTGAGGCAGGAGAGAAGACAGTGGCCCCTGTAGCAGGCAACACTCGGAGATGCTTCGACAAGAGCTGCTTCTGCATGTGTTGCTGAGCTTGTAGCTGGAGAAGCTTGTACTTATCTATTTCATCAGGAGAAAACGTTATGGGCTGTTGAATTAAAGGGGGTGATGGAGATTGATGACACACTTCTAATTCATCTTCCATTTTGTCATGCTTCTGCACAGCTCTGTCATAGTAAGAGTTTATATTCCCCTCTACATGATTTACAGTCATGCTTACATCCTCTAGGTCTAGATTTATCTGGTCTTCTTTGGTCTCTATTGAATCAGTTATACCAGTATATCTATTAGATGGAAAAGCACCAAGTAAATCATTTGGTACTGGGTCACAGCTTTGAAGAAAAGGTTGAACTTCACTAATTGAAGACTTAGATTTCTCTTTTGTTGTCTGGTTGTATTTTCTGCTTAAAGACTGAGAGTCAGTCACTGAGCCATTTGTGCCTTTGGAAAGATAGTTATCACATTCCATGTCTGTCAAAATAGTCGAATTATATTTTTGTGAGTTTTTGACTTTGTCATTGTCAGAAATTTTATGAACCTTGTTTCCTTTATCATTTTTTCTGCTGCCTATGTGTTGTCTCTTCTTTGAAAAAGGCAATGTCATTCTGCTACAACGTGTTGGTCCTGGATGTGTTGTGCATTGAATTTGTGAATGAGTCTGCGATTCTTTTAAACAACTGTTTGAGGAGATCTCAAACTTTGTTGATTGCTCCTGACACTTCTTAGCTTTCACTCTTTCTAAAAGACCCTTGGCAGCCAGGGATGGCCCTTCTCCATCTGGAAGGTTTGACTGTGTGCTTTCTGAAGGGCTATCTGCAGAACTCCTTAGAAGGCAGTTGGCAGTGCAGGAGTTACAGTGTCTGCACTTAACTTTTCCCACATCACCAATGTGAAGACTGGCTAAAGATTTTTGGCGTCTCTTGTTTTTATTTAAGGAGTAAGCTCTCTGTCTCAAATAAGATCCCAATTTGCTGTGTTGAGGTTCCTGACCATTAAAGGTTTTTCTACTATTGCCATCAGTTGAAAACCGAGAGCCAGAATCACAATGGAAAATTCTTGGGGGCTTGAACTCTGAAAATTTTTGATTTTTACCCAGTTTATACCTTTCTCTGCAGTGACAGTCTCTGGGTTTTGATTGTTTTTTACTTTTAAATGAATATGATAGTTTACCATTCCTGTCTCTCTGTGTTTCTGACTGGGTACAGTTGCTACTTAGAGGCATATCAGACATGTAGAGGCAATTGGGCTTTCTGTGTCTCCACATGTGCCTTTCAACCGAGTCACATTCTCTTTTACAGAAGCAGAGCAAATGACTGTTGTTACTCCCCTTGGACCTATTACTTGTACACATGTTTTTCCAGTTGGTCATGTTTCTAGAAGATTCATCCACAGTTATGGGATGGTCCCTCAGAGGTGACACTGAAGAATGTCTCTCATAACTTGATTTTCCACTTGTAGAAACTCTTTTGGCCATGCTGATGTTGCAGCTATTTAAGCTTACACCCGTATCCTTCCCATGTTCACTGTGATCCCCTGATGTATAAGGATTAAAATTCCATGTATGTTGGTTTCCTTCTTCAAACTCTAACTGTGGACTACAGAGATTTAGCTTATGGTTTTTAGTCCTTGAGATGTGAGGAGAGAAAGACAGACCCTCCAAGGCATTATTGTGAACTGTCCTTTTGCAACTTTGCCAGTGGGTGTTTGATGGTTTCATCAATTCAATATCATCAGCATTATTGTTTCCTAAACCATCCTTTAGAGACAGATTAAGGTAAGCAGGCACTTCAGGACTTTTCATTTCCAAGTCTCTTGAACTAGCATGTTCACTTACAGTAGAGTCAGAATCATTATAGTCCAGATTGTATTTTCTCTGGAACTTTTCCCAATCTGGGTTATCTACAATCATCTTTGGTTTCTGAGATTGATTATCTTGGGTCAATTTTTCTTGTTCTTTAATTAAATCTGAGACTTGGCTCTCTGATATTGTTTTCATTTCTAAAGCTTCCTTCTCCAACTTTGTTTGTACATTCTCTGAATTACACTCATCTTTTGTGTTTCGAGAGAGTTTGAAATCAAAATATAAAGGATTGCAGCCATAAGATATGCAAGGTTCTGTTCTGGTAAAGAAGAGAAGTTCTGTAGGCCACTGTAGAGTGGTGTGACCATCCTTGCTCTGTACATGGAGGAAAGGTAATGGTTTAGACTTTAGATTATGTGGACAGTCTTCTCTGCAAAGTCTTTGCATATTTTTGCTAACCCTTTCTGCTTCATCTGAAGACTTTGCTCTTGCCTCCATTCTGGAGTTAGGAATTCGATGTGCTTGAGTCTTCTCTTCACTTGGTCCTGAATGCAAAAACTCATCCAGACATTGACACCACCTACTATCACTGTGCTTGTAAATGTTTAGTGGACAGGAGGATTCATTTGCTTGGCATGGGTGATTAATATAGTTTTCTGAAGTATCTTTCAATGCATTCCTAATTTCTTTCTCTCTGCTGGAAAGAGGACAATCTCTCTCTGAAACATGGAAGTGAGACTTAGAGAAAGCCATGTGAATGCCTGATGAATTTTTCATTCTTCCATTAATAGATTCATATTTGTTTTGTGAAATTTGAGAGTTCATTGGGAAGGTGTTCTTTAAAACACCCTCCAGATGGCTTGATGAAAGGACACCTTCTTCCTTAGTGAGGTCTGCATTGTCCTTTGCAAACCTGCAACACTTGCAGTTCTCCACTGTTCTTTTGACTTTATAGGTGGGTGACTTGTTACAATCATGTGTATCATCTGTGTTCTCACTGAAAACTGAGGCAGAGGATTCTAATTTTAGATAGGCTTTCTTTGAAAATGAAAATGAAACTCCTGCCCTGTGGTTTGCATTGCTGAGATCTGAAGATGTTTGTGTTATCATGTTCCCAAACAAGTGTCGCCTATCTGTTTGTTGCTGTTGTCGGTTTGGCATGACTGATCTTTGCTTCTCCATGGTCCCTCTGGGCACGTTCTTTCCCTTGAGAAGGGCACTTTTCATGCAGGATGCTTTTCTGCCGTTCTTAACTGGGAAAATTCCCTGCAGGAGCTGCTTTTCCAAGGCTATCCTCGGGGTTTTGTATGCTGGTCCATTTCCAGAAACACTGTAAATAGGGTAAATATTTAAATGAAAAGGACATTAGCATTGGAATCAAATCTACATGCAAACAACATTCCATAGTATTTCTACAGTGGGGTCTTTTAATATTCATTGGTGAACATTATTTTCTACAAAATGACTATTTTATCATTCACGTGCAAGTCAGTATAACTGCTATAGAATGGCTACTTCTGAAATGCGCTGTTTAATTCTGTTATTTAGAAATTTAAAAAGCAGTAACAAATTACCCTGTGGTAAATCTTCAAAACAAAATAAAAATAGATAATTTGCATCACAATACATTCCTTAGAACCTATAATTCTTTGAAATTCAAATTTAACTTGTTTCATAGTCCTATAACTAGCATATTCATGTTAGGTAAGATATTGAAATTTGCAAAGTAGTTTTTATTTGACTTTTCAGCACCTTTACTGTTCAATATTCACTCCTTCAAAAAAGACTTTTCGGTTTACTTCTGTTGAAACAAGGTAGTTAGTCATTATCCTTGTCAACAACTAATGAACACAGTGTAAGCAGTGAAAGAATTCTGTATTTCAAGGGACTTTACAATAATGTCTCTTGCTTCTTACTTCCAAAACAACCTTATGCCAACTGTGCATGCTTCGTCTTTTGAGGGTTTTTCATTAATTTGTTAAGCAGAAAGCAGAAAATAAACAAACACAGACAGAAATTTTTATATTAAAATTAGACTTCTCACACCTTATCTTTTCACACTCTTCCTTATAGAGTGATGCTGATGCTGACTCTGGAAAGATGATGCTACATCAGTTTTTCAAGTGCTTATTTGAAATGCCATTTCATTGTTATCTTTTCCATGTGCCTGAAGGCACATTTAACTTTTGTTTTCTACTTTATATTTCATTATTACTATCTTTTCTTTCTGGGCTATAAATATTAAAAACTTTATCTTTAAAACATATTCCTTAAATTCTGAAGGACTAACTGTATTCTAAATATCTATCCTTATGGCCACACTGAAGTGTAGTTTTCAGTAAACCTCAAAGAATATTCCTTTTGTAATAGATGGATACCATTTCAGAAGTCCCCATGTGAGCAAACTGAAGATCATAAGCGACTATGGGGTACTATCTCAACCTGATACATCTACAACAAGACTACTACACACAGGGAAAATCAGAGTAGGGTATAGAGCTGGAGGATCAGGGCAAAGCAGGGGCATCAGGGAACCCACTGTGGGATAGTGTTTTCTAGACACTATTGAAAAACTGTAGTCATGAAATCTTAGCAATACAGATGCATAAATTAGACCTGTATAATGATACCAGTTGGCATGCCAACACGAATGGAGAAACATTCATAAGACCCCACATATAGATGAAGAGATACAGGAAAGCAAAGGCTTCTGAAAAGAGGAGAATCGGTTATCTGAAAGGAAAACTCCCTTGAGGTGTTATCCAAATCCAAATCATTAGCTCTACAACAAAAGTACACCGGAATAACACTTAATGGACTGAATATCTGTATCAGTACCCTACCGCTTGTAGTCTTTGTTGTAGTTAATGGATAATTTTTGGTATTCAAACTTTATTTTGTTGAGAGCGTTTCTTTATTTACAGTACTACAATCTGTTATTTTCTCTGCCTTTATAAATTTTAAATTACAAATGATAATTTTAGCCACTGTTTATTACACAATTATCTGAGACTATTTGTTCTCAGGTATGAAAGGGTAAAGTTGACAATGATAGTGTATACCATTGTTGTGGAGAAATCAAATTTAGGAATTTTAGAAAACTAACTTGTCCTTTATTGTTTCATAATGAGAACTACTTTTTTTCCCTTCTCATAACAATTTTCTTTTTTTATTAATCTCACCATGCTTTTCAAAAACTACACTTTAGTCATATTTATTATCACTCATGGGAGAAGTATTTAAACACAATGTATAGGTTACTGAATGCTATTTCAGTCCAAAGAAAACAACCAAATACATGTATTGAAATGTTACTGGAGCCTGGACACAGAGGGTCCAGGAATGACTACAATGAAACTGAAGTTTGTCTTGGTGTCAAGAAAATACCTTTCTACATGTGTGCCACTTTTTGGATTAAGCAGCATCTAAGTAATAAATTTGCTTCTTCTGGAAAATCAATTTCCTGTCATTGGTATTATACGAAATAGAAAGTACTGAAATTTTAATGGGAGAACATTAGCATTTTATCTTCCAGATTGCAAAAACCATGAGTATTTTAGTATTTCCTAATTATGTTTCATTTAATTTTAAAATAAATAGTTATTTGGAGGATATAAATATGTTTATGGGGGTGGTATTCTATGATGCACCTTGGGATATCAAATATATATCCATGTACTATAAAATTGTTGCTAGGATAAAACTCATTGACACATTTAACACAACACATAATTTCCTGTGTGTGCTTGTATTTGTGTTAAAAATATTTTAAAATCCTCCATCTAGCTAATTTCAGATACAGAGCATAATAATTATTACTATATATAATCTCTAAACTCTATATTAGATCCCAAGAATTTATATATGAATGTGTGTTGACCTCCTATGATCCCTTTCTTCTAGTCTTGAGCAGAAGACACTCACCCTTCTCTAATTTTCTTATGGTTTACACACTTGTTTTTTCATTCTCTTATTTGGAACTACCTTTAGTTTCTGTAATTTGGAAATAATTATATTCATTTGTAATACCTAGAAAGACAATGACTAAAGAGTTAAACATTTAACTTGTGCTATTGCATTGTACATCTCACAACTGTCCCCAAATCTTGAAGCAAAGTAAAATGATAAATACACAAATTGACTCCTATGGGGTAAAGAATTTTTTTCAAATACAAACAAAAAGACATACCAAATTGGAATGATTTTGTTGTGTTGTATTTTGGTTCTGATATGTGCAATTTCTGTTTTCAGAATCAACATCATTAACATTTCTTGAATTTTGTAAAAGCACCTATAAAAATATATCATACTTAAATATTTACATAGTACTTTATGTTCAGAAAGTGAGTACATCCTAATTCAATAAATGTTTTTTAATGGAGACCCTGTATGAACAAAGCTATCCAGGAGAAGATCAAAACTGGATGTCCAATATGAAACTCATCTCCAGTTTTCTTCCAATATTTGTGAATAACTTGGATTCAAATATCCTCAGCAACACTAATCAACTTTTTCTATGTGGAAGAAGAATATTTTTTGGCTCATTCTAAGTGGACAGTGTTAATTTCTACAGCAATAATTATAAGATGCTGAAAGTCAGATGTTAATAAATAGGACAAGATATATCACAGAATAAAATACAAAATACTCATGAAGGTCTACATAGCAAGGCCAGATTAGCCAGATTCTTTTGAAAAGGGTAATGGACAAAACACAAGTTGTCTAGGAACAGAGACATCACACTTTTAACAGTCATTTTTATTTTAATTTTTATGCATCAATCCTACTGCAACAAAGAAAATATTTTATAACTCTAAGTGACGTCTATTAGGGCATGAGGCTGTTTAATCAAATAGAGCAGTTGGTGAGCAGTAGTAAGGAAGAAATAACCTTCATGATTTGAAATTTTCTATTTAGAGGACTGAACATTTATCTTTTCTGTAACAGTGGGGCACATTATGGCCTATAGAGTGGTTACATTTGAGTTTGCTTAGTACAGAAGGTTTGTAGATAGATACACTGACTTAATAGAGCAGACATTTTAATCTAGAAGACATTACCTGGCAGCCCCAGAAACTTAGAAACATATCAACAGGAGCATCATCATTACTATTCACCCCATTTTCCTCTGAGGAGGTCATGCCTCACTGCCACCATCACAATTCCTCTGGTGCCTTCTGATTATCCAATTTTGCGGAAGAAGGAACGTGGATGTGTAATTACTTTCATAGTAAAGACAAGAAAAATAATGCTTATGAGGGTAACTCAGATTTGTTGATGAACAAGGCAATTCTAGTCTGGCCTGTGAAGACCTTTATTTAGAATGTCTTCCTTCCCTGTTTATTATTGTTTGATTTACTGAACTCTGTAACTAATCATGCAGGAACTGAAATGTGGTCTCCATGATTTCTTGTATGCTACATTAGTGAACACAGGAATTTGTGTTCAAAGTTCTGTTTTGGTAGGTCTGATTTGTTATTACTTTTAATCTATTACTGTGCTTGAATGACATGAGTCCCTTGTTTGATAGACTGATTAGTACCACATATACTTCTCTGATTGTGTGGATCCTCCCAGCATAAGTCTCTTTATATTAACTTCATTTTTATATACTTGTAGTATAATATCTTTAATTCTCCTTTATGTTACATTTTAAGTTTTTTTAATATGGCTTATATATCTGATGTAAACTAGTATAAACCTTATATGTGTAAATATTGTAAAATGATCACTATTTCATTAATAATTAACCTAAATTGCAAATATTTTCTAATCATTAATTTTGAAGTCTAATATTTTATGGTGTAACTAAACCATTCGTGTTTGTTTTTGCATGTTGAGTTCCATTTAAATAATGGGAATTTAAATTCTGGTAAAGCTACAAATTCCACAATTCACCAGGTTGCTGTCAACCACATTAATTAGGTATGTTACTATTATGCATTATGATTCATATTAACACAATTCACAATCTGCGATGTTAATTGCATTCCAGTTAACAACTTTGAATCATTCAGTGGCTGCAAGCTTTTTTAAAACTGTCATTTTTTTGTTACAAGTATGTATTAATGTAATGTATGTTGTGGTATAATTATCAATTAAAGTGACATAATGCAGTAAATTTAACCACGTTAATTATATTTTGTTTGTCTGCCAGACAATGATAGCGTCATTTATTTTAGAGTTAAGTGTGTACAAGGGAATAATATACGGGACATGTATTATCTACCCCAAAGGTGCATTGTTATTTACAGTTTTACCTGAGACAGAACAGTGTTTGAAATTTTATGAAACTGAAATTTCATATAATAATACATAGAAGTTGGAAATGTACACACGATATTTGCCCAAGGTCAAGCCATTCAAATTCCCAGTATAGATTGGGGAGATGATCATAACTTGTCCCTCTTATCTGGGGAGCTATTGGCAACTGATGGCTGCTGGGATCAGAAGAGTCAGTTTTCTTCAGGGATGTGCATCCTATGCAGATATCCATCCTTGTTTCAGTAGATGAGAAGATGGTGCATATACAGTCAGCACTAAATAGTAAGCATTTAATTAAAGATGTGTACATATAGAAGGAACATATGAAGTTGGTAAGGAAAAGTAATAGGAGACAGAGGAATTGGAGGGAAGGAATGCAGTTTGGAATTACAATGTAAATACTACAATATAAATAGATGCATGTATGAATATTAAATATTTTATTGTTTTCTTTATAAAAAATTTCTGAATAATTATGTCAGAAAAAATTAATCTATAACAGATGTCAGTTTATTAGAACTGTTTCCTGGATCATTTCATTAAGCAGGGTAATAAGTTAACAGCATTGGGAAGAAAAAATAAAACGATAAAGTTATTAATTTACGAACCATTAACAACTAAAACTTTTCCTTCAAGCATATTTGTTGATTAGTGTTAATTTTATATTGTTGCATAGAACAAAGTAGATTCATTATTGAAATTTCCCAGGAGATGGGAGATGCATTCTGGACCATCTAAGCCCCTCTATATCTTACCATTCAGACTGTTGCCGCAGCTCAGCCAGCTGATGGAGTCTTTTAAGTGCTTTTTCTTGTTTCTTCTCATCTTTCCATGATTTGGAAGCTACATTTCGAGCAAATTCTCGATGCTTTAATTCTTTCAATCTCTATAAAAGAATAAAATGGGAAGAGTACTATAAATAAGTAGAACCTGCTTTTCGGTCTACAAGAGTCTTATACATAGTCCTGAAATCAAAGGTGTCTTTTGGGACATGGACAGGAAAAGCATTTCTACCACTGTTTTTTCTCTACTCCAGGATAAATTTAGCAGTTAATGTAGTTGTCCACTAAGTTGATCCTCAAAGCTTGCCAAAGTCAACCTCAGTATGCTGCAAAACTGGGACCCAGTCCTTGGTTGAATCACTCTAGACACACAGCTGAATCATCTACGTGTCTGGGAAATCAAAAAATGTAATTTATGTGCCATCTGCAAAGAGAGGGAAGGCCGATGCTTTTGCTTTCCTAAGCCTACCTGTGCTAGTCTCTCTCCATAAAGAAGATGCTGATTAAATAAAACGAGGCAAATGAAATTCTGTCAATAAATTGCTTCTATTACCAACTACTAGTTCTAAGGGAGATTTTCAATTCTTTTTTTTTTAAGTTGGAGATACATACCAAATTAAGAGCATGATGCAAAAAATAAATGATATAGAATTTAAGCACAGTGTAGTGGCTTGGCTTTTCTTCATTTAAATTAACCTGATTCTCTTTTAATGACTTTTCTCTAAAACAATTGGTTTGCAGCCAGATTAGATGCTTCTCATTACATGTTTAAATCTATCCTGTAGAAACTGACACAGAGCACACCTTTCAATATTGAATGAGCTGAAAATTAGACACTATCAAATGAGCACTTTGAAGCTTGGGGCTTAATGAGGAGTTGAGAGTGTACTTGAAGTTTAGCCACTTTTGACCCACATAAGATGTTAAACATTCCAAAATGTCTCCATTTTTTTATTTTTTCATATCAAGTAAAAAGATCCTCCCGAGGTAAGGCAAAAACTTCAAGTTATCAGTAATAGAATATTTTCTGTACATAAAGGAAGATCCAAAGTCTTTTATGATCATGAGTTTTATTCTTGAAAAATATGTAGTCATGTGAGACAGTGTCCAGGTAACCATATCTAAATTGAATATCTGGAGGAAGTAGGCCAGCCTTTCTGAAGGAGAGTATAGAAAACATAAGGGGACCAGAATTAGTGACAGGTACAGAGAATACGGAAGATTCCATATTGATTCAATTTTTGTAAATACTTTGGATACTTCTAAAAATAAAAGCTTCAAGTATACATATATATATATACTTTTAATATCTATCTATATATCCATATATATTAAATATAATATATGCATTTCATACTACCAATGCATAACTTGTTTAATTGAGGAAGTTGATTGATTTATTGATACTTCATCTCTTGTGATTGCAATAGTATTTGAAAATTTGGTGTATACTTGTTTCCTCTATTAGTTCCAAAATTGAGAAAATTCCATTGTGTAAATAGAGAAATAATTATATTTCTAGTCAGTCTTATTTACTCTTATGTAAGTTATTTACTCTTATGGAGCCAAGTCTTCAGTATAATCCTAGATTATAAAGCATATGGAGTCTGAGGATATATAAGCATCAGGTATGAGGACCTCATAAGCTTCCTTTTCTACTTCTGACTAATCAAGACTATCTACTCTTTTCTGGTCACAACCCTGATATTTAGCTGCACTTGCAACCAGTGATTTTTTATGTTGTTGGATTTTCTTTTCTTTTCTGAAAAAAAATGTACAGATCAATTCCTTTCCCTTTCACAAAGACAGATAAGTGAACTGGTATTATTTATAAGAAAATTAGCTCTGATGAGTACTGCACTTGTTCTGCCTAATACACAATAAAAGCAAGGAATAAAAGAATGGCTGATTACAAGCTATTTAGATGAATTAATCCCAAAATAATGAATGTAATAAGAGGGGTAACAAATATTCAAGTCCATTTGAAAATGTCCCAAGAAAACTACAGTAGAAACTTACTGATATAAGTACACAATAATATTTAAAATCGTTTAAGTGGAGTTACTTCATAATGGGGTAGGGATACAGTGCTCTCACCACCCATTCGTAAATAAAAAGTGCAATGGCAGGAGTGGGTTACCTGTTTGACAGTTGTTAACAAGGCTCCATATACTCCCTATATTACAGTCTATTGCCATTGATAATGGTTATCTTCTAGAACTCAACGGGAAATCCTTATTTCTGAAGATATCACAACTTGAGTCATAGTTTGTGGAGAAATAAAGCTCGCACTGACCTGTAGTTTCATTCCTACTGGCTAACATTTATAGTTCTGAAAGATGATATGTATACTACAGGGAATGAAGAAAAAACATTGACCTTTGAGCTACAGGACTTGATATTTTGGATTCTTTAAGCTACAGGAATGATTGGCGTGGCAAGACATGCCCACTGACGCAAGACTGTGACAAATGTTATGGAAATAAATACTTACTGAATGAATTTAAGGTTAGTGCCAAAGATGGAATCAATACACAACACCTTTACTGGGGCGAAGAACTTGTATGGCTTGATATATTATAGGCCCTAGGAAACATTAGTCTGCCAAATGGTCATAGTATTAAACTTCCTTTTAATGATTTATTGATATACCTATAAACTAGTTCACGTCTCAGGAACCATTGATGAATCTCTTTTTTTTGTTTTGGTAGTAGATTGTTATTAACACAGAGATACCCACGTTTGTTCAAGGTGCAGAAGATAAATTGTAGACTTCTCAGTCTTAAAAGGAATATTTACATCACAATCCAACCTGCAAGGGCCAGGTTTCATCACACAGAGGGATAGAAAGTATTATAAGAGCCAGAAGCAGAAGCTGATTACAACTACAAAGAATTTTGTGGACAAATAAGAATTCACAGAGGTTTGAAAGAATACCCATAACCTAGGCAAGCTTAAGTTAGATAAAATACAAACATGGAGATATGAGGTAGACATGAAGTTCCTGCTCTAGCCAGAGTTATTGAAAATTGATAGTTACTGGAGAAGGAGAATCAGTTTACTTTAAAAGTGATTTCTAACAGGTAAACTGTGTTCTTATTGAAGAACCTAGCACCAAAAATATTGGTAAATTATAAATTGCACTTGGTCACCTTTTTTTCTTATTGAAGAGGAAATTAAGTTGGATAGGTAGAAAGAGGATGGAGGTTAATATTGGTAAAAATCACACTGTAGTATGAAACTGTCAAAGATTAATAAAAATATTTTTTAAAAAAAGAATGTAATGAATGGGCTTCAGAATTTCAAAATAATATTAAGATAAAGATATATATCAAAGAAATTATCTTTTTTGCAAATGTAAAATATGCATATTCAGACATGCAAAATGAAAATGACTCATTACCAGCAGATATAAATAAGAAATGGTAATAGGCAACATGAAGTAAAGATGAAAATTATATGAGAATTATGTATATCAAAGAACAAAATAAAGGGACTGTAGTGATGTATGAATTTCCTGTGATTTTTACACTGCTAGATATTTTGAGGTTTGCAGAAAACATATAAATAAAACAAATAGCAATGGCCTTTAACCTGGTTGGGATGAGAGGGGTGAAATACCAATGTATTGGTAAAATGTTTCTTTGTTACAAAGCAATATATTACCAATCAAGAGAAGACTGGTAAGTTAAAGAAATGCAATGTTAATTATGCAGGAAGTATTAAATTAATAAATTGTAGTAGTCTGTTTATGCAATGGACCAAAAAGGAGATAAAAGGAAATGATTAGATTTATTTAATCAAAAGGAAGAAAGGAAAAAAAATAGTAAAAGCGGAGCATAACAAATGAGACAATTGTAAAAGAAATTGCAAGACAGCAGGATTTCAAAAGTATCAACAACAAATTAAGAAACCTAAACAGCAAAATGAAATGGAATAGGATATCAATTAAAAAGTGAGCTCTTATATAAAAATAAAACAATATTCATTCATAGAGAATGACATTTCAGCCACATAAAAGGATCTCTTTTCTTTTTTTTTGTTAATAGATTTTATGATACACCATTTTAATTACATTGCAACTTTAAACAATCCATTTTAAAAAAGAGCCACATCCACACAAATTTATTCAGAATTGAACTGAACTTTTCACCTGAGACAGAATTGTTTAAAAGTCTTGAAATTTAAATAACCACAGTTATATTTTGTGTGTCTTACTATATAGGTCCTCAAGCACCTTAACATTTAATATGGACATAATTCAGCACCTTAAAATAGGAAATATCTGTAGATTATTTTCAAAGTTTCTTATATATTGTGAGCAGGTAAAATATCTTCTTTAGAAATTATACATGACTAATAATATCTAAATCTTTTAACCTGGAAATTAACTATAGGCAGCATGATTTGTGTACACTGTAGTCAAAGAGCTCATTGGCAAAATGTGCAGAACAGTTGTACTCCATGTCACTCCAAAAACGTATATTTTCCATTCAAGGATGCTTTGAAAATGGCTTTGCATTAAGTGTATGACATTAACATGTAGACACAGGAGTCCTCAATTTTGACCTTTTCTTACTTTCTTTATTACTGTGCATCTAATGCATATTTAAATTTTATAGACAGAGCAAAATAGTATCATATGGGGCTTTGATTCATATCAACAGATTTTTGGGGTTTTTTTTGTTTATTTGTTTGTTTGTTTGTTTTTATTTTCTAAGTTTTTTTTATTTACATTCCAAATCATTTCCCCTTTCCCATTTCCTCCCTCCCCGAAAGTCCCATAAGCCCCCTTCCCTCCCTCTTTTCTCCATTCAACCCCCTCTCGTTTCTCTGTCCTGGCGTTCCCCTACATCCAGTCTTTCCAGGAACAAGGTCTCTCCTTCCATCTACTTAGAAATCTATTGATATGCGAATTGTGTCTAGGGTATTCCGAGATTCTGGGTTAATATCCCCTTGTCAGTGACTGCATACCATGTGTGTTCTTTTGTGATTGGGTTACCTCACTAAGGAAGATATTTTCAAGTTCTGACCATTTGCCTAGGAATTTCGTGAATTCATTGTTTTGAATTGCAGAGTAGTATTCCATTGTGTAGATATACCACATCTTCTGAATCCATTCCTCCATTGAGGGACATCTGGGTTATTTCCAGCTTCTAGCTATTATAAATAAGGTTGCTATGAACATAGCGGAGCATGTGTCCTTATTGCATGCAGGGAAAGCCTCTGGGTATATGCCCAGGAGTGGTATAGCCGGATCCTCCAGGAGTATCATGCCCAGTTTTCTGAGGAACCGCCAGACTGCTTTCCAGAGTGGTTGTACCAGCTTGCAATTCCACCAGCAGTGGAGGAGTGTTCCTCTTTCTCCACATCCTCGCCAACAACTGCTGTCTCCTGTGTTTTTGATCTTAGCCATTCTGACTGGTGTGAGATGGAATCTCAGGGTTGTTTTGGTTTGCATTTCCCTAATGACTAAGGATGATGAACATCCCTTTAGGTGCTTCTCAGCCATTAGATATTCTTCACGTGAGAACTCTTTGTTTAGCTCTGTACCCCATTTTTTAAAAAGGTTACTTGGCTCTCTGGAGTTTAACTTCTTGAGTTCTTTGTATATATTGGATATTAGCCCTCTGTCGGATGTAAGGTTGGTAAAGATCATTTCCCAGTTAGTTGGTTGCCGCTTTGTCTTTTTGACAGTGTCTTTTGCCTTGCAAAAACTTTGTAATTTAATGAAGTCCCATTTGTCTATTCTTGATCTTAGAGCATAAGCTATTGGAGTTCTGTTCAGGAAATTCTCCCCTGTGCCCATATGTTTAAGGTTCTTCCCTAGTTTCATTTCTATTGGTTTGAGTGTGTCTGGTTTTATGTGGAGATCCTTGATCCACTTGGAATTGAGCTTAGTGCAAGGATATAAGAATGGGTCAATTTGCATTCTTCTACATGTTGACCTCCAGTTGAGCCAGCACCATTTGTTGAAAAGGCTATCTTTTTTCCACTGGATGGTTTTAGCTCCTTTGTCAAAGATCAAGTGACCATAGGAGTGTGGATTCATTCCTGGGTCTTCAATTCTGTTCCATTGATCTACATGCCTGTCACTGTACCAATACCATGCGGTTTTTAACACTATTGCTCTGTAGTACAGCTTGAGATCCGGGATACTGATTCCCCCAGAGGTTCTTTTACTCTTGAGAATAGTTTTAGCTATCCTGGGTTTTCTGTTATTCCAGATGAATTTTTGAATTGCTCTTTCTAACTCTATGAAGAATTGAGTTGGGATTTTGATGGGGATTGCATTGAATCTGTATATTACTTTTGGTAAGATGATCATTTTTACTATATTAATCCTGCCAATCCATGAGCATGGCAGATTTTTCCATCTTCTGAGGTCTTCTTCAATTTCTTTCTTCAGAGACTTGAAGTTCTTGTCATACAGATCTTTCACTTGTTTGGTTAGAGTCACGCCAAGATACTTTATATGGTTTTTGGCTATCGTGAAGGGTACCATTTCTCTTACTTCTTTCTCAGCCTGCTTATCCTTGAGTATAGGAAGGCTACTGACTTGCTTGAGTTGATTTTATATCCGGCCACTTTGCTGAAGTCGTTTATCAGCTGTAGGATTTCTCTGGTGGAGTTCTTTGGGTCGCTTAACTATACTATCATATCGTCTGCAAATAGTGATAGTTTGACTTCTTCCTTTCCAATTTGTATCCCTTTGACCTCCTTTTGTTGTCTAATTGCTCTAGCTAGAACTTCAAGTACTATATTGAAAATATATGGAGAGAGAGGGCAGCCTTGTCTAGTCCCTGATTTTAGTGGGATTGCTTCAAGTTTCTTTCCATTTAGATTGATGCTGGCTACCGGTTTGCTGTAAATTACTTTTACTATGTTTAGATATGGGCCTTGAATTCCTGATCTTTCCAAGACCTTTAGCATGAAAGGATGCTGAATTTGGTCAAATGCTTTCTCAGCATCTAATGAGATGACCATGTGGTTTTTTTCTTTGAGATTGCTTACATAGTGGATTACATGATGGATTTCCTTATATTGAACCATCCCTGCATCCCTGGGATGAAGCCTACTTGATCGTAGTGAATGATCGTTTTGATGTATTCTTGGATTCGGTTGGCAAGAATTTTATTGAGTATTTTTGCATTGATTTTCATTATAGAGATTGGCCTGAGATTCTCTTTCTTTGTCGGATCTTTGTGTGCTTTTGGTATTAGTGTAATTGTGGCTTCACAGAACGAGTTGGGTACTGTTCCTTCTGTTGCTATTTTGTGGAACAGTTTGAAGAGTATTGGTGTTAGGTCTTCTTTGAAGGTCTGATAGAATTCTGCACTAAAACCATCTGGACCTGTGCTTTTTTTGGTTGGAAGACTTCCATTGACAACTTCTATTTCTTCAGGGGTTATAGGACGGTTTAGATGGTCTATTTGATCCTGATTTAATTTTGGTACTTGGTATCTGTCAAGGAAATTGTCCATTTCCTCAAGATTTTCTAGTTGTGTTGAATACAGGATTTTGTGGTAGGATCTGATGATTTTTTGAATTTCCTCAGTTTCTGTTGTTATCTCTCCCTTTTCGTTTCTGATTTTATTAATTTGGATACTATCTCTGTGCTCTGTGGTTAGTCTGGCTAAGGGCTTATCTATCTTGTTGGTTTTCTCAAAGAACCAACTCCTCGTTTTGTTGATTCTTTGTATGGTTTTATTTGTTTCTACTTGATTGATTTCAGCCCTGAGTTTGATGATTTCCTGCCTTCTACTCCTCTTTGGTGTATTTGCTTCTTTTTGTTCCAGGGCTTTTAGGTGTGCCATTAAGCTGTTAGTGTATGCTGTCTCCCGTTTCTTTTTGGCGGCACTCAGGGCTATGAATTTTCCTCTCAGCACTGCTTTCATTGTGTCCCATAAATTAGGGTATGTTGTACCTTCATTTTCATTAACTTTCAAAAAGTCTTTGATTTCTTTCTTTATTTCCACCTTGACCAAATTATCATTGAGTAGAGCATTGTTCAGCCTCCATGTGTACGTGGGTTTTCTTTTGTATTTATTGCCATTGAAGACCACCCCTATTCCATAGTGATCTGATAGGAGGCATGGTATTAGTTCTATCTTCTTAATTCTGTTGAAGTCTGATTTGTGACCAATTATATGGTCAATTTTGTAGAAGGTACCATGAGGTGCTGAGAAGAAGGTGTATTCTTTAGCTCTAGGATGAAATGTTCTATATATACCTGTTAGTTCCTTTTGGTCCAAGGCTTCAATTAGATTCACTGTGTCCCTGTTTAGTTTCTGCTTTCCTGAACGATCCATTTCAGAGAGCGGGGTGTTGAAGTCACCCACTATTATTGTGTGCGGTGCGATGTGTGCTTTGAGCTTTAGTAAAGTTTCTTTTACGAATGAGGCTGCCCTTGCATTTGGAGCATAGATATTCAGAATTGAGAGTTCTTGATGGTGGATTTTTCCCTTGATCAGTATGTAGTGTCCTTCTGTGTCTTTTTTGATGACTTTAGGTTTAAGATCAATTTTGTCTGATATTAGGATGGTTACTCCACCTCGTTTCTTGGGGGCCATTTGCTTGTAAAATTGTTTTCCAGCATTTTACTCTGAGGTAGTGTTTGTCTTTGTCACTGAGGTGCGTTTCCTGCATGCAGCAAAATGCTGGGTCCTGTTTACGTATCCAGTCTGCTAGTCTATGTCTTTTAATTGGGGAATTGAGACCATTGATATTAAGAGAGATTAAGGCATAGTGATTATTGCCATCTGCCATTCTTGATGCTATCTTTATGTTGGAGTGGTTATCTACTTTTGGGTTTGATTCAAGAAGGTTATTATCTCATTTTTTCCAGGGTGTTGTTTCTCTCCCTGTATTGGAGGTTTCCACCTATTATCCGTTGCAGGGCTGGATTTGTGGAAAGATATTGTGAAAATTTGGTTTTATCATGGAATATCTTGGTCTCTCCATCTATGGTGATTGAGAGTTTTGCTGGGTATAGTAGTCTAGGCTGGCATTTGTGCTGTCTTAGTGTCTGCATGAGTTCTGCCCAGGATCTTCTGGCTTTCATAGTCTCTGGTGAGAAGTCTGATGTGATTCGGATAGGTCTTCCTTTGTATGTTACTTGGCCCTTTTCTCTTACTGCTTTTAATATTCATTCTTTGTTTAGAACATTTGGTGTTTTGATTATTATGTGACGGGAGGTATTTCTGTTCTGGTCCAGTCTGTTTGGAGTTCTGTAGGCTTCTTGTACATTCATCGGCATCTCTCTCTTTAGGTTAGGGAAGTATTTCTCCATAATTTTGTTGAAGATGTTTACTGGCCCTTTAAGTTCCAAATCTTCACTCTCATCTATACCTATAATCCTTAGGTTTGGTCTTCTCATTGTGTCCTGGATTTCCTGGATATTTTGGGTTACACATTTTTTGCATTTTGCATTTTCTTTGACTGTTGAGTCGATGCTTTCTATGGAATCTTCAGCACCTGATATTCTTTCTTCCATCTCTTGTATTCTATTGTTGATGTTTGCATCTATGACTCCTGATTTCTTCTCAAGGTTTTCTATCTCCAAAGTTGTCTCCCTTTGTGATTTCTTAGTTGTTTCTACTTCCTTTTTTAATTCCTGGATGGATTTGCTGAGATCCTTCACTTGTTTGTTTGTATTTTTTGTATTTCTTTAAGGTATTTTTCCATTACCTCTTTCAGGATTTCTGCCTGTTGACCCACGTTCTCCTGCATTTCTCTGAGCGATTTTTGTGTTTCCTCCTCATGGGAATCCATCTGTTGATCCATCATCTCCTGCATTTCTTTCAGCAGTTCTCGTGTTTCCTTTGTAAGGGCATCTATCCGTTGATTCATTTCTTTAAGCAATTTTTGTGTTGCCTCCCTATGGGCATCTGTCTGTTGACCCATATTCTTCTGCATTTCTTTATGCAATTTTTGTGATTCCTTTGTGAGTGCATCTACCCGTTGATTCATCTCGTTAAGCGATTTTTGTGTTGTCTCCTTGTGCGCCTCCATCTTTTGATCCATGTTCTCCTGCATTTCTCTAAGCGATTTTTGTGTTTCCTTTGTAAGGGCTTCTAACCGTTGATTCATGGTCTCCTGTAATTCTTTATTAGATTTATTTGTGTCCTTCTTGTCATCCTCTAATAGCATCAAGAGAGGTGATTTTAAATCCAGATCTTGTCTTTTGGGTGTGGTGGGGTATCCAGGACTTGCTGCTGTTGGAGAGTTGGGTTCGGATGGTGCCATATTACTTTGATTTCTGTTAGTAACATTCCTACGTTTACCTTTTGCCATCTGGTTACCTCTGATGTTAGTTGGTCCTGCTGTCACTGGCTGTTGGTTGGACCTCCTGTGAGCCTGCAAATCTATTTCTGCCCTCCCCCCCTGGATTACCAGGATTCCCCTGGCACAGATTTCTGGGGCCTGCCCTGCTCCTGAGTGACTTTGGAGCCCTGATGTGCCTTGCCCCAAGTGATGTTATATTGGGGAGTCCTTGCACATCCAAAGGCTCAGCGTAGTGGATTCCTGGAGCAGAGGTCGCCAAAGGGAGGCTGGTAGGCTCCTGCCCTGTGCAGGGGTGTGTGATCTCTCCTAGAGTGGGTGGGGGGAGGCGGCGTCCCTCTGCCAGGCAGAAGTCCCACCGCAAAGCTGGCATGCTGGTTACTGCAGATCTCCCCAGCTCTTGGGAGCCACGTACACACAAGCTGCCTGAGACCCAAGTGATATTATGCCTGTCTGTCTCTGATCCTGGCAGTCCCCACTTCCCGGCCACTGGAGCAAAAATGACGGAGTGCCCTCTGCACTCTCTCCATGGCGCTGGTCACCCTGCAGAGGCGATGGCCTGCAGATCTAGCACCCAGACGACCACAGTGCTGTCCCGTTCTTGGGAGAAGGCGGAAGCCCCAATAGGCCGTGTCCCAAGCGATGTTATATTGGGGAGAACCTGGATACCTGTCTCTTCAGTGCAGTCTACTGGGACAGAGGTCGCGGAAGGGAAGCTGGTAGGCTCCCGCCCCAAAAGGATCTCTTTTCAATGGGAAATAAGCCTGGCAAACAATGGCAAACTCTATTCAATTTCAACCATATGTGGAATTTAAAATAGCTAGTGCCCTAGAAGTTGAGTATGGAATGTTGTTTACCAGAGTCTGGGAAGTGTTTGTGTGATGGTTTGAATAAAATTCATCCCATAGGTTCATATGTTTGAAGGCTTAGCCAGCAGTGAGTAGCTCTACTTAGAAGGATTAGCTGTTGTGACCCTGTAGTAAGTAGATCTTATGGGTGGAAGAGTGTCACTGGAATGCAGCTTTAAGGTTCCAGAAGTTCAAACATGGCCCAATGTTTCTTGTCTCTCTGTCTCTTTCTCTTTGTCTCTCCCCTCTCTCTGTCTCTGTCTCTGTCTCTGTCTGTCTGTCTCTCTCTCTCTCTCTCTCTCTCTCTCTCTCTCTCTCTCTCTCTCTCTCTCTCTCTCTCTCTTCCTGCTGCTTGTGAATCCAGCTGTAGAATTCTCAGCTATTTTCCAGTATCATGTCGCCAGTAGGCTGTCACTCTTCATTCCATGATGACAATAGATTAAACCTCTGCAACTGTGAGCAAACCCCAATCAAATCTTTCCTGTATAATAGTTGTCACGGTCTCAGTGTTTCTTCCCTGCAATAGAACAATAACTAAGAAAACTGGGTAAAGTTTAGGAGGAAATCTTCAAAAATGGGTATAAGAAACAGTTAGATACATTAAAAATTCTGCTCAGCTGATTTATAGTAGAATGACTATAGATAACATCAATGAACTGATTACTTCGAAAAGGTCGAAAAATTAACTTTGAAAAATTCATATAAGGAATGATGTTTAACACTATTTGAACATTGCTTTATACACAGGTATCACACGGCATAGATGCTTATTAATATGGGTAATTTTGTGTCTTATATAACAGGTTATAAATAAACTTTAAAGAAACAAGACTCAATTTAAGGTCTGCTGTAACAATAAACTTTAAATATAAATATATAAGGTCTTCGAAATGGCTCAGCAGGAAAAGGCATTTGCTACACTCCATAAGGAACTGAATCTGATCCTAATTGATTTAGTCAATAAAAAGAAGCTTTTTTACTGATGGGTACACTGGTCAGTCATATCAGATATCAAAGTTTCCCAGTTTTGTATTTAGAATGCTCCTAGTTTCTATCATGATGATATTTATTTAAGCCACATCACCAAAATTATCAGTAACCAACTCAATAATAGGAATAGTAAATTATATTCTGTTCTTTCACAGCATCCAATGTATCAAATCATGTAAAACAAATTGCACATTTGTGTCAATAAAATGGGTTATAGTTTAATTTCTTTATAAAGAGTAGAAAGAACTTAATTACTATTCAAAGCAGAGTATGAAAGTTCACAAGTTTTTATCATTTTATACTCTGAATGATAAACAGAAAGGTCAGGTAATAGTAGAAAACACTTTGCTATCTTACTCTTTAATGAGAAACACAGAAGACAAGAAACTAAACTAATCAACATAATTATAATTTTTATCTGACCTTATAGATATGCTTGATTTTAATTACAAATAAGAACAAAGGTGTTAATATATTGAAAAAATATAAAGTTCACTAATAACAAGACTTTTCAACTCTCTGTACTAATTCATATTTTGTCCCAAATCAATGGTTTATTTTTACTATACTAAGGTAAAGACCATACTGACAATAATGTAGTCTTTGATTAATTGATTCATACCTGCTACCTGGCACTCCTCCTTTGTAGACATGTAGTCTAATATAGTATGAAATTAGTGTATATGCTAATATAAAATGTAGTATATGGTCTAATGTACTACGTTATAATGTACTACATATAATATAATGTAATAGGAACATAATCTAATAAAGTATGAAATTAGAAAAACAGAGTAATTGGCAGCAGATCTGCATACTGGAGAACTCACACATTCTAAGAACTTCCTGTTCCCTTCAAAAAAGATTAAACCCATTACAAACCAACTCCCAATAAAACCACTAAGAATATTATTTCTCCAAACAAGGCCAGCTTTTCAGTAAGAGTTCACTATTCATGTGTATGTTTAAAATTCATTGTCTTTCCTGTCTTGTGAGATCAACCCATGAATAATCCATGTCTGACACTGTCTGTGAGGTCAATAGCTGGGGTTAAATAAGTTATAGGTTCTGTTGGAAAACCTACTATTTCTTTTTTTTATAAATGAATATAGCAATAAAATGACACTCGATGATATATTGCTATTCACTCATTGATCAGTGCATTGCTTAGCTCTCATTGGAAATGCTTCTCTTGAAATAGATGGTAATTCACAACTGGATAATGTACAGGAAATAAGAGACTCCTAAACATTTAGCCCTAAATGTGATATTTCCATCACACCATTCTGCTGGATGCTCATGAATCTATGTGGAAGAGGAGGTAGAAAGACTATAACACCCAGAGGTGGTGGATCACATCAAGAAAACTGTTTTCCAAGCCTAACAGGGCCGATGTACATATAAACTCACAAAAACTGTGATAGCACACATAAGCTTTGCACCATGTAAGCCTCACAAAATCCCAACACAGAGGCAAACCACATATATAGTTTCACACCTAACCAAGAAGCTATTTAAAATTGATAGCTGCTAGACAAAAAAATCAGGAAATATGATTTCTTCAATGGAGTGACACTGGGTATATCAGCCACACTCCAAGGAAGGCCCATTCTCTGGAGTGGTCAGTAAACAAACTGATTTCTATATTGTTTTTTACTTTGATTGCTTCCTTCTTTGTTTTTAGAGAAAGGGAGAACATGAAGTTGGATAGGTAGGGAATGTGAGAGACTCAGAGAGGAACTGGAGAGAAAAAAAATATAAGATCAAAATATACTGTATGAAATTCTCAAAGAATAAGCAAAAGTCTCTTTTTTTTAAATCTTAAAAAACATATGGCCATGAACTTCACACGTACATTCTTTTTTTTATTTTTATTTTTATTATGTATATTCTTTATTTACATTTCAAATGTTGTCCCTTTTCCTGGTTTCCCACCCGAAAAATCCCTTAACCCATCCCCCCTCCCCCTGCTCACCAATCCATCCACTCCTGCTTCCCTGTCCTGACATTCCCCTATACTGGGACATCTAGCCATCTCAGGACCAAGGGCCTCTCCTCCCTTTGATGTCCAATAAGGTCATCCGCTGATGCACATGCATCTGGAGTCATTGGTCCCTCCATGTGTACTCTTTGGTTGATGGTTTAGTCCCTGGGAGCTCTGGGGGTACTGGGTGGTACATATTATTGTTCCTCCTGTGGGACTGCAAACCTCTTCAGCTCCTTGGGTCCTTTCTCTAGCTCCTCCATTGGGGACCTTGTCACATGCAAAGTCTTAATGAACCTTATACTGGAAAATATGTAGGGAAATGTATGACACGACTAGAAAAATCCCACTGTCTGGATCTCAGTGACATACACATAGAGCTGATAACAACACAGGCCATATTTGGGTTTCTATCTACAGAGGGACTATTAGGGGACAGCACATAGGGGAGAGCAACCAGGTCTAATGTGCTTCTCTCTACAAAAGTCAGCTCATCTTCCTTCTGCCACTCTTTACATAGAGGTTACGTTTAGGCAGAAGACCTGAATGAAGCTGTCATAGCCTTTTATGATGGAGTTTCTTAAATGACTCAGTTGATTGTTCCTAATTAACGATAGCCATTCATTTTCAATTTTGCAGGGAGGCTATACCAGTTCATAAATTCTGGTGTTACATTATAAATAATCAAGGTGATACTGTGGCTGATGGACCACCTCTAGGAGGTCAAGCCTATTTCAGATCATGTCATATCACAGTTGCTGATCACTTAACCATACTATTTCTCAAACTGATCAATCCTACTGTAGAGGAGGAAGACTCTCCAGAGTGTTTAACACCTCCAGCCTTCAACAACAGACTGGATGTTCAACTGACGCACACATGCACATGGTTAAACACAAATCAATAATGTACATATAAAAGTAATAAAGAAAAAAGAAAAGAAGTCTTTTCTCTCAGAACCATTTTTTCCAGTCCTGACGCTGATTGAAATCCTTTATATTTGATTAAAAAAGAAAAAAAATGTTCATAGAGGTCTGTGTCAATTTGTTTTCAGACATGTGTAGGGTTTGCTCACTAGGACCTACACAGGAAAGTAGAGAGATAACTTTTTCAAGACTTCCCATGTGTTAGGAATTTACAGTGTTCTGAAATATGAAAGTGTTTTTATGTCTCTGTGTTACAATATTATTCATCCTCAGAAAAGTATTATTCAGTGTTCATAGTGAATGAAGATGTTCATATTCATGATAAAAAAGATGAATATTCTAATCCTCTCTTTATACAGATAAAATATTTCACATATAATCATAAATTTTATACTGTAAGAGGAGCATCTTCACTTCCTTTTTGTGTCTCCTATATATGATCAGCGTGTAAGTTTAAACAGAACAACTTTTATATATAAAACTGTGAAACAAGGCACCTTAGAGAATTGGAATTTCCCCAGGAATTTCATGCTGGGAGAAGAAAAACACTAAAGCCTGATGCGAGCCAGAGAGAAATGTCTCCTGCAGAGATTTCTCACAATTATAACAACTTGTCTGACTATTTTGCAGGATGAAACCAAACACAGATGATGAGGGCCAGAGCACATCTTGATCTGACTCATTAGCCATGTAGATCTACAAGTTTTACTTAAACCTTAACCTCGTGTCAGAAGGAGGACTAAGAATTTGGGAGTCACTGTATCTGTTTTGTTTTGTTTTTTCCACCTATGCCAAGTGGGTATATTGAATAAAACTTCTTTGTTTAATTTCCTTAAACACAAACAAAAGAAAATAATATACCAAGAGTCTAGAAAATTTTGCATATGAGTTGTTGCTTTGCAATCCCTGCTTTTCTTTTTTTTTTAAGTTTTTTTTTATTTACATTCAAAATCATTTCCCCTTCCCCATTTCCTCCCTCCCCAAAAGTCCCATAAGCCCCCTTCCCTCCCTGGATGTTCAACTTTCCTGGTGCTGCCTCTGCTTCGCAGAGGGTCTTTTCTCTGTTGTGCCACTGCATGTGTGTGTGTTTGTTCACCCTCAATATAGGCCTTTCTTCAATTGCCAATTATATCTGCAGTACTTGAGACTACTCTGAATCTATCTGCTTGCCTTTAGGTATTCCCTGCCTTTTATTTGGTTGATTAGAAAAAAAAATGGGCTTATTTAACAAACCCTAGACTTTATCAATATAAAACTGTGTATAGGTATCTCATCTTTATCTTGGCATCACAGTCTTGTAAGTGGAAGTGATAGGATGCTGTAGAGTCTGAGCCCCAGATTTTCTGTCTTCTGTCTAAAGGGATTGCTTTTTTACTATGAGAAGCAATAGTTGACCTCAGAAAATAACAATGAAGGAATTTTGCCTCTCCAAGGCTTGAATTTCTTGACATTGTACTCCTTGATTGGAGCAATAGAGCTGAGATCTAGACAGAATTCTGCATGCATCTCTGGTAGATCTCAAACTGCAAATTAGCCCAGAGGAGATAAGATTCCTCACAATGGAAATTTTGTCTCTGTTTCTTTTGACCATTAGCAGCAGCAGACTTTTGGTGTACATTTTGTTGTCTTGGACTTAGTTATACAAAGTAGAGTCTGTTATCTACCTGTTCCTCAGAGGAACTGACTCTTAGTTCTTCAGTACTTTTCCTCAAAACAGACCCAAAAATCTTACTCATTAAAGAATTCCTACTATCAAAATGTTTCCACTCTCTTGAGTTACAGATAAGCCTTTTCCATGGTGTATGTATAATCCTGAGTAAAGGCAGAAGATGGTACCCTTCTGCTCTACTCAGTGTCTGAAAGTCAGAGTTTCTGCCCCTTCCATAGTGGTTAATAATCTCTTACCTTACTTTCGAACTATTATTTGGAAATCATTCTAAATTCACTAGTGATATACACTCATAATTGAACAAAGATGCTTTTAATATTTATTCAAATAATTCCTAGGTTATAAACTATAAGTAAAATGAAGAAATTCTCCCAGGAATCTGTTTTATAAGTCAAGAAAATGTCATGTAAAGTACATTTTTTACCAGTGGTGAGCAGGCTCTGGTTAACTTCCAAATTTATTAAAATTCTCTTATTGCAAAGACAATTAAGAACTTCCCAGTTCTGAATCACTGAACATAAGAGTTAAAAATTCAGCTTAGTTTTGTATTTAGAATCGTGCTTCTGGTATTCAGATTGTTTGAGCAGACAGTTACTTACTAAGACTGTTTTCATTTAGTGTAGAAAAACTCCACACAAGCTGAATTTTTTTTATGAAATCACTACTTATTAACATGTACAATATGCAATAAACAAAAGGCTAAAACAGCATTAACTTTATTCCCCTGCTATTTGTTAACATGTTAAAAATAAAACATTTCATAATTATTCTAGTTTTCTAGTTTGGTTGTTATGATGCACTACCCTAATTTGTGCATGGGGAATGTACTAGGAGAGAAAGCTTTATTTGTCTTACAATTAAAATTGTGACATAATTCCAGGGAAGTCAAAGTAAGAGCTCTATTATATCACATATGTAGTAAGTAGAAAGAGAACAAACACATCATTGCTTGCTTTCAGAGTGCTTTATCCTCTTTTCTACAGTTCAGGACAGCTTGCTCAGGGAAAGGTACTACCCACATTCATGGAGGGTCTTCCTGCATCAATTGACAATGAAGAGAATTCTTTACAGACATGCTCCCAAGCCAAGTTCATTCACACACTCTTCTCACAAGACATTGGGTTGTGTCATATTGCCACTTAAAACTATTGGAATAAGTAATTAGCTTCAGATTCCTAGACTAGGTTAGTGTTCACAAGTAAATGGAGAATTAAAATGTATTGCACACTAATTGATATTTTATAGAAAATATATAATATTGTTTTCAAAAGTTGGGAACAATAATCACTTTCATATTGGTAATGACTTGGAGGGAACAAGTCAGAGAAGATAAAACCTGGCTCTCTTTTTGCAGGAAGGAAGGAGAAAGCACCATAAGTAACAAATAATACAGGGTCTTAAGTTGACTCCAAACTCCTTGTGTACTTGGAACAGGAGACATAGCACTCACTGTAAGAGTTAAGGAAAGCACTCCTAAATCAGGAGTGTTGGTAATAGGAACCAGTGTGGCAGATGCCTCAGAACCCTGTGACATCACACATAGGTGACAGGGAGCTGAGCAATCTGTTCCATGGCAACCACCATACATTCCCAGAATCCACCTGGCTCACCTCCCATCTTTACCTGCAAGCGCTAGGTATCACAACCCAAATAAAAGGCAGATCCTAGGTAATCACAACCCAAATAAAAGGCAGATCCTTCTGGCCTCCCCTCTCTCTCTTTCCCCTTTGTCTTCATTGCCACTTTTGCCCTCTTCCCTCCGCAATGAATCTCCCACGTGGAACTGTATTGGCCTGGTGTGGTCTGTCTGGACACAAGCTGTGATTCTAACACAACACAGAGAACCTTAGCTTTCTATGTTGTCTTTGTCATTTGGGATCTGAGTTCTCAGAAAACTGCTTAATTGTTGCTAAACTTAATTAAGACATTTAACATGTGGTAATAGATCAGTATCTACTTGATATAATTCTTGGGATTATTATTTGACCTGGAAAAGTTAAATCACTTAGCAAAGTATCAGATGTGTGGAGAATACTCAGTGAGTTTGAATTATTGAGGAATAATTATATGAGAAATAATCATGTTTGATGAAACTCTTAGAAGCATGAGAGTGAGGAATGCTTCATTAGTGAGTAAAGAGTTCTGTTAAGTATATTTGAGTCCACTCTGTTAGAAGCAGTCTCCTTGAGTGGCTTTCAACCAGACTACTTTATAAGAAAGACAACTGAAAGACAAAAGAGCTCAACTGATTTGGTGTTTATTTATCTTGCCACATTTTAGATTTGAGCCAAAAATTTAAGATGATTTATTGTCAGTTTTATATAAGAACGGGTCTTTCTCATCTTGAATAATTTATGTTAATTAGAAACTTTTATAACTTTTTCAAATCCAAAATCGTATTATAACTGAATAACTATGAATTTTAGGTCAAGATATGATGACTTTACTTTCGAAAAACTTATTAATTTTGCCACTGAATATTAATGTCTTCCAAACAAATATATTTTCTTTCTTCTTTCAGGTTTAACAAAATGTACAGTTGGAAATTTCAACTGTTTTGCCATCAAGGGAAATCAGGGGAGAATGTTATGTAGCAAACCACTTCAAAAGACTGCATATCTGAGACCTATGAAGTTCAGCCTGGGCATTTGCCATGTTGATCTCACTGCTCATTTGCATTTTTTCATCTAAGTGGACTGAATTACAAAGAGTAACCAAAAAAAAAAAAAAATAATCAGCATAGCAGAACAACATAATCTGCCTTACTGACTTTGATTTTCTTTCACAGTCTTTGAAGAAGATTTGATCAAATTTAATGAAATTGGTAAATCCATATCTTCTTTACAAAGAAAACATGGAGAGAAAGGAAAATGAAAGTCTGGAAACCTAGTATTTCTTAGGGAGAAATACAGGGACTTGAAGTGGAAGAATTCTCCTAACACACATCTATGCCTTTGTCATTTTTGTTAAAAGGAATATAAAAGAGAAACTGCAAGCTGAGAGGTCTTCATAGGCCTGCAGGATTAATAGCTTCCCTGGTCTTTCCTGAACAAAGCAACACAATAATCACCTAGTGCAGAGGTCAAGATAAAGACAGGAGAAGTTGTCTTCACATATCTCTTCAGCTTTAACCATATTTCATTATCTCTCAGCAGTAAGTGAAATAAGCCTTATAGAGATATACTTGATAAAATATATTCATGAAGTATTCAGGCTTTAATTTTCTTTTAGGGGTATTTTAAAAGCACAAGCTAAGCAATGTTTGTTCCTACTTGCCAGGAACAATGCTGGGCACATGCACTGCAAGTAGAATTCAGCTGTGAATAAATGAATGAAGAAACAAATTGATCCACTCAGTCAGTCTTTATTCATCTAGAGTAGCAATTTTGCAATACTGCTGCTTACCAGGCTGAACATGTGTGCATATCTGTCCACTCCAGGAGCAGAGCATACATGAAAACTGAATCTATTCACGTGTGTCTACTTTTCCTACCTTAAATATAACAGCTCCTTCCATCTCCGCAGTTTGCACCCATAGATCCAGGGTAAATTACTGGACATTAATGATCTCCTTTAAAGCAGGGTTAAACATTAGGGAAAATGTCAAAATTACTAACTTCATTTTGGAGACAGAGAGACATACAAATGTATAGATAATTAAACGACTTCATCTATGCTAAGTAAGAGACCAAAAGAGGGAACATCCAACATTCATAGAAACCTATTTAATAACTGAGTTTTTGTAAGTTAAAAGTTGAAATCCATTGTGAAATAATGCCTAGTGTTTGAAAGGGTTTTTCTTATGAATTTAGTTAGGAAGATATATATTGTGCTTTCCACAATGGTTTAAAATTTGAATGACTATTTAATCAACACATCCCCATATTTATGAAATAAAATTACTAAAAAGGGACTTCATTATTTCTCAAAAGGATTTTCCACATTAAAATAAAGTTTTTCTTGACCGCTGCCTTTTTTTCATGTCATTAATTTCTATGTTCTGGTAGCAATACAAACACAGATAATGAAATTAAAAGTATTTTTAAAACATCTGGTATATTATACCATCCTAGCTACAGGGAAGGATGATTTCCCTTTCTTATACCAGAATGGGTATGATTGGGCACCTTTCCACTATACACTTCACTTCAGAGGTTGAGTTATGGCACAAGTGAATAAAGCATGGATGGGAAGAAATGATTCAGGGCTGCATCATTTGTTTTAATCCTCTTCAAACAAGGGTTAAATTAAATGCATTCCAGTAGCACCTGGAAAATTCTTACTGCATGCATCTAAATAAGAATTGCTGGGCACTAAATGCAGTTGCTGATGTTCAGCCAGCTGCGTGCGGACAACCAGAATAGAGAGATTCCTTGTCAGGTTTACTTCTGAATTCTTTACCTGAGACCAATATCCACAAGAGATGTAACCAGGCCTAGATACACTGCTATTTGCTTAAATGACAGTTTGGGGAAAGAGTCTAGATTGTAAAATAAGATAATTTGTATAAATGAGAAATTTCTTTGTAATCCAGGATTGGAGTCATTTCCTTAGCTAAGAGACTGGAATATATTCAAGCAATGTTTGTGCTTCAGGCATGCTACACAATCCCCTTTAGAAACTGGAAATCTTCTGAGAGGCTTTTACCAGTAAGTGGAGTAAAAGCTCATGAATCCCCATGGTTTCAGGAGCATTATTCTGGCCTTCTGATCATATATCTGAGATAGTCAGGATCCAATTCACCTGCTGTGCAACACATGGACCTATTTGGTTTTAACAAAGATTATTTATTATACAGCAAAGTAACTGAAATTATATGTCATAGTGGCTTATTAACTCATGGTGTTTTTCAGACAAAAATATAACAAATATTGTACCAATAGCTCCACTGATCATGTAAATGAGTGATTTCATGTTTGACTGGTTCATGAGTACCAGATAATGGACTTTCAGCTGACAGCTTTCTCTGTTCTTAGCAGAATGAGAACATGCATTAATTCTCATGAGGTATCTACAGAGTGTATGATAAAGCTTGAAAATATTTATTCTAAGAGATAAAACCAGGCCCACTGTGCCCATGCAATAGGCTTTATAGATTATCTGAATTTCCCTAAGGAAGAACTGGAGAAGATCACTACCCTTCTTTCAGTTGTAGCTGGTCTTCACTGTTGAGTCAAAAAGACTCACAATCACCTAAGGGACAAAACTTGTGACCTGTCTTTGTGTTTATGAGGGAATTTCTAGACAACTTTACCTGAACAAAGGACCTACCCTGACAACATGTAAATATCCCACAGGGTATGGTCCATAAATGAACATTTCCCTGTCTATACTTCTGTCAGACAAAAAATAATGACTAGCTGTCCTATGCTCCTGGTGCTGTGCATTCTCTATTACAATAATTTGCATATTAAATAGAAATCTAAAATTAAGCCATTCATCCTGAACTTGATTTTGGTCAGGCATTTGGTCATAGCAATAAGGAAGATTAATACCTATAATTTTCAATGGTCTAGTATATACAATCCAATTCCAATTTCCTGAGCATCATCCTGTCAAACTCTTAGTTGGTGATCTTAAACAATATTTCTTTTTTTTTTAATTTCTAAGTTTTTTTATTTACATTCCAAATGATAGCCCCTTTCCTGTTTCCCACCTCCCCGAAAGTCCCATAAGCCCCCTTCCCTCCCTCTTTTCTCCATTCAACCCCCTCTCGTTACTCTGTCCTGGCGTTCCCCTACATCCAGTCTTTCCAGGACCAGGGGTCTCTCCTTCCATCTTCTTGGAAATCTATTGATATGCGAATTGTGTCTTGGGTATTCTGAGATTCTGCAGACCTGCCCAGCTCTTGGGAGCAGGGAGCACACAAGCTGGCTGAGACCTAAGTGATATTATGCTTGATTGTCTCTGTGTCTGTCGGTTCCAGTTTGCCTGAGCAAAGATGGTGGAGTGCACTCTGCACTCTCTAGGCGCAGATCACTCTGCAGAGCAGATGGCCCACAGCAGAGCTGGCGCCCAGATAACCACAGTGCTGCTCTGCTCTTGGGCGCAGATGGAAGCCCAACAGGCTGTGTCCCAAGCGATGTTATATTGGGGGCACCCTGGGTACCTGTATCCTTAGTGCAGTCGATCCCCCGAACAGAGATTGCCAAAGGGAGGCTGGTAGGCTCCCGCCCTGTGCGGGGTGGGGGTGATCTCTTAAACAATATTTCTAATTTTAGCATGCAGAGTGAAGAGGACCGTGAAGAATATGTTTCTGTCTGATTTCTATCTATTGAATTAATGGTGTCAGTCACATGTGAGTAAAACCAAAGGGATTTAGTTATTTGTTCATTTATTCAGGGACATAAGAATAATTCATTTCATTCTATGTGGGAAATTTTTAGAAAATAAATGGTTTTGCCCTGCCCTTTGAGAATTTAAAAAGGGAATCTTAAGATAATTCCATGAGACACATCTGCCATTCCCAAAGCCTGTGTGGTCATCTTTATCTGCCAGATATTACCTACTCTGCAGCATTCTGCCCCAGCTGTGTTACTCCCTGATCACATTTTCCCTGTTCAATTGAAGAAGAGTATTTGAACTGCTGCACCCTGACCCAACAGTCCACCTATTTCTTTAAGAGCAATTTCTTGTATTTCAGTATCTTGTACAACCTAATATTATATTGATTTTATGAGCTCTTTCAATTTCTACTTCATACTCCTACTCTTTTAAACTCTGGTTTAGGGTCAGCAAACTCCTGCTAAGAATATCACTGGCAGATATAGTTAATCTGGGCATACCTGCTAACTAAGACTTCTTAGTCCAAGGAGTGTGTTTTCCAGATGTCTTAAACCTGTTACATAAATGTTGTTCTAACATAGAAGTGCTTTTTAGAAGAAATTCTCACATCAGAAAGAGGAAAATAAACAAGAAATTAATATTACACTGCAGTTCTTTTTTTAAAAAGAACATTGGGTTTTATTTTTTACTATTAAGCAATAAATAGTAATGCTATTTTAAAGTTAAAGGTAGTATCAAAATAGATCATGTATATCAGACACTTCATTTTACTAGCTTAATTAACAACACTGATTTTTACTTCTAATGAAAAGTCTATACTTAAGCATAAGGGGCACCTATACCTTTTCAAAACAGTTCATAGTTCAGTCTTTCTGCTTTCAATTTCCTCTAAATTGAACTCGTGGCTTCCTTTTCAAGGTCACAAAACACCTGAGGAATGTCAGGCAGTAAATTGCATTTCAGAATTAGAAAAAGACAAAAGGCTAAAGATAAAAGTAGCCTTTATCCTTTTAAAATTAATTTTTAATCTTACAAATAAGAGCTTCTTAAAAACCAAATAAACTTCCACTCACACTATTAGTTAGATGGCTGTCAAATAGCGACAACTATTACAAATGTGACCAGTTCTGATTTTTGGTGAAATATATTGATGTATCTTAGAAAAATATACTGGTATGCCAGTAAGGAGAGAGTATGTGTTGGAAATGGGGAACATGTTGTATAGTGTCTTCCCAACAGTAATGGCCTTCAGCTGATGGTAACATGTCTTTGATTTTATAATTTCCCTTCCCAACAGTAAACAGTCATTTACCAGTCAGGCAAGAAAGACATTTCCAGACAAGTTTACTCTATAACATCAGTTAAAAATTAGAAAATTGGGGTTAGAGAGTCAGCTTAACAGTTAAGAAAATGGGCTGAGCTTTAAATTTCTATCTGTACCCAGAGCTGACCCTGTGTCAGAGCTCTCCATACCTGGGACCCAAAGGGAGAGAACTGGTCTCCAAGAAGTGTTGACACATCTGGGAGCACTGGTAGGACCACCATCAAGGAGCAGCCTGGGACAGGATCCTTCCAGTTTGCCAACTTTGTGCCACAGCTCTCCATACTTAGATCCTGCCAAGAGAGAGCAGGTCTCCCAGGAGTTCTGACACATCTGAGAGCACAGCTCTCCATAACCAGGTCATACTTGGAGAGAGTTGGGCTCCAAAGAGTGCTGACACACCTGAGAGCACAGGTGAGACCACCACACCCACTCAAATTCTTGGCCCAGGAGTGACCTGCCCAGAGCCATAAGGACACAGCAACGAAGTAATGGCCAGGAAAAGGATCCCTCTGGTGTCTGCTCCCTGAGCTGACCCTGTGCCACAGCTGTCCATACCCAAATTCCTCCTAGAGATAACTGGTCTCCTAGGAGTGCTGACACACAGGCTTACAGAAGGGACAAGCCAAAGTCAGAGACAGCAAAATCAGCTAACACTAGAAATAACCAAATGATGAGAGGCAAGGTCATGAACATAAGCAGCATATAACAATGCTATATGGTATCACCAGAACCCAGTTGTCCCACCAGAGCAAGTCCTGCATACCCAAAGATACTGAAAAAGTAAGACTGATTTAAAATCACATCTCATGATGATGATAGAAGACTTTAAGAGGGACAAAATAACTCCCTTAAAGAAATACAGGAGAACACAGGCAAACAGGTTAAGACCTTAAAAAGGAAACACAAAAATCTCTTAGAGAATTATAAGAAAACACAACCAAACATGTGAAGGAATTGAACAAAACCATCGAGAATCTGAAAATAGAACTAGAAACAATAAAAAATATCACAAAGGGAGACAACCCTGGAGTTAGAAAACCTAGGAAAGAGATCAGGAGTTATAAATGTCACCAACAGAATACAAGAGATAGAAGAGAGAATCTGAGGTGCAGAAGATATCATAGAAAACAGGAACTCATCAGCCAAAAAAAAAAAAAATAATAAATGCAAAATGCTAAAAGCTCCTAACCCAAAACATCCAGAAAATCTAGGACACAATGAGAAAACCAAACCTAAGGATAATAGGTATAGAATAGAGTGAAGATTCCCAACTTAAAGGGCCAGTGAATGTTTTCAACAAAATTATAGCAGAAAACGTCCCTAACCTAAATAAAGAGTTGTCCAAGAACATACAAGAAGCCTGCAAAAATTCAAATAGATTGGACCAGAAAAGAAATTCCTCCCATCAAATAATACTCAAAACACCAAATTCACGAAACAAAGAAAGAATATTAAAAGCAGTAAGCGAAAATGATCAAGTAACATATAAAGGCAAACCTATCAGAATTACACCAGCCTTCTCATCAGAGACTATGGCAGTTAGAAAATCCAGGGCAGATGTCATACAGACCCTAAGAGAACAAAAATGCCAGACCAGGCTACTATATCCAGCAAAACTCTCAATTGCTGTAGATGAAGGAACTAAGATACTCCATGAAAAAAATTTACACAACATCTCTTCACAAATCCAGCCCTACAAAGGATAACATATGGGAAACTTCAAAACAAGAAGGGATCTACACCCTAGGAAAAGCAAGAAAGTGATCTTCTTCCAACAATCCCAGAAGAAAATAGCCACGTAAACATAAAAATAACATCAAAAAATAACAGGAAGCAGCAATCACTATTCCTTAATATCTCTTAAAATCAATAGACTCAATTCCCCCAAAAAATACATAAACTAACAGACTGGATACATAACCAGGACACATTTTGTTGCATACAGGAAACACACCTCAGTGAAAAAGACAAATACTACCTCAGAGTAAAAGGCTGGAAAACAATTTTTTTAAGCAAATGGTTCCAAGAAGCAAGCTGGAGTATCCATTCTAATACTGAATAAAACTGACTTTCAATCAAAACTTATCAATAAAGATAAGGAAGGACACTTCATACTTGTCAAAGAAGAAATCTACCAAGAAGAACTCTCAATTCTGAATAGATATGCTTGAAATGCAAGGGTGCCGACATTCAGAGAAGAAACTTTACTAAAACGCAAAGCACACATTGCACCTCTCACAAGAATTGTGGGGGATTTCAATACCCTACTCTCATCAATGGTCATATAAGGAAACAGAAACTATACAGAAACACATTGAAACTAACAGAAGTTATGAACAAAATGGATATAATGGATATCTATAGGACATTTAATCCTAAAACAAACGAATATACCTTTTTCTCAGCACCTTACGGTACCTTCTCCAAAATTGGCTGTGTAACTGGTCATAAAACAGGCCTCAACAGACAGATAAAGGAAGATTGAAATAATCAAATGCATACTATGAGATCTCCGTGGACTAAGGCTGGTCTTCAATAACAACAAATATAACAGAAAACCCACATACAAATGGAAGTTGAACAAAGCTCTACTCAATGATAACATGGTCAAGGAAGAAATAAGGAATCAAAGAGGTTTTAGAATTTAATGAAAATGAAGGCACAACATACCCAAACTTATGGGTCATAATAAAAACAGTTCTAAGAGGAAAACTCAAATCTCTGAGTGCCTCCAAAAAGAAACTGGAGAGAGCATACACTAGCAGCTTAACAGCACACCTGAAAGCTCTAGAACAGAGAGAAGCTAATACACCCAAGAGGAGTAGAGGGCAGGAAATCATCAAACTCAGGGCTGAAATCAACCAAGTAGAAACAAAAAGAACTATAAAAAGAATCAACAAAATCAGGAGCTGGTTCTTTGAGAATATCAACAAGATAGATAAATCCTTATTCAGACTAACCAGAGGACACAGAGACAGTTTCCAAATTAACAAAATCAGAAATGAAAAGGGAGTCATAACAACAGATACTGATGAAATGCAAAAAATCATCAGATCCTACTGTGAAAGTTTATACTCAACAAAACTGGAAAATCTATATGAAATGGTATTGGTACAGTTACAGACAGGTAGATCAATGGAATAGAAGACCCAGAAATGAACTCACAAACCTATGTTTATGTAATCTTTGACAAAGATGTTAAAACCATCCTGTGTGTGTGTGTGGGGGGGGACAGCCTTTTCAACAAATGATGTTGGTGCAACTGGGGGTCAACATGTAGAAGAATACAAATTGATTCATTTTTATCTCCCTGTACAAAGCTCAAGTCCAAGAGCACCAGGGCCCTCCACATATAACCAGATACACTGAATCTATTAGAAGTAAAAGTGGGGTAAATACTCATACACATAAACGCAGGGCAAAATATCCTGAACAGAACGCCAATGGCTTATGCTCTAAGATCAAGAATTGACAAATGAGACCTCATAATATTTCAAAGCTTCTGTAAGGCAATGGACACTGTCAATAGGACAAAAGGGCAACCAACAGATTGGGAAAAGATCTTTACCAATACAACATCTGATAGAGGGTTAATATATACATATAACTCAAGACATTAGACTCCAGAGAATTGAATGACCCTATTAAAAATGGTGTACAGATCTAAACAAAGAATTCTCAACTGAGGAATATTGAATGACTAAGAAGTACCTAAAGAAATGTTCAACATCCTTAGTCATCAGGAAAATGCAAATCAAAACAACCCTGAGATTCAAAGTCAGGATGGTCAAGTTCAAAAACTCAGGTGACAGCAGGTGCTGGTGAGGATGTGGAGAAAGAGGAACACTCCTCCATGGCTGGTGGGATTGCAAGCTGGTACAAACTCTCTGGAAGTCAGTCTGGCAGTTCCTCAGAAAATTGGACATAGTACTACCTGAAAGCATAGCTATACCTTTCCTGGGCATATACCCAGAAGACATTCCAACATGTAATAAGGAAACATACTCCACTGTGTTCCTAGAAGCCTTATTCATAATGGCTAGAAGCTGGAAAGAACCTGTATGTCCCTTAACAGAGGAATGGATACAAAAAATGTACATTTTTAAAATGGAATACTAATCAGCTATTAAAAATAGTGACTTCATGAAATTCAAAGGCAAGTGGATAGATTTAGAAAATATCCTCCTGAATGAGGTGAGTACATGGTATGTACTCTCTGATATGTGTGTATTAAGTAAAACCATGGAAAACCATGATACAACCTATGGACCATGAGAAGCTCATAAGGAAGAAAGACCAAAGAGTAGATTCTTCAGTCCTGCTTAGAAGGGGGAACAACATAATCAAGGGAAGTAGAAGGTTAAAGTGACTTGGGAGGAAGAGAAGTGGGTTAGGGGGAAAGATGAGAAGAATCAGGTATGGGAGGAGATGTTATTAAAACAGTTATTCCAAATTGTTATAGATGGCTATTTTTCATCTATAATGACATACATCAGTTCTTATAGACAATCTTATCTACAAAGCCTCAAGTATGTGTCACATAGCTTTTTCCCTCACAGTTTGGCATTCCTTTATAGAAGCTGCTCTGTTTCTCTTAAAGATGATTAAGATAATTAGCTTCATATTTTAACACCTCAGAGGAGGCTTCCCTGAAAGAAATAGCCTAGCAAATTAAAATATAGGGAAAAAAAGTTGGTGAAAGAAAGAGGCAATGGTATTTGGAGAATAATAAGACTTTTAATTAATAATAATAAATTAGAATCTATTAAAAATATAACTAACATGTGGTACTATGAGGAATGGATTTCCTGTGAGAAAGTTGACCTAGAGTTAATATTTTAAACTTTCAGTGGGAATCTAACTGACTGCAGCTTGGCTTTGTTAAAAAAAAAATGCCTTACATCTTTTGTTGAATAGAATCCCACAGAGCTTCTAAATGAACAAGTAATTTTCAGATCCAGATAGAGTCATTCATGTTTATTGAAAGCATTTCACTAGCATTGCACACACACACATGCACTCACATGCACACACACACACAGACACACACACACATCCACAGTGAGGGAGAAGGCAGGGAGAGGGTGGGGGAGGGGAGGGAGAGGCAGAGGAAGAGAGGACTAGGGAGAGGAAGAGTGGAAGAGGGAGAGATGGAGAAAAGGAGGGAGGGAGGGAGGAAGAGAGGGAGAGGGAGAGCGAGAGGGAGAGGGAGAGCGAGAGCGAGAGCAAGAGAGAGAGAGAGAGAGAAAGAGAAAGAGAGAGAAAGAATCTTTTCTAAAAACCTTGATTGAAGGCATAAGGCAGAGAATTTATATATCATATCATTGGACAACGTATCAGCCAAAAGTAACTTAAGGAGGAAGAATGTGTTTAGTCTCACAATTAAGTACAGCACATTGTGGTGAGGGCGGAGAAGGTAAGGCAAGGCAACATGAACAAGAAATAGGATGTGGACCATGTTGCTTCTAAAGACAGGAGATAGATCTCAAGGAAAGTGAGATGACTATTAGTGCTCAAGTGTCTTTTCTAATTTTATTCAGTTCAGGTCACAACCTGAGTCTCTCAGTTAACCTAATTTTGATCATATAAATTGACATGTCCATAGGCTAAGCTAATGTACAAAGTTCAAGTCCCTGTGGATCAAGGACCTCCACATAAAACCAGATATACTGAAGATAATAGAAGATAAAGTGGGGAAAAGTGTCAAACACATGGGCACAAGGGAAAATTTCCTGAACAAAACACCAGTGGCTTATACTCTTAGATCAAGAATTGACAAATGAGACCTCATAAAAATGCAAAGCTTCTGTAAGGCATAGCACACTGTCAATTGGACAAAAGGGCAACCAACAGATTGGGAAAATATGTTTACCAATTCTTCATCTGATACAGGGCTAATATATACAAAGAACTCAAGAAGTTAGATTCCAGAGAACCAAATATCCCTATTAAAAATGTGGAACAGAGATAAGCAAAGAATTCTCAACTGAGGAAACTTGAAGTTCTGAGGAAACACCTAAAGACCTGTTCAATATCTGTTGTCATCAGGGAATTGCATACAAAATAACCCTGAGATTCTACCTCATACCTGTCAGAATGGCTAAGATGAAAAACACAGGTGACATTAGAAGCTGTCAAGGAAATGGAGAAAGAGGAACACTCCTCCACTCCTGGTGGGATTGCGAGCTGGTACAACCACTCTGGAAAGCAGTATGGCAATTCCTCAGAAAATTGGACATAGTACTACCTGAGGGCCCACTTATACCTCATTTGGACATATACCTAGAAGATGTTCCAACATGTAATAAAGGCACATGTTCCACTATATTCATAGCAGTCATATTTATAATAGCCAGAAGGTGGAAAGAACCCAGATGCCTCTTAACAGAGGAATAGATACAGAGAATGAGGTACATTTGCATTATGGAATACTACTCAGATATTAAAAAGAGTGACTTCATGAAATTCTCAGGCAAATGGATGGGACTTGAGAGTATCATCCTGAGTGAGGTGACTCAGTCACAAAGGAACAAACATAGTGTATACTCATCGTTAAGTGGATATTAACCCAAAAGTTCGGAATACCCAAGATTCAATTCACAGACTATATGAAGCTAAGAAGAAGGAAGACCAAAATGTGGATGCTTCAGTGCTTTTTAGAAGGGTGTACAAAATACTCACAGGAGGAAATATGGAGAAAAAGTGTGGAGCAGAGACTGAAGGAAAGGTCATCCAGCGACTGACCTACCTGGGGATCCATCCCATATACAGCTACCAAACTCAGACACTATTCTGGATGCTGGGAACCGCTTGCTGTTGGAAGCCTGATATGGCTGTCTCCTGAGGGACCCGACCAGAACCTGACAAATACAGAGGCACAACCACTGGACTGAGCTCAGGGGTCCCCGATGGAGGAGTTGGAGAAGGGACTGGAGAGGTTGAGGGGGTTTGTAGCTGCATGGAGGAATCAACAGTGTCAACAGATCATATCCCCCAGTGCTCCATGGTACTGGACCACAAACCAAAGAATACACATTGAGCGACCCATGGTGCTGGCCACATATGTAGCAGAGGATAGACTTGTTGGATATCAGTGAGACAAGAGGACTTTGGGCCTGAGGGCGTTCAAGGCACCAGTGTAGGGGAATGCCAGGGTGGGAAGACAGGAGTGGGTGGGTGGGGGATCACCCTCATAGAAGCAGTGGGAGAGGGTGATGGGATAGGTGGCTTCCAAAGGGAAGACCTAGAAAGGGGAAAACATTTGAAGTATAAATAAAGAAAATATCCAATTAAAATAAAAACAAAAAACAAAATCAAGGCAAATAATTATTAAAAGTATTAGATGGTGCCATTTTTGAAGGTCACACACTTACATTGTTCCAAACAAAGCCATCTAACCTTTACTTCCTTTAGGAAATATCAGAATGAAAATGAATGCTATAAAATAAGTTTTATTCAAATTTAGATATATGTAAAACTACAAATGAATAAACAAATAGCTGTCATTCAAATCTTCACATAAATATTTGCAAAGCAAAATATCACCCTTTGAAAGGTAGATTTGCTCTCTATATAAGATTGGAAGTGAATATACAAAATTACATGCTAATAACTAAAACTTCACTGGTAGAGTCTATGTACTCCTGATGTGGAAACTTGAGGGCTCTTTGGAGAGTTTATTGGATGGTATTTTCCTGGGGCAAACATATATAGGAGTGTTTTCCTGAAGTGGACACAGGTAAAAGACTAAGGCAGACTAATGAAAGAACATTTCATTAGAGCAGACACAGGAGAGAAGATGTGCTGCTAAAGCAAAGACATGAAAGCATACATAATGAAGAAATCCCTGCTAACAACACACATGTATTAGTCCATCTTACATTGTATAGTTGAGCTCCATTTGTAGGGACTCCCTAGACTCAGACCAATTGAATGTACTCGCTGAGGCAGGGCACATGCTGAGTCTAAAGCTGTGCTATGGCAAAGCATTTGGAGGACACGTGATGTTTGGTGGGTATAAACAGGACTCTATGGAGTAATGGAGACAGAGCTTTTCTTCCTGGTATAGCTAGCTGTGCAATGCTTGTCTTGCAGCTTCCATGAGAGAGGCAGAGTTGAGAACTTCTCCTGCTATCCCTCTGGGTCCCTCCTGCTGGCTTGAACTGAGACTGAAGCCTGGCTGTCTCTACTAGGTCATGTAACCACTGTTGCTAACCCGACTCTATAAAACTGGACTTCTAGTGTATCTGTGAGGTGTTTGCATGTAGATGGAGTTGCTGTTGTCTGCTAATCTGTGAGCTTAACTGCTGATTTCCAGACAATACAGAAGGGAGTTGCTTCAAAGAACCTTTCTAAACAGGTCCACTTCCCCATATTCTTTCTTTTCCACTACCTCTGGTGGGTGGTGATCTATAAGGAAGGTTAAAGTATTTAAGAACTATCATTACCAATAAGATTTAAAAATTTTAAGTTATGATTCCAGATTGTTAATATTCATATTTACTATATGCATTATAATAACAAATAATTACAAGTCATCAAATATTAGGCCAGTGGTTTAGTAAACCATTATGCATAATTTTACTTAAGTGCATGCTTCCAAAGTAAAATTTGCTTCAAACTGTACACAAGCCTCCTCCTTCCTTCTGAGCATCACCCTTTTGAGTTACCTTCAGATACTGAGTAGTTCTTTGATCTCAGATGTGATAGTGATCTTGATTTTGTTATGTCAAAAAAATTAACAGACTCTTCAAATTCCAGTGAAATCACTTGGGTGACTTTGTGTAATTTCCAAAGAGTCCTAATAATACTAATTTGGCTATGTCCACAGATTCTACATCTATGTTTTCAGTCAGCAAAAGAAAAAAATATATTAGGAAAAAGTTACATCTATATTGGACATGAACCTAAGGTTTTACTCATTATTCCCTAAGAAATATAGTTAAAATAATTTCCATAATATATATACATTACATTTGGTATTCAAATAATTTAGTGCCAATTTACAATACATGGGAAGACTTGTGTCTTTATTTGCAGATATTACATTATTTTGTAAGAAACTTAAAACGTTATTAGAATTTGGTTTCCATTGATCCTGAGGGAGGATTACAATGATGATTAATACAAAAGCAAACGTATGAAGAACAAATGTCATCACATCAAAGCACTCCATGCAAGTCACAGTTAAAAGTACAAGTGTGAGCCGGGTGCAGCTAAGTGGAGGAAATGTTTGTCTTGCATGCCCGAGTCTGGTTTCAGTCATCAGTTCTGAAAACACAGCATATGTGTGCTTTACCCATACTAATTTCTTTAACGTCACAATAAAATGTAGATTAAATTCTATTTTCATTATTCTTATTACAGAGATGATATGCAGACAGTAAGATAAATTTTGGCTGAGTAAACAGATCAGTTTAGAGAGTGGCTTTAACTAGGCCTAATGTTCTATCTTTGCTCTCTTTCATATTGATATAGTTGAATCTTTCTTAAGTAAAAATATTTTATACTTTTTTCAATTTATAATTCTCTTTTCTCTTTATTCTTTTTCTTTGTGTATTTACTTAAATAGAATGATGTAAAATTTTCACATATCTTATAGAGGTCTCTTTACATTCACACTTCATTTCTTTAGACAAGGAATGGAAATTAAGAGTAACTTGTTCACAATTATACTAATAGTGACTAGATTTATATTATTTATTTGACTATGCTTCTTAACTCTCAAGCCCCAGTTTATAGCATCTATTTCTCTCTTGCCTCTGTTTTATTGTTTGTGGACTTTATAATACTTTACTTTCTTTTCTTGTAACTATGTGGCCTTAGCCACCCCTTCAGATCAGGCCCTTTAAATTATATTTCAAATAGTTGCATTTTCCAATCCACATACACTGTAGTTTTAAAAAGCATGTATCTATGAAAGCTTTGAAATCTTCTTTGGGGAAATAGGATTTGAAATTTAGTGCATCTTTATCATAGAACATAAAAGCACGCTCCTTCCATTCATTAACAAGTAGAACCTCTGAGACACAATAAACTTCAAAGAAGCTGTTATTTCTTGGGTGATGATCCCTGTCCAGAAGTATTTTTGCTTTCCCTAAATGCACCAGGCTCAAGAAAAGCCAATTATTCTACACATACTTAAGTCTATTTAATGATTTTCTATTTCAGATTTGATATAAGTCAGGATCTTCAAAAAAAAAATCCCAAGGTTCTTTTTTTTTTTTTAAGTTTTGAAAGAAAATTAAAACTCTTTCCCTCTTTGAGGCATCTCACTATGTAATCTAAGCATGCCTAGAACTCACTGTATAAACCGAAATGGATTAAAACGCATGGAGATGCATCTTCTTCCACTTCCCAAGTGAGGAGTTAAAGGCTCTTCCACCCACTGTCACCCTTTAAATCCATGTTTGAATAAAGCCCTATCCAGTAATGGGAGAGTATTGTTAAATCTTAATCTTCTCTCTGCTTAGTATAGACTGCCAATATTCTATTTTGTTAATTTTATTTTATGTGAGGCACTGAACCAACAGTTAGGTATGATGGAGGGAATAATGTACACAGAGATGAGACTAATTCAGGGAAGGAGAGAGACACATCAATTCCAACTAAGACATTTGATTTGTTAGTAACAGACATATACTGAGTCATGGGGTGGTTTTATGGAAAGATACAATCTACCTCATCAAGAAACCCAGCAGGAAGCCTAGCAAGAAATCAAATGTGTTCATGTTAGTTACAAAAGGGCTATGAACTAAAATTATGTTATACTTAGTAAGAGACAGCATTATATCCCAATATCCCATTTTTCTCTCTATATAAATTCTCTATCATTCTCTATTTCCTTGTCTCATTGTTTTATCTACTTTGGATTGTATCTGACTTTTATATGGTTTTCCAAGCTCTAGTTTCAGATTTCCCAAAAGTATTAGATTATTTTTTTGTGTTTCTAAGTCACGGAAAGAAAGAATCTACTTCATTACAGCCTTGAGGCCATCCATGGCACAAGTATTATATGGGACTTGATGAAAGCTCAGCTTTCATTTAGCAGGAGTCACTTGTAGAGTAAGGTGACATGATATCATAAATTGATTCTATAGTGCTTAATCCTGGGGCTGGAGAATAGTTTCAATCAGGATATTATTGTGTATATATATATGTGTGTGTGTGTGTGTGTGTGTGTGTGTGTGTGTGTATGTAATTACATATTATATTATATATATAATCTTTTTGAAAAAATGTTGTAATAACTGTGCAAAAGATGTAAACAATATGACAGTTACCACATATGACATTATTCTGGTGCATATACATATTAAAATATAATAAAATCTTATGCCAATAACAGAAATGTGATTATATGACTTGTTATTCAAGCTGATATGCCTAAGTGATGTCTTGAATTTTCTAATTATAAAATTTAAGATGATCTTGAATGAAGACAAAAATATCTATTTTTAACAAGTTCCTAATTTATGCTACATATCATTTATGAGAAAATTCTTACAATAATGTAAGATAAACACTTGATTTCTCCGTCTCAACTCAAAAGAAAAAGTGACCCACAGAGAGCTTAAAGAAGCTCAAGATAAAGGAAGACCAAAGTGTGGATACTGTTATCATTATTGGAAAGTGGATCAAAACACCCATGGCTCACAGCCAACCAAGAGTGAGAATAGGGTCCCCAATGGAGCAGCTAGAGAGAGGACCCAAGGAACTGAAGAGGTTTGCAGCTCCACAGGAAGAACAATAATAATATGTTCCAACCAGTAACTCCAGAGCTCCCAGGGACTAAACCACAAGGAAAGAGTACACATGGAGGGCCCCAAGGCTCCAGATACATATGTAGCAGAAGATGACCATTTCAGACATCAGTGAGAGGAGAGGCCATTGATCTTGTGAAGGCTCGATTCCCCAGAATAGGGAAATGTAAGTCAGGAAATTGGAGGGGGGTGGGTTGAGCAGGGAGAGTGGGGTTGGTATAGGGGGTTTTCGGTGGGGTAACGTGGAAGGGGTTAACATTTGAAATGTAAATAAAGCAAATATCGAATAATAAAAAAAAAAAAAGACTTGCCAGGATCATATATCTAACAAGTTGACACATGCAGGATCTCATTATTTTTTAACTGCAAAGTAACCTCAACCAGCACACCTTACTTTATGTACACAATTCCTGGGAATGGAAAAATACTGTTCTGTATAATATATATTAGCATGTCCTCTGGAAGATTAAAATTATGATTAACTTAAGGAGTGTTTAAAAAACACAGATTAGCTATTTTTAGCTAAAACATGGTGTTTTGGAAGACAATGAGCCCAAAAACTAGCAAGTATATTAAATTTTGCATCTGGTAAATCAAGTAAACTACATTGAAAGACATAAGAGGTTCATAGGGGAGATTGCAAGGGACATGCATGGCCTCAACTCTTGCTAATATGTCCACTTGCTATTGGAACTGTGATATAAATGTATGAGAGATTAAAAGGAGTAACTCACTAATTATCGGCTTGTTTGTGGGAAGGTTCCTGCTCAGAATAGCATGTAAATATCATGCATTGGTGTCAGATCAGCTAGAGCTAAAAAGCTAAACAATCTAACAGACTTGGAATCTTTGTTAGTATGATTGGTTTGTCTGTGTATATTCAGATACATAGCATTAAAATAAAATGCCAATTAAATTTTGTAACGATTGATGTTGTTTAAAACAATTTGCATCTGCATTTCTAAGTGTTTATGCAAGCAAATTCAGGATGCTCACATACAATCCAAATTATATAAATGTTTCACTAAAACACCTCAAGAAGAAGAAAAATATGAGCTCCATGTAATTTCAAATCTACTGTTTAAATCAATCAACAGATTAAAGTGCTAAAAGACTCATGGTTTGCATTACTCAAGATCACACTGAATATAAATACAAAATGGAGTTTAAAATTTATGCATGTTCTAACATGATATAATGGTGAATATCTAGTTAAAGAGATACTATAATAATTATCAAACAAACCTCCCTAAACAAACCTCAAACTCAATTATGATTACTGGATTAAATGTATATAATTTTGCTTTGATCTTCATTACAATATTTAATTGCCTTTAAATGTTTCTAAATTATTAACTATTTTAAACTCTGAAGTTTTGACATCCCTATGGTTTAAAAGTACACTTATATTTTAAAAGTTAAAAATAAATTTTTGTTCATTTTTCAGTAAATCTTTCTAAAAACTATCCTCTAGCTTTTGACAACTTGCATTCTTAATTAGTGTAACACTCAACCAAGAAGTACTGTATGTATATTGCTCCAAATAATCTTTTAGTCAGAATATCATCTAAATAAGGAGTATTAAGTAATTCTTGCCAATACAACAGATCTCTATAAAATGCATGATAAATATTCTGGGTGTTGGGGCTTTTTCATTTGTAAAATGAAGGAACTATTTTCTACCTTCAGGTAATTTACTTTTTTATAGAGAGAAGAAAAACAATAAAGAAATAATACAAATCTATAATATAATAAATGAGCCTGAATGGGATATATTAATGATTAAAGCATTAGATAGAAAATTTAATAGGAAACAAGGAAAGGTCTCACATATAAAGAAAATGGAGTGAGATTAGGAACTGGAAATTAACAGCAATATGGTCACTAAACATGCATAGCAATAACATTCTAGAAATCTAAACATCTAAGAGCCTTAATTCAGAATATTGGGATGGGTGGTGAGCCCATAGTGCTGAGTGGACCATGAGGTCTCATTTTTACACAAAGAACTACAGGAAAATGAAGAATTCTGAGTGTAGAAGCAATCTTCCCCTTCAAAGAGGTTTGGGTAACATTATTATTAAAGTAGCAGTCCCTATGACCAGATAGTTTTCTGAGCTAGGCACTAAATGGGGACTCCCTTTTTCATCAGGGTTTCCCTGTCTCTCCTTGCCTTTGTCTGGAGAGCATCCTTGACCAGAGGTGGCTGGCCTTGTCTGTTTTTTTTTTTTTTCTGAAAAGTGACCATTTATTCTCTGCAAGGCTGCATAACCTAGCCCCACTCTGGCTTCCTGCCTGCATGATCACTAGATGCTGTACTATAACCAATCAGACTTTCCTGCTCTCTTGATGACTTGCCTCATTAGCCCTTTCCATCCATACCCCTAAAAAAAAGCCCTTATATACCCTATCCCTGAAACAAAAAAGTAGACACTTCTTACGGCAGTGGTCTACAAAGGTAATTCTGTCCACATTCACTGTTACCCAAACACTGCTCTCAACCTCTGCTCCCTTTCTCCCCTTAGGCTGGATGCCAACAGCCTCAAGGGAGAAAGTAAGGGTTTCACAGAAGAGCACACCAGCTGATTACCCAATACCAAATGGTCAGCCACTAAAATATACATACAAGTAACATTATATATATTGGGCACATATTATTTAGGAAATATATATGTATATAAGTATTATGCCAGTTATGGTGGTCCACACATTTAATCTCAGCATGCTGGAGACGGAGGTGGCAGATTTCTGTAAGGTCAAGACCAGCCTGATCTATATAGTGAGTTCCAAGATATCTAGGGCTCTATAGAGAGACCCTGTCTCAAAAACTACATATATATACATGCATATAATAACAATTAATGCTAGAAGAGGTCATGTATTTGAAAGAGAGTGAGAAGAGGCATATGGAAGAGTTTGGAAGGAGGGCAAGTAAAGAAGAAATGACGTAATTATGCTGCAATCTCAAAAAAAATTTAGAAGGGATAATTCATTGTGTGCTTTGGTTTCTACACGATAGAAAGAGCTGGAAGGTCATAGCTCCTGTTTTTAGAATAGACTGAGAACAGAGATACACATATTCAGACAAGTAAGTCTCTGTGGTGTGTGTGTGTGTGTGTGTGTGTGTGTGTGTGTGTGTGTGTGTGTGTGCAAGAGGAGGCCAGAGGATGAATAAGTGTCATTCTTAGTTGTTCATAATCTTACCCAAGAAACACTTGGGTCAGCTAGGAGAAATAGACAGCAAGCTCCAGGAATCTACCTGGAGTCAACTTCAAGAACTAGATTTTAGATGCACACCTATGTACTTGGATTTTAGTGGGAGCTGAGCTGAAACTTGACTCCTGTGTTTCCATGGCTAGCACTTTAGTAACAAAATCATCTCCCTAGACCATAAATTTTTCTGTAAAGTCTGACAGCATGTTTATTGATTTGATGTGTATTTTAAAAAGTACACAAAAGAATAAAGATTTATGGACTGAGAAAGTGTACTTTGAGCTGGCTTTTGAGGAAGATCAGGGGTTGGGGTTGTATATTATAATTTTCAGATGTTGCCTGTCAACTCACATAGTCAGGATGTAAGAAAGAATCCAAAACTAGCTTAAAGAGACTAGCTACAAATAGTGTAGAAGTAAGGGAAGTTTTCTGGAAGGGGATGTTGAATAGATAAGTGGGTGTAAATGGAAGAAATACAAATGGAGACTCTTAAAAAAGACTGAATGGCTACCCAGCTGTTCATATCTCTGGAAGAAGGCAAAAAAGATGGGAAGCAAACAGATCTGTTTTATGATGCCTTGAGTTTGTGGAAATTCTAAGCATGGTCATTATTTCACAGAGTAGAAACATTGTCATCAGGTGACAGAGAAAAATGGAATTTTATCAGAGGGAACAGCATGAAGTATTGTAACCTCACACAGTGGAAGCGTGTAGAAAGATGCTCTTATAGTATGCCCACATTAATAGCCCTGCCTGTAATACAATATACAGAAATGATACTCTCTGCCTGAGATAATGAGAAATATTTTATTGAGATCATATCACTTTATTTATGCAGAAAATAAATTTTCCCATGCTGTAAAGTAATTTTTATCATTATTTAGAGAAATGGCAAAATTTCATTTGCTTCATTTTTTTGTGTTTTATATATTGGGAATAGTGACAAGGTAAAAAATTATAACTAAATTGAATTTTAGAAGAAAGTTTAGATATACTATGCTAAAGACTATCAATAGAGTTACAAATTAATAAAACATTAAAGATTGAGTTCCTAAAATAAGTTTGAAAGATAATATTTACAAAGAAAAATTCATGAATATTAAAACTGTTTTAGAAATAAGTCTCTTTAATTTTTAGCTTTATAATCATCTTATGATTTACAAATGGAAATAATATAAATTAACATTGTTTGATAACTTTTGGCAGTAAATATTTATAATATTGACAATGGACGAAATTCAAATAATGTGAATTTGTGCAATTAAAATTGTTGTTGAAAATTATTTTTGAGAGGAAACATTGAATCAACAACTTCATGTCACCATTTTTCTTTGTATTTTATCTTTCTCCCTGTCTATATCCACAGGAGTCCTGACCAAAGCATCCTATGACCTAAAGAACAGAAGGACAATCTCCTTTCATTAGGCATAGCATGGTTTCCATTTGGAAGAACCTCCTGTCTAATGTTCCCTCTTTATAGTGAGTGGCATGAAATCACTGCTTTTGTCTGTCTTTTGATGTTGAACTTTTCATTAAGCTTCTTCTCAAAAAATATTTCTAGGTTAGTGCAGATTTTATGGTGATGCTTGGATTAATTATAAATATTGATTTCTTTTGTAATTGCACAAGAAGAATAGTTTTCAACAATGAAAACACTTTTAGAATCACATGAATTAGCTTTTTAAAGAAAGCAGAGAGTTATATAAACATTTAAAAATCAACATAATATTACTTTTTATTCTGTGCTTTATAAGCACTGTCAGTTACATGAAGGCAGAATAAATGCGATTGTCCTAAAGCTCAAAGTACAGAAATGGAATTCAAATCGGTTTTTCACTGTTCTATTTGAAAGAGTTAGTTACTTATGGGCATAGATAATAGAGTCTGGGTTTTGTAACTGTCTATGGGATGGATCACTAGGTGGGGTAGTCTCAGACTCTGCTTTATCCATTGTCTCTGTATCTCCTTCTGTGAGTATTTTGTTCCCCCTTCTAAGAAGGACCAGAGTATCCATACTTTGTTCTTCCTTCTTCTTGGGCATCATTTGATTTGTGAATTGATTCTTAAGTATTCTGAAGTCACCCAGTACTCCCAGAGCTCCCAGGGACAAAAACATCAACCAGATAGTACACATGGTGTTACCAGTGGCTCCAGAAGAATAGGCAGCAAAGGATGACCTTGTTGGACATCAAAGGGAGGAGAGGCCCCTTGTCCTGGAAAGACTTGATGCTGTAGTGTAGAGGAATACCAGAATAGGGAAGCGGGGGAGGGTTGATTGGGGAAGGGGAGATGGCTTATGGGATTTTCTGGAAAGGAGGGAATCAGGAAAGGGGACAACATTTGAAATGTAAATAAAGAATATATCTAATAAAAAATACAGAAGAAAAAAAGAAAAAATAGTTAAATGCTTGTTTTATTTTCTTGATATGTATATGTGTGTTTGGGTGTGTGTATGTGTGTGCATGTGTGTGTGTGTGTGTGTGTGTGTGTGTGCACGCACTCATGCGCTACGTGCATGTGCATGTATGTGCCTGTTTGTGTACATGTTCAATTATGCAGTTTTTCTTAGCTAACTTTTTCTTAGCTGGGTGATGGTGGTTCATGCCTTTAATACCAGAATTCCAAAGGCAGAGAAGAGCAGATTTCTAAGTTTAAAGCCAGCTTGATCTACAGAGGAAGTTCCAAGACAGCTTGGGCTACACAAAGAAACCCTGTTATGAACATACCAAATCAGGTCACAGTGCCCAGACCTGATTCTGTGTTGCAGAGCTCCAAGCTCAAAATCCACCTGGAGATATTTGGTCTCCCAGGAGTGTGGACACACCTGTAAGCACAGGTAAGACCACCACTTCTGCTCAGAGGGATCCACCCGGAGCACTCAGGACACAGGAATGGAGAAGCAGCCTGGGACAGGATCTTTCTGTTTTCTGTCTGTACCCTGAGCTAATCCTGTGCTTTAGCACTCTATACCCAAATCTCTTCAGGAAAGAGCTCGTCTTCCAGTGTGCCAACACACCTGTGAGCAAAGGTAAGACCACAACTTCTGCTCAAATTCTTAGCTTAAAAGAGACCTGCCCAGAGCCATCAGGACACAGGAAACAAAGAACAGTTGGGAGATAAGATTCTTCCAGTTTCCATCTGCAACCTGGAGATGACCCTGTGCCACAGCTCTGCATATCCAAATTCCTCCTGGAGAGAACTGGTTTCTCAGGAGAACTGACACATAAGCTTGCAGAAGGGACAAGCCACAGTCAGAGACAGCAAGAATAGCTAAAACCAGAGATAACCAGATATAGTTGGGAGGGCAAAAACGTAAGCAACAGAAACCAAGGCTAATAGGAATCATCAAAACCCAGTTCTACAACCACAGCAAGCCATGGATACCCCAACACACCAGAAAAGCAAGACTCTGATTTAAAGTCACATCACATGATGATGATAGAAGACTTTAAGAAGGACATAAACAATTCTTTTAAAAATACAGGAGAGCACAGGTAAACAGCTAGAAGTCCTTAAAGAGGAACCACAAAAACCCCTTAAATAATTACAGGAAAACACAACCAAACAGGTGAAGGAAATGAACACAACCATCCAGAATCTAAAATGGAAATTGAAAAAATAAAAAAAAAATCAAAAAGTGAGAAAACCCTGGAGTTAGAAAACCTAGCAAAGGGATCAAGAGTCATAGACACAAGTATCACAAACAGAATACAAGAGATAGAAGAGAGAATCTCAGGTGCAGAAAATACCGAAGAAAAGATTGACACAGAAGTCAAAGAAAATGCAAAATGCAAAAAGCTCTTAACTCAAAACATTCAGGAAATCCAGGACACATTGAGAAGACCAAACCTAAGGATAGTAGGTATAGAAGAGAGCGAAGATTCCCAACTTAAGGGGCCAGTAAATATCTTCAAAAAACTATAAAAGAAGACTTTCCTAACATAAAGAAAGAGATGCCCATAAACAAACAAGAAGCCTTCAGAACTCCAAATAGATTGGACCAGAAAAGAAATTCCTCCCATAACATAATAGTCAAAACACCAAATGCACAAAACAAAGAAAAATAACTAAAGCAGTAAGAGGAAAAGGTCAAGTAACATATAAAGGCAGACCTATCAGAATTACACAAGATTTCTCTCCAGAAACTATAAAAGCTAGAAGATCCTGGGCAGATATTATACAGAACCTAAGGAGAGACAAATGCTAGCCCAGGCTACTATATCCAGCAAAACTCTGAATTGCCATAGATGGAGAAACCAAGATATTCCATGACAAAGCCAAATCTACACAATATCTTTCCACAGATCCAGTCCTACAAAGGAGGAAAACTAAACCCTTGAAAAAGGAAGACAGTAATCTTCTTCCAACAAACCCAAAAGAAGATAGCTACACAAACATAAAAATAACATCAAAATTAACAGGAAGCAACAATCACTGATCTCTTAACATCAATGGACTCAATTACCACCACCTCCCCCCAAATAGACTAACAGACTGGATATATAAAAAGGACCCAGCATTTTACTGCATACAGGAAACACACCTCAGTGTCAAAGACAGACACTACCTCAGAGTAAAGGGCTGGAACACAAATTTCCAATAAATGATACCAAGAAACGAGCTGGAGTACCCATTCTAATATCAAATAAAATCAACTTTCTAACAAAAGTTATCAAAAAGGATAAGAAAGGACACTTCATACGCAGTAAAGGAAAAATCTACCAAGAAGAACTCTCAATTCTGAACATCTATGCTCCAAATTCAACGGCAACCACATTCATAAAAGAAACTTTACTAAATTCAAAGCACACATTGCACCTCACACAATAATAGTGGGAGATTTCAACACCACATTCTCATCAATGGACAGATCACACATAAACAGAGAAACACATAAACAGAGATACAGTGAAACTAACAGAAGTTATGGACAAAATGGATATCATTGTAAATCCAAAGCATATACATTCTTCTCAGTACCTCATGGTAACCTCTCCAAAATTCACCATGTAATTGGTCACAAAACAGACCACAACAGACAGATAAAAGAAGATTGAAATAACCTCATGCTTCCTATCAGATCACCACGGAATAAGGCTGGTCTTCAATAGCCACACAACCAACTAAAAGCCCACATACACATGGAAGCTGAACAATACCTACTCAATTATAACTTGATCAAGGAAGAAATAAAGAAGGAAATTAAAGACTTTAGAATTTAATGAAAATAAGGCATACCACACCCAAACTTATGGGACACAATGGAAGCAGTGCTAAGAGGAAAACTCATAGCTCTGAGTGCCTGTAAAAAGAAACTGGACAGAGTGTGCATTCGCAATTTAACAGTGCACCCAATAGCTCTAGAACAAAAAGAAGCAAATACATCCAAGAGGAGTAGAAGACAAGAAATAATCAAACTCAGGACTGAAATTAACCAAGTGGAAACAAAAAGAACTATACAAAGAATCAACAAAACCAGGAGCTGGTTCTTTGAGAAAATCAACAAGACAGATAAACTTTTGGCCAGACTAAACAGAGGGCACAGAGACAGTGTCCAAATTAACAAAATTAGAGCTGAAAAGGGAGAAATAGCAGCAGAAAATGAGGAATTTCAAAAAATCATCAGATACTACACCAAAAGCCTATATTCAGCAAAACTTGGAAATCTGGATGAAATGGACAACTTTCTAGACACCAAATAACTAAGTTAAATCAGGAGTAGGTAAAACAATATAAACAGTTCCATAACCACTAAAGAAATAGAAGCAGTCATTAAAAGTCTCCCAACCCATAAAAAGCCCAGGACCATATGGGTTTAGTGTAGAATGCTATCAGACCTTCAAAGAAGACCTAATACCAATACTCTTCAAACTACTCCACAAAATAGAAACTGAAGGAACACTACTCAACTCGTTTCATAAATCTACAGTTATGCTGCGTATTCTCCCTTGGAGATAGAATAGTTTTTGACTAATCATCAGCTTGTCACAGTTTCTTTTCATAGAGGACTTCACAAGATTTTTTTTCTACTTCTATCATGTTAATATTCTAAATAGATTTTTAAAACTGAGTGAATATTACTTTTAGCTTTAGAACATATCAAGGATACTTAAGAGGCATTTAAATCTTATGATTTTGATACTTTAATTAAAAATAGTCTAAAATTTAAAAAAAATTAAAATATATAATGAATGTATTTGTATATAGAGAGCTTCTAGATAGGTATGTATATATACCTGTACCTATGTAAATATCTATTTATATCAATACATATATATATTATATATGAATGTATTTTCTGAATCCTTACCTTATTCCAAAAATTAAGATCAACCATAGATAACTGTGAATATGTATATACATGCATACATACATACATACATACATACATATTCAGTATATCTATCTAAATATCTGTATCTATCTAGCTTTATTTCTATGTGTTTATACCTATCTATTTATAAATATACCTATGTAATTATGTTGTTATATTGATGCACAGAGTGATATAAATGATGTAATATAGATGATATAAATATAGTTAAGGATATATATATATGTACGTATATATAAATATGTATATATATATTATCAGTGAGTGCATACCATGTGTGTTCTTTTGTGACTAGGTTAACTCATTCAGGATTTTTTTTAAGTTCCATTCATCTCCCTAAGAATTTCATGAAGTCATTGTTTTTAATAGTTGATTATTAGTACATTGTGCAAATGTACCACATCTTCTGTATCCATTCTTCTGTTGAAGAATATCTGGCTCTTATAAATAAGGCAGCTATGAGCACAGTGAAGCATGTGTTCTTGTTATTTGTTTTGGAGCATCCTCTGGGTATATGCCCAGAGTGGTATAGCAGGATCCTCAGGTAGCATCTTTTCCAATTTTTCTGAAGAACTTCCAGACTGATTTCCAGAGTGGTTGTACCAGCTTGCTATACCATCAACAACGGAGGGGTTTTATTCCTTCTCCACATCCTTGCCAGCATCTGCTGCCACCTGCTTCTCTGATCTTAGCCATTCTGGTGTGAAGTGGAACATCAGGATCATTTTGAATTGCATTTCTCTGATAACTAAGGATGTTGAACATTTCTTTTTTCATTATTATTATTTATTTTATTTTATTTTTTTAATTTACAATCCAAATCATTTCACCTTTCCCGTTTCCTCCCTCCCCGAAAGTCCCATAAGCCCCCTTCCCTCCCTCTTTTCTCCATTCAACCCCCTCTCATTTCTCTGTCCTGGCGTTCCCCTACATCCAGTCTTTCCAGGACCAGGGGTCTTCTTTAGGTGCTTCTTGGCCATTCGATATTCCTCAGTTGAGAATTCTTTGTTCAGCTCTGTACCCCATTTTAATAGAGTTATTTGATTCTCAGGAATCTAACTTCTTGAGTTCTTTGCATATATTGGATATTATCCCTCTATCAGATGTAGGACTGGAAAAAATCTTTTCAAAATGTGTTGGTTGCCATTTTATCCTATTGACAGTGTCCTTTGTTTTACAGAAGCTTTACAATTTTATGATGTCCCATTTGTTAATTCTTGATCTTACAGCATAAGTCATTTATATTCTGTTCAGGAAATTTTCCTCTGTGTCCACATGTTCACGGCTCTTCCCCATTTTCTCTTCTACTAGTTTCAGTGTATCTGGTATCATGTGGAGGTCCTTGGTTCACTTGGACATGAGCTTTGTACAAGGAAATAAGAATAGATCGATTTGCATTCTTCCTCATGTTGACTGCCACTTGAACCAGCACCATTTGTTGAAACTGCTGTCTTTTCCACTGGATGGTTTTTAGCTCCTTTGACAAAGATTGAGTGATCATAGTTGTGTGAGAAAAATTATTAAAACACCATTGAATTCCTCAAAATTTTCCCATGTTTGTATAAAAAGTTCATCTAATGGTTTAAGGGTGTGGGAAGTTTTATCTAATTAATATTAATGAGTTTTGATGAAACACAAATTTTATTCATGAAATACACAATGCACAAGTCTTTCCAATTTATAAACTATGAAGCTTAGGCCAAAGATTCTTTTTATACATTTCTTATGAACATATGCTCCATGTCAGGTGTTTTCTGCCTCCAATCATTAAGAATCCTGGATCAAAGTTCAGTATTGGAAGGTGTTCCTAATGAGAACATTGTGAACCATGGTACAAAGACATCTGGGTGACTAGCTTATGTGATCAGTAGAAACACAAAGTGATTAGACATATAGTTTTGGATACATGTAGTTTAAAGAAACATTTTCTGATAGAAAATAAACAAGCTAACAACATACCTATTTCTTAGAAAAGGGAATATTGAAGTCTGTAGACACAGAAAACTAGTTATTTTGTTTTTGGTTGTTTTGTTTTGGCTGGTTGGTTTTGGAGTCCTTATTTAGATATTTTGCAAAGTTGATGAGAAGGGCAGTGATAAAAACAGGGGAGTGTAATGGAGTTGGTGTTTGCTGACATGTTGCATGTGCAGATAGAGAAGAAAGAAGCCAGTATTAACTCTGACCATTCTAGGTGATTAGAAAAGAATTTGGCAGAATCATTTGGCAGAGAAAAAGACTTAAATTGGCGTTATTTGTTTTTCTTATTTCTTCTTTTCTCTTTTGTTCCATGCCCCCAATACCTTTGTTTCCTCCTCCCCACCCTTCCCACTCCTCTCTTTTTCTTTCTCTTGATGGAGATGCAATATGTAATCCAGGCTGACATATTGTTCTGGGAATTATGATTCTCCTGCTTTAGAATTCAAAGTGTTGGGATCACAGTATATCCCACCACATTTAGCTTGAAAATACTTATTTTCAAAACTAATTTAGAATATATTGTGATTTCTTGAGTGTGTATGGGCAGGTAAGTAGAAATAGAGGTTGTTACTCAGGATAATGCTCTACAAAGATAAAGTGTATTACACCCTGTCATAAATATAAGTTTGAAGCCAAAAAGGCAAATCAGACATGCAGACGGATTGTGTAAACTAATGAATAGAACTTCAAGGATCATTTATCTAATGGGTAGAGAGAAGAAAAAGAAGCAAAAAAAAAAAAGAATTCAAAAGTACAAGTAAGGAATGTAGGTAAAGATGCAGTAGACAATGTGAGGGAGGAGAGAGCTTTAGAAGGGCAATCTTTCATGTGGCCAAAGACATGTAATAAAGCACAATAAAGAATGAAAACCAGCCATGAATCTTGGATGGTTTCATAAGCAAAGCACAAGGATTTCCATTCACTCAAGTCAAAACCTTCATTGTGACATGAAAAGAAAATGTAAAATAAAATGTGCATGGTCACCCATGGATAGGGTAGTCATTTGTGGAAAAAAAAATAAAAGAAAAAAGAAGTAAAAAGCATAATTAAATAAAACCATATCATAAGATTAAGAAAGAAATATATTCAGAAATAATAGTTTTCTAGTAAAATCTCCTTTGTTATTAAAACAATTTTTTAATTGAAATTTGTTCTATGTGATTCTACTAGATATTCTAACTCAGGATTCATGGGCTGACTCTAGGAACCTGCACTCCTAGATAAAATGAGTTTTAACTGGTACTTTTTTGGGCCTCCTTGTCTTAATTAACTAATGAATTACCACAGTTATGCCATTAGCTTGATTTGTCATTTGTCACCACCAGAGTCACTGGTGTTTCCTATATGTGGATACCAGTTGTTATCATTAGGAAAAGAAGACTGCAAACTAAAGGGAAGTTGCAATGGGTTGGGTGATTATATGGAGATGAGAGATAAGATCTAATCAGCAGCAGGAGGGTGTGGAGCATGGAAAAGAGGTAGGTTCACTCTTATTAAGATAGGATGCGAAAGGTGAAAAGGTATATCATTACCAACCAATTGAAAAGAAGGGATAGAATGACAGCCCAAATCTTCAGAATGATAAAATATTACTTAACTAAATCACTTCCTCTAAGTAGTCATCTCCTTAGTAATAGAAATGCATCCCTTTCAAGTAAATAGCCTAATTTTAGAGCCTAAGCCTATTTTGAGAATCAAGATATATTTGTTATGTAGTTCAGTAAGTACAAGTATCTTTTATCAAATCCTGTATACTATATATGTATACTTTTTACTATATTCTCCAAACCCGTACTTAACACAGAGCACACTATACACACACACACACACAACTTCTGGAACTGGGAATTTGCAATTTTTCTCTTACATTGATTTCCTCAAAATGATAAATTAATAGTTTCAAAATAAAACTAGATGCTCAGAAAAGAAATCTTCCCATTAGTGTGGTCAACTAAAACCTCTGATGGTATCTTCAAGAAGCTATATTCAAACCTCAATTTTTCCCACAAATAGAGGAGAGAGAAAAGACAACAATGCTTATATCAGCTACGTGTGCTTGTGGCTGCAGATGATCCATGGTGGTCTGACTTCTTTCATTAGCTTAGACATCTGCAGCTGTGGATGGAAGTCCAAGGATCTAGCAGTTACTCAGTCCCATGAGGCAGCTGTGGATGGAAGTGCAAGGATCTAGTAGTTGCTCATTCCCACGAGGCAGCTATGGATGGAAGTCCAAGGATCTAGTAGTTGCTCAGTCCCATGAGCCAGGCCAGGAAAAGACAGTGAATCTTGCTTCTTCCAATGTCCTTATATAGGTCTCCAGCAGAGGGTGTGGCCCAGATGACCTTGAACTCAGAGATCTCCTAATCTTAATCTTCTGGAATTCACAGTCACTATGCTTCAAGATCTCCATGCCAAGATCCAGGTCAGAAAATTGTATCTCTGAGTCTCCAGATTAAGATTATAGGTGAGCCTTCCAATTCTTGATTAGTTCATTCCAGATTTAGTCAAGTTGACAACTAGGAATAGCCACTACATATATATATTATAAAGAACTCAAGAAATTAGATAGCAACAAATCAAACCACCCAATTACAAAAACAAGGTATAGAGCCAAACAGAGAATTTTTGACAGAGGAAGCACTAATAGCTGCCAGCACTTTAAGAAATATACAACATCCTAAGTCATAAGGGAAAGGCAAATCAAAATTACCCTAAGGATCCATATTATCCCCATGAGAATGGCTGAGATCAAAACTTCAAGGGACAACTCAGGCTGGCGAGAATGTGGAGCAAACCAAACCCTCCTCCATTGCTGGTGGGAGTGCAAACTTGTACAACAAGCAACTTGGTGGTTTATCAGAACATTGGAGAGAGTTCTATCTCAAGACCCAGCTATACCACTCCTGGCCATACCCCTAAAAGTTGTTCAACTATACCACAAAGACACTTGTTCAGCTATGTTCATAGCAGCTTTATTTGTAATAGCCAAAATTTAGAAACAACCTAGATGTCTGTCAATGGAAGAATGGATAAAGAAAATATGCTACATTTATATAGTGAAGTATTACTCATCTATTAAAAAACAAAGACATCATTAACTTTGCAGGAAAATAGACGGAACTAGAAAAGATCATGCTGAATGAGGCAACCCAGAAAGACAAACATGGTATGTACTCACTTATAAGTTGATATTTGACATAAAGTACTATATGACCATACTACAATCCACAGACCCCAAGAAGCTAAATAAAAAGAGGATCCCATGGGAGAGTGCTTGAATCTCACTGAGAAGGGGGAATGAAGTAAACATCTGGGATGGATTGAGGGAGGGAGAGTACTGTGTGGAAGAGGGGATATGGAGAGGAAATGGAGGGATCAAGTGTAGGGGGGTAGCTGGAGAGATAATAAGAATCAGGGCTGTATTGGGGGTTGTATCTCTGGAGCAACATAGAAATCTAGGAGAATGGAAACTCTCAGGAATCTATGAGGGTAATCCTAGCTAAGAATCCTAGTAATAGGGAATATGGAACATGGAACAGTAACATTCTGTAACTAATCTAGATTTTCAAAGGAAAGGTGGGGATACCAACCCAGCCACAAAACTTTGAACACAGTTTTCCTCACTATAAGAGGTGTGGAGATAAAGAGGAAGAAGGAAGTAAGGGAATGGCTAAGCAATAAATGGTTCTACTTGAGTCCCTGGCCATGAGGGAGAGCTTACCCCTGGCACTACTAATAATATTTTGCTATACTTGTAGGAGTTCTAGCATAAAAGTTATCTGCATAGCTTCACCCAGCAGCTGTTGTGAACCCATAGTCAAACATTAGGAGGAGTTAAGGAAATCTCGTGGGTAGTGGGGATTAAAAGAGAAACTGAAGCACCCGCCAGAGAGCATTAATGGGATAGACCTAAGCCCTCTGCCCATGGATCTCCAGCTTGGTCCTCTTGTGGGACCTCTAACAGCGAGCTTAGAGGCTGACTCTGACACTGATGTCTACCTTTGGATCCCTTTCCTCTAACTGGACAGCCTTGTCTAGCATCAATAGAAGAAGCTGCACCTAGCCCTACTACAACTTGATATAGCAAGACTGGCTAATATCCATAGAAGTCCCTCCCTTCAATGAGGAGAAAAAGAGGCAGCATAGGAGAAGAGGTGAGAGGGAGGAGGGAGGGAAAGAAAGCTTCAATCAGAATGTAAAGTAAATAAATATATCAGTTAATGAAAAAAAGAGCAACTAATGAGACAATTGGCATTTTAACACTTAACTGTGCAGCTAAATTTTCATTATTCATTACTGTGGATAAGTAGAATTTCCAGAAATTAAAGCAGAGAAAAAATATACTCTAATAGTGTACTATTAAAAGTTAGAAGGTTTGGATGGGCTGAGTTCTTAAGATGTCAGCGTGTACATAATGCAACTGAAATAGTGTGAAGTTTCACAGTAAGGCATGGGCAAAACCTGAGAGAAGCAACTCCTTTACAATATTATCAGCAAAACTCGATGTGAAGATTTGTGCATATGATGGTAATAATCACACTCCTAGGATTTCTTGCACATATCATGAAATGCAACATTTAAGAACAACCATGCAAAATGATATAAAATATAAATTCAAAGTTAATAAAAAAAAGACAAACACAGAAAGTTTGTCAGTGATTTTCTCTAGATAGTGCTTTCTTTCTTTTATTAGATATATTATTTATTTTATTTACATTTCAAATGTTGTCCCCTTTCCTGCCACCCCTGAAAATCCCCTAACCCATCCCCCATCCCTCTGCTCACCAATCCACCCTCCCCTGCTTCCCTGTCCTGGTTGGTATTCCCCTACACTGTGGCATCTAGTCTTTTCAGGACCAAGGGCCTCTCCTCCCTCTGATGTCCAACAAGGCCATCCTTTGCTGCCTATGTGTCTGGAGCCATGGGTCACTCCGTGTGTACTCTTTGGTTGATGGTTTAGTCCCTGGGAGCTCTGGCAGTACTGGATAGCTCATATTGTTGTTCCTCCTATGGATCTGCAAACCCTTTCAGCTCCTTGGGTCCTTTCTCTAGCTCCTCCATTGGGGACCCTGTGCTCAGTTCAATGGTTGGCTGAGAGTGTCCCCCTCTGTATTTCTCATGCACTGACAGAGCCTCCCAGGTGATGGCTATATCAGGCTCTGGTCAGCAAGAACAATAGTGTCTTGGTTTTGTAACAGTATATGGGATGGATCCCTAGGTGGGGCAATCTCTTGATGGTCTTTCCCTCAGTCACTGTTCTACATGTTTTCTCTTTATCTCCTCCTGTGGGGATTTTGTTCCCCCTTCTAAGAAGGACCAGAGTATCCACACTTTGTTCCTCCTTCTTTAGCTTGGGATTGCAAGCTGGTACAACTATTCTGGAAATCAGTTTGGCGGCTCCTCAGAAAATTCGGCATAATACTACCTGAGAACCCTGCTGTACCACTTCTGGGCGTATACCCAGAGGATTCTCTAGCATGTAATATGGACACATGCTTCACTGTGTTCATAGCAGCCTTATTTACAATAGCCAGAAGCTGGAAATAACCCAGATGTCCCTCAACAGAGGAATGAATACAGAAAATGTGGTATATTTCCACAATGGAATACTAGTCAGCTATTAAAAACAATGAATTCATGAAATTCTTAGGCAAATGGGTGGAACTGGAAAACATCGTCCCGAGTGAGGTAATCCAATCACAAAAGAACACACATGGTATGCACTCACTGATATGTGGATATTATCCCAGAAGCTTGGATTACCCAAGACACTATTCACAGATCAAATGTTTTTAATTGAACTAAGCACAAAATTACTTTTTTGTGAGGCATTTTATAGTGCATTAAAACAGAAGGAGACAGAATAACTTGTCCGATTTGATTGCCTGACTGACAGTGGCCTTTCAGTCTGCACGCACATGGAGTCTGTTTTTCCAATTTTTAAATCTTATCTCTATCAAAAATATTGTCACGACTGGTATGGAATGGCTGAATAATCTCTGATTTGATGAGAGGTCTGTGCCAAAGAAAGGAATACCTAGTGCTGCGAATGCAATCAAAAAATATTCTTGGGTCAGGCTAGAGGAATTTTATGATTATGATGCAACTACATTGATAGAACAAAAAAAAACTACTTTCTGAATATTATGCGTATGCCCATAGACTGACGCTATCAGACTTAATCAGAGCATGTTCTCTTCACAGTGTATAACTCTGAATGAAGATATTCATGGCTGTTTCTGATGCTGAGGATGCATGTTAAACCTGACAGTGATAGTATTCTATTTACAGCTTGGGGAATGCTGCAGAAGAGTCGATGAGAAGAATGTAAGAACGATAAGACAAGGACATAAGTGCTGGGAAGTGACCTAGCATTGCTTTCATGATCTCACAAGGCTAAAGTTTCTTCTACTGGGCCTGCACAAAGCTGGGACGGCCAACAAGTCATGGGTAGGGGGAGACACATGTGACCCTACATTTCCCTGCAGAACGATTGGCAATAATGCATTATACCCACGTGCGGAATTGTCAAGGAACAAATGTAATAAAGATTAAGTAACAACAAAATATGTCTTAAAAAAGCTACTTTGAAAAATTTATATTAGTTTTGCAAAATCATATAGAGCATCACATTAAAAATAGAAAAAGATTTGCAAAGCACTTATCAGAGTTCTTCACACTTCCAATGTTTCCAGAGCATTTTGTCAGAAGGTGATTGTCACAACAAAAAAATGTGATAATATTGAATCCTCGATTCACAAGCTATACAGCAAATTGTGAGAGAACACAAACATGTCTTTGGGTTTCAAAACTGCCAGGCTTAATGCGCTCCATTATATAATCTGCCTACCTAAGTCAGCTTGAGAGGACTATATTGTCGCTCACACTTATCCTATCTAACACATTACAGAAAAAAATAATGACACTGAATTTCCAGAATATTAAAATAAGAGCTTTTGTTTCCCTTCAAATTTATTATACATTGTAGTTATGTTGGAGAGAAATGATGAGTTCATTTCACTTCAGGTTTTCTGTGTTTGGAGGTATGAAAACATCCCTGACATTTTACTCTGGATAAATTTACTTTTGACGCATTGATTCTTACATTACCCTTATATTTTTTGACTCCTAGGTAAAATACGTCATGTAGAGTTAATGACAATAAGAAACCGAAGTTACAAAAATGATTCTTTTTTTCTTTCTTTTTGAGATTAATATGAAGCTCCCTGGAAAATATTCCAGCATTATTTCTTTCTTTATGTTTCCTTAATTGTAGCATAACATGGTTACTGATGAAGCTTTTTAAGCTCCCAAATAACCTCCTTCTCAGTGGAAACTGTTGCCAGGTAAAAGATGACCAACGATGCATAAAGATAAAACATTAATTATCATTTCTTAAGTTTAATATTATTGTATAGAGTTTTAGATGTTCCATATATATATTTTTTAAAAAAATATTTTCTCTGTAATTTTATTTAGTGAAGCGCCCTGATCTGGCAGTTGCTAAAGTAGAAATCCTACCGGTGTGCCCATACCTCACACTTCTGGAATAAGCACTTCTGAAGATCAACTCTATTTTTTCTGACCTCTGAAGTACCAAATGCCCCCCATATGCTTCCTTAAAAGTTTACTTGGTTACAAATTATTAATTTTCTCATTTATGACAGCTTGGCCTTTTTATAATTTTGTTACACATTTAAGTTTATTCACAGGTGTCAACATTCAACTCGTCATATTTAATGGAAAATGTTTTTAAAATAATTAACAAGCCAAATTTTAGATAAGGTCAGGTGTTTCATTAGACAATTAATTCCAAATGCAAAAAAATAATAAAAAAACCCCAGAAACCTACCAGATTAGACTGTGTGATTCAGCAGCATTTTCATAGCAGACACTGAATGTAAGACAAAACTGTTCTTCCCTATTACAGTGTCTAGTCAACAAATACACATAGGATTTTACTAAAATGTTATATTCTTAATATCAATGTGCAGCTAGTACATATATTTTTAAAGCCTGCATGAATAATACATATTAAGAACATAAGAAAATTTTATTATTTTCTAAGATACACTTTACTATAGCAAATGTACCATAGATACCTATAGATAATTTGAATATGTGCATTTTAATATCAACCAGACAAAGCTTAACTATCAAATTCGCAACTGTTGTTTCATTTTAAAATCTGGCAAACATCTTATTGATGAATATGTGTGTAACTATATTAATATCCAGCTACCTATTTACACATTAAGAAAACACAGCTTGATTCAGTTTTGTTTGCTTACAATTTTGTTTTTATTTTTCATAATTAAGTATATGCATATTTTTCATAATACATATATACATGCAAGCTAGTCAAAAAGGTACATATTATACATATTGTATGTACATGTACACACAGACATATGGAATACAACAATAAGAACAACTTATTGTAATAAATTCTCTTGTTAGAAGATGAGAAATCTAATGCAGTCTTTCTGATAAGGACCTGGAGTCTGGATTTGCCTATCTATAGGTTCAAGACTGTTTCAAAACAGAGCTTCACCATTAACTGAATTTTGAACCTCCTACACATAATCATATCGTTGACATGAGACTTTCTCTTAGTTCTTTGAAACAGAAAATTTTGTGAGAGAGGATGACAATGATTTTTTTCTTTTCTAATTAATTATTTTATTCATTTACATTTCAAATGTTGTCCCCCATTTCCTGTTCCCCCCTCCATGAGGTCCCTACCCCATCCTCCCACCCATTCACCTCTAAGGGTAACAATGTCTTTTAAATTTGTTTACCTAAAAGGCCACCTCTTTTAGATTCCGTTTGTGTTGACTGTGTTCTCTTGAGACAAGGGAAGCTTATTCAGGTTATTAAGAGATAGATAGGCATTGCAGAGGTTGCCCAGAAAGCTTTAGAAATATGCTAGCTAACCACATGGCATCCCCTAGTACAGTATTTAAAGATACAGAATATGTTATATGCAGTAAGCAAGAGGTAGTGTCATTTTGCACAGAACTTTGATGTGGAAAGAAGTAGAATTGAAAATCAAATGAAATCTCTCAGGTAAATTTAAGTTGGTTCTTCTGACCTTCTGTTCTGCATACATAGGATTATTCTCTAACTTAACTAGCTGATAGTGTTTTCTTCATTACCTCTATTGGTTCCATTTGAAGATTTTTCAGATAATTCTTTTTTATGTAAACTTAAAATGTATGAATTATTTTAGTATGGTTTATAACTCCTCTTCTCATTATATTTTCTGCCAGAGTATTGCAGTCATTCCATGGCTTAAATTGCAAACTTTTGTGTATGTATGCATGTGTGTGTGTGTGCCTATATCTACATATGCATCTGCATATCTATCTATCTATCGATCTATCTATCTATCTATCTATCTATCTATCTATCTATCTATCTATCTATCATATATCTATCTATGTATGCATTTATGTTTCATCTATCTAAATGAGCATATGTATCTATGTCTATATTTATCAATATCTAAAGAAGATATTGGCATCACAGATACCTCCTGATAGTTTTCAGTCGACTGTGTCCACTTATGTACAGCCATGTGGTCCCTGCCATGATATCCTCCTTCGCCACAGGCCCAAAAGAATTGAGTCAATTTCTTGTGGGCTAATTCCTTTGAGACATGTCAATAAAAACAAACTAATTCATGTTGTAAGGTATTTCTCAAGATATTTTGTCAAATCAAGAGAAATGTAACACATAAGATAGATAAAAGTTGTGACTTGTTTAAAATTTACTAAATACAGTTCTGCAAGAGTACCCCTTCTGTTATCTATCAATTATGCTGTGAATTATAGCCATCTTTTGAACATACTTGCTACTCCAGGGTAAAAGCTCTCACCTTTTCAGATTGTTGTTGCTCAGAATGTGAGTTTCTGCTACTGATAAATTTAAGCTACATTTTCTCATTTGTTGCTCTCAAAGTGAAACAAAGATCTGGAATATGATACATATATCACATGTATACATTGAAAAAAAATATTTACCAAGTTACAAAACAGACCAAACCTTAGTTTTAAACTTATGATATAAGTAAGGATAAGTTTCTGAGAAACTGAAATGGCAAATTTTACTAATATCACAGTACTCTAATTCTTCCCTATCTACAAAGCATGAAGGAGACCGACCTATGAATTATTGGGGCGGGAGTTGTCAGGTTTCTGTTTCTGGAAATATTAAACATAACACAAACAAAATCATAAACTATCCTCTGACAGACACTGTTGTTGCTCATTACTAAATACAAAAGTCTAATTCTGAACTCCTATAATTTCCTACATAATGAAATATGAAGAATCACTTTATAATGACCTGGACAGTGCTAACAACTATGAAATTAACCATCATAGGATTTCCCTTTTCAATTTAAAGGCAGTGAAATTGCTCATTTACATGTTGATGTTCATTCATTTTTAAAAGTACCAGATCTAATTCTTCTGTATACAGTAATTTATGACAAACTCTGTTTATTTAGCCATTAAATATAAAGGAGCTGTTGTTCTCTTTGCTAGATATTTTTGGATACTAATGACTGAAGTAAAATTGTGCAAAACAATTGAAAATGCTTATTTATTTTTTTTCTTGCAATAATAAGTAGCCCCATGTGGCAGGTATCATGTTTATTAATAAATCCTAGCAGTCTCCATAAATGAGTGTGCTTAAAATAATGAATTGAATCATCTGACATTTAAACCAGACTTTCTTGCTCTAAGACAAAAGCTACCAACAGCCTGTTGGCATTTTATTATTTCAATCTTTTTTCTGTATTAATAGTGTATTAATCTGTATTATACTGATACCACGGCTACTTAATGAGTTAAGTAAAGAACATTATTTAGCTCTTTGCTGCACTGATTTTCACATTTGAAATATCAATACAATTATTAGTTAGTAGATAGATTGCTACAAACATCACAACATGAAATGATTTAGTGTGATTTTTTTTTGTTACATTTGTTTTTTGAGGTATTGTGTGTTTTGACAACTACTTTACTTTTTACAGTTAATTTGCTTTTACTTAAGCAGAACTTAAACCAAATTCAAACATTTTATTATTTGAAAGTTTTACATTTTTATGAGATTGAAATTTTAAAATTTTATTGGTCATAAAATAACCTCAAGAACTCTTTCTGTTTTAAAAATCATCAAAGCACCATTTTTAAGTTAAACATTAACAACACATTAGAAAAAGAAAAAAATAAGAAAAAAAAGAAAATATGGATAATTTCATAAAATTCCAAAAGCAAAAATGAGAAACATAAATGCCCATAGTCAATTGTATTCATTTGAGGCAGTTTCCCCCACTCTTTCCAGCCATACTCACAATGTTTTTTATGATGAATTTATTTTATTTCATTTGTTTGGTTGCTTTGGCTGTATACACTTTTGTGCACTACATGCCTGCCTGATACTCACAGAAGCCAGAAAAGGCTATTGGATTACCTGGAACTGAACTCACGAATGGTTGTGAGATGCCTTATGGTCACTGGTGCCCAAGACCCATCTTCTGTGAGAGCAGCAAGTACTCTTAACCACTGAGACATCTCTCCAGTCCCAATAGTTATAAATTTAATGAGTTCACTTAATACTTGAATACTTGAATGAGCTAAGTCTGCTGTTGTGTTGGCATTGTGATAATAACTCAGTGCTCATACTTTCCTGATGTGATAAAGAAAAGGTTATTTGAACAGATTATGTGGTCTAATAGTATAAATATCAGAAACAATGACAATATATACAAAGGATTTGCAGACAAGTAGTAACTTTACAAGTGAAATTTAATAAACTTTTATTGGGTGGGTGAATAAAAAATAAGCAAAAGGGAACTAGGTATAAAGAAGAAATATCATATGATTTCTCCATTGGTGGAAGAATTTCCTTTCACTCAACCATAACCTTTCATATATTGCCTATAGTTTTTAATATAGGACAGAGAGGGTAAAAATGTTATATTTCATATAATGTGATAAAATTTCAGGCATCGATAAAAAAGAAGTTTATAAATATTTTATCTATAACTCATAATTTGTCTGTATTCTGTGGTTACTAGCTTGAACCTTTTCTTTCAATGTGAAGCAGTTAGTCACATTATAATATAGAATAAATAAATATATATCCAGGAAATACTATGATTTACTTTAAAAAAAAGCATTATCTTTAAATAGATAACAGTAATGTTCAATGGTTTTACATAGTATTTGTTATCTTTGCTTTTTTCCAACAATACTCATGAGATTTACTGTGTGATACATAAAGGTGGCATAACTCTTAGAATAATACTGAAGTACACTATATGTATCATATTGAAGTTCTCAAGAGCTAATATTGTGTTTGAGACAGTTGGTAAATATTGCAGAGTAAGAGTTCAGAAACACGATGGAAAATTATTGGTATTGATATTAAATTATTTTTTCTGAGCTTTTGAAGTTTCATCAAATGAGGAATAGGATGATATGGTGGTTTGAACAAGTTTGGCCCACATAGGCTCATGTATTTGAATATGTGGCCTACGGGGAACGGAACATTTAGGAGGCATGGTCTTGTTTGAAGAACAGTGCTGCTGTAGGGTTCAGATTTAAGGACCCCTGTGCCTAAACTCCATCCAGTATGGAAGATGATCCTCCTCCCAGCTGCCTTCAGAAGAATGCCCCTTTCTGATGCCTATAGAGATGTTCTGATGCAGAACTCTCTGCTCCTCCAGCACCATGTTTGCCTGCACACAGCCTTGCTTCCCATTATGATGATAATGGACTGAACCTCTGAAACTTTAAGCCAGTTCCAATTAAATGTTTTCCTTTATAAGAGGTACAGTGACAGGCATGTAGATCAATGGAACAGAATTGAAGACCCAGAAATGAATCCACACTCCTATGGTCACTTGATCTTTGACAAAGGAGCTAAAACCATCCAGTGGAAAAAAGATAGCCTTTTCAACAAATGGTGCTGGCTCAGCTGGAGGTCAACTTGCAGAAGAATGCAAATTGACCCATTTTTATCTCCTTGCACTAAGCTCAATTCCAAGTGGATCAAGGATCTCCACATAAAACCAGATACACTGAAACTAATAGAAGGGAAACTAGGGAAGAATCTTGAACATATGGGCACAGGGGAGAATTTCCTGAACAGAACTCCAATAGCTTATGCTCTAAGATCAAGAATAGACAAATGGGACCTCATTAAATTACGAAGTTTTTGCAAGGCAAAAGACACTGTCAAAAAGACAAAGCAGCAACCAACGAACTGGGAAATGATCTTTACCAACCTTACATCCGACAGAGGGCTAATATCCAAGATATACAAAGAACTCAAGAAGTTAAACTCCAGAGAGGCAAGTAACCCTATTAAAAAATGGGGTACAGAGCTAAACAAAGAGTTCTCACCTGAAGAATATCTAATGGCTGAGAAGCACCTAAAGAGATGTTCATCATCCTTAGTCATTAGGGAAATGCAAATCAAAACAACCCTGAGATTCCATCTCACACCAGTCAGGATGGCTAAGATCAAAAACACAGGAGACAGCAGTTGTTGGCGAGGATGTGGAGAAAGAGGACCACTCCTCCACTGCTGGTGGAATTGCAAGCTGGTACAACCACTCTGGAAAGCAGTCTGGCTGTTCCTCAGAAAACTGGGCATGACACTCCTGGAGGATCCGGCTATACCACTCCTGGGCATATACCCAGAGGCTTTACCTGCATGCAATAAGGACACATGCTCCGCTATGTTCATAGAAGCCTTATTTATAATAGCCAGAAGCTGGAAAGAACCCAGATGTCCCTCAATGAAGGAATGGATTCAGAAGATGTGGTATATCTACACAATGGAATACTACTCTGCAATTAAAAACAATGAACTCACAAAATTCCTAGGCTAATGGTCAGAACTTGAAAATATCATCCTTAGTGAGGTAACCCAATCACAAAAGAACACACATGGTATGCACTCACTGATGAGGGGATATTAACCCAGAATCTCGGAATACCCTAGACACAATTTGCATATCAATAGATTTCTAAGAAGATGGAAGGAGAGACCCCTGGTCCTGGAAAGACTGGATGTAGGGGAACGCCAGGACAGAGAAACGAGAGGGGGTTGAATGGAGAAAAGAGGGAGGGAAGGGGGCTTATGGGACTTTCAGGGAGGGAGGAAATGGGAAAGGGGAAATGATTTGGAATGTAAATTAAAAAAAATAAAATAAAAAGAAACTCATGTTATAATGGCAGAAAAATTTATTTTTGATCTAAGAAATAGTGATATGAAAATCTTATATTTTGGATATTAGACTTCTATTGGGTATGGAGTTAGTGAAATAAAAAAAAAAATAAGAGTTACCTTAGTCAAGTTGTATTTTCACAGCAGTGAAACCCTAATTAAGGCAGAATCTTGTACCATGGATTGGGGTATTGCTATGATAGGGCTGATGGGGGTTTAATTTGGAGGAATATTGGGACTTTGATTTATAAATTGAATGTTTTAAGCTGGGCTTAATGGGTCATCTTAGCAAGAACATAGAAAACAGTTGTACCGAGGGTGATTTGAACTTTGGGGCTTGACTCAAGAGTATTGAGAGAAGAATTTTAGTATGTTGTCTAGAAATAGTTTTCGTGACATTTTTATGAAGAGTGTGGGGACTTTATGCCATTGTCTGAAGAGTCTACATGAGGTTAAAGAGAAAAGATTTAGATTGATTGCATTGACATTGGAAATCTCAAAAAAAAAAAAAAAAGCCTAGCATAGACTCTATCCTGTGGTTCGCTCTGGTAAAGAGTTTTTTAATCAGATGTAGCAAACTGAGAAAGGAAAAATACAAAATGCATTATTCAATAATTAAAGGAGCACGAAAAAGTGGAATGGAGCTAAATACTGTGTTCAAGGATGTTAAATGGAATTAAGGGAGTGGTGACCTCAGGGAATGATTCCATCCAACTAAGCTTACTTTTTATGCATTTACAGTTGAAAGATAAATAATTATATCATCTTAAGTGTTAATATTATCTGGTTATTGTTTTTATTTGGATATAAGGAAATATGATTGCATTTCAAGTTGACAAGGGATGGATTATAATGACAACTCTCAGTTGTCAACTTGACTAAATCTGAAATGAACTACAGTCCAGAAATGGGAGGCACACCTGTAATCCAGATCTTAGGCTGAAAGACACAGTCTTTGAATCTGGATCTTAACACATAATAACAATGCTTATCAAGATCTTGTGAAAAGAAACTAAAGAAAAGATAGGTCCAGGTGTGGTGCTACAAGCCTTTAATTTCAGGAGAGTGAGGCAAGCAGATCTCTGAGATCAAGGTCAATTTACAGAAAAAGTTCCAGGACAGATAATCTTAAAGAGTGAAGGAAACCTTTGAAAACAGAAAGCTTGTGAAGATGTAATAGAACAAGGGAGCCATATTTCAGGCCAAGCTAGTAGCTAAAGTTGGCAGCTTTGGCCACATGGCACTGGATTTAGAGTCAAGAATAGAAGGGGTTACAGGGACAATTGATTATGGTTAATTGGTGCTAAGAAAATTGGTTGAGGTTTATGTCTTTTACTATGTATTATAATTCTGAATGTAGGGGTTGAGGGCAAAGCATGGAGTTTGCAAGTAACCCCTGAGACCCTGCCCCTAGTTATTTCTGATCAGTGTTAGGGAATGGGGGATCAGGAATGAAGCCCTGAGAGCCATCAGAAAGAATAGAAACAGGAAAGCTTTGGAGGCAGGACATAGAGGACTCTCTAGAATGTACCAGAGATCTGGGAGGTGAAGGATGCTCAGGATTCAAAGGGAGGGACCTTGGATGAAATGACCAACAGTTGGGAGAGGGAACTTGTAAAGTCCATCCCCAATAGAAAGACAGGGCATCAAGTGGAAGAATGGGGTTGCCATCCCACAGTCAAAAACTCCTACCCAGAATTGTTCCTGTCTAAAAGAACTGCAAGGAAAAAATGGAGAAGAGACTGAGGAGAAGGAGGTTTAGTGACCGTCCCAAATTGGGATCCCGCTCAAGGGGAGACTCCAAGGCCTGACATGGTTGTTGATGGTGTGGTGTGCTTGCAGAAAGAACCCTGGCATAGCTGCCCTCTGATAGGCCCAATGGGCTGCTGAAAGAGTCAGATGCAGATACTTGCACTCAAATAATGGACAGAAGCTGGAAACCCCTTTATATGGTTGAACTAGGGAGAGGCTAGAGGAAGCTGAGAAGGGTAACCAGGAGTCTCAGCTGATTTGAACCCCTGACATTCTCTCAAACCCTGTGCCACCAAACAGGCAGCATGCACTAGCTGATATGAGGTCCCCACATACATATACAGTGGAGTCCTGGTCTGGCCTCAGTGGGAGAAGATACACCTAACAGCCTGACCCTTGAGAGATTTGAGGCCCCAGGGAGTGGGAGGTCTGGTAGGGAGTGGGGGGTGGGTAGGATGGGAATATTCTCTTGGAGACTGGGGAGGAGGAATGGGATGAACAACAGTTGTAGGGCAGACCAGGAGGTGGTAACAACTGGACTGTAAAAAAATTATATAATAACAAATATTATATATACAATATGTGAATATTATATATATAATATGTAAATATTATATAGATATAGATATAATATGAATGGCCAATATCTCGTCAGAAGAGTCATAGGTGGGGTTTAGGTTTCCCAGACTTGGAATTGGAGGAAGCATGAGAAGAACATGAAGGAGGGAGAAAGAGAAGCCACATGGCCTGGTGAGTTAGCTAATTAGAGTTAAGAACAGCCCAGAAGAAACATAGTAGAGTAGCAATAATTGAGGGTTATATGTATGTTTTATTTAGGAACTCAATACCAAAGGTGGGGTAGAAACCCTGAGTTGAGATTTAAATCTTTTCTACAATAGTGATTAAGATGAAACCAGGATCACAGAGGTGAAGTCTGAGAATTGCTTTCTCCCAAAGAAGCTGTGTTCTAGACATTGATTTCATGCTGGCAGCCAGAGTTGGTAACCAGTATGAATCACCCAGGTGGTACTAGTTTTAAAAGCAAGGAAAGGTCATAGAGAACAACCAAAACATAACACTGTGAGAGTTCAGGAATGGCCTTTGGTGAAAGAGTAACCTCAGTGGTAGTTGAAATCTCATGACTGAAGTGATCATGCAAAGAAATTGAGACTTGGCATCATGAAGAGAGCCAATGGGAGGTTATTGGTGTAAGTGTAACCTAATTGAAGTAGAAGACCCCAGTATATTAGAAATGCCCTCACTATGGGATAACCAGTAAGAACAGTGGCAGCAGTGGAGAGGGGTCAGCCAGAGCTAAGAGTGCTACAGAGGACAGAGCTGGAGAAGTGACTCAAGACCTTTGAAGGAGCCCAGAAGATCATGTGTGAATCCCAAACACTGGAATAGAAAGGTATAAATTTGAAATTGTCTTGGAGCTCCCTCCCCCCAAGTTGGTAGAGATGGTAGAATTGTAGGATATCTGCTGAGGAGAGCTGCTAACATGGAGTAGAAACAGCCCAAGAGAAAAACTTGTGTTGTTGTCAACAAAGCTAAAAGGAGTTGGATATCAGACATGGAGATTCAGAGTTTGGAGTTTGTCCATCAAGTATAAATCAATCATTTGAGTAAGGGAGGCCTCTCTCCAAAATCATAAAATGTAGAAGCTCCTTAGGAAGAAACATTTGCCAGCTACATAATGATTTTCTCTTAAAAATAGCTATAAGAAATATGCCTGCAACAAAACAACATCCAGGGGGAAAGCAGCAGGAAGTGGAAATCTTTCACCTCACTGTGGAGTTTATATGAACAGCCACAGAAAAAGCCTACAGAGCCACGAAGGACTCCAACAGATACAGCACCTCTGAAATGGTTTTGGAATTAACTCACAACTGGAGGGAACTGAAGTCCATACTCTGACTAGAGATATAGACTGCTTTCTCTCACCAGCAACTAGAGAGATGATTTTAGAAAATTACTGTCCTTTTGTAGACATCAATTTCCTGCGTATAAAAATGATAATTTGAGTATGGTTATTTTCAAGATATTGTCTGGAAAAAACCTTGTGTCAATATTACTATTAGAAAATTAATTTTTAACCTTTACTTATGAACGAAAAGGTTTATTTGGGGAGCTTAAATATCATTTCATATGTGAAACTATGGTTGCAAACAATTAAACTTATGTAGGTGAAACTGGATATTTTACATATGATTTCCAAACTTCTGGGATATGATGCCAATATGTCAAATTCCATAGACACTGAAAAAGTATCATAATTTAGTGGTTAATTCTATACTGTTAAAATAGTAAGTAAACATCTATTCTCAGTAACAGGACACTTGTAAGTATAAATAAACTGATCTGAAGGAGAATATTAGTGAGTCTATCGCTATTACCTAGCACAAGATCACTCATTACAAAAACATGTAAGTAGAGCAGAAAATCATTTAGGAATCATTTAATTGTTTTTTGCTTGTGTTTCTTTGTTACTTTTCTATGTCCCCCACTAATCTTTGGTTCTTGGATAACCAGTTTCTGGTTATTGGCTGTATACACAGTGTAGAACTTGGATTATCTCTCATAGCATGGACTCAAGTTCAGTAGTACCTGGTTGAATATCCTGTTGAGCGCTGAGCAGAGACCTTCAAATATTCTCAGCGTCTTAAGCAGCCATATGTCTCTTCATTATGTTTTCAGCTAGAAGCTAAGTTTCTGTAACTGAAGCTCTTTGCTGTTATGTGTAGCTACATAAGAGCTATAGAAGATGAGGTCATCAACATTTTATAATGGGGTAGGGAGCCTCAAGGACCCACTTACTGGCAATTAACGCTTGTTTCGAGTGGAGGGGATTTATTTCATTTTCCCCAGTGGTGTAGTGTTGGACTGTATACAGAACTCTGTCCATGGTGACTCAGGAGTTGGTTTGTGGCTCTTTTCTGCAGTGGCAACTATGGGGAGACACTGCTAAGTGGGTGGGCTGACAGTGTGAGTAGGGAGGGACTGCTCTGAAGTTGGCATGAAGCAGCAAGCTACCACTCTGCACTGAGCTGGTTGGGCTTTGGAAAGCTCTCTCTTCCTCAGGGAGTTCTATAGCTCTTCTACAACAGAAACTGTCAGGCAATTTGTGATGGATTAGTTCTCATACACCTTTGTTCACTCTGGATAGGATCTTACATGTATTTTGGGGTGCTTTGGGTTCTGACAGCAGATGCTTTCTATTGACTTGGTTTGGGATGTTAAGAATGCCTCATATGCATATGGAGGGCTTGGGGGTGCTGCCCCTAAATGATTAATGGGGTTCTGTGGTCACATGACAGGGTCTGTTCAGAAGCAGGTGAAGTTCCTACTGTCCTCTTCAGAGGTCCCAGGGCTTTCAACTTGTTCATCCTTAACAAGTTTCCTGGCACAGTCTATTGGCCCACAGTATAGTCACTTATAAACTATACATGCTACGCTACATAACCTTTCACCAATCTCCTTCTATGTTCATGTCTTCTTGTGTGTATGATTATTTAGTTAAGGTTGCTATTGCTACAACAACACACCATGATCAAAAAGCAGGTTGGGGAAAAGCATTTCACACGTTCATATTGCAGTTAATTGTTGAAGAGAGTCAAGACAGAAACTCAAACACAGCAGAAGCAGATGCAAAAGCTATGGAGAGGGAATGTCACTGCCTTGATTTCTCTGACTTGCTCAGATTGCATTCTTAAAGAATCCAGGATGATCAGCCCAAGGATTGAACGACCCACAGTAGACTAAGCCTTCCCCTTTGATCACTGACAAAATATTGTAGAGCTGGATCTCATGGAGACATTTTCTCACCTGAGAATCCTTTCTGATGACTCTTGCTTGCAGCAACTTGACCATAAAATATTTGAACTTATTGAAAAAGAAAGGAAGCCCTATCACTGAGGATTTTGCTTTCTATTTTTTATGATATATTTCTATATTTCTTCCAATTGATTCTAGTGTTTTAATAGACTAAGCTGCCTTTGTCAAAAGTCAGTAAATTATACAGTTGAGTCTTATTTGAGCTCACTTCTAAAATTATTATTATTCAAATTTCATGTGTGTATGTCCTTCCTGTACTTTGTGGATTGTAGTATCTAGTCACTTCCCTATACTACTGGCTTTTGCCACAGAAGCTTTGTAGTAATTTCAGAAAGTAATTCATGCCCAGGCTCTAAATATGATAGTTAGTCAGATACTCTGAAAGTTTTTCTTTCTCACAAAAACTTTAGGATTAAACTATCACTGTGGATAGAAAAACAACCAAGAATTTTATTTACTTCCTTATTTATTTATTTACTTAATTGTTTCTGTGTATCTGTCTCTGTATGCATATATGTGTTTGTTTTCACATGTGTGTACCTGTTATGGTGCATCTTGGGTGGTTTAGAGGACAACTTGCTAGATTTGGTTCCCTTATCCATGTGGATCTTAGGGATTGAATTCACATTATAGGTTTAGCGGCAAGCAGTGTAACCACAGAATCATCTTGCCGTAAGTTTTTCTTTTTTTTTTTTTATTGTGATGACACTGAATATGCACACCAAGTTAGGCTTTTTTTCTTATTTAAATAAATTTTTATTATTTTCCTTCAATAATGTTTATGTTTTTCTTATATTGACTTTGTTCATAATTGTTATACTTTACTAATGTTTTCTGAAGTTTTAATGTAAATTGTATTTTGCTAATTTTCATTTGTTCAAGATAATATATGGAAAAGCAATTATTATTGCAAATAAGTATGCATCATGAACTTTAATAATCAGTTATAACATCAATGTGGTTTTTTATATATATTTTTGGTTTTTTTTAACCAGCAACTACAGCATCTGTTAACACTGATAGTTTTATTTCTTCATCACTAAATTTCATATCTTTTTATTACAATTAAACCCAAGCCTTCAAATATTTTAAGTGCTCTACCATTGAATTATACCACCTGCTTACAATTTTATGAAAATGTTCATCATGAATGAGTGCTAGGATTTGTCAAATGCATTTCTTCTATCTTTTATTATGGTCCCATTAGTGTTCTTCTTTAAACTGTCAATGTGAAATACCACATTATATCCATTTTCAAATTTTGATCCAACCATTTCGGCATCTATAATCTTAATTTTCCATATTGCTGGATTATATTAACTAATATTTTGTGGAGTTTTCCTTTTTCATATACTTTACAAATCAGATACAATTGTTTAGTATTCTCTCGTTAAACTGTCTGTCTGTCTTCCCATTGAATTGATGCTGCCTCATAGAATCAACAAGGAAGCCTGGTTTGTCTGGGCTGGTGCCATGAGCAGACCTTGGGCACAAACTCCACTGCCAGTTGCACATCACCAGAGGATGCTCCACTTTCTGGCGCTCAACCAAGCCCAGGATCATAGGATCAAAAGTGAGGAGGACACAGCATCTGTCTCAAAACCGGGAGTAACTGGAACCAGCAGGACCCAGGTATGCAAGAAAACTGCCAGATCAGTCACACTGGTTTCTTCCAGTCTGTCTGGTGCTTTAACATGCACAGGATCTCAGGATCACAGGATCATAAGATCATGGGATCCCATGATCTAAGGAGCTTGGTCACACCAGGATCTCAGGGTCTCAGAGGCAGCTTGACTCCCAGGAGCTCAGACACAACCAGGATCTCAGAATCACAAGATCCCAGAATTACAGGATCACAGAGACAGCTTGACTCTGAGGAGTTCTGACACAACCATGATCACAGGAAGGACAGGCTCTGGTCAGATATAGAAAGGGCAGATAACACTAGAGATAATCAGATGGCTGGAGGCAAGTGTAAGAACATATGCAATAGAGACCAAGGTTACTTGGCACCATCAGAACCCAATTCTTCCACCATAGCATGTCCTGGATACACCAACACACTGGAAAAGTAAGATTTGGATCTAAAATTACTTCTTATGATGATGATAGAGGACTTTAAGAAGGACATAAATAACTACCTTAAAGAAATACAGGAGAACACAGGTAAACAGCTAGAAGTCCTTAAATAGGAAAAACAAAATCCCTTAAAGAATTATAGGAAAACACAATCAAAAAGGTGAAGGAAATGAAGAAAACCATCCAGTATTTAAAATGGAACTAGAAACAATAAAGAAATCACAGTTTGAGACAGCCCTGGAACTAGAAAACCTAGGAAAGAGATCAGGAGTCATAGATGGAAACATCACTAACAGAATACAAGAGATAGAAGAGAGTCTTCCAGGTACAGAAGATACATTAGAAAACATTAACACAACAGTCAAAGAAAATGCAAAAGAAAAAAAGCTCCTAACCCAAAATATCTGGGAAATCTAGAACACAATGAAAAGACCAAACCTAAGGGTAATAGGTATAGAAGAGAGTGAAGATTCCCAACTTAAAGGGTCAGTAAATTGTAGAAAGCCATATTGGGGTGTCTTGTCATTTGGCAGGAACTTGACATTGACCAAGGTGAAGTTCTCCCAGCCTGTGAGCTGAAATTCCTGTGCTAGTCATAATCCTGCTCCACCTAGGGTGTAGTGAAGGTGAAGTTCTTTGTTCCTCCATGTCTACGAATTCCTGAATTAAGTAGGTGACCCGCCCAGTTGCCCAAGCCAACACCTAGTGAACAGCCAGACCAGATCTGCAGACCTGGTTCCAGCCTTTGGGGGTAAGGGCTTTTTCTCCTGCCTATATATTTGGAAAAGTCCATTAAAGTTTGAGCCTTGAGCAGGAAATATAGCCTTGGCTTCATATTTCTCTTGTCAACCCATCGTTTTCTAGCCCCAGCTCTCGGTCCAGAGAACCCAATAACCAATTTGCATGAAACTGCAGGCGGTTTCAGTAAATATTTTCAACAAAATGATAGAAGAAAACTTCTCTAACCTAAAGAAAGAGATGCCATGAACATACAAGAAGCCTACAGAACTCCAAACAGACTGGGCCAGAACAGCAATTTCTCCTGTCACATAATAATCAAAACACCAAATGCACTAAACAAAGAAAGAATAATAAAAGCAGTAAGTGAAAAAGGTCAAGTAATATATAAAGGCAGACATATCAGAATAACACCAGACCTCACTAGAGACTGTGAAATCTAGAAGATCCTCGGCAAATGTCATATAGATCCTATCCTAAGAGAATACAAATGCCAGACAACTATACCCAGCAAAACTCTCAATTATCGTAGATGAAGAAACCACGATATTCCATGAGTCATAGAAAACCAAATTCACACAATATCTTTCCACAAATCCGGCCCTAAAAAGGAAATAAAATGGAAAATGCGAACACAAGGGGGGAAACTACACTCTAGAAAAAGTAAGAGTAATCTTTCAACAAACCCACACAAACATAATTCCACCTCTAACAACAAAAATAACAGGAAGTAATAATCACTTTTCCTTAAAATCTCTTAATATGAAAATTAATATTACCAACATATCCTAATCGACTGAAATTAAAAAATATGAGGAATTAGAAGTTTGCTGGATGTCACCCAGTGGTATCTCTAATATGGTAATTGGAGAAATATGTCCAATATTCTACAATTCATATATACTTTCTGCTTGTTTGTATGTGACAGTGTTTTGTTGTGTACCACATAACAGTCTTAAAATCATGCTTCTCCTATATCACCCTCTCTATTATTGGGATTGTTTATTTGATATTTTTACACTCTACTATGGTTTTCAGAACAGTCTATGTATTTCAAAATTATTTATACAGTCAAAAGAAACGTAAACAATTAATTTGGGATGTGGCTTATAAGACAACAACAAAAAGTGAGACTGTTTTGCTTGATATTTATAATTATTGTATCAATTTTGAATAAGATGTCCTTACAAGTTATTGTTCTTCTGAGATGAGTGCTTTTCAAATTCATCACAGCAAATAAACCAGAATCTTACCCTCACCTATGTCTATGCTACCCTCCAAGCAGAACCATTGTTTATTGATACAGTTGATAAATAACTTCATAGATAGACAATGTAAATACACACACTATTTCGTAAATGAATGTAACCTGTTCCCTGTGGGCTGAGAATGATGACAATCACTCAAGTCAAATAGCCTTAAACATAGCAGGAAATCTGTATCCAAATAATTGTGCCTATATTTTATTTCTTGGAACAACAGAACAGTCAACTCTTAGCTTAGCTACTATGTAGGTAAATTCCTTTGGTGATGTGAGGGACATTGAAGTACATCCTTATTACAATGAACTCCAATGTTTAAAAGTTGTTCTTATTTTGGGTTTGTACCATAGTAAGACCCAAGATTTTAAGCTCTACTAAAAAGAAAACAAACAAACAAAAAAAAAGACTTTATCTTTTTATGTTCTTTTATTATGTCCACCATTTTTATGATTGGTATAAAAATATATATTGTGTTGAATATAATAAAAAATAAAAATTAAAATAAATAAAAATCTACAAGGAGTATTTCCATGCTATCTATTCTTTGAAAGAGACTTTGGAAAGTTGACATTTTTGTTGCTGTTGTTTGTTTGTTTTTTTGTTTTGTTGTTGTTGATAGATCTCATTTGTCTACATATATGATTATGCATTTTTATTTTCCATATCTATATCTCCTCACTTTCAATGCCATTGACTACTGATTTCAGATAATTAATAGATGAAGCCCTATTTAGATTATTTATTTATTCTTGTGTACATTTTGGAATATTCTGCCATTCAGTTGCTGCATTTCATCTGGACAACCAAAGCTACTGCAGAGAATTATTCATGATATTAGCTTCTTTTTCATTCTTTGTCTCTCTCGCTCTCTCTCTCTCTCTCTCTCTCTCTCTCTCTCTCTGGTTATTTTATGTACTTACATTTCAAATGTTAATCCCTTCCCAGTTTCCCATCCACAAGCACCTATCCTCTCACCTGCCACTCTGCTTCAATGAGGGTGCTCCAGACCCATTCACCCACACCTGCCTCATTGCCCTAGCTTTCCCCTATGCTGGAACATTGAGCTTCCACAGGACCAAGGGGTTCCTCTCCCATTGATGCCAGATAAGGCAGTCCTCTCTTACATATGCAGCTGGAGCCATGGGTCCCTCCATGTGTACTCTTGGTTTGGTAGTTTAGTTCCTGGGAGATCTGGGGTGCGGGGTCAGGTTGGTTGATATTGTTGTTCTCGTTATGGGATTACAATCCCCTTCAACTTCTTTAGTCATTCCCCTAGCTGCTACATTGTGCTCCTAGCATCAACATCTGTATTGGTCAGGCTCAAAAACAGCCTCTCAGGGGACAGCTATAGCAGGCTCCTGTTAGCACTTCTACATGTTTGCTTCTCAAAGTTTTACTGTTTCTTTGTTTCTATGCCTGTATATTTCCTCTTTATGAATCTATGATCCAGTGTTCTTTTTTAAACTTTTCTCTGAAATCAGCTTCGTCTGCATTTAACAGTGTTTCAGCTCTCTTTTGGAGAATGATGACATCAATGTATCTACAATAGTACAGGTTCCTGTGAAAGTTTCCACTTGGGCTCTCCCAGTGATAAGTTTCAGATCTTTGTATCTGTCAGTGTATTTTCAAGTTTCAAGGAAGCATTTTGGTATTGGCAGTCTCATTACCAGAGTCTTCAGTTCTTTGTACATATTGGGAGGATGGGAATGTCAATTCCCAAATTCTCTGTAACGAACTCAAACTTGCTATGCTTCCATTATCTGATGTGGATTGAAAGTACAGTACATAGCACAAATGACATAATAAGTATTCCAAATATGATAAGTGAATTATTGAATGATAAGGGGTAAATTCCAAAGATGATGAGTGAATTATTGAATGATAATGTGTGATTGGAACAATTGCATGGAATTTTTAGGAAGAGAATTTGGGAAAAAAAAGGATTTATATCTGAAGTACCAATGTCCTTTCAGTTCATTGTTCTAGTAATTAACATGTGACTTTTAAGTTTAAAGTTCATTTATACCTGTAATGTTTTTGCTCTTATACTACAATGAAGATAATTTTATTATATAAACAAGCATAAATTTTTATAGGCATGCTCTCATTCAGAGTAGTCACTTAATGGATTCACAGAAAGAGAAAGTCATAAAAAGGATAAGGCCATCATTAAACTGGAGCAATGGGATACCAAGAAAGTATAATAAACAGTATATTAAATGTGATTAAATAGTCTTTGTTATTCATTTAGCTTCAAATTGTCAGGGAATAATATTATCTCAAGAAATTAGAATATAATTTAGCAAAACTATAAAGTATGCTGCTGAAATGATGTTCATGAGTCCACAGAAGGAAAAAAAATATACTTGTGGTAAATAATCAAATATGACCAGGTAGTTTTACATGGTATTTTGTATCTATTGACATACTCAAAGTCCATACTTTGTCTTCAGATGGTAATAAGAAAGTACCAAGCAGATCTTATAGCACAAGGGATCAAAACAAAAAGAACATTATCTGTTTTTGCTTTTTATTTAGGTCTAAGATTAAAGTAAATAAGAAAAGTCTCAATTTATTCAAAATTTATTCATACACCACTTCAGAGCTAATAGAGCCCTCAATTTAGTTTCCCATTTAATGAAAGAATTCTTCACACAATATTCCTTGGTAATGGCCCTCAGCATTCAGTGGAATTTGTAGCATCTGAAATATGCCCTCTCAGCCCTATTGAAAAATTATTCCAGAGACTGTCTAAGAGGATTTAATGCAATTTTTATTTAATCATTACTGTAATACTCTGGGGAAGTTAGTGTTGGCTCTATGTACTTAGAAACAAAAAACGAGTATGGGTGCAAGTAGGTTCAATAGGTTCAAATAGAGAAAAGACAAGACATAAAGAGAAAGGGAGTGCGAGAGTGAGCTGGAGAGAACTATAAATATAGCAGAAAAATAAGAGTAGACAGACAATTGTGTTGAAAAGTGATGATGATCTCACAATATCCTTTTTAAAGTATTTACATCTATAATTGTGGAACTGAAATGAAAATGGAAGAATTGACTAAAATCTACCTAAAAGCTGTTGGACTTGTAGATCATCCAGTCTACTTTGATATAAGGGATGGTGTTTCTCTTTGGAGGTTCTGAATAAGGCAAAATCTAGTCTGGTGGATATATGTTATATCCTAGGGACAAGGTATAGTTTTATTAATTAGCATTTATGAAGAACAATACAGAAATAATTTAGAAAGAGGCAGCCATATAATATTTGGCATTTAAGAAAATAAAGTTTTTTAAAAATAATTCCACAAAAAATATAGTTATAAGTAATTATAGTACTGTAGAAAGTTTAGTAGATACATATATATGCATAAATATACATATAGATGTACATATACACATATATACCACAGTGATATATATACATAATATATATACATATATGTCACAGTTATTACATAATATTAAATATTGAGAAACTACATATCTATTTTCCTTTGTGAAAGCTTATCATTATGTCTTATCAAAACAACCCTGAGATTTCACCTCACACCAGTCAGAATGTCTAAGATCAAAAACTCAGGAGACAACTGGTGTTGGCGAGGATATGGAGAAAGAGGAATACTCCTTCACTGCTAGCAGGACTACAAGCTGGTACAACCACTCTGAAAATCAGTCTGGAAGTTCCTCTGAAAACTGGACATGATATTACCAGAGGACCCCATTATACCACTCTTGGGCATATACCCAGAGGATTCCCCAGCATGTATTAAGGACACATGCTCCACTATGTTCATAGCAGCCCTGTTTATAATAGTCAGAAGCTGGAAAGAACACAGATGTCCCTCAATGGATGAATGAATACAGAAAATGTGATGTATTTACACAATGGAATACTACTCAACCATTAAAAACAATGAATTCATGAAATTCTTAGGCAAATGGGTGGAACTGGAAAATATCATCCTAAGTGAGGTAACCCAATCACAAAAAAACACACACATGATATGCACTCACTGATAAGTGGATATTAGCCCAGAAACTCAGAATACCCAAGAGGCAATTCACATATCAAATGATGCCCATGAAGAAGGAAGGAGAGGCCTCTGGTCCTGGAAAGGCTAGATGCAGCAGTGTAGGGGAATACCAGGACAGGGAAGTGGGAGAGGGTTGATTGGGGAACATGGGGAGGGAAGAGGGCTTATGGAACTTCTGGGGAAGGGGGGAACCAGGAAAGGGGAAATAATTTGAAATGTAAATAAAGAATATATCCAATAAAAAAAAGAAAAAAGAAAAAAAAGATTTAAAAATTTACCTGAAAATTTTATTAAGCTAGCATTTACTTATTGTAATAGCCTTCTACATTTCTTTTTAATATAAATGTATATCAGAGCATCATATAAAATTAATCACATTAAATTTCCCCTAAAATAGACACCTTACACCAACTTAGTTTCTCACTCATTATTCTATGTTCTATGTAGCATAATTTAGCGATTGGCTTTTGACTAAGCTTATACTACTTGTACTGGTTTTCTTTTTTAAACAGTTTTCACATCAACTTTTGACATTAATCTGATTATTTTCTTAAAATGCATGCCAAAGGGAGGGCTTGCTAAGTAAATTCACGTTTTAACATAATGTACCTAATAAAAAAGTATAGAATACGTTTTGAAATACTATTCCCATATGCAAATTTCTACTCTAATCAATATTGAGTAGTCCAGGGAACTTTTCCTGCTTGCTAGCTTGTGTTTTAAATCTGTACAAATGTCTATTGAGCTGACTACTTTAGATGTAAACATCTATCCCCTGCTGCTGTGTCTGTAAGGCTCACAAATCATGTTCTCATCCCTTATTATCACTCCTATCACTACAAGGACTCTAAAAGGCACATCTAATTGCAGAGCTTAGCTCACACCCTTTCATAACTACTCCTCAATAGCATTTAGACTTACTATTTCCCCCTTTAATCTCAAATACAATAAGAACATCTGCTTGCTTAAAAGTCCTAGGATACTAACAATTTCTCATGAGGTTTTTAGTGTGATACATATAATATCAGTCAAATATTTACTTAGAGTATAAATTGTATGCTAATGATAACTTTCATTTAATAATTATATTTAACTTCAGGTTGGGGGGCTTTGAGTTAATCTTACAAACCTAAAGCAATGATTATCCAATGATGAATAAATATATTGATGCAGGAGAGTAGAAGGCGCAACCATAGAAATTCATTTACTTAGCTATCCACTCATTTAATGTCCTCATTAAAATATCAAGTTAGTTTTAGTTTTCATTCACCTAATCTTAGCATGTTGTACAAGTTTTTGAATACTTTTCTGCTATTTGCATTTCATCTTTTTTATTAGATACTTTCTTTATTTACATTTCAAATGTTATCCTCTCTCGTGGTTTACCCCAAGAAAATACCCTACCTCATTCCCCCTCCCCTGCTCACCAACCCACTCACTCCTGCTTCCCTGTTCTGGCATTCTCCTATACTTAGGACATTCAGCCATCTCAGGACCAAGGGTCTCTCTTTCTTTTGATGTCCAACAAGCCATCCTCTGCTACATTTGCAGCTGGAGCCATGGGTCCCTCCATGTGTACTCTTTGGTTGGTGGTTTAGTCACTGGAGCTCTGGAGGTACTGGTTGGTTCATATTGTTCCTCATATGGAGCTGTAAGTTTCTTCAGCTCCTTGGGTCCTTCCTCTAGCTCCTCCATTGGGGACCCTGTGCTCAGATGAGTGGGTAGCTGCAAGCATCCTCCTCTTTTATTTTGAATTGTGTTGTTTTCTAGTGTTTATTTTTCTCAGTCCTGTCTATGTTATATATACTAACCCTCTATAAGAGGAACAACAGGAAAAGATATCTTCCCAACATGAGGTTGTTCCTTCACTTGAATTATTGTATAGTTTGCTGTTACAGAAACTTTTAATCTGATTAGGTCCCATTTAATAAATATTGATCATAATACCCAAGCTATCAGGGTCATATTTAAAAAGTCCCTTCTATCATATTCAGGATATCATTTGTTGATGTTTGTTTTTTTTTCTCTCCAATGTGCATTTTTCCTCTTTATAAAAATGAGTTAATATGGCTGTAGGAGTGTGGGTTTCAAGATGACTTGGAGTAAAGAAGTGATGACTAATTGAGGCATGCTTGAAGTGGAAATGGAATGCTTATTCACTGCTGGAGAAGTGGGAATGAGTGGAACAAGCATGAAGATCAGGGTCCTCAATGAGACTGACAAGTTGATGGAAAAAGCTCATGAGACTTCAATCCTCATTAAAAAATAAAGCCAAGAAAACTAAAATAAACCTGGAAACAGAAGTGTTTCTTCCCAAAAAAACAATAAACTGATTGGTTGTCTAATCCCAAATCGACATCCTGGAAGATAACCTTATATAGAATCAACAGGTTATATTTAAGAATATATTTATATATACACATACATATTTTAAGAAAAGGCCATCAATTTAGACAGGATTAAAGAGGGTTATAGGTAGATTTTACAGAGAGGAAAGGGAAGAGAAAAACTTTGTAATTTAAAGATAACCTCAAAAATAAACAATAAAAACAAAATTCTCAATCTTAGGAATGAGTTACCTCTTTTGTAGTTGTTAGCTAGAGAGGACACATAATATTAAAGACTATTTCAAATGCTTTTGGTTATCCTCCAAAAATTGACAGAAACTCCAAAGACACTACATACTTGAGTTATAGCTCATAAAGAACTTAAGCTGGTCCTGACCTGGAAGTTTCATCTCAGATGGCTAGTTTTTATAGTGCTGAAACAAGCTACCATGCTACCCAAGGAGAAAAGAGATCACAGTCTTACCCAGAAGCAATCTCTGAAAGCTATAATAATGGCGGGCACAGAAAGACAAATCCACTGTTGCAATAGCAGAATGAACATCATAGGAGCACCTAACTAGTATCTGATTGAATTTAAGGCTCACTTCAAATGATGAAAATCTTGTCTCACACTGATATTGGGTGTATGAATCTATATTTCAAAAATAGTAGTCTCCAGGGGAAAAATCTACTGCTATATTCCATGAAATGGAAATTATATTTAACTGGTTCTTTATACTGCCTCGTTATACACATAGATTAGTGTGTCATTCATTTCTCAATAGAAAAGCTTTTATTTGTAGCATATAACAATTAACACCAGAAACTAGTCAAAGTACTTAAAACACAGAGACCCAGAAACTTGTCACTGCGCAGAAAGTAAAAGAATAAAGAATTCTCAAGATAAAATATAAAACAACAAACTCAAGCCATTCTAGGGTGTGCTGGTAACATGTTATATCTATTTGAGAAAATATATGTTTTTTTCTAATGTAGTCTAACTAGACATTTCTGAAGCACTATTTTGTCATGTTTGTTTGTTATGTTATCATTTTAAGTAAACATTTAGGTTTTCAATTATTCCACATTGGTAAAAATAATGTAGTCCTTGATATCATACTAAATGTTTTTAATAGGTCTGGTGGAGGCTCAATGACCCAATATACTGGAATGTTAGGATGTTGAGGTGGGAGTGGTGGAGCATGTGGAGGAGCACCCTCATAAAGACTGGAGTAAGAGGAATGGATGGGGGTTTGTGGGGGAAACTGGGAAGGGGGATAATATCTGAAATGTAAATAAATAATCTAACCAATAAAAAAAAAGAATTCTCAGTCCTAAATGGAAATATCTATTTTCACACCTCTTGCCTTGTCAGGAAACTGGAAATAGGATAAGACTCAGAGGCAGTGAGTGAATATAAAGAAACTGTCTCTTCTGTACACAGAAAGTCAACTTCACCTATGAACTCACATTAGTTATAACAGTATGCATAATATCTGTGTAATATCAAGTTAAAAAAATAGTTCCTCATGAAGAGGAAGTGGGTATGGAATCCCAATTCTAGTTGAGGAGTTATTGACAATTGATAACTACTAAGTGAGTGTCATTACTTTTTTAAAAATAATGTATTCTCTTGAAGGTAGAAAATATTTTTCCAAGGGCCTACATATCTAAGATTATATGTGAAGTACAAATTGGACACTATAGACTAAAAAAGAAGGATGTAATTATGTTGTTTAGTGTAGGGTGATATATTTGGGAGGAATAAATATGATCAAAAGCATTTTAAAATATCTAAGAATTAATAAAATATTAATTCCACTAAAATATTTACTGACTTATTGGCATGGGTGTCAGTGATGCACCTCAGTTCTAGAGGCACAGTACCTAGAACTGTCAACCTACATTCGTTTTCAGGGCTAATGACAGAGATAGGTTAGGAGCATCATCAAATTAAAAACAACCATTTAATTTTTTTAAGTTTAAGAGTGTAAGTAATTTTTTCTGGTCTACTAACTCTCTAGGATACAAAAATAAAAGAGAGGCCTGGATTTTTATTATATCTTGTGGCTGATTTCAAGGTACCAATGGTAAAACAATGAACTCTTAAAATCGTGAACATTGAAGGCTGGATCTGAAGAGCCTTCAAGCTGACTCTGATCACTATAGGTATTGCCAAAGAATTAGAAATTTCTAATTGTCAAGAATTAGAAAGCTGATAATTCAATCTTTGAATAATGAAGAAAAGGAAAGGTCCTGCTAAGAGACGATGTAAGACAGGTAACTTCAATAACAAGAAGTAGAAAACTCAAGGTCAGATGGAAGTACTGCAGGTAGAGGGAAAAGAAAGCACATGACACATCTAAGATCAGAGTGCAAACTTTAAATAGATGCTTTCTGTAAATAGAAAATCATGGGATTAAAATTCTTTTAGCCAATGTGAAATAAATATACATAATAAATTACATTGAATATGAGCAGAAATCTAAGATTAGTTTTGCTGTAATTCTGCACTAATAGAATATCCAATTATAGCTAGGTAATTGCAAGAAAACACACACACTGTGTCACCATGTTCTATGAAATAGGGGTTTCTAGAATGTGAAACACAGAAGATTACATTACGTTGCAGTGTCATTACAGAATAGTTTTCCTTATTGTCTCAGTCTGACTTGTAGTTTGGGCATGGAATGTCTCCCACATGCTCACGTTTGAACACCTGGTCACAGAAAATAGAAGCTGATTTATAAGACTGTGAAATCTGTACTAGGTGGAGTCTTTGGGAAGACTTTTATCAGTAGGGGCAGGCCTTAAGATATTGTAGCACAGCCATATTTCTTATTCTTTCTCTTGTTGACTCTGAATACAGTGACACCTGCTGCCTCATTTGCTGTTATTCCTTCCCTGTTGTGTTGGATGGCCTCCATTTTTAAACTGCATCTCAAAATAAACCCTTCATCATATTTTTGTCAGGTATTACTGCATCAATAAGAAACGTAACTAGTACTCTCACCACGTAAACCACCCAGTCTTTGACATTTTCTTTCCTCACTGAATCCATTCGGGGTAGAATTTATAGACAATTTAAATGAAGTTGTAGGAAGAAAACAAGAGTGAATTAGGAAGAGAACAATATACAATTTTAGAGGCAAGTCATCCCCTTTGGGCTCAGAGTGATAATGATAGATTGACTTTAATAATTTACCTAGAGTTAGTAGAGAAGGAAAGAACCCAAAATAACATTTTAGAAAGGAATCATTTCAGGTTTGCTTCTAAACCTAACTCTAAACATGTCCTCCTGAGGAAAAAAATAAATCCAATGTAAAGTCAAGTGAGATTAGGGGGATTAAGCTCCACAAGAAGAAAGTCTGAAAGTGGGATCCTTCTTGTATACAGGAAGTATTCTTGCTTGTTTATGTTTGCTTTTAATTTAAAAGAACAATTGTGTCTCTGGGGCAAAAAAAAGTGTTCTCAATATGAAGATGTGGAATAATGTTTCAATATAAAGCTTTTGCAGTTAATAGTTTTCAAAACATGAGTGTGATCTCAAAATGGCCTCATGAGGAACTGATTGTCAATGACATGGTCACTGTATTAATAATCACAGTGTTGCTTGAGCCAAGGAACTGACATTTATATACGCAAGGAAATTTGTAAAGAAGTAGAAGATGTCTGTGGCTGTAGATGAAACAACTGAATTATTTCCTCAAAATGCGAGCTATAAATACAGAGAGGTAGTCAAAGCTAGAGTTTCATTATATTCCCTCATGGGAGAGAGTTCAGAACCTCAGATGTGTTGATGATGAGCTAAATCGTCTCTATAAATAATGCCTAAATACCTCATTTCTTGTTGAAATTATAGAGAAGGTATTATTAAGTGTTCAACAGGAAGTTTTATTTTATTTTAAAGATATATACTGACTACTGCAGAATTAAAATGGACTGACAAGTAACTAAAGATGTGGCTCAGCAGTTAAAAACACTTGCTGCTTTAACAGAGGACTGATTTCAGTTCCTGTTATCTACATACTAGTTCAAAGCCATCTTTGACTCCAGTCTCAGAGCGTCTGATATTTTCATTATAATAAAACCATCAGGCACACTATATTGCCATTTAGATAGAGAAAATATTTAAGATACAGAAATATCTTAAACTGGAAGATAATGAATGAAAGAAAAAGGGAGAATCCAAAGCTTTTTTTTATTTCTAGTTCTAAGTTGTTCTACTGCTGAGTAATGAAAAGATTCTAACTCTGGATTTACATCTCAAAAATGGAAGATCATATTACTGGAAATTCAACAGCAGAGGCAAGAAATTCCATCTGAACCCACATGAAAGTAAAATGTTGGCAGCCTCTCCTATTCCTGAGGCCAAAAGCTATTCTTAGTCAGAATCTTCCATCCTCAAAATCACTATGCCTGTCAAGAAGAGTTCTTAATGAAGCAAGAGCCAACTGGTTGTATTTAGCTTTGAAATTTAGAGATTGTTTTTGCGTATTTTATTTTAATGAATGCTTCATTTTGAGAACATAAAGTTTCCTTTCATTAAGAAAAAGATTTTTAAATTTGGTTTCATCTAAAACTTAACCAATTTTCAAAATATTTTGAGCCAAAATAAATCTTTAAAAGGTAACATTTCTATGCTATCCTGGAAGCAGACTACCAAGGTCTACTGAAGCTTTAGTTTTTATGGTGTTTAAAAAGTGGGCAGCAGAAACAAAAATCTGAATTAATTTTCAGCAAAAAGAATCTGGAAAATTCTGTGTTAATTAGCTTTCTGTGAAGTCTCAGCTCCTTTAAAGTTCGGATAGAATCTGCCAATCTCAATGAAACATGCAGCAATATGAATTGTAGCCATTAACTGGAAAAGCATCTTAGACAGTAGGAAGACTATGAGTCAAGAGGAGCAGGTGGAAAACCATAAGGTATCTTTTAGAAAACTTTAGGGCATACTGGAGTTCCAGGAGATATGTTTGGAAATAGTTGCAAAAGCCAGATTGCAAGTGGTTTGAATGGTGGTCTAAATAAGCCTCCTCTTTTAAATGTCAGTCACCAATCACTGGAGAGTGCCTAGGGAAGTAGTGACCCTGCAAAGGCATTAAGCTAATCTGCTCTTAAGTGGATAAGCTGAATTTGAATAAGGAAAATGCTGGAAATAAAGAGTTCAGTTAGAGGCTTGTTGTAATGACATGTAAGAATGGAAAAACCCAAGGGTGCAAGATTGAGAAACAAGTATATGACATTGAAAATTACACAAATGAAATTGTTTCAAAGATAAAGAGATTCCCAAAAGAATGGCCATGCCTTCTGTATCATGTAAACGGTATGTATTTTCTGCGCCCAGCTTCATATTGGTCCTCTTGCCTTGATACAGATTTCCTGCCATACAGGATGGACTGGTTTTGGTTACATGGTTAACTTTTATACATTCTTTTCAAAAATTAGATGAATGTCCTCTTTTCTTTATAAATCAGTCTTTTTTGTTTTTAATTTTGGATTTTCACAGCATATGATTTCTGCAATGCTTAATGCATAATGATATTCTTTGGTTTGTCTCCTCAATTATATCTCTTGTTCTCTGAAGCTGAGGACCAAATCCATCCTTTTATGTATCTATCACAGTAGTACGCACTAGAAAATCTACAATTGTTTAGATGAAAGTGAATGATGTGGAAAGTTATACATAAGCCTAAAAATGAAAGAAAGTAGGTGTATAGATGTCATGAGAAGACTGAAAACAGGCTGTTCTATTAAAATTTTAGAAAACCAATATGAATGCGTGTGAAGAAAATAATAGAAAGGAAATTGATTAGGCATAATTCTGAGCTGCAATAGATGCTGCAGGCTGCCACATTTCTCACCAGGAAGCTAATTACTTTTTATTTCTTCATTGTAACTATGTGAGTTGTCAGCAATGGCATCTCAATTTCAAAGCATATATATATATACAAACACCGGTGTAAAGTACAGCTCAAGATCAAATACCCATTTTATAACATCTTCACTTATCATTTACTGAATACCCAGCATGTTTTTATTAGTTTGTAGCCTGAAGACTGCCTGCATAAGGTCTCCATGATGAGTGCATGTGTTTACAAGAAGTTTTGTCCTAAGCAACACATTTCATTCCATTGAGGAAGAAAAGATGAGTTTGTTTGTTTGTTTTGTTGTTGTTGTTTTGTTTTGTTCTTTGTATAGCCACTATATAACTTCAAATGGAGTAATTGATGTGAATGATTGATCATTATTGGCTGTAGAGCTCATTCATGTGTCAAACTGAGAGTACCTGAGCCCATTTATTAAAAATTTTGACACAATTAGGGAAGCAAGATAACTCAGTATTATTTTGAAAATGATAATAATGTTACATTTTTAAGAACTCATGACACGTGCTGCAATGTTTTGAGATGACATTGTGTGTCATTTGGAATTTGCATCAAACAAATATAACAATATAGCACTTGGACAGTGTGGCGGTATACATGAAACAGGAATAATACAACAAAAAATTCAGTGGGCAGATAGGTCACAGTGCTGTTTGGATTTTTACAGTTTCAACTACAAGATCCAGTGACCTAGCTCAGAGCTATCAAGATAGAATACTGAAGTATTTTTTACTAATTATTGTTAGCAATAGATTACAAGGTGCTTATCATACCTATGATGGCTGGTCATTACAACCCTTAAACATTCCTCCACTGATCTTACCTGTGTCAGGTAAGTACAATTAAATATCCATGTCCTGCACAGTAGGATAGAAATTATTTCATGACCAGTACTGTGTTTTCCAAAGCCACATAAGTAGTATTTATCCCATAAATGATAGAAACCATTTAATCTTATTGAATTTGAATAAATGTATTAGATAGAATATACAAAATTTACCTAGAGATTACAACATGTCAGCTTCATTTGACAACAAACCTCTTAGTAATAATCATTTGGCCATAGAAGTTTTATTCCTTGGTCACATGAATATGGCAAGCATATTTCCTAAGTCACCAAGACCTCAATACCATAGCCAGCAAGGGAAAAATCTGACAAGATATGAGCAACAGACATATAGAGAACAACATATGTGACCTTTAAAGAAATTGAACTGAAAAATGTGTACTTGTCTTGATCTATTGACTATATATGTTTGACTTTTTAAAATGTTTGTCCAAAATGTCTCATTTATTGGGTAATAATTTTATTGTATTGAGTTCTCAGATCAGTATTTCCAAACACTCCTTGGAATATTTTCAGGGGTAAAAACAAAACAAGCATCAGAGTAATTTATCATTTCTGTCTGTGTAGTTGTCAGGGATTTTAGTTATTACAGTAACTACTTCCATTACTTTTACTGTGACACTGCTTTTAATGGTTTGTGTGTGTGTGTGTGTGTGTGTGTATGTATGTATATATGTATGTACAAATTACACAAGTCACTACTCTTAGGAAATATCTACACCCACGTCTAACTTTATGGTTCTTCTAAGTAAAAATGAGTTTTCCTAACATTTGAACAGTAAACAACCTTTCACAAAAAGACAAACATAAAATGATGTCACCTCTGAGTCTTAGATGATAATAAATAAGGACAAACCATTGCATTTCTGCTCTAAAGGCATAAATCTCAGAGGTAAAAGGTCTTTTCTCATGTTGACTTACCTGCTTATGAGCATGGTCGTAAGAATTAATGTGATTGTCAAACTCCTGGTGTTTGTTATACTGCTTGTCACACAATTCACAGTAAAAGTTCGCTTTTGCATCTTCCAGAGATTTTGCTGTAGACTTCTCCTTTTCTGCAAAATCCTTCAAAAAGGGCAAAAATGTCAGTTATATTGTTATCTGAGAGAAGGCAGATTTTATATTAATCAAGGGAATATATAATTTTACCATGACTAAAATAAAATGTTGAGGGTTGAGACCTCCTAAAATCTGTGTCTCTCTGAAGGAATTTTGAGTGTGTGGCATCATCTCTCTCTTTCCCTGATACACTTCTTATATTTTTTGTTTCTCATGAATTCCTACATGCACTCAACCAATCACTTCACACTTCACACAATACCAGGGATGCCTCTGTTCCCTCTATTGCCAAAGCCTGATGCATGTGTAGTCTGAGACTTCAAGATAATATCTTCTAAATCTTCATCACCTGCTAGATCCAGCAGTTATATTTGGTTCATGTGTTTCAAATCAGTACTTTTGTAGGTTTTAGGATATTTCATTTCTAATAGTCTTGGATATATCATTCTCTACTTAAAATGTTCTCAAATATCTCATTGCTTATATGGTAATGATTGACAAAATGTTTTATATCTCTATCTATCTCCCTATCTATCTCCCTATCTATCTATCTATCTATCTATCTATCTATCTATCTATCTATCTATCTATCTAACTATCTATCTAACCACAAAATCACACCAAATAAGTAAGCTCTGAAAGACATGAACTAAGCAGCCTATGCCTTGTTCCCTTGTTAGTAATCACCAGTGATTTGCTATTTCTCTTTGTAGTCACTACATTGTGTTGTAATACTTCCTTTCTGCTTTGCCATCACCACTCCTTACACCTTCCTATGACCATTACCAAAGATGTCATATTTTTAAAAGTCTACTGTTCCACTAAAATCAAAAGAAACTGTTTTCTTAATTGTGTGTGTTCCTGCATTGTTAAGCAACGCATGATGTAGCTGAAAACAGGTGCATATTTCAGTGTGTGTTACTAAATCAATGGGTAATCACAACATATTAAAGACTCCTGCTTCATTCATTAACTTAAAGTGCTCTCAAATTCACTCATATGCTAATAAGGATAAATATAATAATCATAGTTATTTTATAGAAATATCACACAATATTGATAGATGTCTCAAATAAGGAGGTAATGAAGAGATTAGAACTAAAGAATCTATTGCCTTGTTAGTAATCACCTAAAAACATTATTCCTACCCAAATACAAAGAGATAAAATGAATGATCATGCAGGATAATGAAATTAGGAACCTTATGAAACAAGTAAAAACCAAATGCCTGGATTGCTTCTTTCACAGATTAGAAGAATTGGATTACACTCTAAGTTAATAGGAGAAAAAAAGAAGACTTACTAGATAGTACATATCCAGAAATAAAATCATACTCCGGTTTGGCAACAAAACACCAGTTGACTAAAGAAGAAATTTAGTGTCCTGCGGATGGGGCCACTGATGATAACTGACACAACAGATAGAACCTGTAGGGACCACTTCCAGTAAGTAGGCATGGCCCCTAGTTGAGGGATAGAGCCACCCACCCATCTCACTATTTTTACACAGAATTGTTCCTGTCTAAAGGAAATGTGGGGACAAAAAATGGAGCAGAGACTGAAGAAAAGGCCATCCAGAGACCGCCCCACATAGGACCCATCCCATCTGCAGACACCAAACCCGGACACTATTTCAGATAGGAGCATGTTATGGCTGTTCCCTGAGAAGGTCTGCAAGCTCCTGACTAGTACAGATACACATAATCACAGCTAACCATTGCACTGAGCCCAAGGACCCCAGTGGAAAAGTTAGGGGAAGGAATGAAGGAGGTGAAGGGGATTGTAACCCCATAGGAAGAACAACATCAGCCACAGCTCTTTAGGGAGAAAACCACTAACCAAAGAATACACATAGAGGGATCCATGGCTCTAGCTGCATATGTAGCAGATGACGACCTTATCGGGCATCAAGGGGAGGTTAGGACTTTGGTCTTGTGGAAGCTTGATGCCCCATTTTATGGAGATGCTAGAATGGTAAGGTGGGAGAGGGTGTGTGCGTAGAGGAGAACCCTCATTGAGGCAAAGGGGAGGGGGGATGAGATGGGGGATTTTCAAAGGGGAAACTGGGAAGGGGGACAATATTTTAAAGGTAAGAGAAATAATACCCTTCACGATAGCCACAAACCATATTAAGTATCTTGACGTGACTCTAACCAAACAAGTGAAAGATCTGTATGACAAGAACTTCAAGTCTCTGAAGAAAGAAATTGAAGAAGACCTCAGAAGATGGAAAAATCTGCCATGCTCATGGACTGGCAGGACTAATATAGTAAAAATGAGCATCTTACCAAAAGTAATACACAGATTCAATGCAATCCCCATCAAAATCCAAACTCAATTCTTCATAGAGTTAGAAAGAGCAATTCAAAAATTCATCTGGAATAACAGAAAACCCAGAATAGCTAAAACTATTCTCAAGAGTAAAAGAACCTCTGGGGGAATCAGTATCCCGGACCTCAAGCTGTACTACAGAGCAATAGTGTTAAAAACTGCATGGTATTGGTACAGTAACAGACCTGTAGATCAATGGAACAGAATTGAAGACCCAGAAATGAATCCACACTCCTATGGTCACTTGATCTTTGACAAAGGAGCTAAAACCATCCAGTGGAAAATGATAGCCTTTTCAACAAATGGTGCTGGCTCAGCTGGAGGTCAACATGCAGAAGAATGCAAATTGACCCATCCTTATCTCCTTGCACTAAGCTCAATTCTAAGTGGATCAAAGATCTCCACATAAAACCAGACACACTGAAACTAATAGAAGGGAAACTAGGGAAGAACCTTGAACATATGGGCACAGGGGAGAATTTCCTGAACAGAACTCCAATAGCTTATGCTCTAAGATCAAGAATAGACAAATGGAACCTCATTAAATTACAAAGCTTTAGCAAGGCAAAAGACACTGTCAAAAAGACAAAGCGTCAACCAACTAACTGGGAAATGATCTTTACCAACCTTACATCCGACAGAGGGCTAATATCCAAGATATACAAAGAACTCAAGAAGTTAAACTCCAGAGAGGCAAATAACCCTATTAAAAAATGGGGTACAGAGCTACACAAAGAGTTCTCACCTGAAGAATATCTAATGGCTGAGAAGCACCTAAAGAGATGTTCAACATCCTTAGTCATTAGGGAAATGCAAATCAAAACAACCCTGAGATTCCATCTCACACCAGTCAGAATGGCTAAGATCAAAAACACAGGAGGCAGCAGTTGTTGGCGAGGATGTGGAGAAAGAGGAACACTCCTCCACTGCTGGTGGAATTGCAAGCTGGTACAACCACTCTGGAAAGCAGTGTGGCGGTTCCTCAGAAAACTGGGCATGACACTCCCAGAGGATCCAGCTATACCACTCCTGGGCATATACCCAGAGACTTTACCTGCATTCAATAAGGACACATGCTCCACTATGTTTATAGCAGCCTTATTTATAATAGCCAGAAGCTGGAAAGAACCCAGATGTCCCTCAACGGAGGAATGGATTCAGAAGATGTGGTATATCTACACAATGGAATACTACTCTGCAATTAAAAACAATGAATTCACGAAATTCCTAGGCAAATGGTCAGATCTTGAAAATATCATCCTTAGTGAGGTAACCCAATCACAAAAGAACACACATGGTATGCAGTCACTGATAAGGGGATATTGACCCAGAATCTCGGAATACCCTAGACACAATCCGCATATCAATAGATTTCTAAAAAGATGGTAGGAGAGACCCCTGGTCCTGGAAAGACTGGATGTAGGGGAACGCCAGGACAGAGTAACGAGAGGGGGTTGAATGGGGAAAAGAGGGAGGGAAGGGGGCTTATGGGACTTTCAGGGAGGGAGGAAACGGGAAAGGGGAAGTGATTTGGAATGTAAATTAAAAAAATAAAATAAAAAAAAATAAATAATATTTTTTAAAAAGAGAAAGAAAACAAAAGGATGAAGCAGAAAAAAATGATGGGTACCTTAAGAACATTTGGTAAATAGGAAAAATTAGGCTACAGCTTGTCAGGGTATTAAGGATACTTTGTAAAAGAGTTATGTCTAATAACTTATCTACCCACCTCTGTGGATTGTAGTAAAGGACGGTTCTGTAGTTTGAAGAACAGAAAGCATTTATGATACCAAAGATAGTTCCTTGTTTATCCTTCTTAATGATTGAGAATCAACTTTAACTTTTCAAAGTTATTTTAATATAAACCAGTAAGGCCAATGTTGCAATTTGTTAATAATTCTGCATAATTAATTACTTTATATAATTAATATTTTGGGTATGAGGCATGTATTTTTACACCAAGAACTTTATAGTCATGGATATAATAGATGTGTTTATAAACTGGCAGGTATTCTTTCAAAGTATTGTCTTTAATCAGAAGAGTGGATATTTGCTATCAAATTGCTGCAATTATCAAAATGATTTATGCCCACTAAAACCATGGAGTGCCTCTTGTAAACTAGCACTGTACAAACACTGTATTCTTTTAACCAGCATTATCTCTGCAGGAAAATATGCTCTAAATTTTCCTATTAAGCATGTGAAGGAGAGGCACAAACACTTTGACCCAGACCATGCTGCAGAATCTGAAGTTGGGCTCAGGTCAGTCTGACTTAAGAGCTATTGATGCCTGTGCTCATAGTTGCTTCAACGATTTTGTCATAATCCACCAGCTAGATATGTCCAAAGACACAATTAGCTGGTTGTGAATATGGACATAGAGTATAAAATTTAAAAGTGGAAATCAATTGACTGTGAGTTTTGCATCTTGAGTGATTTGAGGATGCAATTCATATTGAATAAAAACCTACATTTGAAATTTCATTATTAGGCAAGAGATTGCTTTAAGGGTTCTAATGTTCTTTAGCATATTCTATTAGTTGCCCCCAAATCCTATATCTCTCTTGCAGAAAAAGTAGATATTGCTGATCTATAATATTTTTCCTCCATTTCTTTTTGCAGCTTGTTATAAACTAAATTAAAAATCATGTTTTAGGGTTATTATTTACTTCCTTTTATTCACATGGAGAAAGTAATTTAGTCTTTGAAGAAAGAGAACCTTGAATGTCAGCTTATGCCTTAAAATAGTTCAACTACTCAGTGTTCAAGAGTTCAGTGTTCTCAGAATAAATTAAGGTGAATAACAATAAGTAGTTAGCGAGATTGATGTGAGGGAAGGTGTATATTTTTTGTACTTAGTGTAGTGCAACACTAAGGCAGAATGAGGTCAGAAAGCACTACTCCAGATTATGACAAAACATGACCTAAACACCCCATGTCAAAATCGTCTTTAGAGTGAAGATAATTTTTAATCCATCATTTGAGAAACTTCAGGCACAGTAGCTCCCAAATGTCTTCCATGAGAGAAATTTACATTAATAGAGAAAATGTCCATTTGTGTGTCTACCTTTGCTATCCAGAAGAGAAGAATAACGTTGTCACTAAAGATTCTGTGTGTGGTGAGGAGTGTGCATGTATGTGCAGCACATATACAGTGGCCCTACGAGAACGTTGGTTGTTCTCTATCTCTCCCTGAATCGTTCCCTTTAGACAGGGTTTCTAACTGGACTTAGAGCTGGTTTCTTTTCCATGTCCACACCAAAGTTCCAGAGATACTTATGCCTCTGCCTCATGTGATATGGTACTGGCTATGAATTGTGTTAATGCTGGTGATCTAAATTAGTGTCCTAATCAAAGGAGCTTGCAAACTAAATGTTTTGTCTACTGAGCCATTACTCCAGCCTGCCATCTGCCAAGACCACTGTTTTTCCATTCAGAGGTTCTTAAGTAAAGAGAAATAATTAACTTTGTACCAAAAATATTTGTGTTTCGCATGCTTTTAGTACTTAATCCAAGCTTCCTCACATACTACTTTATATAAAAGATGGTGAAATATAAACCTAAAGACAAAGACAACATCTGGAGGTATACTCTAGAAACTTATTGTCTAGGTTATCTTTTAAACTATAGAGTGCATATGCCATCAACTTTCCTCAATTTCTTTTCTTTCTCTATGTTGATATTCATATGCATGTGTGCACATTTGTGCATGTACATATGTATGTGTGTGCAATGTGTTTATATGCACTTATGTATATACATATGAGGTGTGTATGTGTGTGCTTGTATTTATGTGCATGTATCTGAGTGTGTATGTCATGTATTATGTGTGTGCATGAGTGTATGCATATATATATATGTTGTAAATGTACATATTTGTGCATGTGTGCATGTGTTTGAGTGTGTATGTGAGTTTTTGCATATATGTGTGTGAAAGTGTGTGTATGTGTGCATTTGTCTATATATGTGTGCCTGTGTTTGTACATGTTTATGTGAGCACATATCTGTATGCATGTATGGGTACATGTGGCCTTATGTTTGTGCATATACATGTGTGTATGTAAATATGCACATGTGTATCCATGCATGTCTGTGACATATTTGTGTCAGTGATGAAATGATTTTTAAAAACAAAATAACACCATTGTAAGTCTGTAAAGAAGAAATTTAATAGAAATCTGAATAAGAAAACTTTTATCTTCTTCTCACTACAATTTTTTTACCATGTTAGAAAATAACATTTTTGCATTGAACTAAAGCTTTCAGATTTTAGTGGATTTTTGTTTGGATTTGGTTACTGTATCATTGTTGATTTAAGATCTCCGTTAGTAGTCATGGCTGGTCTAGTGCTCACCATGTAAACCAGACTAGCCAAAAAATTAGAATGATCTCTCTGTTTCACTAGTGTGAGTACAGGGATTACATATATGCAGCACAATAGCTTATCACTTTTAAATATTAAAATATTTATTGTGTGTGCATATGAGTGTATGTGTGTGGTTGTGTGGCATACCATGCTCATGTGGAGGTCAGAAGAAAATTTAGGAGACTATTTCATCTTCCAATATGTGTGTTTTGGGGATCATCTATGTTTTCAGGCTGTCTTGTAATAAATGTCTCTCTGCCCCATTCATTGTTTTTGCTTGTTTTCTTACGTTTTGTTTTGTAGGTATTTATTGTCTGTCTGTCTTCCTTACTTTTATCTACTTAACAATAATGGACATGACAAGACAGCATTATATTAGTTTAATTGCATTAACATTATTAATATTGACTTCCTGAATATTGTGAAAAGTGCCTTTCATAAAAGGAATGGTCTTTGTATTTATAGCATCTAACATAATGTTTCTTACTTAAAGAAATTTAATAAATAAATAGTAAGGATGAAAGATGAATTTCCTATTGCATTTATAGATATCATAGGCTGCCTTGCCAACCTGTTTCCACAGAGATGTAAACTCCTGAAATAGTGAAAGAGAAACTAAGTGAGTGTGAATGTAAGCAAGTGGAATATTTAGATTATTTTTTAAATTAAGAACCTTAGGAAGAATGTACCAATAAAATTACTATAGGAATAGAATGTTACACACAGCACAGATTAAAACATATAAATATAGTCCTGACTTCCAATGGTCTTCTCATTGCAATCAGTGATTTTCCTTGTAGTTAATTGTGATCAATGTTTACCTTTTTTTCAGACTTTAAATCAAATATCATCAAAATTGGAACTCTCTGTTGGTTTAGCCAATTCCTAGTTGAGAAGTGAAAATTTTTCTTCTTATTATTGATTAATTTAAGATGTTCACATTAAACAATAAATACAATCACTCTAACCGTGAAATTATCTCTGGAAAGTCTACTGAATTGGCAGCAATTCAGTATTAATTCTAATTTGGAAAGAATGACAAATTTCTGAATTACTGGTCAAATGAGAGCCTGTTTATTGGATTTGTGTTTATGAAGCAATAATTAAATATCTCAAGCTTGCTTATATAGCTGCTAATTTTGGAAAAGCTCCAAACAAGGCTACAAATGAATAGGCATCATTTTTGAGAAACAGATTCACTCTGATAATATCAACTGCATACCAGAATTTAAGACCACCAATTTCATTTTTTCTTTAATAAATTGATATAAGGTTCTAATAGAAATAATCTCTTGAAAAGAAATAAGGCAGTTCCAGGTGTATTCTCAGATAATCATAACACCATCTATTGATTTATTGCTAAGTTATGTTTGTCTACATAATTATAACACAAAATAATACGATTTCCATATTTTGTATTATAATTTATATTTTTAGTGATTATGATAAAATTACCTCATTCTTTCTGTTTCCAATCCTCTTTAACTCCTCTCCTAAATCTCTTCTTTGATTTAGTCAACTTTATGATCCTTTACCTTTAATTATATGTAAATACATCTATATGTAATTGAAATACATTATATTTATTTATATATAAAGTATACATACTACATACATATATATATATGAAAATATATAGGGAATTTTATTTAAACTATGTTTGCAGATGTATATACAAACGTATATGTTTTGTAGTTTTTTTGGTAACTAATCATGTACATCCTATGGCAATCATCTTTCTGTTATTTTATCTTCACTCTTCTGTATTTTTCTTTCTATATTTCTTATTGGTTTTATACAGATATAATATTGCAAAAATCTTGTAATTGTAGATTGTTATGAAGAACAACCAAAACAGTAAAAAATATATGTAAACAAATTATTTGGAGGAAATATACTATCTAACCAATACTCAAGTCAGATCAATTTCTAATAGAGAAAATCTAAGCTTGCATCAGTGAAATCAGACCGTATCCCTTGGCATAGAAAACAAAGAACACAGGTGGAAAATCTCCATCAAGAATACAGACATGAAAAGTGTTACCAATAAATGAATGGATGTATTTGATTTCTGTCTTTATGTATTTTACAGACTAGGATAAATGGAGTATTTATGGAAACTTTTATTATGTATGATGGGACCAAAACTACATAATTTTATAATATAAAATATACTTCTAAATGTAAAAGATAAAATTTATCAATAATATTTTCATTTGTTACTTTATGTTGCTCTGACAAAAGACTCCATGACCAAAAGTGAATCAAGGAAATAGGAGTTTATTATGGCTTTCTAATTCAACAGTGAGTGACAGGGAGGCTATAAATCCTTAAAGCCTGCCCCTAATAATGTACTTTCTTATTTCTTAAGCAAGTTGCCTCTTTTAAAGTTTCCAAAATCTTCACAAACAGTGCCACTGGAAACCAAATATTTAAATATATGAGTCTATTGGATACATTTCTCATTTCAATCACCAGGATAATACATCAGTCTGGACTTGTCAATTAATAATGCAACCCACAACACTGTGAATAGGAAAGAGTTGAAGAGATTTATAGGAATTATAAGATGTACTCTGAATATAACTCTCATAGTTAGAAAAAATGTCTAAATAAATCACATTTGTTTAGCTCTTTATTCATTAAACCTAATGAAAAATTATTCCTATGTACAAATAATTTTACCAATATCATGGACTGTCTACAGCACAGATGTAGGATAGCAGCATGAGAAATATGAGCTTCACCTGTGGGGAGACTGCTAGACTCTCAGTTCCCTTCTATAATTTCCAGCATAACAAAGAACAACACATGGGAAACCCAAAGAAAAGCAGAAACTATTGACTGACCCTATTTACAAACATTAAATTCACTTGAAATTCAAGAGAAATTTTCTATATTTGAAGCTATGATTTTGGAAAGTGTCTATTTTGTGGTTGTACAAAATATAAGGAAATGCCTTTTCTTGCTTCAGACTCATGATAATACACCACTATTGTAAAAGTAGTAATTATTGCCTTATTAATTCAACCCTACAGATAGGTAGAACTGTAATTAATATAGACATATTACATTCATCTAAATTGAGCACACTTAAATGAATATGTTCATTGTGAGTCAGACAGGAAGACAATTCATTTAGCTGTTACTCCTGATATAGCAACTTACTAAAAAATGAAATTAATTCTGTCTGACATTTCATTTTCTAACATGAGACAAATCAATAAAAAATGTCAGGAAACTGCTTTTCTAAAAAGTTGCTAGTGACAAAAACTCAGTTATAAAAAACTTGTTAATTCAAAACCTAAAAATATTATAGAAAGAAAAAAGTGTTCGCTCAGAGATGATGATCTGGACGCCAACTCAACGTTGGTTAGGAACTGACTACAAATACATTTTCTTCAAAAATTGTCAGTGACTAATCAAGCAAGTGCATTCCTTGGCTTTAAGATTCTGTATTTTTCATGGGTATAGAGTTTTCTGCATGTTGCTCATTTACCTAAAGCAGACTTCAACACTATTGTGGTTATATAATCAAATAGTGTGACGCTAGTTGACCTTGCTTTTAACAATAAGTGGGTGAGATGCCTGTGTATGCCCCACAGACACTTTTTCCCTGAATACATGCTGATCTATCTGACAGTAAGCTTACTACATCTAGATAATCTTATCTATGAATAGAGACATTGAAAAAGTGGTTCTGTTCAAAAAAGATACCTCACATTGTTATTTTAATATCACTTTTCCAGATTTCTAACTGTTAATATTATGCTTTCAAATATGGAGAAAGCTACAGCTGAGAACAAAAACCACTTTACAGAAACTCATATATTGAAATACTAGCTGTAAATTGAGGAGTCATGCCAAAGCTAAAGAAACAGTAAAAGTGATAGCTTACTTTAAGATAAAGATATTCGTATAGGTCAATCTAACACTACAAACTGGATTATATTAATTTTTCAACTATAAACCAATGTAGAGTGTCTAGTTCCATTTTCATTTAATGTGTCAAACACATTTGTTATTTCACTTTGCCTTTTAAATGATTTTATGGAAAATTAATGAAACATAATTAGATGTTATGTTATATATATACATATATACATTATTATATATTTTATATATTATATACATGAAATTATATAATATATGTATATTCATTATTTGCTTTTGTAAAAGAAACAAAAATTCTTTTCTTGTTTTAGTTAATTAAGTAATTTATTTTTTACACTCCATATTTTATTGCCCCCCTACACCATCCACCCTCCAACTGTTCCACATCCCATACCTATTGCTCACCCCCTGTCTCCACATGGATGTCCCTAACCCCACCACACCTGATCTCTAAACTCCCTGGGGCCTCCAGTATATTGAAGATTAGGTGCATCATCTCTGAATGAACACAGACCAGGCAGTCCTCTACTCTGTGTGTGTGTGTGTGTGTGTGTGTGTGTGTGTGTGTGTGTGTGTGTGTGTGTTGTGGACCTCATATCAGCTGGTGTATGCTGCCTGTTTGGTGGTCCAGATTAAGTCTGCTGGTTTTCCTACAGGATTGCCCTTCTCCTCAGCTTCTTTCAGCCTTCTCTAATTCAACCACAGGTGTCAGCTGCTTCTGTCCATTGGTTGGGTACAAATATCTGCATCTGACTCTTTCAGCTGCTTGATGGGTCTTTTGGAGTATGGTCTTGCTAGGCCCCTTTTTGTGAGCACTCCATAGCCTAAGTTATAGTGATAGTCCTTGGATCCTTTAGATGAAATTCCTGAAAATAGGGAGAGGAAATTTATAGTGCCCACCTCCAACAGGAAGATAGGACATCAAAGAGGGAGAGGGTGGCCATCCCATAGTCACAATTCTGACGCATAATTGTTTCCATCTGAAATAATTTCAGGGATGGGAATGGAGAGGAGCCTAAGGAAAAGAAGGTCCAGCAACAGATCCAAAGTGGAATCCACCACAAAATAAATATTTTCCATTGCAGTCAAAAAGGCTGGAAACTGAGGACAAGATTATTTCTATTATAGTGAATGACAGGAATAATGGAGGAGCCTTCAAAGGCAATGATACCTTATAGAGATGATAGATAATCACAGCCACTTTATTATTTGGATCATCCTTATTATTCATTCCTATATCAAGTGTCAGTAAGCTGTGCTACTGTGAATGTGTGTGTTGTGTGTGTGCATGCATGTGCACAAGTGTGTATGAACACACACATGTGCTGGTGGCATGTATAGAGGCTGTCAAAAATAAAACATACATAAAATAAAAAAATATCTGTGGTTCCATGTTAAAAATAAGAACATTCCAAGAGTAGGACCACTTGTGGACATTAAGCTTGAAAGGATCATAGATATCCATCCAGAAAAAGACGTTTTTACTAGAGGAAATGGCTTGCTCAAGTTTATGCAAGGTGCCTGCAGTTAGAGGTGAGGCCACCATTTTCACTCCTGCAACTGAACTGGTTGTTACAGCCAGGAATACAGAGAACTCCTGAGTGTAAGATCACTTGGGACTCAGACCGCCAGGGTCCCACCTGCACCCAGGAGATGGACAGCCCCACAGCACTCTGTGCCAGGGGAAAGCAGGGGTGCTGAGATAGGCTTGCAGGCACACAGGAGGGACAAGAACCAGTCAGTGACAGCAGGACCAACTAACACCAGAGATAACCAGATGGCAAAAGACAAAAGGAGGAACATTACTAACAGAAATCAAGGCAGCACAGCACCATCTGAACCCAATTGTCCCACAACAGCAAGTCCTGGATACCCCAACACACCAGAAAAACAAGAATTGGATTTAAAATCATAGCTCATGATGTTAATAGAAGGCTTCAAGAAGGAAATAAATAACTCCCTTAAAGAAATACAGGAGAACAAAAGTAAACAAAGAGAAGCCCTTAAAGAACTACAGGAAAACACACCAAAAGAGGTGAAGGAACTGAACAAAACCATCCAGGATCTAAAAATGGAGGCAGAAACAATAAAGAAATCACAAAGGGAAACAACTCTGGACATAGAAAACCTAGGAAAGAAGTCAGGAGTCCTGGATCCAAGCATCAACAAAATAATACAAGAGATAGAAGAGAGAATCTCAGATGCAGAAGATACCATAGAAAGCACTGACACAGCAGTCAAATAAAATGCAAAATGCAAAAAGCTTCAGACCCAAAGCATCCAGGAAATCCAGGACAAAATGAGAAGACCAAACCTAAGTATTATAGGTATAGAAGAGAGTGAAGATTTCCAACTTACCGGGCCAGTAATGTCTTCAACAAAATTATAGAAGAAAACTTGCCTAACCTAAAGAAAGAGATGCCCATGAATATACAAGAAGCCTACAGAACTCCAACTAGATTTGACCAGAAAAGAAATTCCTCCTGTAACATAATAATTAAAATACCAAATGTAGTAAACAAATAATATTGAAAGCAATAATGGAAAAAGTCAAGTAACATATAAAGGTAGGCCTATCAGAACTAGACCAGTCTTCTCACCAGAGACTATGAAAGCCAGAAAAGCCTGGGCAGATGTCATACAGACTCTAAGGGAACACAAATGCCAACCCAGAATGCTATAACCAGCAAATCTCTCAATTACCATAGATGGAGAAACCAAGTTATTTCATGACAAAAACAATTTTACATGGTATCTTTCCACAAATCCAGCCCTTCAATGGATAATGAATGGAAAACACCAACAAAAGGAGGGAAAATACACACTAGGAAAAGCAAGAAATTAATCTTCTTTCAATAAACCAAAAAGAAGATAATCACACAAACATAAAAATTACATCAAAAATAGCAGGAAGCAACAATAACTAATCCTTAATATCTCTTAACATCAATGGACTCAATTCCCCAATAAAAAGACATAAACTAACAGACTGGATACATAAATAGGACCCCACATTTTGCTGTTTATAGGAAACGCATCTCATTTTCAAAGACTAACACTACCTCAGAGGAAAAGGCTTGAAAATAGTTTTCCAAGCAAATGGTACCAGGATACACGCTGGAGTAGCCATTCTAATATGCAATAAAATGGACATTCAAGCAAAAGTCAACAAAAAAAGATACAGAAAGACACTTTATACTCATTAAAGGAAAAATCTACCAGGAAAAACTCTCAATTCTGAACATCTATGCTCCAAATACAAGGGTACCCTCATTCGTAAAAGAAACTTTACTAAAGCTTAAAGCACAAATCGCACATCAGACAATAATTGTGGGTAACTTCAACATCCATCTCTCCTCACTGGACAGATCAGGGAAACACAAACTAAACAGAGAGACAGTGAAACTAACACAAGTTTTGGACCAAATGGATTTAATAGATATCTCTAGAACATTTCATCCTAAATCAAAAGAATTTATCTTCTTCTCAGCACCTCATAGTACCTTCTCCAAAACTGACCATGTAATTGGTCACAAAACAGACCTCAACAGATATAAGAAGATCGAACTAATCCCATGCCTCCTATCAGATCACTATGGAATAAGGGTGGTCTTCAATAGCAACAAAACAACCAAACAATAGTAAAACTAATTTACAGCAAACCAGTAGCCAACATCAAACTAAATGGAGAGAAACTTGAAGCAATCCCACTAAATTCAGAGACTAGACAAGGCTGCCCTCTCTCCATAAAGCCCACATACACATGGAAGCTAAACAATGCTCTACTCAATGATAACTTCGTCAAGGAAGAAATAAGGAGAGAAATCAAAGACTTTTTAGAATTGAATGAAAATGAAGGAACAACATACCCATATTTGTGAGACACAATAAAAGCAGTGCTAAGAGGAAAACTCATAGCTCTGAGTGCTTCCAAAAAGAAGCTGGAGAGAGCACACACTAGCATCTTAACAGCACACCTGAAAGCTTTAGAACAAATAGAAGCTAATAACACCCAAGAGGAATAGAAGGCAGGATATCATCCAACTCAGGGCTGAAATCAACTGAGTAGAAACAAAAAGAAATATACAAAGAATCAATACAACCAGTAGCGGGTTCTTTGATAAAATAAAAAAGATAAACCTTTAGCCAGACTAACCAGAGGGCATAGAGACAGTATCCAAATTAACAAAATTAGAAATGAAAAGGGAGAAATAACAACAGAAACTGAGGAAATTCAAAAAATCATCAGATCCTACTACAAAATCCTATACTCAACGTAACTGGAAAATCTGGATGAAATGGACAATTTCCTAGACAGATACAAAATACCAAAGTTAAATCAGGATCAGATAGACCACATAAATGGTCCCATACCCCTAGAGAAATAGAAGTGGTCATTGATAGTCCCCCACACGAAAAGCGCTCTAGACCAGATGGTTTTAGAGCAGAATTCTATCAGACCTTCAAAGAAGACCTAACACCAATACTCTTGAAATTATTCCACAAAATAGAATCAGAAGGAACACTACCCAACTCGTTCTATGAAGCCACAATTTGGCTGATACCAAAAGCACACAAAGATCCAACAATGAAAGAGAATTTCAGACCAATTTCCATTATGAATATTGATGAAAAATACTCAATAAAATTCTTGCCAACTGAATTCAAGAACACATCAATATGATCATTCACCACAATCATGTAGGCTTCATTCCAGGAATGCAGGGATAGTTCAATATATAGAAATCCATCAATGTAATACACTACATAAACAAATTCAAAGGGAGAAACCAGAGGTCATTTCATTAGATGCTAAAAAACCATTTGACAAAATTTAGCATCCTTTCATGTTAAAAGTCTTGGAAAGAACAGGAATTCAAGGCCCATACCTAAACATAGTAAAACTAATTTACAGCAAACCAGTAGCCAACATCAAACTAAATGGAGAGAAACTTGAAGCAATCCCACTAAATTCAGGGACTAGACAAGGTTTCCCTCTCTCCATATTTACTAAATATAGTACTTGAAGTTCTAGCTAGAGCAATTAGACAACAAAAGGAGCTCAAAAGGATAGAAATTGGAAAGGACGAAGTCAAATAATCATTATTTGCAGATGATATGATAGTATACTTAAGCGACCCAAAAAACTCCTACAGCTGATAAACAACTTCAAAAGTGGCTGGATATAAATTTAACTCAAGAAAATCAGTAGCCTTCCTATACTCAAAGGATAAACAGGCAGAGAAAGAAATTAGGGAAATGACATCCTTCACAATTAGCCACAAACAATATAAAGTATCTTGGTGTGACTCTAACCAAACAAGTGAAAGATCTGTATGACAAGAACTTCAAATCTCTGAAGAAAGAAATCAAAGAAGACTTCAGAAGATGGAAAAATCCTCCATGCTTGTGGATTGGCAGTTTTAATATAATAAAAAATGATCATCTTGCCAAAAGCAATATACATATTCAATGCAATCTCCAGCAAAATTCCAACTCAATTCTTCATAGAAGTTAGAAAGAGCAATTCTCAAAATCCTCTTGAATAACAAAAAAACCCAGGATAGCTAAAACTGTTCTCAACAGTAAAAGAACTTCTGGGGGAATCATTATACCGGACCACAAGAAGTACTACAGAGCAACAGTGTTAAAAACTGCATGGTATTGGTACAATGACAGGCAGGTAGATAAATGGAATAGAATTGAAGAGCCAGAAATGAACCCCCACACCTATGGTTACTTGATCTTTGACAGAGGAGCTAAAACCATCCAGTGGAAAAAGTTAGCCTTGGCGGCTAGCATGCAGAAGAATGCAAATCGCTCCATTCTTATCTCCTTGTACTAAGCACAAGTCCAAGTGGATCAAGGACATCCACGTAAAAACAGACACACTGAAACTAATAGAAAAGAGACTGGGGAAAAGCGTTGAGTACATGGGCACAGGGGAAAATTTCCTGAACAGAAAACAATAGCTTATGCTCTAAGATCAAGAATTGACATATGGGACCTCATAAAATTACAAAGTCTCTGTAAGCAAATGACAATGTTAATAGGACAAAACGGCAAAGAACAAATTGGGAAAAGATCTTTATCAACCCAACATCCAACAGAGGGCTAATATCCAATATATACAAAGAACTCAAGAAGTTAGACTCCAGAGAGCCAAATAACCCGATTAAAAAAATGGAGTACAGCACTATACAAAGAATTTTCACCTGAAGAATATCGAATGGCTGAGAAACATCTAAAGAAATGTTCAGCATCCTTAGTCATCAGGGAAATTCAAATCAAAACAACCCTGAGATTTCACCTCACACCAGTCAGAATGGCTAAGATCAAAAACTCAGGAGACAGCAGGTGCTGGTGAGGATGTGGAGAAAGAGGAAAACTCCTCCACTGCTGAACGGATTGCAAGCTGGTACAACCACTCTGGAAAGCAGTCTGTCAATTCCTCAGATAATTGTGCATGATACTATCTGAGTACCCCATTATACCACTCCTGGGAATATACCCAGAGGATTCCCCAGCATGTAATAAGGACACATGCTCCTCTCTTTTCATAGCATCACTATTTATAATAGCAGAAGCTGGAAAGAACCCAGATGTCCCTCAACGGAGCAATGGATATAGACAATGTGGTATATTTACACAATGTAAAAGCCACATTTAGAATTTCACTGCTTCACATATTACTAGTTAAAGAATGTCATAATAAGCATTGAAGTTACTCAGTGTTAAAACCTGGTTGTAGAATAAAGGAAGCCAGCAAGCCCTTCCTGATTGAGGGACATCATTAAGATAAAAGTATTCACAGCTAAGATATTCTGATATTTTGTTTTATTTTTACATATCTATGATTTTCTCGAAAGGATTTAGTTGAGTAGAGATCTGCTTGTTTGTGAAGGTTGAATTTGTTACTTGTCCAGTCTCCTATACAGGATAAGAAACCTACATCTTAAAGGCAAATTTTGACAACCTACATGGATAGTATTAAATCATAAGATGTATAAGACATTGCACTGGAGTGCATAAACATTTTTTTTCCTGTATCTACTCAGAGAACTAAAGCTTAGTGATGGTTTAAGCCCTAGAAGATGAAGAGAATGAATCTCATTAACATAATTTTACAAATGGTCTAAATTATTTTTGGTGGATTTGACTCTTCTGAAGAAAAAGCAATTCTGTGACACTTGGTGCTTTCTTTAATCAGTGGGTTAAGATGATGGCACCATGGGTCCTGAGACTGTGCAACTCTATTTGGTAATGAGACTACTACAGAAGGTGCCACATACTAGTAACAAACAAGCTGAAAACACTCCAAGGCCTATGAGTTCAACTCTTTCTGACCAGTGGCTAAGGTCATAATTGTTTTTATTTTTTTCATATTTTTCTCTGTTTACATCATGTGAATATTTTCTCAGAACTATTCTCTTTGGATTTTTAGCTTTTTGTTTCTTAGCCTTTGAACAAATTTTGAGTTCAATTGAATTAATCAAAGCACAGTCAAATTAACTCTTATTTTTTTCTACACAACTGTTTGTTTCTACCCACAAAACCATAGAAGACCCTGACTGAGGTCACTATTTGGTCAAATGTTCAATTTTAATTAGGAGTGAAAACTTTATCCATGTTAGAGGATTCATTTGTCAGTAGACTTCCAAGTTGCTAGAGCTGCAGGGAACATTTAAACCCAATTAAGTAGAAAATCTCTTCTATCACATAAGAAGAAAATCGTCACTGACAAGAAAACACTATGTCATTAAGTATCGAAACAAATGTTAACTTTCTCTGGATGTAACAGCAAGAATTTAAGTAAAAGGTTCTCTTTTCATTTCTTCTGCTTCCTCAAATACCAAAGTGCTTTACTTTGAAAGCTATTGGCAGAACTCTGATAATGAACAGGTGTAAATAAAGATCTGGGACTACAGGAGAACAGAGAAATGTACTTAATAGAAGAGTCATTTCCTTTGAAGATGGGTAGGAGATAATTAGAAAGAAAAATTCAAGTTCTGGGCTTGAAAAACTGAATCATATAGAGAAAACTACAGAAAGAGAAGGAAAGTGGAAAACAAACATTTTCTTTAGTTTTAGATAAAACTTATTTAGTCAAAATATGTTTGGAGAGCTTTCAGTCAGTGAAATGCGTACTTTGCAATGCTCAGAATTCAGTGCTCAGAATCCATTTTATAAAGCCAGGAATATTGATATATTTATAAATCTGACAGAAAAGAGGTAGACATTCAATCATGGAACCTACTTGTCAGTCTCTTAACCATACTTGGTGAGTTTAAAGCAAGTAAGAGATCCTGTCTCAAAACATGGAAGACACCAACAAAGGAACAACACCCAAGTCTTTACTTTGCTCTAGCCATTATATGTATTTACATGTAGGTTCCTTTCTAGGTAATCTTATTTTTAACACACACACACACACATATTCATAAATACATATATATGAATAGGTTCCCCTATTCTGTTCTCCATTTAGTTAATGTTTTCATGGGAAATTGGAAATTATAAAGTCTTTTTTCTATTCATCAATCTCTAATGAATATTTTTGTATATGCAAATAAGATGTCATTACTTTTAAAAACTTGTAATGTGTAAGCACATTCAAATGTAAACAACTGGAGAAAAATTTAATCATACAGTAATGTTCATTTTTCTTTGTCAATAAACATATGTTTATATTTCTATTTGTGGGTGTGTTTTACAACTAAATTAAATATAACATAATTAAAACTGAGAACTAGCCTGTACATTAAATCTCCATTGTCCATGGAGGGGGATAGCAATAACTTGCATGTTCTTAAAAGAATGTTCATTTTAATGAATAAGAAATGAATTGTGAAGGAATTTCAGATTTTGTCAAAGGTGATTCAGATATCTAATGAAATGATCATGAGTGATTATTTTTTAAGTTTATTTGAATGGTGGATTACACTGACCAATTTTCCTATGTTTATTCACCACTGCATCTCTGGGATGAGGTCTATGTACAGGATCATGGTGGATGATGTTTTTGATGTGTTCTTGAACTCATTTGTGAGTATTTTAATGAGTATTTTTGCATCTATGTTCATGAGGGAAACTGGTCTGCAATTCTCTATTTGTCAGTTCTTAAGTGGTTTCGGTATCAGGGCAACTGTGGCCTCATAAAATACATTTTTAAAAGTTCCTTTTCCTTTTCTTTTGTGAAATTATTTAAGGACTACCTAGTGTTAACTCTTCTTTGAAAGTCTGGTATAATTCTGCAATAAAACCATGTATCAGACTTTATTTTTTTTTGAAAGATTTAAAATGACTGTCTCTATTTACTTAAGGGTTATAATTCTATTTAAGTTGTTTATCTGATATTAGTTTAATGTTAGCAAGGGTATAGTTCAAGAAAGTTATCTACTTCTTTTACATTGCCCATTTTGGTGGAGTACATATTTATAAAATATGTCTTTATGATTCTCTGGATCTCATGAATGTTGTTGTTATGTCCCCTTGTAGTTCCTGATTTACTTTTTTAAAATTATTTTGAAATTTTTAATTGGCAATTACTTTATTTATACATTATAGAAATTATAGAAATAAATGAGTTTAATTCTATTGTTGAATTAAAATATCCTGCAAAAAGCAACTTAAGCAAGAATGTAATCACAAAATTTGCAGAGAACTGGATCACTTAAAATGAATACTATTAATATGTAGAGGTCACATAATATCAGAAAGAAAAAAACATTCATGTTCTTCATAAATGGGATCTAGCCAATAATCTATATGTGTATCTGTAAACAAATGCATATGTGTCTGTAGTATATTATTTTTCCCTTTTTCTTTTATTGGATATTTTATTTATTTACATTTCAAGTGTTATTCCTTTTCCCAGTTTTTGCTCTGAAAACCCTCTATTCTATCTACCTGCCCCTGATTCTATGAGGGTGTTCTTCAACCCATTACCCACTCCTGCTTCCCCACCATGACATTCCCCTACACTGGGTTGTCAAGCCTTCACAGGACCAAGGGCCTCTCCTCTCATTGATGCCTGACAAGGTCATCCCCTGCTACATATGCAGGTGGAGCCATGACTCCCTCCATGTGCACTCTTTGATTGGTAGTTTAGTCCTTGGGAACTCTGGGATGTCTGGGTGGTTGATATTATTGTTCTTATGGGGTTGCAAACCCCTTCAGCTCCTTCAGTCCTTTCTCTAACTTGTATCCATTCAGACTTGCTTTATGTTGGAGAATGTTGTCAGTTTTGGAGAAAGTTCAATGAGGTTCTGAGATGTGCTTTGGTGGAGTATTTTGTAAATATCTGTTAAGTGCATTTGGTTTATAAAGTCTGTTAGTTATAGTATTTCTCTGTTTAGATTTTGTGTGAGTTATCTGTGTCTTGGTGAAAGTATTGAAGTCATGCAGTATTAATGTGAGGGGGGTCAATATGTGATTTAAGTTGTATGAGTGTTTCTTTTACAAAAGTGGTGAAGCATTGTAATCACTACCCCTTCTATATACAAATGAAAATGTACTGAGAAAGAAATCAAGGACGTAATACTCCTTATAAAAGCCTAAAATAATATATCTTGGCATAACTATAGTCAAACAAGTCAAAGACTTGAATGATAAAAACTTTAATGATTTGAAGGAGGAAATTGAAGAAGACATCAGAAAATGTAAGATCACTCATGCTCAGGGATCCTTAGGACTCAGTAAAAATGGCCATTCTTCTTGTAGCATTCTATATATTCAACACAATCCCTACTGAAACTCCAACTCTATTCTTTTCAGACCTTGAAAGGACAATCGTCAACTTGATATGGAAAGAAAACAAAACAATTGCCCAACCAATCATGAAAAATAAAATAACTGCTGGAGTTATCACCATACCTGATTTCAAGTTGTACTGCAGAGATATAGTTAAAAAAAAAACAACAAAACAAACCAAACCAACCAACCAACCCAACAAACAAACAAAAACTATCACACCTTGCACTGGTGTAACCTGATGTCTGCAAGTAAAGAATGCAAATAGGTATTTATCACTGTTTGAAGAAGTCAAGATTATATGTTTTCAAGACTTCAAAATAAAAGCAGAGATATTGAAACTGATAGAAAGATGGTAAGGAATAGCCTTGAATGCATTGCTGCAGTAGACAACTTTCTGAATAGAACACTGATAGCACAAGCTCAAAATCAACAATTAATCAATTGGATGTCCAAGGTTCTTCCTCACTTTCTTCTCTATAAGCTTCAGCTCTAAGAACAAGAATCGACAAATGGGACCTCATAAAACTGCAAAGCATCTGTAACACAAAGGACACTGTCAATAGGACAAAATGGTAACCAACAGATTGGGAAAAGATCTTTACCAATCCTACATCCCATAGAGGGCTAATACCCAATGTATATAAAGAACTCAAGAAGTTAGATTCCAGAGTGTCTAATAACCCTATTAAAAAATAGAGTACAGAGCCAAACAGGGAATTTTCAACTGAGGAAACTCAAATGGCTCTGAAGCACCTAAAAAATGTTCAGCATCCTTAGTTATTAGGGAAATGCAAATCAAAACAACCCTGAGATTCCACCTCACACCAGTCAGAATTGCTAAGATGAAAAGCTCAGGGGTCAGCAGATGCTGGAGAGGATGTGGAGAAAGAGGAAAACTTCTCCATGTGGATGGGATTGCAAGCTGTCAAAACTGCTCTGGAAATCAGTATGGCAGTTCCTCAGAAAATTGGACATAGTACTACTACCTGAGGATTCAGCTATACCACTCCTGGACATATACCCAGAAGATGCTCCAACATGCAATAAGGACATATGCTCCACTATGTTCATAGCAGCCTTATTTATAATAGTCAGAAGCTGAAAAGAACCCAGATGTCCTTCAACAGAGGAATGGATACAGAAATTGTCGTATATATACACAATGGAGTATCATTCAGTTATTAAAAATAATGAATTCATGAAATTCTTAGGCAAAAGGATGGAACTAGAAAGTATCATCCTGAGTGAAGTAACTCAATCACAAAAGATCACACAAGGTATGCACTCACTGATAAGTGGATATTAGCCCAAAAGCTCAAAATAAACATGTTACAATTCATAGACCACAGGAAGATCATGAAGAAGGTAGACCAAAGTGGGGGTGATTTGGTTCCTCTGATAAAGGGAACAAAATAATCACAGTAACAACTATGGAGACAAAGAGTGGAGCACAGACTGAAGGAAAGGCCACCTAGAGACTGTCCTACCTGGGGATTCATACTATAAACAGTAACCAAACCCCGAAACTACTATGGATGACAAGAAGTGTATACTGAAAGGAGCCATTTATGGTTGTCTTTTGGAGGGGCCCTGCCAGAGCCTTACAGATACAGAGGCGAATACTAGCAGCCAACCATTGGTCTGAGTGTGGGGTGCACTATAGAGGAGTTGAAAGGCAAGCTGGAGGAGCTGGAGGTGGCGGGGTTTGCAGCCTCATGGGAAAATGACAATGTAGGACCAACCAGATGCCCCAGGGCTTCCAGGGACTAAGCCATCAACCAAGGGGTACATGTGGTTCCAGCCACGAGATTGTCAATGGAATGCCTTGTCGAGCATCAGTGGGAGGAAAGGTCTTTGGTCCAGTGAAGGCTCAATAGAGACCCCAGTATGGGGAATTGAGTGGGGGTCATGGGAGTGGGTTGGGTGGAGGGGCATATTCTTGGAGGCAGGGGGTGGGAGGATGGGTTGGGGGTTTTCAGGGAGGGGGGAACTGGGAAGGGGTATAACATTTGAAATGTAAATGAAGAATATATTCAATTAAAAAAAAGAAAAAAACCAATGGGATGTCATGAAAGTAAAAAGCTTCTGTATGACAAAGGACACAGTCAATAGGACAAAGCAACAACCTACAGAATAGAAAAAAAATGTTTACCAATCCACATCTGATAGAGGGTTAAAATCCAAAATACATAAATAGCTTAAGAAACTAGGTATTAAGAATTTCAAATAATCCAGTTAAGAATGAGGTACAGATCTAAACAGTGAATTCTCAATAAAGGAGTCAACATCTAAAAGGTTGACAAAGGTTGAGTGTTTAACATCCTTACCCAATAGGAAAATTCAAATCAAAAATACTTTGAGATTCTATCTTAAACTTGTCAGAATAGTTAACTAGGATCAATAACCCATGTAAAAGATCATGCTGGTAAGAATTTGGAACAAGATGAATACTTATTGTTGGTAGTAGTGCAAACTCATGCAGCTACTATAGAAGTCAATATGGTGTTTCTTCAGAAAACTGGCAATAAATTTACCTCAAAACTCAACTCTACCATTCGTTGGCATTTACCCAAAGGGTACTCTATCCTACCACAAAGACACTTGGTCCATTATGATCATTTCTGCTTTATTTATAAAACACAGAAACTGGGAACAGAATGAGTGTACAATGAATGGATAAAGAAAATGTGGTAGATTTATACAATGTTACTTAGCTTTTTAAAAAATGATATCATGAAATTTACAGGCAAATGGATGAAACTAGAAGAAATCATCCTGGTTGAGACCTAGAGGGACAAATATGGTATGAATATACTTATGAGTCAATATTAGCTGTTAAGATTTAGATAAACAAATATGGCCCAAAGACCCCCAGGTCTGTGGGACACTTGTATCTCTATGGGAACTAGAATAGGTTCTGTACATGTACAGGTAGCAGGTAGGGAGACAATCAGAAGGGATAAAGTGGTGGGGGGTGATGGATGGAGAGAATGAGGGGAGAGACTCCTGAAATTGGGGGGCATTTTAAGGTGGTGTGGAAACAGTACAGTGGATACTTTCTAGAATCTATGAATGTGAACCTAGTGAGGACACCTAATATAGGAGAATGTGAAGTCCTAACCGGTCATCTTTTGTTGGAAAGCAAGGCTAGCAGTCGTGGGCCTGAGTTACATTCTATCAAGTTGTTAGTCCAGAAGTTCCCTTGGATATCTGTAAAATTTCCAGGCTGATGTTAGCACAGAAGCTCTCTCTCTCTCTCTCTCTCTCTCTCTCTCTCTCTCTCTCTGAAGATTGCCAGCTATGCTTCATGCCAACGACAACATCCACACAACTCGCTGAACACCATGAGATAAAGCAAGTATTTGCATGGAGCCTTCATTCATAAGTTTTTATTCTGATGCAGTAGGGTATTTCACAGGCTACTGAAAGAGAAACCCAGATACCAACCTAGTCATAAAAATCTTTCACCTACAGTCTGTCCCACCTGCAAATATAGTAGGGCAGCTATCTAACAGAAGTTGTTGGAGTGGCTAACGAATGTCTGATTTGACTTGAGGCCCATGCCAGCAGAGGCATCCAATGCCTGATATTGACTAAAGGGCAAAGAACCAGAGACTGGATAACCCAGGGACCTAGGATAGACCCAAACATGACTGACAAAAAAAATCTATGAAATGTTTTGTAATAAATTCTGTTATACTCATAGACTAGTGCCTTTTCTGGTTATCATGAAAGAGGCTTTCTCTGGTGGAGAGGAGCAGGTGCAGATCAGCCAGACACTGTGCAGTAGGTGTGCAAATTGGGACTCTCAGTATTTTCCATTTCTTGGGGCATAGAGAAGATGGCAAAAGTAGGAGAGAAAAGATTGTATGAGTCAGAGGGGTTAGAGGACACTGGAAGAACATGGCTTACTGAGTCATCTAAGCAGGGCTCAAATGGGCTCACAGAGAATAAAGCAGCTGTCATGATACCAACATGGTTCTTCACCAGGTCTCTGTATATACGGTATAGCCATGAGTTTGATGGGTTGGTGGATCTTCTAAAAGTGAGGCTGCCTGTCTCTGACTTTTTTAACCTGTTGTTGGAGCTCTTTTCCTTCTGTTGGGTTGTCCAATCCAACCTCAATATAAGGGCTTTTGCCTGGCTAATTGTATCATGTTTCATCCTGTCTGATTATTGTCTCCTGGAAGCCTGCTCCTTTCTGAGGGGAACTGCAGGGGCAAGTTTCACGGGAGAGGTGAAGTGGGAGGGTCTGGGAGGAGTAGAGGGAGAGGAAGCAGTAGCCTAGTAATTTGAGAGAAGAATCTATTTTCAAGAAACAAAAAAATAAAAATGACTATTTCAATATAAAATTTAAAAAAACCTAAATGAAAGTTTCTCTTTTACCAAACTTTACTCAGAACACTTCACCTATTTAATTTTAATATAGAATCAAGAAATATAAATAAAGTAGAAATACTTCTCTGAGGACTATCACTGTAGCCAGGCAGCCAAAGAGGAAATGGGAGGAAGAGAGAAAGAATTGTTATGCAGGACATCTCAGTAGATAAGGAGCTGCATAAAGAAGTTCTCAGGGCATGCAGAGCCTACATATTACTACAACTTTCCTGTTTCCAGCTGCTCTTATCTTTTTCCAGCAAGATTTTTGTCGGAAACCATGTTATGTCTACAGAAAGTGAATCGTCTCCAGTCAGATACTGGCCTCTAAGAACTAGGAGATAAGATAATAGACAGCCACACATCATACCCTCCAAAATTTAATTAAATGCCCATGTTTTACAATATTTTGTCACAATAAATTAGGTGAAATTTCATATAATTTTATATTAATGTGACAAAATGAGTTCTTACTTTGACTGACTTCTGTAAACATTTACTGTGTTTAACTTACATTGTGAATATCAGTTCTTAAGTCATTTACATTTAGGGCTGGTATTCTATTCAGTGGTATTTTTAAATCCAATCTCTTCTTCATTTGCATTTGGGTTGTTTCCACTGATTTTTTTTTTAGTTGCTCTATGTATTTATTATCTATGATTAATGCAGTAGGAAGGGTCAAAAATGCTTATAGGCTACACAATTTCAAAAGTTGCATTGCAGAGATAGAGAAGGGCTGATGTTTATCAGCCATCTCTGAGGCTCTTGGTGGATGCATTTGTAGGGAGGTAGGCCTCTGAATACTTGTAGAAGGGGTATCATTCCTGAAGGGAACATGCCTATAGGTCTCCATTGGGTAGGGGGAATGTCAATTGGTGGACCGATGGGTGTTCTCATACCAGGTAGTTGAACTATAATTCCTGGTGGTGGGGGTTGCTCTGCTGACAGGCAGAGGTGAGTACTCTTCATCCTGGTGAGTACTAATTAGGGACAACTACAATGCTGAAAGTAGCAGCAACAGCAATCAACAGCTACTACAGTGCCTCTTCCTGGTGGAGTCATGACCTGCAGAGATGGACCTCCAACTCCTCAGAAGGTGCCTGCTAATCCCGCAGGAACTTAGGGAATGGGTAAACCAGCTGATACTCCTCTGGCAGCTGCCCTCTCAACCCCAGGATCGCATGCAGCTATAGAAAGTGGAACATGAGCAATGCCATTATCTTTAAGAGGTAGAGCCTCTAATGGTCATGGAAACCGAGTTCTCACTATGTAGCAAGATCAGACCCAAAGCCCATTTTTCTGCACACTCTGGGCTGTTTTGCACTATTTGGCTTGATCTTTCTGAACTCATCACCATCAAAGAAAATCAAATTCATTTGCTTGTCAAACCTTAAATGTACCAGTGAAGATTCTTGTCTTGCAGGCTACGTTTCATTCTAGTCAACGGGCTGCAGCATTTTGCTACTCTTCCACACAGTCATGATTGCTGTTCCACAATAGCTGTTCTCAGCAGTAAAATTACAAGATCTATAATCTTTGCTTATAGGGGGCAATTAGTAAAAGTGTGATGCAGACTCTTAGACACAATATAAGCTTGACCAATGTTTCACAAACACTGGAAGGGTTCTGTTTCCTTGACTTCCCCAGCCTTGATGTGCCATTACTGTTTTAACCACTTCTTGGTGTCTCAGCTAAGAATGCCCATCTCAATTCTGCCTAGAAACATCAAAGAAACAAGGAACTGCCGAGAACATTGTGAGTACAAGTGACACTCTTGGTTGCTCAGTGGTGGTGTTTCTGCATTTGACATGGAACCTCTGGCATTTGTTTATCAGTAGTTCTGAGATATAAGCAATCCCTTGCTCACTTTATCTCATTGCAAATCACTCCTCAAAACAAATGTCAGATGTCACAAGCTCCCTCTCCTCTCCTCCACTGATATTTAAAACTGAAGGAGATGTTGAAAGACTAAACTAGGAAAATTTTGAGAACACTGTGTATCAAACTCTGTCTTGATCATAGCTGTGCTTTAGTATGCTACTTTAGATTTCAAAGATGATTATATACTTTAAAAATAACTATACATCAATAAATAGTTGAGACTGTGATCAGTCTCCTTCATTTATTTAATATTTTCTTAAAAAGGATTCTAAATTTCTTGCTTTTGGGAAAAGATTTATATAGATTCTATCCTAAACAGAACAGCATCAAGTTCTATTCTGATATAGTTAAAATGAAAATTATTTTTCAAATCTTGGTTGCATTTCTAGAAAAAATATTGCCAATAAAGTTTAAATCACGTACATATCATTTTTTCTGAGTAGAATACAATTTAATATACAAAATATGCTCAGACAACACTCTTATAAAATGTCCAGTTCAGATGTCCCCCTGTTGCATTGTTATGTTCTCCTTTCTTCATAATGTTTCTAGGAAAATATTTTTCTTCCTTTCTAGGCATGCTGTTCAAATTTTCAATCTAAGACAGTAGAAGATGTGTAAGGTCATAAGACAGATACTATTAATTTATATTTAAATAATTTTCAAACATAGTGATTTCATAATTTATTTCAGAGAGAAGAAAATAATACTGAGATTAAATCAAGTAGTCTTGTATTAAAATAGTTAATTAACATCCTGTATGTATAACCCTAGGAGCTGATGAACATTTCAGGATTTAGTTGAGGGCAAATAATAATTCAGTGGGCAATTTCCTGCAGTAAACCTAAGATTATGAGACATGAACCATTTTTAGGTACTAATTTTGTGTTACAAAGATAATTTCTAAGGTTACTTTTAAGGGAATACTGAACTAATCATCAATCTCATGGAAATGAAATTTTTGCTTATAATATTTTATGACTTGATCTCTAAGCTGGGGATTAAACAAAACAAAACCATAATTGTAATATTTTAAAAGTTTTACTTTTGTAAAAATACGTTTGGTATTTTTGTTTTTTCTTGGAAATTTTTACATATATTATGTAAATTTTAATTTTCAGTCTTCTTACCTATTAGAAAAATTATTTAGCTAAAAGATCTAATGGTTGTTTGAACATAGTATCAATAATTGTCTTTTAGAAGCAGACTTATTAAAAGAATTCATAGTATATTAAAGGAGAAAAAGAAGTAGATAATAGTGCCTTATTTATAATAGCCAGAAGCTGGAAAGAACCCAGATGTCCCTCAACGGAGGAATGGATTCAGAAGATGTGGTATATCTACACAATGGAATACTACTCTGCAATTAAAAACAATGAATTCACGAAATTCATAGGCAAATGGTCAGAACTTGAAAATATCATCCTTAGTGAGGTAACCCAATCACAAAAGAACACACATGGTATGCAGTCACTGATAAGGGGATATTAACCCAGAATCTCGGAATACCTTAGACACAATTCGCATATCAATAGATTTCTAAGAAGATGGAAGGAGAGACCCCTGGTCCTGGAAAGACTGGATGTAGGGGAATGCCAGGACAGAGAAACGAGAGGGGGTTGAATGGAGAAAAGAGGGAGGGAAGGGGGCTTATGGGACTTTTAGGGAGGGAGGAAATGGGAAAGGGGAAATGATTTGGAATGTAAATAAAAAAAAACTTAGAAAATAAAAAAAAATAAAGAAAAAAATATGAGAATCAAAAAAGACTTAGGAGAAGAATGTGAATTAGACTCACACCTCTCTAGAGTCACTTATTCATCCCCCAAAACAAAAGAACAGAACACTCACCCACCAACCTTATGCCAATGCAAAGAGGTCAAGACACAGGAAGACATCATAAATTAATTCAAGTCTGTACCCAGTCTCTCAGGTGTCTTTCATAGAAATATTTGTTCCCAAGTAAAAGACAATTGTTTCTCCAGCTCAGTGGGTATGAGTCATATGTACAAACTAGCTTTCTTTCTTCTAGGTTTGTCTGTTTGTTCCAAACTCCATCATCATCTCTTCATTAAGACAAAGGACTAAGGTCAGTGCATGCACTGTTATTACTGGGATAACTAAATGTTTTCAAGAAAAAGAATGTGATCCATTGAAATTTGTATGGTACAGTGAATGTTCTCTTTCAGTGTAATGAGCATCTCATATCAGAAACAAAAGAACTGAAATTAGAAGTTTAAGGATCAATTCCAACCACAAAAGACTAAAATTAATTAATGTCCCTGAGAGAGGGTATAATAGCTAGGAGAGATATGGTTTTGAATTTCAAATCAAGGTATATAGATATTTGTGTTACTGCAAATAAAATGCTGGAGGTAATTTCGAAATTACAAAGACAGGCATCAAAGTTCACAGGATCTATCAGATCTTGACCAAGAAATTTAGATTAGAATGGTAGGGACTAGGCAGATAATTTTCCCACAGAAGTCCCTGAGATGATTGTTTCCTCAGAAACTATACTGCAAAGTGCTCTTATTATTTTTCAAAGTGAGTAAGAGTGATTTTCCCCACACCTTCTGAAATGAATTCATAACTTCAACAAAACTGTATATTCCCACTTTCTAGCCTCATGCTGGTAAACATGAGTTTTTTCTATTACTGTATTTTTTTTTTGTAATCAAGAAAATATTACTATTGGAGAAAATATGATAGTTATTTTTTTCAAATCCAGGACCTTTTACTCTGGGGTAAACAATTTCAATTGTCCTTTAATACACAGGAGAGAGGGAGGTTCAAAGGTATAGGGAAATAGGAGCTAGAAAATGCAGCCTTTAAAATAAACACAAAAACATGAAAAATAGAATCTAAATACATTTCTATTTTGATTTTATTCTTATGCATTTTACTACATGAATGAGTTGCTTTGTTTGCTTGTCAGTTCTGTTTCCATCCTAATACTATTGGCATGGTGTTTATACAATTGTTTTCAGTTAGCAATAATCCCACTTCAGACAAAGCTCACTGGCTTCCATGTTGCCACTGGGAAAAGCTGCTTATTATGGTATAGTACAATATTCATCTTATTGCATCAAACAAGCAAAATAGTTTTCTCTATAAAAATAAAAAACTAATTTTTATGTAAGACATTCTTATTCAGATAAAAACTAAGCTTTTACATAGAAGAGAGCAAAGATACCTTAAAATGTATCCACTTTAATTTTTTAGGGAAAGGGAATTAGTACTGTCTTTGTATTATACCCAGTATTTCTAAAATAATCCCATGGTGGCTCAAATATTCTTCAAGTCATTATATTGTTTATATATTCATATAGCAGGATTCTATAGTTTTCATCTACAAAACTATATCATTATTTAAATTGTTAATATTTTCACTTTCTTTTCAGCTATTACTTTTCAACATTTAAGGTTTAGCTTCTCAGTACACTGGTAGAAATTTCCAAAGTTCATTTATATGGACATGCATATATTCTGAGTAATTTTATTATTAAATAATATTGTTTTACGTGACTTATAATTTTAGATGTACTAAGATGTAAAATGTAGTAATTTAGTGTTAATTTCCTGACCTTCTAAAAAGTCATTTTAGTAAAATAGAGACTCAAACAAAGAAAAGTTTCTTCTGATTTTTATTTAAAGTATTTTACAAATGGACTAAGATTCAGATCTACCAAGAGGATGTCCCTACCACCCTGCCAAGCCTCCCTACTTTCTGAGACCTTAAGTCTCTCAAGGATTAGGTATGTCTTCTTCCATGGAGGCCAAACCAGACATGCCTCTGCTGTGTATGTGTCGGAGCCTTGGGCCAGCTCTTGACTACTGCCTTGTTGGTGGCTGAGAGATCTCAGTGGTCTTGGTTAGTTCAGACTGCTTGTCTTCTTATGGGTTTGCCCTCCGCCTCAGCTAAGGATCTGTGGGAGGGTAGACCAGGAGCAAGTTAATGACTGGATCATATATATATATATATTGGGGGCTAGGGAAAAAAGAAAAACATTTATACATATGCATATATTATATATGCATATGCATCATAGCATCATATGCATCATATACATCATATGCATCATATGCATATACATATATCCATAATAACAAAAGATTCATATATACAGCATGGTACATACTGCTCATGGTTGATCTATTTTGAATAGTGAAACTTCTTTGGTTCTCTCCATGTATTTTTCTGCTTCTCTCATGGCATGTTAACCCATGAATATTTTGTGCCTTCTCTGTGGTAAGACTTTTGTGGGAGGCTTTATGTCACTTTCCTACTTTGCTGTCAATGTACTTAACAAACTTGTATCTATGTTCAGTGTTGTTTGAGCTCATACCTGACATCTTTTAGTTTGTGAACTTGAGTCACCAATATATAATATAAGCTATAATCAAGACTGGGGTTACATGCAAGTGCATGCCAACTATGATGAGGATTTTAATACATTTTTATAGTAAACTTAGAAGTCATAATAGACACTCATTTTAAGCAATGTACATTTCTTTCTGCCTGTCCTTTCTAAGCAAAATACTGTTGAAAGCACAAAGGAAAGGAGACGGGGATATGGCTAAACAAAAAGATCTAAGTTGGAATCTTCACTTCCCATGTAGTGACCACTGTGATGTGATCTCAGTGATGAAGAAACAGAGACAAAAGCATCCATGGGGCTTACTGGTCCAGCAATATAGCTGAATTGATGAGATATATACTATGTATCCATGCACAAGCTCATTTGCAAACCTATACCAACACATATGTGCACACATAAATAATAAACACATTTCCACAAAGGTTCATCCAATTTTTTTTCATGTTTTTTAGATTAGACACATATCAAATTTATTCACTCCTAAAGAGACATACATTTTTACCCAAATGTGTGTTTCAATTGTGTGCTTGGCAAAGGTGCTAGTCATAATACTGACATGCAGCAGATACCTTATATTAATATATAAATTGTTGATTATAGATGGAGTTCTAGCCTGGTTGTTGTAATGAATCATTGAGCTTCTTGTCTGGAGAAGGGTAACACAGTCACAGAGACTGTTGAATTCAGCAGTTAATTAATTGCTCAAATCTATTTCTGTAGTAAAAGAAGAGATTTGTGAATATTTACCTAACCGAAGGAAAGATTAAAGAAATATTATCTATGAATATTGAAAGAATGAATTAACATGGTCACCAAACCTTGAAAATTTGGCAAGAGAAAATATTTAACATGTAAATATAAATTCATTCGCTTAAACATACATGAAACTAAAGACACACCAATTGTCAGAAAGCAGGTGCTCCCCCAGGTTCCTCAATGCCAATAACCACATTACCATGAGCCACCAAATTCAACACATGTAATCATTAAAAGTCTCTGTCATCAGAACCTGTTCTCTCTTCAGTGCTCTCTGTGTATCCCCTCGCCCTCCCTTCCTTCTTCCCTTCACTCTTGATCCTGCTCCAAGGTGACTTTTCCCTCCCCACCTATACAATAAATCTCTTTTGTGAGATCTCTTGTACAGTGTGATCTATGTAGCACTCCTTGGCCTTCATTAGCCAAGGTACCCCTCAGCAGCTAATCCCTAACATTGGTACTAAAAGTTGCTAGGATATCCTCATGGCTGCATGCCCCCCACTTGGGGATGTAAGCCACAAGGGAAACTATTCCTTATTTTTTTTAAATTTTTTTTTATTATTTCCTATATTTTTTTTATTTACATTCCAAATGATTTCCCCTTTCCCGTTTCCTCCATTCCCAAAAGTCCCATAAACCCCCCTTCCTCCCCCTGTTCCCCATTCAACCCCCTCTTGCTTCTCTGTCCTGGTATTCCCCTACATCCATTCTTTCCAGGACCAGGGGTCTCGCCTTCCATCTTCTTGGAAATCTATTGATATGTGAATTGTGTCTTGGGTATTTTAAGTCCACCTGCAACAAGAGTCACTTTCTTAGCTCACATCCAAAAGCAACAATTGGTAAGCTTTGCCTTTGGGCAGAGTAAACTGTGGATCAGAGAATGTGATTGTTGAGAATCCCCTACTACTCCTGTATTCTTGGAGGTGGAGTTACTCCAGCCACGATCTTAAAGACTAAGGTTGACCCTATTCACCAATTCCACCTCTAATCATTTCTCTTGGGTGAGGCTTCATTTTTGAGCTCATTTTCACCCTTTCCCTTCATTAGAAAGTTCTGGTACCAGGTGCCATGTCTTCTCAGGATTTTTAGTCCTGCCACAGTCCAGTGAGGTGAGGACCCTATGAGAAGCTTATGTATTCCCTGTTTGGTACCCAGAGTGCTGGATTTCAGGACTCCTTGGATTTCATTTCTTGGAGTTCCCCCTCTTCATCACCTATGGGAATTTCATCCTCTATACTTTCGAGCTCTCTTTGAGGATATCTCTTATAGAACCTATAACCCCTCCTCCTAGAACCCAATTTAAGGGCCACTAAACTTGTTCACATTTGCAGTCAAATCTGATCTGAATACCCATTAGATAATCAGTCAAAGTTTGTGTGTGTGTGTGTGTGTGTGTGTGTGTGTGTAATTTCGATTCAACTCTACGTGCACATGTGAATATATTTTAGATACAATTCTCATTTGAAAAAAATACTAGGATAACAGATGTTTCTAAATAGCAAATATGTGTCTCTTCTCCATATTGGCTGATGACTTGATGCTTATATCATCAGGATGTCATCATGGCTGGCAATCATCTTTATTAAGGTTAAGGCGTACATGCCATGTGGTATATCACCATCTTAAGATGACCACATGGCATAAAGAAACAACTGTAAAACTTAATTCTAGTGAACTATCTGATTATAATTGTATTGTACATTAGAATAAGGAAGCAATAACATGTCTCAAATATTTTGGATTAGTATGGACTGTATAATGATAAAAATTTAAGGTTATATTTGCCAGTATACTATATATATGTGATTTTGACTTTAGTTTAGAAGATACTATATGTGATGGTGAAATTTTAAGGTGCTAAAGGTCTTCTCAGATTAACAGAAGCTAATTAAAAATGAGTGTCTATTTATGTCTTTGCTACATGTTATTGAATGCCAAACTGCTATTTAGATAGGTAACAACACGTTTGACAAATAAAATAAGGTATACTTGATAATCAATATTTATAAATTCCTAAGGTCTACTCAGTCTCACAGTAATATTTGCCTAGCTTCCTTGTCTTTGCTCACTTTAAGCTTTATTTGAATAAAATAAGTCATATGAAAACTGCAATATAGTGAAATATAAAATGATCAGTAAAGTTGACAGTCTCTTTATGGACTATATTTATGATGAAAGGTTTTATATTGATACTAGAAGAGCTTCAATTTAAAATCATTATTTTTAAGACTAAGCTGAAGAGGGACGTAATATAAAGTCATAGACTCAGGAAAACCACTAACTGATTGTAAACTGTTAATGGTAATTAAGAAATGAAAATTAATGGTTACTCACCTTATAAATAATAAAATTCTTAATGTGTTCAGAACTATATTTGTAGTTAAGCTAAGTACTAATGTAATTAGTTATAGGATCAAGCTTTATTTAACCTCCTATATATGTTATCAAAGTTAAGCCTAAAGGAAATAATTAGAAACCAGGGAAGTTTGTTTAGCTTAGATATATTTAATAGATATATGGCCCTCCAAACTTTTCAGACAGATGCTGAATATGATATTAAGTATTTAATAATAATAAAAAACTCCTATGATAGATGTACCAGATCCTGCCAATATTTCCTTAATCTCCTTAATCTCCTCTAGAGGAGATGATGGGGAACAGAAATCCTCCATCTGGAACTTGCTTTAAATTTGGTAAAGCTTGCCACTAAGTAAAAAACTGCCCTTCACCTTACCCTCCACTAGGACACTGTCCAAACTCTAGGCAAGCAGCACACTGGGAAGTTGAATGCCCCATTTTGTCTAACCAACGTAAGCCAGTCCTCCCAAATTCTTCCTCAGTAGGAAAGTCTGCTGGATTTTCTATGCCTGGCAGCTGAAGATTGGTTTTGCCCTGGGACCTCCATGCCCAATGAACACATGTAAACCTAGGGTGCCCGTCCAGGTAGGCAGTAAGTCTCTGTCTTTTTTTTTTTTTGTAGTCGATTTGAAAGCTGCTTGGTCGGTACTTCCTTATTACTCAGGTGAAATTCATCTTCAAATTTCTTTTTTATTTTTTTAATTAACAATATTGTTTATTAATTATCGTACAATTTAAGTATTTTTCTTTTTTTATTAGATATTTTCTTTATTTACATTTCAAATGTTATCCCATTTCCTGGTTTCCCCTCCAAAACCACCTAATCCCATCTACCTAAGTATTTTTTTGTAAGTATGTCAAGTAGTACCTGTTTTTTTTTTCTTTTTTTTATTATTTATTTTATTTTATTTTTTAATTTACATTCCAAATCACTTCCCCTTTCCCGTTTCCTCCCTCCCCGAAAGTCCCATAAGCCCCCTTCCCTCCCTCTTTTCTCCATTCAACCCCCTCTCGTTACTCTGTCCTGGCGTTCCCCTACATCCAGTCTTTCCAGGACCAGGGGTCTCTCCTTCCATCTTTTTAGAAATCTATTGATATGCTGATTGTGTCTAGGGTATTCCGAGATTCTGGGTCAATATCCCCTTATCAGTGACTGCATACCATGTGTGTTCTTTTGTGATTGGGTTACCTCACTAAGGATGATATTTTCAAGATCTGACCATTTGCCTAGGAATTTCGTGAATTCATTGTTTTTAATTGCAGAGTAGTATTCCATTGTGTAGATATACCACATCTTCTGAATCCTGATGATATTGGTAACTAGACTTTTGATGGATTTGTCAGCGTAACCACAGAAACCAAGTCTTCAGCTGCCTCCTTAGTGTCTTCATATGTAAAACTCAGGCCTAAGGCTTCACTTTCATAGAGATACTACTAGGCCTAGACACAGTTTAATTTGTTAGAGGACTCTAAAAGGAGAAAACATATTTCAAAGTCACTTGTAACTATTATTTTATTTAAAGGAACGGTGGCTGTCTTCTAAGTATAGACATAAGAATGATTCTGATTATGCTAAAACTGTCTGTTTAATCTATATATGCCTAGTCTTTTGGATAGCAGAAAGACTGTTAATGCTTTTAACCCAAAATCATTTTGTGCAATCAAGTACCTACTATGATTCAAAGGTGTGGGTTGTTTTTCTACAATATGGATTTCAGTACAGATTACAAACAATGGTAAAGTTAATGTGCATAAAGGTTACCTCTTTTTGTAAACTTAAAACTATTTTATAAGCTTTAGGAAATTGAATTGCATCTACCTCTCACAGGCTAAATGAACTCCAGATAAGTACTGTCAATCAACAGCCTAGGTCCCCACTTTCCTATTTTGCCCATTCCCGGGGGTAAGGGGAGGTTCTATCTCCCCTCTTCCCTTGTTATGAGAATCCTCTCACCCAAATATTAGGACCACAGGCCTAAACATTTCAAATCCAACTCGTTCTATGAAGCCACAATTACACTAATACCAAAAGCACACAAAGATCCGACAAAGAAAGAGAATCTCAGGCCAATCTCTCTTATGAATATTGATGCAAAAATACTCAATAAAATTCTTGCCAACCGAATCCAAGAACACATCAAAACGATCATTCACCACGATCAAGTAGGCTTCATCCCAGGGATGCAGGGATGGTTCAATATAAGGAAATCCATCAATGTAATCCACTACATAAACAATCTCAAAGAAAAAACCACATGGTCATCTCATTAGATGCTGAGAAAGCATTTGACAAAATTCAGCATCCTTTCATGCTAAAGGTCTTGGAAAGATCAGGAATTCAAGGCCCATATCTAAACATAGTACAAATTTGATAATGAAAAGGAAATAAATTTTTTCTTTTTTTCACATATAATAAAATGTAAATTTATTTTTATTAGATATTTTTTTATTTACATTTCAAATGTTATCCCCTTTCCTGGTTTCTCCCCCAAAAGCACCCTAACCCATCCACCATCTCCGTGCTCACCAACCCACCCACTCCCAGCTTTCCTGTCCTGGTATTCCCCTATACTTGGCCTTCAAGCTTTCACAGAACCAAGGTCCTCTCCTCTCACTGATGTCCAACAAGGCCATCCTCTGCTACATATGCGGCTGGAGCCATGGGTCCCTCCATGTGTACTCTTTGGTTGGTGGTTTAGTCCCTGGGAGCTCTGGGGGGTACTGCTTAGTTCACATTGTTGGTCCTCTTCAGGGGCTGCAAACCCCTTCAGCTCCTTGGATCCTTTCTCTAGCTCCTCCATTGGGGACCCTCAGCTCAGTTCATTGGTAGGCTGTGAGCATCTACCTCTGTATTTGTCAGGCACTTGCAGAGCCTCTGAGGAGACGCCTATATCAGTCTCCTGTCAGCAAGCACTTGTTGGCATCCACAAATAGTGTCTGGGTTTGGTAACTGTATATGGGATGGATCCACAGATGGGGCAGTCTCTGGATGGCCTTTCCTTCAGTCTCTGCTTCACACTTTGTTTCTGTATCTCCTTCCATGGGTATTTTGACTGCCCTTCTAAGAAGGACTGAAGTATCCACACTTCGGTCTTCCTTCTTCTTGAGCTTCATCTGGTCTATGAATTGTACCTTGGGTATTCTGAGCTTCTGGACTAATATCCACTTATCAGTGAGTGAATACCATGTGTGTTCTTTGTGATTGGGTTACCTCACTCAGGATGTTATTTTCTAGTTCCATCCATTTGCCTAAGAATTTGATGAATTCATCATTTTTAATAACTGAGTAGTAATCCATTGTGTAAATATACCACATTTTCTGTATCCAATCCTCTGTTGCAGGGCATTTGTGTTCTTTCCAGCTTCTGGCTATTATAAATAAGTCAGCTATGAACATAGTGGAACATGTTTCTTATTACATGTTGGAGCATCTTCTGGGTTTATGCCCAGAAGTTGTATAGCTGGGTCCTCAAGTAATACTATGTCCAATTTTCTGTGGAACCAACAAAATGATTTCCAGAAATTATTTACCTTCTTTCTCTAATCTATCTGCCCTAACAGATTTCAAGTCAATTTCTGATTCCTCCAGTATCAGATCGGTGTTCCTTCAAAATATGCATCCTGGACAGTTTCAAAGCAGCCAACCCCACATTTATCCAGCCCAGCATACTGCTCCCACTGCTGCCAGCATGTCCCAAGCCCCAAATGGTCCTGAGGAGCTGGACAGATAGTGAAATATCCTGTTTTTCCAGAACCTTGCCAGCGTCCTAGCTTCGTTGGGTCCCCAAAGATGCCAATGCCTCTAAACAACAGGAAGCAGTATAAAGAGCATTGGGCCCCATTCAAACCTTAATCAACCATCCCTTCATAGTTGCTCACCTTTTTTAATAAACAAAGGGATGAATATTAGAAACCAGTTGTTCCTACAGCCTGCCTTAGCACCAGCAGCCTCATCACTACCAGCTGCCAAGTGAGATATGCATACATTTCAAAAGTTCCCTCCCTACATGGCTGCCAACCTATGCAACGCTATTCTGTCTGTATGTTTGTTTTTCTTGTTCTCTCTGTCTCTGTTTCTCTACTTCAAGGTGGAAAGCTCCACTCCAAAGTTGCCATTTGCTCTACATCAACAAAATATTTCCTGCATTAGGTCTCTAGTGTCATATGATCTCTATAGCATGCTTTGGCCCCATCCATCAAGGTACCCCTCTGCAGCTAAACGTTAACATCTAAACCTTTAAACATACATGTAAATGCCACATATGCTTACACTTGAGCATTGCACATTCTACAGTTACTATTTCATAAATCCTGATTTCTTCTCCTTAGTCTGAGGAGATCTTTAACATGACATTTTTCCTTTTTAAACTGTTTCATCATCCATAAAATGAGTTCTTAAACTGAATTACTCCATAACATGTTAGATTAGGTCTGCTGTACCTACATCGTGCTTCATTCAGTGAATCACCTGCTCTCATTAAAATAAGAGCAAGAGAGATGGAGAGACAGAGAGAGGTAAAGAGGCAGTGAGGTAGGGAGGAAGAAGATGATAGGGGAATCCTTATTCAAACTTTTACATAGTACCTCTGAACAACATGGCTCTTCACATAGGCCATCTCTAACAGGTTTTTTCACGGACTTAATTCTTCCTTTATCCCACTCTAAATTTGTATGGAATCTGCCTCTGCACATCTAACATTAGGCCAGGCAGCCTGTGTATGACAGAGAGCCAAGTAACTTTCCCCTATTTACTGGAATTGCTTGATTCCGACAGCGGTAGTATTTCCTACACAAGTCTATCTCTATAAAAGATTGACATTAAGGGCCCACAGAAAAATTTGTCAGTGCCTTTCATATCTTTTGCATCTAAATGACTCATCCTTCCCAACAAGATTCTGAATTAGATGCAAATGCCAGAGGATTTCAACAGGAATGTGCAGATACTTGCTTAAGTAAACTGACAGACACAGCTTCTTATTTTTCCTCAAAGAAGTGCAGGGCTATGACTTTAGTTAATCTTTTCTTGATCATTTTGTCATCAAAGAATACCTCATGTGGCAATTAGACCATTGCCATATTCGTACATATCTGAGATTACTCTACCAGAACTAGCAAATAATCTCAGGATTGTCGCATTTGGTGTCAAGGAAAAATGTGCTTAAGGACGTTGGAGGAAAGCTGTTATATTATTCATCTGATATAAAGAAAATCATTTTGAATAATTTTCTACACATGTTAATTGCTGGTGTTCTTCTATAATAATGCACAAAGAGTAAGAAGCCACTTCACCTTTCCTTCCATCTTAAGTCTGTGGTTGTATAGCGAGGCTTATTTGGTACAAAATAATAAAAACAAAATGTTGATTTTTATTCTTATATATCATTTTGGCATTGTACTTAAGATACATATTATAATTTGTTTGCTCATGAATATTATTCAATCAAAAGAAATTACCACTTAGATTTTTACGTTTTCTGTTCATGTGGGCAGTAGTTTTAACCACACTGGTCTACCTCCTCTTAACATCTATTGAATTAAATCCTCCACCTGTCACACTTAATTCCCATAGGCATCCTAACATATCATATTCAATAATTTTAGATGTCAAATACAAACGAAAGTACAAATGAGATGAGCCTTGCTTTGAAGAATTTGCTTTAACAAAATAACTGAGGCTCTTTTCATGCATCATTCCTTCCTTTTAAAAAAAAAATTCCAAATGCTACCTGAGATACTGTTCTTCTTTAAAGTACAATGGGTAAATCTAGTGATTTGCTTCTCGTGGTTAAGTAGCATATCACTTTCAATAGCATCTTTAAGACAGGGATATTTCCTATTTGATCCTATTTGACTCAGATGCTATCTGCTCAAAATTAATTTGCTGCAGATAATGCTTCAATTAATCATCAATTTAGAGAATGTACAAGTTGAAATATTAAGAAAATATTTAGTTGGTAATAAAAAACGAAGGAACAACTGATGGGCCTGAGAAATTTCTCTTAACCCACACAATTTTAAATGTGCAACTTTTATGAAAATATATGTAACAGACAATGAAGTAATACATCATAATTTCAATGAATTTTTAAATAGCTATGATATTTATAAACAACATGCCAATCAAATACCTCAAACCTGTCTAGCCTTCTACTAGCCTTTCCAAATAGGTTTACTTATAAGTGATGTAAAAGCTAGGTATTTTGTAACAGAGAAACCATTACATAGATAAAAAACAGGATGGATGGATGCATAGACAGATAGATAGATAGATAGATAGATAGTAGATAGATATAGATAATAGATAGATAATAGATAGATAGATAATAGATAGATAATAGATAGATAGATAGATAGATAGATAGATAGATAGATAGATAGATAGATAGATAGATAGATAGGTAGGTAGGTAGGTAGGTAGGTAGGTAGGTAGGTAGGTAGGTAGATAGATAGATAGATAGATAGATAGATAGATAGATAGATAGATAGATAGATAGATAGATTAGTTAACAGCATATTTTCTTTCATTTGTTAATTTCATTTCTTTGGCTCTATATCGTGATTGTCAGATTCATTCACATAATTTTCTGTGATGATATCTTGCTGAATTTTCTTGTTATATGATCTTATTATAGAAATGTATTGCCATTTAGTCCTTATTCTTGCTTTACCTCCTTCATTCTTGAAATATATTTGGATTGATATCAATTTAGAATTATATGGATTGGAGATGCTATAATTATCCCTAAAGTGTCTGCTAAGACATGATATACATAAATCCTGCTGGATTAAATATGTGGTATATATCATTAGTATGATTTTTGTAAGGTATGTGATATTATTTATCCTGGAATACATTTTATTAAATAAATCAATATAAAATCAAATGAAAGTAAATACAAAGGATATCGCCAACTCTGTGATAATTAATGGATGGAATGAGAGAGGAGATTAGGATGTACTTGGAAAGGGAAATAAAACACAAAATTTCCTAATGTTGAATTTAAAATTTCACAAAGGTCCATACGTTCACTAAAGCAAAACTTAACTTTTGGAAAAAATTCTTGTCGTTAATTTTAGTTCCTTTTTCAAATATTGTGGAGCAGAGAGAATGCTAGGTACTAACTGGAGCTTGCATAAGTGCCTTGAGTTACAATTTCCAGAAGCTCTGTGTCTCTGTGCAGGCCTCGCTTTTCACTGTGTACTTTCTAAGACAGCACTGGGAAAAAAATTACCTGTGCTTTTCAAAGTTTATTCTTCTTGAAGGATGATTGCCATAAAATGTATACTGTTGGTGCCTCAAAAATTTTACTTGGGCTTCATTCTTGTCACAAGCTGCTTCAACTCTAAATTCATATTTCTTACTTCAAATTAGACTTGGCAAAGAAAAACTCATCTTTGAACTTAAATCATGAATATGTCATAGTGACATGAGTTTTCCTAACCATAATAAATTTTGATTATTATTAAACAAATATATTTTCAATACTGAGTTCTCCATAAATTATGCACATTAAATTGGGTATACTGCTATAAAGTATACACGGGAAAAAAAACTTTAGGTTTCAGAACTTTTTAATAAAAGACCCGTATAGCTACAAAAATACTTGTTAAAGCAAGAAAAACAAAGTGTAAGAAAGCAAACTACTCTAAATACTGATTTGCTTGAGTAGGAATATGCTGAGGCATCTAGCTTGCTTTAAGAGATGTACTAATATCTGTCACTTATTCAATCTCATTTACTCTTGTATTACTACAAGCTATTGGCCTCTTCATCCTCTGTATCTAACTATTACCTTGAACATTATCAAAAAGTTCTATTTGTCAAAATCTGGATCACTTTAACCCAAATAATTTACACCGTCTTTTCTTTGTTCTTTTAGTCTGAGTGTCAGACTTAGAAGCTTCCCAGCAACTAAGATCCCTTTGGCAGACTGATTTCTCTTAACATATAGTGTCAAACAACCAGTGAGAACCCAGTATTTCCAGCTAGAGCCTTTGGTGAGAACATAAGCTTTTTCTTCTACCACCCAGTACTTTATATCAACCACACAACAATCCATTTCTGAAAGGTTCAAAATGATCTCCTTGTAATTTTCAAAATTCTGCTATTTGATATCTTTGAGCTCCACCAAGTCTAAAACAGCCCTATTTTTAATAAGAGGAATCACTATGTTCAGTGAATCATGTTATAATTTTAGACTTTGAGATTAGATAACTTGTGTTCAAATGCAATATTTTTTTGCCAAAAGTAGTTGTCGAAATTTAAGCAATTAATTCTCTATATTCTGATCTTTCTTTCTCTAACTATAGGTTGCTGTTAATAGAGTTTTATAACTAACAACTAAAATGGTAGTTATAAATGTCTTATACATACTAAATTCAAAACATAAATTATTATTTTGTTATTGAATTAAAAATTAAAATGGAAAACACAAGGATATTTTATAAGTTAACCACAGTCAACAGTTCCATTATGACGAGAAACTGATGCCCCATTATAGAGGAATGCTAGGACAAGGAAGTGGGAGTGGGTGGGTTTGTGAGGGGGAATGGGATAGGGGTTTTCAGATGGGAAACCAGGAAATGGGATAACATTTGAAATGTAAATAAAGAAATTATCTAATAAAAAAAGAAAGAGATTAGTTATACTAATTATTTGTATACACATATATACATATATTTCCTGGTATATTTTGTCTAACATTGATACTTTCACTTTGAATATGGTCAAATTTTATTGTATTAAATTTTTTTGAGCAAGTAATGGAAACTGAGGAGATGTTTGTCTTTGGTCTGAGAACCAAAAGATGACTGGCAATGCTTTAAATAGAACAATGACTGTTGAAAGGAAAAAAAATGTAATCCACATGCAGAGGATTGTGGCTGATTGAGATTATTGGAGGGGATGCCTATAGAAAACAAAAATGGCAATGTTGCTGCTGCTATATCTAGCTCTGATGAAGCATAGGGACTCACACAACTACACAACTTGGGGAAAATATCTCAGGAGCACAAGAAGACTACAGCTTCTACCTCATTGGCAGACTGGGTTATAAGCTGTATTTGTAAAAGGCCCAAGAATTTTTCTACCTAGAATATTGCAATTTTAATCATATTTCATTTCAACATGAGATATTATAAAAAACAATAACATGATGACATTTCAAAAACTTCAAAGAAAATATTTTGAAATGTTAAAACTTTTATATATATTTTTAACTTAATTGAAAATTATTTAATAAAATATACATATATGGAAATATAATCATATTTTTTCAATTTTCCTTTTTATTTATTTATAAGAGGGGGATAGGCTTTTACATGGTATTCCAGACCAGCCTAGAACTTATCTTAATCTTTCTACCTCAACCTTCCAACCTCTGAGATTACAAGTGGATGATGCTTCTCTCAATTAATAAAATATTTTTATACAAAATGATAAAAAATATAAAAATGAAGGACATTACAATAAATTTCACAAATAAAGGTTTTAAACCTTCTTGTTAAGGTCAATTATTGTAATACTTTCCAAATAACCATTGCGAATATGTGCTTATGTGGGTTTTTTGGTACAGACAGAACACTGAAGTACGTATTCTTGAAGTGCAGTGAAAGTTGCTCTCTCTTTTTGTTCAGAAGCCTTTGAAATTTTCGACAGAAGTACTCTCAACTTCTCTCTAAAAATCTAACTTGCTGGCTTCATGGCAACTTCTTTTCCCTTTGCAAACTATACTACCTGAAAGCACAGATGAAAGGAAGCTGATTCTAAAATACTATCCTCTGGGTACATGAGCCATTGAAACCTCATCAACCCTTTGACTCATAAGATTTTACAGTGATCCAATCTATTTATGAAAGCTATACTTACTCTTATGATAAGCTTTAGTTGTATATTTTAGTGACTGACAAGACACAAGTTTGAAATAAAGGAGCAAATTTTATGAAAAAGTGGGAAAACACATGAAGAGATGTTATTGAATTAGGTGGGAAGACCATAACGTTAAAAAACTGGGGAAAAACAACTCTAAAACACATCTTTATTATTTTGTACATATTAATTGAATTTCATTCCACTTTCTTTTCTTATTTAGAAAGAGCCTAAACAGAAGTTTTTGGAGGATGATATGGTGGTTTGAATAACCACTATAGTTATAGTCTGGCCTCCATAGACTAATACATTTGAAATCTTGGCCAATAGGGAATGGTACTATTAGGAGGTGTGGCATTGTAGGAGTAGGTGTGATCTTGTTAGAGGAAGTGGTACTGTAGGGGCAGGCTTTGAATTTATATTTGCTCAAGCTATGCCCAGTTTGGCACACAGTGTCCTTCTGCTGCATGAATAAAAAGATGTAGAACTCTTATCTCTTTCTCCAGAATCATGTCTGGCTGCATACTGCCATATTTCTTGCCATGATAATAATAGACTAAACCTTTGAAATTGTAATCCAGTGTCAATTAAATGTTTTTCTTTGTATAAATTGCCATGGTCATGGTGTCTTTTCAAAGCAATAAACACCCTAAGACAGATGGATAAGCAGATTTTGTGTACAAAAGGATACATAATTTCACTCAAAAAAGAATAAATTCTGGTTATAAATACTTATTATGGTGTTATTGATTTATATTTTCTTAATAGGAGCTGCCATTTGAAAAAAGTCAGCATATGATAATTAGTATATAAATGATATCAAGACTTCTGAGAAGGAAATAATAGATAAACTACTAATCCTGGCAAACGATATTTGTGGTAGTTATTTTCTCTGAGGCCATGTCTGTTAACAATAATGTCAATTTCCGTGATCACTTCTTTGAATAGGAAGTTTAACTAAATATGTTTGCTTCTGAAAGGTAAGCACAATGCACTGCTTTTGAATGTTATTATTATGTCTATACATTATTGACTATTTTATTTTACTCTTACTGTTAGAAAATGTCTTTTATGGTTTCTTAGTTTAATTTAAGTGTAATAAAAGACAAGTTTACTTAAAACAATCAAATAGTTTATGACACTTTATTTAGTTTAATGGTAACCATTTGGAATTCTCATTTCTGTTCGGTTTAGTAACAATGCCACAAATCGCATTACTACTTCAGCTGTGATATGAAGAGTTCAATGTACTAGAAATTTTCCTTTATTCTCCTCATAAAAGTCATTCCTTAATTTTGGCAACATTTATTCCAATTGTTAATTCTTTTTAAAGGGCTGTTTAAACAAGTAAAGCCCGCATATGCTATGAATTCTTTTGTTCTGAAAGAGTTGCTTTGTTCAATTATCTATTGCTGGATAACTCCAGTCATTCCTCAATGTATAGAAACTCATTTCTTATTTATATCATAATACACAAAATTTATATTCTGTAAAATAATTAACACTAAACAATGCAACTTGTAAACAATGTGAAAATCGAGAGAGTATAACTCTAATCTGAGTTTTATTTCCTCAGAATTATGCAATCTGAAATGATTTTTAATATAAAATATCTTTTAGTAGTAGGAAAGACATGTTATATGTAAATATAATATAATCAGTGACTATTAAGGAATAAATTTAAGTGTTTTATAAAACCTGCAAACAAATTTTGACTGCAGATACACGAAATGCTCTGCACTAGATCAACACTAGGCAAATTCCATGAGAAGCTCTGATCTTCCTTCTAATAACATCTCATAATATTGACTTGTTCAATTTACTACATGTCAGAGTTTCCTAGAGTTGCTGGTTCTCTTAACTCTGTGTTATATGGCCTCAGTTACCATAGTCCTTCACAATCTCTCTCTTCAAACATATCTTATGTGTGAAGTGAAAAATTTTTTGCAGAGTATAGGAAGAAAATTGAACCAGTATTTCCAAAACATTTAGCTTCACAGAACTTCCTTCAAGAGTATATACCCTGACTGTGTTAAACAGCCAGGAATTGAAAAGGACATAAATTCTCACTATATGCTTCCTTAATTTTACTTTGTTAAACAATTTGATGTCAAATAATGAATACAGTAAAGCTTATAGGCATTGGTGATTAATGCCTAATTTTATAGTAGTGTCTAATCCAAAAAGAGTATATTGCTGTTTGTCTTTGAATTGGAATATTGTCTTTGAAAGGAATACTCTAGAAATGTTGGAAATCATATGCAAAAAATTTAAAGACAATTCTATTTAATATTGGTAAACATAAAATGGGAAATTTTAAAATTTATTCTTTAAATATATGCTATGAAGAGTTACTGGCAGCTTCTATTAAGAAAATATCTCTTGAGATGCTTGCATCAGAGACAGGATTCTCTGTTGTTCTCCTTTCTTTGTGAAACATCAAAGTGTATTTACATACAGCATTTCTCAATTTCCAAAGTATCTTCCTTAAAATCAGAAACTACCCAGAAGCCACATATATTCGATGTGCCATTGCACTTGTCATAACTCAGAGTTTCTCGAAGTCACTGCCCCAGGAACATAGTTCTATATGATGGTGAAGGGCAAAAGTTAAAACGAAATAAAAGGATGTTTTTACTTAAGCTTAAGCATTGTCATTTTTATACAAATCATATATTTGTGAACATCAGTGAGTAGAATATTTGATGTTACTCAAACTCATTTGATATACAATAAGTATTTTGACTAATACTTCAATAGGTCTTAAAGACTACTTGTGACTATGTTATTTGAATGATATAATACTGTTGGAAATATATTTTCAAACTAAATAAATGTAAAAGCGATTATTATTTGTATACAAGAATCAGCTAAAATTTGTCAATGCTATTGAGAAGGAGTAAAGAAAGGAAAAGGGGAAGAAATGAAAGACATGAGGAAAGGCAGAAAACAGAAAAGGCAAGCAAAGAAAGATACACAACAAGAGCAAATAGGGCTACTTGACAGATAATTATGGGCATAGATTGTCATCTGCCTTCATTGCTGGCCCACATGGGAAAGACTTGTATATTTGGTACAGGTTCTGCCTCATGCTGCCTATGTATCCTAACTCAAATTGCTACCTAATTATCCATAAAGAGATCTTTGGTGTTCAACTGACAAGCAATAGTTCAGTTATAGTTGCTTATGTGGAATAACATCTATTATTGATATAAATCAAATAAGCCAAAGAGGAAAGGCTACTAGTAAATGAGAGTCCATGTGGGTTACAATCTTTCTGCTCTTTTCAATATACATATCACAACCGAGTACATTTGGAACATTCAGTATTTTCTTTGCCTTGGATCTAAAATCAGAAGCAAAACAAAAGTAATATATCTAAAGCCCAAACTCTTCCAAGAAGGAAGGGAAAGAAAAATTAACTGGAAAACCAGGCTTCTTATATAAAATTGACATGTACTTACCAAAATAAATATTTTTGAACACACTACTTCTCCCAGTGTTTGACTCTGGTTCTCCACTTGCCTATGTCACTGACCCCCTTTACATACATATTTGAATATATTAAAGGTTTTTCTTAAAAAGTCAAGAAAATGTTTACCAAAAGACAGTTTTTAATCCAAGAGATTACACATTTGTGCAAAAGTAATAAAAACTTTATTCCTTTAATAATGTTTAATTCTATTTTCACCACTGCCAAGTTAAATTATGAATACATTACATTAAACTGTTTTTTTTTGTGTACATTAGTTTATTCCCATGGGGAATTATCTTTAATATAAAGCTGAAGCCCACAGAGTTAATATCACCCAGGAAATGTTCTGTTCGCTTTGATTCTAAAGTTTAGCATCACATTTATTGTATGCAGTTACCAGAAAATTGTTGACAGAGCTTTCTTGCATATATCCTGCTGAGTTTGATAAACTGACTTTGGAAGTGGTGATAATCATTGCAGAGTAGCACAAGGAGAAGGCACAGAATGAATGGGGGTTTAAGGGTGTTAGTCTACCACTTTGTCAGAATCACCAGACCTTCTTGTTCTGTGAAACAGAATTCTAGCCCATAACCATAACAGCCTTTCCAAAAAAAATGGCTAGAATTGCATTCCTTCTGGTGTACTGGCCAGATATTTAACTCTGCTAGAGAGAACAAATGAATGGGATCTTTAAAAAAGTATTGTCTGGATTCTGTTTATAATGACCAGATCTTAGCCTTATCTCTGAAATGTATTAGCTGTATTGTGACTGTGAGCATGGTAATTCCACTCCATTAGTGTCAGTATAGACAGATGATTAATAGGTTAAAATAATGGCACCAATGACAGCACTCACTATGCAATAAAATCTGCTTAACATTGAGAAGGTATTAAGTTGAGAATTTGACTTGTGTGTCCGCAAACAGCCAATGTTTAAGGAGGGAGGATGTAACTCCAATCTTTCCATTCATATAAAATAAGTCATATTTTTTCTTAAAAATAATAGGTATATTCCATTTGTAATCCTCTGCTAGTCTGTGCCAACTGATAAGCTCAAACATAAGTTTATTTTTGTGTTGCAGTAACTAAAGTAACATATTGATACCTCCTTGTCTAAAAAGTTTATTTTTTTCAGTCAGTTCAAAAACTTGGAAGTATATTAGACTTAGAATACACTGGACAGTGTCATTTTAAAACATCCTCTAAGGTATAATTCATCCCTGATCATGTCAAATCTCTTGGGTATGACATGGTGGACTGTGACAGGAGAGATACTATCAAGCCTGATTTATTGTTCAAGGTATACAGGTTAAGCACGAGCAAAGATACCACAGACAAAAAGTTTGATACAATTGCCAAAACTAGACACTACTATGAGCTAGATTTAAAAATACCATTTTATTACCATTTGATAACTTATTTATGAAATGTGTTTTATGGTGCATTATGCTAAAGTGTATATAGTCTTCCCTGCCATTACTATTCTTTTAAAAGATTAAAACAATACAACGAGCACTGGTCAATACCATGTAAGTATGCTTTAAGGTAAGGTAGGCATGTCATTGCACTACATACTAGTGTGGTTGGATTCTTCTTTCTTGGGAGAACTGAAAACTATTTCAGTATGAAGAGTGGATGCTGGAGAAAGTTGCCAAATATTTTTTCTTTCCCTAGACTGGATATTGGTCTTCAACCTTCCTAATGTGAACACAGGATTCTGACATGTATATCATATCTGTGCCAGCTCCAGTGCTTTCTTAAATGACAACTGAGATACTATGTAGCTCTTTTAAGTATGGTTAGTAAGCAAAATCCCATGCCTCCAAAGGTATTAATATCCTTGTACAGAAAACATTAGATTTTGTCTTATGAGGGTTGAGATTAATGAAGACTCGGTATAGTTGAGGTCCCTATCTAATATATAGTACCCTCTATTTAACACATAATATTATGTTTAATTGTTCCCATTCTTTGTAACAAAATGCTAGACTTGATTAGGTAAGCTGAACCAGATGCCATTGGCAGGAAATGATAAAAATTAAGTATAAGGAACTTCTGTCTACCTGCAAAAAAAACTCAATAATGGTGCAGTAGTTTGGGGAAGCCAGTAGGATTTCCAATGTTCATCTTTGAGTTACAGTGTGCATTTTCTCAAGAAAGTTCTAGGCAGGTTGGAGATTCAGGCAGAATGATCTTGTGAATTTGAATTGAAAATGAGTGATTAACAGAATATATGTTTTTTCTAATTATTTTTTCTAGGTTATACTGGAGAAACGGCATAAATATAGAGGTTGTATCCGGAAAAAGGTTTTACTATAATATAAGTGAATATATTAAAAGGAATATAAACCACAAATGTGAAATAAATAGAAAAAATTAAAAGAAAGAAGATGTATACACTATGTACAATAATTGTAAAGGAAGGTTTAGAGTGGGTGAGGCTGAAGCAAACGTTAAAAGGTAATGGAATTGTTCAACTGAGAGATGGCAACAGGGATTAATACAATGGCTTGAGAATGCAAATTAAATACTAATCCCAGATATATTTCAGACTAAGCTTGTGATAGGATTTTAAGGATTGTTAAGAGGGATAGAGAAAAAAAATGGTGACTATAGGATTTTCAGTTGTGAAGAAGACATGAGCAATAACATTCATATAAAGAGAGTATAGCATATTTTGTTCAAGAACAAAAAGTTTTAACTTAAAGTCTTAAGCTCAGTTAAAAACCAGTTTCAGATCATGCTGCTTTAGTTATGTAGCAGCTTCAAGCTTTTCACAAAGATCTATGCTTTATCAACCTTGGGCAGTTGGCTAGGATTTCAGTACCATTAGTTTACTTTTGATGAGAGGGTTTTAAATCCAATTAGCAAGGGACATTTTTTACCATTAAGGTATGCGTACCATTAATGCACCCTTAAAGTTATTGTGCCATTCTGGTCATTAATGTAGTCCATAGGTGGTCATAGATGATTAGGACTATTTATTATTCCTTTCTTCGGAAGCTTGCATGATACCTAACATTACTATGAAAGCTATTGTCCAGGAATTACAGCTAAAGGGCCTTCTCTGGGCTCTACGTCTGAAGTAAATTGTGTCTTTAGCAATAAGAACTTATTTGCTACCAACAATGTATACCCAATGATAAGGTTAGCATCTATCCTTCATCAGGCACACTAGTCATTGCAACTGATGAATATTATTACAGTAAACCACAACCAAACAAAAAGCAGAGATGTAGAGCCCAGTCTGATGGATAAATCTCCAAACCACCCACCCACCTAAGGCTCAGGAAACATTGCAAAACAGTGGGCAGAAAGATTTCCAGAGCAAAAGAATCAGGGTGTCTGATGTGAGACTATGCTTTCTAAAAACATCAGAAGCTACACCCATACAATCTCACTAGAACAATTGCTTAAATACATCTGAGCAATTACAACAGCAACAGAAATAATAAAGTGGATGAAGAAAGACCCTGAGACCTTGATCCTAGGCAAAGTTTACAGGCAACTAACAGATGCTGAAAGTGAGAGAGTTCACCAACTGGTTAAAAAACATAGTCATCTGAGCATTATAAAGATTGAGCAGTTTATATTTAGGAGTATATATGCAAGCACATATGTATTCCATACGTGCATACACATTCATGTATGCACACATCCACATGTGTGTGCATGCACTCACAAACATACACACAAACAATGAATAAAAAGGCCAAGAATTTGAAAGAGAGTTTGAAAAAGTATATGAGAGGGTTTGGATGGAAGAAAGGGAAGGGGGAAATTATACAATTAATATAATATCAAAAATATTAAAGAAAATAGTTTGCATGAATAAAAATGTTTGAATCAAAGAAAAGAGTTGGAGAATAAATTAGTGGTGAGATCCAAAAATGAATTCAGCAAACATTACATTGTGAGCTTGTTTGGATATATCTCTTTGTTATCACATATTAACTCACTGAAGTGGATTTCTTGCCACAGAAAAAAAGAAAAAAAAGTATTGTGAAACTTTCTGATTTTATCATACATTTTGAGGCACAAAAAGAATAAGCTAATTATTGCCAGCATTGTATTTTATTTGAGCAAGAAAATGTTCTTGCAGTTCAGAATATTGCAGAATGTTTTCCAATCCAGTTTCAATGTATTATTTCAGCCCCCGCTCATAAGGAATTGGCAAATCAGCTCTCCTCTCTGTCAGAGTCAAATCATACCTACTTTGTTTGTTTACTCACACTGTACACATCAAAGTGAAAATAGAAAAGGATTTGGAGATGTGTGCCTCCTTTCTACTTATGTTATGAATCATCTTAAAGATAAATGCTGAAGAGCTGAGCAAAGCTCAAAACTGTTAAAGGTGAGACTCTGTGATGCTCATATGTGCATGTCTATTTCACATCACTTATAACATGCTCATATTGATGGGTCATTTAGTAGTATATGCAGAATTCCACTACTATGGAGCTAAGGAACTAGAAGATTGTGCTTATTTCACAACACATTATCGATAAATGCTATTTCCATGTACTAAAACATACTTTCTTCAGTGAATGATACAGGCATTCATCTTAACTCTATTATGAAATTTGCCTTAGACTAGCTTTCCAGAAGCAAAAATTATTATTCCACTATGATTAATGAGTACTTTCAGGATTGCTGATCTAGAATCTGGAAATCTGATCATTTTTAAGAAATCAAAGAGTCCTATTATTAAAGGACTTTATTCTTTATCTCATTGTTGAAAATAGAATACAATATTCCATTACTTAAGTAAGTTAAAATATTTGCATGAATGATGTATTTCAGTAAGTGTGTTACAGCTCCTAAAAGAAAAATGATAACTTCAACAATCAAAAGCTTTCTCTTGAATGTGTATGAAAAGTGATAGTTGGGAAAGATGCTTTATTAATTATCATAGAAGATTTTGACATATCATTTTCATTAAATAGAGTGTGTTAATTGATTTGTATTTGTATAATAATGTAAGCATAGTTTAAATAACTAGAAAGAATAAGAAAAAATAGACTTGACCATATCTAACCTAAATATATAGCATATTTACAGAGACCCTACCTAAGTTCTTTCCTTCAACTAGTTCTGGTTTACATGTGCCTTACCCATCACATCAATGTGAAAAGTATCAGCAGAGTATGCCCTGCCTCTCCTCCTGCATCCCTGTTACTCTCAAGTACAAGACGATGTATAGACCATTAAGGTCTATAAGAAAGAGAAGATGGCAATTTTCACACCAGAATCTCAACCAGAGCTCTTCTCTCAGTTTATCAGATTTTGAATAAATATCCATTCATCAGTTAATGCTCAAAAATTGTTACCTTAGGCAAAAAATGTAAGATATATTATTTGAGCTGCTTTTGTTCATGGCATGTATGCATGTGTACTACTATAGATATTGTGTTTGCAGATATCTCTATTTAAAACTCTGATGCCAAGAAGTGCTTGCTAACAGGAACTTGATATAGTGTCTCCTTAGAGTATCTTCTAGAGCCTGGCAAATACAGAGGCAGATGCTCTCAGCCAACCATTGGAATAAGCACAGGGGCCCCAAAGGAGGAGTTAGAGAAAGGACTGAAGGAGATGAAGGGGTTTGTAACCCCACAGGAAGAACAACAATACCAACCAACCAGACTCTCAAGAGCTCCCAATCACCAACTAAATCAACAACCAAAGAACCCACATGGAATGGACCATGGCTCCAGCTGCATATGTAGCAGAGGATGTCCTGGTTGGGCATCGGTGTTAGAAGCCCTTGGTCCTGTAAAGGCTTGATGCCCCAGTGTAGGGAAATGCCAGAGCAGGGAGGTGGGAGTGGGTGGGTGGGTGAGCACCCACATAGAAGCAGAGGTTGGGGAATGGGATGGGGGTTTCTGGAGGGGAAACTGGGAAAGAGGATAACATTTGAAATGCAAATAAGAAAAGTGTCCAATGAAAGAAAATATAACTCTGTCCCATCAGAAACACTGGGAAACTATATATATATATATATGTGTGTGTGTGTGTGTTTGTGTGTGTGTCTTCATGTACATTTATGTATGTGTGTGTTTAAAACGCTGGACTAAGAGTACTGATGCTAAATAATCATGTAGTTAGAGATACTAACAATCATAAATATATTCCTGATAAAGATCGATTTCTACAGAGATGAAGAAGAGAGATATACACTATGAGCACTAGCTATACTCCATTTTTTCATATTACTGTTTAGTTTTGCTAATGTAAGATTTCAGAATTCTGTTAGCTCTTCCCACCCTAGTTATGTATAGGTTTATTGATATGATATTTTTTGCCAGTGCAATTATATTCAGGTGACATTTCCACTATGATTTCTGCTTCTCCCAATAACATCATTTCATTTTATAATAGCCTTATTTCATGTATTCCCTTTTTTATACTTATTTACTTTTTCTGAGTGTTTTAATTGTTTTAATTATTTTTCATTTGCTACCCTATCAAAATCCCAACACAAATCCCAGCACAATTCTTCAAAGACACAGAAATGGAAATTCTCAAATTCATTTGGAAAGACTAAAAACCCAGAATAGTAAAAAACAATTCTTAACAATAAAAGAGTCACCATCCCTGATCTCAAGCTTTACTACAGAGCACTAGTGATAAAAACTGCATGGCATTGATACAGAGATAGACACTTTGATCAATGGAATAGAATTGAAAACCCAAAAATATACCACACACTTACAGACACTTAATCTTTGACAAAGAAGCCAAAATTATACAATGGAAAAAAGAAAGCATCTTCAATAAATAGTGATGCTCTAACTGGCTGTCTGCATGTAGAAAATGAAAATAGACCTGTATTTTGCACCTTGCACAAATCTCAAGTCGAAGTGAATCAAGGACCTCAACATAAAACAAGATAAACTGAATCTAAAGAAGAGAAAGTGAGAAAGATCCTTGAACTCATTGGTACAGGGGGAAATTTCTTAAACAGAACTCCAAAGGCTCATGATCTAAGATCAAGAATTGATAAATGGGGCCTCACGGAACTGGAAAGCTTCTATAAGGCAAAGGGCATAGTACATAAGACAAATCAGCAGCCTACAGATTGAGGAAAAAATCTTCACTAACCCCACATCCAATAGAGGGCTAATATCTAAAATATATAAAGAACTCAACAAGCTAACACCAAAAATCCAAACAACACAATCAACAAATGGAGTATAGAGCTAAACCAAGAATTCACAACAGAGGAATCTGGAATGACTGAGAAGTACCTAAAGAAATGTTCAAAGTCCTTAGTGAAATCAAAATGGCCCTGAAATTCCACATTACACCAATCAGAATGGCTAAGATCAAAACCTCAGGTGACAACACATGTTGACAAGGATGTATGAAAGAGGTACACTCCTCCATTGCTGGTGGGATTGCAAAGTGGTACAACTACTCTGTAAATCAATCTAGTTGTTCCTCAGAAAATTGGAAATAGATCTCCCTAAAACTCAGCTATACCACTCTTAGGAATATACCCAAAAATGCCCTACCATGCAGCAGGGGCATGTATTCCACTGTGTTCATAGTGGCCTTGTTTGTGATAGCCAGAAGCTGTAAATAACCCAAATGTCTCACTACAGAAGAATGAATACAGAAAATGTGGTTCATTTACACAATGGAATACAACTCAGCTATTAAGAACAAGGATCCTGATTTTTGCAGGCAAATGGAAAACTAAAAAATATCATCCTGAGTGAGGTAACACAGACCCAAAAGGACATACTTGGTATGGACTCACTAATAAGTGTATACCCCTTCTGGTCTGATCTGGTGCCCTGAACAGACCTTGGAAACAAGCTTTGCATTCAACCCCACAAGACACAGAGGAAGCTGGACCCCCAGGAGCTCTAACATGCCCAGGATCATAGGTGAGTAGACCACAATATCTGCCCCAATACCAGGAGTAACTGGGACACCCTGGGAATCCAGGGACACAGTAACCCTGGATGGAAGAGTGTCAAGGGTTCCTTCTGGTCTGAATGAGTTCCCTAAGCAGAACTTGGGCACTAGCTCTGCCCCAAGTTCCACAACACACAGATGAAGCTCGACTTTCGGAGCTCTAACACACTCAGGATCATAGGATCACAGGAACTGAGGAGCTTTGTCACACACCGATTTCTGGATCCCAGAGGAAGCTTGAATCCCAAGAGCTCTTCCACCCAGGATCACAGGATCACAGAGACAGCTGGACTTTGAGGAGTTCAGACTCAGCCAAGATAACAGGAAAGATAGGCTCCAGTCAGAGACAGTGAGTGCAGGTTCCACTAGAGATAACCAGATGGCAAGCAGCAGGCACAAGAACATAAGCAACAGAAACCAAGGTTACTTGGCATCATCAGAACCCAGTTCTCCTACCATCATAAGTCCTCAATACAACATCACACCAGAAAAAGAAGATTTAGATTTAAAATCTCTTCTCATGATGATGATAAAGGACTTTGAGAAAGCCATTAATGACTCCCTTCAAGAAATACTGAAGAACACAGATAAACAGGTAGAAGTCCTTATAGAGGAAACACAAAAAATCCCTTAAAGAATTACAAGAAAACACAACCAAATAGGTGAAGGAATTGAACAAAACCATCAAGGATCTATAAATGGAACTAGAAACAATAAAGAAATCACAAAGGGAGACTACCCTGGAGATAGAAAACCTAGGAAGGAGATCAGGAGTCAGATGCAAACATCACCAACAGAATATAAGAAATAGAAAAGAGAATCTTAGGTGCAGAAGATACCATAGAAAACATGGTCACATGACACAACAGTCAAAGACAATGCAAAATGCAAAATGCTTCTAACCCAAAGCATTCAGGAAATCCAGGACACAAGAGAGACACAAGACATAAGAGAGCTATCATTCCCAACTTAAAGGGTCAGTAAATATTTTCAACAAAGTTATAGAAGGAAACTTCCCTAACTAAAGAAAGAGATGTTCATGAACATACAAAAAGCCTAGAGAACTCCAAATAGACTAGACCAGAAAAGAAATTCATCCCATTACATATTAATCACATACCAAATGCACAGAAAAATATTAAAAGCAGTAAGTGAAAAATGTCAAGTAACATATAAAGGCAGACCTATCAGAATTATGCCAGACTTCTATAAAACTCAGAAGATCGTGGACAGATGTCACACAGACCCTAAGAGAACACAACTATACCACTCATGGGCATATATCCAAAAGATGCTCTAATATAAAACAAGGACACAAGTTACACTCCAGAGAATCAAAAGACCTATCAAAAATGAAGTACAGAGCCAAACAAAGCATTCTCAAATGAGAAATACCCAATGGCTGAGAAACACCTAAAGAAATGTTCAACATCCTTAATTATCAGGGAAATGCAAATCAAAACAACCTTGAGATTCAACCTCATACCAGTCAGAATGGCCAAGATCAAAAACTCACGGGACAGCAAATGCTGGAGAGGATGTGGACAGAGAGGAACACTCCTCTATTGCTAGTGGGATTGCATGGTGGTAAAACCACTCTGGAAATCAGTTTGGCAATTCCTCAGAAAAGTGCACATAGCACTACCTGAAGACCCAGCTATAACACTTCTGGGCATATACCCAGAAGATTCTCCAATATGTAATAAAGATACATGCTGCACTATGGTCATAGCAGCCTTATTTATAATAGCCAGAAGCTGAAAAGAACCTAGATGTCCTTCAACAGAAGAATGGATTCAGAAAGTGTGGTACATTTATACAATGGAGTACTATTGCTCAGCTATCAAAAACAATGAATTCATGAAATTCTTAGGTAAATGGATGAAACTAGAAAAAATTATCATGAGTGAGGTAACCCGATCACAAAAGAACACACATGGAATTCACTCACTGATAAGAGGATATTAGCCCAAAATCACGGAATACCAGAGATATAATTCATAGACCACATGAAGCTCAAGAAGGAAGACCAAAGTGTGGGTGTTACGGTCATTCTTTTTTTTTTCTATATTTTTTATTTCCATTCCTAATGATTTTCCCTTTCCCGGTTTCCCCCTTCCCGAAAGTCCCAGAAGCCTTCTTCCCTCCCCCTGTTCCCCATTCAATCCCCTCCTGCTTCTCTGTCCTGGTATTCCCTACACTGATACATCCAGACTTTCCAGGACTAGAAGTGGTAAATAAAAACAGAAACAATGTTTGGAACAGAAACTGAAAGAAAGGCCATCCAGAGACTACCCTATCTCGGGATCCATCCCGTATACAGTCACCAAAAGCAGACACTATTTTGGATATCAAGAAATACATGCTGACAGAAGTCTGATATAGCTTTCTCCTGAGAGGTGCTGCCTGAGCCTGACATATACAGAGGTGGATGTTTGCAACTATCTATTGAACTGATCACAGGCTCCCCAATGGAGGAGTTAGATATAGGACTGAAGGACCTAAAGGGACTTGCAACCACATAGGAAGAACAACAATATCAACTAACCAGAGATCCCAGTGTCTAATCTTTCAAGCAAAGAGCACACATGAAGGGACCCAAGGCTCCAGCTGTATATGTAGCAGAGGATGGCCTGTTCTGGCATCAATGGGAGAAGAGGCCCTTGGTCTCCTGAAGGCTCAGTGCTCCATTGTAGAGGAATTCAAGAGCAGGGGTTGGGAGTGGGTGGGTAGGTGGGGGTATGGATGGGATTTCTAGGTGGGGGTTGGAAATGGGATAACATTTGAAATGTAAATAAATAAAATATCCAATAAAAAGTGGATATTAGTTTTAAAAAGTCCAGAATACCCAAGATACAGTCTACAGAACTCGATAAGGTCAAAAAGCTGAAGGGCCCAAGTGAGGATGCCTCAGTCCCACTTGGAAGGGAGAATAAAGCAATCACAAGTGGGAAGGAAGGGAGGAACCTGGGAGGGAAAGTGGACAGGGGTTGTGTGGGGGGGCAGAAGGGGGGAACCTGATCTGGTATTGGGTAAGGGAAAAGGACTGATGCCCTGAGGACCAGCAGAAAGAATGGAAACAGGCAACTTCCAGAAATAGGAGGTTGGGGAGATCCTCCAGAATGTACTAGAGACCTGGATGGTGAGAGACTCTCAGTACTCAAAGGGATGGACCTTAAATGAAATTCCTGAGAGAAGGGAGAAGGGAGAGGGAGTCCACCTCCAGTAGGAAGAAAGGACATCAAGTGAGGGAAATCAAAACTCTGACCCATAATTGTTCCTGTCTGAAAGAACTACAGGGATGGAAATAGTGAGGAGTCTGAGGAAAAGAAGGTCCAGTGACGGGCTCGAAGTGGGATCCAATTCAAGAGGAGGCCCTGAGGCCTAACACTATTACTATTGCTATGGAGCACTCACAAAAAGGAACCTACCATGACTACACTCTGGAAGACCAAACAAACAGCTGAAAGATTCAGATGCAGATATTTGCACCCAACCAATGAACAGAAACTACTGACCCCTGTGGTTGAATTAGGGAAAGGCTGGAAGAAGCTGAGTAGAAGGGCGACCCTGTAGGAGGACCAGCAGTCTCAATTAAGCCAGACCCCTGTGATCTCTCAAACACTGGACCACCAACCAGGCAGCATACACCAGCTGTTATGGGGCCCCCAACACATATAGAGCAGAGGACTGCCAGGTCTGGGTTCAGTCAAAAAAGATGCACCTAACCTCAAGAGACTGAAGGCCCCAGGGAATTTAGAGGTCTGGTTGGGTGAAGGGTAGAGAGTGGGGACATCCTCATGGAGACAGGGAGGTGGGGAGGAGTTATGGGATATGGAGGGTGGACTGGGGTGGGATAAAATCTGGAGTGTAAAATAAATAAATAAATACATACATACATACATACATACATAGTCACTGTTAGCAAAAGGAATTTTAATTTAATAATGAGGTTTAAGGGCAAAGGCAATGTGAATGTCATGATACAGGAATATTTGAGGCACCACATGAGAACACCCATTGAAAATACATGAGAACAGAAATTAAAAGAATTGTTCAAAAAAAAAAGGCAGAAATCAGTGCTGGTGGACATTCAGTTCACAATCATAGGAAGTTATTCTAAGTGAAGCACCAGAAGAAAAACCTTATCAGAACATAGATACTTCATTCAGAAAACTGAGGGGTTCAGCAGTAGCAAAAGAAACTTTGCAGAGGAGCACAGGAAGAAGCTATGGGGCGGAATGTAGCAGACTGCTAGAATCTACAAAATCACTATCTATTTAAATATGTATTATTTAAGAAAGAGAAAAACCTAGGCTAGTATCTGCTTACTGGTTAGATGATCCAAACAAGTTTCAAGTTTATCCATAGTAAATTTACATGAACCAAGTAATCAGATTAACAAAAGCAATTTATGAGCTAGCAGGGGTGGTAGCTAGTAGAGAGCACAGTCAAAACCCTGCTTCAAATTCCTAATGCTAACAAATAAATAAAGCCAGAAATGCTAATAGATATGAGCTTTGAACTCCAGAGAGAAGTCTAAAACAATCCAACAGTAAATGTGATGTTTGAAGCCATTGAGGTAGAGGGGATGATTTTAGAGAAAATATTGACTATCAAAGAAATTATTTAAAGTATAGAATAGTTTTTATAAACACTAGAAATGCTAGAGAATATGAACAAAATATAATCCAGATTTCCTTACTGTAAGTAGATAAAGAGTGTGTCATAGCACTGAAAGAGAACATTTCACTCCAGCCTTTGTATTTTAAGGCTCATTGTTCAGTGAGCAGTAACCTAATAATCCAACAGTGCATGTACAAAGATGCCAACTACCAGTGGTAACAAATTTAGACTTTATTGTCAAATATAGAAATACTGGTTTGAGGATGGTTATGTTGATACCTAAAAGAACAAAACTGTCCATCTAAATCTTTATATTTTAAAAAAATAGAGACACTTGTTGAAATATCTGCATATTTGTAAAAATTCCAAGCATTTGGAAAACCATTCTTTTAAGTCAACTGACTCTAAGAAACAACAATCATTAAAAGTGTGTGAACATTATCATCATCATCATCATTGCTTTTGCATATGTACACATAGAATGTTCAATAGATTAAAACTATATCATTTCATAATCTAATAATTTTAATTTAATGTGATTAAGCATACAAAGAAGGGTACAGCTGAAGAAACTGCTAAATGGCAGATACAAATATCTGTTTATAAACAATATCTATGAGTTCCAATAACATCTATGAGTTGTTTAAACATTTGTATTAAAAAAGACATAGCATTTTTGGAATAGTAAAATATCTAGTAAAAAAAAAACTATGCTGTAGTAACAGATTTGTTTGAATCATTGCTAGACAACAAAGAAGCTCTGTGTTATGACTTTATGTTAACTATACAATTAAAAATAAGTAATCACAAGCCAAATCCACATGGACCGTGGTGCTGATCAGGCATATTGTCTGTTGCATTAATGCCAAATAATTCCATGGTAGCTTAATATTGGCTTTTATACTAATGTCATTCATATATTGAGAAAGGAAGAGAAAGGGAGAATTATGTGCTATCATAAATCTCGATGCAATTCGAAAACCCACCAATCAACCCATACAGGTTTCCTTTGATGTGAACCTTAGACTATCTCCCTGAGGCAGACCATAGTCTATGTGACTATAGAACGCTCACCAAAATAAATTATCCTACCTTGTTATTGAACAGGACTTTATTATGATTGTTGTCCTATTACTTTTATCATCATCATCACTAGTAGTAGTAGTAGTAGTAGTAGTAGTAGTAGTAGTAGTAGTAGTAGTAGTAGTAGCAGTAGTAGTGGTGGTGGTGGTGGTGGTGGTGGTGGTGGTGGTGGTAGTGGTAGTGGTAGTAGTGGTGGTAGTAGTATTTTCCAAAGGATAAAGACATCTAAAGACACCCATTTCCTAATAGATCTACTCCATTTCACCCCATTACCTTGAAAATTCACGCATTTAACATTAAATAATGAACCTGTTTACCATTTTGTAGCAAGAAATAGCAATAAATGATATCATTTAGCAATAACCATGAAAAGCATCTATGTTCTCTTCTCTATGTAAAGTAAGCTACTCTCTGGATTCAAGTATATAGTAATAATTATTTTTGAGATGAGGGATCACTGGTACCTTACACGGTAGGGCACTATTTCTGCATGATACTAAATGTCTTATAATCAGGTAGGGATGGAGGGATAATGGTGTCTGTGATGGATGATATTAAGTAAACTTACAAGATGATTTTCATAAGGAAGTCTTTGACAAACTCTTAGCAAAATAAGCTCATTCCAAATTTAATGAAGAAGAACTTCTCAGAGCAAAAATGCTAATTTTGTTCTCCTTCAATTGTCAGGAGAACATCATTTTCACTACTCATATTTCATATTTAGTGTATTTTAAAATAAGTTTAATTGTAAATTCTACCTTCAAACTTTGGAAAATGAATCAAAATAGGCTGTTATACGATCAAAATATTTAGCTCAATGAATCATTTGCAGTTAACTTTTTTCCCATCTCCAGCATCTACTACTGTAGTGCAGTAAGTACTTTATTTCCAATGTATTCATTTCATATATTTAATAATCTATTCTGTGACAAAACCACAAAATACTTTGATTCATGCTCTCATGTTAAAGGCTTGGAGACTTGCTTGTCAGTACTGAGAAGTTTGAAGAGGTTGGTATCTAGGAGGTCTCCCAGTCTTTGAGCATATGTGCTTTATGACAATAATGAGACTCATCACTGTCTCTTAGCTCTGACATGAGGTAGGAAGCTTTGCTCCACATGTGCTCCTTCCTAGATGTGCTGCTCCAAACCACTGGTTAATGTTTGACAGTCTCAAAGCAGCCTGACCCTCGTACAAAGAACATATTTGACTTGATAATATCAAGTTCTCAGAAAATCTTAGAACTTTAGGAACTTTGGGCCTCTCCCATTTTTAATTTTAAGTAATTTTTCTAATTTTTATCATCTCTGGAAACTCTTGACTTCCCACCTGTCTCTCTGTCTTACAGCAAAACTCTAGTGTATATAGACATGGAAGGAATACAGAAGTCATTTATGATATCAATAAAACTTGGCTTTTAAGCACTCTGAAGCCTCTCATTTTCAGGTAAATAGAACATAGATACTGGATCATTTGAAATATAACTGAAGTTAAGAATAAGACATATCTAGGAGTCAAGCATATGGATGGATAGATGATAGATGATAGATAGATAGATAGATAGATAGATAGATAGATAGATAGATAGATAGATAGATAGATAGATAGATAGATAGATAGGAAGGTAGGTAGATAGATAGGTAGATAGAAAGTATTTTGTCTCCAAGTCATGAGATTCAGCGCATATATTTATATTACTACATTCCCTGACAACTCTCATTTTTAAAACAGAATCAAGCTTTCCAGTGGGGGAAAAACTAAATATTTACTCATCACTATTGCACAAATAAGAGATTATGAATATAAAGTATATTTCTGGAATATATTAGTTGTTGAAATGGGATGTATGGGATTGATACTGACTAAGCAAATATAAGTAATGACTTCAAATATTTTGGGGATCTTCTATCCTGGTCACGTTCTCCTACTAGTTTTCTTAGTCAAGAGAGCATTGTTCTGTTGCTTCTTTGTGTCATGACAGCAAGGTACTTACAATTAATATAGGATAAATAAGCATATGTAAATGTATTATTTTAAATAATAACAATTTGAACTTTAACATGTAAAACATATCTTCAGGGTTCATAGCAGAAGAGTTAAGGAGATATAAATAGTCACTTTTGCCTTTTGACATGAAGTCGGTAGGGAGAATTGGAGAAGAGAACCTGTGAGGAGTAGGAGTGGGAGTGGGAGGTAAGGAGTAGGAGTGGGAGTGGGAGGTAAGGAGTAGGAGTGATGAAACTTAGTTTCCATGTATGAAAATTTCAATGAATAATTAAGAATTAAAATTAAACAGTAGTAAAATAATAATTCCATTGGCAATATTAATTTGCTACTGATTTAATGCAAATATTTGCAAATAACTAGTAAATGCTAACATAGACAAAATTAATCTCAAGAAATTGACAGACTTTTGACTTTATGTTAGATTTAATTTTTGACCAACACATATTTTCAGTTAAGAATGGATTCAACATTAAGAAATTCAAAATGTTTGTGACTTTCAGCACAAATTCTATTATTTTGGGCTTGTTTACATAAAATACTCTTGAGAAACTGACTCAAAATGTTGAATGGGAATTCAAAGAGTAGACACAAAAAATTTACAGTGGACAAAAATGAGATGACCCACCCCACAAAACAAAATGTACATCAGTGTCAATAGGTCTAACTTCAATTTCAGCTTGAGGTAACTTTCTGACACCTTCTTTCAATGAGTGACTAAAAGATGAGCAAGAAGCAGACAACCTCAGGTCTCCAGGACAGGAGCTCTGAAAACAAAGAACCCTGGCACAGGAGGATAGGACATTAATAGCTCGTTTCTTTACAGAGGTGTCAGAAAGAGTAAAGAAGAAAATTGAGTATTTTTGAATTACAAATACACTGAATTGATAATTAAAAACTTGAAATAAATTCACACAAGATAGTATTCAATAGATGTATTCAACACTTGATAATTTAGTATTATACTCATCTAGGTATTATTCCTCTGACATGATGGTTTATGGAATATGATTATTAAAAATTCTATTTGCAAACTTGTGACTCCTTTCAAAAAGCAGGTTTTCTGCATAAATCATATCTCTGTGATTTCTTTAGAGAGAAAGTGATTATAATTTTCAAATTAGTTTATTTTGTTCCTCTAAATATTTATATGAATATTTTAAAAACACGTAATTTTGAAAACCCATTTACCTGTTTCTACATTTATCACAGAGAGTCAAAAGTAAAAGACAAATAGAATAAGATACTGAATTTCCATGAAAATGAACGCTTTCTCTACTTTTGTTCCCTTCTTCTCAGATAAATTTTGCTATTTGTATTCTAGAAGTAGCTGAACATCACAGTAGACTTAATTACAACCACATAGCAGAAACACTTTGTCCATCAACTTTCATGAATGAATATTAGTAACACTGGTTGTTTTAGAAAAATGCTATATATGAGGTACTCCACTAAGGACTTTGCAGGAGTGACATAGTCATTCATAACTGTGCTGACACAGACATGTTGCATACCAACTGTGCAGACAGGGAATTTGGATATAGGAGGTGGTGTGAACTGTCTGTGACCACAAGGATGAAAGCAGAAAAGCTCTTTGTCAGATGCAAAAGCTTTTATCACATTGACTGCTGAGCCCATCCCCTCATTCCATGTATTCTCTTATGATAGGAATAGAACATAATGTAATAGTTGATAGTTGTATATTTAAGAACTTTCAAAGCCAAATTAAAGTTCAATAAGAAAATAAAAGATTCTACTTAACTTTATGTCTCTTTTTAATAACGGTGTTTGCTACTACTTGCTGCTAGAAAAGCAAATGCACAGAATTCGTAATGGTCCTAACTTAATTAAAATTGAATGAAATTTGTCATTTTTCAACAGCTTGCAATAAGCTGTTCCAAATGAACACACAGCGATTCAGTTTCAGCTACCTTGACTATTTTCATTTTCTTAGTTTCAAAGTGTAGGAAGATACTTTTCATAATTGCTCTTTTCTATGGAAGACTTTAGGAAGAAACAAATTCCTATTAATATATGAATTGCTTTATTTTGTTCTCATATATCCAAGCGAATACTATAGTAAAAACACCCTAACTTGTCAATTACACCCAGTGCTGGATTTTTAATTTATTGTATATACATGGCTCATGATCTCCATATATCATAATCTTATGTAACTATCTCTATTCACATGTTCATTATCCCCACATTTAAATTAATGTCACATCCTGAGACTGCATGTAACTATAGCACATAGGTATGCTATTTCAGTCTAACAAAATGCTCCTGATTTGTAAAATCTCTCAATAATAATAAATGTTAGTTGGTTCTCCTTACCTTTTGGTATGTATAAATTGGCCAGAGTTCAGATACTGATGTTTACAGATGTTCTGTGGTTCATGTTTGTAGGAGATAAAGATGTAATGCTTCACTGTTGGAGAGGAATGAATTGAAACATAATTTGGAGGCTCAATGATTGTTTTATTTAGATACTGATTTGGATCATGCTTTGATTTGAGTTCATTTTCATATCATCCTAGAAACTTTTGAAAGTGTTCAATTAATTAAGAAGTAAATGATGAACATGTCCACTTGCCTTTAAGTTTAAAGATTAGGGAAGTAATTGCATTTCTTTAAATTCCCTAGCCAGAATGCTACTCAACTGAATGATTTTTTAAATAAAATGTATCCACTGGATTAGTGCACCGATCCAGAATCAATTACATAGAATATCTACCAGAGACCTTGGGAAGAAAATACATTCTAGTCACTATCTCTACTAGTTTTCAGTTTGGGGCTTAATCCAGAGTGGTAAATCAGTGTGCAATATTGGAAAGGATAAAAGAACATATAAAATAAACTTCAATGTGACTTTAAGATTGCAGTTAGGGATCCATTTTCTCCGTTATCACAGTATGCCATCAGCATGCAACAAGCAAGTTTGAAGCACTGCAAGGTTTAAAAAACTAATTTTGAACACAGTTACTTTTAATATTCCCTAATTTTTCTCTACTTTAATCTGATATGTATACAAAAGATATAAGCCAGGAGCTTCATAACCCTGCCAGTTTTATCAGTTTCAAGAGGGTTTAGAACATATAAAAGTCAGTCATCTTGACACATGTAGTAAACACATCAAAACAAGCAAATGGTCTATTTATGCTTGCTTTAATATACAAGAAGAAATAAACAGTTTCAAATATAGATAGGAATATAGAATAAGTCTTTCATATTTCAAACATATTAAAATAACATGTAGTATAACAAAATGATAAAGAACTAATAAAAAGCCCTTCTGCTATTCTGTCAATCATATCAGGCACTTGCTTATATAAAGAGCAGAAATGAATAAATAATATCTACACAGTGATGTCTTGTATAGTGAATGTAGGTACAAACTGACAGACATGTAGCATAAATTAGGAAAGGAAATTTCTACAAGAGCCAAAGTGATTGGGATGGAATTATAAGAATAAAAATAAACATAAGAAGCTATTAGGCATACTAATTAAAAAATAATTATTTATTGCATTGTTAAAAATTTGACTGGGAATACATGATACACAGGAGTAAGTAACAGATACACATGTGGAGATCAAAGGTTCTTATAGATACATGTAAGCAATACTTAGGTGGTATAAAAGATTCGTGAGTGTTGAGACAACATAGTGGACTTCTATATGACTCTACAACAAACAAGAAAGTATAAGTCCCCAGTCTCTAACGTCATGGATAGTTTAACTTCTTTGCTCATCACAGGCCAGAGAAATTACCTCTGGGATTAACATCTGATGATGACATTTGGAAGTCAATAGCACTAAGGATGTTTAGAGGCCACAGGGATGATGCTCCTTTAAAGGCTTACTTAAAATGCATGTTAAAAAGGCTATCTTTTTTCCACTGGATGGTTTTAGCCCCTGAGATTCCATCTCACACCAGTCAGAATGGCTAAGATAAAAAACAGAGGAGACAGCAGTTGTTGGTGAGGATGTGGAGAAAGAGGAACACTCCTCCACTGCTGGTGGGATTGCAAGCTGGTACAACCACTCTGGAAAGCAGTCTGGCGGTTCCTCAGAAAACTGGGCATGACACTCCCAGAGGATCCGGCTATACCACTCCTGGGCATATACCCAGAGGCTTTACCTGCATGCAATAAGGACACATGCTCCACTATGTTCATAGCAGCCTTATTTATAATAGCCAGAAACTGGAAAGAACCCAGATGTCCCTCAACGGAGGAATGGATTCAGAAGATGTGGTATATTTACACGATGGAATACTACTCTGCAATTAAAAACAATGAACTCACAAAATTCCTAGGCAAATGGTCAGAACTTGAAAATATCATCTTTAGTGAGGTAACCCAATCACGAAAAACACACTTGGTATGCAGTCACTGATAAGGGGATATTAACCCAGAATCTCGGAATACCCTAGACACAATTCACATATCAATAGATTTCCAAGAAATGGAAGGAGAGACCCCTGGTCCTGGAAAGACTGGATATAGGGGAATGCCAGGACAGAGAAGCGAGAGGGGGTTGAATGGGGAAAAGAGGGAGGAAAGGGGGCTTATGGGACTTTCGGGGAGGGAGGAAATGGAAAAGGGGAAATGATTTGGAATGTAAATAAAAAAACTTAGAAAATAAAAAAAATAAAATAAAATAAATGCATGTTAAATATATCATTTAAATAAAGATAGCTCACACAAGGAGACAATGCTCACTCCCATAAAGAGCTGTAAACTATCTAATAAAATCCAAGGTCTAGGCATTAGACCTTTCCCTTTGAGCTGTTGCTTGGGAATTCCAAAAGACCTTCTAACCAGTATAGGGTATTGCCATTAGTTTCCCCCACCCCCAGGGCCCTAATGCTGAAGGAATCATATGATTTGGACATAGGACTTGGAAGAATCATGCTGGAACTGACCTGGGACCCTAGCTTCTATAATATTAGAAGATGTTATACAAGCTACTAAAAGAAAATAGCAATCACTTGTCTTAATAGCTGACAAAAGAACTACAGTGGTGGATTAGAGAAACTTTTAAATGGGACTAACCAACAACTCAAAGGGAGGAAGTCAGGCCCATGGCTTGAATGGTCATGACCTGATTGAAAAACCTACAGTTGCCATTTTTCTAAACAAATAAAATTTATAACTGTGTTCTAAATTCTTATATCCACAGGTAATTATAATTCTCATACCACATCAAAGAATAATCTTTAACAGAAGTAGGCTATTCTAGAGAGCGCCAATTTGTCAGAATGCCAAGAATATGTGACCATGATATTAACAGCTCTAGTGTGTATACAACACAACTTCTATCCCTGGGTTTACAGGACATTTTGGAAGAAGAGACAGATAAATTTTAAGGATCAGAGGACCAGGACATCTGCTGCCAAATAATCTGAGCTGAATAAGAAAGTGGAATGAGTGTGAGTCAAAGGATAATCCAGGAGGCAATGTTTCTCCTTGATTCCTGTCACCAGATCCCTGCCTGAGTTTTTGCCTGATATCCTTCAACCATGAAGTCCAAACTGGAAGTTCAAGCACAAATAACCCTTTCTATACTATGTTGCTTTTAGGAAGATTGTTTTATTGCAGCAATGGGAAAGCAAACAAGAAGAGAACTTGGAGGCAGAAAGTCATTTTTAAATTATGGTCACTGGCATATGCGATGAGAGCCATTACAAAGGAGAAGATTCATTTTTCCTCACAGTTTTGGAGGGTGCAGTTCATGACAGTTTGATTGGCTGTTTCTGGACCTATAGCTAACATCATATCATGATGACAATAATGTCAATCCATGGCTATGACACAAAGAACAGAAGGAAGAAGAGGAGGAGGGCTCCCCAAAGCTCTTCTGATATCATATCCTTAATCACTGGAAAACTTCCCAGTACATCTCACCTCATTAAGCCTCCACTACTATCCCTCAACAGTGTGTGAACATTTCAGAATCAAATCACAGAACAAGGCATAGTCATGAATGAAAATATTTTTTTTTCTCTAAGAGTGATAAGAATAGAATCAAATGTCTAGGTGCTTATAAAATGAAGAGCAATGAAAACAAGGACTGTCATGTCTGATAATAATGATCAAATATGTCTATGTGAAAGGATATTCAAAGAGACAAGTATTTGAAGGTATTATGTCCGTACCTCAACCCAAATGATCTCTGAATCCATAACGCTGAAGAAGGGAGATCGGAGAAAACATGTGCAGAAGAGCAACTACGTGAACCACTCGAGCTATGCAGTAATAGGAAGCAACATGGCTGAGAGCTGCAGAGCTCTGTTGCATTTCATTTTAGAACCCCCAAAACTGGTCTATCATCCTGCCTCCATTTCTGGGTGCACAGATCATCCCAAGTAAGCAGAGCAATGCCACTGAGGAAGATGGACAACCTAGAAAACAGGGCTGTTCCTCTATTGTACACATCTACATAAAAAGTCTTGGGATTTTGATAACATCTATTAATCTTATTATTTCAAAGAATATTGTAGTCTAATGAAATAATTCAATTGGCTCATTTTTTGATCGTTAGTTAACGTTTGTTGTAGACTTTATACATTTTTCCATTTAAGTTGAAGAAAGGAACTGACTTTTAAGAAAATCAACCAATTTACTAAAACAGCATTTTCAGTGAAAATAAAAAATCTACTTCTATGTACTGACAATTCAGTAAATTCCCAAGTGTAGCTTCTTATGTACAAATTGAGGAAAGTATACTTTTGCATATTTCTCATAGGTACTCCAGCTAGTAATGAGGCATATCTGTAGAGAACTTGGAGTTGCTCCAGGAGAAGCACAAAATAAACTCAAATTACCACTCCATCATGATTTTTTGTCTTTTCCTTAGCTAAACAGTTTACTCCTGGCAACATTTTCCTTTTTGAAACCTTTTGCAGCTAAAGTACATTAACCATGATATTTATTTCAAGTGCTTGTTCATAAAGTGTCTAAAGCTACAGAGCACAGAAGTCTCTACTGCATTAGGAATAGCCATTGTCTTCCTGGAATGTTTTGTCCTCTTTTAAGTGATTGTTGTTCAACAAGCAGCTAAGAACATATAAACAAGAGCTCTACTGGGACAGAAGAAATGCAGCACATAATACTAGAAAATTAATTCACTGAATTCTTGAATCCAAGATAGAGTCCCATAGCACTCTATATAAATAGTACAGACAATCAGACCACTCTTTCCAACTTGGCTTCTTGTAAGAGTATATAACAATCCTTTTCTCTGTGACGACCATTGGAAATGTCCCCTTTCTTAGTCATGTGGGCTCTGCATCTGGTATTGATCACTGAGCTATTATATTCAGATTCCCCAAAAGTGCTGTCCATGTCTGGGGAGCAAATTCCAGGCCTTCGTTAAAACTTCTCAGGTCTCTGTGCTGTAATCCTTGACACAAAACATCATCTGTCCCAGCATTCCTACAGACTTCCAGCCTGCTTCCAACAGGCTAGCTTCCCTGAATCTGTGCTTTGCCAACTCCAAACTCACCCAGCAAAATTGTTTCTGAGAATCTATTCTCTTCTCAGGACATGGCAATGCTTAAGCAAGACACTTTTGGGTATCACTTAAAACATGGAAATGAAGGCTGAATCCTGGAGTTCAAATAATTGTTCTTTACTTCTTGGGGGTAGAGGGGAAGGATTGAGAAAAATGCTTCCTGAGGTCTCACTATCATGAACTTGAAAATAAAACAAACAATAACTTTCTTTCAGGATTTTTGATAATATAAGAGGATATGTAGAATACAGTGTCTGTGAAGTAATTGATATAGTTTCATATTTTGGCTTTGTGTTAGCCATGAAAATATATTTATCTGTGCAAAACAGGAATAATAGGAGCTGGTGCTTGATTATTGCTTTTTTTTTAGATGTTTTTTAGTTGTAGGAAAAAAAACATAATTTGCACATTAGCACATTGGTTCTATAAAACCATTTCATAAAAATAGATATGAAAATTTCATCTATTTTTATAGATGTCAGATGTGAGGTACTGAGAGATTACATGTCACCAGTAAATGCTTAAATCTAGGCAAATCCAGCCCTAGCACTGTATTTGAACCCACTCCACTAGGCTGATGTCTTGGTCCAATTTTCTCATCAACCTTTGGCTCAGATCTGTGGGATTCTAATTCTCTTGCTTCACGTTTCATTTCTATTATCCTCTTATTCATTTTTAAGACCTTGTGATATCTATTTTCTAAAAAAGTAATTCTACAATATTTCAGTTCTTTGTCTTGAACTTCTATAGATGTGTATTGTATAAGGAAGTATATCATTACTCTCTTCGTGTGCACGTGGTTTGTGGGTTTTCTTTCTCCACATAGCCTTTTAGTACCTTGAACACTAGAATTCCCTTATCCTTCCCAAAAAGAACACAGAGGAAACGGGAAAGGGGAAATGATTTGGAATGTAAATAAAAAAAACTTAGAAAATAAAAAAAATAAAATAAAAATTACAAGATTTACACTAAAAAAAAAACAACACAGTAGTGAGTTCATCTCTAGATGTTTGTTAATAAGCAGACACTGTTATACAGACTAATCACATACACAAATCACCTTATCTATATAGTGTTTTACTACATATTTTATAAGTGCCATTTATTTAGAAATTACCTGTAATGCCCTTATAAGATTACCCCCATTGTGTTTTGGTGGAAAGTCATTGAATATGTCCCTTGAAGCACTTTAATTATACCTTGACCACTCTTGAAGAAAATGAACAACCATGGGAGTTAAAAACATAAAGCTGATCTATAAGATGCTGAGATTTGTCCATTTTTATTTAGCACATTTGTGATAACTTACAATTTTCTAAGGAGAAAATTTCCTTAGGAGCCATAAATAAGTAGTGTGCTTACTATCAAGCAATTCTCTGACATCTTTTGCAAATTCTCCAAGCTTTCGTTCATCATCTGAAATTGCGCACTTTAGCTTTTTGTAGCTGCTAAGGACTTCCTTCACCTAGTCTCTGCAAATAGAGGTTTTAAACACGGTCGAGGCAGGTTGTCAAGAGTTCTACCAGTTAATCAATGTATGTCCATGCTAAACTCACTGGGTCTGCTCTTATTTAATTTTTAATGGTGCTCATGAATTGCCCATGAAGGAGTGGTAGAGATTTTATCATTTGTTATTATTCTGTCCTCTAAAATAAAAAAATGATGCATCACTAAATGTCCTCTCTTGTTCTTAGATCATTCCTACAGTATTGATGTTACTTATTTATCTTTTAAATTAAAACAGATTACATTTAGAAATTGAGTAAACACACAAAAGTAAAAAGAAATACTTTGCTTTCTAAAAAGTGTTATACAAAACCAGTTTCCATTTCATATTCTTCCAAATAAAACGCCTCGACAGATATATAATTTTGTCTTTATCTTTTATAAGGGGAGTAGACATAAAGAATCAACTTATAAAAGCAATTTAGTCAATAATGATGATGATGATGATGATGATGATGAGATAATGAAATATATGAGTTTGAGTAAATGTTGTTTTTCAAAATGGTAGATCATATCTTAGTGTTTCATTTGGGCTAATGGGTGTACCACACCCAATTGTGTTTCTTGTTTTTTATATTAATTGAAGTGTTTTTATTTGGGCATTAAATATGAATAAATATAGACATCTGACTATTACATTTAAAACAGGGTACAATGCTAGACTACTCTCCCTCACAATACTGCTACCAGCTTTTGTAATCTCATACATACTTCAAAGCAGAGATTCTACATTTCCCAAAATCCCTTGGAGAGCTTCAAATATGCCAGTAAAAGAACACCTGCAAAGTTTGAGAGACAGAAGGGAGGCCCAGTCCTATTCTCCAGAAGTGTTTGTAGCCGGTTGTCTCACAAAAACTTCCTGACAAGTAACTGAGAACTACATATACATTCATATACATTGTCTGCTGTCGTCTATCATTCAGAGGTTGCAGCCTGTTCCGTGCATTGGTTCATCAGGTGATAAGCTCTTTTAGTGTTGTCATAGGAGCAACAATTGCTATCAAGAGACATTTTAGCTTAAAGTTTTGAAGCATACATGTATTTCAGTGTTGTTAAAGTCTTATGTGAAAAAACTTGCTCTGTTTCTCAAAGAATATGTAGTAATGTGTCATAAATTCCACGCGTACAGTAAAATCTAATATAGCTCGGCACTTAAATATTTAAGAACCTAAGCAGGAGAAAGAGGCTTTTTAGGTATTTTATAAGTAATTTGCCTGTTTACATATATGTATGTATTTATGTATATTTGTATGTATGTATGGATGGATGGATTGATGGATGGATAGATGGATGCACGCATAAATGCATGAATGAATGGGTGCATGTACTTCACATGCATATCTCGTACTTTCAGAGAACAGAAGAGGTGCTCAGATTCTATGACCTGGAGTTGGATGGACGTTGATGTGATCTGGGATCCAAACCAGGGTTCTCTACAAGAGCAACAAGTCCTTCTTAAATGCTGAGCTATCTCTCCATATCAGAAACAATTGTGAAGTACAATGATAATAGTTCAGTGAATTTCAGCAGTTTTGTGTTAAGGGAAAAATCAAATTGACTAAAATTTCCAATAATAGGAATTGGTTAAAAATTATAACATTTTTTAGAGTGAAACACCATGCATGTGTTAAATGTAATGCTACATAATAATGATGTATACAAAATACAAAATCAGTTAAGTGACAAAAGGAATATAAAATATGTATAATATAAATCCTTTACCCTAAAGTTATAATTATCAGATTTGTTAGAAATGTACCTTAGGTTTTTATACAGTATTGATTAATAACAAATAATTTCTGAGAAAGTAAAATTCGGATTTAGGTGTTTTCTTTTATTACTATCTTTTTTGTTTAAATTTATTATCAGAAAATATGTGTGTATATATATTTTTTAAAATTCACTACTCCATAGTTTATAGAAAGTATATGTGATTCACATAAGATTTATATATTTCAAATATTTGTCTCAGTAGCAATAGACTATAACTTTCCTGTGGGACCAAGAAGATTTGTGTTGTCTGGCTTCACATTTTCTGTTCCTAATGACTTTCTTAGACATCCAACTATTGTAGCATCATCTGGGATTTATATAAAAATCAAACCTGAGTACAAAGACATATTCTGACCTGCATTTGAAGAGTACTCCCTATGTTTCCTTAGAAGGGAGGGTCTGTTCACAGAGATATTTTCAGAACATTTTCCTCACTCCTCAGCGATTTCATTTAAAATAACTCTACCTTGAAAAACACAATAACATTAAGAAATACTGTTTGGGGATTTATGCTCTTACAATGTCATAAAAAGCAAAATAGTAGAAAATAAACCAAAAACAAGAACAAAAAGGATCTGACTGCTCTCAATGATTTTTACTTTTATTATTTTAAAGGACTAATATCTAAAGTTTTACAAAGTCCCTGAAAATCATATCTATATTTATTTACCTGTTCTTGTGCATTCACAAAAGGAATGATGTAATGAGGTACAGGTATTTTGACATAGTTTGTATATGAGTGGAGGGTGTACTGCCTTGTTCAACTTATAAATCTATTTTCCAGAATGATCAAGTGCACAGGAGTCCCAATCATCATTGTTATTGAAACCCCTTGGCTTTGTAGGTCGCTTTGCAATTTACAAACCCATTTTTATATATGCTGCTTTGATTTCATTTTTTACCTCCTGACATACTTCTGAGAGGCAGAACAGGTATCATTTTCTTAGGAGAAACATGAGTTATATAAGTTAAAGCCCTTTGTGTGAATTCTATTCATCATGCTACTATCTCAGCATATCAACAATTGTTTGCAGCCTCCCACAGGATTGCATATTCTGTTTTTTAAAAACAAAGAACTTAGCTTCAGAAATTGTTTTTGGTAAAGAATCCCTGAGCTCATGAACTGTAGGAATGCATACTTGGGTCTTCAGCCTGACAAACACTGTCATACCACTGCCTAAAATCCTAGTATAGAACCTTACTTATTAATGTTTCATTTAATACGGTCAGAATATTGTATGTAAATTAATTATATATAATATTAAATATTAATTGCCAGTGTTACTTAATTCCATTCCCCTAAAATTCACTCAGTTTTACTTTTGCTTCTGGAGTGGAAACTTTACACAGAAAAGGCAGTTCTCTTAACATCAAAGAACATAAACAGGGCAACCTCTGTTCCTGGATCGACTGCACTGAGGAGACAGGTACCCAGGTTTTCCCCAATATAACATCGCTTGGGACACAGCCTGTTGGGGCTTCCATCTGAGCCCAAGAGCTGGATAGCATCGGGGTCGCCTGGGCGACAGCTCTGCTATGGGCCAGCTCCCTTGCAGAGTGACCTGCACCTCTACCGAGAGAGTGCAGAGTGCACTCCGCCATCTTTGCTCCAGCATTGGGGCAGTTGGGAACACCAGGCTCAGAGATAAACAGGCATAACATCACTTGGGTCTCAGGCAGCTTGTGTGTACCTTGCTCCCAAGAGCTGGGCATGTCTGCAGTAAGCAATGCGCGAGCTCTGCTGTGGGACTTCTGCTCTGCAGAGAGACCCACCTATCCCCCCTGTTGGAGAGATCACACACCCCTGCACAGGGTGGGAGTCTACCAGCCTCCCTTTGGCTCCACTACGCTGAGCCTTTGGATGTGCAGGGATTCCCCAATACAACAACTCTTGGGGCAAGGCACATCAGGGCTCCAAAGTCACTCAGGAGCAGGGCAGGCCCCAGAAATCTGTGCCAGGAGAATCCCAGTAACCCAGGGGGGCCAGAAATAGCTTAGCAGGCTCACAGGAAGTCCAACCAACAGCCAGTGACAGCAGGACCAACTAACATCAGAGGTAACCAGATGGCAAAAGGCAAACGTAGGAACGTTACTAACAGAAATCAAAGTAATATGGCACCATCTGAACCCAACTCTCCAACAGCAGCAAGTCCTGGATACCCCACCACACCCGATAGACAAGATCTGGATTTAAAATCACTTCTCATGATGCTATTAGAGGATTTCAAGAAGGATAAAAATAAATCTCATAAAGAATTACAGGAGATCATGAATCAACGGTTAGAAGTCCTTACAAAGGAAAAACAAAAATCGCTTAGAGAAATGCAGGAGAACATGGATCAAAAGATGGAGGCCCACAAATAGGCAACACAAAATTTGCTTTAAGAAATGGATCAACGGGTAGACGCACTTTCAAAGGAATCACAAAAATTGCATAAAGAAATGCAGAAGATTATGGGTCAACAGATGGATGCCCATAGGGAGGCAACACAAAAATTGCTTAAAGAAATGAATCAATAGATAAATGCCCTTACAAAGGAAACACAAGAATTGCTTAAAGAAATGCAGGAGACGATGGATCAACAGATAGAAGCCCATGAGGAGGAAACACAAAAATAGCTTAGAGAAATACAGAAGAACTTGGGTCAACAGACAGAAATCCTGAAAGAGGAAACCCAAAAATACCTTAAAGAAATACAGGAAAATACAAACAAAAAGTGAAGGATCTGAGCAAATCCATCTAGGATCTATAAAAGGAAGTAGAAACAACTAAGAAATCACAAAGGGAGACAACTTTGGAGATAGAAAACCTTGAGAAGAAATCAGGAGACATAGATGCAAACATCAAAAATAGAATACAAGAGATGGAAGAAAGAATCTCAGGTGCTGAAGATACCATAGAAAGCATCGACTCAACAGTCAGAGAAAATGCAAAATGCAGAAAATGTGTAACCCAAAACATCCAGGAAATCCAGGACACAATGAGAAGACCAAACCTAAGGATTATAGGTATAGATGAGAGTGAAGATTTGCAACTTAAAGGGCCAGTAAACATCTTCAACAAAATTATGGAGGAAAACTTCCCTAACCTAAAGAGAGAGATGCCGATGAAAGTACAAGAAGCCTACAGAACTCCAAACAGACTGGACCAGAACAGAAATACCTCCTGTCACCTAATAATCAAAACACCAAATGTACTAAACAAAGAAAGAATATTAAAGGCAGTAAGAGAAAAGGTCCAAGTAACATACAAAGGAAGACCTTTCCGAATCACATCAGACTTCTCACCAGAGACTATGAAAGCCAGAAGATCCTGGGCAGATCTCATGCAGACACTAAGAGAGCACAAATGCCAGCCTAGACTACTATACCCAGCAAAACTCTCAATCACCATAGATGGAGAGACCAAGATATCCCATGATAAAACCAAATTTTCACAATATCTTTCCAGAAACCCAGTCCTGCTAAGGATAATAGGTGGAAACTGCCAATACAAGGAGAGAAACAGCACCCTGGAAAAAAATGAGATAGTAACCTTCTTGCATCAAACCCAAAAGTAGATAACCACTCCAACATAAAGATAGCATCAAGAATGGCAGGTGGCAATAATCACTATTCCTTAATCTCTCTTGATATCAATGGATTGAATTCCCCAATAACAGACTGAATAAGTAAACAGGATCCAGCATTTTGCTGCATGCAGGAAACGCACCTCAGTGTCAAAGACAAACACTACCTCAGAGTAAAAGGCTGGAAAACAATTTTACAAGCAAATGGTCCCAGGAAACGAGCCGGAGTAGCCATGCTAATATCAGATAAAACAGACTTTCAACCTAAAATCATCAAAAAAGACACAGGACACTACATAGAGATCAAGGGAAAAATCCATCAAGAAGAACTCTCAATTCAGAATATCTATGCTCCAAATGCAAGGGCACCCTCATTCGTAAAAGAAACTTTACTAAATCTCAAAGCACACATCGCACCTCACACAAAAATAGTGGGTGACCTCAACACCCCCCTCTCAGAAATGGATCGTTCAGGAAAGCAGAAACTAAACAGGGACACAGTGAATCTCATTGAAGCCTTGGACCAAATGGAACTAACTGATATATATAGAATATTTCGTCCTAGAGCAAAAGAATACACCATCTCAGCACCTCAATATACTTTCTACAAAATCGACCATATAATTGGTCACAAATCAGACCTCAACAGATATAATAAGATCGAACTAATCCCATGCCGCCTATCAGATCACTATGGAATAAGGGAGATTTTCAATGGCAACAAAAATAACAGAAAACCCACATACACATGGAGGCTGAACAATGCTCTACTCACTGATAACTTGGTCAAGGTGGAAATAAAGAGAGAAATCAAAGACTTTTTGAAAGTTAATGAAAATGAAGGCACAACATACCCTAATTTATGGGACACAATGAAAGCAGTGCTAAGAGGAAAATTCATAGCCCTGAGTGCCGCCACAAAGAAACGGGAGACAGCATACACTAGCAGCTAAATGGCACACCTGAAAGCCCTGGAACAAAAAGAAGCAAATACACCAAAGAGGAGTAGAAGGCAGGAATTCATCAAACTCAGGGCTGAAATCAATCAAGTAGAAACAAATAAAACCGTACAAAGAATCAACAAAACGAGGAGTTGGGTTTTTGAGAAAATCAACAAGATAGATAAGCCCTTAGCCAGACTAACCAGAGGGCACAGAGACAGTATCCAAATTAACAAAATGAGAAACGAAAAGGGAGAGATAACAACAGAAACTGAGGAAATTCAAAAAATCATCAGATCCTACTACAAAAGCCTGTATTCAACACAACTAGAAAATCTCAACGAAATGGACAATTTCCTTGACAGATACTAAATACCAAAATTAAATCAGGATCTAATAGACCATCTAAACTGTCCTATAACATCTGAAGAAATAGAAGTGGTCATTGGAAGACTTCCAACCAAAAAAAGCACAGGTCCATATGGTTTTAGTGCAGAATTCTATCAGACCTTCAAAGAAGACCTAACATCAATACTCTTCAAACTATTCCACACAATAGAAACAGAAGGAACAGTACCCAACTCGTTCTATGAAGCCACAATTACGCTAATATCAAAACCACACAAAGATCCGACAAAGAAAGAGAATCTCAGGCCAATCTCTCTTATGAATATCGATGCAAAAATACTCAATAAAATTCTTGCCAACCGAATCCAAGAACACATCAAAACGATCATTCACTACGATCAAGTAGGCTTCATCCCAGGGATGCAGGGATGGTTCTATATAAGGAAATCCATCAATGTAATCCACTATATAAACAATCTCAAAGAAAAAAACCACATGATCATCTCATTAGATGCTGAGAAAGCATTTGACAAAATTCAGCATCCTTTCATGCTAAAGGTCTTGGAAAGAACAGGAATTCGAGGCCCATAGCTAAACATAGTAAAAGCAATTAACAGCAAACCGGTAGCCAACATCAATCTAAATGGAGAGAAACTTGAAGCAATCCCACTAAAATCAGGGACTAGACAAGGCTGTCCTCTCTCTTCATATCTTTTCAACATAGTACTTGAAATTCTAGATAGAGCAATTAGACAACAAAAGGAGGTCAAAGGGATACAAATTGGAAAGGAAGAAGTCAAACTATCACTATTTGCAGACGATATGATAGTATACTTAAGCGACCCAAAGAACTCCACCAGAGAACTCCTACTGCTGATAAACAACTTCAGCAAAGTGGCTGGATAGAAAATCAACTCAAGCAAGTCAGTTGCCTTCCTATACTCAAAGGATAAGCAGGCTGAGAAAGAAGTAAGAGAAATGATACCCTTCACGATATCCACAAACCATATAAAGCATCTCGGTGTGACTCTAACCAAACAAGTGAAAGATCTGTATGACAAGAACTTCAAGTCTCTGAAGAAAGAAATTGAAGAAGACCTCAGAAAATGAAAAAATATTCCATGCTCATGGATTGTCAGGAATAATATAGTAAAATTGACCAACATCTTGCCAAAAGCAATATACAGATTCAATGCAATCCCCATCAAAATTCCAACTCAATTCTTCATAGAGTTAGAAAGAGCAATTCAAAAATTCATCTGGAATCACAGAAAACCCAGGATAGCTAAAACTATTCTCAAGGGTAAAAGATCCTCTGGGGGAATCAGTATCCTGGACCTCAAGCTGTACTACAGAGCAATAGTGTTAAAAACTGCATGGTATTGGTTCAGTGACAGGCATGTAGATCAATGGAAAAGAATTGAAGACCCAGAAATGAATCCAAACTCCTATGGTCACTTGATCTTTGACAAAGGACCTAAAACCATCCAGTGGAAAGCAAATAGCCTTTAAAAAAATGGTGCTGGCTCAGCTGGAGGTCAACATGCAGAAGAATGTAAATTGACCCATTCTTGTCTCCTTGCACTAAGCTCAATTCCAAGTGGATCAAGGACCTCCACATAAAACCAGACACACTGAAACTAATAGAAAGGAAACTAAGGACAAACCTTGAACATATGGGCACAGGAGAGAATTTCCTGAACAGAACTCCAATAGCTTATGCTCTAAGATCAAGAATTGACAAATGGGACCTCATTTAATTACAATGCCTTTGCAAGGCAAATAGACACTGTCAAACAGACAAAGAGGCAACCAACTAACTGGGAAATGATCTTTACAAACCTTATATCCGACAGAGGGCTAATATCCAATATATACACAGAACTCAAGAAGTTAAACTCCAGACAGGCAAGTAACCCTATTAAAAAATGGGGTACAGAGCTAAACAAAGAGTTCTCACCTGAAGAATATCTAATGGCTGAGAAGCACCTAAAGATATGTTCATCATTCTTAGTCATTAGGGAAACGCAAATCAAAACAACTCTGAGATTCCATCTCACACCAGTCAGAATGCTAAGATCAAAAACACAGGAGACAGCAGTTGTTGGAGAGGATGTGGAGAAAGAGGGATACTCCTCCACTGCTGGTGGGATTGCAAGCTGGTACAACCACTCTGGAAAGCAGTCTTGCAGTTCCTCAGAAAACCGGGCATGACAGTCCCTGAGGATCCGGCTATACCACTCCTGGGCATATACCCAGAGGCTTTACCTGCATGCAATAAGGACACAAGCTCCACTATGTTCATAGAAGCCTTATTTATAATAGCCAGAAGCTGGAAAGAACCTAGATGTCCCTCAATGGAGGAATGGATTCGGAAGATGTGGTATATTTACACAATGGAATACTACTCTGCAATTAAAAACAATGAACTCACGAAATTCTTAGGCAAATGGTCAGAACTTGAAAATATCATCCTTAGTGAGGTAACCCAATCACAAAAGAACACACATGGTATGCCGTCACTGATAAGGGGCTATTAACCCAGAATCTCAGAATACCCTAGTCACAATACACATATCAATAGATTTCTAAGAAGATGGAAGGAGAGACCCCTGGTCCTGGAAAGACTGGATGTAGGGGAATGCTGATACAGAGAGGCGAGATGGGTTGAATGGGGAAAAGAGGGAGGGAAGGGGGATTATGTGACTTTCGGGGAGGGAGGAAATGGGAAAGTGGAAATGATTTTGAATGTTAATAAAAATATAAAAAACAAAAAATAAAAAAACAAAATAAAAGAACATAAACAACCAGTATTAATATTTCATGGAACCATTATACCAAAATTTAAGTTATATGAGTTTTTTTTATTATTTTCTATATTTTTTATTTACATTTCAAATGATTTCCCCTTTCTTATATGAGTTTTTAATCCAAAACTTCAAGTCACTTTAAATCTCTTAAATATCTGCTATATAATATTTTCTTATTTCATAAAATATATATTAACCATTTTGTTTTTTGAACACGACTGCTTCACCACACTGTTCTAAAGTTAGCAACTATGTGGTATGTTGGAATTGAAGGACCCAGCTGCATATAACAGCCTGTGCGTAATCAATTATATTATAAACTTGTTAAGATACACAGGCTTGGGTATATAAATATAGCCTGTAAGTTTTCAGAAATATTTATTTCCATTTAAATATTAGATTTTTTTTAATATTTGTTTATTTTTTATGTATGTGTGTCTTCGGACACACCAAAAGAGGACATCAGATCCTGTTACAGATGGCTGTGAGCCACCATGTGATTGCTGGGAATTGCACTCAGGACCTCTAGAAGAGCAGTCAGTTCTCTTAACCACTGAGCTATCTCTCCAGCCCTAAATATTAGATTTTTAATAAAGAAAAAAATTTCTGGTAAAAATTCATTTCTCTTTAGTTGATACAAGTAGTATTAATCAACATAGACTTGATTTGTTTTTAAATTTTAATCTATTAACATTTCAAGTGTTATCCCCTTTCCTTGTTCCCTCCTCTCCCAGAAAAAAACCCTCTCCTATCCCCCGTCTCCCTGATTCTCTGAAGGTGTTCACCCATCAACCCACACACTCTCATCTTCCCGCTCTTGATTCCCCTACACTGGGGCATCTATCAAACCCTCCTAGGACCAATGACTTCTTCTCCCATTGATGTCTGGCATGGCTGCTCTCTACTACATATGTTGCCAGAGCTATGTGTACTCCTAGGTTGGTTTCTTAGTATCTGGGAGCCCTGTGGGGTCAGGTTGGTTGATATGGTTGTTCTTCCTATGGGGTTGCAAACCCCTTCAGCTCCTTCAGGCCTTTCTCTAACTCCTCCATTGGGGACCCCCCACTCAAATGACAGCTTTTAAAAAAACCACAAACAATATAAAGTATCTTAGTGTCATTCTAACCAAACAAGTGAAAGATCTGTATGACAAGAACTTCAAGTCTCTGAAGAAAGAAATCAAAGAAGACCTCAGAAGATGGAAAGATCTTCCATGCTCTTGGATTTGCAGGATTAGTATAGTAAAAATGACCATCTTGCCAAAAGCAATCTACAAATTCAATGCAATATCCATCAAAATTCCAGCTCAATTCTTCACAAAGTTAGAAAGAGCAATTATCAAATTCTTTTGGAATGAAAAAAAAAAAACCCCACGATAGCAAAAACTATTCTCAACAATAAAGGAACTTCTGTGGGAAGCACCATCCCTGAATTCAAGGTGTACTACAGAACAAATGTGTTTAAAACTGCATGGTACTGGTACAGTTTCAGGCTGATAGATCAATAGAATAGAAGACCCAGAAAAGAACCCACACACCTATGGTCACTTGATCTTTAACAAAGGAGCAAAAACCATCCAGTGGAAAAAAGACAGCATTTTCAGTAAATGGTGCTGGTTCAACTAGTGGTCAACTTGTAGAAGAATGGAAATTGATCCATTCTTATCTCTCTGTACAAAGCTCAAGTCCACGAGGATCAAGAACCTCCACATAAAACAAGATACACTGAATCTAATAGAAGAGAAAGTGAGGAAAAGACTCGAACACATGGGCAGATGGGAAAAGTTCCAGAACAGAATACCAATGGCTTATGCTCTAAGAACAAGAATTGACAAATGGAACCTCATAAAACCACAAAGCTTCTATAAGGCAAAGGACACTGTCAATAGGACAAAACAAAGACTTGCTTTATCTTGCCAGAAATTGTTTCTTTATAAAGATGAGGAAGATCTCAAAGATAAAATTGTGTAGTTAGTTCAGTCATCACAGATTGATCGTTTTGGATGGACTCATCAACTAGATATATAGAATGTACATAATACACATACAACTTATATGTATTTATATAAATACCTACATACACGTGACACAGCATGCTACAGCCACACAGCTCCATCAAGAAAGTGATTACTCAAAATGACAGTAATTTTTTTATTGTACCTTTAAGGTCTAAAACACTCTCTTTGGTTCTACTCACAGGAGGGACAGTCTGATCGCTCTTGTAAGAATCCGGCCTTCTGCTACATAAACTTTAAGCCAAAGGGATTAAGAAGGAAGCCCAAGATATTAACTGAAAATCTGTCATATTGACACATAAAAGCTGAGTACATCATGAAAGCCCTCAGAAGCATTGGCTCTCACATTGTCTACTGGAGGACTGTGAAGGTCAGTCATGATGCAAATATTGGTGTACATGCTAGAATAGAATCATCACAGCAGCATCCAGCTGGTTCTCAGTGGTAGAATTTCTTACATAGTTAGATAAGTAAAGGAAGGTTCTGTCTACACTAAAACTCATCACAGTATTTTTTTTTCAACAAAGACTGGGAAGGGAAGAATGGAAGTTGATTAGAATGATCCAGTGGATCCTTATGTGCATTCAGTCATAAGTAAACATAAAAACCTCTGCTGACTTTCATCTGAAATTAGCTTTACCTGCACCTACAGATAATTATATAAAATGAATACATGAGAATGCTGCTGTAACTAAATTTTGAAGAATTACTTTTTTTTTCGTAAGCATGTTTCCTCATCTATAGATGAGTTATGAGTTTGTAGGTTTCTTATGTGGATAGATTATGTATGTGGCACACTTATCACAATTCCTGACTCAGACGAAGTACCTGAGGTAATTAATGGTATTCTATAATTTGTATTTCAAGTCCATTCCTTTCCCAAATGGAGGACTAGGAAAACGTTTTTCACCACTGCCCATGGATCATCAAAATATTTCTTCTGAATTTTTTCCTCAACTATTTCCACCATAGCTCCCTTTATCCATCACTTTGAGAAATTCTTCTTTGTAAGACTGAGTTAACTTACAACTGGCTAGGGAATTTATATCCTCACTTCTGGAGTTTCCTGGACATTTCACCTTTCAAGATATGAACGTTAGTATTAAGGATGTGCCTTAAAAAGCCAAATATCTCTCAGGAGCAGTCAGTTTTCTGATGCCCTTCACCAGGTATAACATCTTAGAGTTGATTAGTGACCAGAGAATCATAGTGTATTCTACAGGTCACTTTCACTTTGAGTTTCAGTGCTGTGATTATTTTGAGGGATTCTTAGTGATTCAATCTAGTGGCCCATCTGTGCCTGACTGAGTTTTCCTTTGTCTCTGTCTCACATCCTTAATACTTGTCTGTATTCCCATTCTTTTGTCAATGTATTTTGTTAAAATAAAAGCCTTTTATGAATGTGTTCTGTGAAATTTAATAAGTCTTTAGTGTATCTCCCAAATTACCAGCTTAACAAGGCACATTCCATGTGACCTATAATGATTTGTGTGACTTTTAACAACTCGATTATAACATTTTCTTTTGAACTGGGAAAGTGGTAAAAAATACTCATAGCAAATCTGTAAGGATAAATCAATAAAAAAGTATATAAGGCACAATTAACATTGGAAGATTATAAATAGCAAATTATATTAACTTGTATTACTATAAATAATATTATATTTTATGACTTGTTATTAAAAGAATTTACCTCTAAAGCAAAGTCAAATATCCTAGTTATACATCCTTGGATATCTTTTGTATCAAGTACTTGATACAAAGCCAAGTCTATTTTCATAGTTTTCACATGTTCAACTAAATGACATCCTGAACACTTCCATAATAGTGGCTAAGATTTATCATTCGTGCATCTCTGATAGATCTCAGCATTGAGATCTTGAAAACATAGACTTTCCACTATAGTAATTTTGTTTTAATTTTAAAATTATACATTTTTATTAAAATAGGATTATTTTAACCCTCATTTCGTCATAGTTTCTTTTCCTACAACCCTTCACAAGTTCCTCCAACTCTATTTTCTGTATCAATTCACAACTAGGATATAAAAAGGTATTGAAATTTCTTCTCTTTGACTCTTAGTGATTAGTGAATAACTAGAGATTAAACTGTGTCCTAGAAATTCTGAACTGAGTAAAACATTATCCATGTCTTCCAAGAATTCATATTCCCCTGAGTATAAGATATAAACATCCACCCTATTTTCTTATGATGCTAATTTTTGTTTGGGTAGGTTATATTTCAAGCATTCAACAAAGGTTTTAAATATTCTGTTGCATTACATTCTAAATATTATTATCATATATGATTGCATGACAATTAATGACATTTTTGTAATAAAATGCAAAGTTAAACTGATATTTGACAAAATATACTAGACCCAATTTCCTAGTAGAGACATTTTAACCATTCCCATAGAGTTTGTATGATGATTTTCTAGACAAAAATAAAAAAAATACTATATTATACTGGACTTAAACAAGTTAGTTAGCCATTTCAAATTTTAAAAATGCTTATAACAACCTTAAATCTCTTGAAATATTTAGACGCAATTTTTGTAAGTTGTGATTTAAGTTAAGAGTTAATAATTTTCTCATTTTAAAATCTTCTTGGTTTGCACCTGTGCCTGGGAGCAAATTTTGTGATTGAACCACCCCCAACCCATCCACACCCAGAGACAGCTTGACCCTAAGGAGCTCTGATACAACCAGGCTCACAGAAGAGGCTCTCTAGATGCCCCACCCCCATACAGACATTCTGACCCAAAGAGCCTCAACATAACCAGGCTCATAGGAAGACAATGCTCCAGTTAGAGACAGCAAGGTTGGTTAAAACAGAGATAACCAGATGACAGAGGCAAGCACAAGAACATAAGCAACAGATACCAATACTACTTGACAACGTCAGAACCAAGTACTTCCACCACACCAATCCATGGATACCCCAACAATCTGAAAAATCAAGATTCAGAAATGAAATTCCATTTTATGAATGTGTTAGAGGACTTTAAGAAGGATATTAATAACTCCTTTTAAGAAATACAGGAGAGGTCTGGGATACTGATTCCCCGAGAGGTTCTTTTACTCTTGAGAATAGTTTTAGCTATTCTGGGTTTTCTGTTATTCCAGATGAATTTTTGAATTGCTCTTTCTAACTCTATGAAGAATTGAGTTGGGATTTTGAAGTTGTACTACAGAGCAATAGTGTTAAAAACCGCATGGTATTGGTACAGTGACAGGCATGTAGATCAATGGAACAGAATTGAAGACCCAGAAATGAATCCACACTCCTATGGTCACTTGATCTTTGACAAAGGAGCTAAAACCATCCAGTGGAAAAAAGATAGCCTTTTCAACAAATGGTGCTGGCTCAGCTGGAGGTCAACATGCAGAAGAATGCAAATTGACCCATTCTTATCTCCTTGCACTAAGCTCAATTCCAAGTGGATCAAGGATCTCCACATAAAACCAGACACACTGAAACTAATAGAAAGGAAACTAGGGAAGAACCTTGAACATATGGGCACAGGGGAGAATTTCCTGAACAGAACTTCAATAGCTTATGCTCTAAGATCAAGAATTGACAAATGGGACCTCACAAAATTACAAAGATTTTGCAAGGCAAAAGACACTGTCAAAAAGACAAAGCAAGCCGGGCAGTGGTGGCGCACGCCTTTAATCCCAGCACTTGGGAGGCAGAGGCAGGCGGATTTCTGAGTTCGAGGCCAACCTGGTCTACAGAGCGAGTTCCAGGACAGCCTGGTCTATACAGAGAAACCCTGTCTCGAAAAACTAAAAAAAAAAAAAAAAAAAAAAAGACAAAGCGGCAATCAACTAACTGGGAAATGATCTTTACCAACCCTACATCCGACAGAGGGCTAATATCCAATATATACAAAGAACTCAAGAAGTTAAACTCCAGACAGGCAAGTAACCCTATTAAAAAATGGGGTACAGAGCTAAACAAAGAGTTCTCACCTGAAGAATATCTAATGGCTGAGAAGCACCTAAAGAGATGTTCATCATCCTTAGTCATTAGGGAAATGCAAATCAAAACAACCCTGAGATTCCATCTCACACCAGTCAGAATGGCTAAGATCAAAAACACAAGAGACAGCAGTTGTTGGCGAGGATGTGGAGAAAGAGGAACACTCCTCCACTGCTGGTGGAATTGCAAGCTGGTACAACCACTCTGGAAAGCAGTCTGGTGGTTCCTCAGAAAACTGGGCATGACACTCCCAGAGGATCCGGCTATACCACTCCTGGGCATATACCCAGAGGCTTCCCCTGCATGCAATAAGGACACATGCTCCACTATGTTCATAGCAGCCTTATTTATAATAGCCAGAAGCTGGAAAGAACCCAGATGTCCCTCATGGAGGAATGGATTCAGAAGATGTGGTATATCTACACAATGGAATACTACTCTGCAATTAAAAACAATGAATTCACGAAATTCCTAGGCAAATGGTCAGAACTTGAAAATATCATCCTTAGTGAGGTAACCCAATCACAAAAGAACACAAATGGTATGCAGTCACTGATAAGGGGATATTAACCCAGAATCTTGGATTACCCTACACAGAATTCACATATCAATAGATTTCTAAGAAGATGAAAGGAGAGACCCTGGTCCTGGAAAGACTGGATGTAGAGGAATGCCCGGACAGAGAAACGAGAGGGGGTTGAATGGAGAAAACAGGGAGGGAAGGGGGCTTATGGGACTTTCGGCGAGGGAGGAAACGGGAAAAGGGAGATGATTTGGAATGTAAATAAAAAAAAACTTAGAAAATAAAAAAAAAAGAAAAGTGAAAAAAAAAAAAGAAATACAGGAGAACACAGGGAAACAAGTAGAAGACCTAAAAGAGGAAACACATAAATCTCTTAAAGAAATACAACTCAATCAAACTGGTGAAGGAATCAAACAAAATTGTCCAGAATCTAAATGTGGAAATAGAAACATTAAAGAAATGACAAAGGAAGACAACTCTGAAGATAGAAAACCTAGTAAAGAGATCTGGAGTCATAGATGCAAGCATCGTCAATAGAATAAAAGAGATAGAAGAGAGGATCTCAGATGCAGAAGATATCTTAGAAAACATTGACACAATAGTCAAAGAAAATGCAAAATGCAAAAAGCTCCTAACCCAAAGCATTCAGGAAATCCAGGACAAAATACGAAGACCAAACCTAAGGATAATAGGTGTAGAGAAGAGAGCTATGATTCCCAATTTAAAGAGCCAGTAAATATATTCAACAAAATTAGAGAAGAAAACTTCCCTAACCTAAAGTAAGAGATGTCCATGAGTGTACAAGAAGTCTAAAGAACACCAAATAAGATTAGACCAGCAAAGAAATTCCCCCATCACATAATAGTCATACACCAAATGTATAAAACAAAGAAAGAATGTTAAAAGCTGAAAGTGAAAAAGGACAAGACACATATGAAGGCAGACCTATCAGAATTACATCAGACTTCTCACCAGAGACTATAAAAACAAGAAGATCCTGGACAGATGTCATGTAGACCCTAAGAGAAAAACAATGCCACCCCAGGCTACTATACCCAGCAAAATTCTCAATTACCATAGATGTAGAACCCAACACATTTCATGACAAAACCAAATTTAGACAATATATTTTCACTAATATAGCCATACAGACGATAACAGAAGGAAAGTTCCAACACAAGGAGGAAAACTATACCCACGAAAAAGCAAGAAATTAAACTCACAAAAAAGAAGAAAACCAAGAAACATAATTTAATATCTAGCAACAAAAATAACAGGAAGCAAAAATCATTGATCCTTAATATCTCTCAACATTTATGAACTCAATTTCCCAATAAAAAGACATAAACTAACATAGTGGATACATAAACAGGACCCAATATTTTGCTGCATACACAAAAACCATCTTAGATAGTACATCAGAGTAAAAGGCTGGAAAAGATTTTCCAAGACATAGGTCCCAAGACACAACTTGAAGTAGACATATAAATATCTGATAAAATAGACTTTCAACCAAAAGTTATTTAAAAAGATGGGGAAGGGCACTATATAATCATAAAAGATAAAATTCACTGAGATGAACTTTCAGTTCTGAACATCTATGCCCCAAATCCAAGATATCCACATTTTTAAAAGAAAAGTTATAAAGGCTAAATGCACACAATGACACTCACACCATAATAAATGGAGACTTCAACATTCTACTCTTACCAAGGATGAATCATGGAAACAGAAATTAAACAGAGACACAGTAAAACTTACAGAAGCTATGAACCAAATGGATTTGACAGACATCTATAAAACTCCCTAAACAAAAGACTATGCCTTATTTTTAGCACCTCATGGTCCCTTCTCCAAAACTGACCATATAATCAGACACAAAACAAGCCTCATTAGATACAAGAAGACTAAATTAATCTCATGCTTTTTATCAGACCACCACAGGCTAAAGCTTGTTTTCAATAAAAACAAAAACAACAGACATCCTACATACACATGGTAGGCGAACAACTCTCTACTCAAAGATAACATGGTCAGGGAAATAACAAAAAAAATTAAAAACTTTCTACAATTTAATGAAAATGTAGGCACAACATACTCAAATTTATGGGACACAATGAAAGCAGTGCTAAGAGGAAAACTCATATCTCTGAGTGCCTCCATAAAGAAAATGGACAGGAGACAGGAGACAGCAGTTGTTGGCAAGGATGTGGAGAAAGAGGAACACTCCTCCACTGCTGGTGGGATTGCAAGCTGGTAGGACCACTCTGGAAAGCTGTCTGGCACTTCCTCAGAAAACTGGGCATGACACTCCTGGATGATTCTGCTATACCACTCCTGGGCATATACCCAGAGGCTTCCCCTGCATGCAATAAGGACACATGCTCCACTATGTTCATAGAAGCCTTATTTATAAAAGCCAGAGGCTGGAAAGAACCCAGATGTCCCTCAATGGAGGAATGGATTCAGAAGATGTGGTATATTTACACAATGGAATACTACTCTGCAATTAAAAACAATTAATTCACGAAATTCCTAGGCAAATGGTCAGAACTTGAAAATATCATCCTTAGTGAGGTAACCCAATCACAAAAGAACACACATGGTATGCAGTCACTGATAAGGGGATATTGACCCAGAATCTCGGAATACCCTAGACACAATCCGCATATCAATAGATTTCTAAAAAGATGGTAGGAGAGATCCCTGGTCCTGGAAAGACTGGATGTAGGGGAACACCAGGACAGAGTAACGAGAGGGGGTTGAATGGAGAAAAGAGGGAGGGAAGGGGGCTTATGGGACTTTCGGGGAGGGAGGAAACGGGAAAGGGGAAATCATTTGGAATGTAAATAAAAAAACTTAGAAAAAATAAAATGTCCAATTAAAAAATCAAAAAAAAAAAAAAAAAAGAAAGGAAATGGATATATATAACTCTAGCAGCTTGACAGCACACATGAAAGCTCTAGAATAAAAAGAATCATATACACCAAGAGGAGTAACAGCAGGAAATAATCACTCAGAGCTGAACTCAACCAAATAGAAACAAAAAGAACTATACAAAGAATCAAAACAACAACAACAGACCACCACTACAACAACAAAACAATCCAGGAGCTGATTCTTTGAGAAAATCAACAAGATAGATAAACCCTTAGCCAAACTAACTAGAGGGCACAGAGACACTATCCAAATTAACAAAATCAGAAACAAAAAGAAAGATATAACAACAGAAAATGAGAAAATTGAAAAAATAAAACAAAACATCGGATCTTACTACCAAAGCCAATAGTCAATTAAAATGGAAAATCTAGGTGAAATGGATTATTTTCTAGACAGATATCAGGTAACAAAATTAAATTAAGATCAGATAAACCATGAAACAGTCCCATAACCCCTAAAGAAATAGACTCACTCATTAAAAGTCTTGTAACCAAAAAAAAAAAAAAAAAAGCCCTGTGCCAGATGAGTTTAGTGGAGCATTCTATCAGACCTTCAAAGAAAATCTAATACCAATACTTCTCAAACTATTCAACAAAATAGAAACAAAGCAATACTACCTAATTTGTTCTATGAGACCTAATTCATTCTATGAGACAATGAGCTTAAAGTATATTAAACTTATACATAAATCAAATATAGACAAAAGAAACAAAGAGAACTTCAGACCAATTTCCTTTATGAGTATTGATTCAAATATCAGAAAACAAAAGTAGGCCAAAGGGATACAAATTGAAAGAAGTCAAATTATCTTTGTCAGTAGGACAAAACAGCAATCTACAGATTGGGAAAAGATCTTCACCATCCCTACATCCAATAGAGGGTTACTATCTAAAATATACAAAGAACTCAAGAGGTTAGCCTCCATAGAACTAAATAACTGTATTAAAAATGGGGTACAGAATTAAACAATGAATTCCCAACCGAGGATCTTGAATGGGTGATAAGCACCTAAAGAAATGTTCAACATCGCTAATCATCTGGGAAATGCAATTCAAAATGACCCTGAGATTCCAACTCTTACCAATCAGAATGGCTAAGATTAAAAACTCAGGAGACAGCAGATGCTGGCTAGGATGTGGAGAAAGAGGAACACTCCTCCATTGCTGGTGGGATTTCAAGCTGGTAAAACCAATTTGGAAAGCAATCTGGTGTTTTCTAACAAAACTAGAAATAGTTGGACTTGAAGACAGAGTCATACCACTCATGGACATATACCCAAAAGATGTTCCTACATATAACAATGACACATGCTCCACTATGTTCATAGCAGCCTTATTTATAATAGCCAGAAGCTGGAAAGAACCCAGATGTCCCTCAACAGATTAATGGATACAGAAAATGTGGCATATTTACACAATGGGATACTACTCAGGGGTTAAAAACAATGACTTCTTGAAATACGCTGCCAAATGGATGGAAATATAAAATATTATTCTTAGTGAGGTAATTCAGACACAAAAGAACCTACATGGTATGTACTGACTGATAAGTGGATAGAAATGAAGTTTAATAATGGTGTTACATGATAAAATTCAGATCCAAATTATTTCATTGTTTGTCAAAGATATGAAAGAAATAATAAGATAGCAAAGACTCAAAATTCAATTTCTGACTACTATGGACCAAATATTGAAATGAGGAATCTTTTTTTCCATTTTTTCATTTAGAAGAGGGTTAGAATGCTCAGTTGTAACGAAATGACCTGTATTCTTTCAGTGATTCAAGAAAGACTATAACACAAGATCTTTATAAATAAATTTATCTATTATAATTCATAAATTTTAAACAGAGGTAGATAGATATCTTATTAAGTAACTACGACCTTTACGTTTCTAAATAAAAGCAATTTCTCTGATTTTTGACCTTTTAATAAATAAGTAATGCTTATTAAAAATTTTAAATTTTACTAAAGTTTTTAAAAAATTTTCTATAAATCTTATAAGCTAAATGTTTCAGTATTTCTTAAAGAATTCAACAGATTTACAATAAAACAACTCTGCAAGGAACTGTCATTATGTAATTAAGATCACAGCATGATATTCTTGGTGCTTTATCATTGTGCTGTGCCTTCAGGCCGTCAAATGTCTATTAATCAGAGAGTTATGGGGAATCTCAAGAAAAATTTACAGTCATATTCTATTATTTGAGGATCATTCAAAATGTATTAGAATTGATGAATAGCCACAGTCCAACTACACTGCCACTTGTCTTAAACTCACAGGAATTTGTATTTTGATGTGGAGACATGTGCATGTCTATATTTATTGCTGCTCTGTCATAAGAGCTAGGAAATGGAATCATCCTAGACATCCTTCACTCCATGATTATACAGAGGAAGATGATACTCAGATGTTAAGAAAAAAGTAAAATTATCAAAATTTTGGGAAAATAGTAAACCTGGAAAAATTATCAGTGATGTACAACAAGCCCAGACAGACAAACAGCATATATGTTCCCATTCCTTTTTTATATAAGGACCTCATCTGTCTCTTTAGTTTGTGTATTTAAAGTGGAGTGACTACTTCGTGTGAGAGTTTGTAAGGGAAGGGTACAGTAGAAAACAGGTAAAATATAAAAACTTGGATATTGGGGATTATTGAGAGAGAGAGAATGAGAGAGAGAGAGAGAGAGAGAGAGAGAGAGAGAGAGAGAGAGAGAGAGAGAGAGAGAGAGAGAGAGAGAGAGAGAGAGAGAGAGAAAGGGAATATAAGAAATGAATGTGAAGAAAGATTAACCAAAACGTAGGATGTACAAAGAAACCACATGAAAACTCTTTTTATGTGACTCAATTAAAATATAAAAGACAATTTAAAGGTAGATATCCTGAATGACTGGATAATTCAGTCTTAGAAGCAATGACTCACTAAACAAAATTAGCACCAGATATATAATGATTCCACAGGAGGTTTAGGAGAGAGAGGTCCCAGAATGCCCCCAAACAATACTGACTCATCACATTCTCTTGGTTATCTACCAGAACTAGAATATAAGATTTGATACTGAAATTGCCAAATTACTTAGTTATTAAACTATAAGGAAATCAATATTGAAATGAATTGTGCACACACTCTCTGCTGGATTGATTTCATAGTCCTGTAAGATGCTACATGGGATTCTTTGGAAAACAGACATCATTATTAAGGTGATCAAATAAATCCCCCACAGACAGGCCCATAAACCAACTTGACCTATGCAATATTTACTTTAGACTCCCAAAAATTCTGTATTTTGTCAAGTTGATATTTAAAACTACTAATTAAACTCCCATTTGTGGAAAAGAAAACATTAACACTGCTGAAAATTTTACAGAAAGAAAAGTTATCTATGATACTAACATTACTGTTAACATTGCCAAACTAGATGGCAAACGGCAATATTTTTAAAGTTGGGAAATGATTTCATTATTTTAGAAAAACCATATAAATTTAGCACTGCACAGCATAGACAGGGGTAAAGTACAGAGAGGTTAATATAGAAATGGTTTAGTGGTTTTTCTGAGAATTTTCTCAGAAGCATTAGATGATATTTATGGTTGATGCCTATTTGCTTTGTGTGCATTGCACTATAACATAAACTTATTGGAGCAAATGGTTCTACATAAATTATAATCTTATATCTTTCAGGCCATTTAATTTCTATTTGTCATTACATCTATGAACTTATTTTTAAATGTTATAAAATAGTTTAATCAATTTTATATCTACAGTATAACTTATTTTCTCAAATAAAATGTATGTTATGGTTGTTTGAGTTTTATGAAGCAGAATAATGCTATTTGGGAAGACAATATGAGATATAAATACTCATCTCATCTCTCCATAAAATATGTGTGTGAAAATAATGGCTTTTTTGAATAACATGTTTACTCTTGCTGGACCATTCAGCTATTTAATATGTGGTATTTAAATTTCAAATACACAAATATACAAAGAAACACCTTTTGAACCTCATTTCCAAACTTTATTTTATATGGATGATTCATAAATTTTTAATATTCTTTTAATTAAAATAGAACTATGTCATTTTCCTTTGTCCATATTATCCATCCAGTACCTCCCAGATACTCTCTCAAACTCTCAAGTTAATAATGCTGTCTTTCCTTTGGTTATTAGTAGTGGGTTTACAGAAATGGGAATTAAGACAAGACCAAACAGTCTCGTGTTTCTAGACTTGTGTCTAGGATAAGGACATGTGCCTTTTACAGGGGAATTAAAAAATGTGAAATAATTATAGAAAAATAGTCTTGTATCTTTTATTCCTCTTTAAGCATATTCTATTTGAATGTACAATTTGATTTTCTTTACTTTTTAACATTTTTATTGTTTATTTTATTTATTTACATTTCAAATGTTGTCCCCCTTCCTGGTTTCCTATCTGCAAACCCCTATCCTCTCACCTCCTCCCTTTGCCCATATTAGGGTGCTCCTCTATCCACCTACCACCCACTCCAGCCTCATCCCTCAACCATCACCCTCATCAGCACTGGGACATCAAGCCTCTACAGAACCAAGGCCCTTCCCTCCCACTGATAAGGCCATCCTCTGCTACATATGCAGCTGGAACCATAGATCCCTCCCTGTATACTATTTGGTTGGTGGTTTAGTCCCTGGGAGCTCTGTGAGGTCTGGTTAGTTGATATTGTTCTTCTTCCTATGGGGTTGCAACCCACTTCAGCTCCTTCATTCTTTGCCCTAACTCGTCCATTGGGGTTCCAGGCTCAGTCCGTTGGTTGGTTGTGAGTAGTGCATCTGTTTTGGTCAGGATTTGGCAAAGTCTCTCAGGGGAAAGCAATATCAGGCTCCTATCAGCAAGCACTTCTTCTTCTTAGACCACTTGGAGCTCCCAGAGACTCAGCCACCAACCAAAGAGCATACATGGACTGATCAGTGGCTCCTGATATATGTAGCAGAGGACCACCTTTCTGATCTCAGTGAGAAAAGATGTACCTAATCCTGTAGAGACTTGATGGCCCAGAGAAGAGGGATTCCTGGAGTGAAGACATGGGTGGTTGGGGAAAGGTATCAGGAGCACTCTTTAAGAGGAAAAGGGGAAGGGTATGGGGTAAACAACTCTGAGAGCTGGAACCTGGAGAAGAACAGCATTTGGGAAGTAAATAAATAAAATACTTAATTAAAAAAAAGTCACACTATACTTATAATAAAAGAATGTTAATTTTTAAATTAAAATTGCACTTTTAAACTTTAAAAAAAAGAAAAAAATTCACAAATCAGAATGAACCAGACCCAATGGTTATACAACTCAATGAAATTCTACACAGTGACTATAGCCAATTGGAACACTTTGTTTAGCTTCATGTTATATTTTATACTTTCCCTATCAAATATACTGTTACAAACTTATATACCACCAAAAATGAAATAAAAATCAGAAGTCAGTTATTTAATGTTTTGTTGAATTAAAGAGAAAACAATATTTTATTAACTTTAATAGTCTTTTAAATACTAAGAATTCTTATTTTCTTATGTATTTAAAATTTGGCAGGTGTCATAATAAAGCTTGTGTCCACCTCTTTTAGTGGCTACCTCTCCACATGCATTATATGTATATAATATATAATAATATATAAGATATATATTATATACACATGTGTTTGTATTCCAAATATCAGATTTTCTTCAACTACTTATATGCTCATTTATTAAATGTTTAACTAAGAAATTGTAGTTTCTTAAATTATATTCTAAATTTGGAAGTTTTGTTTTTAGAAATAAGTGCTTTTTGTAATTTGGTAGGAAATTGGTCTTCAGTGTCTCAGTTGCCAACTTCTGAGTCCTTTCTTACACCGTGTAATCATACAACTCATCTCAGATGATTAGTGATGATTCAAAAATATTATCCTCTTTTTTTTCACCATTTTCTTTTAACTATTGTTCCTTTTGAGCTGAAACATCGAGATACCATTTGTGTCTACTAACTGGCTTTGCATTCGCTCCTTTTTCATGATGCCATTTCAGTTTTCATACATGCAAAAGTCATGCTCTCTGCTGACTCAAAAGCAAACTTCTTATATGCATGCAATAATAAGTACTAAAAAAAACAGTAGGACAAAAATGTGAAGAGGTGTGAGAACGGTTTATGTGATGGTCTGAAGGGAGGAAAGGGAAGGGAGAAACTTGTGGGCAGTGTGTGATGGGGAACGGGCCAGGAGCAAGGACAAGTTTGAGATGTGTCCAAAACTCTGAAAATCTCATCCTGAGACCAGTATTATGGATGGTTCACTCTTCACTGGGCTTGAATGCTCATAGACATATGGCCCCCACTTTTACCACCATTGAGGTGGTTACAGTAGCCTAATGACCAAATTACAGGTCTAACTTCCTCTCTCTCAGTAAGGACATTTCCTGCAGTCACTTTGAATTCCTCTTCATGTAAAGGAATCATTTCCAACACCTCAGCAAAGACAATAATGTACACTTATCCCAAAATCATACCTAGGTTTATATAATACTCATTAGGTCCTTATTATCCCCAAGTAGAATTGTAACACGGAAAACTCCTCTCAAGAGAAAGCTTCACCCACCCCCTATCCCACACCTTTAACACCCCATCCCACCTCCAAAACACATACACTCAAGACAATAGAATTCTGGCACATTCTCCATATCTAGAAAAGCTTCCATTCTGGCCTGGCATGCAACACTGTCCTAAAAATTTAGAAGCAGATCTGGGCCTGCAAATAATTATATTTTATTATATTTTATAATATACATTATATACAATATACTAAATATGATATCATATATTATAATTATGTAATTCTAAATCAAATTATACTCTTAAAAATATAAAAGAAAGGAGTTGGAGGAGAGGGGCTTGGAATGGAGGGACTATAAGGAAGAAAGGGAAGGAGAATGTGATATAACTATCCTTTAAATAAAATGAATAAAATAAAAATTCAGTAAAAAAATTAAATGTATATTACAAAACATACATATCCCTGTTGTATATTGTATTTTTCCATTTCATACATCTCTGAAATTTTCAGTATAGTTTCTTACTAAACAACTATTTCTAATTCTACACTTCACTTTTTAATTTTTTCTGAGAGCATTACATCATTTCATATCAGTATTTTGTAATGACAATATTATGAATACTCAGGGATTTAATTATATCTGTGTTGAAAGTTTTCAAATCTGTGTATCCAACTGAGATATTTATATGCTGTATCCCATTAATCAGTTTCAGAGTGATTGATTTACCAACTTGCCTTGAGGCAATTCACATCCTAAATATCCAAAAACTAATTTATCATTATCTCTTTAAAACCTGTGCACCTCCCTTCTTGTCCAACTTGTGGACAAAAGCCATCTGCTTGTCCTAATTTGGGAAATAGAAGTACTACTTTTATTCTTTATCCTTTTTTATCTTTATCTTTTACTCAAGAGAGACACAAAACGGGCAACATTATTAGTATGTCAGTATTTCCTATATTGGTCTACAGGTTTAGCAAAATCCTAATAAAAAAATCCTGATATATTACAATGAGTATGATGACAAGCATGTTTTAGGTTTGTGTAGAGAGGCAAAAATCCAAAATAAAACACAAAACTACGGGAGAGAACATAATTAGGAGGATACCCAATATCCACATGTAAAGGTCTAATACAGAGTCACTTTAATCAAAGAAGTGTAGCATTGTCAAACTACAGAGAACTAAATAAAACAAAGAACACACATATGGAACTACAAAAATACTGGCAATAAATATTTGACAGTGTAGCAAAGGTTAATTCAATAGGCAAGGACTGCCTCTTCCAAAAATAGAGCATGGATATGTGGATGTTCATATTAACAAATGAACTAGCCTCTGACCTTCTCTTTCAAAAATTAATGCAAGTTGAATTATTACCTAAATTGAAAATGTGGAACCACAAAACCCAGCATGAAATAAAATAAGAGTAATGTTCAATTTGACAATAAGATTTTGAATCTGTCTGGTAAATGTGTTTTACTTTATTTTTGTATATAATAATTATGTAATTATTTTGTATATTAATATGTATAATAATTGTATAATTTTGGTACTATTAAACATATCCACATTTTTGTGCTAGCAAAGATTTTGTAGACACAGTACTAGAAGTCAAATCAATGAATGAAAAAGCTTTTAATTAAAATTAGAAACTTTAGCACCAAACTAATAATAATAATAATAATAATAATAATAATAATAATAATAATAATAAATTATTAAGAGAATTTAAGGGCAAGCTACAATCTATGAAAAAAACTTGTAAGACATGTTTGATGAAAATATTTTTCATTAAATATGCAGGTTATTCTTAAAAGTATAAACAAAAGCTGGTCTAATAACAGTAGATAAACTTATATTTAAAGAGTCACTTATATTTTAATGCAAAACACGCAAGTAAAATGTGTTCAGCTTTGTGTATGGTTGTGGAAATTTCAAACTAAACAAAGAAAATAATACTACTATAAACCAATTTCAATAGCTGGAACCAAGTACTCTGACAAGCAGTCTATGCAGGTGATATTAGGGAACAATAAAACTATGTTATTGTTGTTAGGAATGTAATGTTGGTACCACCTTCTTGAAGGACAGTTTAAACATTTCTTATGAAGCTAAATATACAATTATCAAGTGATCAAACTTTCATGTTACTTATTTGTCCCAATGACAAATAGTTTTTTAAACTATTTAATAACTGTGATAGAAGCATCCATACAAGTATTTCTAATATGTGTGTGTGTTTGTGTTTGTGTTTGTATATTTGTGTGTGTGTGTGTGTGTGTGTGTTATGTCCAGGCAATATGCTTTTCTTCAAAAACTGAAAGAAATAACCTGTCAAGGCATGAGAACTTATAGAGAAACCTTTAATAAATATAATCAAATAAAAGAGGCAGTATAGAAATCTATATACTACATTGTTCCAAATATGTAGTACTCTGAAAAATAATAGGTACAAGGGGATGAACAGATGATTGCTTGGTATTATTTTGAAGGGGGTTGTGATGGACTTAGGACAGGGGAGATATTCCTCAAGATAAGTCAGACCATACTGTGTATTCCTGTTGTTCCACAACACATAAAGGTGAATAGCCTTGAAAACTACACACACACAGACACACACACACACACATCCTAAAGCATTGCACTGTTTTCTGAATCCTTACAGACAAACTATGAACTCACTTTGTCATAACCTACATAATTATTTAAGTATGCAGTTGTGACAAAGCCCAATTCTGTTAGCTTATTTTTATTCAATTACTTCACATCCTTACATCCCATTGCTTTGAAAGTGATGTTCCTAAATTGTGCAATTTATTATTTCAGTTTCCTGGGTGAAATGTTTCATGAGTTTCCTTCAGCTCCTTAATGCATATGTTTTATCATGGCAGTTGGCTTCACTGGTCTTCTGTCTTCATGGTCTTGTGTGAGAATGGGTTATACCATTTTACTGGCTTCAGGCACCACTAATCAACTTCATTCTCCATCTAGAGTTCAGCTTACCACTTAAATTTCAATAAGCATTAATATATCCTCTTTCGTTTCCTTAAGCTCTTTTGCATTTTATTCTACACTCATTTATGTCCATTTCTGTTTATGACAACAAGCTGGGACCCCTCAAGCACAGATGCTCTATATTTTCTGGTCATTTATCCCTGATTGCATCTTGATCTTTCCTATTACTACAAATTGTTGCAAAAGATCATATAGTTAAATTTAATGTGTAAATAACATAACATAAGGGTGCTGCAAGGGAGACACTAGGCAATCTCAGCAGTCACCTTAGCAGTTGTAATTTCTCAATAGAAGGTAAATAGAAATATATATATATATACTTTTCCATCTCCTAGAAGACAAAGTAAACCAATGGAAATAAAAGTCAATGAATAAGAATTTAAAATGAGCTAATGACTTTTGAAAATGAGAGTTAAGTGATTATAGATGAACTTTAAAAACAATTAACTAGAAACTTGAAAAAAGGAGACAATAGAAAAATGGATGGTGAAAATTTATTCATAGACCTCAACAATAATTTAGAATCTATGGCAGTAAGTGTGTGAGGAATGGGAGTTACCACAATAGTCAAATCTAAATGTAAAGGATTTGTTATGATGTTGTAATCCAGCTCTCCTGAGAGACAAACAGCAGGATTGAAGGCAATGACCCATAGCAAAGCTTGCACAAAAAGCTGTTCTCATTAGAAAAAAAAATAGTTTTGAGTTAAAAAGAGTTTACATCACTATACAAAATTTAATGTATACCTAGGACATTTGCCTATTTCCACCTCTCTTCTAATTCGGCAGCCCTCTTTCTTCATAAGCTCCTTTACCTCAATAACAAAGAGATAAGAAAACACATCAGAAACATCAAGATTTCATTTGAAATAAGGGAATTAGATAAAAGTATATTGTTTAATCATGTGCTGTGGTTCAAGTATTTTCCAATAATTATACCTAACATATGATATATTCTAGCACTATTGGTAGATTAAAAATATTTTTCTCCTTTATTGATTCTCTCTTCCTAATTATACCCAAACATGATTTACTTCATGCTTACGAATAGATTATAACTGTTAGTTGGACATTTTCTCCAATACTAATGACACAACTCTGTATGAAAAGCTTTATTTATTAAATACATTGGCAATTTAAATCTATTGGTATTCATGAACTAATATTCTTCTTCCCTTCCAGGATTTCTAACCAATAGATCCATCTCTTTAGCCTGCAGTTTGCATAGGTTAACCTTTTTAACTCTTGCCCTTTCACTAGCCATTTTTATAGGCAGCATTACTTACTCTAATATTTTTTATGTTCCTTCTCATTTATTTCTTACTTAACCTTTCGCAATTTGTCTTCTGCAGGTTCCCCACAGAAATGTTTCTCTAAAAGGTCATCATTGACCTGGATCTTGCCTTCTCCAATAGAAGTTGTTTCCTTTGCATTGTGTAGCACTGGACAGACCACTAAAACTGCCACAGGAAGCTGTAGAGAGCTCAGTGAGTATACTTGCTTCATAAGCCTAAAAAACTGAATTCATATCCCAGCATCCCTGTTCAAGATCTGAGAGTATCTGCACACTTGCTCATAAGCTCAGTTCTGTGGGAGGTATAGAAAGTGTAATCAATGGGACTTTATGGTAATCTGTCTACTTTTAGGCTCAGTGAGAGTTCTGTATAAAGAGCATAAAGGAAGCATTCATAAAACAGGATAATATGCATACAGGAGTGTATGTATCATAGATCTACTCATAAACCAAACATACATGTATACCACCCACTCGGTCCTACCAGTATATACAGATAATAACAGTGATGATGATGATGATGATAATATATCTCTGCTATTGCTACTGCATTTCTAATCAAGGTTCTTTTTACAGAGGTTATTATGAGATTGTTTATAGATAATGAATGCTTTCTAGATTATTGAAGTTTCTCTGTCTTGAGGCTCTCTTAACATAGACCTTAAAATTGACTAAGAACTGCCTTGAATGAGTAGGAATAAGGATCCTGAATGGTGAAGCTTATGAGTTAAGCAAGTTTCTTAAGAAGTAGAGCATCATATACACTGTTACGTGGGGTAAATTGACAAAGACATCAGAGGTTTATGTCAGAAAATGTTGGCAATGCGAACGTGGGATACCTTAGACACATCCTCCTGAGGACTGATAAGCACAGTCCAAGCGAGAAAGCCAGGTCCCCAGAAGGTTCAGACTTGTCTCCTCTGAGGAGGAGATTGGTCCAGTCCTAGATTGGTATTGCAATATCCACTGGGCAAGAACAAGGAACTAAAGTTCCCTTTGCCCTTTCATCAGGACCTCTGAGAAAGTCTTGGATAACTAAAAATTATTTTCCCTATTGTAGATGAAGAGTAATGTCATGGCTTGTCCGTTTTGGAAACTACTGGCTTCATCTTTTTTTTTTTTTTTCATTTTTTTCTGGCTTATCGGGGTAGCCTTAAGAGTGGAGGATCCTCAATGAAGCACAATCGAGCTTGTGCCCTCTGTCTTTTCCATCCGAGACACAAGACACCTATTCTACATCTCTAGAGAAAAATAGAAAAAAAAATACAACTAATTAGAAATGATAACATACATAGATAGATGGAAGAAGAAATTTTCTTCTTGTATAATTCCAAAACTATTGTGTCTGAGCTTTCAGTAACTGATTAAGTGGCCTTACTTTCCGTTTCCGAGTAGGACTATTGGAGCAGCAGTGTTATGATTGGCTCCTCTGTCTTCTGTTATCTTAGCTTCTACTGCATGTGGCTGTGTAGACTCAGGACAGGCATCTCTTCATAATCTGGCTAGTGACCTACTCACAGTTTATTGTTCATCTTCTCACTGTAGAATGAGAAATTTAGTGGATTCCTAATATTTTATCCACACACCCAATCCACATATACTGCAAAGGAATTCATACATACTGGAGAAATTCTGCAAATTCCCTGGGTTTCACTACCATTCCATATGTGTGGCTTACATCTGAGACCTGGGATACCACTCTGCTTTTTTCTGTCATTTCTTTTTTTTTTTCTTAACTGAAGAAATCTTTTGACTTCATAAGCTTTAAATAATTTTTATTAATAAAACTGCAGTCATTTTTATTTATTTATTTTCTATTTTTTATTTATATTCCAAATCATTTCCCCTTTCCCGTTTCCTCCCTCCCCGAAAGTCCCAGAAGCCCCCTTCCCTGCCTCTGTTCCTCATTCAACCACCTCTCGCTTCTCTGTCCTGGCATTCCCCTACATCCAGTCTCTCCAGAACCAGGGGTCTCTCCTTCCATCTTCTTGGATATCTATTGATATGTGAATTGTATCTAGGGTATTCCTAGATTCTGGGTTAATATCCCCATATCAGTGACTGCATACCATGTGTGTTCTTTTGTGATTGGGTTACCTCACTAAGGATGATATTTTCAAGTTCTGACAATTTGCCTAGGAGTTTCATGAATTCATTGTTTTTAATTGCAGAGTAGTATTCCATTGTGTAAATATACCACATCTTCTGAATCCATTCCTCCGCTGAGGGACATCTGGGTTCTTTCCAGCTTCTGGCTATTATAAATAAGGCTGCTATGAACATAGTGGAGCATGTGTCCTTATTGCATGCAGGGGATGGCTCTGGGTATATTCCCAGGAGTGGTATAGCCGGATCCTCCGGGACTGTCATGCCAATGGTGATGGTTCAACTGGAGGTCAACATGCAGAAGAATGCAAATTGACCCATTCTTATTTCCTTGCACTAAGCTCAATTCCAAGTGGATCAAGGACCTCCACATAAAACCAGACACACTGAAACTAATAGAAAGGAAACAATGGAAGAACCTTGAACATATGGGCACAGGGGAGAATTTCCTGAATAGAACTCCAATAGCTTATGCTCTAAAATCAAGAATTGACAAATGGGACCTCATGAAATTACAAAGTTTTTGCAAGGCAAAAGACACTGTCAAAAAGACAAAGCGGCAACCAACTAACTGAGAAATGATCTTTACCAACCCTATATCTGACAGAGGGCTAATATCCAATATATACAAAGAACTCAAGAAGTTAAACTCCAGAGAGGTAAGTAATCCTATTAAAAATGGGGTACAGAGCTAAACAAAGAGTTCTCACCTGAAGAATTTCTAATGGCTGAGAAGCACCTAAAGATATGTTCACCATCCTTAGTCATTAGGGAAATGCAAATCAAAACAACCCTGAGATTCCATCTCACACCAATCAGAATGGCTAAGATCAAAAACACAGGAGACAGCAGTTGTTGGTGAGGATGTGGAGAAAGAGGAACACTCCTACACTGCTGGTGGGATTGCAAGCTGGTACAACCACTCTGGAAAGCAGTCTGGCAGTTCCTCAGAAAACTGGGCATGACATTCTCTCTCATTTCTAAGGAAATCATATGAGTTCCACCCAAGCAACTTTTTGGGCTGAAGAATGAAATGCAAGAGCTGAATTTTAAACTTTCTTCTCCCAAACTATATATCCAATTCCCTGCTTTTCTCCAGTTTAAGCACTCACAGATATTATCTGAGAGCAAGATAAATTCACTATTGTCTGATTTTTTCCATCTCCTATACAGTTTGTAAGTATACCATTTTAAACTTAGAATCATAAAGATGTAATGCAGTTCTGGACTGCAATGAGTAACCTCAAAGATATTATGGAACTTCAAAAGAGGTGTTAGAGGAAAAGTATCAGCAATTGAAACTGATAGACTGGAAAGGTAAAATTATGTCTCATATTGCAAATTCATGTAAAATGATCAATAAGCTTACACTTCACTCATACATTTTCTTATCACCACACAATTAAAAGAATGACTTATGGCTTGCATGAAGTTAAAAAAACATTCTTATCATAAATATTTAAACCACAATTAAAGTAAAATCTAAGACTCACAGCATTAACGGTAAATAAAAATGTCTTACTTATTAAATATATTTTAAACTACTTGGCTAATTTTCCTTTCAAATGTAATTTGAAGCAATTATCCATTTTTTTTTCATTTTGCTTTCTCTCAGTGACTGCTATTTCAACATGTTAGTTCCATCTGCAGATGGTTGTTTATCTAGGCTACAGTGCTGTGTTTACAACTCCTGCTGAACATTTTTCCAAGTCACACAAAGCCTCCAATTTTATGCAACTTTAAAATCAACTTAATTACCTTAGTTTCTCAAAATTCACTGTGTTCTTGGCATAAACTATTTCTCACTTAAAAACAAGATATTCATGCTGGTATAATAGTGTCTTGAATGCCATGGGAATAACTCTGATTTATACTAAGGTCTGCTGCATAAGAATGAATCCATTACTAGCACTGTGAACTCAGGCAAAATGTGTGGCTAGATAGTTCATAGACTCTAGGGGGAAACTAATACTAATATTCTGCTAAGTGAATATACTATTAAAATGATTCCTAAGTATCTATTACTTTATCCATAGATCAATGCTTCTCTTATCAATCATTAGAAGAGCTTCTTCTTGCACTAGATGGGAATTAGCAAAGTAACCCTCAACTGATCATTTGCAGAAGATGAGTGACTATGTAGTCCTCAAATTTAAATGGAAAACACATGCCATAACCCTCCCTGCTAAGGCTCAGGAAACGTCAGAGAAGAGGGTGTGGAATGATTTAAAAGTCAGTGATATATGATAATGTAGAGAAAACATTATTTTTAGGATACAACAGGGCAGTTGCACTTATAAACTTAGCAATTGTGACACCTTGAAAGAGACCAGCACAAGTTCAAAATAGGCAAAAATCCCAATGCAGATGGAGACAGTATGCACGAAATCCTGCTCTAACTGAAGAATTGTTGGCAGGAAGACCTTGAATTAACGTTCTCTAGTGAAGCATCCCTACCACATCAACAACATGCCCGGGCTTGCCCCACTCTCAAGCAATGAAAAAAAAATGGATAACTGCTTCAAAATTACATTTGAAAGAAAAATTAGCCAGGAAGTTTAAAATATGTTTAATAAGTAAGACGTTTTTACTTACAATTAATGCTGTATTTTATTACTTTAGTAAAACACCAATCATCATCCTAAAATAATTTATCTGATAATTATGAATAATATTCAGTTCTTCTATGTCTGTTTGATAGCTACCTTATGCACAGCATATGAATGGCTCAGAGGTAAGCTCACTGGTATGGGAGCTGTTGTATTTTGTGGATGCAGATGATTGTGTTTTGCTATAATGAGTGAGGAGACATAAAATGCATTTGAATCTATGTGTTAATTAAAACCGTTACATGATAGGATGTCAATATGAAGTTATTTTTCTTTTCATATTCTATTAATGATCTTTAGATAGAAGGAAAATGATTAAAACATTTCTTTAAGAAGCTTGATATGACTCATTTGAGGTCTTAATATTGGAATGAAGGAAATATTTATTACTTATGCATGTGTGTTTATAAGTATGTGTAGAATAGAATCTTTTAAACCCCCTTGGTTATGTGATTCTTATTGCTATTTTTCCCAAGGGAAAATTTGTTAATAAAGAAAAAAATGTTTGAACTGCTGATTTAGTCAATGTGAAGTTATATAAATGTACATTGTTATTTTTCTCCCTGCAACCTAGCCTTCAAGGTTTGCATCCATTTTGACTTGATCCATGTGATCCCAAACCTAAAGACTGAAGTCCATTCCCTGAATGTACTGCAATGTTGACCTTGTTGCCTCCCATGTGTCTTACTGATGCTCTGATTATAAAGTGTTCTGTAATTACTTGTTCAATATTACCCAAACCAAATTTTTTTCTCATTTTTGAAAGTTAATCTGTGTGAGACTGTATCTTACTCTAAAATCCAAGCCCAATTTCTTCCTGACTGCTTTCCCTACATACAGATTTTTAAAGCCACAAATTCTCTAATTGCATGTCTATTGAATGATTAATCACTATGTACCCTTACCTTATGTAAAGAAAACTTTTATTCTCCAGATGTAACTGTAGTCTCAGGGGCTTACATCTGTATAAGCTGATGCTTTGTTACTCTTTCTGACCTCTGGCTAGCTGGCTCAACTCAGCTGTACTGGCTCAAAATCTTCCACAAACTGAGTTAATTCACATTGGCATCTGTTTCTAACTGAATTGTTCTTTTTGACCTCAAACTCTGGCAGTCTATTCTAATTTTCTGGCCTCTTCTCATCCTCTGCCTTGTTCTATCTTCACCTGCAACCTGTCTCTATAAAACTGTCCTGGTAACACCCCACCTCTATCTTCTCTCTCTCTCTCTCTCTCTCTCTCTCTCTCTCTCTCTCTCTCTCTCTCTCTCTCTCTCTCTCTCTCCCTCTCTCTCTCTCTCTCCCCTACTGCTGTTCTCTTAAGTCACCCTTATAGCCTGTCTGTTCTTGTGAGAATTGGGTGTATTTTATCTCTGACTCACTCTGTCAAATATTTCTCTGATTCGTGATTTGTTTGCCCCTCAATTAGTCATCATTTTCAAGCACGGTTGTTTCCTTCTATAAACTAAACTCATCTGCATTATTTGGGATTGAAGCTCTATACTAAAGTCATGTCATCAGTATTTTAGCCACACCACACAGACTCAAAAGCCTTTGGATGTTATCCCTTGCCAAAGCAGACATGTCTGTAGATTAAAATTGCTCTATAATCTTAGTTACTTTTCTATTGTTAAGACACCATGAATAAGGCAACTGATGGGAAAAAGGGAGTTGATCTGTGGTTCCAGAATAGTAAGGCTTCTTCATGTTATGGAAAAGTGGCAGCAAGCAGCAGATATAACAAGTGTACCAGAAGCAAAGGTTAAATAATATCTTGAGATGCTAGCACCAAGCAGAGAATAACCTGGGGGATGGTGTATTACTTTTAAAACCTCAAAGCCAGCCCCAAAGTGACATATTTCCTCCCTGAAGCCATGCCTCCTAAACCAACACAAACAGCGTCAGCAGATGGGGATCGAGCATTCAAATACCAGAACCCATCAGGGGCATCCCTGTGCAAATCAGGGACATCCACATTTAAATCAGAGACATGCTATTCAAATCAGTGATACCCTGGTCTCCTTGAAACATAAGGGCAGCAGTTTTTGTTTGTTGTTCTTTATCAGAACATAAAACTACTAGGCATTTTCTCTCATAAATTGTAAGTTCAGGCTTAGAATTTATGAATGAGTTTCTTTAAATTCATCATAAGTCATGGCTGTCAAATGCTCTTTTGTGAGACTTTTTTATATTAAACTGTGTATTATACATCCTTTTTCTAAACCTGAGTGTGAGTGTCTACTAATAACTGTGCAACTGTGTCACTATTAGGCTGCATTTAAATCCTCTCTGCTAAGCAAATAACCCCATTACTTTTCAGTTTAGCATCCATCCTGTTCTTAGGGCACAGTCCGAAGGCAGCCACAGTTTTTCTAAAATATCACAGAAGCAGTCTCTATCTCAGTAGCTAATTTTGTTCCCCTCTGAAACCTCTTGAGCTTGGCCTCAAGAGTCCACATGTCTCTCAGAACTACTCTCTTCTAAGCTTCTACTAGGTTGGTATACCAAGTCATTCTTTCAGTATTAATCTATGTTTCTAGTCTAAAGTTCCAAGGACTTTTGAGTTCCTCTGCCACAGCAACACTCTAGTCCCAGTTTCAACTTCAACTTGGTTAATTTTTGTTCCTTCAATAAAGCTTTATGTCCAAGGCAACTTATAGAAGGGATACTTTATTTTGGGCTTATGATTCCAGAGTGACAAGGGTTTCATCCTGACAGCGAAGCCTGGCAGCAAGCGGCTGACATGGCAGCCAGAGCAGAAGCAGAGGGCTCACATTGTGAACCACAGTAAGAAGCAGTGAGAAGACTGAAAATGACTCATAGCTTTTAGGCATGGATATTTTGATCTCTCTTCTAAGAAGGCATGGATATTTTGATCTCCCTTCTAAGAAGGCATGGATATTTTGATCTACCTTCTAAGAAGGACCAAAGTATACACACTTTGGTATTCCTTCTTCTTGAGCTTCATGTGGTCTGTGAATTGTATTGGGTATTCTGAGCTTTTGGTCTAATATCCATTTATTAGCGAGTGCATGTCATGTGTGTTCTTTTGTGATTGGGTTACATCACTCAGGATGATATTTTCTAGTTCCATCCATTTGCCTAAGAATTTCACGAATTCATTGTTTTAATAGCTGAGTAGTATTCTATTATGTAAATGCACCACATTTTCTGTATCCAATCCACTGTTGAGGAACATCTGAGTTCTTTCCAGCTACTGGCTAATATAAACACAGCTGCTATGAACATAGTAGAGCATGTGTCCTTATTACATGTTAGAGAATCTTCTGGGTATATGCCCAGGAGTGGTATAGCTGGGTCCTCACTATGTCCACTTTTCTGAGGAGCTGCCAAACAGATTTCCAGAGTGGTTTTACCAGTTTGCAATCCCACCAGCAATGGAGGAGTATTGCTCTTTCTCCACATCCTCTCCAGCATCTTCTGTCCTCTGAATTTTTGATCTTAGCTATTCTGACTTGTATAGGTGGAATCACATGGTTGTTTTGATTTGCATTCCCCAGATGATAAAGGATGTTGAACATTTCCTTAGGTGTTTCTCAGCCATCCAGTATTCCTCAGTTGAGAATTCGTTGTTTAGCTCTGTACCCCATTTTTAATAGGTTTATTTGTTTTTCTGGAGTCTAACTTCTTGAGTTCTTTGTGTATATTGGATAGTAGCCCTCTATCGGATGTAGGATTGGTGACGATCTTTTCCCAATCTGTTGGTTGCCATTTAGTCTTATTGACAGTGCTCACAGCCAACCAATGGACTGAGCATAGGGTTCCCAATGGAGGAGCTAGAGAAAGGACCCAAGGAGCTGAAGAGGTTTGCAGTCCCATAGAAGGAACAATAACATGTACCAACCAGTAACCCCAGAGTTCCCAGGGACTAAACCACCAACCAAAGAGTACACATGGAGGAACCCATGGAGGGACATATGTAGCAGAGGATGGTCTTTTCAGACATCAATGAGGGGAGAGGCCATTGGTCCTGTGAAGGCTAGATGCCCCAGTGTAGGGGATTGCTAAGTCAGGAAAGTGGGAGGGAGGGGTTTGGTAAGCAGGGGGAGGGGGATGGGATAGGGGGCTTTCAGAGGGGTAACAAAGAAAGAGTATAACATTTGAAATGTAAATAAAGCAAATATTTAATTAAAAAAATCAAAGCCAGTCCCTAATGGACACTTTCTTTAGCAAAGCCACATCTAAGTCTACCAAATCACCATCAACAAGTAATCAAAATCCTGAGACTATGAGGGGCGTTCTCAATCAAATTTCAACAGTCATTAATCACAGCATTTATGATATGATTGATATGCATGAACTCACCAAACTGAGAACTCTGGATGTCACTTTCTTTTCATGCTATAAAGTCTCCATGCAATTCCTAGAAATAGATTTACTTCCTAATGATTGTCAAGTAGGTAAGTTTCAACTAAGGTCTCCAAATTTATAAGGCACAGATTTTCCTAGTTTCAAAAAGAAGTATACTTAACACTTTTTATCACTGATTTGATGTTTGAGTGTAAACTTGGAAATCTTCAGATCATTACATCAAAAATGAGGAGAGATGTCTCTAGGTCTGGAACTATGATGTGATACATCTGTACTGTGACAAATCTTAACTGTATATTCTTGCTTACTAGTGATGTCCACAAAGATGAATTGTCATAACTAAAGTGAGCTTCTTAATTCTCATTCTTATTTTTCTTAAACAGCATTCTATATGACACTTTAAATAGTTAATGATAGCAAATATTCAATTATTACATATACTGAACAGTTGAACTATACTTTAACTGCTCTAGTTAAACCACCAGAATTTAAATCTTAGTGTGAAGTTTTCATGATAGACTCACAGCCACATTTGGTCACTTTGCCCTTTATGCATTTCTGAAAAAAAAAATTACTCAGTGTAAAAAAATTTTAGTGAATGTACTAGCTCCTTGTTAAAGAATATCTCAGCCATAATATTTTCCCACAGGTTTGTAAATGTGTAACTGACTAATAATTAAACTATCTTTCTTGAAAGAATATCAGATACAACAATTATTTTGTTATTATAATTAATAAATTTACATATAGTAAATGTTTTGGGGGAGATTAACCAATATTCATTATGAAAAAATGTAAAAAAGATAGAGAAGAAATTTAGTGGAGTGAGAGCAGACACCTGTCCTAGCAAACACATAAATCCCTGATTTTTTTTCCCTTACATATTAGAGTCTAGCTTCCTTGCCTATTTTGATATTCAGATAAAGACAGAAAGAAATCCCTTATTTTATGTTGGAGGGCCATAGACTTTGATTCTAGATTAAGCTTTGAACCTGTACCTATATCATCTTAATAATACTTTCAACTACAAATCATATTTAATCACATTAATAAATATCTGATAAAGTTTTTTGGGGCTTTGTATAGTAGTAATAGTAGTAGTAGCAGTAGCAGTAGGAGTAGTATTAGTTGCTCTGTTTATGTGAGTGTGTGTGTGTGTGTGTGTGTGTGTGTGTGTGTGTGTGTGTGTGTGTATGTGTGTGTGTGTAAGAAAGAGTCTTTAACTCAAGATAACTTAGAACCCTCTATGGATCTGAGAGTGATCTTGTCCTTCTGAAAATACTGCCTCTGCCTTCCAAGTGAATTGAGGTTATTGCAGGCATAAACCATCAAGCCTGGTTTATGTAGTTTTGAGAATCAGACTCAGAGCCTCTGGAATGCTAGATAAAATGCTAATCATAAGTGCAATATGAAAATGGTATGCATCATACCCAACAGTAGATTGACAACACTACACAAACTCAATCCACAGGTTGAGAGCTACTGCCTTTGTACCTTTCAGCATCTTACAGTGTCTGCTTCTGTAGACCACAAACTAAACTCAATTATCATTAGCACCTACAATCCCCTCCCTCTCATTGTTACTGTTTTTTTGGTGTTATTTTGCTATGCTATGACGGGGCATTTTTAAACTTTACAATCCTATTGTGTATAAATTATGGTTTCCAGTTTTGTGTTTTTGTAGAATTCTTGTAAAAGTGAACATGTGTGTCTGTTTCTATATGTGTATCTCATGCTCTCTTTGATTGAATTTGCTTCTTTTATTTTGTTTTGTTTTATCTTATCTTATTTTATTATTACATTTTATACCTTTTCATTTTCTAACCATAGACAGAAAGGGTGTGGATTTGCATGGGCTGAGGGGAGCTGGGGAGGAGAAACCATAATCAGAATATATTTTACTAAAAATCCCATCTATTTTCAATTAAAGAAAAACAGGAAAGGAAGCTTATCTCAGAAGTCTTCATTTTACTGAGGAAATTTGAACTGATTAAGGTATTATTATATTTTATATTTTATATATATTTATATTATAATCACACACACACACTCACACACACACACACACACACACGCAAACTTAACCTTCATTGTACTGATTAAAGTCAGTTGGCTTCAGTAGAGGTGAATCTCCTCTTATATTTCCATGTCTGTTGCCCCAATCAGTCATGAAGTAACACTTGGTGTTGAAACCTGGAGCTGGATTTTGGGTCTCAGCTCCCTAGCCATCTCTACATGATAACCTTTTCTCTCTCAGTTTACCTGTCTACTTCTCTCTTTCTGACACCCATCCCATCAAGAGGTTAGCAAAATTATATAGAGCCTCCAGTTACAGACTGAAACCTCTGGACTTTTTTGAGCCTTTGTCCGCATCCACGGCACAAAACCTGGTCTGCGGTTTTATTAGTGTGCCATGTAGACTCAGTTAGGTTCCTTTTCTTCATCTGTCATTTTTTTCCTCTACACTCTTCCCACCTCAAGATCAGAGGATTTTTCAGAATTTACCATGGCAGCTAATTCAACATCCAAATCAAACTTTACCCATTTGTGGCAATCCCAATTCAGTAAAGCTGAGTATACATGTTCTAAAAATGACTGTTTCAAGGGTGATATAAGTAAAGTTCTATGTTACAATTTTAATTGTTTTTTCAAAACAAGATCTCACAGAGAACCCCTGTTGTCCTAGAACTCACTATGTTGACAAGGCTGGCCTCATATTCACACAAGTCCACATGTCTCTACTTCCCAAGTGCTGTGATTAAATTTGTGCAGCACTACATTTGCCTTTACTTTTTGTTTATAATTTTTAAATAATTTTGATAGGCCCTTTCAAGTATGCACTATTAGATTTCGATTACTTTTTTCCAGTTTTATTTGATTTTATATTTAAAAAAATAATTTCCAAGCCACACAGTTATCAAACTACCAATTATTAACTATTGGTAGATAAATAAGAGGTTGTTTTGGTTCAGTGCTGGTAATATATGTGTATATATGTATACATATATATATATGTTGTATACGTATATATACAACGTATATATACATATATACATATATACGTATACAACTTATTTAGATATAACTTATTTATTTTTTGTTAGTTAGCATTGCATTCCTGTTTATTCCTTGGATTCATTTCCATTGCCCTTCAGTATTTTGCCGGCTTCTAATTCTAGCTTAATTTACAGATTACTTCACTTGCTGTGAATAGCTACTTAATACTCATCTATGCATATTACAAGCATGCATACTACTGAACTTGATCTGTCATCCAAGCACAAGAAAATGCACCCTTTGAAGAAAATCTGCCAATATAATGTTTCTGAAAGAGTGTTCACTCTGATCACAAGCAAACAGCAGCCTAAATGTGCTTAACAGACAAGTAGGAGAGATTGCAGCAGTAAATGAAGGTGAGATTTGTCTGGAGATGCAGCTGCACGTTTCCCATTAATGTTGCTGTGGGGCTCGAATAAAATGGCACTCGGATTTAGCCTGAAGCAGTCTGTGTGACTCCTTAGTAAGTGGGCCTTGCAACTGAAATGAGATTTCATGATATGCAGAGATTAAAGATCAGCAGTGCTAAGGATGAGATCCTTAATGATGAAGGGTATGTGAGAATGATCAAGGAAGGTCTATAGATGACTAGTGTTAATTTTCTTGCATAATTTCAACATTCTTTCACTTTATACATAAGTAGTTGCTTTCAGATAGCTACTCAGAATAAAAGTCAATGAATATGTATCAAATAAGGAAACATTACAATAAAAATTACTTTGAAGAAAAGTGCAATAGAAAGCATGTGTTCAAAAACATCAATGGGACAAGAAATATCATTTTAAAGACTGTGGGAGAGAAGAAGTTCTCTGAAATGTTCTGCTTATATTATGTATGTTGCACTAGATTATGTTCGAGTGAATAACTGAGAAAATTAATGATCCAAACAACTAATTAGATATAGCAACTATAAATATGTGGCTTCTCATATCACATGATAAGTCAAAGGTAAGTCAATTTGGGGTCAAACGAGATTAACTAAAACCATCAATAAAGGAGTGTTTGATGATATTCAGTAGACTTATTTGTCTCAAGATTAACTTCTTTACATCTTTGGATAATCATTATCTTTGTATCAATTTCTTATTTCTTTAAAGCATTCTTCTCAAAACAACTGTATGATTATATTCAAACCCAAATATCTTATACATGAGTGGTAAATTCTCTTGTCTCTAAAACTATATAGGCCATGCTTCCTCTTGATTTTCAATGGGAACTTGTTAGCCTGATGAAGCCTAGTCAGTGTTCTGTTTCTGTGAAAAGACACCATGACCATGGCAACTCTTGTGAAGTAAAGCATCTGTCAGGGTTGCTTTACAGTTCAGACGTTTAGTCTATTGTCATAATACCAGGAAGCATGACAGCCCACAGGCAAACAGTACTGGAGTGGTAGCTGAGAGTTCTCCATCTTGTCAGCAGGCAGTAAGAAATTAGTATAACTCTGAACCTGACTTGAGCTTCTGAAATCTCTATGTTCAACCACAGTGACACACTTTCTCTTACAAAGTCACACCTACTCTAAAGAGGCCACACATCCTAATAATGTCAGTCCCTATGAGCCAGTGGGAGTCATTTTCATTCAAACCTCCACAGAAACCTGTATTAAAATTTCTGAAGTATTTATTTTCAAACTGGGTTGTACAGAGATGTACTGATGATTGGTACAGGTTATAAGGATGCTAAAATGGCTAACTGGATGGCATTTTATTACTTTTTTAAAAAATTGAGGCAGAGTAATTCATGCATATAATCCCAGCATTCACAAACCTTAGGCAGAAAAATTTCTTCACTTTGGAGACAAGCCACATATTCCAAAGAAACCTTTTCTCAAACAAATAATTAAAAATTTTAAAGGAAAAATTTAAATATAAGTACTTTGTCTACTTGTTTAAATTCTCACCTACTTACTTTTGTAGTTAAGTTACAATGCAAGCAATTTTTAAATCTTTAACTGTTTTACCTATATTTGATTGAGTATATTCAGCCTTTAACAAATTTATTATTTTTCTTTTTATTGAAAAATTTATTTAATATATTCTGATCAATTTTCTTGCCTACAGCTTCTCCCAGATCATAAACCAAATAAATTCTTTCCTCCCCAAGCTGCTTTTGGTTGTGGTATTTCTTCTCAGCAATAGTAACCAAGCTAAGACAGGGTCTTACCCCTCTCAAAGATGCTATCTGCATTGAAAAATAATTTACTCCAATGAAGTCTCACTGGACAAATTTATTATTAATATTTATCACCTACACTGTTTTTTTTCTTTTTCTCACACTCATGCATATCTATATAGCTCTTAACTAAAACTCTAGGCAAAGTATGGAAATATCTTTTCAACGTATACTTGCACTGTGATACAGTTATCTAAAGTTGTACATTATTTTAGCATGCTTATGTGCCTGAAACAAAAGACTACAGACTGGAAATGATCTTCAGAATCCAGGGTCTCATCTCATTTACAGAGACTGCAAGGGTCAAGGTCAAAGTCCAGGCAGGTTTGCTGTCAGGTGCAAGCTGTTGTTAGTAAATGATTTTTTGTTTTGTTTTGTTTTTTTTCGAGACAGGGTTTCTCTGTATAGCTCTGGCTGTCCTGGAACTCACTCTGTAGACCAGGCTGGCCTCGAACTCAGAAATCTGCCTGCCTCTGCCTCCCAAGTGCTGGGATTAAAGGCGTGCACCACCACTGCCAGGCTGTTTTAATCTCCAAGATGGCACTTACTTCCTGCATGCTGCACAGGGAAGTCATGCTGCATACTTCATGACATAATGTGCAAAGGAAGGTTGACTATCAACACCATGGTCTCTTAAATAAAAAGACACCAAATTCTATACATAGCTGCAGAGACTTCATTTCTTCAACACCTTCCAGAATCTAACATTTCAAATAGAATTGCGTTAGGAATAAAATTTCAACATAAATTTAAAAGGTGAAAAAAAAAACATTTAAACCATCACAAACACATAGTATCACAATAAACAAATAGTGTTTATCTCTAATGCCTTTAAAATATTTTAATTGAAATAAATTACATTATTTCTGGGTCTATTATAATATATTGCTGCTTTTCAATGTTATAAATAAGCAATGCTAAATAGGGATTAAATTGATATAGAAATGTTCTAAGTCTTAGTAATTACATGAGGATTTGGAACCTTGCAAGCATCCTCAGTATCCTGAATCATGCCAGCTTTCCTCCTAAGTCACAGACGGAAGGATCAATTTAGAGGAAATATCTACACTGTTCAAGTTGCAACTCTTAGCCAGAGCTGTTCTGCAAGGAGGAAAATGTCCTTCAATAAGATATGTAGGCTGGTACATTTCAGTAACTCATGTACTGGAACTCCAAGTTTTGTAAATAAAAAGTATCTCAATGTACTAAACATTTCTACAAACATTATGATACAGATGATAATATCTTGTGACAATAAAAGACACTGGTATTTAGCAAGGCTGAGGAAGGTGAAGCTTGGAAAATATAAAGATGAATAATGAAAGGAGATGCAATGACATTGTAATTGAGAAAAGACTATGTACACTGCCAGTTTATTTTAAAGTCATTGGTTCTAGAGGCAGTGCAGCAAAGCAGTATACTGTCACATTCTCATTGGCTTTGTTATAAATAACATCTCTAGCTGGCATACTCTAAACAAGAACCACTCTTTTGAGCAGGTTACATTTTAGTAACAGCTCTGTGTCTTAGTGATTCACAGCTGTAACCATATCTGAGAAAGGATACAAAGTAGACACAGTTATAAGACTTCTGATTGGTATCTTTCTTTAGGCTTATAGAGCTCCGCAACCTTCAGCTACAACATCCTGTATGTCAGGAAATCAATCTGTTACAAAAGATTGAAGTAATTTTGTTACCTACATAGGGGACAAAACTTTACCTGCTACACATATGACAGGGTGAGTGGTAGAATATGTTAATACTAAAAATATCTAAGCACTAGGGGAAAAAAACCAACCCAATTAAAATGAGGGATGGGACTAAATAGAGAGTTCTCAAAAGAAAAATACAAATGGCTGAGAATTATTTTCTCTTAATGTTCAATATATTTAGGCACCAGGAAAATACAAATGGAAGTACATTGTGATTTAATATAACCCAATAAAGATGGCTAAGATTCAAAAAAATGGCAACATGTAAGAACAAGAATGGGGAGCCAAGACAACACTATTAGTGAGAGTGCAAGCTGCTGCAGACACTTGAAACCAGTGTGGAGACTCCTTAAAATCATGTCTGCCATTTTATCTGGCTACATTATTCCTGAGCATATTTCCAAAGGCTTTATACTTTATATATAGATATGATTGCTTATCTTTCTTTGTTGCTGCTCTAAAGAAAACAGCCGTGGCTTGGAAATAGTCTAGCATCAACCAATGAATATTCAATTAAAAAGAGATTCATACACACAAGGAATTGATAAGTATCTGAAAAAAATGCAATTAAGAAATCCACAGGTAAACGGATAGGGCTTTACATATTCTGAGTAAGATATCCCAGACAGAGAAAGATAAACAAACACCACATGTTCCTTGGGAATGCTAGCTCTATATCTTCAGATAAATATGTTTAAATTGAAGCAGTAATAGAAGTCAGGAGTGATATTGAGCCAGAGGATGTATTTTTTGGGGGAAGGAGAACTGACAGAAAACAAGGATATTAAGGAGGAATTATAATAGAGCAGAAAGGGTTCAATTGTGGGGATGCGGCAGGGTAGATAAGTGGTATGTATGTACATACATACACATACACATACATATACATATATAAAAACATATACATACATACATACATACATATATAGGTATTTACTAACACACACAAACATACATACATTTTTGAGTCTGTGAGTCGAGAGAGATAAAGAGAGTCAAAGAGACAGAAACACAACAAAAGAACTTAAATGCAATTACCCTAAAATAAGGGCACAATGTCACACAAGAAGACAACATAGACTATAAAATGAAAAACTTATTGCTGGGTATGTGGTACAACGTTTTGACCTATTTGTACTTAGGGTCCCTCATCACAGACTTCTCATTTTGCAATAGGAAGAGATTAATACAAAAGCACCATTAATGATCAATATGCAGAGAATAAGAATCTAGAATATTCAGACTTGAGTAGAACATTACCCTCCCTCCCCAGGTTTGAGGTCATTGCAGAAGGCACAGAAAGAATGTAAGTGCCAGAGATGTTGGAGAGTTTTCTGGATGTATCAAGGCTCTTGCATCTATGAGTCCACAATGACTTTGAGTGTGTGCACAAATCAGGCTAGACAAAATCTAAGCGTGGAAGAGGAGGGGAGTCAGGAAGTCCCATATCTAGTTGAAGAACATTTAATGGCTGCCGGGAAATAAAAATCTGTTTACTTCAAACATGTTCATGCTGAGAGGCTACCCATGATCCAGTAGATGGCGCTATACCCAGGAACTAACTGGTAGCACTAAGAAGACTCAGGCTTTGAGAAGAAAAGGGCACATGAAGTTGAAAAAGACAAGTGGGCAGGTGGGTAGGGGTGACTTTGGCATCCATGGGGTGGGTAAACTTAGGCAGGCATCTGTTTGGGGTCAGTGCTTACAGCTGCTGATGAGCTGATGCCAATGGCTTAAGTGATACAAGAAAGACATTTCTCTGAGGGACGAAAGCTTAATTTACTGGGGCTGGAGCTCCCTGCGGTCAGCAAAAACCTCTCAGCTCTTTTAACTACTTGGGAAAGAGAAAGAAAGAGAAAAACTTCACACATATACACACACAAAACACACACACACACACACACACACACGTGGGTAAAATGTGGATGAAACAAAAGGGTCCAATAACTTCATATACATCTATCTATCTATCTATCTATCTGTCTGTCTGTCTGTCTGTCTGTCTGTCTGTCTGTCTATCGGTGTGTGTGTGTGTGTGTGTGTGTGTATTGTGTGTGTGTATGTATGCAGATAGACAGACAAATATACACATTCATAGAATTGATGGACAAAAGCTTCAGCAAGCAGGCTCCAAACATTTCATACTTAATATACATATATACACACATATACACATACGTACACATGCTTGGAAGGTGGAACAAAGTCCCATCATCCTCTCACACAACCTTTACATATATACATAGATACATATAGTTGATGGATGGAAGGAAATATGTTCCAACCCCACACTTTATTTTTCATTCCATAATTTATATATCTGAGCAAAGTCTTTTAAGCAGTGTAAAATGAAAATGTGATTACATTTTAGTTTTCCGGTGAATGACTATGAAAAAAACATTATTTTCACCAATACCTTTACAAGAAATGGCATTATGTAAAACAGATAAAGTAAACAAATTATTCCCAAGAAACTATGTACATTCATAACTAAGAAACTTGTTATAGATGAACAAAGGGTAAGCAAGCAAGATAGTTTCTTCTGCTAGTTTCTCTTATTGGCAGGTAGCAATGTGCAGTTACAAAGAAGGGATTAATTATTTATTTTCTGTCTTTGAAAGTATTCATATAGGAATCTTAAAAGTATTATAAATCTTAACTTATACATATATATATATATCATATACATCATATATATCAGTCATATATGCTTCAAATCCTTAGAATGCATATCTATTCATCAGCAATGATTATTAAACCATTTCAGGAAACTGGGGGCAAAAATGGGTGTAAGGAATCAACCATCACCAGGCCAGCTTCAGTGGGAGTCACATCCGTCGGTGCTGCAGATTTTCTACATCAGAAGCATCAGCAAAAGCATCTTAATCTAGCTTCACAAACAATTTTACTTTTCCGATTGCTTTCTAAGGGTGGTGGTCATTGCTCACAATCAATGTCACTATGGTTCCCCCACCCTAGGATGGTGATTGAATCATAAAACTTTCCCAACAGCAACGCCTGAAAGATCAAACATTGTTATTGTGAGAACCAGAGATCCTGTTCAGCGAGGGGCTGGAAGCCCCCTTCGTGTTTTCATACCATTCTCAGATTAAGAGGGATGCGAGAGCAGCAGCAGAGATGAACTCCATAACAGCATGAAGTACTCAGGACACATAGACTTCAGGGCCATGCCTGAACCAAGGCTCACCCATGTGGCTGTGGTCACCAGGGCACTGCATTCCATGAGTTCTTTTTTTTTTTTTAATTTTATTTTATTTTCTAAGTTTTTTTATTTACATTCAAAATCATTTCCCCTTTCCCATTTCCTAACTCCCCGAAAGTTCCATAAGCCCCCTTCCCTCCCTCTTTTCCCCATTAAACCCCCTCTCGCTTCTCTGTCCTGGCATACCCCTACATCCAGTCTTTCCAGGACCAGGGGTCTCTCCTTCCATCTTCTTGGAAATCTATTGATATGCGAATTGTGTCTAGGGTATTCTGAGATTCTGGGTTAATATCCCCTTATCAGTGACTGCATGCCATGTGTGTTCTTTTGTGATTGGGTTACCTCACTAAGGATGATATTTTCAAGTTCAGACCATTTGCCTAGTAATTTCGTGAATTCATTGTTTTTAATTGCAGAGTAGTATTCCATTGTGTAAATATACCACATCTTCTGAATCCATTCCTCCGTTGAGGGACATCTGGGTTCTTTCCAGCTTCTGGCTATTATAAATAAGGCTGCTATGAACATAGTGGAGCATGTGTCCTTATTGCATGCAGGTAAAGCTTCTGGGTATATGCCCAGGAGTGGTATAGCCAGATCCTCCGGGAGTGTCATGCCCAGTTTTCTGAGGAATCACCAGGCAGCTTTCCAGAGTGGTTGTACCAGCTTGCAATCCCACCAGCAGTGGAGGAGTGTTCCTCTTTCTCCACATCCTCGCCAACAACTGCTGTCTCCTGTGTTTTTGATCTTAGACATTCTGACTGGTGTGAGATGGAATCTTAGGGTTGTTTTGATTTGCATTTCCCTAATGACTAAGGATGATGAACATCTCTTTAGGTGCTTCTCAGCCATTAGATATTCTTCAGGTGAGAACTCATTTTTTAGCTCTGTACCCCATTTTTTAATAGGGTTACTTGCCTCTCTGGAGTTTAACTTCTTGAGTTCTTTGTATATATTGGATATTAGCCCTCTGTCGGATGTAGGGTTGGTAAAGATCATTTCCCAGTTAGTTGGTTGCCGCTTTGTCTTTTTGACAGTGTCTTTTGCCTTGCAAAAACTTTGTAATTTAATGAAGTCCCATTTGTCAATTCTTGATCTTAGAGCATAAGCTATTGGAATTCTATTCAGGAAATTCTCCCCTGTGCCCATATGTTCAAGGTTCTTCCTGAGTTTCCTTTCTATTAGTTTCAGTGTGTCTGGTTTTATGTGGAAATCCTTGATCCACTTGGAATTGAGCTTAGTGCAAGGAGATAAGAATGGGTCAATTTGCATTCTTCTGCATGTTGACCTCCAGTTGAGCCAGCACCATTTGTTGAAAAGGCTATCTTTTTTCCACTGGATGGTTTTAGCTCCTTTGTCAAAGATCAAGTGACTATAGGGGTGTGGATTCATTTCTGGGTCTTCAATTCTGTTCCATTGATCTACATGCCTGTCACTGTACCAATACCATGCGGTTTTTATCACTATTGCTCTGTAGTACAGCTTGAGGTCTGGGATACTGATTCCCTCAGAGGTTCTTTTACTCTTGAGAATAGTTTTAGCTATCCTGGGTTTTCTGTTATTCCAGATCTAAAGTCATTTGTTGTTCCCTTGTATGGCCCTCTATAGGAGACATTAAGCAGAAAGAAATGGCTGGTGAATTTGATAATTAATTTTTACAGATATTAAAATTAAAAATGAGACTGTTGAGTTTTCTCGTGTCTAAGAGCCCTTGCTGGTCTTGCAGAGTTCTTGAGATTGGACACCAGTATTCACATCTGTCAGCTCACAATTGCCTATAGTTCCAACTATAGAAGCTTTAACTTTTGTGTGTGGTCTCAGTGGGCACCACAGACTGGCGTACATTCACACACATACCTATATAAGAGTCAGTTCTATGATTAAGAGCACTGTCTACTTTCATAGAGGACCTGGGTTCAACTCCCTTCACCTACCTGGTAACTCACAGCTATCTGTACCTCCAGACCTAGGGTATCAGATGTCCTCTTTTGAACTCAAAGAATACCAGGTATGCGCATGGTATACAAACAAACACACAGGCAAATTGTTCTCATACAAAAAATTAATTAGTGAAGGAATGAAGTAAAGGGTACTGATATAAACCAAACTGAAATCTAAGCATACAGGACATAATGTACAGTAATGTTCTGAATCATGTTGAGGTTATTACCACACAGGCTAAGAAAATATTTATAAAATCACTGTGTAAACCAGTTAAAACATAAGTAAATGAATCAATGATATTTAGCACAAATCTCTTTGGAATTTGAGTAAGACAACTCAGATAAACAAACAAACAAAAAAAGCTAATTAGAATGATAGCCTACAAAGCATAAAGGAGTTAATAAATGAACCTATATAATATAAATCATATATTATAATATGAAGAAACAAATAGATATAGAAATACATTAATCTTGTATTTTTTTTTTCCAAAATGGCCTAGAAACAATGGCACTTCTGTAGTAATGCATATACTTATACCATCCAGATTTTGATTTCTGGTACAATTTGGTAGCAAAACTAACAAAAGCCTTTTGAAAATATGTAAGGTAAAATGAACTACCATGCAGCACAGCAAATACAAAGTGATAAAACAATAAGTAATTATAAAGATGGGTTTATGCCATAGGAACCCAGGAGCCAATTGAAATTTTCTCAGTAGCCTAATTTGGAAGTACCTAAGGTAAACTGTCTTAGGGTTTCTATTCCTGTACAAAACATCATGACCAAGAAGCAAGTAAGGGAAGAAAGGGTTTATTCAGCTTACATTTCCACATTGCTGTTCATCACCATAGGAAGCCAGGACAGGAACTCACACAGGGCAGAAACTTGGAGGCAGGAGCTGATGCAGAGGCCACGGAGGGGTACTGCTTACTGGATTGCTTTCCCTGGTTTGCTCAGCTTGCTTTCTTATACAACCCTGGACTACTAGCCAAGGGATGGCATCACCCATAACAAACCATCCTAACCTTGATCACTTATTGAGAAAATGCCCTATAATTTGATCTCAGGGAGGCATTTCCTCAAGGGACTTTGCTTTCTCTGTGATAACTCCAGCTTGTGCCAAGTTGACACACAAAACTAGCCAGTACAATAACTAAATGAATATTGAAGTATGCTCCAGAGCACAATTTACTATTCAAGACATCTTTTAGGGTATCTTGCTATGCTGGTTATTGCTGTTATTAATATTTACTGCAGCTGGACTATTAATTGCTTTCCTTCCTTTGCAAATTACTCACCATTTTTCTGGTACTGAGAAAATTATACTTTGGGAAGAAAGATTTTAGATTAGATCCAGCTACAACCATCAGAGTTCTGATTCCACATCTGATTATCTGTAGGTCTTTCTTTGAAAGAATATGTTAGAGTATTGAGGTGGGAGTAGGTGGGTGAGTGTGGGAGCACCCTCATAGAAGCAGAGGAAGGGAGAATGCAGTAGGAACTTCCAGAAGGGAAACAGGAAAGGGAATAACATTTGAAATGGAAATAAATAAAATATTCAATAAAAAAAAAAGAATGTTCAAACCCACAGACATCCATTGCTTACTTGACATCCTTTTATTTCAAGAAAATCCCATGTTTTTACTATGCTTTATATAAACTTCAAGTTTGGCTGATGCCTGCTTCTTTACTGAGAAAACCTTTTGCTGATGTTTGGCTAGCTCTCTCCCTGTTTAAAACGAAACTGTTTCTTTTTATAATGATGTGTGATTTACATATAATTTACATCTAAGCTGCTTAATTTGAAAGACTTTAATTACTTTACTTTTTTCTCTAGCCAATACTATCCTGAGGTGATTAGCATCCTTAAATGCAAATATTTCCAGATATGATACGCACAGCTAAAGCCAATCTTTTGTGAAATGAAATGAAATATTTTATGAAATCCAATGAAAAAAATATAATCGAATTATTCCATTAAATATTAAATGAACTTCGAAAGGAGAAAAGAAGAAAGAAAGAAGAATTAGACAAAACAATATGGGCACACAGCTCCTTTCCACCTCAATATACGTCCAAATTTTCTCCATAATGTGGATTGTCCAAAATGTGAATTGTCCACTTCTGATCAACATGTTAATTTGAAGTACTTGTGTAAAGATTTAACTGTTTCTTCTTCTTCTTTTTTTTTTCAATTTGGCTAGATTTGTAATCTTCTGTCTTTATTTTCTTATGGGGTTTAATATTTTCTACACTTTTCTCCTGAGTACATCTGCATTTGTGTCTATGCCTGTATGTTTGCGTTCTGCTTAATAAATTACAGAACCCTTAAAGATGGCATGAATGGTACAAAAGATGAAAGAAAGAAATAAAAATCTTTCAAAAACTACTCACCTGTGTTACTGGAGGCTAGGGTATCTAAAGTATTCCACCTACAAGGAAGGGGATTGGTTTCTCAACAAAGTAGATAATAAGCAATGCGAAATTTTTTATTTTCAAGCTTTTGATTCTAATAATAATCGTGAAAGTTCATCAAATATTTAAAAGCTACTAAGAAACTCTAATTATGCCTATAATATATTTTACCTTTTTGTTGCCTTGAAAAAACACAGGAGAGAAAACAGCTCAAATAAAGGAAAGATTTCTGATTATGTGCCTAGCCTTTAAAGGCTGAGCTAGCAGAGGGGAATTGGAGAGGGAGAGTTGAAGGAGAGAAGGGAGGCAGGGGGGCCTGTTGATGTGTTTATAAAAAGATAGAGAGGTAAAAGATATGTTCTACAGGGGGTGTGGTAAGGTGTGGGGGATAGGAGTGCCTCTGAGGGCCCATTCAAAGGCATCTCTTCCCCCTGAGGGACCAGCCACACAACTGTATAGTATAGAATAGAGTTTATTCAGGGGACAGGGAAGGGAGTTAAGAGGGTAGTAGAGGCAGAGAAAGGCAGAGAGAGGGAAAGAGTAGAGAAGTAGAGGCTGGCCATGACAACCTAGAGAGAAGGGGGGAAGGGAAGGAGGAAGGGAAGAGCCCAAAAGGTTAAGAAAGAAGCAAGCAGGAATCAAGAGTAAGAGAGCAAGAGAGGGAGGAGGGGGCAAGCAGCCCCTTTTATAGTGGGCCAGGCCTACCTGGCTGTTGCCAGGTTACTGCAGGGACAAGCATACCTGGCCTTTGCCAGGCAAATGTGGGGTGGAGTTTAGACAGAATGCTAACACCTATGGGCCAGATGTAAAGTGAGTAAATAAATGAACTAAAGGAAAAGAGGACAAACTTTATCTTGGCTTATTCTTTTAGAAAATTTAATTAGAGGTCACTTTCCCCCATTTATGTGGACTTGTGTAGAGGCAAAATATCATAGGTGGGATACATACATTTTAGAGCAAAGCTGTTTATATCATAATGTCTGGAAATCAGAATGATAGGAGCAAGCTATCCCTTCACAGGCTTGCCTGCCTTCACTTTCGACTTGTTCACACCTCTTAAAAACCAGTCAACTCTGCACTTCTAAGTAGAGTAATTCATGACTGAGTTAGAACCCTTATAATCCTATCAAAGCTCCAAGGTAGGTCACCAGGCAACCAAGCAAGCCCTCAGCCCCAGAGACTTGGGCAGACTTTGTATATCCAAACCACATCTTTATAAATCATTCGGAATACATTTGGTATTTGGAATAAATTTGTAAACTGCTTTCTTTTGTGGTAAATGTCATTTTGTAGAGGAATTCTAATCCAGCAACATGGCTGCTCTGGCAAGAGATCACATTAAAAGAACTTCTAGGTCTGTGTGATCTGGCTGGAATGCAGACACACCTTTAATCTCAGGAGACAAAGGCAAACAAATCTTTGAATTCAAGGCCAGCCTGAAACAGAGAAAGTTTCAGGTAAAGAACAGCTTAGATCCAGGTATGGTGGTACATGCCTTTAATCCCAACACTCAGGAGACAGAGGCATGCAGATCTCTGACTTCCAGCCATTCAGTTTTGTTGAGTCAGTGAGTTGAGAGGCAATGGAGTGGAATGGGTTCATGGGAGTACAGTCATGGAGTTCAGAGGTAGTTTAACAGGGACTGTATCACAGACAGGTTACAGGTGAAGACAGAATGAGCCAGAGAATGCAAAGGATTCAGAAGATTAGAACAGACTACCAGAGTGAGTTTCCAGCCAACTAAAGCCAAATTGAATCAGTCAGCTTGGAGAGGAGTTTGAGTCAGAACAGCTGAGTTGAATCTGCCAGCCAGAGTTTAGAAAGAACTAGAAAGGGTGAATTTACTCAGCAGTAAGTCTCTGAGGTGACAATTACATCATTCAAATAAAACATGTTTTTGCATATTCTATTTATTTAGAATTTTAAAACAAAACTAATCATACCCAGAAGTTATGTTTCAAACCATTCTACTCTGATCCTTTAATCACTTCATATATTCTTCCAGATACTTAAAAATTTTATCATATTTATTCAGGCCAAAACATTAACTGAAAATAAATTCTATTGCAAAAAATAAAGTCTATATCTTGGTAATGTTGGAGCTAATGAAATAGATAAAATTCAGTCAGTGAAAATTTTAATTCTCTTATTTGAATATTAAAGTATAATGTAAGCTTTCAGAATAGTGAGCATTTGTTATAGATGGGACATAAATCATCAAACTCGCCAAAATACTGCAATAGGAAAAATTTCAAGCCCTTACAATAGGCGACATGTTATTTGTATATGCATAACATTAAAATAATCTCTGTATTATAATACCTAGTACAATATAAATTATATGCAAAGAGTTGTTATATTGCATTGTTTAACAAATATTGCATGGTCATCATAGTTAGAAATATTTTCTGAATATTTTTGATTCATAGTTACAACCCTGTGTGTACAACTCAGAAAAACAAACAAACAAACAGTGGGCACTGGAATTAGAAAATGTAGGAAATCTTTTGTGCATAATTTTCATAGTTAAAGACTAAATCTATTTGTTTTATTTCTTTAAATTTAATAATTGTTTGGTAAAATCTAAGGTATACATTTTCAAACTGTAGTTTTAAATAATTCAAATACCAAGTTGTCTAGATAGTCTCCATTCTATATTTCAGATAGTGTGGCATAGAAAGAATTCTAACTGCATGCTGTTCAACAAAGGATAATTTAGTGTAAATTTATAAGCAATCATGATATCAAATATTCTATAAAGGTTAGGTTATCACAAAATATATCTGCATTTTATAAATTGTATATATGCACTCATCTTTAAGTTCTAATTGAAAGAATACTGAGTTAAGAATCAGTTGAATTTTATTTTAATAGAATTTGTTATTGTAATTATAATGTATTGTAACCATTTGCTTGATGGTGTTTCTGTATTTGTGTGAGTAACTGTTCAGATATGTTTGCATGAATGTTGGTATGTGTATGAGCAAACATGGAAAAGTTACTATGTTTCTTTTAAAGTTAGAAAAACCAAAGTGCTTGCTTTAGATTGGCAATAATAACTATTTTACCTAAGAATATATTGACTAAATTAAAACACATTATTTGCTGGCATAGAATATATGTGAATATATTCCTATGCAGAAAAATGAGAAAAAAAACTGTTTCCCAATATATATCTATGTATATCTAATACTTTTCAAGCAATAGATAGAGCATGAGGAAACATCATGTTCTATCAAGTTGTTCATTTCCTCATGTAGAATTCTCTGTTCAAGAATAGCATTGAGAAAAAAATATGTTATATTTTCTATCATTGAGGATCCACTCAAGGTTTTTATTTTGTTTTTGTTTGTTTGTTTTTCATTGTAAGATGATCATCAGAATTCCAAGCTCAACAAATAATCTGCCACTGATCTCTATCCTAAGACCAGTTAAGATCTTTGAGCCATATAGCCTTGAATAAGGATCTGAAATTATAATTAAACTAGAAGATTGTGCTTGAAATTCTCCAGATTATTTAGAAAAGGTGAACTAGGCTAACTTACTCCATAATATTGTTTGCAGAATAAGCAAAGAACAGAAAAAGAATGAAGAAAAAGTGACATAAGGAATAGCAAATATCACCCTTAGTGAGGTAACCCAATCACAAAAGAACACACATGGTATGCAGTCACTGATAAGGGGATATTAACCCAGAATCTCAGAATACCCTAGACACAATTATCATATCAATAGATTTCCAAGAAGATTTCCAAGAAGATGGAAGGAGAGACACCTGGTCCTGGAAAGACTGGATGTAGGGGAATGCCAGGACAGAGAAGCAAGAGGGGGTTGAATGGGGAAAGGAGGGAGGGAAGGGGGCTTATGGGACTTTTGGGGAGGAAGGAAACGGGAAAGGAGAAATGATTTGAAATGTAAATAAAAAAAACTTAGAAAATAAAAGGAATAGCAAATCTAAAAGTAGAATACTCGGGAGAGGCCTCTGTCTCTGTAGTATGCCAATGTTCACTTACTAGATATTTCCAGAAATGTGTTTGAGCCACTACAACCAGGTCTTTGAAAAGTCAAGCTAGGATGAAGAGATGGGATCAAATCTCTCATCATTCAAAGTTGACTCCCACACGTACAAACTCCTAGCATATAAATATTTTGTAGTATCGGACTGGAACAACACTATGTTGGGCCCAGAAATGGGAGGCTCAAGTGATGTTAGGTTCTACTCTAATGCACAATAGAGAAGATAACAGCTTTGATCTGTGCCTAGAGGGTAAGAAAGGTAAAATTGTTACCAGGAGCCCTGTGTCAGACAAGAGAACAGGAGCAAAGACCTGTGTGTGATATTGAAACAGAGCTCTGCTCACAGTGCCATCAGAGCTGACTCATAATGCAACACTTAACTCGTTTTGAAAATTAACTAAAACTCATTTCTAAAAGTGAGTATAAATATATATAAGCAATAGCTTAGTGTGCATATGAAAATAAACACAGATGCACATATAAATATATACATTCATATACACACATTATAATTGAAGGTAGTAGCATATGTTAGTATCATATAAAACAAATTGTTAAAACTGCTATTTAAATAATGGTACATCAGAAATTGAAAATGATCATGGTCTTATCTACTTTCATACTTTCATTTTAGAAGTCTTGGTTCTGTTCAGGAAATTCTCCCCAGTGCCCGTATGTTCAAGGTTCTTCCCTAGTTTCCTTTCTATTAGTTTCAGTGTGTCTGGTTTTATGTGGAGGTCCTTGATCCACTTGGAATTGAGCTTAGTGCAAGGAGATAAGAATGGATCAATTTGCATTCTTTTGCATGTTGACCTCCAGTTGAGCCAGCACCATTTGTTGAAAAGGCTATCTTTTTTCCATTGGATGGCTTTAGCTCCTTTGTCAAAGATTAAGTGACCATAGGAGTGTGGATTCATTTCTCGGTCTTCAATTCTGTTCCATTTATCTACACGCCTGTCACTGTACCAATACCATGCAGTTTTTAACACTATTGCTTTGTAGTACAGCTTGAGGTCCGGGATACTGAATCCCCCAGAAGTTCTTTGAGAATAGTTTTAGCTATCCTGGGTTTTCTATTATTCCAGATGAATTTTTGAATTGCTTTTTCTAACTCTATGAAGAATTGCATTGAGATTTTGATAGGGATTGAATTGAATCTGTATATTGCTTTGGCAAGATGGTCATTTTTACTATATTAATCCTGCCAATCCATGAGCATGGCAGATTTTACCATCTTCTCAGGTCTTCTTCAATTTCTTTCTTCAGAGACTTGAAGTTCTTGTTATACGGATCTTTCACTTGTTTGGTTAGAGTCACATTATGCTCTAAGATCAAGAATTGACAAATGGGACCTCACAAAATTACAAAGTTTCTGTAAGGCAAAAGACACTGTCAAAAGGACAAAGCGGCAACCAACAAACTGGGAAATGATCTTTGCCAACCCTAAATCGACAGAGGGTTAATGTCCAATGTAAACAAAGAACTCAAGAAGTTAGACTCCAGAGAGCCAAATAACCTATTAAAAAATGGGGTACAGAGCTAAACAAAGAGTTCTCATCTGAAGAATATCTAATGGCTGAGAAGCACCTAAAGAGATGTTCAACATCCTTAGTCATTAGGGAAATGCAAATCAAAACAACCCTGAGATTCCATCTCACACCAGTCAGAGTGGCTAAGATCAAAAACACAGGAGGCAGCAGTTGTTGGCGAGGATGTGGAGAAAGAGGAACACTCCTCCACTGCTGGTGGAATTGCAAACTGGTACAACCACTCTGGAAAGCAGTCTGGTGGTTCCTCAGAAACCTGGGCATGACACTCCCGGAGGATCTGGCTATACCACTCCTGGGCATATACTCAGAGGTTTCCCCTGCATGCAATAAGGACACATGCTTAACTATGTTCATAGCAGCCTTATTTATAATAGCCAGAAGCTGGAAAGAACCCAGACGTCCCTCAACGGAAGAACTGATTCAGAAGATGTGGTATATCTACACAATGGAATACCACTCTGCAATTAAAAACAATGAATTCACGAAATTCCTAGGCAAATGGTCAGAACTGGAAAGTATCATCCTTAGTGAGATAACCCAATCACAAAAGAACACACATGGTATGCAGTCACTGATAATTAGTGATATTAGCCCAGAATCTCGGAATACCCTAGACACAATTCACATATCAATAGATTTCCAAGAAAATGGCAGGAGAGACCCCTGGTCCTGGAAAGACTGGATGTAGGGGAATGCCAGGACAGAGAAGCAAGCGAGAGGGGGTTGAATGTGGAACAGAGGGAGGAAAGGGGGCTTATGGGACTTTTGGGGAGGGAGGAAATGGGAAAGGGGAAATCATTTGGAATGTAAATAAAAAATCTTAGAAAATAAAAAAAAAGTCTTGGTTACATTACCAATATAAAATATATTTAAACCTCCTCAGTTTTGTATTAGAATTGCATTGTTACATTATGAAAATCAGTAAACACAATGAGCTCTTTGAAACTTGTGTTTTCTTTATTTTTTAAATATATGCTATGAACACTAAAAGGAATAATTTGGCATGGATTCAATTTCATACAAAGACAGATTTCCATTATAACTGTAATGCCGAATTGCTATATACAACCTCCCAGGTAGAATTAACTTGTTATAAAAACTATGCACTAGATCTCACTGTAGCAAACTGAAAAAATATCCCATAAAATTTTGCATCCTTTGATTCTACAATCTGTTACTGGATTCACTATCATATAACCTTTGCCAGAAATGATTGTTAAAAGGCTCGATTGATTCTACAACTAAGGTAAAAAAAAAATCAATCTTCATTTATTAAACATAAAATGCAGTGGTTTCTGTGCAATTTCTTCTTCACAAAATATTTTTATTTTTTAAATACATATTCTTTTATCAATGAATTACCCCCACCAATCAGACCCCTTAGTTAGTACAATTCAGTAATGGCAGTATATCTTATCAAAGCTGCTTGGTAAATACACTAGCATAGAGGGCTGAGCTACATTTCAAGATGTGAATGAGTATTGAATTCATTGAAAAACATATGCAAGAAAGAATATGTAAAATCTAAAAATGATTTCTTAGAGAATGAACCCCATGGCTAAATCTACATTCTTGCATCATGAAATGCATAACAAAATGTTTTAAAATTTAATTCCCAGTCTATCTTTATCAGTACATCCTACAAAGCCTTATACATGGTTTTTGCAAGTCATCTTTTTAGGAAATCGAATAGAGCAAATCTACTGACGCTAAAAAAAAAAAAAAATCAAAAGGGAGGAATAACAGCATACAAGCAGGATAGGAAATTATAAAAGACTCTTCTAACTGTCTCACCAACTACCTCCTATTTTGTCAGTAGATTAAGTCATGGAAGATTAAAGCAGAAGCCCACTCAGGATGTGTAAAAATGTAAGTACTTGATTTGTAAAGAAATGCAAATTTGTGAAAGAAGAGAAGTGGAAGGAAAAGTAATGATGTTTAAGGTATCAATGAAGAACCTAACTATTGCCTTATTATGTTTTTGAGGGATTATCATAGTTTTAAAATAACACATTAAATCTATCAGAGTAACCAACAGGAGTGCAATCCAAATGATAAAGCCATTCTAATGGAATGCAGACAAAAATTAATTCAATTCATCAACTCCGAAATTTCTCAGCAACTAGAAAAGCTCTCTTTGATTAGAGGTAGATGGGAGAGGAAGCAGAGTACTCTCAGACTGTTATAGAGCCTTTAGTGTGCATAAAATCAAATGTGATTCACCCTTGGTGTTTCACACCACTAAAATCCAATATTTTTCCAACAATTTATTGTAAATGCTGTAATGTGCCAAGGAAACAGGAAGAAATCATAGCTTCTCAAACATAGAATGCATCGCCAGTTATAAACGCTAACCAACAAAAGAAACATTGATTTTTTTTTTCATGAGAGTTTTGATTTTGACAAGCTTATTCTAAACTGTCAGAATGAATGCTGAATAGGGTTGTGTTATTTGGAAAGATTAATCTAGGAAGAATTCAAGGAAAAAGGACATTTTGTACAGAATCACTTCATTCCCTTGAATTGAAAATAGCTATGTTTTATGTATTTTATAAGGCTATACTTGTTTTTATTTCAGCAAAATTACAAATTATCATTTAGATAAATTGTGCCACTTCAGGCTTTATCATTTTTTTTTTAAATTTAATTTTATTTTATTTTTTTAATTTACATTCCAAATCACTTCCCCTTTCCCGTTTCCTCCCTCCCCGAAAGTCCCATAAGCCCCCTTCCCTCCCTCTTTTCTCCGTTCAACCCCCTCTCATTACTCTGTCCTGGCGTTCCCCTACATCCAGTCTTTCCAGGACCAGGGGTCTCTCCTTCCATCTTTTTAGAAATCTATTGATATGCTGATTGTGTCTAGGGTATTCTGAGATTCTGGGTCAATATCCCCTTATCAGTGACTTCATACCATGTGTGATCTTTTGTGATTGGGTTACCTCACTAAGGATGATATTTTCAAGTTCTGACCATTTGCCTAGGAATTTCGTGAATTCATTGTTTTTAATTGCAGAGTAGTATTCCATTGTGTAAATATACTACATCTTCTGAATCCATTCCTCCGTTGAGGGACATCTGGGTTCTTTCCAGCTTCTGGCTATTATAAATAAGGCTGCTATGAATATAGTGGAGCATGTGTCCTTATTGCATGCAGGTAAAGTCTCTGGGTATATGCCCAGGAGGGAAGAACCTTGAACATATGGGCACAGGGGAGAATTTCCTGAACAGAACTCCAATAGCTTATACTCTAAGATCAAGAATAGACAAATGGGACCTCATTAAATTACAAAGTTTTTGCAAGGCAAAAGACACCGTCAAAAAGACAAAGCGGCAACCAACTAACTGGGAAATGATCTTTACCAACCTTACATCCGACAGAGGGCTAATATCCAAGATATACAAAGAACTCAAGAAGTTAAACTCCAGAGAGGCAAGTAACCCTATTAAAAAATGGGGTACAGAGCTCCACAAAGAGTTCTCACCTGAAGAATATCTAATGGCTGAGAAGCACCTAAAGAGATGTTCATCATCCTTAGTCATTAGGGAAATGCAAATCAAAACAACCCTGAGATTCCATCTCACCCCAGTCAGGATGGCTAAGATCAAAAACACAGGAGACAGCAGTTGTTGGCGAGGATGTGGAGAAAGAGGAACACTCCTCCACTGCTGGTGGAATTGCAGGCTGGTACAACCACTCTGGAAAGCAGTCTGGCGGCTCCTCAGAAAACTGGGCATGACACTTCCGGAGGATCCGGCTATACCACTCAGGCTTTATCATTAATGAGAAGTCTTGGGTTGGGGTTCACGAAGACACTGAGAAGACTTTCTTTTGGAGAAAGAAGTTTATTAGAAAAGTTATTAGTAGCATGAATGCGCAGTCAGGGAGGGGAAAGCTAAAGTGAGTTCAGTGTGGTAGACAGCAGAGCAAAGACTCTGACAAGAGCCCAAGGGTCTCTTATAGGCCACAGAGAAAAGGGAAGTGGTTTTTCCTCAGGAGCCTGCAGTCAAAGCTGATCCAGATTCCTGGATCAGTGGAGATGAGTGGAGAAAATTCATGGTATTTATGCAAACCACCTAATGGTGCACCCCACACCAACATCCTGGGAAGTCTGACAGCATGAGATCTTTGAACTGTCTTCAAGGAGGGAGAATAGAGGCTACCATCTGCTTGGAATCCTGACACCTGAGTTTAGGAATTCATAGACATAGGAATTCTCTGGCAATTTTTTTTGGGGTCGCTTATGTATACTACCATATCATGGGCAAATAGTGATAACCTGATTTCATCCTTTCTAATTTGTATCTCTTTGACCCCCTTTTGTTATCTAATTACTCTTACTTTGCATACTATATTGAATAAAATGAGGAATTCACAGTCTCTCAATTGAGCTTATCATTTCCTTTACAGATGTGGCTGTTGTAGACGCATAATCTGAAAAATAACACAGAGCCATAATCCTTACAATATATCTCCTATAACCTCCTAGACATGCTATTTTATTAAGACTATAACCTAAAAATATGCAAAACATAGACTAAGTGAATAATTAGTATGGAGTTTAGGGAACTTAAAGAAAAAATATAAAACAGATCATCTAAACATTTATATGAAGATGTTTAGAGGCACTGTAAAATCAATCTCAATAGATGATTCTCCTAATCCTTGGTATCCAAAAGTGGAAGTAAGAAGGAACACCCCCAATCTCATTATTAATGGGACTAGCTAATCTATTAGTGTGCTTGAGAACTTTTCATGATTAGTCCTGGTAAGCTTTCACCAGTGTAGAAAACAATGGAAGGAAAGATCTGTCACAACTTCATGCCCAAATGAAGAGTCAAGACATGGATATCGGCTTCAACCCAGAGCTGTATCCTATATGATCAGATAACAGTACAATACATGACAGGCAGCCACACATCCCACACTGACTACTCATTCATGCCTTTTTCTATCTACCACTTACGTTTTACTTTTATACAACTGCTCTCATGAGATATCATATTGTCCTTCAACTGAATGTATGATATTGTGGCTAAAATTATAGCAATCTTCTGATTCTGGCCATCAGATATATCACATGTGAAGAATATTTGGAGTCACTTCAACATAATACCTTCATATCCTTTGGGATTTTATGCAGAAACAAGCATAAGATTTTTTTTTCTTTTAAGTCTGAAGGTAATCTATAAACGCCAGCTTTGAATAATGGAAAACAGATATATCTTCAAAGATTAAAGTTCTCACAAGAGATTTTTTTTATATTACCTTAATTTGTTTTAAACGTGTTTTAGTTTCCTAAGATTGAAATATTCCCTGAGTATGGGAGCAAGTGTTCCATTGCCAAAAACTTCAATTATGTGGATTTTTGAATGCAGTGTCTAAAAGACAATTTAAAAGTAGGAAACTTTTCTCTACATTATAGGATATCAATCAATGATATTTATTCTTGTCACTTTTTTCCCTTAATTCTCTGATGAGATAATGACATTGTAGAGTTTATTCCCTATTAATAGAAATTCCGAAGTATTTCCTCCAGATTTTCTAGGTGTGTTGAGTATAGGCTTTTGTAGTAGGATCTTAGGAGTTTTTGAATTTCCTCAGTTTCTGTTGTTATATCTCCCTTTTCATTTCTGATTTTGTTAATTTGGATATTGTCTCTGTGCCCTCTTCTTAGTCTGGCTAAGGGTTTATCTATATTGTTGATTTTCTTAAAGAACTAACTCCTGGTTTTCTTGTTTTCAGTCCTGAGTTTGATGATTTCCTGCCTTCTAGTCCTCTTGGGTATATTAGCTTCTTTTTGTTTCAGAGCTTTCAGGTGTGCCATTAAGCTACTAATGTATGCTCTCTCCAGTTTCTTTTTGGAGGCACTCAGGGCTATGAGTTTTCCTCTTAGCACTGTCAATCGGACAAAACGACAACCAACAAATTGGGAAAAGATCTTTACCAACCCTACTTCTGACACAGGTCTAATATCCAATATATACAAAGAACTCAAGAAGTTAGACTCCAGAGAGCCAAATAACCCTATTAAAAAATGGGGTACATTTGTCTATTCTTGATCTTAGATCATAAGCTATTGGAGTTCTGTTCAGGAAATTCTCCCCTGTGCCCATATGTTCAAGGTTCTTCCCTAGTTTCCCTTCTATTAGTTTCAATGTGTCTGGTTTTATGTGGAGATCTTTGATCCACTTAGAATTGAGCTTAGTGCAAGGAGATAAGAATGGGTCAATTTGCATTCTTCTGCATGTTGACCTCCAGCTGAGCCAGCACCATTTGTTGAAAAGGCTATCTTTTTTCCACTGGATGGTTTTAGCTCCTTTGTCAAAGATCAAGTGACCATAGGAGTGTGGATTCATTTCTGGGTCTTCAATTCTGTTCCATTGATCTACATGTCTGTCACTGTACCAATACCATGTGGTTTTTAACACTATTGCTCTGTAGTACAGCTTGAGGTCCGGGATACTGATTCCCCCAGAGGTTCTTTTACTCTTGAGAATAGTTTTAGCTATTCTGGGTTTTCTGTTATTCCAGATGAATTTTTGAATTGCTCTTTCTAACTCTATGAAGAATTGAGTTGGGATTTTGATGTGGATTGCATTGAATCTGTATATTACTTTTGGTAAGATGCTCATTTTTACTATATTAATCCTGCCAATCCATGAGCATGGCAGATTTTTCCATCTTCTGAGGTCTTCTTCAATTTCTCTCTTCAGAGACTTGAAGTTCTTGTCATACAGATCTTTCACTTGTTTGGTTAGAGTCATGCCAAGATACTTAATATGGTTTGTGGCTATTGTGAAGGGTATTATTTCTCTTACTTCTTTCTCAGCCTGCTTATCCTTTGAGTATAGGAAGGCTTCTGACTTGCTTGAGTTGATTTTATATCCGGCCAATTTGCTGAAGTTATTTATCAGCTGTAGGAGTTCTCTGGTGGAGTTCTTTGGGTCGCTTAAGTATACTATCATATCGTCTGCAAATAGTGATAGTTTGACGTCTTCCTTTCCAATTTGTATCCCTTTGACCTCTTTTTGTTGTCTAATTGCTCTAGCTAGAACTTCAAGTACTATATTGAAAATATATGGAGAGAGAGGGCAGCCTTGTCTAGTCCCTGATTTTAGTGGGATTGCTTCAAGTTTCTCTCCATTTAAATTGATGCTGGCTACCGGTTAGCTGTAAATTGCTTTTACTATGTTTAGATATGGGCCTTGAATTCCTGATCTTTCTAAGACCTTTAGCATGAAAGGATGCTGAATTTTGTCAAATGCTTTCTCAGCATCTAATGAGATGACCGTGTGATTTTTTTTTTTTGAGAATCTTTGTGTAGTGGATTACATTGATGGATTTCCTTAAATTGAACCATCCCTGCATCCCTGGGATGAAGCCTACTTGATCGTGGTGAATGATAGTTTTGATGTGTTCTTGGATTCGATTGGCAAGAATTTTATTGAGCATTTTTGCATCGATATTCATAAGAGAGATTGGCCTGAGATTCTCTTTCTTTGTCGGATCTTTGTGTGCTTTTGGTATTAGTGTAATTGTGGCTTCATAGAACGAGTTGGGTAGTGTTCCTTCTGTTTCTATTTTGTGGAACAGTTTGAAGAGTATTGGTGTTAGGTCTTCTTTGAAGGTCTGATAGAATTCTGCACTAAAACCATCTGGACCTGTGCATTTTTGATTGGAAGACTTCCAATGACAACTTCTATTTCTTCAGGGCTTATAGGACGGTTTAGATGGTCTATTTGATCCTGATTTAATTTTGGTACTTGGTATCTGTCAAGGAAATTGTCCATTTCCTCAAGATTTTCTAGTTGTGTTGAATACAGGTTTTTGTAGTAGGATCTGATGATTTTTTGAATTTCCTCAGTTTCTGTTGTTATCTCTCCCTTTTCCTTTCTGATATTATTAATTTGGATACTATCTGTGTGCCCTCTGGTTAGTCTGGCTAAGGGCTTATCTATCTTGTTGATTTTCTCTCTAAGATCAAGAATAGACAAATGGGACCTCATTAAATTACAAAGTTTTTGCAAGGCAAAAAACACTGTCAAAAAGACAAAGCGGCAACCAACTACCTGGGAAATGATCTTTACCAACCTTACATCTGACAGAGGGCTAATATCCAATATATACAAAGAACTCAAGAAGTTAAACTCCAGAGAGGCAAGTAACCCTATTTAATAAATGGGGTACAGAGCTAAACAAAGAGTTCTCACCTGAAGAATATCTAGTGGCTGAGAAGCACCTAAAGAGATGTTCATCATCCTTAGTCATTAGGGAAATGCAAATCAAAACAACCCTAAGATTCCATCTCACACCAGTCAGGATGGCTAAGATCAAAAACACGGGAGACAGCAGTTGTTGGCGAGGATGTGGAGAAAGAGGAAGACTCCTCCACTGCTGGTGGAATTGCAAGCTGGTACAACCACTCTGGAAAGCAGTCTGGCGGTTCCTCAGAAAACTGGGCATGACACTCCCGGAGGATCCGGCTATACCACTCCTGGGCATATACCCAGAGGCTTTACCTGCATGCAATAAGGACACATGCTCCACTATGTTCATAGCAGCCTTATTTATAATAGTCAGAAGCTGGAAAGAACCCAGATGTCCCTCAACGGAGGAATGGATTCAGAAGATGTAGTATATCTACACAATGGAATACTACTCTGCAATTAAAAACAATGAATTCACGAAATTCCTAGGCAAATGGTCAGATCTTGAAAATATCATCCTTAGTGAGGTAACCCAATCACAAAAGAACACACATGGTATGCAGTCACTGATAGGGGGATATTGACCCAGAATCTTGGAATACCCTAGACACAATCCGCATATCAATAGATTTCTAAGAAGATGGAAGGAGAGACCCCTGGTCCTGGAAAGACTGGATGTAGGGGAATGCCAGGACAGAGTAACGAGAGGGGGTTGAATGGAGAAAAGAGGGAGGGAAGGGGGCTTATGGGACTTTCAGGGAGGGAGGAAACGGGAAAGGGGAAATGATTTGGAATGTAAATTAAAAAAAATAAAATAAATAATTAAAAAAATGGGGTACAGAGCTAAAGAAAGAATTTTCACATGAGGAATATCGAATGACTGAGAAACACCTAAAGAAATGTTCAACATCTTAGTCATTAGGGAAATGGAAATCAAAACAACCCTGAGATTTCACCTCACACCAGTCAGAATGGCTAAGATCAAAAACTCAGGAGGCAGCAGATTTTGGTGAGGATGTGGAAAAAGAGGAACACTCCTCCACTGCTGGTGGTATGGCAAGCTGGTACAACCTCTCTGGAAATCAGTCTGGCATGAGAAAAACTGGGCATGAGAATTCCGGAGGAGCCCGCTATACCACTCCTGGGCGTATACCCAGGAGCAGCCCTATTTATGATAGCCAGAAGCTGGAAAGAACCCAGATGTCCCTCAAACGAGGAATGGATACAGAAAATGTGGTATATTTACACAATGGAATACTACTCAGCAATTAAAAACAATGAATTCATGAAATTCTTAGGCAAGTGGTTGGAACTGAAAAATATCATCCTAAGTGAGGTAACCCAATCACGAAAGAACACACATGGTATGCAATCACTGATAAGTGGATATTAGCCCAGAATCTCGGAATACCCAAGACACAGTTCACATATCAAATGATGCCCAATAAGAAGGAAGCAGAGGCCCCTGGTTCTTGAAAGTCTTGATGAAGCAGTGTAGGGGAATACCAGGACAGAGAAGCAGGAGGGGGTTGATTGGGGAACAGGGGGAGTGAAAAGGGCCTATGGGACTTTCAGGGAGGGGGGAATCAGAAAAGGGGAAATCATTTGGAATGTAAATAAAGAATATATCTAATAAAAAAAGAAACTCTGAAACAAAGTACTACATTCACAAAGGAAGAGGTATTTAATTGACATATTACAATAGCTGATTATGAAATTAGGTATATTTTAAAATGCTCATCATCATTGAGGAAATCTAAGAAATTTTATAATTTTTATTAAGAAAATCATTAAAGTAATATGTTAAGTCTAAGAATTTGAAGAATTATGTGAGAATGGGAGACCTAAATGAGATTTATTATTTCCTATTCTTTCCTCCTCTCCTCTTTTTTAATCACTGAAATGAACATTACAAGTTAGCTTAATAGAAAGAATTTATTTGTAAACTTTGTAATTGGGGATTTGGGAGTGATCCTAACAAACAACTCTGCCTCTGTGTCGAAACTTATTGATGAATGTAATTCAACTGATAAGTTTGTCTCTGTTTTACATTTTGGGGGAATGCAACAATTATTCTAATACAATATTTTAATATGAATACAATTTAAGGCATTTTTGGGCCTAAAATATGATTCAAAAAGGAAAATTATAAAGATAATGTTAAGAAAATAGGAATATGAGAAAGAATTTAAAAAATATGCACAAGATAAAGTAAGGGGGTTATGTATTAATAAAATATATCTATGGATAAAATATAGAGACTCTCAGGATACTAGTGTTCATTTAAATCACCCAATTTGTATTTGGGAATATTTTTATATGGAAAAATTAAAACAAAATAGAATGGTTTGTCAATGACAACTTGCTTTATTTTGCCAGTATGTTATTAGCTGACATAAGTTAATAGTATAAAGAAGATGATTACTAGTTTCTTTTCACATGATGCTGGAATAATATTTAGATTGCTCATACATAGGTGTTTATAATATCAATTGGAATAATACACATTGCTAAACTTTGCAAAGAGTAAATTACACTAAAGTTTATAGCCTATTGAAATAATTCATACAACTAAAATATAATACTTCCCAAAACATTATAAAGTATTTACTTATTGATAGTACATATGGAGAAAATAAAGATATTTTCTTGAAATTAGAGAAATAGTTTCAAACATAATAGATATTTTAGAGAAAAAATATAGTATACAGTTGATAAAAGGGTAATTCCTTTCCTATTTATTATTGACAAGGTGGTCTATAACAGTGAATTTCATGTAGTAGAAAAATTTGTCTACAGAATTGACAAAAGAAGACTAAACACACTCAATGTGTTTAAATAATGAGAGGACAGAAGAGTCAAGTTTTCAAGTAGAGCTATGTTTGAGATCATGAAAGTCCTCAGATGGTTCTGATAACTTATTTTTTACTTTACCTATGTTTTGATGACATTTTCATATCATTTTCATATACTTAATATGCTGATCTGATTGTTAGCACAAAACAGTGAACAGAAACAACCCTGGAAAAGATTGTAGCACCTATAAATGGATATATTCCTAGATGAGAGAGAAAGAGAGAGAGAGAGAGAGAGAGAGACAGAGACAGAGACAGAGACAGAGACAGAGACATCAAAATTAAACCATAAGGAAAAGGAAATCTGTTCAGTTTATAAATATGTAACAAGATTTAATCAGTACTAAATTTAACACCAAAGAAAAGCACAGAAATGTGTGGATTCACTGTTACATTTTTTTAACATATATAGAAATTTTAACACTGACTCTTAAACTACTTTTAAAAAATTAAAAACATATATATATATATATATATATATGTCAAATTCACAGAGTTCAACTTTAAACTGATTATAAAACTAGACAAGGAGACAGAGACGCAAATTTATACTCACAAACACACAATTGGAATCTCTCTTGAACTTAGACACAATGATATTTTGTAAAAAAACAAAAACTGTAATGCAACTGAATTAATCACATATTAAGAAATTTGCTATGCAAAGATACTACAGAAAATTATATTACTACATTGTTAAAGAGCAATGGGTATATGAAGATGGCTCATCATATGTAAATTAATAACAGTTTTTCACATGAACATACTGGATGACAAAAATGCCTAATATTGCATTAGTAGACACAGGAAAGAGTCTACAAAATCTATCATTCCTTCCGGATAAAGATACTCAAGAAATAAGGTATAGAGCAGATAATGTCCTTTTACAGGGGATATTAAAATACCCCTGTAAAACATCTCTCTGTCTGTGAAAATACCACATCTTTACCAACACCCTGTCAAGATCAGAAAGCAAACTCAGTGATGTTACATGAGTAATTACATTTAGTAGTCACATGATTCTTCATCAATAGTATACTTATATGACAACAATAAACTTTTTGAAAAAGAAGCTAATCACATATATTCCCCTTAGATGTAAATGTTTACATTAATTTAAGCAGAAAAATAATGGATGTCTATGAAAAACTATAACAACTAATGTAAGAAGTTGAAAATTTACACAAAAATGAATATATATCATTTATGTGTTTGTAGATTTTAAGAATTAATTAATTTTGATGAAATATTGATACATTTAAGACAATCTTGATTCAGTGTATTAACAATAATAATATTCATGAAATTTTTCATAACTTTCATATGAATACAAAGCAATAATCCTAATATTATTATTAAACCATCAAAATGAAGATTAACAGCAAATTTATCCTGAGCAAAAAGAACAAAGCTGGAAAATCTCAAATCTCAGAATCATCAGAACATACTACAAAGACTTGGTAGGAAGAACGGCAAACTGCTCTCATAAACAAAGATACATAAATCAATAAAAAGGAATGGGGAAAGTAAAATTTATTCCATGCACATCTGGCTTAGTGTTTTTTGTCAAAGGTGAATTCTCTACAATTTGACTTGGAAATGGAGATATGACTCTTGCTTAACATACCTCATTTTTCTAATTCTGATTTTTTTACATAGGGTATGTAGGAGTTGAAACCCCTAAATTACATGTCACAGTGAATATCTAACAAGGTTTTAATAAAAAAATAGTATACCTTACAAACTGGTAAAGAAGCAAATGCATCAAAATTTCTAAACAGAATATTTAAAATATGTCTCTATTTTCAATATATTGATGTCAGATGTAGAACGTTAGATAGTGTTAGATAGTATATTTCTACTAATCACATGCTAAATACTTCAGGAAAATAAAGCAGAGTGAATTCCCTTAGCATAGAATGTTCTTAATGAACTTTATATGTTCCTCCTTCAGAACTCAATTCATTGAAGCCGTAACACACTGTAAAAATGTTATTAAGAAGTTCATAAAGATAGTTTGCCTGCAGAATAAAATCTGCCTTACTAATGGGATTCTTTTGGAGAGTGAAGACATTCTTACTTAGTCTCTCAGAACAAGTTTTAATTGATGAAATCAGGTCATACTGATTCTGCATCTGGACCTATAAAGAGTTTTCAAATAATGTCCTCTAAGTACTTCTCTTCTTAGTTATATTTTTATTTACTTATAGAAACTACTTATAATCTATTCTAACCATACATTAAACTGTTTGCCTTGAAAAGTGTGAGAACAATAATTCAGTACAATGTACAATGTTATAAAATAAAGCTTCCACTCAGAGCTTTTAATATTTTGAAATGGATAGCAATTTAGTTGTTTTTATTTATAGTGGTATAGTTACATAATTTTATTACTCATTCACATTTTTTGTTGAGGATAAGGAATCACAAACTACCAAAACACCAATCTCATTCAGACAGGGATGGTTTATTGAAGCAACACACTAACATTGATCAATCAGGGCTGAGGCTATGACCTCAAATATCTCCTCTATTAACTTATATAGGCTAAAATCACAAAAACCACTGTGAGCTCATATACAGCTGCAGGAATTGCTGACCAGTGGTCAGCTCTGACTCACACCATTTTAGACAAAATAGTTCATTTTAACATTTAATTTGATGGGTCCTATGGAAATTCTTAAGACTAGCAAACCTCATACAGAATACAACAGTATATGTGATTACCATGATCTTGCTCTGAGTCCAGTTAGATTTCTATGCAAATGTCTGTCAGACATATTACAACAACAATATGAAATAGCTGACAGGCATGGAACAAAAATGCTGCAGATATGTTTGATTAGCAGGTAATTTAGCATTTATATTCCAAAAACTAGGAATAAGCATATTTCTAATGTAATTATAGACATATATTGTAAATAAAAGATATAATACCAATCCCTGACACTATTAATAATATTCTGTTATGTTAACAGACAGGAATCTATCATGAGTATCTTCTGAGAGGCTGCATCCAGAAACTTACTCAAAAGACTGCAGACTTTCATAACCAAACAATGAATGGTGTGTGGGGACTCTTATGGAAGACTGAAGGCTCTGAAGAGGATAGGAATTTCACAGGAAGACAAACAGAGTCAACTAACCTGGACCCTTGGGGGTTCTCAGAGACTAAATCATCAACCAAAAAGCATACATCAGCTGAACCTTGGCTTCCTCCCATATATGTAGCAGCTTGGTCTTCATGTGGATCCTGAACAAAAGCTGTTGCCTGACTCTGGGATATGTTCCAGTGGGACTGCCCAATCTTGCCTCAGTGGGAGAGGATGTGCCTAGATCAGCAGATTAGCCAGGGTAGAGGGATACCCACGGGGCAGGGGAGGGTCTCCAATCCTATCAGAGGAGAAGTGGGTAGGGGATGGAAGGGTGGATTGTGGGAGCAGGTGACCAAGGAGGAGGGCAGCAAGCAATTTGTAGGGTGATTAATTGAATGAATGAATACTAAAAAGAAATAATATGTTTAAATCTTAAAATGATATCTGTCCTTTGAATTTGACAAAATAGAATATTATAGAAACAAGTATTCCAAGTTTTCTCTCTTTTCCTTTATTTCAGAATTCTGATCAAGAATAATACGTTCTGTTAAAAAGCAAAACTCTAATGCAAGTTTACTCTACACCCAAGAAATCACAGGAAATTAAATCATCTCACAACAAATCCAAAAGAAGAGAATCATACACACATAGTACTACCTCCAACAACAAAAAACTAACACGAACTAACAGAACAAACAATCATTGGTCTTTAATATCTCTTAACATCAATGGACTCAATTCCCCAATAAGTAGACAAGGACTATATATGAGATATACAAAAAGGATCCATCATTTTACTGAATAGAAGAAAGACACCTCAGCAAAATGACACGTACCAACTTAGAGTAAACGCCTAGAAAAAAGTTTTCCAAGCAAATGGTCCCAAGAAATAAGCTGGAGTTGCCATTCTAATATCAAATAAAATAGACTTTCAACCTAAAGCAATCAAAACAGTTGTAAAAGGACAATTCATACTCTTCAATGGAAAAATAGATCAAAATGAATTCTTAATTATGAACATCTATGCCCAAATGCAAGGACATGCACAACTGTAAAAGAAACTTCACTAAAACTCAAAACAGACATTGAATTTCACACAATAATAGTGCAAGAATTCAATACCCTAATCTCACAATGGACAGATCTTTGAAACAGAAAATAGCTGAGCACAGTGAAACTAACAATAGTTATGAACCAATTTGAGTTAGCAGATATCTACAGAACATTTCACCCTAAAACAAAAGGACATAAATATCTTTTTCTCAGAGCCACATGGAATCTTGCCCAAGATTGACCATATAATCTAACACAAAGCAAGTTTCACCAGATACAAGACATTTGAAATAATCCTACATATTCTATCAGTTCACCAAGGACTAAGGCTGGATTCAATAACCACAACAACAACAGAAAGCACACATTCTCATGGAAACTGAGCAACTCTCTACTCAATGATAACTTGATAATTAAATACTTCCTGGGATTCAATGAAAATGAAGGCATACTTTACCCAGACTTATGGGACACAATGAAAACATGATAAGAGGAAAATTCATAGAAAAAAGTGCCTTCAAAAAGAAATTATAGAGAGTCTATACTAGCAACTTAACAGCAGACCTGAAAGCTCTATAACAAGAAGAAGCAAATACACCCAAGAGGAGTAGATGGTAGGAAATATTCACTCTCAGGGCTGAAATCATCCAGTTAGAAACAAAGAGTATGATACAAAGAATCAACAAAACCAATAACTGGTTCTTTGAGAAAAATCAATAAGATAGAAAACTCCTTAGCCAAACTAACTAAAGGGCAGAGATATTATCTAAATTAACAAAATCAGAAATGGAAAGGGAGACATAACAACAGAAACTTGGGAAATTAAAAAAAAGTCAGAAGATCTTATTACAAAAGACTAAACTCAGCAAAACTGGAAAAATCTAGAAGAAATGAATGATTCTTTAGCTGGGTAAACAATCTAAACAGTCCTATAACCCCTAAGAAAATAGAAGCAATCATTAAAATTTTCCAGACCAAAAAAAAAATTGCCCATATGATTTTAATGCAAAATTCTACCAGACCTTCCAATAAGAGCTAATACCAACACTCCTCAAACAATGCTACAAAATGGTAAGAGTAGGAGCACTACATAATTCATTTTAGAGGACACAGTTACTCAAAGAACTAAACCAAACAAATACCCAATAAAGAAAGAGTATTTTGGATAAATTTCACTTAAGAATATTGATACAAAAATACTCAGTATTCTCACAAACTAAATCCAAGAACACATAAAATACCAAGATCAAGTGAGCTTCATCCCAGGATGCAGGGAAAAAAATCTCATGGTCACCTCATAAGATGCTGATCAAAATACAACACCTGTTCACCTGTTCATATTAGAAGTCTTGGAGAGATCAGGAACTCATGATACATACCTAACCATAATAAATGCAATATAGAGCAAACCAATGGCCAAAATCAAATTAAATGGAGAGAAACTTGAAGCAAAGCCACTAACACCAGAGACAAAAAAAGGATGCCTACTCTCTCTATATATCCAATATAGTGCTTGAAATTCTAGCTAGAGCAATTAGACAACAAGAGGAGATCAAAGGACACGAATTTGAAAGGAAGAAATCAAAGAATTACTATTTGCAGATGATATGATAGTATATATAAGCAACCTCCAAAATTCTACCCAAGAACTCCTACAGCTGATAAACAACTTCCGCAAGTTGTTAGGATATAAAATTAACTCAAACAAATCAGTAGTTTTTCTTTATACAAATAATAAGTGGGCAGACAAAGAAAGTAGGGAAACAACATCCTTCACAATGGCCACAAATAATATAAAATATCTTTGTCTATCTCTAATGAAGCAAATGAAAGATCTTTGTGACAAGAACTTCAAGTCTCTGAGAAAGAAACTGAAGAAAACCTCAGAAGATGGAAATTTCTCCCATGTCCCATGCTCATGGATTGGTAGGATTAACGTAGTAAAAATGCCCATCTTACCAAAAGCAATCTTCATATTCCCTATAAAAATTGCAACATCATACTTCACAGATATAGAAAGAGCAAGTCTCAACTTCATATGAAAAAACAAAAAAATCCAGTATAGCAAAAACAATTTCCCAACAATAAATAAAAACTATTAGGAGAATCACCATCCCTGACCTCATCATACTACAGAGCAATAATAATAAAAACTGCATGGTACTGGTACAGAGAGAGATAGGTTGAACAATGGAACAGAATTGAAGACTTATGGAATTTTGACCTTTGAGGAAGAAGCTAAAACTAAATAGTGGAAATAAAAAAGAATCAACACATGGTGCTGGTCTAATTGGAGGTCTTCTTGTAGAAGAATCCAAATGGATCCATATCTATCACCTTGTACAATGCTCAAGTCCAAGTGGCTCAAAGCTCTCAACATGAAACCAGACAGGGTGAATCTAATAGAAGAGGATGCGAGAAAGAACCTTGGGTGCACTGGTACAGGGGAAAATTCCTGAACAGGACACCAATGGCTCAGGCCTTAAGATCAAGAATTGATAATTGCTACCTCATGAAACTGAAAAGCTTGTGTAAGGCAAAGGACACTGCCAATTTGACAAAACATCAATCCACAGACTGTGAAAAGATCTTCAGTAACCCCTCATCTAATAGAGGGTCAATATCCAAAATATATAAAGTACTCAAGAATTTAGACTCCAACAAAACAAATAACACAATTTAAAAATAAGGTATAGAGGTGAATAGAATTCTCAATAAAGGAATCTGGAATCATTGATAAGAACTTTAAAAAATGGTCAACATCCTTAGTCATTAGGGACATGTAAATAAAAAAACAATCCTGAGATTCCACCTTTCACCAATAAATGGCTAAGAAAAAAATCTCAAATGGTTGCCCATGCTGGCAAAGATGTGGAGGAACACTCCTGCATTTCTAGTGGGATTGCAAACTGGTAAAAACCACTCTGGAAATCAATATGATGGTTCCACAGAAAATTGGAAATAATTCTACTTGAAGACCCAGCTATATACTCCTGGGCATATACCCAAAAGATGCTCCACCATTCCACAAGGATATGTACTCCACTATGCTTATAGCAGCCTTTGTCATAATTGCCAGAAGTTGAAAGAAATTAAAAAAAAAACAAAAAACCAAAACAAATATATGTATATATATATATATATATATATATATATATATATATATATATATATATATATATGTCCCTCACCTGAGGAATGGATACAGAAAATGTGGTTCATTTACACAATGGAATACTATTCAGCTATTAGAAACAAGGATATCATGAATTTGTAGGCAAATGCACAGAACTAGAAAATATTATCCTGAGTGAGGTAACCCAGACCCAAAAGGACATGCATGGTATGTACTCACTGATAAGTGGATATTAGCCAAAAAGTACAAATTACCAATGATATAACTCACAAACTCTATGTAGTTTAACAAGAAGGAAGGCCCAAGAGAGTATGCTTCAATTTCACTGAAATGGTGGAACATAATAATTATGGGAGGCAGAGGGAAGGAAGGACCTGGGTGGACAAGGGGAGGAGGAAAGGAAAATGGGGGCAGGATCAGATGAGACAGAAGAGAATCCCAGAGGGCCAAGAGAATGAATGGAAATATGCAGCTTCTGGACTTGAGGGACCAGGGGCACCTCTACAAAATCTCTGAGACCTAGGATGTTACAAGTTTACCAGGACTTACTGGGGTGACTTTAGCTACAATGCCCAACAGTGTGGAGATGTAGCCTGAACAGGCCACCTCCAGTAGATATATACTCCCCCTTCCACTAGTGGAGAAACAGGGCCTGTCACCCATTTGCAAAATTTGACCTAGAATTGTTCCTGTTTAAAAGAAATACAGGGATAAAAATGGAGCAGAGACTGTTGGAAATGGCATCCAGTGACTTGCCCAACTTGGGATCCATCTCATGGGCAGACATCAAACCCTTTTTATACACTATTACTGATGCCAAGTTGTGCTTGCAGACAGGAGCCTAGCATGACTGTGCTCTAAGAAACTCCAGCATTTGACTGAGACCGATGGTAATAATTATGGTAATGATGGGACTGAGGTCTGGGACCACTATGGAAGACTTAGGGTGAGGATTAATAGAGCCGAAGGGGATGGCAACCCCATAGAAAGAACAACAATGTCAACCAACCCAGACCCTGTAGAGCTCTCAGAGACTAAGCTACCAACCAAAGAACATACATGGGTTTGTCCAAGGCCCTCTGCACATATGTAGCAGAGAACTGCCTTATCTGGTCTGAGTGGGAAAGGGTGTGCCTAAACCTGCAGAGACTTGATGCCTCAGGGAAGGGGAATGCTGGGGAGGGGGGAGTGAAATATTTGAGGTGGGTAGTTAGGGGAACATCCTCTAAGAGGTGAAGGGAAGAGGGGAGAGGGTGAAGAATTCTGGGAGGTAGGGTGGTAAGAGGGAAAAATTGTAATGTAAATAAATAAAATAATTTAATAAAAAATCTTTCTCAAAAATGTCGAGGAAATGTTCAGAAATCAAGCCACTTTAAAATCTCATTAAGACAGTTAAAATTATCTATGCACAACAGTTGTACCTGCCTATGTGAAGTATGTGGGTAACAATAATTAAAGTGATGATCATGAATTGGAAAAGAAGAGGGGACACAAAGGGTTAGAATGAAAAGGGGAGAAGAGAGCTTTATGTACATACATTAGTTATATATGAAGGCCTCAAAAGCAAATTTAAATTTAAGAACATATCATTTTATAAGTGATTTTATATCTTATGAATTCCAAGTGTTTCAACATTTTGAACAACCCATAAACCCTTTTCCTTCACTCCTCTCATTCATTAATATTGCAGAATCTCTTATTGTAATCCACAAATCTCTTGTAAAAGCTTACAGCCTTGTTACTTTCTCGCCATTAGAAGCACAATCACACTATATTCCCAAGACCCATGTTCTTTATGCCTGCATGGAGAGGCAAAATCTGTTAATAGAACATGCTTGAATATAAACTGTGAACTACATTGAAATCATAAGATTTTGTTGTCTTTGAGGATAAGTGTCCACAAATATTATTTCAAATAGTCTTCATTTTTGGTTGAATTTCAGTTCCTGGATCTGGTGATATTTTTAATTTAATAATATTCAATAATTTTTACATTTCTGATAATATTTTTGAAGATATTGAAGGCATGAGGGCACTGGGAGGCTGAATTCTCATTAAACTCATAACTAGCCACAACCCCAATGAGGGTCAATGCTGAATTCTTAATCCTCTGAAGCTGAAAAAGGAAAGTCCTGGTCATCCTCCTCTGTCCAAACATACAAGCTGTAATTCCTGTTCAATGTGAATATATTAGAATATTGTACCACCAATTTTGTGATTCCAGACAGATTTAATATACCCCAGAGCTATGGAATATATTGACAGTGCAGTATGTTTGCTGTTCTTGTATTTTTCTATCACCCATTGAAAATATATTAATTGATTTAAAGGCAAGAATTGGTGAAATATAAGGGTAACTTAAACAACAACAATAACAAATAATTAATTTTAGTAATGCAAGTATAACTCAACAATACTGCTGTTGTGTTCCAAAACACTTTCAATAAAGCAAAATCACAATAAAGAAAGTCACATTGTTGTTGTTTCTCCCAAACAGTTATAAGGCCTGAAACTAATCTTTGTGCTAACTGAAGAATTATCGTTAAAAAGCTTTATATCTAGAATCAATGACCACACCTCAATTTTAAAATAAATTATTGTCAAAAAGATCAACAATTATATAACGTATAGGAATTTATCAGCATTTTCCTGGCAGCGTCCCTTGTTTGGGGTAGGAGTTGCCTACTGATCAAGGTGACAATTGTTCAATCTTGGTGGGTATGGCAATTTCCTATAGTAGGATAAAATTGAAGAATCACACGATGACTTCATTTCATGAAGTTTTTTGTAGCATGTGATGCTGTATCAGTTGAATGGGAAAAGAGGGAGGGAAAGGGGCTTATGGGACTTTCGAGGAGGGAGGAAACAGGAAAGGGGAATTGATTTGGAATGTAAATAAACACTGATAAGGGGATATTGACCCAGAATCTCGGAATACCCTAGACACAATCCGCATATCAATAGATTTCTAAGAAGATGGAAGGAGAGACCCCTGGTCCTGGAAAGACTGGATGTAGGGGAACGCCAGGACAGAGTAACTAGAGGGGGTTGAATGGAGAAAAGAGGGAGGGAAGGGGGCTTATGGGACTTTCGGGGAGGGAGGAAACGGGAAAGGGGAAATGATTTGGAATGTAAATTAAAAAAAAATAAAATAAATAATTAAAAAAAAACTTAGAAAATAAAAAAAAAATTCACTCGCAGTTGTCTTAAAATTAAAGTCAGTCCTCTCAAACTTTGCTACTTGTTTATCAACTAAACTTATAAAATATTCTAACTATTTTCTTGTGATTTCACTGATGTTCACATCTTTACTGGGAGTAGTCTCCATCTCAAGATTCAACTTTCTTTATTCTACCATATGGAATATAAACTCATCCACTAGAGACAGATGATAAGATTTTAGAAACTCAATGTCATCTTTAAGACACACTTTTCTTTTAGTTTTCATCACATCTGATGAAAACTTGAGTATGAGGAGACCTTGAGGTCCTCATACTCAGTGGATTCAACTTCTTCCAAACACTTGTTAATGTTGGTATTTGTCCATCTTCTATGAATCACGAATATTTATAAGTAAATATAGAAACCTAAAATGTTTTCAGAGAGTGTTTAAACTAATTACCCTATATTTACCATAAGAATCTATTACAGATGGTCAAGATAGCCTTTAAAAAGGAGGTTTCTTTGATAGTCTTGAAATACAGAACAGGGCCTAGAACCATAGGTTATAAAATGAATATCTTCTTAGCAAGCATGAGTGCAGTGTCAAGCATATTGCACACTAGACTCAGTAGCTTGGATGAACTGTTCGTGAGTTGCAATATTTTGAAAGGAATATTTTTGGAGTAGTCAGTCTCAAGAGTGAGTTAAAACAGACACTATTTATTATAACTCTTATAGTCTCTAGGATTTGAAAGATTTATAAACACTGGCTTCACTTTAGGTCACCAGCTATATTAACTCTTAATAAAGGACTTAGTATAATTTTGCAGCTTTGAATGCAGGCATTGACATTTTCTCCCTAGATATTAAAGTCCTAGATTTCATCTCCTTTCAGAGTATTGAAAATACATTATTTGGCATAAGAATTTTCATTGCTGATCTGAGCTAGAACTCTTGATAACCTTCTGTATTTTTTACACTAGCACTAATTGTTTTTGCTAGTGTCATCATATATTATGCAAATGGTCTCTTCCCTTAAGCCTTAGGAACCAATCTCTGATGCTTGTGTAACTGTATTTTGAAACTTCATTAGAACTCAACATTCATAGAGTAGAAAAATGTTGGGGCTTTTCTTTGGATTGGCCCTGGCTAAATGAATTAATGTAGGATATTAAGTCTTCTATCTTGTCTTTAAAATTTTCCCATATTAGCAAAAAAAGTCTGTTTCACCTTATCATTATATAGATGCAATGTTCAATACATTAGCACAAAAGCAGAACTACAAATTCCCTATATTCCCATATACTTCTGTGATTATAAAATTCACACAGATATCTCATCAATTCCAAATCAAATAAAACTTTAATTGAAATCTCTGTAACAAAGTGTAGCTAGAATTGAGAGAGATAGCTATCTTCATTGATCATATCATAAATATTGTCTGAAAAACATATCTAAGTAGATGTAATATGATCTGTCACCTCAGAATCCTTCCTGTATGATTTTCCTGCTATGATGTACTATTTGTCCTCAGATCATGACCTAAAGTTAACCCTTTCTCCTTTTACTTAGTTTTTCATGTATTTTATCACAACATTGAGAAATAGAGAATATATCTAGTAAGATTAAACCTCATTTTGACATTTGGTGAGTTAGCCAATTTCATTTTTAAAACTATATTTTGTTATCTGTCTCTCAAATTGTTGGTTAGTGTGATTTTTTTCTTTCTACAGAGGCTAGATCTACTTTGGTCTTATAATAAACATGTCCCATGTTAGAGATATCTGGGCTTAGAAATAAGAGAGATATTTTTCTCCATTACTGGGCTAGTAAGTCTTTTCTTATCAATCAGTTTTCTCTGATCTAGTATCTTCTTCCACTATCACATCATAAGTTACAGGAAGACATGTACACAATTTTCTTCCAATCCATTCTACTTCTTTATTGATTTTACTTCCAAACAAGCAGGATACCTCTTTCTCTATTCAATATTAATGTTTGCAGCAAAGCAGCATTTCTCTTATAGATAAGTAACCACAGAAACTACCTTGACTTTCTTCCTTCACTGGGTCCCTTCTTGACTACTTCTGTCTTCATTCTGACTCATAGGAGAGAGAATCCCTGGGGTGACAAGTTCACCTTTTCCAACAGCACATAACCTCATTTCTATCATTATATTACACATAGACACATAGAGCATCCAGCTTTTGTTTCTCTAGTTCAGTATATAGTGGTGACACTTTCATCCCAACCTGTGTAAGTCTACATTGTAAATTATATATATCTTATCTATCTATCATCTATCTATAAGTAACCAAGACACACACACATACACACACACACACACACACACACACACACACACACACACACACACACACACAAATGATCTATGTATCCCCGTATATGTATTCCTTCTATCAGCTTTGTCTCTATGAGAACACTAATTCAATGGATAATGTCATATTTGTCCCTTCTGATTTCTGCTCTTTTCCTTTCTATACCACAACATGTCATTAACAGTATTATCCTTTGGAGATCTCTCTGGAAAGCTAATCTATAAAAGGCAAAAACCATTGTGCCATGCCCCATACATCCAATAATTTAACAAATATTTATGAAACAGATGTCATAAGATAGTTACTCTATTGTGATTTGATTTGATTTGTCCTCAAAGAATGCATGTAGTTTTACTCTTACATTAATATCATGTTTAAGACATCAGTTGATTTTCTGAAATGAAGGGTGAATACCAGATAAAGAACACAGAGGATAAAGGAGAAATACATGCAGGTAAGAAAGACTTATCCATCAAGGAAAGCTATGTCTTCTAGGAGTTGAGGCTCAGAATGCTGCATACAATTGGTGAGTAAAGGTCAGTTTTGGGAAAATAATCACATTTTAAGTTAGGTCAAGCCTCTAGTTGTGAAAATGAAACTGAAAAAGGTAAAAAGAGGTTAAAGCCACATCTTAGCACTGAAATTGGACAGTAAGTGGCAAATAACATTTCAACATAGACAGAACCTATTACCCGTATTCTGTCTGTGACAGTGCTATTAAGAGAGGCCAGCCAACATCCAATTATGTTAGAGGTTCAATTTCTGCCTTCAGTTCTCATATCACTACCTGTAACACAAAAGGTTCAGTTCACAGGCTTCAGACTCTTTTCCTGAGTCACTAAGAACATGCAATGTTTCAGTGAATATACGTGGGGGATGTGGTGGGAGGAAGCAGTGAAGGTACATTTCTTTTTAACAGAGAAACAAAAACTACAGCAAAATCAATTTTTTAAAAAGGCATAACTTCAGTTAAAACCAATGACCTTTATGCAGAACTCTTTGATTCTGGTTGCAAACTTCAAAAGCAAATTAGCTTTTGTTTCTCTCTCTCTCTCTCTCTCTCTCTCTCTCTCTCTCTCTCTCTCTCTCTCTCTCTCTCTCTCTCTCTCTCTCTCTCTCTCTCTCTCTCTCTCTCTCTCTCTCTCTCTCCTCCCTGACATTGATTTACTATTTAGCTGGTACTCCTGGTATTTACTATGTAGATCATGCTGGCTCCAATCTCACAAAGATCCACCTGCCTCTCCCTCCCATGATGGGATTAAAGGCCTGCACCACCATACCCAGCTTAGTTTATTTTTTGACATTACTCTTAAAATTGCCTTTGATAGACATTTAAAGTGAATAGAATTGAACCTACTCTACTTTATTATTCAGGATGAAAGAGTTGTCTTTTTGTGTGATCTCCCAGTTACTGGAGGTAGACACAGCAAGGAAAATTCTAAGAAGGAGAAGAATATGACAAGCAGCACTACTGGGTTCAATAGCAGGACTCCAGCTGTCAGTCAAATTAGGTCATAGATGTACAATGAGGAGAAAAATGCAATAGCGTCATAGTTTTGACAAACATGATGCCACCTATTCATCCATTGAAATAGTGCTCTGACAGCTTTCATTACAGAAAGCACAAGTATTCACAAAAGTCTCTAGAAATGTGTCCTGCTTAATTTTATAAAAATGGTTATACCAAAACACAGAGAAACCAGATTTAATTATTTGTATGATCAGAATTTGCCTTTTTTTGTCTTTATGAATGTCCTTTTTCTCCACTATTTTTATTGGTTATTTTATTTATTTGCCAGTTAAATGTTATCCCCCTTCCCAGTTTCCACTCCACAAACCTCCATTCCCTCCCCATGGCCTCTGCTTATATGGGGGTGCTCCCCCCCACACACAACTACCCACTCCCACCTCAGCACTGTAGCATTCCCCTACACTGGTTCATCAAGCCTTCACAGAACCAAGAGTCTCCACTCCCATTGATGCCAGACAAGATCATCCTCTGCTACTTATGCAGCTGGAGCCATGGATTGCTCCTTTTTGGTTGGTGGTTTAGTCCTGGGAACTCTGCGGGGTCTGGTTGGTTGCCAGTAATATGGGGGTATTGACCACTGAGAGAGAAGAAAAAGTCTAAAGCCCAAATATATTTTTCAAACCTGATAACTGAGATTCTAATAGTTTTCCTGTGCTGCTCTGAAACGCTATGCAAAGAAATATATTGTAGGGACATAAATAGTCATTGAAAATGACTATTGTATATGCCTGGAAAAGCATGGGTTGTACCGAACTTGGGCTTTTCCTACAGACTAATGCCTGGAGAAGAAAGTTGCCAAAGCAAGATGAACTGTTTGTGGCTATGCTTCTCTTTATAACATTACAATGGAGTACACAGGAGCAGAAATTCAGTCTAAAGTCCTTGTGTTCATGATGGTATTACATCATAGAAAATGGCCTTTAAATAAAATGAAATAAATTCTTCTTTCAATTATATTCTTAAATAGTAATGTTCAAAGTAGTACTTTGCAAGTTATTTTCAAAATATTTAGCAGTATAAATTATTTAATATTTTATTTCTGCTTTTATTCTTATTTTCCTGTACACATTTAAAATAAAACATTAAGTCTAGCACCAAATATTATATAAGAAATATTATATAATAAATATATATATATATTAAACAGAAAGCAAAAAGGAAGTAAAAGCTATGATGTATAATACATAACTTGTAGAATTTAATGAAGAGTAGCCAATTAGTATGCAGTAACATGACAAGTGTCACTGGCATGTATTTATAGTTTTGATTTAGGTTAATATGTTAAAATTTATAGTAAAACCAAACTATAAGCATTTAGGCAAAATTTAGTAGGTACAGTATAGTTCAGCACTTGATATTATACAAAAAAAATCACATTCTAAATAAAATAATGCCTGATGATTAAAATTCTGCATTTAAGTCACTTTGTTATAGTACAAACTTCTCCTTGTCAATGGTGGTACACAGTTTCAAAATGAACTATAAGTTAACTGTTTTATCCTTATTTGTCCATTCAGTGGGGTGGGAACATATGCCATGAATCCATGTGGAGGTCAGAGGGCAACTTTCAGGAGTTACTTTTATCTCTTTTTATTCTTTTATTTTAAAATTTATTTGTTTATTTAAATCCAAATGCTGAGACCAGGCAGTGGTGGCGCAGGCCTTTAATCCCTGCCCTTGGGAGGAAGAGGCAGGTGGATTTCTGAGTTCAAGGCCAACCTGGTCTACAGAGTGAGTTCCAGGACAGCCAGGACTACACAGAGAAACTCTGTCTTGAAAAAAAAAATAATAATAAATCCAAATGTTGGCCCTTTCCTGGTGCCCCCTCACAGGGTTCCTCCCCCACCCCTCCCTTCAATGCTGAGAGGTAGCAGTCTTTCTGTATGCCTCCACCCTGCTGCATCGAAGTCTCAGCAGGATTAGGCACTTCTTCTCCCACTGAAGCCAGACAAGGCAGCCCTCTGCTGCTTATGTGCCAGGAACTTACTCGAGCCAGTGCATGCTCTAGGGTTGGTAGCTCTGTCTCTGAGAGCTCCCAGGGATCCAGGTTAGTTGACACTGCTGTTCTTCCTATGGAGTTGCCATCCCCTTCACCTCCTTCAATCCTTTCTTAACTCTTCCATAGGAGTCCCCAACCTTAATCCAATGTTAGTCTGTGAGTGAATATCTGCATCAGTCTCAGTCAGCTCCTAGTAGAGCTTCTCAAAGGACAGATATGTTAGGTTCTAGCATCACCAATACTGTCACAGATCTTTCTAATGTGTGAGTTTTCATCATCAAACTCAGGTCTTCAGATTGGTCATAAAAACCTTTACTCACAGAACTTTCTCACTGTACCTATAAGCTAATGTTTTAGTCATTGTAAAAAAAAGTATTTATGCAAGTATGTATGTTTTTTTATCAATTCACCCTCTCCAAATTTTCTTTCTTCAAATTACTTCTTATTTCCACACTACTTTCCATTCCCCACCTCATGATCTTTCTCATTTTATTTATATTTTATTTGTTTTCCACATGATATTTTTAATTCTTTGGGAATTTCAAATCAGACTCACTTCCCAATCCTTTCATGTTCACCCTAACCTTCCCTGGTGGCCTCCCTCCAACCAAACAACAAAACAAGTCCAATTTCTGTTCACTGGAGTGTGGTCAAACTTTCAGTAGCCTGTTCCTTAAATAGAACTGAGTTATCCTCCTGCACCATGTGGATGCCTTCATGTGTAGAGAGCTACACTTCACCTTCCTAATTACATTTTTGAAGAGTTCTTTGATGGCTACCTGTTTAGGCTATTACTATTTTTGGTGTGAGGGGAAGTTGAGTTGGGGTATAGGAGCTGTTGCAGAAGTCTTCTCTGTCCCTCTTTCCATCTGTCTGTAGCATATTACTCTTTTTAAACCCAGTGTGTGCTGCCTGTGAGAGCAGAGCTGTAGAAGTATTTCCCTGTTCCAGCATCCATCAAATTGCAAATAGGTCTTCCTTTAGAGGTGTAAATTTATGAGTCCCTCCATCATTCATGTTGGAATTTGTATGGCTTGATCTGGTGAGGTCTTACGCATGCAGTCATAGCCATTGTGAGTTTATATATGCAACAGCCTTATAGTTTCAGGCAAAATTATTTCACTTCATATCTCTTCTCTTTATATCTCTTACTACATTTCTGTTCTTCTTCCATGATGATACCAGAGTTTGAGTGAGAGGCATATGGAATCTATATATTTAGGACTGGAAAGTCCATAGTCTCTTATTCTCTGCATTGTCCAGGCTTTCTTTCTTTTTTATTAAATTTATTTATTCCATCTTCAACTCAATATCAGCTCTTTCTCTTCTTCCAGTACACTTCAGACTTTCTTATGTGATAATAAGACAATAATCACTTTTTACCAGTAAAAAAAACTTAGAGGAAGTCCATCATGCTGCAGTAATGGGAAAATTCTACATTACACAAAACTGTACATGTAGGCAACTTTGTAATGTGAAACCTCTTCTTTGTCTTCTCCATGGGAAATGTTTTACAATTTAAAAAGTAGTGTCTTTGGAACATGATAGAAAACACTCATTCATAGACTTCATGAATTTGTGCATTAAATTATGTGTAATGGGACTAAAATGATTTAACTGGCACTATTACTTTTCATTTGTAAAATTAACGAGCTAAAAATCCTACCAATAGCCTATCAAGAGTCTTTAGCAGATTTAGAGAGTTGAAGAAGTTGAAAGTAAGGAAATAGTATAAATAATGTATTTGTATGACAATGCCAATTTGGCTGAGAAAGTAACTAGGTAATGGCCGAAATAAATTTTAGTAGTGTGTGTGTGTGTGTGTGTGTGTGTGTGTGAGAGAGAGAGAGAGAGAGAGAGAGAGAGAGAGAGAGAGAGAGAGAGAGAGAGAGAGAGAGAGAGAAAGAGAGAGAGAGAGAGAGAGAGAGAGAGAGAGAGATTGACAGTATTAGGAAAATCTCTTTCTGGCATACTTTACCAGAGTGGCAAAAACCCTTTTTAAGTACCCTGTGGGGAGGTAGCATTGAGGTGCTTCTAAGTTCTATAGTAAAAAATCTCTCTTTATTGACTTAGTCTGTAATCTCAGAGCAAGTATAAGTATACCTGGTCTATTCAATACCTGCAGTTAGAATGAAAACTTTTTGAGTCAGTCCTGAGCAATTGTTCAGTGTTTTGTAAGGTAAAATTCTGTTCTGTGCCATAGACTGGAATGGAACTATTGGACATGGAGACATTAAGATGGTTCATACTCAAGCCTTTACCACTACAGGGTAGTGTTCATGATATGGGAAAGCCCTCTACATACTTCCAAAGAGAATAGTAAACACCAACCCAGCTATGAATCCTTAGTCTACAGTGGTGTCCTGCATGCAAGTTATTCTTGTTCAGTAGTAGCACAAACATATGGAGGTAACCATATAAGTCATATTTGATTTAAGAACTACTCCAAACTTGACAACTCTTGGGTTACCAAGAACCAGAAGCTATATATGCCAGGAACCTAGAAAAAGCAAAATACTACCATTCCTCTATAGGAACATAACAATTAGATGAATCCAGGTGACTTTCTACTATACTCCTAGATCTATAATCTGCTCGGCCATCCTTAGAGAAGCTTTCTTCTACAGCAGAAGGCAGCAAGTACAGAGATGCAGAGCCATACAACATGCAGAGTGTGTGAGTCCTTGGAAATCTCATCACTCAGTTCTCAGGCAACACTTCGGAAGAGGAGGCAGAGAGAATATAAGAGGTAGACAGGATGGAGGTCATTCAGTCAGCAAGGCCTTCTAAACACATCATGACCACCTCACATATGAACTTATAAAGATGGGAGCATCTTGTACAGGTCTGCACAGGACCTCTAAGTTTTTGGAGCTGATGAAGTCCTAGAGCTGAGGGTACACATGAACATGTGACCCCATTCAGAGGCTATCTCTAACTGATAAACACTTGAAAATGAAAACTGAATTTTCTCTAAGGGAATACCACTGAGAAAACAAACCACTCTTAACTCAATGCCCAGCAGTAGATGATCAATACAAAATGAACTCAACTGCAACTTTTAGAGTTCTTTAATTCATGACTCATAACAGGGATTTTTGGTCATCGTTTTGTGGTCTGTATGTCTGTTTGTTTGGCTTTAAGGTTTTTCTTCTTTTGAGAGTTGTGTTCTTAATGTACACATTATTTACATATACACTATGGCTTCTGTCTTTGCGTTTTTATGATATTCCCGTGTTTTTGGGAGAAAGTGTATGTGTATGTGTATGTGTGTGTGTGTTGCTATTTCTTTGACATTTTTTTCTGTTTGTTTAGAGTTATTATGATTTTCTGGTTTTTGTTTTTTTAGCTTATAATTATTCCTTACATGCCTACTTGTTTTCTAAAGAGAGACAGGATAGATGTGTATCTAGAAGGGAAAAACATATGGGAAGTGGCTTGGAGAGGTTGGACGATAGAAAACTGTCATAATCAGAATATAGCGCATGAAAAAATGATTTTTTTAATTAAAGAAAAATGTATAAATTCATATTTAAACACAGATATCTCTAATAGTCAAATATTTTAGTAGATCTCATTGTCCCTGATTTTGACATATACTACAGAGCTATAGGAACGATAAAGTGTGGTACTAGCACAAAAATAAGCATATAAAATAAAAAGAAGAATATAGCACTCTGAAATAAACCCACCTAGTTAAAGACACCTGAATAATCACTACGATTAAAAAATTAAATATACATTGGAATAAATTCAAATTATGATTGAAAAACTAAAGATAAACATGTAGAAGAATGAAAGTATATACCTCCTTGACTACTACAAAATTCAATTCCAAGTAGACCTAATAGTTTAATGTAAGACCTAAAACTCTGATACTGATAGAATGAAAACAAAAGGCAAATATTTCAAGATAAGGACAGAGGCAATGCCTCCCTGAAAAGGACTCTGGTAGTTGTAGCAACAATACCAGGGATTAATATTCATGAATGCATAAAATTTAAAAGCATTTGTAAAGCAAGAGAAACAGCAGGATGTATATTCTTCCTGCTGAATAGGAAAAAATATGTCAACTCTATATCAATATCTGTTTATATTTAAAGAATTCAGAAACTGAAATACCAACCTAATATTAAATGAGCCAATGAAATAAATAGAAAGAATCTCAAAAGAAAAGTATAAGTGGACTCCCCAAAATATTTTAACATCTCAGTAATCAGGGAATTACAAATTAAAACTTCATTTCAATTTCTTCTTACTTTAGATAAAATGAATGTTTTACAGATAAAAAATTAAGGCCAACTTGAAAGGATGCTAGGAAAAGGAATTTTTATCTTCTGCTAATAGGACCACTCATAGTCCTAGCCATTATGGAAACTACTTTGGAATCACTTCAAATATTTAAATCATAGAAATACCATAAGACTCATAAGTGTCACTTTTAAATATATATCCAAAAATCTCTAACACAATGCAACACAGAGTTTCTTGCACATCTATATTTATTTCAACAGACTTCACAATAGACAAGTTCTGAACTCAGCCAAGAGGTTTTCAGATCATGAATAAAGACAATATCTCACATGTACAAAATGGAGGTTTTCTTCATCTCTAAGTAGTGAAATATTAAAAGAAATAAAGCAGACTCAGGAAAAATGTTTCCTTTTTTAGCTTTTGTGAAACCCAGAGGAGGGGAAAAGGGTCAAAATACATGATATTCTGACACAGGTTGTCTTTATGAAACAGCTCTGTGTAACAAGAAAACATGCCCAAAGTTCATTTTCTTAACCTTTAAACTATCATGTAGACTGCGTCTTCATATAATCAGCATAGCACTTTGAACCCATTAGAGCCAAAGTACAGTCCCCTGACACTTGTTTAGAACAATAGTGTTTTTTTCTGTACATTAATGGGCTTGAAAATGTTTAAATATTTAAGAGTGCTAGTAGTCAAAGCTTGGTAGTTTATATATTCCTTTTTGTCTGTTACTTGAGCCTTTTCTTTCTTTCTTTCTTTTTTTAAAATTTTATTTTATTTTCTAAGTTTTTTTTATTTACATTCAAAATCATTTCCCATTTTCCGTTTCCTCCCTCCCCGAAAGTCCCATAAGCCCCCTTCCCTCCCTCTTTTCCCCATTCAACCCCCTCTCACTTCTCTGTCTTGGCATTCCCCTACATCCAGTCTTTCCAGGACCAGGGGTCTCTCCTTCCATCTTCTTGGAAATCTATTGATATGCGAATTGTGTCTAGGGTATTCCGAGATTCTGGGTTAATATCCCCTTATGAGTGACTGCATACCATGTGTGTTCTTTTGTGATTGGGTTATCTCACTAAGGATGATATTTTCAAGTTCTGACCATTTGCCTAGGAATTTCGTGAATTCATTGTTTTTAATTGCAGAGTAATATTCCATTGTGTAAATATACCACATCTTCTGAATCCATTCCTCCGTTGAGGGACATCTGGGTTCTTTCCAGCTTCTGGCTATTATAAATATGGGACTTTCGGGGAGGGAGGAAACGGGAAAGGGGAAATGATTTGGAATGTAAATTAAAAAAATAAATAAATAAATAAATAATAAATAAATAAATAAATAAGGCTGCTATGAACATAGTGGAGCATGTGTCCTTATTGCATGCAGGTAAAGCCTCTGGGTATATGCCCAGGAGTGGTATAGCCGGATCCTCCAGGAGTGTCATGCCCAGTTTTCTGAGGAACCGCCAGACTGCTTTCCAGAGTGGTTGTACCAGCTTACAATCCCACCAGCAGTGGAGGAGTGTTCCTCTTTCTCCACATCCTCGCCAACAACTGCTGTCTCCTGTGTTTTTGATCTTAGCCATTCTGACTGGTGTGAAATGGGATCTCAGGTTTGTTTTGATTTGCATTTCCCTAATGACTAAGGATGCTGAACATCTCTTTAAGTGCTTCTCAGCCATTAGATATTCTTCAGGTGAGAACTTTTTGTTTAGCTCTGTACCCCATTTTTAATAGGGTTACTTGCCTCTCTGGAGTTTAACTTCTTGAGTTCTTTGTATATATTGGATATTAGCCCTCTGTCGGATGTAGGGTTGGTAAAGATCATTTCCCAGTTAGTTGGTTGCCGCTTTGTCTTTTCAATCAATCAATCAATAAATAAATAAACAAATAAATAAATGTAACCTTTGAACGTTGGGTCACCTCTGAGAATTCAAAAGTCTGAATTTAAGGTTTGATGATTTAAAATCTTAAGCAGTTTATATTACCGTTAATGAATGTAAAATACATAATTAATTTATATGTATTAATTTTATAAGATATACATACATATAATTATGTATATATGCACATACGCATATACACTCATACACAGAGTGAAAAATCCTGGTAAATCTTAAAAGATCATCTTTTTCTGGGATACTCAATTTACTACAAAAAAAATCAACTGTTCATAGAAATAGACAATTTCACAGAATATTTTAAGAAGTAGCAACACAGCTCACTCCAATAAAGACACAAGGTGGCCCTGGCATGTTTACATGGCAGTCTATGTGTCAGAGTTATGAATAACTATTCAATCTTTACATTAGTTCATATTTTTCTCAACTATGAGTAACTCCATGTACAGTCTGGGTTATTATAAATTTTTATAAATTTTAATTTTATAAATAAATATATATAGCTTAATTTTGTTTATTAAAAATGAATGTTTGAAAAGAACAATAATTTATATTCCTTTTGAGATAAAATCTTAATTAGCTGAATAGGAAGTTATTTAATAAAATTATATATATATATATTGTTTTTCTTTGTTTACTTTTTATTCTTCTCACATTTTACAACCCAACTGCATTTTCAACATACACAATCTCCCAGTCCCTCCTTTATACTTTGCCTCTGCCCCAGATCCATTCCTCTTCTGTTGCCTTTCAGAAAAGAGATGGGGCACTCCGCCATCTTTGCTCCAGTGACTGGGAAGTTGGGACAGCCAGGTTCTGAGACAGACAGGCTTAATATCGCTTGGGTCTCGGGCGGCTTGTGTGTGTGCACCTCCCAAGTGCTGGGCAGATCTGCAGTAACCAGCGCGCCAGCTCTGCTGTGGGACTTCTGCCTGGCAGAGTGACGCCCCCTTCCCCACCTAGGAGAGATCACACACCCCTGCACAGGGCAGGAGCCTACCAGCCTCCCTTTGACGACCTCTGCTCCAGGAATCCACTAGGCTGAGCCTTTGGATGTGCAAGGCCTCCCCAATATAAGATCACTTGGGGCAAGGCACATTAGGGCTCCAAAGTCACTCAGGAACAGGCAGGCCCCAGAAATCAGTGCCAGGGGAATCCTGGCAATCCAGGGGGGGGCAGAAATAGCTTTGCAGGCTCACAGGAGGTCCAACCAACAGCCAGTGGCAACAGGACCAACTAACATCAGAGGTATCCAGATGGCAAAAGGCAAACGTAGGAATGTTATTAACAGAAATCAAAGTAATGTGGGACCATCCGAACCCAACTCTCCAACAGCAGCAAATCCTGGATACCCCACCACACCCGAAAGACAAGATCTGGATTTAAAATCACTTCTCATGATGCTATTAGAGGATCACAAGAAGGACACAAATAAATCTCATAAAGAGTTACAGGAGACCATGAATCAACGGTTAGAAACCCTTACAAAGGAACCACAAAAATCGCTTAGAGAAATGCAGGAGAACATGGATCAAAAGATGGAGGCGCACAAGGAGACAACACAAAAATCGCTTAACGAGATGAATCAACGGGTAGATGCACTCACAAAGGAATCACAAAATTGGCATAAAGAAATGCAGAAGAATATGGATCAACAGACGGATGCCCATAATGAGGCAACACAAAAATTGCTTAAAGAAATGAATCAACGGTTAGATGCCCTTACAAAGGAAACACGAGAACTGCTTAAAGAAATGCAGGAGACAATGGATCAACAGATGGATTCCCATGAGGAGGAAACACAAAAATCACTCAGAGAAATGCAGGAGAACGTGGGTCATCAGGAAGAAATACTGAAAGAGGCAATGCAAAAATACCTTAAAGAAATACAGGAAAATACAAACAAACAAGTGAAGGATCTCAGCAAATCCATCCAGGAACTAAAAAAGGAAGTAGAAACAACTAAGAAATCACAAAGGGAGACAACTTTGGAGATAGAAAACCTTGGGAAGAAATCAGGAGTCACAGATGCAAACATAAACAATAGAATACAAGAGATGGAAGAAAGAATCTCAGGTGATGAAGATTCCATAGAAAGCATCGACTCAACAGTCAAAGAAAATGCAAAATGCAAAAAACGTGTAACCCAAAACATCCAGGAAATCCAGGACACAATGAGAAGACCAAACCTAAGGATTATAGGTATAGATGAGAGTGAAGATTTGCAACTTAAAGGGCCAGTAAACATCTTCAAAAAAATTATGGAGGAAAACTTCCCTAACATAAAGAGAGAGATGCCGATGAACGTACAAGAAGCCTACAGAACTCAAAACAGACTGGACCAGAACAGAAATACCTCCCGTCACATAATAATCAAAACACTGAATGTTCTAAACAAAGAAAGAATACTAAAAGCAGTAAGAGAAAAGGGCCAAGTAACATACAAAGGAAGACCTATCTGAATCACATCAGACTTCTCACCAGAGACTATGAAAGCCAGAAGATCCTGGGCAGATCTCATGCAGACACTAAGACAGCACAAATGCCAGCCTAGACTACTATACCCAGCAAAACTCTCAATCACCATAGATGGAGAGACCAAGATATTCCATGATAAAACCAAATTTTCACAATATCTTTCCACAAATCCAGCCCTGCAACGGAAAATAGGTGGAAAACTCCAGTACAGGGAGAGAAACAACACCCAGGAAAAAATGAGATAATAACCTTCTTGAATCAAACCCAAAAGTAGATAACCACTCAAACATAAAGATAGCATCAAGAATGGCAGATGGCAATAATCACTATGCCTCAATCTCTCTTAATATCAATGGTCTCAATTCCCCAATTAAAAGACATAGACTAGCAGACTGGATACGTAAACAAGACCCAGCATTTTGCTGCATGCAGGAAACGCACCTCAGTGTCAAAGACAAACACTACCTCAGAGTAAAAGGCTGGAAAACAATTTTTCAAGCAAATGGCCACAAGAAACTAGGTGGAGTAGCCATCCTAATATCAGATAAAATTGATTTTCAATCTAAAGTCATCAAAAAAGACACAGAAGGACACTACATACTGATCAAGGGAAAAATCCACCATCAAGAACTCTCAATTCTGAATATCTATGCTCCAAATGCAAGGGCACCCTCATTCGTAAAAGAAACTATACTAAAACTCAAAGCACACATCGCACCGCACTCAATAATAGTGGGTGACTTCAACACCCCGCTCTCTGAAATGGATCGTTCAGGAAAGCAGAAACTAAACAAGGACACAGTGAATCTAATTGAAGCCTTGGACCAAATGGAACTAACTGATATATATAGAACATTTCATCCTAGAGCTAAAGAATACACCTTCTTCTCAGTTCCTCATGGTACCTTCTCCAAAATTGACCATATAATTGGTCACAAATCAGACCTCAACAGATACAAGAAGATAGAAATAATCCCATGCCTCCTATCAGATCACTATGGAATAAGGGTGGTCTTCAATGGCAACAAAAACAAAAGGAAACCCACGTACACATGGAGGCTGAACAATGCTCTACTCAATGATAACTTGGTCAAGGTGGAAATAAAGAAAGAAATCAAAGACTTTTTGAAAGTTAATGAAAATGAAGGCACAACATACCCTAACTTATGGGACACAATGAAAGCAGTGCTAAGAGGAAAATTCATAGCCCTGAGTGCCGCCAAAAAGAAACGGGAGACAGCATACACTAACAGCTTAATGGCACACCTGAAAGCCCTGGAAGAAAAAGAAGCAAATACACCAAAGAGGAATAGAAGGCAGGAAATCATCAAACTCAGGGCTGAAATCAATCAAGTAGAAACAAATAAAACCATACAAAGAATCAACAAAACGAGGAGTTGGTTCTTTGAGAAAATCAACAAGATAGATAAGCCCTTAGCCAGACTAACCAGAGGGCACAAAGATAGTATCCAAATTAACAAAATGAGAAACGAAAAGGGAGAGATAACAACAGAAACTGAGGAAATTCAAAAAATCATCAGATCCCACTACAAAAACCTGTATTCAACACAACTAGAAAATCTTGAGGAAATGGACAATTTCCTTGACAGATACCAAGTACCAAAATTAAATCAGGATCAAATAGACCATCTAAACCGTCCTATAGCCCCTGAAGAAATAGAAATTGTCATTGGAAGTCTTCCAACCAAAAAAAGCACAGGTCCAGATGGTTTTACTGCAGAATTCTATCAGACCTTCAAAGAAGACCTAACACCAATACTCTTCAATCTGTTCCACAAAATACAAACAGAAGGAACACTACCCAACTCGTTCTATGAAGCCACAATTACACTAATACCAAAAGCAAACAAAGATCCGACAAAGAAAGAGAATCTCAGGCCAATCTCTCTTATGAATATCGATGCAAAAATACTCAATAAAATTCTTGCCAACCGAATCCAAGAACACATCAAAACGATCATTCACCACGATCAAGTCGGCTTCATCCCAGGGATGCAGGGATGGTTCAATATAAGGAAATCCATCAATGTAATCCACTACATAAACAATCTCAAAGAAAAAAACCACATGGTCATCTCATTAGATGCTGAGAAAGCATTTGACAAAATTCAGCATCCTTTCATGCTAAAGGTCTTGGAAAGATCAGGAATTCAAGGCCCATATCTAAACATAGTAAAAGCAATTTACAGCAAACCGGTAGCCAGCATCAATCTAAATGGAGAGAAACTTGAAGCAATCCCACTAAAATCAGGCACTAGACAAGGCTGCCCTCTCTCTCCATATCTTTTCAATATAGTATTTGAAGTTCTAGCTAGAGCAATTAGACAACAAAAAGAGGTCAAAGGGATACAAATTTGAAAGGAAGAAGTCAAACTATCACTATTTGCAGACGATATGATAGTATACATAAGCGACCCAAAGAACTCCACCAGAGAACTCCTACAGCTGATAAACGACTTCAGCAAAGTGCCCGGATATAAAATCAACTCAAGCAAATCAGAAGCCTTCCTATACTCAAAGGATAAGCAGGCTGAGAAAGAAGTAAGAGAAATAATACCCTTCACGATAGCCACAAATCATATTAAGTATCTTGGCGTGACTCTAACCAAACAAGTGAAAGATCTGTATGACAAGAACTTCAAGTCTCTGACGAAAGAAATTGAAGAAGACCTCAGAAGATGGAAAAATCTGCCATGCTCATGGATTGGCAGGATTAATATAGTAAAAATGAGCATCTTACCAAAAGTAATACACAGATTCAATGTAATCCCCATCAAAATCCCAACTCAATTCTTCATAGAGTTAGAAAGAGCAATTCAAAAATTCATCTGGAATAACAGAAAACCCAGAATAGCTAAAACTATTCTCAAGAGTAAAAGAACCTCTGGAGGAATCAGTATCCCGGACCTCAAGCTGTACTACAGAGCAATAGTGTTAAAAACCGCATGGTATTGGTACAGTAACAGACATGTAGATCAATGGAACAGAATTGAAGACCCAGAAATGAATCCACACTCCTATGGTCACTTGATCTTTGACAAAGGAGCTAAAACCATCCAGTGGAAAAAAGATAGCCTTTTCAACAAATGGTGCTGGCTCAGCTGGAGGTCAACATGCAGAAGAATGCAAATTGACCCATTCTTATCTCCTTGCACTAAGCTCAATTCTAAGTGGATCAAAGATCTCCACATAAAACCAGACACACTGAAACTAATAGAAGGGAAACTAGGGAAGAACCTTGAACATATGGGCACAGGGGAGAATTTCCTGAACAGATCTCCAATAGCTTATGCTCTAAGATCAAGAATAGACAAATGGGACCTCATTAAATTACAAAGTTTTTTCAAGGCAAAAGACACTGTCAAAAAGACAAAGCGGCAACCAACTAACTGGGAAATGATCTTTACCAACCTTACATCCGACAGAGGGCTAATATCCAAGATATACAAAGAACTCAAGAAGTTAAACTCCAGAGAGGCAAGTAACCCTATTAAAAAATGGGGTACAGAGCTACACAAAGAGTTCTCACCTGAAGAATATCTAATGGCTGAGAAGCACCTAAAGAGATGTTCATCATCCTTAGTCATTAGGGAAATGCAAATCAAAACAACCCTGAGATTCCATCTCACACCAGTCAGAATGGCTAAGATCAAAAACACAGGAGACAGCAGTTGTTGGCGAGGATGTGGAGAAAGAGGAACACTCCTCCACTGCTGGTGGAATTGCAGGCTGGTACAACCACTCTGGAAAGCAGTCTGGCGGTTCCTCAGAAAACTGGGCATGACACTCCCGGAGGATCCGGCTATACCACTCCTGGGCATATACCCAGAGACTTTACCTGCATGCAATAAGGACACATGCTCCACTATGTTCATAGCAGCCTTATTTATACTAGCCAGAAGCTGGAAAGAACCCAGATGTCCCTCAGTGGAGGAATGGATTCAGAAGATGTGGTATATCTACACAATGGAATACTACTCTGCAATTAAAAACAATGAATTCACGAAATTCCTAGGCAAATGATCAGATCTTGAAAATATCATCCTTAGTGAGGTAACCCAATCACAAAAGAACACACATGGTATGCAGTCACTGAAAAGGGGATATTGACCCAGAATCTCGGAATACCCTAGACACAATCCGCATATCAATAGATTTCTAAGAAGATGGAAGGAGAGACCCCTGGTCCTGGAAAGACTGGATGTAGGGGAATGCCAGGACAGAGTAACGAGAGGGGGTTGAATGGAGAAAAGAGGGAGGTAAGGGGGCTTATGGGACTTTCGGGGAGGGAGGAAACGGGAAAGGGGAAGTGATTTGGAATGTAAATTAAAAAAGTAAAATAAAATAATAAAAAAAAATAAAAGAAAAGAGATGGACTCCCAGAGATATCGACCAAAGAGGACATAATGAGTTACAATAAGGCCAGGTACGTACCCTTATATCAAGGTTGGATAAGGCAAAGAAGTAGGAGGCAAAGGTCTGAAAACAGGCAAAAATGTCAGAGGCTGCTCCTGCTCTGACATTTTTATGAGTCCCATAAGAACACCAAGCCACACAATCATAACACATGTGCAAAGGCCTTAGTTCAGACCTATGCACATTCCGTAGCTGTTGGTTCAGTCTGTGAGTATCTATAAACTCAGGTTAGTTGATTCTGTGGGTTTTCTTGTGGTACCCTTGACCCCTCTCTCTCCTATAATTCTCCCTCACCCTCTTCTGTGTGAGTCCCTGAGGTCTGCCTAGTCTTTGGCTGTGGGTCTCTGCATCTGTGCACATCAGTTACTGGATAAAGTCTCTCTGATGTCAGTTATCCCTGTCTCCAGTATATAAATAGATCAGAACATCATTAGAAATCATATTATTGACATTTTTTTGGCAGTATTGGGTCTCTTCAGCTGTCCAGCCACTGATTCCTGGCTATCCAGGCAATCACAGGCATAGGCTTCCATTTGTGACTTGGTCCTCAAGTTGGATGACTCATTGGCTACTTCCATAATTTATGCACCACCACTATCCCATCATAACTTGCAGGCAGGACAGTTTTTAAGTAGAATGTTTTGTGGCTGGGTTGATGTCCCAGTTCTGTCTCTGGAAGTCTTTCCTGGTTGTGGAAGATGGTATATTCAGGTTCCATATCCCCCATTGCTAGGGTCTTCATTAGGGTCATCCTTATAAGAAAATAGCGAAGAAAGCTTGAATCTCTATATATAGCTTATGGATTATGTATTTTTTCTTAATGTCTTCAGTATTTCTTGGCTTCATGCTTCATCTAAAAGATTTTACAAATTGATATAATCCTCCAGAAAGGCATCCATATAAATGAATCATATAATGCAAACATATACGACTCAGTTGCCAATCTTATATTCATTGGCCTCCCAGTTGCATTAGGTAATAGCTAAAAATCTCTAAATCATATTTTCATAATTGCTGATATTTTTATCTCTACCCTGTTTTCTTAAATTTACTGTTTAGCAGCATTCACCTTTGCTAAGTATTAAATTGCAGGAGTGAATATTATTTGTCAATCACTATTAAATAATAAGATCTTTTGGGATTGGAGACATAGAAGGACCATTCAGGTGATGTATTATAAATATTCCATGCCCAACTCAACACAACAAGTATTTCAAAACCATCTGAACCTTTTCCTTAAAATACATGACAGCCATTATTTGCAAACCACCCTTAACCCTTTATTAAAATGAACCAAACCCTATTACCACTTTCCAATAATGAATCATGGTACTAAAGGAAATGGCAATGCTACTTCCTGGAATTGGGCTAGTTTGACAATAGCATTCTTATCAACACTCCCACATGGTCTGTCAGTGGTTTTGCTCTAACAACGATGATCACACATTCTCACTGTATATATCATACCATAAGGAGTCAATGCACTTAACTAGATAAGTAGTAAATGCTCACATAATGAGATGGTTAACAATATGCTAATGATACTCTAGTTTTGATTACAAATATTTATTAATTAATCAACTAAAATATGTTTTACATTGTTAGCCAATATTTTATAGAGAATCTCTACCTATAGCAAAGGAAAAGACCATGTGACACACAAATTTATTATTTAAGATCTCACCTTGCCTTCCTTGAGAGGTGTATTTAGTAGCTTGTCTTAAACTTGGCATTGACTTATTTTAAAAACTTGTAGGAAGAGTGACATCACTAGCTAACTACAAGAAATGAAACATTTAAGAGAAACATATAGAGAATGGTAAGATATACACTATTACTTGTAATTATTTTTAAAAAGTAAATAATAGTCTCTATTATATTTACTCTTATTTTAAATCCTTATTTCAACCTAGTAGCAGAGGTTAAATAAAATTGTAGTTAAATTATATCATCAAAGTAATTAAAAATTAATTTTAAACTATAGTATGTTATTATCCATTGTAATGGTACACATAATAATAAAAATAAATAGCATTTACCAATAATTGTGCTTGGTCTGTAAAGATATATGTAATGTGAACCAGTCATGCAATTATAATTTTACCTTCTATCTAATGAACCATTTTGAGTTTGAAAACATTAAAAAGCTTATGGAATTTCACAACTAGTGAATATCACTGCCAGATCTGAATTTAGGTCTATAATTGATAACCCTTTGTGCTAGTTTTAATTGTGTACTTATACAGTATAAAATTTTTTGGGAAGAGAGATTTAAGCTTTTTTTTTTTTTTACTTTAAACATGTCCATTTAGGATTGTGTAGATTACTCATGTTTACTGACAAGGGAAGACCAAACCTACCTGGGGTGGCAAAATTCCTTACCTTAGCATGGGATTCTGCTTGGTATCAATGCAGAGAGGATGTTGAGCATGATTAGGTATGTGTGGAATTATTCTCTCTTCATTCTTCACTGTGGGTAGGACTAATCCCTTCATGTGCCTTCCTTGACTTCGAGGAAGTAAAGTAAAATCTAGACTTGTCATCTAAAATAAACCTTTTTCTTCTAAGTTTTCTTTTTTCTCTGGTGTTTTGTTAGTATACTAACAGGAAAGGAGCCATGAATACTTGAGCTTACACCAACCCTTATCTAGCTACCATAACTTTTCTACAAGTGAAAAGGCTTGTCCTCTACACTGCTGAGGTTTGCATTTGTTGAAAGGAATTTTTCATCTAGCCACCACTCCTGCAAACAGTCTGCATGTTTTCCAGTACATTGCAAAGATTTGGGGCAGCTCTTCAAAGGTGGAGTTTCCTGCTGTTACTGAGTTCTCTATGGATGTTAGTTCTTTTCTGCTTATAGAAGTGAAGGGAAGGGAAGATGGAATCTAAATCTTCACATTAAACATAAACATGTAACCTAACTGTAAAATCCTTCCTCAGGGGAGGAAACAAATTCAGCTGTCTATAAAAATCACATTTATTAAGAAATATCTAGAAAATAATTACTATGAGCAAATGCCAAAACTAAGATCATTGAGTTATTCATAGCCTTCTACTTATACAACTGCTAAAAATATATGACTGTGGTTTATGAGTCTAACCTATTAAAACAAATGGAGAAAGATGACTGTAAGAAATAAGCCATAAATGATTCTAATAATTTGAGTATAAGTAGTAATATAACTAATTGCATTAGAGATTAAGAGGATATACTTTTGACAAAATATGCCTCTATTGGGCCTGGAAAGGAGAGCAAGTAGCAAGCAGATTATCTACAATAGCATTTGGTGGACACAGCACTGGGGCAAATATTTATGTTTAAATGAGCAAAGAATACAGGCTAAGAACAAAGCTATTCTACATTCACCATATTTTATACTATATATACAAAATACATTTCTTTCATCTGAAGTTGCAACTGATCTTCATCATGTCCAGCCCCTGAATGAAACAGGAGAAGCAAAGCTAAGCCATAGAAATCATTACAGGTAATCTTTCTTATATTCACATCTCTTATTATAAGTTAGCAATAGAAGCTCTTTTAAGTAACAAATTTGTTCCCTTGTAAATATATTTGTTTTGTAAAGCAACTTTGGGGGACATTTCCATAAAATATAATAACCATACTTCTCAGCGTTTGTCATGTATATATGTTTGTATGTAGCTATGTATGTATGTATGTATGTATGTATGTTTGTGATATATATATATACACATATACATATATGCATAGGTGTGTATGTTAGTATGTTTGTATACCGTAAACATATATATGTCATAAACATATACATATATACATGTATGTATGTGCATTTATATTCCAATGTATGAAAAACAAATATAACAAATACGATTCAAATAAAATTACAAATTGAAAGTAAACACATAAAAAAACTCAGTATCTATAATTATTAAGAAAAAGCAATTAAAACTTTATTAAGATCTCATTTCACCCCCACTAGGATGGTTAGATGAATTACTCAAGCTTCTACTTATGGTATATGTTCTCATGGATGGTGACAAATTAATGTGGATTTTTTTAGATGTACATACAAGGTGAAGCATTGTATACATATTAGGTTGACAAACATGCATGCTTACTGAAATTATCATAACTTCAAAAATCAGATGGTATACATCAACATTTACAGATTATACTGGAACAAGCATTTTCTTTTTTAATCTTTAAAAATATTCCAAACTTAAAACATCAATTTTGATGATGTCTTCCTTGATCTTATAATTTTAAAGAAAAAAAATGGCATAAAACTATATTTTCAGATGTGAATACTCCCTAATTTACTCCTGTACCTAGTAAAAATCCTTCACAGCAATCTCCTTGTTCTATTTTGCAGTATTTTTTTTAATATCATGTCTCAAAATTTGTCTATCTTTTCCAGGCAGAGTATTTTACTGCATATTCATATGGACAACATTAAATTTACTAAACATTCAATACATTACAATGTCTTCTTTCATAATGTGAGTTTTATTTGCTTCATTCTTGCATAGAGATAGTGTACCACTGTGCAACGTTTTATTTCTCTTCAAAGCATGACTCACAATTTTTCTCTCATATATTGTTTATATATATATATACCTGATGTTTTCCTGAAATACAAACTCATGGTAATCTCTAGGTGAGTAGAATGAATCCCACCTGAGAATCTGGAGATTATGTATATAAACATCAGCAGGAAATGAATTAAGAAACCTGCCCTCACAAAATGACATGCCATGTTTCACGCACCCTCCTCTTGCCCACACTTCAGAAAATACACAGGGATTATGAAAATACAAAATCCACAACTTTCCCCCACTGTTCATTTTATACTTAAAATTTTGAATTCCATTAAAATCCAGTGTAAATCAATATACCAAATCAGAATCACAACCCAGGAGTCCTAACTGCCAATTAATTTCTCAATCAAATGTTAATTTGATTGAGAAATTAAATATTAATTTAAAAAAGAAAGATCAGTGGTAGCTTCACAAATGAATAGTTCGGTCTTTATTTTCCCTGAGATATGGGAAATAGGAAGGCAAAGCAGCAGGTGGTAAAATAATAGATGGGTACTGACACATTACCATAATGTAAAAGGCACTAGAATGCACACAAAGACAAGATCGACTTTTAATGAAGTGTGTCTAGAAACAATTCCAAGTAAATAATGAGTATTTAATGGGGCACCAAAGCAAAGGAAGCAACTGAAGATGTGTAAAGTGCTAGAACCATGAAGCCCATTTCTCTGAGAAACTTTGTTTTAGGTCTATGAATTGAGAAAGAATAACAGATAATAAAAGAGATACATTTGAGTCTTCATAGATGAAATATTCAGGTGTTACAGTGTGGAAGAAGTGATTCTTGGATAAGGGAAGAAGAGGAGGCAGAGGTCATACTAAAAATCAGGAAAGACAACATGGGTCAAGATCTGCATTAGTTGAATATGGAAAAGGTATAGGTGCAGAAGGTTTGTTGATGTTCCCATGGTTTCTAACCGAGCATATGCTTTAAGACAAAACCATCACTTGACTAGTCAGGAGCAGAAAATCTGATGAAGGTCAGGACAGAAGGCAGGTTAATGCAGGCTTCAGAGAAATCTATGATAGATACAAGATACAGGTTTTTCCCCAGGTTTTCTTTTATTTATTAACATGAATCATGATGCACCTTAATACATATTCAGTGAACTGCACTCATGATAAGCAGGTTGCTGACCCAGTTTGGAGGGTGGCTAACACTGCATTTAAATAGCAGTAATTACAATTACAATCTTGTAGTTTTCTGTATTCCATAGACAGTTTCCCTTTAGCTAGTTCAGGAGACAGAGTGAAGCATAATTGCTTTTGCTATAAACAGCATAGTGCTTTTAAATATAAACCACAGTGCATTTATTAAAATGTGGTGCCATAAAGATTGATGGATTCAAAGGGCACATCTGCAAAAGATAATTCAAAAGTCCTTTGAATTGCTTTACACTATAGCTGAAGCTATAGGGTGTATTAAGTTTCCCAGTGGCATTGTTCCAAGCACTTTCATAACTAAATGTACTCAGAAAATATTCCATTTAATTACTACTAACAATAATTGGGTACTTGTAATTAAAACTAGGGCTTGGCTTTATTTCTAATATTTGATGCAATGAAAGTCGATGATGTGCAGATAGAAAGGCTATTGTGTTTAACTGTGGAAATTTCACAGTGAAGTAATTGCTGCTTCAGGCTGTAAACATTTGTGATTAAGAGACATAGCTGGGGCATTAATATATTAAGCTGATCTTCATCTTATGTCTAGAAATTCATTTTTTTCTTGTTTATCCTATTAGGGTGCCTCAGCAATCCCTGGGCATTAATCAGTAGAAATGCCAGACAACCATGAGTTGATTTAAAAGTCATATTATTTTTGTAAGAGAGCATCTGAAGTTTCTTCTTTCCTCATACTGAGTTTGATTTATTTTATAGCTGTCTTTAATTTTCATGTTAGCTTTATACAGATGATTCTATGCAATGAAATTCAATAAAAAGGGCATGTTTTATGAAATAAAATATAGAAAGAAATATACTACCAACATTTTAAGTGTGCTTGCTTGTTAAAGTTGGCTTGTGATTATATTATATGTATACATTATTTTGTTATATAAAATGTATATTTGGAAAACCTGCTTCTATCTCACTTCTATAATATAAAACATACTATATTGTAGTCTTTGTAAGGAAATATTCACGCACTATATTTGCATAACAAGCAAAGCAGGAAAAAATCAGTCTGTATTTCAATATCACAACTATTTACTGTGGGAATGAAGAACTCAGGTGCAGGTCACCTTCCCATCCTGTAAATATCAGAGCCAGCTTTGCACACAGCCCAAGACACAGCTGATATGAAACTTTATTTAACTCAAGGACCTATACCCCTGAGATCTGTTCAGAGGCAATATAACAGTAACATGAGAACACACATATAAATGTCTAGAAATTGGAAATGTAAACAGGCTCAGTCTCAGGAGTAAAAATTTCAGATTTGACTCATTAGTAAGAAATATATTCAAATTAGCTTTATATCCTTAATTTTCATAAAATGAATAATTGGCTCTATCAGCAAGATGGCATAATGAGACTTTTCAACCCACATATCTTCACGGAAACCCTAGCTGAGGGACCAACAAGTGAGATGGTTCAATGGGTAAAAGAACCTCACATAAAACCTGACAACATGAGTTCAATCCTCAGAACCAACACTGTAGAACAAGAACTGTGACTCTAATAAGCTATCCTTTTATATGCCTGTCGTGATACACACAGACACACACAGACACACACACACACAAAGGCAAATGCTCAGGCACGTGCACATGCACACACATCTGCACACAAATAAGGAAACATTCATTTGAAATACTGCATGTAAATGCTTTAGAAAAAGATAAGCAGAACAGGTAACTATTTATTATATGTGGAGTTCAGAGAAAGAGAAAATGATCAAAGAATGTAGAACAAACAGTCCACATTACTTACAACATCTAAACCCAGTGAAATGTAGTGCAACATGGAAGGAGATACTCTCTGTAGTAAGAGAGGACAGAAGTGACACTTAACTCTGTAGGAGACACAGGAAGAGACTCCCTTCTCACTGGGTCGTAGTTTCAGATCAATCTTCAATTCCTCAAACTCCAGCAAAAGCCTCACCTATCCCAGCAGCTGGCATTATGTCTAGTCCTGCAGATACCACAGACTTGGGCCCCAGACACACAATACCATGTCTTAACATCAAGAATGTATCCAGAGACAATTAGGTTATACAGATACTTTCATGTAATATTTATTCCTATGCCAGGAAAACAAATAAAAATCACATTGGAATTTATCACAACAACAAAAGAAATTACAAATTTTATATGGGACTATAATAACACAATGCAGCCAGTAATATTTTATTAAAATGAATAAAAATGAGGCCTTGTAGCACCTATTTTAAATATATATATATATATTTTACATACATACATATATATATATATATATATATATTTAATATATATTACAGAGCTATCCTGAGCAAAACAGTGAGGCATAGCAAAGGCAGACACAACAAACTTCATATCAAAATATATAGTAGTTAAAAAATTGATAGTGATCTTTGACAATGTAGGGAAAATACAAGATGGAGAAAAGCATTCTTTGATAAGTATTGGTGAGAAAATCTAATATAATAAAAAAAATATAGTACTTGAACATGAACACTGCTCTTGAATTGGCATACTTATAGATCATTAAATCTACCAAAAATTTTGTTTTAATAAAATTTTGGACCAAGTCCATGATGGTTGAAAGTATATAGAGGTCTAATTTATTGATAATTGATGAGAAAAATGGATCAGTTTAGGAAACAGAAATGAAGAAAGCTTATCACTTCAAGATTTCCCCAGAGCATCTACATTGTACTCAAGCGTTGAACAACAGATTTAATTGCCATACAACCCATACATTCTATCATGTGTGAAACATGCACACACGCACACACACACACACACACACACACACACACACACACACACACACCTTTTCAGTCATTAGCTAAATAACCATGCATTTTAAAAAGTGGACCAATTTGTTATTCTAATGTTACAGTTGACTCCCATGGTGAGAAATAGGAATTGCACACTGGTAAAGTACTTGATCCAAATGAAATGAAATTAAACTCTCTTCATCACTAGTAACAGAGCCTACCAAGAGAACTACTTTTTTCCCCAGTTATCTGTGGTATTCCTACATCCATAAAACCAATTCAAATTGATAATTACAACTGTAATCAGGTTTGTCATTGGTTTTTGATCAAGTGAATCTTTTTGAAATAGAATATACAATAAGAAATACATGGTATCTGATATAGAATACATGGAAACTTTGGATAAAAACCCTTCTTCCAGAAGACTGTTTTCATTATCATATTTCTTCAGAATGCATATATACATATATATACACAAGTGTATATATATGTATATATACAATTTCATATCATAGCATGCAATATATTCTTTGGTAAGAATATATGTGCAAGAGATAGTTGTAAAAACTCAGTCTTGCAAGTTATGTCAAAAAGAAAACTTAAACAGTGAAACTGATGAATATGTGGTAACACTCCTCCACTGCTGGTGGGATTGCAAGCTGGTACAACCACTCTGGAAAGCAGTCTGGTGGTTCCTCAGACTACTGGGCATGACACTCCCGGAGGATCCTGCTATACCACTCCTGGGCATATACCCAGAGGCATCCCCTGCATGCAATAAGGACACATGCTCCACTATGTTCATAGCAGCCTTATTTATAATAGCCAGAAGCTGGAAAGAACCCAGATGTCCCTCAATGAAAGAATGGATTCACAAGATGTGGTAAATCTACACAATGGAATACTACTCTGCAATTAAAAACAATGAATTCACGAAATTCCTAGGCAAATGGTCAGAACTTGAAAATATCATCCTTAGTGAGGTAACCCAATCACAAAAGAACACACATGGTATGCAGTCACTGATAAGGGGACATTAACCCAGAATCTCGGAACACCCCAGACACAATTCACATATCCATAGATTTCCAAGAAGATGGAAGGAGAGACCCCTGGTCCTGGAAAGACTGGATGTAGGGGAATGCCAAGACAGAGAAGTGAGAGGGGGTTGAATGGGGAACAGAGGGAGGGAAGGGGGCTTATGGGACTTTCGGGTAGGAGGATATGGGAAAGGGGAAATCATTTGGAATGTAAATAAAAAAACTTAGAACATAATAATAATAATAATAAAAGAGTAAAAAAAGAAATTATTCATATATCACGTTTCAAAAATTCGTATTTTAACACATTTCTTGTTTCATATTAATTTTTAAAAATTATTAAACATGAATTAGTGTATTTCTGTTAATTATAAAAATTAAAATATGTTCAAAGTTTAACTTTTTAATTAGTTAATGGTTAATCATGTAAGTGGCAGGACTAAAATAGTTTCGATAATTGAGAGAGAAGGATGTCTCAGTTACTGTTTATCAGTAAATTTTCCATTGTTTTTCCCAAGGAGCCTTACACATAACCCTAAAAGCATTTGGGCATATACCCAAAAGACGTCTCACCAAAACACAAAAGTATATGCTCCAGTACGTTCATAGCAGCCTTATTTGTGATAGCAAGAAGCTAGAAACAACACAGATGTCCCACAACAGAAGAATTGATTTAGAAAATATGGTGCATTTACGCGATGGAATACTATTAAGAACGAGGATATCCTGAGCTTTGCAGGCAAAAAAACAGAACCAGAAAATATCATCCTGAATGAGGTATCTCAGACCTAAGAGGATATGCACGGTATGTACTCACTAATAAGTGGATATTAGACAAAAACAAAACAAAACAAAAAAAAAAACCAGCACAGAATACCTAGGATACAATCCACAGAACTTAAAAAAGTTAACAATCCATAGGACCAAACTGAGGATACCTCAATACCAGTAGGGAGGCAGGAGAAACTAGAGGGAAAAGGGGGGAAGGGAATTGGGTGAGAGAGAGGCAGGGGAAATAGGGAACATGATAAAGTACTAAGGGCGGGGACCAGGAGTGAAGCCCCAAGGGCCATCAGAATGAATGGTAATATACAGCCTTGGTATGTGGAGGGTGGTCTCTAGAATGTACCAGAGATGAGGGAGGTGAAAGAATCACAAGACTCAAAGGGAGGGACCTTAGATGAATTTCACAACAGTAGGGAGAAGGAACTTGTAGAGACCTCCAGTAGAAAAACAGAGCATCAAGTGGAGGGATAACATTGGCATCCTTTACTCAAAAACTCTGACTCCATCGAGTCTAAATAACTAAGAACTGCAGGGACAAAACTGGAGATGAGACCGAGGTAAAGGAAGTCCAGTGACAGGACCAAATAGGATCCAACTCAAGTGGAAGCTCCTAGGCATGGCACTATTTCTGATGCCATGGTATGCTTACAGACAGGAGCCTAGCATGGCTGCTCTCTAAGAGCCCCAACAAACAGCTGACTCAGACAGAAGCAGATACCCCCAATCAATGGAGGGAAGCTGGAGATCCCTGTGGTTGAATTAGGGAAAGGCTGGGAGAAGGTGAGGAGGAGGGTGACCCCATAGGAAAACCAGCAGTCTCAACCACCCAGGAACCCCGAGATCTCTTAGATACTGAGCCACTAACTGGGCAGCATATACTTGCTGATCCCAGGCCCTGACACATACACAGCAAAGGACTTCCTAGTCTGGCCTCAATGAGAGAAGACACACCTAACCCTTGAGAATCTTGAAACCCCAGGGATCAAGGAGGCCTGGTGGGGTGGGGGTGGGGGAATTCTTTTTGAGTTGGAGGAGGAGGAATGGGATGAAGGACTGTTGAGGAGCAGAATGAGAGGGAGATAATGACTGGACATTAAATAAAAGATAAAGGTAATTTTAAAAAAGGAAAAAAAACATTTTTAGGTTTATATTTAGTATGAGATTTAAATCATGAATTTGAAAAAAAATGATGAAAATTCAAATATAGAGAAAGGTACCTTGCAAAGGTACCTTCCCAGCATTATGCATAATAGGAAAAGATATAAGACCACATACAAAAAGACCACATATGAAATTAGATAATCCACATAATCTAAAAAATTCTGATAATTTGATTAAGGGAGATGAAATCAGTATATATTTGAAATAATGTAATATTGATATAGCATCCCAGGCATAAAGTGACTTTAAATATTTATCAACTTAATACATGAACCAAATGTGATATAGTTTATTATACACACATTATGACAACCTTAATGGAAATGTATAATGTTAAGTTAAATTAAATAGAAAAGCATATACTATGTATTTTAACTTACATATAAAATCTAAAATTCAACTAAAATGCTAACAATATTATCAGAGGTTAGGATAGGTGTGTGAAATAGGGCAATAATGATCAGAAGGAGTAAAGTTTCATTTAAAGAGAAAGAAGGATTTTTTTCTCTTCTTTGAGGATTTTGTCCAGATAATGAACAATGTAAATAATTTGCTCTACCAACCTCTCTAAATAACACAGGGAACAAATTCAAATCTTCCCACTAGAAGAAATGAATGATATTTGAGATAGACTATCCTGATAGTTATGGTTGAAATATTTCTACTCATATTCATAAACCATAATATTATTTTATGCCCTGAAATCAAAAAGAAATGAAGGAATTTATATTTCCAGACGGATTATAATTGTAAATTCCAACACATTACCAAACCATTCTAAAAAATACATGGTTCTGATGTTTTCAAACTGAATTCTAGCTTTGTTCTTCCCACCCTGGAACACCCACAAGCCTCTTTCTGACTATAACTATATAAGGATTGTTTTTAAACAACAAACTTCATCTAGATTGTCTTGTGATCTCCTTTTACCATTGTTGATAGTTATATCATAATTTTGAAAATGTTCTGAAACTAGAATAAGGGAAAGCAAATATAACTTTTTTTCCATTTCACAAACATGAAAAATTCATTCATTAATAGAGAAAAACAAGCTGGGTGGTGGTGGCGCACGCCTTAATCCCAGCACTTGGGAGGCAGAGACAAGAAGACTTCTGAGTTCGAGGCCAGCCTGGTCTACAAAGTGAGTTCCAGGACAACCAGGGCTACACAGAGAAACCCTGTCTCGAAAAACCAAAAAAAAAAAAAAAAGAAACATGCATGAATTTAGGAGGATGGATGGAGTGGGGATAGCAGAAGAATTAATGAGAATGGAATGAGTAGATTTGATTAAAGCTTTTTATTTATATTTTCAATCATAAAGCAATAAAAATAAATAAATTTAAAAGTTTTAGAACATTAGAAAAACAAATCATTATGGATCTATTGGCATTCTGCATGCAGACATCCGGTTAAATGATTTGTTGAAGATGCTTTCTTTTTCCATTGTATGGTTTTGGATTCTTTGTCAAAAATCAAATGTCCCTGTGTATGTGGGTTTATATCTGAGTCTTTGATTCTATTCTATTGATCAACATATCTGTCTTTTATGCCAATACCGTATGGGTTTTTACTACTGTTGCTCTATAGTACAGCTTGAAATGAGGCATCTTGTTACCTCCAGAAGTTCATTTATTGTACAGAGTGGTTTTTGCTATTCTGGGTGTTTTTGTGTTTCTATATAAAGCCAAAATTTAATCTTTCAAGGTCTGTAAATAGTTGTATTGGAATTTGGATGGAAATTCCACTGAATTTATAGATTGCTTTTGGAAAGATGACCATTTTCACTACGCTGATCTTAATGACCCATGAGCATGGGGGAATCTTTTCACCTTCTGATATCTTCCTCCATGTCTTTCTTCAGAGAATTGAAGTTGTTGTGATATAGATCTTTCACTTGCTTGATAAGAGTTACACCAAGATATTTTATATTACTTGTGACAATTGTTAATGTGTTGTTTCCCTAATTTCTTTCTTGGCCATTTATCATTTGTATAAAGGAAGGGTACTGGAATTTTTGACTTAATTTTGTACCTGGCCACATTGCCTAAGATGTTTTTCAGCTGTAGGAGTTCTCTGGTAGAATTTTGGGGGTCACTTATGCATACTATCACATCATATCTGAGTAGCAATACTATGATTTCTTCTTTCCAATTTTATTCCCTTGATCTGGTTGTCTTATTGCTCTAGCTAGAATATCAAGCATAATGTTGAATAGATAAAGAGAGAATGAACAGCCTTGTTTTGTCCCTGATTTTAATGGAATTGCTTTAGTTTCTCACCATTTAATTTGATGTTGTCTATTGGCTTGTTGTATATTGTATACCTGATCTCTCTAAAACAAAAAAGGAGTGTAGGATTTTCTCGAAGACTTTTTCACCATTTAATGAGATGACCTCTTTTTTTTTCCTTTTGGTTTGTTTATATGGTGGATTGCATTGATTGACGATATTGCTGGATTTTCATACATGCATGTTATAGAGTAAAATGAAGACTCCTCCATTGTCCTTTGGAGTGATTATTTGTATAACCACTTTGTAAATCAATTGAGTAGTTTTTCAGAATAATTTGGAGTAGTTCTACTTCAAGACACAGCTACACCACTCCTGGGAATATACCCAAAAGTTATTCCACCCTACCACAAGGATACTTGCTCAACTATGTTCATAACCAGAAACTAGAATCAACCTAATTGTCCCTCAACCGAAGGATGGATAAAGAAAATGTGGTATATTTATACAGTGGAATACAGTTTAATAGCTGAGTACAGCTATTAAAAAAAAGATTTCATTAGATTTTCAGGCAAATGGATGGAACTAGAAAATAGCCATAGTGAGGTAGCCCAGATCCAGAAAGACACATGTTATATATTCATTTACTAGTTGATATTAGCTATAAAGTACAGGGGAGAGCAGGGACGTGGTAATGATGAGAAGATTGGGAAAGAGAGCAGAAATCAGTGTCAGGGGGTATCTCAGAGACCTGGGACAGAAGATGCTCCCTCGAGTCTATGGGGGTGCGCCTAGCTGAGGGTCCTAGCTGCTGAAAAATGGAGACAGAAGTAGCCACCTCCTGTAGCCAGGCAGGATTTCGAGAGGAGGGAGAGGGACACCAACTTATTCACAAAATCTTCAGTCCAAATTTATCCTTCCTAAAAAATGTACAGGGAGAAAATTGGAGCAGATATATGACGGAATGGCCAGCTAATGACTAGCCCAATATGAGACCCAGCCCATGGGAGAAAGCCGATTTCTGACACTATTAATGGTATTTTGCAACATTTGCAGACAATACCCTAGAATGACTGCCTTCTCAGAGTCTTCACACAGCAGCTGATAGAAATGGATGCAAAGACCCACAGTGAATTATTAGGCAGAACTCAAGAAGTCATGTGGAAGAGTCTAGGAAGGATTGAGAGAGCAAGAGGGGTTAAGGACTCCACAAGAAGAGATAGCCAACAAACCTGAGTCCATAGAGCTCACAGAGAATGAACCACCAACCAAAGAGCATGCGTGGACTGGACCTAGGCCCTCTAGACATTTGTTTTTTTGTTTGTTTGTTTTTATTGGATATTTTCTTTATTTACATTTCAAATGTTATTCCCTTTCCAGGTCCCCCCTCCCCGAAGTCCCCTATCCCATTCCTCCTCCCTCTGCTTCTATGAGGGTGTTCCCCCACCCACATACCTACTCCTGCCTCCCTGCTCTGGCATTGGGGCATCAAGCCTTCACAGGACAAAAGGTTTCTCCTCTCATTGATGCCCAACAAGGACATCCTCTGCTTCATATGCAGCTGGAGCCATGGGTCCCTTCATGTGTACTCCTTGGTTGGTGGTTTAGTCCCTCTGGGGAGTCTGGTTGGTTGATATTGTTGTTTTTCCTATGGGGTTGAAAACCCCTTCAGCTCTTTTAGTCCTTTCTCTAGCTCTTCCATTGGGGACCTAATTTTCAGTCCAATGGTTGGCTGACATTTATACTACATGTGCACTTTGATTTTCCTATGGGTATTTTAACAGTTGCATCAGGGACTGCCTCTGACTCTGTTTCCTGCCTTTGGATGACCTTCCCTGAGCTGGACTTCTCTGTCTAGCTTCAGTGGAAGAAGATGTACTGAATCCTGCTGCCATGTGAAGTGCCAGGGCAGGTTTGTACCCACGGGCATTGGGTGCCCCTTCTCTGAGGAGTAGTGGATAGAGAAGCAGGGGGAACGGTATGTGATGGTGGTCTGGATGGGAGGAGAGGAAGGATATAGACTGCAATCGCGATATAAAGTGTGTATTAAAAAAATCAAATCAAACTTTCCCTGAAAAGTTTTGGTCTTTTGCTCAGTTTAATCTCCACTCTTGTTCACTCTATGTTCCCCAAAATACTGCAAAAAATAGTTGTGTACATCTCTCATATCTGATGTCTTGTATTTTTCCTTTGAAGTAGATACATCTCTATATTATAAAACTTGAGACAAATTTCAACCTCCACAAATACTGAAAGAATTAATCCAGTCCTAGCATACCTAGTAGCTGATGATTTATTTCAACTCACAATAAAAAATGTGTGATTTTTGCCTGAACATTAGCTAATATATTATGTATACTGTGAAAAGAGAGGATTACAAATGAATGAGTCTGTATTTCCCTCCAAGCCACTGTAAAGATTGTATCAGGGAAACATATCAAAGAAATATTATAAACATTTTCTAATGTGATATTAAATATAGCTGTACCAGGAAACTTCACTTTGTCTACAGAACCTAAAATTTGCATGGTATATATTAATTAAAAATAAGACTCTGCCACTATTTTAGGATAGTATGGATATTTGATATTCCTGTGGTTTGAATAGAGGCTCAAAATTTTGGTATATATTTTGTGAAAAGAGCACTCAACTATTTTATTGTAAACTTAAGGAAAACAGAATTCTGCAGAGAATATGGGGCTTTTTCATAACTCATCAAGTTTGGTGACAGAACTAAACACAAAACATGATAATTTTCTCCTATTTATTCTATTTCCTTGAGATAGATTTTATTATCTATATTTCATAAATCATAAATTAAGCTATTTTATATGTCTGCTTCCCTTTGACAAGTATGTTGGAGTTTAAAAGGAAAATAAACTCTGTTCTTCTAGTAGGTAGAAATCAGCAGGAGAAGGCACTTATGTCAACATAAGCTCCTCACAGTGCTAAGGCTTCCACACAATGTACTCTACATGTTGACATAGAACAAGGTGAACACCTAACTCAGAATAAAGCATGATCTGGAAAATCTCTGTAGAAAATGAAATGTGTGGAGCTTCTTGCCATTGAAAAATGTCATCTGACAACAATGGAGCCCAAAGGAAATGTATTCCAGAGAAAACAAAAGTATACATACAAAGAAACATCAACACAAGCTGAAATATTCACTTAGCAGTTACTGCAACAGCTGACACAAGAAATCAAGAGAGACAATGGAGAAGGATCCAACCACATCTTACAAATTAAGGAAGCCTTGGAGCCAGTAGGATCAGTGGATAAACAAAGACATGACTGTGACTTTTGGGACTAGAATTATATAACAGACATTGTGAAGAATAGTCAAAGGGAAAAATATTTCTTCAAAATTTACTTAAAAGATGATGCTGAATCAATTTTGGTAAAGTATGTTACAGAGTAGCATGCTAGCCATTCTATATGATAGAGATGCAAGAGCCAAACAGAAAAGCATCAGGATAAAAGAATTACTACAGAAGTCTTCATTTGCACATTGCTTTCTTTGGTATAAACACTCACACATATTACTCTTTCAAAGACAACCCAATCCTGAATTTCTGTCCAGTACAAGGAATCTGATTTTTGAAGGCTGTAGCTTCACCCAAAGGAATACAAGTGTTTTAAAATAGAAATTCCATTTCCCTCCTAGAGATAAGCCAAAACATCCATCTTACCTGTATCTATCGTTTAGCAATAAATTTAAGATTTTGTCACAAGAAAAGAAATACTATCTTAATATCTGAGAACAGACATGTCAGTCTCAGTTTTCACATATGTACTCCTGTGTTGGCAAATGCCCATTGTAGTTGGATTCCTCTCTTTGCAATGAAAATGAGATAGAGATAGTAATTAGAGGTAGAAAGTCACCAGAGAGAATAGAGGGAAAGGTGGAGGGGCAAAGAATTAGACAGAAGAGGTAAGAGAGGAGATAGAAAGCAGTATACATAATTCCTACTTCATGTTTTTGGCACTAAATACACAAAGACTCTGTAGTTTCATGGATTGAATGTCAACGGCACAAAGTTGAATTAACATCAAGTAGAGCAAGAGGAAGTTCAAAGAAATTAGAATTAATTTATTCTTGTTATGGCTACTAAGCTTTAGCTCTCAACTGCATCTTTCTATTTGCTTTCTACCTGCTTGAGGTCAGTCTACCTTTGTACAGAATCTAGCCCTGTCAAACACTGCAGAATGCTAACTATCCCTCTTCTCCATGTCTTCTGTATTCCTGACTTCTGGCTCTTTGTAGCAATTAAACATATCCTCCTCCATCATTCTCTAACATATAGCAGTTTGTTGCTTCAAACTAACAGTCACTTTTAAGTCAGTAACTTACTTTGATCTATGATCATTTTACATGTTCTACTTCATGGATTTCATAGCCTTCTTTTCCTGCCCCACTCTTCTGTCACAACTTAAGAAATACTAATGTCCCCCATACTGAAATTTCTTAGCAATATTAGCCCCAAGACATGTTTTCGTCTTACCCTCCAAATTCTCCTTGCAAAATCTTTTTTTTTAATACAAGATACCTTTGTGTTAAAATATCTGAATAATGTGACCTGTATGTATGTTTTCAGGGTTCACTATTGATATTGGGTAACCAATCAAAATGTACCCTTTTCTTATTTAATTTCTGTCTTCTTTCCTTTCCTTAAACCCTTCCACATACCCTCCTCCTGCTCTTTTTAAAAATCTATGACCTTTTAAAAATTTAACAGAGAGCCATTAGGTATATGAAAGGCTTTAGAGGGAAAAACAAGAAGTGGGAATAATGTAATATAACCACAAAGAAGAAATAGTTTTAAAGTTCCTGAATATCTATGAGACATCCTTTCTTCTCACCTTATATAGAAATGACAAAACTCTTTTTTTTATAACTAGTCTATATAGATGTATCACCAAGCCTTAATAGCATAATTCTAAACTTCTATCTTACACAATAGTTTTCCAGCCTTTCCCAAGTTTGCTGTTCTGTTATGTAACAATGTATGGAAACCAACTTGCTGAATCAAATCCCAGGTCACTAAGATATTCTTCATATTCTTTATTATACAAGGATTATTCTAGATATTGAGTTCTGATATCTGTGCTTCAAAATATTTCTCAGTTTTTCATCTTCTTTCCTCTCCCTAGTTAAAACCATTGTTATCACTTAATCAAGAGTCTTTCACACATTTAACATGTCTTCACACATTTTACATAATTTCCAAAAGTATACAAAATAAATATTTTTATAAAGCAAGCAAAATCACATCATCATATGTTTACTCATTTTTTATATAACCCTGTGATCCTGCAAAGTTCACTATCCCAGTTTCACATTCATGTTACTTATTATGTTAGCATCCTTACATAGGGTTAAATTGTTGTCCCTAAGAGAACACATCTGTATCCTTGAGTTTTCTAATTCATAAATTCTGACTTGGTGTACTTCATAATATGTTGATACTACATATGCATAAAAAATATTTTAACTTCATGATGACATGCTACTCTTACCTATAATTAAATTTCTAGACTCTGAGCTCTTTCTGATACATAACATGGAGGCAGTTCACATTTCTTGAATGGATACCCCATCACATAAATGACGATATAATTAGAAGTAAACAACAAAGCTGTATAAGTGAAACCATGGAAGGCGGACTACAGGAAATTAAACATATCTTCTAGATTGCAGAATTATTTTTACAGAATTGAAGCTATTTAGTATAATATTAACATCTTTATTATTTTAAAAGCACACACCTTTACAACATAAGAAAAAACTTTTGAATGGGTTACATTGCTTCAAATGTGTGAAGACATGTTAAATGTGTGAAAGGCTATTCTAATATGTTGATAAAGAGATAGCAGTGGTCTTATCTAAGAATGGTACTAGATTAAATCACAATCTGTACAAGAGAATAAAATGATAAGGAGAAGGACAGAAAACAAGGACACCAGGGATGACAGGAACAAGATGAAATCATTGGAAAGTTTTAAAATGTCTGGGTTGAAATTTAAGGGAGAAAGCAAAACCTGAAATAGTTCACAGGCATTTAGGAACCTATACGGGCATTTTCCCAATAGCCAGTAGTAAGTATACAGGGCAGTGGTCAAGGTTGGATAAGCCTAATGAATTTGCTGGGAAAGTATGTAATATCAGACAGGAAGCTTACTTGTTAAGCATTGGGCAAACATGCATAATTTCTTCTGAAGATAAGCATATGAGAACTTAGTCTGAATAAATTAAACTAAGAGGACCTTCAGTATAATGTCCCCTTTCATGCTGTGTATCTGTCTTGTCTGAATTGAAACACTGCCTCCTTCAGGAAGGAAGGAGACAGAACTTATTAGGATGAAGAAATTCAGAAAGTTTAAGAATCACAAATCCCCATTTCAATGTTATGAGACCAGTGTATAAAAGATAGGGACAAGAGATTTTGATGGAAACTGCCTGCAAGGTGGAATATGAGTCTCACATGCCATCACTGTGCTGGAATAGACTTTTCAATTAAGCAGCTGTCTCTGGTTACTCATACTCTTGAAAATAACACCAGTAAAGTCATTGATCTACCAATCTGTACTTTGGTGGATCATTTCTTTGTTATTTTTTCTAAGGGAAGACAACAAAAATGTTTGCTCACATCTTCCAAGGAAAAATAAGTCAGCTCACACACTTATTGACACTTTCTTGATGTATCCAGGAAAAATGCAAGATTCCCTTTGATAGTCTGACCTAATTAAAATGTGAATGCTCTCAATTCAATATAATGTGTTTAATAGTATGATATTTACTCATGATACAGTCTCTCATATATAGCATATCAAAAGTCTAAAGAATGCTAAAAGCACGTATACCATGATTCTATTAATGGAGAAGATAGATTCATAATTACTCTGTAGTCTGTCATCACAAAGTTGTTAATAACAAAAGAGACGAGAAACACTCAAAATGTAACACACTGCATTCAACAATTTTAATAATTGCAAAGATAAACTTGTCTTACTCAACAACCATAATATGTATCCACTTAAATACTACATAAGAACAAAAAGTCTCTGTTTTCATTATTTGACTCCCCATGCAGTTTAAAACAAATTGAGTTCTATTGGTTCAATGCAATTTACAAGTACTGGCATAATTAATTTAAAGTAATTAATAGCTATTGAGAAAGAAGTGAAAGAGTTGAGATTAGGAACAGTAGAATGGACAAGGATTGGGTGATTAAATCATTGACAGACATGGATATATGGCTCTCGGTTTTTCTCCTATTTTTCCCACACCAGTGAAAGATAAAGCCTATGCAGTTCTTCTGTTAGCTCTTAAGATGTTTATGGTGCTGGTGAAGGTGGGGCATTTTGTTCAATTGTTTGTTGTTCTGGTTTGCAAATTCAGGGCCATAGACACGCTAAACATGTGTTTGTCCATTCAGTTGTACAATGTTACAGTCTGAGTACTTTTCATTGCTATGAAATTAGTATAAACTTCATGATACAGACCCACAGAGTAATTATGACAACTATCTTCTCCATTAATTCAATCATGGTACAAGAGCTTTCAGTAATTTGTTTTAATTTTGGAATGCTATATGAGACACTGTATCATGTGTGAATATCATACTGTTTAACACATTATATGTAAACAAAAATTGCACTGGAATTATTTACATGTTCTTTACAGAAAACTGTTAAAAGGAATTCCTGTATTGTGCTGTGGAACATCTCAGTACAAGGAACAATTTCTGTTTTAGCTGCCCAAAATACTTTTGATTATTAAACATATTACAGTTCATGAAAAAGTTTCAGGATCACACTTTTGGAATTAACTATTTTCTTACATTAGTACTAATTTCAATTATAGCATAACATGCTTATATCTTTGTACCAAAATATAAAAATAACACCAAACACTTGCTTCTGTTACAAAGGACACAGGTTTGGTTTCTAACAAACATGTGGGGGATTACAGCCATCTCTAACTCGAGTCCCAGGGAATCTGATACCCCTTTCTTGCCTCCCAGAACAACAAATACTCAGATATACATGCAGACAAAAGATAAATACATAAATACAATTCTTAAAATAATAATAAAAACATAACCCAAATGGTATCACAATGATTATTTTGGAAAAGCACCAGTATTGTGGAGAAGTGAAGCAAATATCAAGAGATTGAGAATAGATGAAGATCAATATTGTATGCAATTTCATGTGACCATGTTGTTGTCCTGTAAGCTATTGGTCAAGAGTAACTGTTCATAATATTCTTTTTATGTGACCTGAGTCAAATATCGCAAGGAAAAAGAGGGAGGGATGGAGGGAGGAAGGTAAGGAAGGAGGGAGAGAGGGAGGGAATGAAGAGAGAGATTAGTTATTTAGTACCTTATGTCAAAATTTTCAGTAATCTAATTGTTATGGTTTGATGTGGTCTGTACTCCATGTGTCATATGTTTTGAGTCTGGCCTCTCAAAAGGTACTAGAACATTTAAAGAGAAGCTGATAATTTTAGTGGAAGCATTGCCCTCATAGAGAATTTCTGTAGTTTATAAGAGAACCCAGTAAATTCCTCAAATCTGGACTAAAAATATTAACATGGGCTGTGGATCAGTAGTCAAGAGCATTGGGTACTCTTCAAGAAAACTTATTCAAATCTGAGCAGCAGTAGAGTGGCTGAAAACAACCTGTGATTACAGTTTCAGCATGTTTGCCCATATTGTCTTCTGACTTCCTTGGGGATTAGGCATTAACAAGATATGAAACATATACAAAGGTAAAATACCCATACACATAAACAAAAATTTAAATAACTAAACCCTGTCCCAGTATTTTTGTTTTGTTTTACTTTGAGATTCTTCTCTCCCAACTACTATAATGTATAGATAAAGAGGGTACCCTTTAGAGAACAAACTGATACCAGCCAAGACTTTTAAAGAAATAAACTTCTCTAATTTATAAACAATAATTTCTCTAGGCATCTTAAATGGACTAATACTACCAAAATATAGAACAGGAATGAGGAGGCTTTGATAGAATTAAACACCATCTAGCTCAATGGAAAGAAACTTTTAAATTATCAAAAGAAAGTGTGTGTGTATGTGTGTGTGTGTGTGTGTGTGTGTGTGTGTGTTTGGGTGTGTCTGTGTTGTATGTGTATGTGTGTTTACATGTGTGTATGTGTGTTAGTGTATGTATTGTATGTGTGTATGTGTGTGTGTGTCTGTGTTTGTATTTTAGCATTCATTTATCTGTCTGTCTATATGCAAGCATACAACAGGGGTCTAGAGAGTGTTTGTAGAGATATTCTTCTCAGTATTTCTCAGAAAACATATAGTCCTAGTAGTTCCTAAATATGTCATTACTTGAAATTAACAACTAGTGTTTGTTGAGAAAATGTTTCTTCAAAATATGAAGTAGATACATTTTTACCAAAATGAGCAAAAACCAACCAACCAAAGAAGCAAGTTATCCTAAAGTGTCTTGGTGTTTGAAAAAAGGGAAAACACTAAGTTAATGTGTTAAAATTATTAATATAATGGGGTGGAGCTAAATATCTATGATTAAAATTGACAAGAGGCAAGCAATAAAATCTCTCTACTTATAACAAACAGTTAATTTCATAAATAAAACTGTCTGCATAACTCATGAGGGGGAAATGCTTGCAAGCTTTCTTTCAATGTCAAATGAGAGGCTTTCCATAGCCACATTTCCTGAGGTCTAAGTTGCATATCATCTAGCCAATGGGATATTATTAAACATGGAATTTCCATGAAATCACAGCTGCTTGGCAGAGAAGTCCTAAGTAATTTAATGTAGAATGGACAGATTTTGAAATATGTTCATGAGTATAAGTGAACATATGGTGTTTCTCAAAGTATAAGCCCTGGACCTCTTCCTCTTGGCAGGATACTACTCATGATTTGGTAAAGTTGCGAGTCTTTTGTCAGCTTGGTTTCAGTATAATTTATTGCCAGTTTAAAACATCTTATTCTATACAAAAAAAAAATGTGACATGAAAAATGAGTCAGGAGTGATGTTGTGCTAGAGCCAGGAAATCTAGATATGAGAGCTCAGGTCTAAAGGGAGAAAACTATTAAAATCAGCAAGATAGACAGTGACAGATTGAATTTAAAAGCATTACATTGAATATTATTTCCATGGATTTACTGTGGATACATGCTTCTCCATGAACTGTGCTTGTATGAAAAAATTGTTTTTTTTTTTTTAAAGCTCATGATTCAGGGGAACTTGAACATTTTAAGAAGTCTATAGAGCTACTAGATAACTGGAATTCAGTGGATGCTCAAATGCATGGAAGAGAATAGTAGAAATTAATTGTCTGACTTAAGGGTGCAAATGCCATGTTTGCTGCCACTGTATTCACATATAAATTTATTTTATTTCTGTTGTCTCACTACAGTGAATTTTTAAAGACATTCCCCCAAGAAATAATGGAATGATATTTGGCAATTTATGCCATAAATCCCATGCAGTGAAGGATTGGAACCACAATCTAAGTTTGTCTTCTCCTTGGCCTCTGAAACATATGACTTTAGATTTTCAAAGTAGTGTGCTATGGCAAACTGGCACCCACATTACTTGGTAAGAAAGACATAACTATCAGGGAATATTTATAATCCTCTCTGCTAGAAATTAAATTTTGAGGAGAAAAAATAAAAAATGACCACCCTAAGTTATCAAACATAAAAATGATTGGTGGGAGAAATCAGAAAGGAGAGAAAAATAGGTAAAATAGCAAACATTTTTATCAATGTTTTACAGTACTTTGTGATAAACATTTACCTTATAGGTTTGCTGGTCAAAACAAAAAATCAGGTTAATTCTGATAATGTAGTTAATGATGAAATTCAGCTGAAGTTAATTATTTCCAGATATATGTGAACTTCCTTGTCACATCTTTTAGGAAAGATGCAATATTTTTAATAGAGAAAAAAATCAAGATAGTATCTAATAAGGAATACTTTTCTTTCTGTTGATAAATTTTATTGTAAATTTGATCAAATGCCTAACCAACAGCAAGAAAACATCTTGTGTGTGTGTTCACAGTTCGAGGCAATACCCTCTATCACAACTAGCAAAGCATAGCAACAGTAACATGGATAGCTATGCACATTGCATAGCATTCAGGTTGCTGAGAACCAATGGGAAGACTTTCTTTAGGCTCTACCTCCTTCACAAAGGTTCCAAAATCTTCTTTTTTTTTTATTTTCTAAGTTTTTTTTATTTACATTCCAAATCATTTCCCCTTTCCCGTTTCCTCCCTCCCCGAAAGTCCCATAAGCACCCTTCCCTCTCTCTTTTCTCCATTCAACCCCCTCTCGTTTCTCTGTCCTGGCATTCCCCTACATTCAGTCTTTCCAGGACCAGGGGTCTTTCCTTCCATCTTCTTGGAAATCTATTGATATGCGAATTGTGTCTAGGGTATTCCGAGATTCTGGGTCAATATCCCCTTATCAGTGACTGCATACCATGTGTGTTCTTTTGTGATTGGGTTACCTCACTAAGGATGATATTTTCAAGTTCTGACCATTTGCCTAGGAATTTCGTGAATTCATTGTTTTTAATTGCAGAGTAGTATTCCATTGTGTAGATATACCACATCTTCTGAATCCATTCCTCCGTTGAAGGACATCTGGGTTCTTTCCAGCTTCTGGCTATTATAAATAAGGCTGCTATGAACATAGTGGAGCATGTGTCCTTATTGCATGCAGATAAAGCCTCTGGGTATATGCCAAAATCTTCTAACACAACACAACAGGCAAAAGACCAAATACACACACTCTGGAACCTGGAGGAGACAGTTTACATTCAAAAAACAGCATTCTCATTTTATTCCTCCTGTAATCACTGTTTCATTTATCCATCACTCTTCTTGGGTTCATTTCTATATATTCTTATCCACTTTGACCAAATGATACAAACAGCACTTAAGCATTTATCTGTTGTGTTGCCCTTATATTATAATTAGTAAAACAATCCACAGAATTCTTAACAAAGAGTCTTTGTTTCCTTATATATTTTTTGAGACAAGATCAAATAGACTTGTCAATATCCAGCTAACAATTCTGCCTCTCTTTCTCAATTGATATAAGGACAATCACTGTACCTGAGGCCAAAGGAGACATTTCTGATAGATTACTAGTCTAATTAGGAAGTTAAAGAAAACAGTGTATTATAGGTGTTTGTTGAGTCTCTTATAATTCTTCAATGTAAGAACAGGTATAAATATTGAAACTGAATTTTCACAAACAACTTGGGACTAAATAGATACAGTAATTTAAAGCAAAGCAAAACAATAAGAATACAAATTAAGGTAGTAGCCTGATAATTTCTAATCAAATATTTCAATTTTATTGCATAAGGGAAGGAATATTATACAAAATTAGTAATCCTATCCTAGTAGATACTAACTGCGGAGACCATAAAAAGCTCACACTCATCTGTTCAGTGATTCATTTAAAAATAAACTATTATGTAGCTATATCTTTTCCACAATACAACTATCAGCTATATCCTATATCTGCCCTATCTTAATTTCTCTCACGTTCACAGCTAATTTAAATTTATCTTTCTCTGGTGAATCATGTTATCCTCAAACACTCTATTAAAATAACCATATTTTGACACTATAAAATTTTCAAAACTATAAAAAACTTTTTCTTGGTAATAAATTACTTCTGAGTGAGAAAACAACACCCCTCCTAGGAACATAGCAATCATTTTATAGAAGAAACAAGTTCCTGGGTAGGATTTTCAAGGGTATAAATTTTTGTGACTTTTTAAAAATCTTAGACTTGAAAGACACAATACTATTAGCTCTCTAATGATGGAAAAAAAACAACCCTTGAAGAAGAGGTTTAAAGCATGTGACATTTTACAGCAGGGTCCTACTTCCACTATTTTGTGTAGAAACATAAAGGACACAGCAACCTTTCCTCACCTGGAGCAGACCCATACAACCCCTATTAGATGCTTTTGTAGGTTATGTTTTTATTGAGCAAATGATTCCCAGCTAGTATAGAAATTTATGAGATTTGCATATCTTTAGTCATTTGAGGAAACATCCTTGCTTTGGAAATGTTCATTCCAGATGAATATGCAACCCTCAGTGTCAATCCATTCCACTAATTATGAACATACAAGGACCTACCTCCACATTTCCTGTATCATGGGTGATCAACTATTTGATTGGTATTGTACTGAAGCACTAAATATAAACTCTGATAACATAATTTCTAATTCTGGCTACCTCCTTTACAGACTGTGAAGCCTAGAGGAAAGCTCTTTTATTACTCTGAGTTTATGACTGAATTTAAATTAGAAAATAAATATTAACATACTTATATTATCCTATAATGTTTCTACTATTACTTCATATTATTCATTAGTTGCACAAAAGTATGTACTGAATAAAATAAGTCAGACTTAGACTAATCTCTCTCTTGACTGTGAGACCTGAGCTTCCTATAGGCACATCAAATTAAACACACACACACACACACACACACACACACACACACACACACACACCAGAGAGAGAAAATGAGAGTAATCCTGAGATTAGTGGACTGGTGAAATAAAAAGGAATCATGTGAGAAGAAAGGAGAGAAAATAAGACTAGGTACAAGAATATAACTAAAATATGAAATATCTTTATGAAACCCATCAAAATAATCAGACTTTATGTGAATTTTAGTCTAAATAGTAAGTACTATAATTATGCATACACATAAAAAAGCAATAAAATAATGAACATAAGCTTAATATAAAAATTTAATAGTAGTTCTGGAACTGAGGACAAATTTTGAAAATGGTCAATCAAAATGGTGAGTCTTCCTTCTCATAATATTTAGGAACATGTGCTTATGACATTTACTTGGGCTGTTGCAAAAAAAATACCACAGATTTAGGAATAACACAAATTTGCTTCTGGAGTCTGGAGTTTAAGTTCAAGGGGCGAACAGATTGGTATCAGGTAAAAGGCTTCCTCCTGTCTCATAGAAAACACATTTTCAACTTGCTTCTTCACGTAGGATAAGGGGTAAATGGTCTTTTCTATGGTAACTCTATTCTTAAAGCATTTGTCCTCATGGTCTAATCATTTTTTCATTGGATATTTTCTTTATTTACATTTCAAATGTTTTTACATTCCCAGGTTTCTCCTTTAGAAACCACCTATCACATCGCCCCTTCCCCTGCCTCTATGAGAGTGCTCACCAACCCACCTTCCACTCCCATCTTCCTGCGCTAACATTCCCCTACACTAAGGCATTGAACACCATCAGGTCCAAGGACTGCTCCTTCCACCGATGTCCAACAAGGCCATCCTCTGCTGTATATGTGTCCAGCAATATGGGGTCCTCCATGTGTACTCTTTTTTTTTTCTTTTCTTTTTTTTTTATTTTATTTTTTAATTTACATTCCAAATCACTTCCCCTTTCCCGTTTCCTCCCTCCCCGAAAGTCCCATAAGCCCCCTTCCCTCCCTCTTTTCTCCATTCAACCCCCTCTCGTTACTCTGTCCTGGCGTTCCCCTACATCCAGTCTTTCCAGGACCAGGGGTCTCTCCTTCCATCTTCTTAGAAATCTATTGATATACGGATTGTGTTTAGGGTATTCCGAGATTCTGAGTCAATATCCCCTTATCAGTGACTGCATACCATGTGTGTTCTTTTGTGATTGGGTTACCTCACTAAGGATGATATTTTCAAGTTCTGACCATTTGCCTAGGAATTTCGTGAATTCGTTGTTTTTAATTGCAGAGTAGTATTCCATTGTGTAGATATACCACATCTTCTGAATCCATTCCTCCGTTGAGGGACATCTGGGTTCTTTCCAGCTTCTGGCTATTAAAAATAAGGCTGCTATGAACATAGTGGAGCATGTGTCCTTATTGCATGCAGGTAAAGCCTCTGGGTATATGCCCAGGAGTGGTATAGCCGGATCCTCCGGGAGTGTCATGCCCAGTTTGGGAAGAACCTTGAACATATGGGCACAGGGGAGAATTTCCTGAACAGAACTCCAATAGCTTATGCTCTAAGATCAAGAATAGACAAATGGGACCTCATTAAACTGCAAAGTTTTTGCAAGGCAAAAGACACTGTCAAAAAGACAAAGCAGCAACCAACTAACTGGGAAATGATCTTTACCAACCTTACATCCGACAGAGGGCTAATATCCAATATATACAAAGAACTCAAGAAGTTAAACTCCAGAGAGGCAAGTAACCCTATTAAAATATGGGGTACAGAGCTAAACAAAGAGTTCTCACCTGAAGAATATCTAATGGCTGAGAAGCACCTAAAGAGATGTTCATCATCCTTAGTCATTAGGGAAATGCAAATCAAAACAACCCTGAGATTCCATCTCACACCAGTCAGGATGGCTAAGATCAAAAACACAGGAGACAGCAGTTGTTGGCGAGGATATGGAGAAAGAGGAACACTCCTCCACTGCTGGTGGAATTGCAGGCTGGTACAACCACTCTGGAAAGCAGTCTGGCGGTTCCATGTGTACTCTTTGGTTGGTGGTGCAGTCCCCTGGAGCTCCGGGAGTCTGGCCTGTTGACACTATTTCTCCTTCCATGGGACTGCAAATGCCCTCAGTTCCTTCAGTCCCTTCTCCAAATCCTCCATTGCCCCCCTCCCTTCCCCTTCTCCCACTCAGTCCAGTGGTTGGCTGCAAACATCCACCTCTGTATTTGTCATACTCTGACAGAGACTCTCAGGAGTCAGTCATATCAGTCTTCCATCAGCAAGCCCTTCCCAGCATCCATAAGAGCATCTGGGTTTGGTGTTATATAAGATGGATCCTCACGTGTGGCAATCTATGGATGGCCTTCCCTACAGTCTTTGTCACCATATTTCCTCCTGTGAGTATTTTGTTCACCCTTCAAAGAAGCACTGAAGCATCTACATTTTGTTCTTCCTTCTTCTTAGGTTTCACATGGCTGTGAATTGAATCTTGAGTATTCCTAACTTTTGGGCTAATATCCACTTTTCAGTGAGTACATACAGGGTGTTTCCTTTTGTGGCTGAGTTACATCACTCAGAATTATATTTTCAAGTTCCATCCATTTGCCTGTGAATTTCATGAAGTCATTGTTTTTAATAGCTGAGTAGTATTCCATTGTTTAAATGTACCACATTTTCTGTAGCCATTCCTCTGTTGAGAAACATCTGAGATCTTTCCAGCTTTGGGCTATTATAAATAGGGCTGTTATGAACATAGTGAAGAATGTGTCCTTAATATGTTGGAGCATCTTCTGGGTATATGCCAAGAAGTGGTATAGCTGGGTCATCATGTAATGCTATGTCTAATTTTCTGAGAACCCACCAGTTTAGCAGCTGTAGGAGTTTTCAGGTGGAGTTCTTGGGGTCACTTAAATATACTATAATATCATCTGCAAATAGTGATATTTTGACTTCTTTCTTTCCACTTTTTATCCCTTTGAGCTACTTTTGCTTTCTAGTTGCTCTAACTAGAACTTCAAGTACTATATTGAACAGATAGGGAGAGAGAGGGCAGCATTGTCTAGTCCCTGATTTTATATGGGATTGCTTCAAGTTTCTCTTCATTTACTTTGATGTTAGATACTGATTTGCTGTATATTGCTTTTACTATGCTTTGGTATGTGCCTTGAATTCCTGATCTTTCCAAGACTTTGAACATGAAGGAATGTTGACTTTTGTCAAATGCTTTCTCAGCATCTAATGAAATGATCATGTCTTTTTTCTCTTTGAGTTTGTTTATATAGCGGATTACATTGATGGATTTCTGTATATCAAAACATCCCTGCATCCCTGGGATGAAGTCTACTTGATCTTGTTGAATGATAGTTATGATTTGTTCTTGGATTCGGTTGGCAAGAATTTTATTGAGTATTTTTGCATCTATATCCATAAGGGAAATTGGTCTACAGTTCTCTCTCTTTGTTGGGTCTTTGTGAGGTTTTGGTATCAGTGTAACTGTGGCTTCAAAGAATGAATTTGGTAGTGTTCCTTCTGTTTATATTTTGTGGAATAGTTTGAAGAGTATTGATTTAGGTCCCCTTTGAAGGTCTGATAGAATTCTGCACTCAACCCATTTGGTACTGGCCTTTTTTCTTTTTTTATTTTTTGTGGTTGGATAATTTTTAATGACTACTTCTATTTCTTAAGGGGTTATAGGACTGTTTAGATGGTTTATCTGATCCTCATAATCACTTCTATAAAACTCTACCTCTTAAAACTATCACATTCAGGGTCAGAATTACAATATGTGAATTGGTCTTGAGAGGCTGATATTAGACAAAGATCTCTTAGATCTGAACTATCTTTATGAACTATCTTATGTCTAAACTTTGAACCTAAAACACTACAGGATATTTCTTTGTATATTTTACTTGATCATGAAGTTTTTAATTTTTTAAACTTTCAGTAAGAGTATGTTTATACATATATTCTTAAATATGTGTTTCTTAGTATCAAATATATCTTTCAGTGACATGTTAGAAAGCTGATTATGAAACAGTAGGACTTGGGAAGTTAATTTAGAAGATTTAGAGAGAAGAATAGTAAGACAGTAGTGTTATGAAAGAAGAAATGGGAAAACAGGGAAGGGCTAATGAAATTGGGAATGGAGAAGGAGGAAAATGCATAGGAAGAGGGAGAATGGATAAATTACAATATGGATATTTGAAAAGCCATAAGAATACAGATTATTGCTGGGCATTGATGGGGCACGGCACTTGGGTGGCAGAGGCAGGGGGATTTCTGAGTTCAAGGTCAGCCTGGTCTACAGAGTGAATTCTGGGGAAGCCAGGGCTACACAGAGAAACTCTGTCTTGAAAAAAACAAAACAACAAACAAACAAAAAGAATACAAATTATTTTATTACTCAAAAATACATATCCTATATATGTATATCTGCATATAATAATGGGAATATGCATATGTATATAATGAAGGTATCACTAAAAAGGATTTGTTCTCCTCACAAAAGTTGTAGATTATGTAACAAAATCTTCAATGCCAGTCATGATAAACATCCTTCTGAAACTCCCCAAATAATATATACTATTGCCACTGCCTTTTATTGAATTCTAGATCCTGAATTTATGATCTTGTTGGTAAAGACACCATACATCTAGGAGACAGGTCTTGCAGAAATTCAACTGGAAATACCCCAAATCCTCTTTCCTAAGGACTAACTCTTATAGTACTTAAAGATACTGTGCACGTTCTCAAGGGCTGGAATTTGAAGGATGTTCCTGTAGCCACCACTCATTGTAGACACAGGACTCCAAAAACTTTACCTGAATCTCATTCAAGCCTCCTCCTTAAGAATGGCTTTCAAACACCAAAAGAGCATTACAAGCTGCCAAAGGAAGATAACATTCTCCAGTCATGAGGAATGCTTATGAACCATAGCAATGATCATCACAGAGAATAATCCCAGGAGTACAATGCTGACATCTACATCTTGGGATAACTAATAGCTTTCTTAATTAATAGGCTCACTCAATTGGAGGAAATTCATGCCTGGTAACCTAATGACTAGTAGGACTGTGGACTCTCAAGGAGATCCTACTACTGCTACTTCTTTAGGCAGGATAATTTCTAACTCCCTTCTATGTAGTTATCCTCATATTCACAGATAAGTGTCTCCCAAATAAGCCTTTTTTTGCAAAAACAAAGTGGAGACAATTATACAAATCCACTCTTCAAAATGGATAGAAATGACTGTTGTGTGCAGAAGTAGTTGTAGGGGAGATATACAGAAAAGCAAATGGTGTAGACATAGTAGTTGTGTATGAAAATCCCCAAAAGTAAATAAAATTAAAATAAAAATATTTCTACAGTTTTGTCAGAAATAATCAAGTAGAGGTTATTCATAATTATTCCCAATCTCCATAAACACAAAGATAATCTTTAATCCCATTTTCTCCTTCATCACCCAATCCAAAAGACAGCAATTATGCTATGTAGGAACTTGGTAGTTATGTTTACAAAACAAACAAGGACAAAAAAAAAGAGGGGTAGCCAAGGCTAGCTGTTGAAGGAACAATGCTGTCATGAGTATTACAGATTTTCAAAATACTGGCAGTAGTAGAAAGGAAGAATTCCATCAGTCAAGTTTAGGGGAAGTATTTCAGTCTGTCTTTAAAAATTACAGGACTAAATGCTTTGAGCTGTTTCATTCTCCTGTTACATTCTTTTGATGCAGCATTTTTAATTGACTGAAGCACTGTTGTCATATGAACCAGTAGACTCATGATTTCTAAGAGTCATTTGCATATAAAGAGTGCGGTGTTTTAACTGGTAGCACTACAGAAGTTAACTCCACACAAATCCCAGAATTATGAAAGAATTAATGCCTTGGATATTTGTTAATGTTTTCTAAATGTACCAGCTTGAATCTTGAAAGTTAGGATAGATCACTTGCCTATACTTAAATGTCAATATTTGTCATGAAATTATATACAGGGTAACCTCTAGCCTTGACCTTATAATTTTGATTACAGCATACTTTGTAAGAAAGTAATGAGCAATATAAATCATCACTGTGATACAACCTAATGTATGCAATACAATATCACCAGTGTCTTGGCATTGAGTGCTTATTCCAGTGGGAGTTCCTACAAAGCAAATAATAGACTCTGTTTAATAAATAAGTGATTTCATATTCACTTTGATCATTGTTTGAAAATAGGTTTTCAAATTTAGAACAACTTTGGTGATGGGAAGAATACTACTTTGGAGTGACATGAAGCTAAGGCACTAAAAGGATATACAACCAATAATAATACATATAAAACCATGAGGGTCAGACAGAAGACATCTCAGTAAATTAGGTATGAAAAAGATAACAGAATTTTTGTTAATTGAATAAAATAAGATTTTTTTCAGAAACCCAATATGCAAGGAGAAGCAAGGAAAATTAAGGAGATCAATCTTCATTTAAAGTTCTTGTCTCCCAGTCAGAGGACTTACTGGAGTTCAGATCTCCAGGACTGACAAATGATTGGTGGCCATGGTCATAGCCTACAATTCCAATCACAGAGGACAGAGACAGGGAATGTCCAGTGCAGGATATGTAGCTTTATCTAAAATCTCTGGTTTTGATTGAGAAACCACACTTAAAAGAGCAAGCAGTAAGAATGATGGAGGAAGATTGAAGACATTGGTCCTCCTCATGCAGGTATGCACATATATATGGTCACCCACACATATAAAGGTACTCCACACACACACACGCACATATATATCTTAGACATACATGCACATAAGAATAAGATAAAAGTAGCAATGAACTAATGACTATATAAAGCATACAGAAAGACTAGAAAGTATTCCATAAATGCCAATATTATAGCCTGGGACAAAAAAGATGGTAGCCCAACTAATCGACATCTTTGCTTAAGTTAGAAGAGTATTAGCCCAAACTTCATATTTGTTATCATATACTTACCTATCTCAAAAGAGAAAAACCTAAGACTATAGATTTTTGAAAATTCTTTATAATCTAGATTATGAGTTTGAAAAGAGAAAATAATAGGCACACTAAAAATATTCACTGTTGAACAAAGAGGTAAAATATGATGGAACAATAGTAGCAGTCATAGTTACCAGTAGGCCATTGTAACATTCTGATTATGCAACTCATTCCTATGAATAATACAATAAGAATCTAATATAATATGTCATAAACTTGCAACCAAAATAATAAAAATTCAAAAGTTTGTTAAATTAATAAGACAAGTGGGTTCATCATATTTCCTATATACATCATTAAAATATTCTGTCTGCATTGTCTATCTTTATAACCATATTTCCTAAAAATAATAAGTAAATTGTTCATGGCATCACAATTTATAAAGTATCTTTTGAAAATGTGTAGATAAATTCAAAAGAAAGAAAAATATTCACCTTTTTCTAAGTAGGTCACTTTTATGATACTGAGTATTGAAGTCCTGATGGATGAATTCTACACATAGTTTAATATTGATTGCCTTACTTTCCCTATTGTGCAAAATTCCAAATTTTAGCTTTATGTTAACAGTAAAATTTCCACCAATAGTTCTTACCATGAAAGTAAGAATTTCCTGTGCTTGCTTTAATATGATTTCTATTTTATTCTGTATTATAATTTCATATTATACTGAAAAATGCTCTTCATATTATTAGTTGTTTTTCTAAGTGGCTATAGATTCTGAAATGGAAAGACATCAAAAGTGGCCTCTATCTCATGCTTAAATGTCCTTGACATAAGTGAATTTATACAGGAGATGTATGGATTTCCAACTATTCAATTGATATGCTAGCTATAAAAAAAGAACATTTTAAGTAAAATAACCAATCTCAATCTAAGGAAAGGGGTACAGTAATGGATGAGAAAACAAGAAACACTCAAAACCTTTCATTTTGCTTTCATATGGAATCATTGTATTCTATTCATATTCTAGCATTCAAATTCCCCATGAAAACCACACAGCTTCTGTGTGCCTTATTTTTCATCAATAAAGGAAGAATTGATGCTGACTAATTCAGCTACTTAAAAAGTCACAATTCAAAGTAACTTTGTGTACTGTTTCCACAGCACTTCAAACCCCAGAATTTGTACTCCACAGTTTTTCAATATAAGCCCTCTGTGAATTTTTATAGTTCTTATACAGTTTGCAAATTTCCAGACTGTAAATGACCCTACAGGACATTTGGAGTCTAACAAAAAATTCATTTTCTTCAAAAGAATTTACAGTGTTTAGTGAAACAAATAAAGCTATTATTTTGACTTTCTGCAATCAAAGGTCTGGTATAAATTTATAGTGTCTCATTCCCACATTCTGGCATGATTCTTCCTTCTTATTTTATCCTCAAGAAGCTGATAAACCTTTAAAAATCATACAAAACCATCTATGCACTGTGATGTCCCCAAATATGAGCATTTACTGTGCAAATGAAATTGATTTCCTCCTAGTAGTACATAAAATCATTGTGAATCTTGTCTCTGCAGATAGGAAAATATTTACAAAACCGACATCACATCATGGCCATGTGAAAACACATTTATCAAACAACAATGGCAAGTACCTCACTTCACACTGCCCTTTTCATAAATGTGCTGAATTTAAATTTAAGAATTGAATTGGCCTTAGTGTCAGCATAGGCTCAATTCATTTGAAGAGTTGATTTGTAGCAATTACAGTTACATTCACCTCTGCTGATACTACACTCTCTGAGTCACACATTCAATTCACTTCCCTTTCTCCTACTGCCTTCTCTTCAATAGGTGTTCACCTATTTTTCACAGAGCCACTTTGGAAGGTTCTTTCAACATAGGCTATGATGACTATTGTTGATTTGGCTTCCAGAACATTGTAGCAGGGACTTTAAGTCTCTGAAGGACCCTGTAATTGGAGTCAAATGCCTTTTGTATCTTCATTTTTGTCATCTATAGACATTTACATAAGAATATCTCTAGTAATATGGTTATAAATAAAGGATATAGGCTCTAAATAAAAAATGTTCAATGCTAAAAGATATAATATCAATGCAAAAACATAAGTTCAATATGAATATGAATTATAAAATATAAGAATATGAATTGTAAAATATATGCTGTTATGTATGGTTTTCTAAAAGAAAATATATCAGCCAATGTCCATAATCTCCATAGATACCGCATCTTTTCTAGTTTAAGTAAATGCTTAAGCAATATTCTTATGTATATTGACATCTATAAAATGCATTTTCATGTCTCTTATGTGCTAATTGAAATTTTTATAAATGTAAATATATTGCATCGATATTTGAAGACTGTAGTGGTTTAGAATTTAGTGATGCTAATAGGACTTATGATATTCTTCACATGGTTTTTAAATGTTTATTTTATTATTTTACATTCTGTATACATGCATGAGTCTCTGTATGGTTATACCTATATGAGCACTGATGCTTTGAAAGGAGAAAAATGTTGAAGCCCCTGAGAATGATGTAGCAGAAGGTATGGGCCCCTTCATCTCAAGTACAATTGTCATCTCATTATTGCAAAATTTAGTTTTCATTTGACTGTGAATCTTTTTAAAATTCTGTATAATGTACAAAACAAAGCACTTTTTATGGAGGCTTTTAGTGGGATTTCTAGCCTGAGCTAGTAAATGTACTGGGCACTAACATGACCTGTTCAGGCACTGGAGTCTAACTTGACCTAGTCAATTTACTGGATGGCCCCTTCTAGTCATACTTTGGTTGCAACAACTCTTTCTAATCACTTACTTGACACTATTTAGAAATGTGACTCTAGCCACTCTTTGTTAAATAAAACTTTAAAGCTTATTCCTCCCATGTAACTAAAATATCTTTATCCTTTTACCAACATCTGCTCAAGTGACAACCCCAGCCATTAATTCTGGAGAACACCATTTTTCATTCTACTTATAGGTCTTTGGATTTTTGAGATTTTACATTGTGATGAAATTATACAGTATAAGACGTCTCAAATGTAAGCTTAGTTCAAACAACACAAGGTCCTCAAGTTTCACATGCATTATATCAATTGACAGAAATATTTTTTATGACCAAAGGTATTCCAGTATTCCACTGTGCATGTGCATGTACACACACACACACACACACACACACACACACACACACACACACACACCACACACTTTCTTTATTAATTTATCCACTGATGGGCATGTAGGCTGAGTCTTTTTCTTAGCTATTCTGAATAATGCGGAGATAAACATGTCAGTATAGATCTTATTTCAACATATTGGTTCTTTTCCTTTGAATATGTCCCCAATAATGAAATCCATTGATAAACAGGTAGCTCTATCTTCATTTTTAAGGAAACATCATTCTGTTTCCCATGATTCTACATTCTGCCCAATAGTGGACATGAAATTTCCCCATAATCTAATGAACACTTTTCATGCTTGTTTCTTCTGACAACTGTTTCTCTCACAGCTATGGGTTGGAATTCAAAGTGGTGGTCTTAATTTGCATTTGATACACAGATGATTATTAATAATTATTTTACTGATGATGTTATTACTGATTATTCATTGATACCTGAAACATTCAAAAAATATAGTCATCTATAAGGCGTTATTTTTTGGTATAGCTAATGTGTTAATTGATTTATTGTAATAAAACACCATGACACACAAAAGGAAAAAAAAGAGTTTATTTTCACTATATGTTCTAGAGGACTTAGAGTCTATCAGGGTAAGCGAGCACCTCAATGTGCTTCAGCTGTGGTAGAAGAAGCAGAAAACTGAGAGTCAGCATCTTCAAATGCAAGCGTAGCTCACAGAGAGAACAGAAAATGGGGTGAGGCTAAAAAGCACTCAAATCACCCCACTGGTATACCTCAAATAGCAAGGCTCTGCCTCCAAAAGACTTTAAAAAGTCCAAAAACAGCACCAACAGCTAAGAAACAGTTTTCTAACAAAACAGTGTAATAGTACCCGAGCTTATAGAGTACATTTTTTACCTTCTAGGCACCAGAGCCATGGAGTAAATCCAGGCAATCAAACATGATATTTAAGGCATCCATTTCAATTTGGTGTCTATCATTATTATTATTATTATTATTATTATTATTATTATTATTATTATTATTATTATCATCATTATCACTACATGCTCTCTTCATTGGTCCAAGGTAATTCATCAATCTTGGATTATTCTGTTCCTCTGTTGAATCTGTTTTAGTTTAAAGCTATACACTATTTCTTTGCTGTTGTAAAATTGCTTTTTCAGTAAGACCTACAAAAATTTATATAGGTTCATCTTCAATTCCTATTTTGTACTCAAAGTAGCTGGCTACTTGGTGCTGTAGCCATATTAGTATTTAAGTTTGTAATGGCATTTATGCAGAAAGGATTTGTTTTCTCTTTGTCTGAGAAAGACGTGTTTTATATCTCAAATTCCACTTACTTTTGTGAATGCAGCCATGGCATCCTGATGTTTTATAGTTTCACTAATTGGCCCATTCCTGGAATTAGCTGACAAATGAAACTTATAAGAGTAGATATACATCTGGTGACATGTTCTAATAGTACTTCTGCATAAAGATAGCTTGAGAAACTTGCATTTTAGAGATCTGAGTTACCCAAAGCCACAGTAGGCTGTGCTAAAAATGAGAGCATCTGACTTCTTGTCTAACCATTTCATTACATTGCAGTTTCCTTTAAATTACAGAATAAAGATGGAAATAATTCTATTTTATTAGATATTTTCTTTATTTACATTTCAATGTTATTCCCTTTCCCAGTCCCCCCCAACCACTGAAATATTCCAACCCCTTCCCCCTGCTTCTATGAGGGTGTTCCCCCACCCACCTACCCATTCCTGTCTCCCCACCCTAGCATTCCCCTACACTGGGGCAAGAACCTCTCCTCCCATTGATGCCTAATAAAGCCATTCTCAGCTACATATTTAGTTGGAGCCATGAGTTTTTCCATGTGTATTCTTTGGTTGGTGGTTTAGTCCCATGGAGCTCTGGGGCTCCTGGTTGGTTGATATTGCTGTTTTTCCTATGAGGCTGCAAATCCCTTCAGTTCCTTCAGTCCTTTCTCTAACTTCTCCATTGGAGACCAGGGGCTCAGTCCAATGGTTGACTGCAAGCATCTGCCTCTGTACTTGTCAGTCTCTTGCAGAGACTCTCAGGAGACAGCTATATCAGACTCCTGTCAGTATGCACTTCTTGGAATCCACAAGTTTCTGGGCTTGGTATATGAGATAGATCACCAGAAGCGGCAATCTCTAGATGGCCTTTCCTTCAGTCTCTGCTCCACACTTTGTCTCCTATTTTCCTCCCGTGAGTATTTTCTTCCCCGTTCTAAGAATGATCAAAGCATACACACTTTGGTCTTCCTTTTTCTTGACCTTCATGTGGTCTGTGAATTGTATCTTGGTTATTCTGTGCATTTGGGTTAAAATGAGTGCATACCATGTTTGTTCTTTTGTGATTGGGTTACCTCACTCAGGATATTTTCTAGTTCCATCCATTTGCCTAAGAATTTCATGAAGTCATTCTCTTTTACAGTTGAGTAGTACTCCATTGTGTAAATGTATCACTTTTTTTGTATCAGTTCCTCTGTTGAAGGACATCTGGGTTCTTTCCAGATTCTCACTATTATAAATAAAGCTGCTATGAACATAATTGAGCATGTGTTCTTGTTATATGCTGGGACATCTTTTGGGTATATGCCCAGGAGTGGTATAGCTAGGTCCTCAAGTAATGCTATATCCAGTTTTCTGAGGAGCTGCCAGACTGATTTCCAGAGTGATTGTACCAGTTTGCAACCCCACCAACAATGGAGCATTGTTCCTCTTTCTCCACATCTGTGTCAGCATCTGCTGTCACCTGAGTTTTTGATCTTAGCCATTTTGACTTGTGTGAGGTGGAATCTCAGCGTTGTTTTGATTTGCATTTCCCTGATGAGCAAGGACATCAGACATTTCTTTAAGTACTTCTTGGGCATTCAATATTCCTCACTTGAAATTTTTTTTGTTTAACTCTGTACCCTGTTTTAATAGGGTTATTTGATTCTTTGATGTCTAACTTCTTGGGGATTTGGTATGCATTTGATATTAGTCCTTCATTGGATGTAGGATTGATAAAGATCTTTTCCCAATTTGTTGTTTGCCATTTATTCTACTGACAGTCTCCATTGCCTTACAGAATCTTTGCAATTTTTATGAGGTCTCATTTGTCTATTGTTGCTCTTAGAGCAATAAGCCATTGACCTTCTGTTCAGGAAATTTCCTCCTGTGCTCATGTGTTCGAAGCCCTTCCCCACTTTCTCCTCTATTACTGTCAGTGTATTTGGTTTTATTTGGATGCCATTGATCCACTTGCACTTGAGCTTTCTTGCAGATGTAAAGGAGTAAGGATGCTCTCTCTTTCCTGAGTGGAATTTGAGTGAAACAGAGAAAAATGGTCTTTGACTTCTTTATCTACTACATTGAGTGTATCTAGGATGTATGAGGTAGAAAGAAGCTTCTCTCTTAGTTCTCTCCACACTAAGGAAGCATACATTATAAGAAACAGTTTATGTAGGATCTTCTTACATCTTAGCAGGACAGAAGTGATTATAATGTTCTTTCAAGTGCTCCAGGAAGAAATAATTACAGATTTTTACTTTGCACTGACTTGCTAATTAATGTGCTAATTATAGAAGGGCAAGACTATAAATCATTTTAAGTGCTTGATATCATCAAAATTGTTTTTTGTACTTTACAAGTAAATCTAACTTATTGAAATAAAAATACTTTCATATTACTCTCTCCAACCAATTTTGCAATGGATTATATTATTATACATTGATTATGAATCCATTATATTTATAAATAATTATCTTGCATATTGGTCAAAAATGGAGCTTAAATTCAGATGTTTTTATTTATTTAATAATATTATTTCTGAAGGCAGGATATTTTGAGTTCAGGTTTCTTTACTTTCACCTGTTGTTTAATTTTTATATATCCACAGGAGAAAACACATAAAATTTGAATAAAACAGCTTAAATAATATTGTCTCACTACTGGTAAGGTTCTGGATACTCTTATGAGTCCCCCCCTCCCCGTACAATTGGAATGTGTTAAATAGTCAATGTCTTCCAAAACACTATCCAGACCTGTGGTTCTTTCTTAGTAAATAATGAATTTCTCTTCCATAGTTAAGGAAATGATGAGAATATTGAATAATCAAGGGATTTCTCATTTTATGCACTAAGTAATAAAAGATATTTTACTACTACACTTCACTGGAACATAAAATGAAGAATCCATAAAAAAGTAGGCTATGTGTCTAAAGTATCTGGCAATAAATGATTTAGTTAGTAAGTTATAATGTCTCCTGTGTGTATACTTTTGTAATTTTTTTTAAATGAATGTTAAAAAAATTGACCGCATTTTTGCAGAAAGGAAAAGATTCAACTGTGGTGACTAAATCATTGACTTCTGCTAACCAAAACAATGCAGCTTTTAATGTTAAAGAATATTTTCAGTAAAAATCAACTATGTAATTCATAAACCAATAAGATACTGATTACAGTTAATCCTTGTGTGCACTGAATTAACAAGTTAACTAAGGCAGTAGAACTTTGACCTTTTTATGAAAAATTTAAGAATAAGTCCCCTTTTTCTGTAGTTATTCAATACTATAATTTATATATCTAAATAAAAATAAATTTAAAAGCATTCTAAATGGATGCTTTATCTTGTTCTCAATTCTTAGCATCTTATTTTATATACAAGTCTTCATGTTAAAACAAGAACATAATACTATAACCATCATCAGAAGATATTGCAATCCTATATTATGAAGTGTGTGTTTTCAATAAGAACTTTTATTTTAAATTTGTTCTTTCATCTTCTAGTGAAGAACAACAAAGCCTTGTGCCCTGGAGATGCCTCACCCATTTCTAAAGTGTAACTTTTCACTTTGACATAGATCTTGTGACTTTCTTCTATCTCATTACTATAATGATGTATTTGAGTTCTCTATACCAGGCTGAAGAAACTTAGATTTTTGAGAGCTTAGAAGGTGCATTTAGGACTTAACCCTAATAGGAAGTGATTACTTCTGATGAGGAAAATAACTCACAGTTTCCCACTTTTCTTCTTAATGGTCAAACACATTTAATAAAATATTGGTAATCTTGGTGTGAAAGCCTTTTTACCCCATTTTACTGAGATATATTTTCAGCAGGAAGAGCTAATGCACCTCATTAAGGAAGCTGGATCACTCTGCACATTAGGGGACCGCCTGAGCTCCTGCTTTTAGTCCATTATGTAGAATGGGAAAGATACTTTCCCATCACTACTTCCAGCCCATCCCCAAGCATCTTGCTTTTTAATGTCTCTGTGACATTGCCTCCAATTTATCTAGGATATTTTATACCCTAAGGATCACTGGGAAGCTTCACAAAATCAGACCACTGGGTCTTTACTCAAGGGATTATAGCTTGCTACAATTAAATTGGTCACAGCTTACTATGTAGTAATATGTAATAAGCTTGTTTTTCTTTTATGACACAAGAGCCCTAATATATAGCTCAATCTGGGCTCACACTAACAATTTTTCTGTCTCCACCATTCCAAATGCTTAGGTTAGATGTATGATCCGTACTCAGGAAAGTGTTTCCTTATGAACAAGTTATAAAATGGCAATGATAACTGCTTTTCCACCTACCTTCTCTCAGGAGGAAGATTTCCTACTTCACTGTGCTTTCAATCTATAGAGCACTCCATGAACAATAGGATGCTGGCATACCTATGCTTTTATTATGTCAGTTCCAACTGCATTGAGAATTCTCTACATTTAGGGTTCTTTCTCACATCAATAGAGTTTGTGAATTAAGAATAAAGTTAGTCTTTGCTGGAAACATATGGATAGGGAGCAAATTGCAAACAAGAGAAATGCCAGTGAATAATATAGTTCTTTTTTTTGCATGAATTTCTTTTTATTATTATTATTATTATTATTATTATTATTATTACTGTTACTATTTTCTATATTCTTTATTTACATTCCAAATGATTTCCCCTTTCCCAATTCCCCCCTCCCCAAAAGTCCCATAAGCCCTCTTCCCTCCCACTGTTCCCCATTTGCCTAAGAATTTCATGAATTCATTGTTTTTAATTGCTGAGCAGTATTCCATTGTGTAAATATACATGGAAAATATCTCTGATAAAAATGAAGAAATATATAGAAAAACACATTAAGATTGACTATTTCATGGAAAAATTATACAGATAAAATGGTAGACATAAAAATATTCCTAAGTTGCTTGAAAGTGGAATTATAAATATTTTCTGATAAAGTTGAAAATCTACAAGGAAAATATTTCTGATAAAACTCAAGAAGTATATAGAAAAACATGTTAAAACTGACTACTTCATGAAAAATTATACAGATAAGATAGTAGGCATAAAAATATTCCTAAGTTGATTTAAAGTAGAATTATAACCATTTTCTGATAAAAAAAGAAGATTTACATGGAAAATATTTCTGATAAAATTGAAAAAATATATAGAAAAACATTAAAATTGAAGATTATCATGGAAAATTATATAGATAAAATGGTAGATATAAAATGCATTTTGCATTTCCTTTAACTGTTGAGTCAATGTTTTCAATGGTATATTCAGCCCCTGAGATTCTTTCTTCTCTTTCTTGTATTCTGTTGTTGATGCTTGCATCTATGACTCCTGAATTCTTTCCAAGATATTCTATCTCCAGAGATGTCTCACTTTGTGATTTCTTTATTGTTTCTACTTCCATTTTTAGATCCTGGTTTGTTTTGTTCAGTTCCTTCACTTGTTTATTTGTGTTCTTCTGTAATTCTTTCAGGGATTTTTGTGTTTCCTCTTTAAGGGCCTTTACCATTTGACCCATGTTCTTCTGTATTTCTTTAAGGGAGTTATTTATGTCCTTCTTGATGTCCTCTAAAAGCATCTGGAGAAGAGACCTTAAATCCAACTCTTGCTTTTCTGGTGTGCTGGGGCATCCGGGACTTGCTGTGGTGGGAGAACTGGGCTCTGATGTTGCCAAGTAACCTTGGTTTCTGTTGGTAGGGTTCTTGCACTTGCCTTTCACCATCTGGTTATCTCTGGTGTTAGTTGGGCTTCTTGTCTCTGACTGGAGCTTGCCCCTGACACTGCCAGAAGAGAATGATCTCCCAGCAGCGATTTCACTTCTGAGTGCGGAGGTGAGATCTCCACCTTCTCCCTGGAGGGGTACAGCTAGGAGCGCACAAGGCATATGGTCAGTGGAGCAGCTGGGACAGGAGTCTTCCCTTCCGGCCGCCATTTGCCGCAAGGAACCACACAGCTCCACAGCCTTCTGTGCACAGACCCTGCCAGAAGAGAGTTGGTCTCCCAGGAGTACAGACATAGGTTTACAGGCCCATAAGAATAATATAGTTCTAAAGAATATCAAAAGTAATAAGGAAGAAAATAAGAATAGAGTGAAACAAGGCATGGGGATCATGGCCTTATCTGAACAACAAATGGACATTTCCTAAGGGGACTTATAAACGTGAGAGGGACAATTGATCATTTCAAGGAGTAAAAACTACAATGTAGTAAGCAATGTGTGTGCAAGGACAACTGACATCTGAGATAGATAAGAATTTTTCATATGCTTTAAAAAATAGTTTACTTCCATTTGAAGAGAAAGACGTCAGAAATATTTAGAAGAATTAGGACCAGGTTAGTGTCAACGGCATTGAAACTGAATTCTAAAAAACAGATTTTGAGAGTTGAGATGAAGACAATGAGTCTTGGCATGGAAAAATTAGAGACTTAAAGAAGGACTGTGAATATTTGGAGTGAATTAAAGCAACACTTAGAAACAAAGACATTTCTGCCAACTTTTTTCCAAGTAGATGATTCTTCTACCCTATATATTAAGAGTAAGCCAGGACTTTCTTCACAGTATCCTAGTTGCTAAGGAAACCAAGACAGAATCAACAAATGAGACCTTATATAATTGAAACCTTTGTATTGTAGAAGAAAAAGAAAATGGAATGAAGAGGCAGCCAACAGAATGGGAGTACATCTGACAGAGGGCCAATGCATAAAATGTGCAAATGCCTCAAAACCTTAAGTGTCAAGAAAATAATTGCCAAACTTTTAAAGGCTAAAGAATTCAACAGAAACTCTCAAAAGACGAAACACTAATACAAATATTAATAAACACTTTAGGAAGTATTCAACAACCCAATCCATCAAGGAAATACAAATCAAAACTACATGGAGAATTCCTCACAACCCTCCAATGATTGCTTATCATCAAGAACAGAAGTGACAACAAATGCTAATAGGTGTGGGGGGCACTAAATACCAATATGCTGTTGATGAAATCCAAAAGTTTTTCACATACTTCTCCCCCTAATCCAAGGCGTACTAGAAGCTGTAATAATATAATTACCTGTGTTAGGTGTATTTTCTCTGTAAGGTTAGCTATGTAATATCTATTTTCTAAGTCATTTCTGTGCTTTAGTGTTGTTGTTGTTGTCTAAAGAATGTTACTGTAATCACTATAAAAATTCTTGATGCTGTATGCACACCAGGGAACCACAGTGCTCTTTGTATATTTAACATTGGTTTATATGTGGTGTGTACTCTCCATGAACCATAACTTGCAAAAGGAGGAGCAAAGCTCTTCCTTGTGAAAAGGAATTCAGTCAATAACTCTAAACACCAGCATTCTCTATATTCTAGTGGAAAAACTTGCTTTGATACATCTCCAGAAAGATTTTCTTTGCAGTTGATACCTTTTGACTTCATACTCTAATGATAAAGAGAATTCTTTCACTGTTTTCTTTTATTGGTACAAAGAAGACTTTTACTATGGTATTGTTATGCTTCACACACTTTATTTAAAACACTAATAAAATTGTTCTAATAATAAAATTTAATTTGACAGTTTGTTATGTTATTAACAGAGCAATATGAATGAATGTTTGATTTCTTTGAGATTGAAGCTTTAACTGTAAAAGGAATACTTTATGTTGCCACAATTAAAGAAATGTTATCATTGTTTCAAGAACTGAATTACTTACAATTAAGCTGAAATTAAAAAAGATTTATTTATAATTAGTATATTAGTTCACCTTTACTCAACTCTGTTTATTTGGAGTCATTCCTTTTGGAGTAGGAGGCACTCGGCCTGAAGTAAGACTTCAAGACCCAGGATTTTAAGTGCTAGCCAAGAAAAGATGAGAGAAATTCAGAGATGAAGAATGGACTAAAATGAGAGAAATGCAGATTCCTTCTTGGATGAATGAAGTGTCCTTCCAGGAAAACACATTAAGTTAATTAGAAACCAGCATTTGAGATAAATAGCCAAAATTTCTACATTAGGTCAGCAAGAAAGAGAAAGCCCACTGCAGAAAAAGGCAAATTTAAAGCATATTGGATCTTTTCTCTGTCTGGCATACTTGTAATTTATTTTTATTGAATCATTGCTCATAAATGTATTAGCCAAACTACAATGCTTAGCATTTTGTTGGCAGCAAGCATGTGGCAATTGATCTACTGTCAGTTGGACTTCTTTGAATAAAATACTGAGTACAGTAAAAACCAAAGAAAGAGACTAGAATTTCATGTGTATCTTGGAAGTGGGGTCAAATTTCTTAAAAGAATGTGTCACAAATCATGAGCAATTATTATCTCTAACTGGTCCTGAAGAGACTGAAAGTATGAGAAGATATAAATTATTTTGCAATGACCTAGACAAAATTAGACAGAATTTAGACAACCTGTCTGGGTTAATTGCTTTGGATATTATATTAATTATGTTATAAAAGCATAGCTTTTATTCCTTCCAGAAATTGAATATACCCTAACATAACTTTATAATTAAAATGCCCATCCACACAAATATATTTATTGGATATCATTATGTGTTTAATATAGAATATTTAATACATGCATACATACTCCTATAGATACATATATACCATCTAGAAATAGCCTTCTTTGTAAAATAGCATTTACTATTCTTTGTGTATGATATTACTGTGCCACTGTGCATGTATAGTAGTCATAGGATATATTTGTTGGGTCCTCTCCTTCTTTACATGTTTTCCAAGGATGAAACTTATCTTGTCTGGCTTCTGTAGCAAATGCTTCACCCCTCAAGCATCTTCCTAGTCCTTGAAAATTACATTCTGATTAATAATTTAGTGATATAATGGACAAGTGAAGCAGATGTTTTAATTTTTAAAACAACATTGTGAGAATTTGCTGAGGGATGGAGACATTTCTCCTGGATTATGGAAGATATAGTCATTTGATGGACATCAGACACCTGTGTGTCCAGTGTCTATAGGAAATCATGTTCTTTTCTATTCAGTATCTGGAGATATCAGACTTATGCCCTTACTATGTAGGCAGTGGAAGTGATGATGATGACTGTGTCCTCCCCACCTCCCCCAGATTTTGAGCAGGAAATTCAGACCTTGGTGCTAGCCAGAACCCCCCACCTAGGATGGAGCTGTCAGACCAAGGTGAAATCTATTGTTCTCCAAGGACCTGTAGTTTCCTGAGAGTAGTCAGCCACTTGTTAAGCAACTAAAAGGGTTAGGCAGATAAGTTCCCAGCCTTTTGGGGGAAGGGTTTTCCACCAACTTTAAATTTGGAGCTCCCAAATTTAAAGCCTTGTTCAGAAATATTGTCTTAGCTCATTATTTCTCTCGCCTGCCCATTCTATTTCAGCCCCAGCTTTCCTTTTAGGTGACCCTGGTTCCCATAGTCACAGGCAGTTACAAATGACTCGTTTTGAGTGAGGAGCCAAGGTGGACTGTCATGTATCTGGAAGTAAATCTGCACTGACAATAAACATAATAAGAAGAATTATGTTCACTCTAAATTTGCAAGCCGGGTTCCTAATCACCAGTACTCATAAGGTAGCTAGAACTAGAAATACAGTCTTTAATAAATATCCTAAATAATATCTTATGTGTTGACACTAATCTTATGTGGCTAATATCTTAATAGAAGTTATTGAGACACAGTACAAACATAGGTGCAGTCATACAAAAATTTAAAACATCAGGCTTATGCCATGGTTGTTCTTTAAGGTAAAGCCAGGATTTCATACTGAGAAAACAGAGTACTCATAAAGGCTATTGACTTTTTACTTTGTTCTGAGAACAAAGTAAAACATAAAGAACGAAAGTTGTGTCACTCACTGTTGTAATAACAGTTTGGGAATTGTGTTTGTTCAATGCAAAGATTATACATTGTTTAAAATGCTGGGATGGTACAATCCACTGAGATTTTGAAAAATCTCTCAGTGTAATCATCCATATAAACAAACTGAAAAAGAATAAAACCTATACAATCATCTCATTAGAGGTTTAAAAAAACCCTTTTAAAAAGTCCAATACTCCATCATGATAAAAGTCTTGGAGAGATTTTGGCTAAAGCAGACATTCCTAATCATAATAAAGACAAATGACAGCAAGCTTTTAGCAAACAACTAATTAAATGAAGAGAAATTTTACTAAAACCAGAAACATGACAAGGCTATCCAATCCCTCCACTACAAGTTAGAACAATAAGAGAACTGAAAGAGATAAAGTGGATTCAAATGACTACTATTTGCAGATGATATGGACTACCATATGCATAAGTGGCCCCAAAATTCTATTTGGGAACTCAAACAGCTGATAAACACCCTAAGCAAAGTGGCTGTATCCTAGATTAACTCAAAATAAATCAGAATATTTCCTATATACAAACGACAAATGAGCTGAGAACAAAATCAGGGAAACAAATTTCTTCACAACATCCACAAATGCTATAGATTATCTTGGGATAACTCTAAAAAAGCAAGTGGAAAACCTGTATGATGAAAAATTCATTTCTTTGAAGAAGGAAATTGAAGAAGATATGAGAAGATGGAACTATCTCCCATGCTCATGGATTGATAGGATTAACATAGTAAATTTGTCCATCCTACCAAAAGCATCTACAAATCCCCATCAAAATTCCAACACAATTCTCCACAGACCTTTAAAGAACAATACTGAACTTCATATGAAACAACAGAAGCAGCAGCAGCAGCAGCAGCAGCCCAGCAAAAACCCAGGGTAGCTAAAACAATCCTGTACAATAAAAAATAAAATAAATTCTGGAATTATCACCATACCTGATAACAAGCTGTACTACGGGGCTGTAGCGATAAAAACCACATGGTATTGGCATAAAACGAACAGGTTGACTAAGGGATTAGAATTAAAGACCCAAGCATAAATCCACACAATTTTGGACAACTGATTTTTGATAAAGAAACCTTAAATATAGCATGGAAAATAGAAAAGATCTTCAACAAATGCTGTCAGTCTAAATGGATGTTGGCATGTAGAAGAATTCAAATAGGGACATATCTATACCCCTGCATCAAACTCACGTCCAAGTGGATCAAAGACTTCAACATAAAACCAAATATACTGTACCTGATAGAAGAGAAAGTAGGGAATAGCCTTTTAATGCATTGCCAGAAGAGACATCTTCCTGAACTGAAAATCAACAGTACAAAGATTAATAAATGGAACCTCATGAAACTGCAATGCTTCTGTAAGCTAAATACACTGTCAATGGGACAATGTCAGCCTGCTGGGTGAGACAAGATTTTTACCAACTTCACGTAGATAGAAAGCTAATATCCAAAATACATGAAATGCTCAAGAAACTCGATGCTGCACAATTAGAAGGTGTAACCTTGCTGAGTAGGTACAGCCTTATGGGAGGAAATGTGACAGCATGGCAGCAGGCTTTGAGGTCTCCTATTTTCAAGCTTTCCACAATGTGGAACACATCCCCCTGTGCTGCCATTCTTTCTGTCATTATGATAATGGGCCAATCTTCTGAAACTGTAAAGCCAGTCCCAATCAAATGTTATCCTTTATTAGAATTTCCTTGGCTATGGTGAGTCTTCAAAGAAATGGAAAATGTAACAAAGACACCAGACATCAACAAACAAAATAATCCAATTTTTAAAAAATGGGGCTCAGATTTAAGCCAAGATTTATCTGGCGAAGAATTTCAAATGGCTGAGAAACATTTACAGAAATGTTCAGCATCCTTAGGCACAGTGTAATGCAAATCAAAGCTTCTTTGAGCTTCAATCTTATACCTGTCAGAATGGCTAAGATCAAAATCACAATGACAGCTCATGCTAGAGAAGATGTGATGCAAGAGAACATTCCTGCACTGCTGGTGTGAGTGCAAAACATGTACTGTCACTTTGGAAATCAATATGGCAGTTTCTGAAAAAAAAACTGGGAATTATCTACCTCAAGAGCAAGCTATAACACTCCTGGTGTATATGCAAAACAATGTTCTAGCCTATCATAAAGACACTTGCTCAATTATATTCATAAATTTTATTCATAACAACCAGAAATTGGAGACAACTTTGATGTCACTCAACTAAAGAATGGATAAATAAAATACAATGCATTTATACAATGATATAATACTCTACTTTTAAAAACAATGACATCATATGATTTGCAGGAAAATGAATGGAACCAGAAAAAAATCATCCTGAATGAGGTTATTCAGTCCTGAAAAGACTAACATGGTACATAGTCACTTATAAGTAGATATTAGGTGTGAAATAAAAGATAATTGTGCTAATCATGTCATGGTCCTCAGAACAAAAGAGGCTAAATAACTAGGAGGGCTTAAGGGGGAAGCTAGGGTTTTCCGGGCAAAGGGAAATAGAATAGATTTTGAGGGCAGAGTTGCAAACCAGAGGAGAAAAAAATACTGGAGAAACAACTGGAATTGGTCGTGTATTTGGCAGTGGGATGGAAAACTACTGCAATGAAAACTTCATGGAATCCATGAAAATAAGCAACTAGTAATGAGGGACCCAGAGCCTGAACCTGCCATCTTCTGGAACCAGGCAGGACCTCAAATGAAAAACTGTGATATCATGGAAGCCACAAAACCTACAACCAACATTTTGTTCTACCTGTAGTGTTTTCTGGGACTGGAGACAAACATAATCATCATCATCACAGACATGAGAGACTTCATCTAGCAACTGATGAAGGTCAGATCCAAAGTCCCACAGCCAAACATTAAGCAGAACTTGGGGGTTCCATGGAGTATAGGGAGGGAGGATTGGAAAAACCAGACAGGTCAGGGACAGCATGAGAACATGGTCTGCAGAATCATCTGACCAGGATTCATGGGGGATAGCAGAGATCAGGGAGCTTGTAAGGATCTGATCTAGGTCCTCTGCATATATATTAAGGCTGAGAAGCTTGATGTTAGTGTGGGAATCCTAATAGTGGTAGCAGGGGCTACTCTGACTCTTTTGTCTAATTATGGGTTTCATTTGCTTTTTCTGGTTTCTTAGTCTAGCCTTGATGTGTTGGTATGTGCCTGTTCTTATCAGATCTTGTTATGTCAGTTAGGTTGATGTCCCTGGAGGCCTGCTTTTCTCTGAGGGAAGACAAAATAGGAGTAGATCCTGAGAAGAGCGGAGGTAGTGGGGAGAGTGGGGAGAGACTTTGGACAGGGAGGTAGGGGAAACTTTGATTTGGATGTAATATATGAAAGAAGAATAAAAAATGCAGTATAACTGTATTCATTTCCTTTTCTCAAATAAACAAAATGTTATATAGAAAAAGAAGCTATTGACCAGGAAGATAATTGCAACTAAAAGGCAAATCCTAAAGATAATGCTGAACTTTTATCACAGAATCTAACATTCAGCAAGATACTTGTTTCTTCAAGGTCAAGAGCAAGAAAGTAGGTCACCAACACACGAAAGGCCTTGCAGATAATGTCCTCTGAAGTGCTGTGACAATACATATTTTCATCGTGTATTTGTGACTCAGAAATAATTTTCTTTTAAAGGACATTTTGGCTCAGAAATAGTGTAGAAGAAAATACTGTCTACTAGGAAACTATAAGTTACAACTGAATTTCTAGGTTATATTTTTTTAAAAAAAATTTTAATCAAAACACATCATCCAAACTTAAGAAGGTATATGTAAATAATTAGAACTGCCCTGTTTCCTCATATAATTCTGTCTTTAAACCAGAGGAAGAAGGTGACTTGGTAGTTTCTACCAAACAATAAATTCTACTCACAAGAACATTAAGTATCTCTTCTGAAATGGCAGTTGTCAATCATGTAAAGTACACAATAAGTTTATATAGAGAGCTTTCATGATTTTAGTAAAGATTTAAAACTAATATTTTGTGAAAAGCAACACTATGGATATAAAAGTGAAAACAATTTTTTCAAATAGGAAGCAATCCCTGTGACTGTTTGTTTTGTCAATAATTTGTATAAACAGTCTCAGGGATATCTATGCATTCACACTATATATGAAAGATATGAGTAATTTTGAAAATTATAAGGCAGAAAGAGTAACAAGGTCTCAAAATCCATATTAAGCTTAGGTTCATATAAAAGCTTATTTAAATGTAGTTTTAATCTTTATAAATGTATACTAATTCAGACATATATATTTTCATGATTTAACTAACTTAGCTTTTACTTTTAACTATATAGTAAGGAAATCTACAGTAGCCTTACAGGTCCAATTACAGGTATTATAACTTTATTAATACAAACTGAAAAGTGAAATAAGATGATTCAATTTGGCTCTAAATAGTAGAGTATTTACCATTTTACTTGCTTTTTCCAGTTCTCAAAGGAATAATATTTTCTGGCTAAATCTGTGTCTATGAAAATTTAGTGAGAGTCAGGAAAGTATTTATTTTCAACCATTCTCTTCCACTAATATTCATTAAGCATCTGTGTTATATAGATATAATTATGAAAGTATAAAAATATGTCAGAATGAATGTTATCTGACTTTGGCAAGAGTATACTACAGTAAGAAAATGATATATAAGTGTATGATGTGTGATACAATACATGAGATGCTTCCCGGTGATGAGGTTAAGGAAAGGGTGGGTCACTGCCTGATAAACCGACAGAGTATCAGAAGATAAGACACCTAAATTCATGAAAAATGAGGCAATGACGATGTATTGAAGCCCATTTGGGCTACTCTGAAAGCTAGGTCACATGCCCAGCACTAGATGGCAGGCAGTAATTAAATTCAACAGCACCTTTTGAAGTTCTTTGTTCCATACCATCATGTCAGGGGCTTTCTGTCAATATTATTATTATTATTATTATTATTATTATTATTATTATTATTATTATTATTTTATCTTTCTGCCTTTCTGTCTCTTTGTGCCTCCCCCAGATCCTTCTTTCTCTTCTCTCTTTTGCTAACTGGTCCATTTGCTGTATATTATGGCTTCCAATTTTGTGGTTTCTTGTTCCTTTTTGTCCCCCCTGATTTCCCTGTTTGTTTTGTCCTATTACGGTGTGTTTCTCATTGTCTTTATATTTATTCTATTTTATTATTATTATTTAGATGCCTATTAGTTTTTGTATGAAGCAGAAACATGATGGAATAGGAGAGAGGGAAGAACAGGGAAGTGTGGCGGGAAGGACTATGTAACCAGGACATACTATATGAAATTATATTTTCAAGTAAAAAATGTCAAAAAATGAAGATAAAGCTCACAATTTAAAAAACAAAAAACAACCTATTTTGACTAGAGTTCTAGACCATGTGACCACATTGCACAATGTACAAAACAGAATGGGTCCTCAGTTAAGTCCAAATGAGGGACCAGCTGGACACAAAGTAATTTTGGAAAAGAGATGTGTCATTGTAGTTTGTGTTACCATAAATATTATATCACATCAGGTTTTCCTTAGAGAGAGAGGCAATTAATGTAGTAGAAAAAAAAACAAACAAACAATGAAAACAAGAGAGTGAGCAAATGGATTCTAACTTAAGGTTTCCCATTTAGAACCTAGAATATCCCTTTAATGAATGATGTTGTTGTCCCAAAAGCCCAAAGTACAGAGTTTTGGGAAAACGGTGTAAAATAATTTCTGAGCAATGAAAACAAAAAGGTACTGTTGAAATTCATGTATCTTGAATTTAATTAAAAATATATGTGAATGGAATAAAGGAGGAAGCAAAAGTGAGAATAACATCTCAGTAAAAAATGATTCAATATTATCTTAGGTTCTATTTTTTTGTGGCTCATTAGGCATAAAATTTTTCTCCACACCTACAGACAATTTTTTAGAGCAATTATTTTAGGAGCTAGAAACCTTTTCTTCACTCATCAAAGAGTTATTCCTTGGAGGCCTGGAGGGTAATTGACATATGTTTGAATCCATACTATAGCTTATGAAGTGTGTAATGGTAACAGAATGGTCAGACCTCTATCAGAGTGCTATTTTTAAGGACTTGTCATCCATTGTCTTATTATTATTTAGCAAAGTGCCTGAGACAAAAGAAACATTTAATGAAGTTAAATGAAGAAATAAGGTTCTAAGTTTCATAAATATCATACAATAGTAAATTCCTACCTAATGATAGGCAACATTGAATTTATAAAGCTAATCATATGTTGTAATACAACAATTCACCTATGATGAACTATGTAGAACATATTTTATATTTTAGGTATCATAATATTTTCTTGCAACTCTGCAATTATAAAATAAATAGCCATTAGCAATAAGTGTTCATATTATATTCATTACAGAAATAGGTAGTGGGCAGCATTTTACCTGTAAGTTCTATTTTTTTTCAGCCCCACATTTTATGCAATTTCTCATCCTCCACAAATTTCCTAAGAATATGCATGAGAAATAAACTCATTAAAAACTTAAATTTATATTAGTAAAATGTGATTTGATTTCACAAAACTGAGGTTGCCATTAAACAAATAAAATTGCAAAAACAGCATTAAATAATGGGTTGGAATAATTTGAATGTAATCATTCTACATCATTTGATTTTCAAATATAGACAGCTTTACCATACACTATATTATTTAACCACATTATATGATAGGATTTTTTGTCTTTGAGAATATAGATTTTGTAGAACTGCTTTGTGGAAGAAAAATAGAATCCTGAAGAGAAATTAAGGGATGAAAGAAGAAATGAATTGGCAAAGAAAACAGCAGTGAGAGGGATTGGAGCTAACAAGAGTGTTTCCTCTTTAGGTTGTAGATCCCATGTCAGAATATACTGGCCTGTCGTAATTCATGCTTTTTAGAACTACTATAGTTTATGTTCTCTTACAACACCAAAGCCAAATGAGTTTAATTTTCTGATATCTATGACATTTATATTGAAAGATTCTATTTTGTTTCAAAATGGGAAAAAATGATTACTAAGATACAAAGTATAGCTTTAGTAGAATTCAGCCAACATTCAGCAATTAGGATCATGGCAAGGGAATCTAATTAAGAAATTTGAAGTTTTTCAGGTGCAAAATCCTGACAGTGAAACTTATAAATTTAAGTTTTTTTGGTTGATTTGACTGCATTAGAGTGAAGACTTGGACTCACAGGTGCCACAATTTAAAGTTAGAAATAGTTTGTTCCCCTTTATTCCTCCTGCCTGCTTTTTAAATATTACTGGCAAGAAAAGAAAAGAAAAGTTAGTCTAATAACACTAGTTGTTTGCTAATGGCATTCATGCTGTCAAATTAGTGTAAATGTCCACTTAAAAGCATACTTTTGTGTAGTTAGCTTATCTATGAAGGCTGTTAGCTGAAACAAGGAATTGATTAATTTTCCCACCTGCATTAACCTCATCTTGTATACACATCAATTTCTTATACAGGGCAAAGTAAATGCACCTTGACATTTGATAAAGTTGAACTGATCATCAACATAGTAACATTTAATGGATATACATTAATCTAATAACAAGAGGGCAGTCAACTTTACTAGAATCTTCACTACCAGTTGCTAAATAAAGCTTCAAGAATAGAGTCTTGACAGGCAGTGGTGGTGCACATCTTTAATCTGAGCACTTGGGAGGCAGAGGCAGGCAAATCTCTGAGTTCTAGACCAACCTGGGACAAAGATTAGGTTCCAGGACAGCGAGGGATATATAGCGAAACCCTGTTTCAAACAATCAAAATATCTCGAAAAAACAAAAAAAAAGAAAATAAAATAAAAACCATGACAAAACAGAGCAAAAGCCAAAAATAAAATTGGAGTCTGCAAAAAAAATTAATCTCATGTAACCAGAAACAAAATTTAAATAGCAGTAAATGAATTTGAATTTTATGGGTTTCTAAATTATTTGACTTGGGAAAAGATTGAGTCAAGTAAATTTTCACCTACCAAAATTATACTAGAGATTGGATAACTGCTTTAACAAAAATTAATTTTTGATTTACAAAGAAAATTAAATACTTGCATTAAGGCCTAGTTTACACATATAACAAACAATATAAAGTATCTTGGTGTGACTCTAACCAAACAAGTGAAAGATCTATATAACAAGAACTTCAAGTCTCTGAAGAAAGAAATTGAAGAAGACTTCAGAAGATAGAAAATTCTTCCATGCCCATGGATTGGCAGGATTAATATAGTAAAAATGACCATCTTGCCAAAAGCAATATACAGATTCAATGCAATCCCCATCAAAGTTCCAACTCAATTCTTCATAGAGTTAGAAAGAACAATTCAAAAATTCATCTGGAATAACAGAAAACCCAGGATAGCTAAAACTATTCACAACAGTAAAAGAACTTCTGGGGAAATCAGTATCCTGGAATTCAAGCTGTACTACAGAGAAATAGTGTTAAAAACTGAATGGTATTATTACAGTGACAGGCATGTAGATCAATGGAACAGAATTGAAGACCCAGAAATGAATCCACACTCCTATGGTCACTTGATCTTTGACAAAGGAGCTAACACCATCCAGTGGAAAAAAGATAGCCTTTTCAACAAATGGTGCTGGCTCAACTGGAGGTCAGCATGCAAAAGAATGCAAATCTATCCAATCTTATCTTCTTGTACTAAGCTCAACTCCAAGTGGATCAAGGACCTCCACATAAAACTAGACACACTGAAACTAATAGAAAAGAAACTAGGGAAGAGCCTTGAACACATGGGCACAGTGGAAATTTTCCTGAATAGAGCACCAATAGCTTATGCTCTAAGATCAAGAAATGTCCAATGGGACTTCATAAAATTACAAAGTTTCTGTAAGGCAAAGGACACTGTCAAAAGGACAAAACGGCAACCAACAAATTATGAAAAGATCTTTACCAACCCTACATTTGACAGAGGGATGATATCCAATGTATACAAAGAACTCAAGAAGTTAGACTACAGAGAGCCAAATAACCCTATTAAAAAATGGGGTAAAGAGCTAAACAAAGAATTTTCACCTGAAGAATATCAAATGGCTGAGAAGCACCTAATGAAATGTTCAACATCCTTAGTCATTAGGGAAATGCAAATCTAAACAACCCTGAGATTTCACCTCACACCAGTCAGAATGGCTAAGATCAAAAATTCAGGAGACAGCAGTTGTTGGCGAGGATGTGGAGAAGGAGGAACACTCCTCCACTGCTGGTGGGATTGCAAGCTGGTACAACCACTCTGGAAAGCAGTCTGGCGGTTCCCCAGAAAACTGGGCATGACACTGTAGGTGGACCCTATTATACCACTCCTGGGCATATACCCAGAGACCCCCAGCATGCAATAAGGACACATGCTTCACTATGTTCATAGCAGCCTTATTTATTATAGCTAGGAGCTGGAAAGAACCCAGATATCCCTCAATAGAAGAATGGATTCAGAAGATGTGGTATATTTACACAATGGAAACTACTCTGCAGTTAAAAACAATGAATTCACGAAATTCTTAGGCAAATGGTCAGAACTGGAAAATATCATCCTTAGTGAGGTAATCCAATCACAAAAGAACACACACGGTATATAGACAGTGATAAAAGGATATTACCTCAGAAACTCGGAATACCCAAGACACAATTCACATATCAATAGATTTTCAAGAAGATGGAAGGAGAGACCCTTGGTCCTGGAAAGACTGGATGTAGGGTAGTACCAGTACAGAGAAGCTAGAGGGTTTGAATGGGGAACAGGGGGAGGGAAGAGGGCGTATGGGGCTTTCAGGGATGGAGGAACCAGGAAAGGGGAAATCATTGGGAATGTAAATAATATTAATATAGAAAATAAAAAATATAAAATAAATGTTAATTTAAAAAAAAGAAAATTAAAAAAAAGATACTTTGGTGTATTAAGGCCTAGTTTTGAATATTTGTTGTATTAAGACCTAGTTTATATATATAAGAAATTTAAGTATGAAAAAGAAATTTTCTATTCACTAATAAAATAAATATTACTTATAAAAAAAGAAAATTAAAAAATGATACTTTGGTGTATTAAGGACTAGCTTTGAATATTTGGTGTATTAAGGCCTAGTTTATACATATAAGAAATTTAACAAGGAAAAAGAAATTTTCTATTCACTAATAAATATGGATTGACATATATGTCCTAGAAAATGTTTCTCCAAAAGTAAAATATAGCATATGTAATATGGGTTGAGGGTGTATCTCTCACACAGCCCATGCCCTAAGAGAGTAGCATGTTTCCATCAATTGGAGTAGAAAACAAAATTGTTTAAATTAGTCCAGCCATACTGACACAGCTAAATATTTCCTAACTTTGTTTTTGACAAAATATCTCCTTACAATGTGTGCACCTTAGGAATGCATGCTTTCATTTAGGGTTCATTCATAGTAGTCCACTACTTTGTTCAAGCGACAGTATTTTATATACTGTTTTCAAGGAAGGCAACATACCAGCCTATCTATAAACTTTCAGGCAAGTAAAACATAAAACAATAGCAAACATTTACAAACACAAGAATGTGGATTCATCCCAGAAGCCATTAATGGAGCCTAATTAAGAATGTGTTTCTAGGGTCTCCATCTGTGCCGCAGAGCTAAGGATCCACAGCCCACAGTACCCAAATCCCGCCCAGAGAGAGCTAGTCTCCCAGGAGGGCAGTCAATCCTAAGCCCACATTTGAGATCACAACTTTCACTCCAATAACTGTCCAAAGAGGGACCTGCCAGGAGCAGAATTCCAGAATTCCAGAACAGCCTGTGACAGGATTCTTCTGATATCCATCTATGCCTCTATAGCTAAGCTATATCACACAGCCTTCTGTACCCAAATCATGCCTGGAGAGAGATGGTTTCCCCAGGAGAACTGACACACTTAAGATCATAGGCTCACAGGCCCACAGGAGGGACAAACTCCAGTCAGAAACAACAAGACCAACTAACAACAGAGACCACCCCATGGTGAAAGGCAAGCACAAGAACATAAGCAACAAAAACCAAGGCTACTTGGCATCATCGGAACCCAATTCTCCTATCAATGAAAGTCCAAGTTATACCAGCATATTGGAAAAGCAAGAATCAGATTTAAAATCACATCTCATGATGGTGAATGAGGGCTTTAAGAAGAACATAAATAACTTCAAAAAAGGCACATAGGAGAACACAAGTACACAGGTAGAAGGCCTTAAAGAGGAAACACAAAAATCCCTTAAAGAATTATAGGAAAACAATCAAACAGATGAAGAAATTGAACAAAACCACCGAGGATCTAAACATGCTAAGAGAAACAATAAAGAAATCACAAAGAAAGACAACCCTGGAGTTAGAAATCATAGGAAAGAGATCAGAAGTCATAGAGACAAGCATCACCAACAGAATACAAGAGACAGAAGAGAGAATCTCAGGTGCAGAAGATACCATAAAAACATTGACATAACAGTCAAAGAAAATGCATATTGCAAAAGCTCTTAAATCAAACATTCAGAAAATCCAGGACACAATGAGAAGACCAATCCTAATGATAATAGGTATAGAAGAGAGTGAAAATTCTCAACTTAAAGGGCCAGTAAATACCTTTAACAAAATTATAAAAAAAAAAAAACTACCCTAACCTAAAGAAAGAAATACCCATGAATATACAAGAAGCCTACAGAACACCAGATAGATTGGACCAGAAAAGAAATTCCTCCAGCCACATAATAATGAAACATCAACAGCACTAAAGAAAGAAATAATGTTAAAAATAGTAAGTGGGCTCCATGCTAATGGATTGGCAGGATTAATATAGTAAAAATGACCATCTTACCAAAAGTAATATACAGATTAAATGCAATCCCCATTAAATCCCAACTCAATTCTTCATAGAGTTAGAAAGAGCAATTCAAAAATTCATCTGGAATAACAGAAAACCCAGAATAGCTAAAACTATTCTCAAGAGTAAAAGAACCTCTGGGGGAATCAGTATCCCGGACCTCAAGCTGTACTACAGAGCAATGTGTTAAAAACTGCATGGTATTGGTACAGTGACAGGCATGTAGATCAATGGAACAGAATTGAAGACCCAGAAATGAATCCACACTCCTATAGTCACTTGCTCTTTGACAAAGGAGCTAAAACCATTCAGTGGAAAAAAGATAGCCTTTTCAACAAATGGTGCTGGCTCAACTGGAGGTCAACATGCAGAAGAATGCAAATTGACCCATTCTTATCTCCTTGCACTAAGCTCAATTCCAAGAGGATCAAGGACCTCCACATAAAACCAGACAGACTGAAACTAATAGAAAGGAAACTAGGGAAGAACCTTGAACATATGGGCACAGGGGAGAATTTCCTGAACAGAACTCCAATAGCTTATGCTCTAAGATCAAGAATAGACAAATGGGACCTCATTAAATTACAAAGTTTTTGCAAGGCAAAAGACACTGTCAAAAAGACAAAGTGGCAACCAACTAACTGGGAAATGATCTTTACCAACCTTACATTCGACAGAGGGCTAATATCCAATATATACAAAGAACTCAAGAAATTAAACTCCAGAGAGGCAAGTAACCCTGTTAAAAAATGGGGTACAGAGCTAAACAAAGAGTTCTCACCTGAAGAATATCTAATGGCTGAGAAGCACCTAAAGAGATGTTCATCATCCTTAGTCATTCCATCTCACACCAGTCAGAATGGCTAAGATCAAAAATACAGGAGACAGCAGTTGTTGGCGAGGATATGGAGAAAGAGGAACACTCCTCCACTGCTGGTGGAATTGCAAGCTGGTACAACCACTCTGGAAAGCAGTCTGGCAGTTCCTCAGAAAACTGGGCATGACACTCCTGGAGGATCCGGCTATACCATCCCTGGTCCTGGAAAGACTGGATGTAGGGGACTACCAGGACAAAGAATTGGGAGTGGATTGAATGGGGAACAGGGAGAGGGAAGAGGGCTTATGGGACTTTCGGGGAGGGAGGAACCGGGAAAGAGGAAATCATTGTGAATGTAAATAAAAAAAATAGAAAAAAATGAATGCATGGAATTATTTCAATCTTCTTGTATCTGTTGATGCCTATCTTGTGACCGATTATTTGGTCAATTTTGGAGAAGGTACACTGAGGTGCTGAGAAGATGGATTGCTGTTTTGTATTATGATGAAATGTTCTATAGATATCTGTTAAATCCATTTGGTTCATAACTTCTGTTTGTGTTACTGTCTCTATTTAGTTTCTGTGTCAATGACCATTGATGAGAGTTAGGCTAGAGTCTTCCACCGTTGTTGTGTAAGGTACAGTATATGGTTTGTGCTTTGGTAAAGTTTCTTCTATGAATGTGGGTGCCCTTGCATTTGGAGCAACATGTTCAGAATTGAGAGTTTATCTTGCTAGATTTTTCCTTTGAAGAGTATGAAGTGTCCTTCCTCATCTTTTTGATAACTTTTGGTTGAAATTTGATTTTATTTGACATTAGAATGGCTACTCCAGCTTGATTCGTGGGACCATTTGCATGGAACTTTTTCCCCAGCTTTTTACTCTTAGGTAGTGTCTGTGTTTGTCACTGAGGTGAATTTCCTGTATGTGCAAAATGCTGGTTCCTTTTTATGTATTTAATCTGTTAGTCTGTATCTTTTTATTGGGGATTTGAGTTCATTGATGTTAAGAGATATTAAGGAACAGTGATTGTTGATTCCTGTTATTTTTGGTTTTAGAAGTGGAATTATGTTTGTGTGGCTACCTTCTTTTGTGTTTGTTGAAAGATTACCTACTTGCTTTTCCTAGGGTGTAGTTTCCCTCCCTGTGTTGACATTTTTCATCCTTTGTAGGGCTGGATTTGTGGAAAGGTATTGTGTACTTTGGTTATGTCATGGAATATCTTGGTTTCTCCATCTATGATAATTGAGAGTTTTGTACTATACAGTAGCCAGGGCTCGCATTTCTGTTTGCTTAGGGTCTGTTTAACATCTGCACAGGATCTTCTAGCTTTAATAGTCTCTGTTGAGAAGTCTGGTGTAATTCTGATAGGTCTGCCTTTACATGTTACTTGACCTTTTCCCACTTACTATTTTTTTTTAATTTTATTTTCTAAGTTTTTTTTTATTTACATTCCAAATCATTTCCCCTTTCCCATTTACTCCCTTACCGAAAGTCCCATAAGCCCCCTTCCCTTCCTCTTTTCCCCATTCAACCCCCTCTCATTTCTCTGTCCTGGCGTTTCCCTACATCCAGTCTTTCCAGGACTAGGGGTCTCTCCTTCCATCTTCTTAGAAATCTATTGATATGCGAAATGTGTCTAGGGTATTCCAAGATTCTGGGTTAATATCCCCTTATCAGTGACTGCATACCATGTGTGTTCTTTTGTGATTGGGTTACCTCACTAAGGATGATATATTCAAGTTCTGACCATTTGCCTAGGAATTTCGTGAATTCATTGTTTTTAATTGCAGAGTAGTATTCCATTGTGTAAATATACCACATCTTCTGAATCCATTCCTTCGTTGAGAGACATCTCGGTTCTTTCCAGCTTCTGGCTATTATAAATAAGGCTGCTATGAACATAGTGGAGCATGTGTCCTTATTGCATGCAGGTAAAGCCTCTGGGTATATGCCCAGGAGTGGTATAGCCGGATCCTCTGGGAGTGTCATGCCCAGTTTTCTGTGTTTTTGATCTTAGCCATTCTGACTGGTGTGAGGTGGATTCTCAGGGTTGTTTTGATTTGCATTTTCCCTAATTACTAAGGATGTTGAACATTTCTTTAGGTACTTCTCAGCCATTCGATATTCTTCAGGTGAGAACTCTTTGTTTAGCTCTGTACCCTATTTCTAATAGGGTTATTTGGATCTCTGGAGTCAAACCAGTAGCCTTCCTATACGCAAAGGATGCAAAAGCAAGACGAGAAAGAAATAAGGAAAATGATATCCTTCATGATAGCCACAAACAATGTAAAGTATCTTGCTGTGACTCTAATCAAACAAGTGAAAGATCTGTATGACAAGAACTTCAAGTCTCTGAAGAAAGAAATTGAAGAAGACCTCAAAAGATGGAAATATCTGCCATGCTCATGGATTGGCAGGATTAATATAGTAAAAATGACCATCTTGTCAAAGCAATATATAGATTCAATGCAATCCCCATCAAAATTCCAACTCAATTCTTCATAGAGTTAGAAAGAGCAATTCAAAAATTCATCTGGAATAACAGAAAACCCAGGATAGTTAAAACTATTCTCAACAGTAAAAGAACTTCTGGGAGAATCAGTATCCCGGACCTCAAGCTGTACTACAGAGCAATAGTGTTAAAACCTGCATGGTATTGGTACATTGATAGGCATGTAGATCAATGGAACAGAATTGAAGACCCAGAAATGAATCTACACTCCTATGGTCACTTGATCTTTGTCAAAGGAGCTAAAACCATCCAGTGGAAAAAAGATAGCCTTTTCAACAAATGGTGCAGGTTCAACTGGAGGTAAACATGCAGAAGAATGCAAATTGATCCATTCTTATCTCCTTGCACTAAGCTCAATTCCAAGTGAATCAAGGACCTCCACATAAAACCAGACACCCTGAAACTAATAGAAAGGAAACTAGGGAAGAACCTTGAACATATGGGCACAGGGGATAATTTCTTGAACAGAACTCCAATAACTTGTGCTCTAAGATCAAGAATTGACAAATTGGACCTCATAAAATTACAAAGTTTCTGTAAGGCAAAGGACACTGTCAAAAGGACAAAGTGGCAGCCAACAAATTGGGAAAAGATCTTTACCAAATCCATGCATTCTATCAGATCATCTCGAAGGAAGGCTAGTTTTCAAAAGCAACAAAAGCTATGGAAAGCCCACATATACATGAAGCTGAACAACACTCTACACAATGATAACTTGCTCAAGAAACAAATATAGTAATTAAATACTTTTTTAGAATTTAATGACAATGAAGCCAAAACATACAAAAACCTATGAGACACAATGATAACAGCGCTAAGAGGAAAACTCATAGCTCTGTGTCTCTTCAAAGACAAACAAGAGAGAACATACCCTCACAGCTTAACAGCACATATGAAAACTCTACAACAAAAAGAAGCAAATACAACCAAGAGGAGTAGATGTCAGGAAATAACCAAACTTGGGACTGAAATCAACCAAATAGAAACAAAAAGAACTATACAAAGAATAAACAAAACCAGGAGCTGGTTATTCAAGGAAAATCAGCAAGATACATAAACCCTTTAGCCTGACTAACCATAGAGCACAGAGACTGTATACAAATTTAAAATAAAAATCAGAAAAAAGGGAGATATAACAAGAGAAAATGAGGAAATTCAAAACATCATCACATCCTCAAAACTGGGAACTCTGGATGAAATACACAGTTTTCAAGACAGATTCCAGGAACCAAAGTTAAATCAGGATCAGAAAAACCATCTAAACAGTCCCATAAGCCTTAAAAAAATAGAAGCAGACTTAGTCTTCAACTATAAAAAAACCCAGGACCAGCTGGGATTAGTGAAGAATTATATCAGACCTAATCAAAGAAGATCTAATACTGCTACTATTAAAACTATTCCACAAAATAAAAACAGAAGGAACACTATCCAATTTGTTGTACAAAGCAACAATTACTCTTTTACCTAAACCTCGCAAAGACCCTACAGAGAGAGAACTTCCAACCAATTTCCTTATGAATATCGATGCAAAAATATGCAATATAATCCTTGCAAGATGATCAAAGAACACATCAAAATTATCATCCATCATGATCAAATAGGCTTCATTGCAAGGATGCAAGGATGGTTCAATATATGGAAATCCATCAAAGTAATTCAATATATATAAAAAAAAAACTCAAAGAAAAAAACTACATGATCATTTCATTATATGCTAGATATTATTTGACAATATTCAACACCCCTTCATAGTAAAAGTATTGGAAATATCAGGAATTTAAGGTCCACACCTAAACTTAATATAAGCAATATACAGCAAACCAGTAACCAAATCAAACTAAATGGAGAGAAACTTGAAGCAATCCCACTAACATCAAGAACTAGACAAGGCTGCCAACTCTCTCCCTCCCTAAGCAATATAGTACTGGAAATCCTAGCCTGAGCAATTAGAAAACAAAATGAGATAAAAGGATACAAGTTGGAAAGAAGTCAAAATATCACTCTTTGAAGATGATGTGGTATTAGCCTTTTGTGACACCAAAATTGCACCCAAAAATCCTGAACCTGATAAACAACTTCACCAAACTGGCTGTGTATAAAATTTTACTCAAACAAATGAGTACCCTTCCTTCACTCAAAGGATAAACAAACTGAGAAAGAAATTAGAGAAACAACACACTTCATAATAGTCACAAATGATATAAATGGTGTGACTCTAACCATGCAAGTGAAAGATATGTATGACAAGAACTTCAAGTTTCTGAGGAAAGAAATCGCAGATCTCAGAAGATGAAAAGATCTCCAGTGCTCATGGATTGACAGGATTAATACCGCAAAAATGGCCATCTTGCAGAGCAATCTACACATTCAATGCAATTCCCATCACAATTTTAACTCAATTCTTCATAGAGTTAGAAAGAGTAATTTGCAAATTCATTTGAAATAACTAAAAACCAAAGATAGCAAAAACTGTTCTCATCAATAAAAGAACTTCTAGGGGAATCACCATCCCTGACCTCAAGCCATATTACAGAGTGATGGTGATAAAAAAATAAATGCATTGCATTGGTACAGAGACAGGCAGGAAGATCAATGGAATAAAATTGAAGACCCAGAAATGAACCCACAAACCTATGGTCACTTGATCTTTGACAAAAGAGCTAAAGCCATTCAGTAACAAAAAGACAGCATTTTCAACAAATGGTGCAGGTTCAAGTGACAGTTAGCATGTAGAAGAATGCAAATCAATCCATTCTTATCTCCTTGTACAAAGCTCAAGTCAAAGTGGATCAAGGACCTACACATTAAACCAGATACACTAAAACTAATAGAAGAGAAAGTGGGGAAGAGCCTCAAACACATGGGCACAGGGGAAATTTTCCTGAAGAGAATACCAATTGCTTATGCTCTAAGAGCAACAATAAACAAATGGGAGCTCATAAAATTGCAAAACTTCTGTAAGACTAAGGACACTGTGAATAGGACAAAACGGCAACCAACAAATTGGGAGAAGATCTTTACCAACCCTACATCCAGTAGAGGACTAATATTTAATATATACAAATAACTCAAGAAGTTAGACTCCAGAGAATCATATAATCCTATTAAAAATGGAGTACAGAGCTATAAAAAAAAAAGAATTTTCAAGTGAGGAAAATCCAATGACCAAGAAGCACCTGAAGAAATGTTCAACATCCTTATTCATCAGGGAAATGCAAATCAAAACAACCATGATATTCTACTGTATCAGTCATAATGGCTAAGATTAATAACACAGGTTTCATCAGATGCTGGTGAGGATATGGAGAAAGAGCAAAACTTCTCCATTTCTGGTGGGATTGAAAGCTGGTACAATCACTCTGGAAATCAATCTGGAGGTTCCTCAGAAAATTGGACCTAGTACAACCCTAGAACCCAGCTATACCACTCCTGGGAATATACCCATAAGAAACTCCAACATATTACAAGGTCACATGCTCCACTATGTGCATAGAAGCCTTATTTATAAGAGCCAGAGTCTGGAAAGAATCCATATGTCTTTCAACAGAAGAATAGATACAGAAAATGTGGTACATTTACACAATGGAGTAGTACTCAGCTATTAAAATCACTAACTTCATGAAATTCTTAGATAAGTAGACAGAATGAGAGAGTATCATCCTGAGTGAGGTAACCCAGTCACAAAAGAACAGACGGTATGCACTCACTGCATTAGTTGATATTAATCCAAAATCCCAGAATACCAAAGATACAATTCACAGACCACATGAAGCTCAAGAAGAAGGAAGAACAAAGTGTGGATGCTTCAGTCCTTCTTAGAAGAGGGATCAAAACAGAAGGTAATAGGGAGAAAAAATGTAGGGCAGAGACTGAAGGAAAGGCCATCCAGAGACTGCCCCACCTAGAGATCCATCCCATATATGTTAGCCAAACTCAAACACTATTGTGGATGCCAAGTGCTTGCTGACAAGAACATGATATAACTGTCTCCAGAGAGACTCTGCCAGAATCTCATAAATACAGATGCTGATGGTTGTAGCCAATCATTGGAGTGAGCACAGGGTCCCTATTGGAGGAGTTAGAGAAAGGTCTGAAGGAGGTGAAGTGGTTTGCAACCTTGTAGGAAGAACAACGATATCAACCAACCAGACCTCCCAGAGCTCCCAGTGACTAAACCACCAAACAAAGAGTACACATAGATAGAACCATGACTCCAGCTGCCTATGTAGTAGAGGACTGCCTTGTCTGGCTTCAGTGGGAAGAGAGGCCCTTGGTCCTGTGAAGGCTTGATGCCCCAATGTAGGGGAATGTTAGGGCAGTTAGGCTAGAGGAGGTGGGTGGGTGGGGAGCTCACACATAGAATTGGTGGGGGATGGGATTAGAGGATTGCAGAGGAGAAACTAGGAGTGGAATAACATTTGAAAAGTAAATAAATAAAATAATCAATAAAAATATTGACTAGCTCTTTTCTTAAGTAGCTGCCCCACTGCTCTAAAGGATTATGGTGAAATCCCTCCTTTATTTCTTAAGTTTCATTCTAAAAGCTTTCAATTAGAAGAACTAATACAGTGTCTTAAACAGAGACCCATGTGCGGTTGTCTGAAACTATAATGAAAATCTTATTTTGCTCCGGTTGCTGAATTTCTAAGTACTTTGTCACTATAATGGAAAGCTGATGAATATACTCGCAGTTCCTGTAGAAAATACTAAAATTAAGAGAACACATAATTGTAAGATTCTCACCTGAAATGACAACACTCCAGATATTAAAAGTATTTGATTTAATTAAATTGGTATGAAATCAAAACTTTTTACCTGCAAATTTGGTGATTTTGTCCACAAGTCTTATCTATTATATGATTTGCCTTTATTTTTTTTTCATTTTAAAAACATTTAAGTCATTGATTGACTGAATTCAATCTCAATCCGTGTTTACTTAGAATGTAAGAAAAATGACACACTATTGGATAATAACATAATTCTAAATAGCAAATACTCTCAAATTACCTCAACGAATAACAAATTGATAAATAAATAAAGTAATGTACAACCCATAGCTTGTACAGAAAGAGCATATGGAATTGTAGTGTGCTCTTAGGTTTCAATATGCATGATTGACATTCCTCTACAATCCCTTTGGGCAGAGGCAGATGGGGGCCATCTGTTTTCAAATTTCTCATCTCTTTATAACTCAGACATCTATGTGATAGCCAGAGGAGAAAATAGCAAGCCCTTTTTTCTCCTATTGCTTCCTTCACAAGGTTAGACTTCTTGTGGCTGTAGAGCCAAACTTCTCACAGATGAAAATAGGTTCCATGCAAACATACACTCCATGTTTAAAGAAGTTTATTTTTAATTAGATAGATGAATTCTACTGATCTCAGTTCCAAAGAATATAGAGAGCAATAAGGAGAATCTCCTGTCTTCATTCCTTTAATACATTGCTTCAGTCCATTACAAATACATCAAAATTATTTTTTCTCAGAAACTAAGAACACATGAATCTTTAGTGACACCCTGAAGATGCTAAAGTTTGCAAGAAAATATATTCCTGTTACTCTATCATCTTACTATTTACATTTTTAAATGTTTACATTCTTTCTTAGGATTTCAGAGCAAAAGTTCTCTTCAGAATTGACATCTTCCATGTTATGTCTCACATCTTACAGAATTAATTTTTTACAGAGTAAGAGATTCACCAAAAAGTCTTGCTAACCAATGACAAATACTTAGCAAAGGGTGGGAGATAACTTCTGAGGAGCCTCGGGCAGACATCTCTTTTCTTTTCTTTCTTTTTTTTTTTTTTTTTGATTTTTTTCAAAATTTTCTAAGTTTTTTTATTTACATTCCAAATCATTTCCCCTTTCCCATTTCCTTCCTCCCCGAAAGTCCCATAAGCCCCCTTCTATGGGGGATTTCCTGGTACCTGTAGCATTTTATCACCTTAGATTTCTTATAGGCTTCTGAGAACATTTACTGCTCACCTTGTACTACTGAAAAGGAAAGTAAGATTCAGAAACTGGAGGAAGAAATACAAAAGTAGTGTCCTTTTGAATAAGTTTTCTTGCTTTGGTTAAGTTTCCTGGTACAATCTATATAATATTAAATTTAACATTTAACCATATTTTCAGTGACAACAAATGTATTCACAGTGCTGAGCAACAAAACCCATTACCCATCTCCAGATATTTCTCATTGTTCTAACTGAAATCAACTCCACTATTCACTCTATCTATCTATCTATCTATCTATCTATCTATCTATCTATCTATCTATCTATCTATCTATCTATCTATCTATCTATCTAAAACTATTCTTTCTTATGGTTATTGATTTGCTCTTTTGTTAGTTTTTGTTTTGTTCTGTTTTTACTAATGATTTCAAAACTAACAATCAACAGTAGCAATGAAAGCCACTGGGAAAAGCTAGTATTTGAAGCTTTTGTGTTCTGTTTTGTTTTCACATCTGCCTTGACTTCCCAAGATGTACTGGAATCCGGAACCATAATCTGAACAAATCTATTTCTTCCTTAAGTTGTTTGTATAGACTATTTTATCCCAATAGAAGAAATGAAGCTAGGAATGATATGTATTCCATTGAGAGCATAGTCATTTGAATGATATTGACATTTCTACAACACTAAGTCCTGTGATCCATGAACCTATAGTATCTAATTCTTCTTTTTCTTGATTTTAAACTGTTCCTGACTATTTTTTTATGGAAAATAACTAATCTTTGTCCATATTACTCTCCATAAGTAACACTGTGAACTTAACAGAAGTAACAATGGACAGAATAGTCCATAAACAATACTTGTTGCATAATCAATGTAAGGAGAAATAATTTCATTTTGTGTCTATAAATGAGTATGAAATTAATAATTTATATAAATATGCATTATTTGTAAATATATGTATATAACACTTAATATAACTCACCTCTGCTTTTTGAAAAGCATCCAGTGTTCCAAAGATAATTATTTAACTAAGTATCTTTGTGAATGAAAAATTCTATCAATTATGTGATTTATATATAATTAATTAAATCCAGTCTCTTAGGCTTAATGCTTGGTTCAAGGCTTTCATACAGAAAGTTTTCTTTTAACCATCAATTGATCACAAACCTTGTCAGATATTTTCTATATGCTTTAAAGGGGACCTACAATGAAGGAATATTGAGTTAAATAACGTGAAACTTCAAATCCCCTCTCAGGGAAACTGAATAGTAACACAATGCTGGTATTTTGATACAGCTACAAATCTTTACATGACTGTGTTCTTACTTCATTAGCCATTCAAAGGCTACATGAGAATTGACAATTTAAGAGCCCAATATTATATACAACTTTTGTAAGTCAACTTGCAGGTTCTTATGGAAGTGTGGTAATAGTCCATGTTGGGTTTATAATATCCTCAAAAATTTATATACATGTTTTCTTTAATGCAACAAACAACAGTTTTACAAGGAAACTGTTTCTTATTAACAGAATATGTTTTAATCAAATTCTATACTGAAATATTATTTACTATAGGGAAATTTCTAAAGTAGAATTGAAATGGTGACTTCTTTTGAAAAAAAATATACTGTGTGATATTTGCTCAGGGATGGAGAAGTTCCCCTTTGGCAGGAGACACTACTCAGACCAGACTGATGAAACGTAGCAAGGCAGGATCAAAGCTTTGGGACCACTAATTTATGGTGCCTTTCCCTTTCATCCTATGATCTAAATGGATGAGTAATCATCATTTTTCTTTGCCTTTTGTTTTTGGTGATATAGTTTGCGTCGTGCTGGGATCATTGTTGCCTGTCACTAATTATGAATCACTCAGGTCCACCCTTTTTTTAGTTCATGCCCAGGAGTTCACAATCTATGAGGAGACAGCAATAGACTGAATACATGAGCTCCTAAGGACTGCATTTCAGCTAAGTATGTACAACCAGTACTTGCTTGTTTTCCCCTTTTGTTTTTAAAGCTGTAATATGTGACTGCTGCATTTGTAAAAATTTCTGAAAAATGTATCCTGTAAACATGTTTCAAAGTTAAGTTTAGGACCATAATTAGTATCTATCAAATATTTAAAATTCATAAATGATGTGATTTAATGTCAATAGAATAGCAAATAACCACCTTAAATACTAGTGCTTTGAAACAAAGTCAAAAGAAACCAAAACATATTCTATAAAAGTCATAAAATAGCTGTGCAGTGGTGGCACATGCCTTTAATCCCAGCACTTGGGAGGTAAAGACAGGTGGATTTCTGACTTCGAGGCCAGCCTGGTCTACACAGTGAGTTCCAGGACATCCAGGGCTACACAGAGAAACCCTGTCTCAAAAAACAAAAACAAAACAAAAAAAGTCATAAAATAATAATCATTATAAGATTGATTCTTGGATTTATGTATGAGGATTTAACATACTTATTGAATACTTATAATTGTCCTTTGTACATCAGTAGACTCAATTTATGACAAAAGTCATGTAGAATAATTGAGATTTATTTCATTAGCATGTATTTTAGTGCATATGTACTGGAAGTATTGATTTGAATCTTGCCCAGTGGTGTAATGTCTAATGTATATTCCTTGTACTGTTACTCCCCAAAATGACTTTTGATTCAGAAATATTATCCTTAGTAGAAGTTACCCTACTAATGTTACTTGTAGATGGCTCTCACTGTCATTGGTGTAATCAGTAGGTAATAGCATCAAATTTTAGTTTGCTTTGTTCCAAAAGAAGTATGAGATTGAACATTTTCTTTTTCCTAGTGGAGATTTATTACTAAGAGTCCACTGCACTTTTTCTAAAGAAAAAAAATCTTTAAAGATGATCACAAGTTTATTGTACTTTGTTGATGATTTTTCAACCAAATATATTTTTAAAAATTTGCTGGGATTCAGTGGCATGTTTAGAAAGGAAAATGATTCCTTTATTTCATAGAAATAAATTTAGAAATGACCAAAATTTTAAATCTATGAAAATGGTAGAATAAGACATAATAAAGCAGACTTGCAAGAGTACTAACATTCTTCCTTGTGTGTTTTTAAAACTAAACTTCATGTAAAAGTCTATGGATGTGTTCATTCCCTATGCAATCACTCCCTTAGGATTATTTACTTTCCTTATCCTCCTTTCCTGTCTTGTGTAACAGCTCAGATATCTACACTGAGATACTTTCTGTAAGCCTCTGCTTTCTTTGCTAACTGGTGCCCACACGACTTTCAATATAGCACAAGTCACACAACTTCACAGATGTGTTTTTTTATTCCCAGTACATTATGAACTTTTTTAGTGTAAAGTCTGGTATTACCATTACTGTAATTTCTAGAACCTAGATAAGATCTTAACTTATAATCTTCATCTCAAAACATCAAACAAATATGATTTTTCATAATTTGAGACTAAATGACTGTAAGAATGAACGTGTACCACAAATGTCTGAAAGACATTCCATAAGAATTTACATAAAAGTAGATTTATCAAAATTTAAACAAACATTCCTATTTAAAAATGCTTAACCCAGAAACGTTCTTGTCCAAAGGAAAGACAGAGACACAAAAAGTGCAACAGAGACTGAATGGAAGGCCATCCAGAGACTGCTCCACCTAGGGATCCATCCCATCTGCAGACACCAAACCCTGACACTATTAGTGATACCAAGAAGTGCTTGCTAACAGGAACCTGATATGGCTGTTCACTTAGAGTTTCTACCAGCATCTAACCAATAACAATGCAGATAACCAGAGCCAACCATCAGACAGAGCCTGGGGACCCCATTGGAAGAGCTAAACTATTACAAGTCCATAGGAAGAAGAATACCAAGACTAAACAACCAATCAAAGAGTACACATGGAGAGACCCACGGCTCCAGCTGCATATATAGCAGAGCATGGCCTTATTTGGCATCAATGGGAGGGGAAGCCCTTGGTCTTGTGGATGCTAAATATTTTAAGAATTTTTTTTAGCTTTGATTTGGGTAAATAAAGGTCAAACTTTTGGTTTGGATATGGGCAGTATGTTTATTTCTTCTATAAAAATATACCAAAAATTTTGATGTAAGGGATTGGAAATATGGATGTAGAAAAACAATGGAGACAGAAAGTAAGAACACCCGAAAGCTTCCTTCTGACATGGATGGGAAACACTTCACAGTGAGCATGGACAGTTTCTCCTAGCATAGATACAAAAAACTTTACCGTGACAGCTACTGTTAAAACAAAGATGTTCTCATGCATACTACACCAAATTGCTCTCATTAGCCAAAATATTTGAAAATCTAACAACGTGTCATTTGTTTCATTAAATGTAAGAGAAACTTACAGGATTCTCAAGTATACTGGTGTGGGATAATTTTGTAGGATCATTTTATAGATTATTGTCCAAGAGGCCATGTGTGACCTGAGAAACTGTCAAAAGTTAAATGTGAGAAGAGTTGAAATAGGAAAATGAGACCTCCGAGGGAACTATATTTTTGGTCTTCTAGTTAAAATTCTTACATAATACTCCAGTTAATATTTTGAAAATCTTGCTTCAATTTCTCACATTGTGTTTGTTCACTTACATTGGACTTTTTTTTATCCTACTAGAAGTGAGCACACAAAGATGCCAAAAATACTGTTCTTTGAGAAAATATTACAGCAGTAATTCTGTGTTTAAGGGTTCTAAGTATTAAATCAGTAGGAATCAACTTAAGAAGTTTTCACAAAACAGCTGTATAGACTGCATTGTTTCCTTGTACCATAAAATAAGTGCTCTAGACATACATTAATATTACTAGAGGGAACCAAAGAATAAAATGAGCCTGAACCTTAATTCCATAAACAGAAATATTAGCGATGAGTCACACTTGAGGAACAAAAGTAAAGTTCAAATATAAATTATGAATATTTCACTTATTTTGAAGCAACTCTGCATCAAAGAACAATTTTAGTCAGTAGGAAAAATAATCATTTTTCAGAATACTCAGAATTCAGATTACCATTAACATGAATAAGAAAAGAGAACACTTGGCTTCCTTAAAAGTTGAAAGCCTTCATGCTTTGAGAAAATTATGCCCAGCAATTGGCTCACTGGATAGGACATTTGTAAAGACTTGAAAATGATGGCCTGGAGTCTTACCGATATGATTGTCATTGCATAAGTTTAGAAAGCATCACATTTTTTTTTCAGACACAGTCTCACTCTTCAATGCAGGCTGACTTTAGACTAAAGATCATCTGATGTGAGCATTCTTAGTGCTGGAATAACAGGCACATGCCACAATCATCGCTAGCACCAATCTTACATAAGCACATCCACCATTCATCGTAGAGGGAAACTAAAATCTCCATTACATCACAAAGTTATTAAGCTCAAGTCTATATCAAATCTGCTTTCTCTGTTTTCAGTCTGATTTAATTTACAAAATTGAAAGCCTAGATCACAAACCTTCTCTGTACTTGTCATTTTTAAAATTTTTACTCCTGTGTTATTGATTTCAGCTTAATGTGAAAATGTGAACAGTAAAGTCAATTCAACTGATGAGAAAGATGCTTACTTAGAACATAGACTTATAAACATTTACATTAGTTTTCTAATTAATGTCGATCGACTGATATAGACTGTGAATTATCTCAGGAAAGAAGTGATAAGAAATGTCAACATACTGTAACATTATGAACACAGAATTAAATACAATATATTTGAGTAAACAAGTAGGTCAAATACATTTGACTAAAGAAAGAAAAATGTTGATAGAGAGTATGAAAACAAGACTGGTATCGAGAGCTACAAAATATTTAAGATTAGGTTGAGAGTGTAAATTTTAATTAATAAAGTCATAGGATAGAGAAAATCTATGCAAGTATCTTTCAATGTGAAATTGATTAAAGTGCTTAACCATTGAAAAATAAAGATAAATTATCAATAGGCCATGCAGAAGAAAAAAAGAAGAAAAATACATTACATTCTTAGACTTCAGGTTGCTTAATTGTATGTTTAGAAATGATTATAATTACAGAAAAATGGGATCAAATGAAATGAAGTTTACTACCCACATCCACAAAATTAACGTAACACCTTAGAAGTACAGTTTTTATATTTAGCTAATCAAATTGATAGTTTATAATATATAAATATTGAGAACACTTAATTACAGCTTAATTTATAAGTATCATCCATATTCCTTTTATCTATGCTACAGTTTTGTGGGGTTTGGCAAATGCATATCATAAAATGTAGCTCCATACATTTCATATAGGATACATTCAAACAGTTATTTTTGTTCTACCTATCTGATTGATTAATATTGTTGTTCTTCCTATGGGATTGCAACCCCTTCAGCCCATTCAGTCTTTTCTCTTACTCTTCCATTGCGGTCCCCATGCTCAGTCGAATGGTTATTTGTGAGTATCTGCTTATGTATTTATCACACTCTGACAAAGCCTCTCAGGAGACAGTTATATTAGGCATGCACTTCTTGATATTCACAATAGTGTCTGGGTTTCATAACTGTATATGAGATGGATTCCCAGGTGGGGCAGTCTCTGAATGGCCTTTCCTTCAGTCTCTGCTCCACAGTTTGTCTCCATAATGGCTTCCATGAGTATTTTCTTACCCATTCTAAGAAGGACTGAAGCACCTACACTTTGTTTTTTCTTCTTCTTGAGCTTCATGTAGTCTGTGAATTGTATCTTGGGTATTCTGAGCTTTGGAGCTAATATCAACTTATCAGTGAGTGCATACCATGTGTGTTCTTTTGTGATTGCAATATGTCACTAAGGACGATATTTCCTAGTTCCATCCATTTGCCTAAGAATTTCATGAAGTCATTCTTTTTAATAGCTGAGTAGTACTCCATTGTATAAATGTACCATATTTTCTGTAAACATTCCTCTGTTGAGGGACATTTCAGTTCTTTTCAGCTTCTAGCTATTATAAATAAGGATGCTATGAACATAGTGGAGCATATGTCCTTGTTATATGTTGGAGCATCTTTTGGGTATATATCCAGTAGTGGTATAGCTGGGTCATCAGGTAATACTATGTTCAATTTTCTGAGGAACTTCCAGACTGATTTCCAGAATACCAGCTTGCAATCCCATCAACAATGGAGGCGTGTTCCTCTTTCTCCACATCCTTTCCAGCATATACTGTCACCTGAATTTCTCATCTTAGCCATTCTGACAGGTTTGAGGTGGAATATCAGGGTTGTTTGATTTTCATTTCCCTTATGACTAAGGATATTGAACATTTCTTTAGGTGCTTCTCAGCTCTTTGAGTTTCCTCAGTTAAGAATTCTGTTTAGCTCTGTTTGCCATTTTTAATAGGGTTATTTGATTCTCTGGAGTCAAAATTCTTGAGTTATTTGTATATATAGGATATTAACACTCTATTAGATATAGGATTGGTAAAAATCTTTTCTCAATATGTTGGTGGCCATTTTGTCCTATTAACAGTGTGGTTTGCCTTACAGGAGCTTTACAATTTTATGAAGTCTCATTTGTCTATTGTTGATCTTAGAACATAAACCATTGGTATTCTGTTCAGGAAAATTTCCCCTGTGCCTATGTGTTCAAGGTTCTTCCCCACTGCTTTCTTCTGTTAGTTTTAGTGTATCTTTTTTTATGTGGAGGTCCTTGATCCACTTGGACTTGAAATTCACACAGGGAGATAAGAATGGTTCAATTTGCATTTTCTCATGTTGGCTGCCAGTTGCACCAGCACCAAAGACATGCTGTCTTTTTCCACTGGATGGTTTTAGCAGCTTTGTCAAATATCAAGTATGTGGGTTCATTTCTGGGTCTTCAATTTAATCTATTTTTCTTCTGACCTGTCATTGTACCAATAACATACAGTTTTTATCACTATTGCTCTGTAATACAGTTTGAAGTCAGGGATGGTGCTTCCCCTAGAAGTTCTCTTGTTGTTGAGAATAGTTTTTGCTATCCTGGCTTTTTTTGTTATTCCAAATGAATTTGTAAATTGCTCTTTCTAACTCTATGAATACTTGATTTGAAAGTATAATGGGGATTTCAGTGAATCTGTAAATTTCTTTAGGCAAGATGGGCATTTTATCTATATTAATCCTGCCAATTCTGAGCATATGAGATCTTTCCATCTTCTGAGATCTTTTTCTATTTCTTTCTTCAGAAACTTGGATTTCTTGTCATACAGATCTTTCACTTGCTTGGTTAGAGTTACACCAAGGAATGTAATATTATTTGTGACTATTGTGAACGGTGTGTGTGTGTGTGTGTGACAGAGAGAGAGAGAGAGAGAGAGAGAGAGAGAGAGAGAGATCAGTTGAATTCATTTATTATTGCTTATATGTGTATTGAGGGCTGACTATTGGGTAATAATTACAAGGAAAATTTTGATTCTTCTCTTTCAGAAGTCATTAATTGCTTGTTCTTATCATTTTCTCAGTGCAGAAGTATTTGTTTGTTTGTTTGTTTGTTTAAAACACTGTCATTTACATTTTCTTCTGTGATATTGTGATCATGTGTATATGCTTGGTCAAGCGTGTGGCATTATTAGAAGGTGTGGTCCTGTTGAAGTACCTGTGGCCTTGGAGTAGGTGTGTCACTGTGGGTGTGGGCTTTAAGACATTCATGCTAGCTGATTGGCAGTCAGTATTCTGCTAGCAGCCTTCAGATGAAGATATAGAATTGTCAGCTCCTCCTGCACCATATCTGAGGGATGCTCCCGTGTTCCAGCCTTGATGATAAGGAAACTCTACCTGTAAGCCAGCCCCAATTAAATGCTGCCTTAATAGGAGTTGCTTTGGTCATGGCATCTGTTTACAGCAGTAAAACCATAACTAAAACAGATATCATTGTTATGTTTTCTGCTTATGAAACATTATTGTGTATTTTTCCAAAATTATAAAGTCTAAGTCTGGACTCTTCATTGCTCCAGTTTCTCAGTTCATTCTTACTCATGTAGGAGTATTTTTAATAAATAAAAGTTAACAAGATTAGTTTTTGTCTATGTTAAATTATTTGTATTCATTTCAAATAGACTGATGTCTCATTCTAAATTATGATGAAGATTTTTTCTGAGCTATTTTATTTTATTTATGTATATGTCAATTTTTTTTTTGTTCTTGTTGTTTTTATGTTCAAGACATGATGTCTCTTGTGTAGCCCTGGCTGCCTTGGAACTCGCTCTTTAGACTTGGATTTGAACTAAGAGATCCAGCTGTCTCTGCCTCTGTACTGCTAATATTTAGAATTAAAGGTGTGTGCCACTATCAATGGACTCAGGTCTATATTTTTAACCACTATCACTCAATCTGGCACATAGTTTTATAGTAATTTTTGAAGGGAGTTACCTAATATTTTAAATGTGCTTCAATACTAATGTTTCATCAATAATAATCATCTTCATTGCTGTCGAGGTAAATTTAAAAGTACAAAATATATAGATAATATTGTAAATTAGTAACATCTTGATGTTACTATGTTTCCATGCACATAAAACATTTACTTGTCTATATTTGAAAAACTAAGTTGAAGTTTTTGTGCAAGTGCATGTTCTTCACACATTTATAAATTACCTTTATTTTACTTTTTTGTGATAATGTAAAAAAGTTATTAACAAATGCAAATGTTCATTCTTGACATGGTAAATCAATTACCTTTTAATATTAACATTGCATCTTGAAACACTGCAAGAATCACTCTCATTCTAGGTGCTTTGCTTTGTTTTTTGGAACCATTTATATAGATCACACATTACCTGAAAATAAAAGCTTTATATCATTCCCAGGATTCTTACTGTCATTTAGTTAACTTATTGCACTAGTTAAGACATCTAGCTCTACCATCTTTGCTATGGTGACAGAGCAGACAGGGCCTGCAGGTGCAGAGATAACCAAGAATAACATTGCTTGGGACACAGCCAGCTAGAGTGCTGTCTGTGCCCAACAGCTGGGCAGCTCTGTGGTCATCTGTGTGCCAGCTCTACTGTGGGACATCTGCCCTGCAGGGTGACCTGCACATGGAGGGAGCGCAGTAGCCTCTGCCACCTTAGCTCTGGTGATAGACCAGACAGAGACTCCAGATACACAGAGATATTCCAAGTATAACATCACTTGGGGCAAGGCACACCAGGGCGCCAAAGATACGCAGAAGCAGGGCAGCCCCTCAGCAATTGGTGCCAGGGGAAACCCGGTCATTCAGGGGTGCAGAAATAGCCTTGCTAGCTCACAGGAGGTTCAAGCACCAGCCAGTGACAGCAGGAACAACTAACGCCAGAGACAACCCGATGGCAAAAGGCAAAAGAAGGAATATTGCTAACAGAAATCAAGGCAACATGGCACCATCCAAACCCAGTTCTCCAACAGCAGCAAGTCCTAGATACCCCTTCACACCCAAAAGGAAAGATCTGGATTTAAAATCAGTTCTCATGATGCTATTAGAGGATCACAAGAGGGACATAAATAAATCTCTTAAAAACATACAGGAGAACATGAATCAATGGGTAGAAGCCCATACAAAGGAAACACAAAAATCACTTAAAGAAATGCAGGAGAATATGGGTCAACAGATGGAAGCCCATAAAGAGGAAACAAAAACTCACTTAAAGAAATACACGAGAACTTGGGTCAACAGGCAGAAGTTCTAAAAGAGGAAACACAAAAATATCTTAAAGAAATGCAGGAAAACACAAAAAAACAAATGAAGGAACTGAGCAAATCCATACAGGATCTAAAAAAGGAAGTAAAAACAGCTAAGAAATCACAAAAAGAGAGACAACTTTGGAGATAGAAATCCTTGGGAAGAAATCAGGAGTCCTAGATGAAAACATCAACAATATAATACAAGAGATGGAAGAAAGAATCTCAGATGCCGAAGATACTATAGAAAGCATTGACTCGACAGTCAAAGAAAATGCACAATGCAAAAACTTGGAACCCAAAACATCCAGGAAATCCAGGACACAATGAGAAGACCAAACCTAAGGAATATAGGTATAGATTAAAGTGAAGATTTACAATTTAAAGGGCCAGTAAATACCTTCAACAAAATTATGGAAGAAAACTTCCCTAACCTAAAGAGAGTGATGCCCATGAAGATACAAGAAGCACACAGAACTCCAAACAGACTGGACCAGAATAGAAATACCTCCTGTCACATAATAATCAAAACACCAAATGCACTAAAGAAAGAATATTAAAGGCAGTAAGAGAAAAAGGTCAAGTAACCTATAAAGGAAGAGCTATCAGAATTACATCAGACTTCTCAACAGAGACTATGAAAGCTAGAAGATCCTGGGCAGATCTCATACAGACTCTAAGAGAACACAAATGCCAGCCTAGACTACTATACCCAGCAAAACTCTCAAACACCATAGATGGAGAGACCAAGATATTCCATGATAAAACCAAATTTACACAATATCTTTCTAAAGACCCAGCCCTGCAAAGGATAATAGGTGGAAATAGCCAATACAAGGAGAGAAACTACACCCTGGAAAAAACGACATAGTAACTTTTTCATCAAACCCAAAAGTAGATAACCACTCAAGCATAAAGATAGCATCAAAAATAGCAGGAAGCAATAATCACTATTCCTTAATATCTCTTTATATCAATGGTCTCAATACCCCAATAAAAAGACATAGACTAACAGACTGGATATGTAAACAGGACCCAGCATTTTGCTGGGTGCAGGAAAAGCACCTCAGTGACAAAGACAAACACTACCTCAGTGTAAAATACTGGAAAGCAATCTTACAAGCAAATGGTCCCAAAAAATGAGCTGGAGTAGCCATCCTAATATCTTTCAACCTAAACTCATCAAAAAACATGGCAGGATACTATATATTGGACAAAGGAAAAGTCCACAAAGAAGAACTCACAATTCTGAACATATATGCTCCAAGTGCAAGGGCAACCTCATTTGTAAAAGAAACTTTACTAAAGCTCAAAGAACACATTGCACCTCACACAATAATTGTGGGTGACTTCATCACCCCACTCTCTGCAATGGACTGATCAGGAAAGCAGAAACTAAACAGAGACACAGTAAAACTATATATATATATATAGAGAGAGAGAGAGAGAGAGAGAGAGAGAGAGAAGATTTCATCCTAAAGCAAATGAATATACCTTCTCCTCAGCACTTCATGGTACCTTCTCCAAAATCTACTATATAATTGGTCACAAAACAGACCTCAACAGAGATACGAAGATCGAACTAATCTCATGCCTCCTATCAGATCACTATGGAATAAGGGTGGTATTCAATAGTAACAAAAACAACAGAAAGTCCACATACACAGGGAAGCTGAACAATGTTCTACTCAATGATAACTTGGTCAAGGAAAAAATAAATAAAAGAAATCAAAGACTTTTTAAAATTTAATGAAAATGAAGTCACAACATACCCTAATTTATGGGACACAATGAAAGCAGTACTAAGTGGAAAACTCATAGCCCTGAGTGCCTCCAAAAAGAAACTGGAGAGAGTATACACTAGCAGCTTAATGGCACACCTGAAAGACCTGGAACAAAAAGAAGCAAATACACCCAAGAGGAGTAGAAGGCAGGAAAGCATCAAACTCATGGCTGAAATCAATCAAGTTGAAACAAATAGAACCATACAAAGAATCAACAAAACTAGGAGTTGGTTCTTTGAGAAAATAAACAAGATAGATAAGCCCTTAGCCAGACTAGCGAGAGGGTACAGAGACAGTATCCAAATTAACAAAATCAGAAATGAAAAGGGAGATATAACAACAGAAACTGAGGAAATTCAAAAAAAATCAGCAGATCCTACTACAAAAGCCTGTATTCAACATAACTGAAATATCTGGAGAAAATGGACAATTTCCAAGACAGATACCAAATACCAAAATAAAATCAGTATCAAATAGACCACCTAAACAGTCCCATAACCCCTGAAGAAATAGAAGTGGTAATTGGAAGTCTTCCAACCAAAAAAAAGCACAGGACCAGATGGTTTTAGTGCAGAATTTATCAGACCTTCAAAGAAAACCTAACACCAATACTCTTCAAACTGTTCCACAAAATAGAAACAGAAGGAACAGTACCCAACTCGTTCTATGAAGCCACAATTACACTGATACCAAAATCACACAAAGATCTGACAAAGAAAGAGAATTTCAGACCAATTTCTCTGATGAATATCGATGCAAAAATACTCAATAAAATTTTGCCAACCAAATCCAAGAACACATCAAAACGATGATTCACCAAGATCAAGTAGGCTTCATCCCAGGGAATCAGGGATGGTTCAATATAAGAAAGTCCATCAGTGTAATCAACCACATAAACAATCTTAAAGAAAAAAAAAACACATGGTAAATTCATTAGATGCTCAAAAAGCATTTGACAAAATTCAACATCCTTTCATGCTAAAAGTCTTGGAAAGAGCAGGAATTCAAGGCCCATATCTAAACATAATAAAAGCAATTTACAGCAAACTGGTAGCCAACATCAAATTAAATGGAGAGAAACTTGAAGCAATCTCACTAAAATGAGGGACTAGACAAGGCTGCCCTCTCTATATATATCTTTTCAATATATTCCAGCTAGAACAATTAGACAACAAAAGGGGGTCAAAGGGATAGAAATTGGAAAGGAAGAAGTCAAACTATCACTATTTGTAGATGATATGAGAGTATAATTAAGTGACCCAAAGAACTCCACCAGAGAAATCCTACAGCTGATAAACAACTTCAACAATGAGGCCAGATATAAAATCAACTCAAGCAAATCAGTAACCTTCCTATACTCAAAGGATAATTAGGATGAGGGCGGTTCCTCAGAAAACTGGGCACAACACTCCCTGAGGATCCTGCTATACCACTCCTGGGCATATATCCAGAGGCTTCCCCTGCATGCAATAAGGACACATGCTCCACTATGTTCATAGCAGCCTTATTTATAATAGCCAGAAACTGGAAAAAACCCAGATGTCCTTCAATGGAGGAATGGATTCAGAAGATGTAGTATATCTACACAATGGAATAGTACTCTGCAATTAAAAACAATGAATTAACGAAATTCCTAGGCAAATGGTCAGAATTGGAAAATGTCTTCCTTAGTGAGGTAACCCAATCACAAAAGAACACATATGGTGTGCAGTCACTGATAAGAGGATATTAACCCATAATCTCGGAATATCCAAGACAGAATTTGCATATCAATAGATTTCCAAGGAGATGGAAGGAGAGACCCCAGGTCCTGGAAAGACTGGATGTAGGAAAATACCAGGACAGAGAAGCGAGAGAGGGTTGAATGGGGAACAGAGGGAGGGAATGGGGCTTATGGGAATTTCGGGGAGGTAGGAACCGGGAAAGGTTCATCATTTGGAATGTAAATAAAAACTTAGAAAATAAAAAAAAAAAGGAATTAGGGAAATGACACCCCTCATGATAGCCACAAACAATCTAAAGTATCTTGGTGTGACTCTAACCAAACAAGTGAAAGATCTGTATGAGAAGAACTTCAAGTCTCTGAAGAAAGAAATTGAAGAAGACCTCGGAAGATGGAAAAATCTTCCATGCTCATGGATTGGCAGGATTAATATAGTAAAAATGATATAGTAGATCAATGGAACAGAATTGAAGACCCAGAAATGAATCCACACTCCTATGGTCACTTGATCTTTGACAAAGGAGCTAAAACCATCCAAAAAAGATAGCCTTTTCAACAAATGGTGCTGGCTCAGCTGGAGGTCAACATGCAGAAGAATGCAAATTGACCCATCCTTATCTCCTTGCACTAAGCTCAATTCTAAGTGGAACAAAGATCTCCACATAAAACCAGACACACTGAAACTAATAGAAGGGAAACTAGGGAAGAACCTTGAACATATGGGCACAGGGGAGAATTTCCTGAACAGAACTCCAATAGCTTATGCTCTAAGATCAAGAATAGACAAATGGGACCTCATTAAATTACAAAGTTTTTGCAAGGCAAAAGACACTGTCAAAAAGACAAAGCGGCAACCAACTAACTGGGAAATGATCTTTACCAACCTTACATCCGACAGAGGGCTAATATCCAAGATATACAAAGAACTCAAGAAGTTAAACTCCAGAGAGGCAAGTAACCCTATTAAAAAATGGGGTACAGAACTACACAAAGAGTTCTCACCTGAAGAATATCTAATGGCTGAGAAGCACCTAAAGAGATGTTCATCATCCTTAGTCATTAGGGAAATGCAAATCAAAACAACCCTGAGATTCCATCTCACACCAGTCAGGATGGCTAAGATCAAAAACACAGGAGACAGCAGTTGTTGGCGAGGATGTGGAGAAAGAGGAACAGTCCTCCACTGCTGGTGGAATTGCAGGCTGGTACAACCACTCTGGAAAGCAGTCTGGCGGTTCCTCAGAAAACTGGGCATGACACTCCCGGAGGATCCGGCTATACCACTCCTGGGCATATACCCAGAGACTTTACCTGCATGCAATAAGGACACATGCTCCACTATGTTCATAGCAGCCTTATTTATAATAGCCAGAAGCTGGAAAGAACCCAGATGTCCCTCAACGGAGGAATGGATTCAGAAGATGTGGTATATCTACACAATGGAATACTACTCTGCAATTAAAAACAATGAATTCACGAAATTCCTAGGCAAATGGTCAGAACTTGAAAATATCATCCTTAGTGAGGTAACCCAATCACAAAAGAACACACATGGTATGCAGTCACTGATAAGGGGATATTGACCCAGAATCTCAGAATACCCTAGACACAATCCGCATATCAATAGATTTCTAAAAAGATGGAAGGAGAGACCCCTGGTCCTGGAAAGACTGGATGTAGTGGAACGCCAGGACAGAGTAACGAGAGGGGGTTGAATGGAGAAAAGAGGGAGGGAAGGGGGCTTATGGGACTTTCGGGGAGGGAGGAAACGGGAAAGGGGAAGTGATTTGGAATGTAAATTAAAAAAATAGTAAAAAAAAAAAAACAACTCAAGAGACAGCAGTTGTTGGCGAGGATGTGGAGGAGGAACATTCCTCTACTGCTGGTGGGATTGCAAGCTGGTACAACCACTCTGGAAAGCAGTCTGGCGGTTGCCCAGATAACTGGGCATGACACTCCGGGAGGACCCTATTATACCACTCCTGGGCATATACCCAGAGGCCTCCCCGGTATGCAATAAGGACACATGCTCCACTATGTTCATAGCAGCCTTATTTATAATAGCCAGAAGCTGGAAAGAACCCAGATGTCCCTCAACGGAGGAATGGATTCAGAAGATGTGGTATATTTACACAATGGAATACTACTCTGCAATTAAAAACAATGAATTCACGAAATTCTTAGGCAAATGGTCAGAACTTAAAAATATCATCCTTAGCGAGGTAACCCAATCACAGAAAAACACACATTGTATGTTCTGATAAGTCACTGATAAGTGGATATTAACCCAGATGCTCGGAGTACCCAAGACACAGTTCACATATCAATTGATTTCCAAGAAGGAAGGAGAGGGTAATACCAAGACCGAGAAGTGGCAGGGGGTTGACTGGGGAACAGAGGGAGGGAAGAGGTCTTGTGGGACTTCCGGGAAGGCAGGAACCAGGAAAGAGGAAATCATTGGGAATGTAAATAAAAAAATATAGAAAATAAAAATAAATACTTTTAGTATAATATGGAATACATGTAGTAAAGAGAGCTCTTCTTACCACGCTTAGTTGTTTGTTTATTTATTTATTTTATTGGTATCCCAAATGCTGACTCCCTTCCCAGTTTCCTCTCTCAGATCATCCCTCCATCTTTCACCCTCCCCTCGTCCTTTGATACTGTGAGCTCCCCTATAGATATCCCATTCACCCTGACACACCAAGTCTCTGCAGATTAGGGAATCTTCTAATCTACAGTAGTATGTATTTTCTAATTGTTAAGTTGTACATACTTAAATATTCTTTATCAAGTGGAGAATAAAGAAGTTTTGAATATTTGTAGCTTTTTAAGCACTCTGTGTACGTGGATAGTCAATTTTGTCTAACAATTTGTTGATTCATATAAGCATGCTAATTTATTCATTAGTGTATTGATGCAATGAATTTCAGTAAAAATTTCCAAATATTTCAAATTTGTTTTTAGAGTAAGTCACATTTCATTATGTTATAGCATTTTTTATGTGTTGCTCCGTTTTCTTTTTTAATAATTTGGTGACTACTGAATTTGAAATTGATAAATTTATTTGTTTACAATTTCAAAATTGCTCAATATCTTTGTTTGCTGTGTATATTTGGTTAAACTGGCCTCATAAAATGAGAAATAAAATATCTGTTTTCTTTGTGTATCAGATTATGATAAATTTGCACATTTTTTGTCCTTCACTTTTTATAAGAATTGTGTTTTAATGTTAAAAATTTCTTACAAATTCTTTGGCATGCTTGTTTTTAAATCGTCAGTCATTCACAATTTTATTCTATTTGTGTGAATTGTAGTAATTTGTTTCTAAAGCAATTCACAACTTCATACAAACATATATGCAGCATTGAGTTGCTCATAATATTATTTTATCAGTTATAAACCTTGGATTTTGAAATGAAAAACTTATTTCATTTTATATATACTAATATAGGTTGACATTTATATAGATAATTTCAAAGAATCAGTATTTGATTTGCTAGTTTTACCTATTGATTTCTTCCTTTTAGTTTCATTAATTTTTACTATAATCACATATTTACATTATATTATCCTAGCTTGGATTACCCAAGTGTGGAAGAAATAATCTTTTCCAGTGATGAGCTCCCAAATTTGTTATCCAATACTAAATGGACAGCTCTTTAATCATAAATGTATGAGTAATACTAAACAGATTAATCTATATATGTATGTGACAATTATGTAAGTATTTATAATATGTAACATATATTATAAATTTATCATCTATACATATACAAATATATTAATAATAACTTCTATATTATTATATTATGATAAATATAATAATTTAATATGGAAAAATTAGGTCGTGATTTTGAGAAGGAATAGGTGGGGTTAGGGAAAGTAAGCAAAATTGTAATTGCATTTAAATAAATAACAAAATCATGTCAGAGAATAATAAACATATTAGGAAAAGATAAAAGTCCATGTTATCTAGTGAAGGTGGATAATCATTTTTTACAGATATTAGAGACTCTTTTTCTCAAGGAGTGTAGAAGCTCACTTATCATTCTATATCACTAATTTTCTAGGAACGATTGAGGATACACTAGCAAGCATCCATTCATCATTTACTTATTAGGTACTTAACTACACTCAATATATCTAAGCAATGAAGAAAAAGTGAACAAAACACAGACTTTTACATAGAACATAAATTATGTCATTACCATAAAGGAGAAAAAGTAATAGCGAACCAAGAAAGACAATTAAGAATACATAAGCCCCAACAGAACAGCGTTTTTATAATAAATTCTGTCCTTTCACAATTTTAAACATGTGCAATAAGTCCAGTCAAATCGTGTTGCTAGATGGTCAACAAAGCCCATCCACTAAAACTGCAGACATACTTATCTCCTTATACTTATCCCTACAAATAGCACTTCAGAGATGAAATATCATTGCTTTGTAGCTAAGCAAATATTCTCTTAAGTATCTGCTTTTGAAGATATGGATTTCTAGGAACAAGTTGCCACCCACTACCAGCTGGTAACAGTTAAAAATAAAGAGAAATTTACTCTTGAATAAGATATCAATTTTCTTAGTCTTTATGTATTTTAAACCGAAAGTCTTTTCATTTTGAAAAAGAAAGGAAAAGAAAAGGAATCCTTTTACAATTTACGGAGAAGTATGTTAAGGCATTCAAGTCTTGCACATACTTTCATTTACAGAAATTTTAAAGCAATATTTAAAAATTTTTAATATATTAAAAATATATTTAAAAATATTTAAAAATAAATATTTAAAAATATTTAAAAATAAAAATATTTTAAAATTTAAAGCTCAATACAGGCAGGAAGCCTGGTGTTCACTGATTTCATCACCATAACCCAATCACAGGACACATTTTAATATAATTATATAAAAATTACAAAATACAAATGATCACTTATCTACATGTAAAGATAATATTTGTCACATCATAGATCTTTTAAATTTTTAATGAAAAGATTAAATGAGAGGCATTATTTCCCTCATGAGTAAATGACAAAAATAACCACAAACACTATCCACACATACATATGCACTGATCATTTATAATCATTTATGTGCATATGTATACATGTGTGTATGTAGAATCTGTTGTTACTTGAAGATGTAACATAATAAAAATGAATAGGTTTAATACTCAAATTTTATTTCAAATTAATTTAGTGTGATCAATCACCAATGGTTCTTTCTTAATGACAACTATTGGAACTTATGACTCAATTGCATATTTTATAAAATTACCTATTGAAATGTTTATTAAGAGGCAAAGGAATTTGTAAAGCTGAAATAGCAAACACTAAATAATGATTTTAAAGCAAGATCCATCCTTCTTATACATGATAATAGGTTTCTCATTCTACTGACAATCCTTTTATATTAAAGTTCTCCATATATTTCTATCAGAAATTACATGGATTCTTTCAAAGAAAAGTTCTTTAGATGTTACTTATATTGGATCAAGAACCTTACAAACCAACGCCCTTTAACAGCAATGCTTTCTTAGCCTTTGACTAATTCTTTGCAATGTTGACTTAGTAGAAGTCAGAGTGAAAGAATTGTCTAACACAGTTATCCTGTCCTCCTTGAATATTTAAAAGTTCTATGGAAATCTTCTATATTTACAAACTATCAATGTAAATAATATTTATATAGTAATACTTGTAAATTTAAGTCTTATTGCTTTCATTTGTCTGTTTATTGTATAAGAGAGAATGTTTTGTCCATAATATGATTTGATTCTTGTATTTAATATAAGGCCTCAAATATGTTAAATGCATTTTAAAAATACATTAAGAAAAATGTATGCATAAATAAATTACAGAATTAACTTATACTTTGATTGAAATTTTATGTACAGACATGCAAACTGAAGGGATCAGGCATTAAGTTTTAAATGTGATACAGTAATTTAGTCTATACAAGTCAAGCACCAGAAACAAAAAGAGAGTTATGTGAGATGATTCTTTCAATTTCTGGCTAAATAGGAACTTTCCATAATGCTATATACTTCAGAATTTCAAGTATTTTCTATTTTTTATTAGATATAGTCTTTATTTACATTTCAAATGTTGTCCCCTTTCCTGGTTCCTCACCTCCCCCGAAAATCCCTTAAGTCATCTCGCCTTGTCCAGTGCACCTTCCCCGACTTCAATGTCTTGGTATTTCTCTACACTACTGCATCAAGTAGTACCAAGGGCCAAGGACCTCCCCTCGCTTTGTTGTCTAACAAGACCATCTTTTGCTGCCTATGTGTTTGGAGCCATGAGTAATTCCATGTGTACTGTTTGGTTGATGATTTTGTCCTTGGGAACTCATATTGCTGTTCCTCCTGTGGCGCTGCAAACCCCTTCAGCTCCTTGGGTCCTTTCTCTAGCTTTCCCATTGGTGACCCTGTGCTCAGTTCAATGGCTGGCTGAGACTGGCCCCTTCTGTGTTTGTCATGCACTAGCAGAGCCTCCCAGGTGACAGCTATATCTGGCTCCAGTCAGCAAGCACTTGTGGATATCAATAATAGTGTTTGGGGTTTGTACCTATATATGGGATGGATCCCTGGGTGGGGTAGTCTTTGGATGGTCTTTCCCTCAGACTCCACCCTTTGTCTCTGTATCTCCTTCTGTGGATATTTTGTTACCCTTTTTACAAAGGACCCAAGTATCCATACTTTGTTCTTCCTCCTTCTTGGGCATCATTTGATAAGTGAAATGTGTTTTGGGTATTCCAAGTTTCTGGGCTAATATCTACTTAAGTGAGTGCGTACCATGTATGTTCTTTTGTGATTGTATTTTCTTATTAAAGAAACAAGTTATACTGTCTTTAACTATGGACATTTTTGTGAGGGAGATTAGTGAAAGAGGGAGGGAGAAAACGGAATCAAATACGGTCAAAGCACATAATCTACTTAAATAAACTGACTTTAAGAAATATATATCTGTATACAAAGAATGTACAACAAAACCCATGACAGATAATGAAACATGCCAATATTAATATTGACTCTATTATGCCATTATTGAGCTTCCAAAATAAATCGTTTAATGAGTATTTAGATCTAAATATTTCTATATTTTAAAAGAGAAAATAGTTTGTTTGGCTGGTTCGCATTTCAAATTATCTTAAAGTTGTTGAAAAATGGGGCCACTAAAGGTAAACGTAAATGGGCAGTATTTACTTATTTCTGTCACCATAGATAGAAGCCTCATAATTAGATCAAATAAGATATTACCAAAAACATATAGGTTCACTTGCTTCTTTAAAAATACTCATTATCAACAATTTTATTAAATGATTTTATAGGAAGCTTTGGTAGAAGATGTAAAAATACTACAATATGATTTTTGAGACTACAGCAAAATCTTAATTGAGAATTCATGCAATACATGTTTCTCCAACTAAAAGTAAATTACATATTATCAGTAACAGGCTGCAACTAGATACTTATCAAAATTAGAAATCATAGGTTAATTATAACTTAATTACTGAATGAAAAGTAAATTTCAACTGTTTAAAACTTTCTGTATGACTTATGAAGTAATTCTTAAAAAAATTAGATATCATTATGTATGTGCCTTTGGAAATAGAAATGTGAAATTAACCATAAAGATTTTACTTTAAATTACCAAAAGGAAACAACAAGATGGTTCAGTGGATAATGGCACTTTCATTTCAATGTCTACAAACAAAATTTATTTTCAAAATCCCACAATATAGCAGAAGAAAACCAATTCCCAGATGAGGTGCTCCTATAACCACACACATGCACATATGACAGAAACACACCTGCATGGTACATGTATACACATACATACACACATTGAACAAGTAATTTGACAAAATATAACTTTTGAAAAAAATCAAAGAATAACAAATTCAATACAAACAAGCTGAACAATATAATAAATAATAACAAAATAATAAAGATGGTAATATAAATCAAACAGGGTTTGTTCATCCAAAATGATAATTAAATGGAAAAGCTTTTTGAAAAATAGGAAGAAGCTGGGCATTGTGAGTCATGCTTACAATCCAGCATTTGGGAGGGAAAGGCAGGATCAAAGGTCCAAGGCTAGCCTATAAAAATAAATTAATAAACAGATAAATCAATAATAGTTTACTTAAAATTATATGAACTGAAAGAACCTATTTAGGAAATTCTCCCCTGTGCCCATATGTTCAAGGTTCTTCCCTAGTTTCCTTTCTATTAGTTTCAGTGTGTCTGGTTTTATGTGGAGATCCTTGATCCACTTGGAATTGAGCTTAGTGCAAGGAGATAAGAATGGGTCAATTTGCATTCTTCTGCATGTTGACCTCCAGTTGAGCCAGCACCATTTGTGAAAAGGCTATCTTTTTTTCCACTGGATGGTTTTAGCTCCTTTGTCAAAGATGAAGTGACTATAGGAGTGTGGATTCATTTCTCGGTCTTCAATTCTGTTCCATTGATCTACATGCCTGTCACTGTACACTAAAATCAAAATTGAAAAATGGGACCTCATTAAATTACAAAGTTTTTGCAAGGCAAAAGACACTGTCAAAAAGACAAAGCAGCAACGAACAAACTGGGAAATGATCTTTACCAACCCTGCATCCGACATAGGGCTAATATCCAATATATACAAAGAACTCAAGAAGTTAAACTCCAGAGAGGCAAGTAACCCTATTAAAAAATGGGGTACAGAGCTAAACAAAGAGTTCTCACCTGAAGAATAGCTAATGGCTGAGAAGCACCTAAAGAGATGTTCATCATCCTTAGTCATTAGGGAAATGCAAATCAAAACAACCCTGAGATTCCATCTCACACCAGTCAGAATGGCTAAGATCAAAAACACAGGAGACAGCAGTTGTTGGCAAGGATGTGGAGAAAGAGGAACACTCCTCCACTGCTGGTGGAATTGCAAGCTGGTACAACCACTCTGGAAAGCAGTCTGGTGGTTCCTCAGAAAACTGGGCATGACACTCCCGGAGGAACCTGCTATACCACTCCTGGGCATATACCCAGAGGCTTTACCTGCATGCAATAAGGACACATGCTCCGCTATGTTCACAGCAGCCTTATTTATAATAGCCAGAAGCTGGAAAGAACCCAGATGTCCCTCAACGGAGGAATGGATTCAGAAGATGTGGTATATTTACACAATGGAATACTACTCTGCAATTAAAAACAATGAACTCACGAAATTCCTAGGCAAATGGTCAGAACTTGAAAATATCATCCTTAGTGAGGTAACCAGATCACGAAAGAACACACATGGTATGCAGTCACTGATAAGGGGATATTAACCCAGCATCTCGGAATACCCTAGACACAATTCGCATATCAATAGATTTCTAAGAAGATGGAAGGAGAGACCCCTGGTCCTGGAAAGACTGGATGTAGGGGAACGCCAGGACAGAAAAGCAAGAGGGGGTTGAATGGGGAAAAGAGGGAGGGAAGGGGGCTTATGGGACTTTCGGGGAGGGAGGAAACAGGAAAGGGGAAATGATTTTGAATGTAAATAAAAAAAACTTAGAAAATAAAATTTAAAAAAATAAAGTAAATTTAAAGGGGACATCATGATTTTTTTTTCTTTTTTTTGGTTTTTTCGAGACAGGGTTTCTCTGTGTAGCCCTGGCTGTCCTGGAACTCACTTGACCAGGCTGGCCTTGAACTCAGAAATCCTCCTGCCTCTTCCTCCCAAGTACGCCACCACCGCCCGGCTGACATCATGATTTTATGTGCTATAACATAACTCCTTATTGAAATGGTAACTTAACTACCATTTCAAAAATTGTCATCCAGCTCAATGATTGCAATTATTCCTAGTGTCTGTGATCTATTAGATGCAGTTTTCCAGAATAAAGAATGCATAAGTTAAAAAAAAAGAACCTATTTAAAGCATCAATCTTGAAAAGTGTCTCAAAGAAAGTTTTATACAGTGAGATTCACTAGTAGAAAGTTTTCAAACAATTAAGTAGTAATAAAAAAAGTATCTACACTTTTAATCAAATAGCCAACCATCAAACTGAGCACTGGGACTGAGGACTTAGGAGAAGGACAGAAGGAGCTGAATGGGTTTGCAGACCCATAGGAAGATAAAGAATATCAACCAACCAGACCCCGAGGAGCTCCCAAGAACTAAACCACCAACCAAAGAGTACACATGGAGGGATCCATGACTTCAACTGCATAAGTAGCCTTACCTTATGGGGTTGAGTGTCTTTGATCCTGTGGAGGCTCAATGTCCCAATGTAAGGGAATACTAGGGCAGTGAGGTGTGATAGATAGATAGATAGATAGATAGATAGATAGATAGATAGATAGATAGATAGATAGATGATAATTTTACCATGTGCAAATGTGTTCTATGCAAGATTTAACATTGATTGAAGATTGAAAATTCAGTTTATGTGGACTAGTAGAATAAGACAATGGGTAAATATTCTTGCCACAGAAGCCTGGCAGCCTTAGTTCAATATGTAAAGGTAGAAAGAGAGAAATATTTCCATTAGCTTTAATCTTTACAAACATTGTCAAATGGACACGAACATGCATATGCCAACCACACACATACACATGTAATAAAATCAATTAATTCATAGAAGTTTTATAAATACATTTTGATAGATGTATTGATTATGTGCACTGGTTTATTTTGTGAACACAATAAAATGCCTAAAATAAGGTAACTTTGTAAATTAAAGAGGCTTATTTAGTTTAAGTATTTCAATGTTGAAAGTCCAAGCATCATGTAAGAGTCTGTTAAGAATACCACAGGCTTTATCACTTCATAGCAATGAAAGAAACAATTCTAAGAGGAAAAGTCAAAGGTCACAAAAAAATATTTAGGTAGAGTCTGAAGCCCTATAATCTCTTCTGAGGGCACATTGGGCCCAGGTTCTGACTGAAAACAGAAAAGTGAATTAACTTGACCTCCTCCAAAACCTATGCAGTTAATCATACTTCAGTATCTCATGCCAAAGAGGGCTAGATCTATAATAGAAATAAAACAAAATACAGTGTGATATAATATAATAAATTATAATATAATTAATATAATATATAATATAAAAATCAATGAAGTAAAATTCTGATTATGGAAAAAACACTATAAAATAATAAACATTTGGCTATGGTAGAAAAATCATGAGCAAAATATAATCAAGAATTATACTAAGGCAATATTATGGATGGTTTTGTGCCTCTAAATCGATAATTAGCTAAAATTAAAAAGCTTTTGAATAAAGAAAGAAACTCTTGAGATATAAGTTCCAGTAGATATTGCATCAAATTTTGATTATACAGCATAAACAAATACATTTTCTGAGGCAACACAAATATTGTGTATAGTCTATCCTTCATAATATTAGAAAGATTTTTTTCCTCTCAAAGTTGGCTTTATTAGAGTGTCTGAAAATTTCTTGACTGTTACCTATAGCTGAAAAAGTGTCAATGATAGGAAGTCAGTGTCATGATTACTTCCACACACCTACACATGAGACTCTCACTCTGCTCTTGTTAGAGAGACTGTCAATAATTAACTTTATTTCATTTAAAAATTTCATATTATAGATGAATATACATTTAAAACACCACTATAAGAGAATGAGTGTAACTGCATACAGTGACATAAAATGTTAGCAAGGAATGTAAAAAAAAAAAAACAAAAAACCCAAAAACACTAAGTAAAATCTTTTAGAACCATAGAACAGAAGTGATCAGGAAGTGAATTCTCATAAGAAAACAAATTATTAATAAGAACAAAACATTAGAAAAAGACTTGCTTGTAGATTTGACTGATGGTAACATCTGAACTTCCTTCAAAACCATGATTTTTTAAATAAAAAAAAATTACTCATTTTATTCATGTATTCATTCAAGCTAGTAGCAGCATCATTAAATGATAGTTAAATGAGAAGATGCAGCAGTAAATGTGATAACTATAGTGACTTTTGCAAAACAAACAAAAAGAATATAATACAAATACACAAAAAGCACACCTTATGCTCTAAGATCAAGAATTGACAAATGGGACCTCCTAAAATTACAAAGCTTCTGTAAGGCAAAGGACACTATCAATAGGACAAAATGGCAACCAACAAATTAGGAAAATGTATACACCAACCCTACATCTGATAGAGGGCTAATATCCAAAATATACAAAGAATTCAAGAAGTTAGACTCCAGAGAAACAAATAACCCTATTAAAAATGGGGTTAAACAAAGAATTCTCAATTGAAGAATATCAAATGGCTGAGAAGCACCTAAAGAAATGTTCAACATCATTAGTCATCAGGGAAATGCAAATCAAAACAACTCTGAGATTCCACCTCACACCAGTAAGAATGGCTAAGATCAAAAACTCAGGTGACAGCAGGTGCTGAAAAGGATGTGGAGAAAGAGGAACAATCCTCCACTGCTGATGGGATTGCAAGCTGGTATAACTACTCTGGAACTCAACTTGACAGTTCCTCAGAAAATTGGACATAGTACTACTAGAAGAGCTAGCTATACCACTCCTGGGCCTATACCCATAAGATTTTCCAACATGTAATAAGGACACATGCTCCACTGTTTTCATAGCAGCCTTATCTATTATAGCCAGAAGCTGGAAAGAACCCAGATGTCTCTCAACAGAGGAATGCATAAACAATGATTCTTGAAATTCTTAGGCAAATGGATGGAACTAAAAAAATAACACCCAGACTGAGATAACCCAATCAGAAAAGAACACACATGATATGCACTCACTGTTAAATGTATATTAGCCTAGAATCTCAGAATACTCAAGATACAATTCACAAACAAACGAAGCTCAAGAAGAAGGAAAACCAAAGTATGGATGCTTTGGTCCTTCTTAGAATGGGGAACAAAATACCATGGGAGGAGATACAGAGACAAAGTGTAGAGCAGAGACTGAAAGAAAAACCATCCAGAGACTGGGGCACCTGGGAATTCATCCCATATACAGTTACCAAATCCGTACACTATTGTGCCAAGAAGCCCTTGCTGAAAGGAGCCTGATCCAGCTGTCTCCTGAGAGGCTCTGCCAGTACCTAACAAATACAGAGTTCGATGCTGTCAGCCAACCATTGGACTGAGCACAAGGTCCCCAATGGAGGAGCTGGAGAAAGGACTCAAGGAGCTGAAGGAGCTTGCAGCCCCATAGGAGGAACAAAAATATGAATCAGCCAGTATCCCCAGAGCTCCCAGGGACTAAACCACCAACCAAAGAGTACACATGAGGGACCCACAGCTCCAGCTGCATATGCAGCAGAGGATGGCCTTGTTGGATGGACATCAAATAAAATAAAAAATAAAAAAATATATATATTTAGGAATATATATGCATACACATGCATTTGTGTATATATATATATATATATATATATATGTATAAAAATTTAAAGAAAAAGATTATGAAGTTCAGGTATTGTAAGGGCAATATGTTTAAAGGGTTGGGGAGAGGAATGAGAAAGAGAAAACAATATAATTATGATTTAATTTTTAAATGTATAAAAATAAATAAGTAAAACAACTATTACTCAGGGGAAAAAAAGTCTCTCTCTAGAGTTTTTCAACTGTGCTTTTTTATATTTCACTCTGCAGTCCACTCATACAGATTCCACAATAAAATCAAGTTATTCCATTTAAGGGAAACTTTTCTATTACTCCTGATGCATTAGGAAATTATCAGCTCACTATTGGTTAATTCAGCCCACAGTGCTTCATACAGCCACTGTTCAGCAGGTAGAATGTAAGCCGAGTGAAGAATAAGGCTAATATAGGCAGTCTACAGTCACAAACAAATACATCATTTTGAAAGTTAGTGAAAGATACAAGACTGATACTTATAGAAACATGAAGTTACTCCCCTGATAATTCATATAAACGATTTGCCTAGAAATGTAAAATATAAATGCCATTATTTTCCCCTTAGTCATGCTGTAATTGTACAGTGACTTTGAAGATGATTCATGTACAAGACTGTACATAAATGTTATAAACTGCTTGATTATTAAAGTTTTCAAACACTTGTAAACTTAAAAAATCTAAACTACTTGTATTTAAAGAACATTAATATTTTCTGCAGGACATTCATTTAAAATTAAATATGTGGATAAGGAATGAGATCCTTATCTTCATTATAGTATTCACACTATTCTTTTCTCTTAATCTTTCTTAGATTATCGCAATTTTTCATTTAAAGTTTACACCCAGTATTTGTATGTAGTATGTGCAAGTATAATTATATGTATATATGTGTACCTATGCATATTTTTTATATTTTGTGGAATTTGAACATGTTAGAAATATATAAACTTTACAAATATTTTTGCAAATTAAAATTTTCTGTTAATATTTAACATGTGTTATTGTAGAAGAGACATTGAAATGGTTTTATAATATTTCAGTGTATCTAGCACATCATAATTAATCACTCACTGCAGTGTACTGGAAAGAGGCACAGGAACTTGCTTCATGGAAAAGTTGGATGAAATGGTGTCATACACAGTAAGAACTGGGGGAAATGTTGTAGTAAAGCTGAAGAGTTGTGAAAGCAAACAGAATAGGAGGATAGAAGCAGTCATTCTGAGCATGAAAATTGGGAAGAAGGCTAATCACTGGGGCAAGAGGATGGAAAACCAGCATGGCAATGAGAGTGTGTAAGTGTAGGCTGTTGAGAACAGTGAGCTTTTTAGTGCAAATATTCTCTTCTGACTAGCTTCAATTTTTGAAGTAAGGCGAGAAACAGAACTGCTTCCATTTCTGTTTCCATAGAAAAGGAAAACGTTCCTCCATCTAAGTACACCAAAACCTCTAGATAATATATGTATAAGAAACATAGGGGCCTCTGGACCCTAGAGATTCCAGGAAGACATTCATCACTCAATGGTGATGGAAAGGTGTGATAGGGGTATACATGTCTGTCTTGTATTTCTCAGACTGGAGCAGATCAAGTTGCTTAATCAAAAATTGCAAATGTCACAAACCACAGAAGCCTTTCTTCCTGGCTGTGGTTTGTTTTCTGTTGTGTCAAAACACTCTGGCCAAAGCAAATTGCAAAGTACAGTGTCAGTTTCATATTATACTTCCATGTTATAAAAGTCCATCTTTGAAGAGTCAACTAAGAACTCAAGGTAGGAACCTGAAATCAGGAATTATGGTGGAGCATTAATTATAGGCTTGCTCTCCAGCTTGCTGAGATTTCTTGTAAAACCAATGTATTCCTACTTAGGTATGGTGGTACATACATTTAGTTGAGCTCTTCCACATCCATCATCAAACAAGAAAATTAGTCAGAAATAGAGCAACAGGCCAATCTTATGGGAATTTGAACCCCATCCCATCCCTAATAGAAGTGAACTACCCCCGCCATGTACTCAATGGTGGTCCAAAGACAAACCCTAGTATCCTACTTCTACAAGTGCTCCATCATTTTTTTTTGTTTTTGTTTTTTATTTTTGTTTTGTTTTTTGTTTGTTGTTTGGGGGTTTTTTTGTTTTTTTAATTGGATACTTTATTTACATTTTAAATGTTATCCCCTTTCCCAATTTCCCCTCTGCAAACCTCATATCTCATTCCCCTTCCCCCTGCACTTTTTAAGAAATCTTTTTAAAGACCACTTCTAGGCCATAACTCACCCTCTTTCCCTCTTATCAATTGACACAAACTGTGGTCCCTTAGTATCTATTCATGCTAAGAGTGGTTCTCTTAAACGATAATGAGTGATCTACACATGAATTAAATTATTATTAGGAATAGATTTTGAGTGCTACATAGAATTTTTTGAGTGAGCATAAGCCCAGATTTTTACTCAGATGATTTGCTCAACAATATTTTTTAGACTTTTACACATTTGTGACAAAATATCAAATCAAAACTTAGAAAAGTTTGTCAGTCATATGCAACACTACATATAAGTCAGTTATAATAATTCTTACATTTTAACCTTTCTCATATGCACAGTTCAATAAGCACCCAGCCTAAAGAATAAACGTGTAACATTTCTTTAAGTGTTCTTATAGAAATTCTTCAGTCCATGGTGGATAGTATCACATCTAAGATATGATGCTGGGATATCAGGTTTACCAAGCCATGAGGACCAAGCCAGTTAGCTGAATTATTTCCTGGTCTCTGCTTCATCTCCTGACTCTCTATCCTGGTCTTGAGTTCCTGCCCTGATTTGACTAAATGATGGATTATGACCCAAGAATTGCATAATGAAATAAAATCCCTTGCTTCTGAAGTTGTTTTTGGTCAGTGTTTTACCCTGTATTAGACATTAAACTAAGAAATATTGTATATAATGCAAATATATGAACCATTTTTAAGTGAACAAGTTTTAAGATCTTGTTTTTGAAAGTTGGCAGAAATCATTAAGTATTTAAAGATGATGTCATTTGGGGTCATAAATTTACTAAAGATAGCCTTTGTATGATACATGTAAACTGTGAGGATTTTCTCTACTTAAATCACTAAGGAAAGATAAATTACAGACTTTTAATATGTGTAAAATATTTTTCAGTCACCAAGCTAGATATTTTGTTATTGTTGTTGTTAAATAGAGTTTTAAAAAATTTTATAGCAATTCAATTATATTTTAAAGTATAAAGGAAAAATGCCAGATCTATGGAGGGAACAGATAGTTTAGACAAAGATTGAAACTATAATTCTGAAATATTAACTAGACCACACATAACATAGGTATGAAATACTTAGAGATTTTTAACCAAAACTCCAAATATGTTAATGTTCCACATGGTGCATTTTCATTTATGATTAGAAATTACATGATGCTTTTGTTCCAAAGATTTTAAGGTGACCCATAATTCCAGAATCAATCTAGATATTTAAAATATTTTAACTGGGAGAGCAAAGGGAATATAGAGAGCAAAATTCAAACATTGATTTTCTGTTATTTATTGTCTTTTTTAAATAGGGAAATACCTCTCTATCTTTTTAGGAACCAGAGTATAGTCTAAGAATAGACTAGAACAGCTTAACGATGTATGCCAGATATATTGCATCTAGGGCTTTTCTCACCTCAGGGTATTTGCCAATTCCCACTTGACACTTTCCAAATATTTTTAGGACTTCAAAGTTTCTTATTGCTTGCACAGCTGGTAACTAAAAATACCTACAGTTTCTTTGTAAGTCAGAGTTTGCTCTTGTAAGTATTAGTTATTCAGAAATGCCTTAGTAATTTGATCACACATGGAAGCAGGATAACTCAAGATGAAAAGGTCAAGTCACAAAGTCCGTGCCCTTCAGATATAAAGCCAGGGATCAGTTATTTTTTGAATAGAAGTTAGAATCTGTAAATCAAAAGGACAGTACCAAAGGTTAAGATCATTCTTCAAAAATGAAGGCACAGATGAGACCATTTTAGCTAAGTCTTCAAATAATCCTGCTGATGAGGCTATCTATTGTAGCAAAGTTGGCCTAGTCATTTAAAGTTGCACAGATGGGTGCTGCCTGACACCAATGAGTTTAAGGAGAAGACATTGAATTAGAATCATGATAAACTAAACCCAAAGTTGCAAGCACCTGGAAGATTGGACTTGAAATCTACTCAATCAAGGAATTAAGTATATGTACCAGTATGTTATAAGACATAAATACAGCTTATATTACCATAAGGCATGAAGAAGTGACACTGTGACTGTGAAATCAGAAAAAATAACAAGTATTAACAAAAATACATGTGGTTGAACAGTAGTGTCTACAGCTGGGAAAATGGCTCAGTAGACAACATGCATGCTGCAAGTGATTGAGAACCTAAATTCAGACCCCAGCATTTTGGTAAAGAACAGATGTGGTGGTAACATCTGTAACTCCTATTTTGGGTAGAATTAGATAGGCAAATTCTTCCTTGGTAGGCAGGTTAGCCAATTTAGCAGAAACAAATAACTCAGTTCTGAGAAATATTATGTATTAATTGACTAATTAATTAGACCATTAATTAATTAATAATTAGTTAAGTGGAAAGAGAGGACAATGACATTGACAAATATCTAGCCCTCATATGGAAGAACTTACACATACACACAAATACACAGAGAGCAGGATAGTGAGAGAGTTAAAAAGAGAAGAGAAGAGAAGAGAAGAGAAGAGAGGAGAGGAGAGGAGAGGAGAGGAGAGGAGAGGAGGGGAGGAGAGGGGAGAAAGAAAAGGGCAGACACCAAACACTACATAATATAATAGGAGAAAGTGACCCTCAGGCTGTTTATATACGATAAGAAATGCACAGCATGGAAAATCCAAAGAGTTGTCTAGGCATGCTCAAATTACAACTCAGAGAAAGCACTGGTAAAAATGCTTTTCAGTGAAAGAGATTATTGTTTTCTATTTCAAATGTTAAAATTTTGTCCTTCTCTAAAATAATTATTCTTTTTTTTTCTCAGAAATACATCTGGTTTATGAGATCACATTGAGAAAACCTTGATATCGAAATGAATAAGAATATCTGTAGCATTTTCCTTTAGCATACTGTTATACTGCCTGCTATCAATGTTACAGTTTTGGAAATTTCCACACTATAAACTATACAACATCAACAATACAAATCTGTCAATTTAGGATAGTTTTTATGCACGGAGAGCTTCTGGGAATCTTGCTATAGGAACCCAAAGCCTCTTCACTAAGCCACTGAAACACATGGAATTCTTCACTCTCTAGATATCCTGTACTTATGCAACAAACTGCAGAGCACCTGGGTCTTTCCTTCTTTCCTTTTTTCATGGCAGACATATCACGTGATTTACAGTATAACAGACAAAAGACATAAAAGAACAAAAGCAGCATGGATTAAAACAATGAGATCAAAGATATAAAAAAATAAAACATATACAAACACTAGTTGACTTTATCTTAGATTTATGTTGTAGGCAATTTTGAAGCTGAAATTTTGAAAAATCCTATAATAGATATTCTTATCTGTCTAAAGATAGATTAGGAAACATTGGAAATGCTATTTTCTTCCCACTGTTTGTTAAAGATATTTAGAGAAATCCTCTGATGTGGGCAGTTTCTTTCATTTTTAAATAAAAATAATGGATTCTAAACATGTCTCAGATCTTTCTAATGAAGTAGAAAGTACAGATGGTACCACTTCCTTGTTCAAACTGTGACTATAATAGTTTTCTCAGGTGCCGAAGCTTGATGACTGGAGTGCACTAATACATGCTAAGTGGTCACATGTTACCATAGCCACAGTGTTTCCTATTTGCTACGGGCTGTGAAGAGACAGTATTGAGAGAGAATGTCTGTGTTGAGTTTGGATACATCACCTGTCAGTTAAAAAAACTGATGGCCTATGGCTTAGGCAGGAAATAGAAGGTCGGAACATCCGGGAAGCAGAAAGAATTCTGGGAAAAAGCCAGAAGTCAGAAGATCTGCCTGAGAAGATGTGAGGAGATGTATGCATGATATCTGAACACATATAACCAATCACATGACAGAATGAAGGTTAAAATTAATAGGTTATCTTAAATTACGATTCACATCAGAAAAGAGCCTAGCTATATGGACACGGTATCTGTATATGTATATTGAGTCTGAGTTTTGTTTCTGGGAGCATGGAGCTGAGAGGATGAACGGACATATCTATAAAAATTTAAGCTTTTGTTCTATCAGATCTGCTTTTTTATTATGGATCCCTGTTTAATCTATGAGTCAGAGTCCCTACCATTCTGATTAGATTTATTTTATCCTCACACCTATTTTCCTGGGCGAATCACGAGCTAGTCATGGAGATCTCTAACCATCCTCACCTTACCACTTCCTGCAATATAAAGCATTTCAGCTGTAGAGTCTCTCTTCTGCCTGGCTGCTAAATCACAACCTTTGAAGCTGACACTGACTGTGCATAGCTTGCTTGCCCTTCCATTGACTCCACACATCTAAATCACACAGTACTTCCTCTAGGATCAGTTGCAGCCAGATTAGTTTCCACTGATCCATCGAAATATTCATAAAACAAAAGATTTTATCTTTGTGACTATCTTAGGTACAAAACACCTAGTTTCTTTATAAAATACAGCCACCCTACCCTAAGAAAATGAAGCAAATAGCATAGTGAGTTGTCTTAAATACAGGCTCTTTCTTCTCAAACACAAAAATTTCTGTTTCTTTAAGAGGCAAAGCATTAAAGAACTGTTATCTCACATTCCAGATTCATGATGCTCTGACTAAACTTTGAAAGTCAAACAGAATGCAGATCCTGACACTATGCAAATACTGAAACCACGAGTGGTTTAGGTCCATCACTGACCATCATTTTGTGCATGCTTTCTGGAAGACTATAGTGGCTATTCCTGGTTGTCAACTTGACTAAATCTGGAATGAACTAATCAAGAATTGGAAGGCTCACCTATAATCCTAATCTGGAGGCTCAGAGATACAAGTTTCTGACCTGGATCTTGAAATGGAGATCTTGAAGCATAGTGACTATGAAATCCAGAAGATTAAGATTAGGAGATCTCTGAGTTCAAGGTCATCTGGGATTAAAGGCATGGTGGCACATGCCTTTAATTTGGGCCACACCCTTTGCTGGAGACCTATATAAGGACATTGGAAGAAGGAAGATTCACTCTGGCTTTTCCTGGCCTGCCTCGGGGGACTGAGCAACTGCTAGATCCTTGAACTTCCATCCACAGCTGCCTCATGTGACTGAGCAAATGCTAGATTCTTGGACTTCCATCCACAAGACTGCTGACTGTTGTTGGGGAGTTGGACTATAAGCTGTAAGTCATTGACAAATTCTCTAACTATATAGAGACTACTCATACATTCAGTGACTCTAGAGAACCCTGGCTAATACACCTAACAAAACTTTATGGCATTAAAGTTAGGAATGACAGGTATACTTGAATATAACATTTCACAGATACACATCACAGCCATGAAAAATAAGACACATAGAGGATATTTTCTAGTGAAAGATTAGTGTTGTTGTAGTATATGAGTTAACACTGGGTACAAGAATGAGTAACTTAAACAATAAAAGGCTAAAAGTTTTTGCCTGAGTGTTCTCTTTACAGTTTGCAGTTAGCTAGTATCTCCCTTGTCTTCACATGGTTTGTCCTCTGTGTATCAGAATTCTTGATGTCTCTCTGTGTGCATACTCACAGAACACAAGTTTCTTTGGTCAAGATTAATCCCAATGACTCATTATAACTTAACTCTCAAATCAAAGAATGTATCTCCAAATAGGATTGTATTCTGAGATTCTTGAGATTTCAAGAAGAATTGCTTGTTTACTTACTTATTTATTTACTTACTTATTTAAGAAATCATATCCCTTAGCTAAAATCTCATTAAAGAGAACAACTTATTTATCAGTTGGTTTGTTGAATGTGTATATACATGAGTGTATCAGCCATATGTACCATAGTATACATGTGGAGGTCATAAAACAATTTTCAGGAGTCACTTCTCTCCTTCTACTTATAAGCCCAAAGGATGAAACTTAGGTCAACAGGCTTGGTCAGCAAGCACCTTTTCCTGAGAGATGTATCATAAACTGAATGGGAATATTTTCAATTTGAATTTAGAAGTAAGAAAGTCTCCAGTAACTACTATTGGTACACGATTTGGGTGATAAAGCATTAGTAAAATAAAATGAATAATTCATATTTTATTTTATATTTAAACTAAATAAGCAAATGAACTGTGAAAATAAGGAAACAATGACTTGAAAATCTAAATCCACCAGTGAATTGCGTATTGGTGCAATAGTGGTATAAATGCTATAAGATTAACAAACCTGATTTCTGATTAACTGCAGGGCTCCAAAGACAGAAATCAAGCTAGCACAGTTAACAAGCCCAAGAACCACTAAGAGTTATATCACACATTAGGGAAAAACTACTACAATTATTACCCTAAATCGACAGAGTATCAAACTGGTTTCTAATTTTATGTATTGGTACCCACAGACTAATACATCTTTCAGAACTCATCAAAAAAATAAAAAGCTTCATTTTGCAGTATCTTGAGAATAAGAGATTCATCACCATACAAAAAATAAGTGACTATTGAATGAGAAATCATAAATGACATATCTATGCCACACAACATGCCTCAAGGATCTGGAATCATTGCAGAAGAGCTGCATAAAAACTTTTTGTAAGAGCCAGAGGCTGTGGAAAACTATAGCAAACCTATTTCCTGGATACAAAAGGGCAGTCCCATTTGTAAATTCATGGTGGCTGAGACCACTTGCACAAGAATGTACAAATTCAAGCTAGCCACAATCCCAGCATGAAAGTTGTGGAGATCACAAAGCACAACCTCTGACTTGATGATTGCTACAAAACAAAAAATCCATTTTCTTTAGGAACTGGGGATGTGTGAGGCTATACTTGCTCCTTGAGAATGCCCTATACCCATGCATATACTGGCAGTACTAAATGGGCTCCATGAGGTCTTTAAACGAACACATGAAATTGCCATCACATAGTGATAGTTGTGGAGTTAAGGGAGGAATATGTGCTGGAATAGGGACTTGATAAAAACACATTATAATCATGTATGAAATTCTCAAATAATAAAAGAAAGTTCTATCACAATTTTGTGCTAGTTTTTCCTGACATCAGACCATTCTCCGAGAAAATGAGATCTAAACATATATTAGGGAATGAGAAAAATCAGTAGTGAGATTAGGGTTCAAGTGTATTAGGGGGCTGGTTGTTGTGATAAGCTGTTATTGTTTGCTTGCTTTGCTTTTGACAAATATCTTGCTATATACCTTGGCAATCCTGTAACACATGTAGAACAGGCTAGCCTCATATTGGCTGTAATTCACTTCTTTCTTCAGAGTGCTAGGATTACTGTGTGGTAATTAATTTTGAATAAATGTGATGCTGTTTGAAGTTTCTATAGTTTTTCACTCTTTAAATTATTATTTATTCAAATTGTTTTTTTTTAATTTTAAAGTGAAGTTACTTTTTATATACTCAGATTCATAAGACACATTACTGGTGCTCTAATGGTTTCTTAATTTCTCAATGAGTATACTGAGTATCCAAAAATTACTTGAAAGAGAACAGTGATCTCTACTTCAAACTTCTTATATGATGCAACAGCTCTTGCTAACCATATGACTATATAATCTGTTGATTTAGATCACCATGCAAAATTTGGATATACTGATTCAATATTAAAAATTTCTAGTATGTACCTTATATTTCAGAAAACTATATATATTGATGTGGTTGGTAATTATGAACATATATAAATAAACATAATTTCTGGAATTACAATGTCAGATATTTTAAGTCATACAAATATGTCTTAATTATTTTATATTTCACATTTTCATGTTTTTCTTTTAATTGCAATGCATTTCTGCCTTCCTCAGACTGTTTTATACAATTATTTTCCTTTTATTAATTTGAACAAGAATATTTTAGAACAGTGTAGAAATAAATACATAATTACATAAATGTGATTATTACAAATCAATTTAGTATTGAACATGAAAATAAATAATAAATATTTGTTTCTCTTCTCACAAAGAATTGCAATCTAGCTCATTTGCTACTCAAATACAGGCGTGACTACCCTTCCCTACCAGATTAAAAAGTTGTATATAGGTAGTGAGATTATATATCTATTTCAAAAGTCACACAATGATGGCAATGGGGTGGCTCAATGAATGAAGTATTGGCCTTACAAGCATGAAGATCAGAGGTCAAGTCAAAAAGTTCACACAGTAAAGCCAGAAAGACAAACCAGCTAGCTGTGATGTGGCTAGTGCTTAAGCAGTCTCCAAGTTAAACAAGAGAACCTTCCTAAATAAATAATGAGGAAAGTAACTGAGGAAGACATTTGCAGTTAACTGTGAGCCTCCTTCCCCCCCTCACATACACACACATACAGTGCACCCACATATACATGCACATTATACACTAGACAAAGGAAAAGAGAAAAAATAAGTCACATAAGGACTGTTAATATCACTATATTTAGAGTAATATATCAATCACATATTAACATATTAGGAGCCTATTTACATACCAGTAGTATATCAACTTTGCCAAATTCATACTATAAAACAAAGAATGAAATTTCCATTAACACTATAATTTGATAGGTTATAGTTTAACAGGATTCTTACATTTTTATCTATGAAGATAAAACCATATACGTTTATTAAGTTTAAAAACTCTTCCAAATTAAGTTTTAAAACTGGACAGTTGTGTTTGAGTGATGAGAGTAATGTCATCCTTGAATTATGTGTACTTGAAGGCTCCCTTTCAAGATCTGTCAAGCTCCCTGATAAGTATAGGTTCAGAGTCCTTTATGTGTTTTCTTCTAAACTGTTTTGAAGGACAAACCTCTAACTCCAATGGGTTCTGTATTTAACATATGTCTGAGTACAATTTCAACTACTTCTCTACTAAACATTACAATAATATGGTATAAGAATAATAGGGTATAATAGAGAATAAAATGTCATGACTAACATTTAAAATCCATCCTGTCTCAGAACTCAAGCTATTAATGAGATTTATTACAACAGAGAAATCCATTACCTTCTCAATTTAAACAATGCTACTGTCTCAGTGTATCTGGATCACTGATGCTTAATCAATCTAGGTATAGATCAAAATGTTTAAAGAAACAGACAATACTAAGACCACTTTAACTTGGTTCACACATGTAAAATCTCAGAAATAAAAGCACAGCTTACTGTTATCCACTAAAACAAATACAAATAAAATCAAAACTCATTCTTTTATGTTTATATTTAAATAATCATAAATTTTGTTTTAGCAAAGAATGCTTCCTTCATTAGAGCAAAGAATGTTCTTAAACATCCAGGATAGGAAGAGATGGAACATCTTAAGTCTTAGACTTCAATACTTCTAGTTTACAAGTCCCAAATTCTTTTTCTGGATAGTAATTTAGTTTGACTTTCATTTTTTTGTGTGTGTGGAAAATGACTTTTTTATTTAACCTAACAAATGAATTTATTTCACATTAGAGAATAATTAAACCATTTTTTTTTCTTAATGAACAAATATAATCTCTCAATACACAGCAATTTATTCGCGTAAGCTACAGCCGTCAAGGGTACTGCTAAGAAAGAATCTAGAAGTGTGGATTACGACATTGCATACTTAGATAAATATACACTCTAATGTAAAATTTAGCATATCCACAAATAATAAAGTTTGAAATTTGAAAGTCAATTTACTTCCCTCAGAAATTAAGTATTTTCTCTAATAATTTTACTTTTCTAGCCAAAGGCAATTGAAAATATTCTTTATAATCTTGTTTGCCCTTAAGTAGTAAGGTATACATATATATTCCTCCAATGTGTTTCAAATCATTCTATTCTTTTAGAACAGCACTTTGTTTCATTTTAAGGCATCAGAAAGAATCTTTTTCCCTACTACTGTCCTTAAAAACCAATGCTAAGTTGTATAATATTAATGGAAAATCTATGATAATTCATTAATATGTCTACAAAATTCTAAAAATCACTATATAAACTATTAAGGCAATATCATATTCATATATATATATATATATGTGTGTGTGTGTGCATATATATGTGTGTATGTAACAATATATAATTCATTATCTTATTAAGAGGTTTAAATACACAGATTCAATGCAATCCCCATCAAAATCCCAACTCAATTCTTCATAGAGTTAGAAAGAGCAATTCAAAAATTCATCTGGAATAACAGAAAACCCAGAATAGCTAAAACTATTCTCAAGAGTAAAAGAACCTCTGGGGGAATCAGTATCCCGGACCTCAAGCTGTACTACAGAGCAATAGTGTTAAAAACTGCATGGTATTGGTACAGTAACAGACATGTAGATCAATGGAACAGAATTGAAGACCCAGAAATGAATCCACACTCCTATGGTCACTTGATCTTTGACAAAGGAGCTAAAACCATCCAGTGGAAAAAAGATAGCCTTTTCAACAAATGGTGCTGGCTCAGCTGGAGGTCAACATGCAGAAGAATGCAAATTGACCCATCCTTATCTCCTTGCACTAAGCTCAATTCTAAGTGGATCAAAGATCTCCACATAAAACCAGACACACTGAAACTAATAGAAGGGAAACTAGGGAAGAACCTTGAACATATGGGCACAGGGGAGAATTTCCTGAACAGAACTCCAATAGCTTATGCTCTAAGATCAAGAATAGACAAATGGGACCTCATTAAATTACAAAGTTTTTGCAAGGCAAAAGACACCGTCAAAAAGACAAAGCGGCAACCAACTAACTGGGAAATGATCTTTACCAACCTTACATCCGACAGAGGGCTAATATCCAAGATATACAAAGAACTCAAGAAGTTAAACTCCAGAGAGGCAAGTAACCCTATTAAAAAATGGGGTACAGAGCTACACAAAGAGTTCTCACCTGAAGAATATCTAATGGCTGAGAAGCACCTAAAGAGATGTTCATCATCCTTAGTCATTAGGGAAATGCAAATCAAAACAACCCTGAGATTCCATCTCACACCAGTCAGGATGGCTAAGATCAAAAACACAGGAGACAGCAGTTGTTGGCGAGGATGTGGAGAAAGAGGAACACTCCTCCACTGCTGGTGGAATTGCAGGCTGGTACAACCACTCTGGAAAGCAGTCTGGCGGCTCCTCAGAAAACTGGGCATGACACTTCCGGAGGATCCGGCTATACCACTCCTGGGCATATACCCAGAGACTTTACCTGCATGCAATAAGGACACATGCTCCACTATATTCATAGCAGCCTTATTTATAATAGCCAGAAGCTGGAAAGAACCCAGATGTCCCTCAACGGAGGAATGGATTCAGAAGATGTGGTATATTTACACAATGGAATACTACTCTGCAATTAAAAACAATGAATTCACGAAATTCCTAGGCAAATGGTCAGAACTTGAAAATATCATCCTTAGTGAGGTAACCCAATCACAAAAGATCACACATGGTATGAAGTCACTGATAAGGGGATATTGACCCAGAATCTCAGAATACCCTAGACACAATCAGCATATCAATAGATTTCTAAAAAGATGGAAGGAGAGACCCCTGGTCCTGGAAAGACTGGATGTAGGGGAACGCCAGGACAGAGTAATGAGAGGGGGTTGAACGGAGAAAAGAGGGAGGGAAGGGGGCTTATGGGACTTTCGGGGAGGGAGGAAACGGGAAAGGGGAAGTGATTTGGAATGTAAATTAAAAAAATAAAATAAAATTAAATTAAAAAAAAAAAAAAAAAAAAAACATATGCCTTAAAAAAAAAAAAAAAAAAAAAAAAAAAAAGAGGTTTAAATAATGTTATATTTAAATATTTAAATAAATATATTTAAATCTTATTGTAGATGTTTTTACAATGTGAACATTTTCAGTGATTTTATAAAATGTTGAGATTTCAGTGAAGCAAGACACTTAATTTTCAACTATAATCCAGCATATAGCAAAAATTCATTACCGTCAGGCTCTAATGTCCAGTTTCAAAAAGATGTACATAATGAAGGCCATGGTTAAATTCACTGTGGCACAAAAAAAAATAAAGACAAAAATATAGGACAGGCATTTGAACAAAGGCAGGGTAACAAGGTTGGGAGGGAGATAAGAAAGACGATTTATAGCAATCAGAATACACCATCAATATGTGTGAAACTGTCAAAGAACAAATTCAATAAGATAAAAATATTCGTGTAAATTCATTCAGAACATGCCTCCTAATTGAATCATAAAATGATCCTATAGAAATGTGACTTGTCAATGAGATGCCAAAGTTCCTCATTTATAAATTATTTTTAATCAAAACTTTATAAATGCTACTGTGGTGGCTTGAACAAGAACATCACCATAGGCTCTTATACTTGAAGACATGATCTGTAGCTGCTGGTGCTGATTGGGGAGGTTTAGGGGTACGCACTTGTGGGAGGAGGAATGTAATTGGAAGTTGGCTTTGAGAGCTTGAAAACTGGAGCAATTCCCAGTTTGCATTTTGTTTTTTTGCTTGTCAGAAAGATATGATCTCAGCATTCTGCTCAGTGAACTCTTTTCATTAATTTCCCTTGGCCATGGTATTTTATCACAGCAACAGAAAAATAACTAATGAGGGTAGTTTATGTAATTCAAATGGTGTCACTATTCTTACATGCTATAGATCTTTAAAGCACATACCAATTGTTTCATGTAACTCTTTAAAAATATATGCATAATGAAAACAGGTACTAAGATGCCCTAAATATTCATCTTGTTTTTCTCTATATTGTTCCTGATAGCTAAATTTGTTGAGCCTCAACATCCTCTCAATGACAAGAAATCCTATTATCATTCATGAGATAGTTTCTTTTATAGTGCTCATGTTGAATTAACGGTGAATTTTTTGCTAATAATAATACCCACACATCTATCTTATCATTTCTGGACAATGTGGATAAATTCTCTTTAAATGATTCTTTCTTTCAAATAATGATTAATTTTTTTCTTTTTGTCTACTCATTTCTTTACCTATTTCCATAATCTGAATAACTATTTTATTTAAGTGTCCTTGGGCTTTTGTTTTACCTGCTCACATACTTTTTCTGATTAAGAATATTAAAACTTGAGTAGAGATGATAGCATCAGCATTTTGGAGCTATATTGAATCAAATAGCAATGAGGTACACCCCCACTGCTCTATTTATTGCTTCAATGCAATACAATTCTGGGATAGACAGCACACAGAGAAGCTGGCACTAGATGGGCTGGGCTCTCTAGAGAAGAAACTGCAGAAATGTGGAACCTCTGTGTATTTATCGTAAGAAGGAGATGGGATTATTACATAGAGCTGAACAAGAAAGTGAGATTATTGTGTACATATAAACAAAGAGGTAGGGTTTTTGGGATATTCAGAGTTGGATCATTGGGACAGGTTTAGCTCTATTCAGTAGATGTCTTTGTAGAGGAGTGACCTTCTGCCTAAAAGCATCCAGAGTGAGAAAGCTCTGGTGAGCATTTTCTGCTCTGCTCACACTATCGATATACAAATTCAGATCAGGATAAAAAGCTGTGTATATCTGAGCCTAGAACTGAGGAAAGTTTTGCCTTTTCCCATGGGTCTAAGGCAGTGGGAGTCTTCACATGGCCATAGCCATATCAATGGCACACATTGCCTCAGGAATTCAATCACTACAGACTCACTTTTCCCCATAAAGTTTTCATCACAAAATTCATAATTACACATGTAACCTCAACATAAGTGGCATGTTCCTTTAGAAGCTATATGTCATCATTTAATAAACTTTGGATAGATGTTGATGGTATTCATTCCTCACAAAAAGTCATATATTATTTTTTTATAATGTAACATCATGAAAATGGTGACTTTAGAGTTTTAGCATTTCATTGTCATTATGAAAGAAATAAAGGTTACATGAAAAAGAATCCTATAACCAATCTCATTTATATTATTAATTAATTGATCTTTCAGGTTTTAAAATGTTTCCTTTTTCAGAAGAGAATAGGCAGCATCTCACAATGTTTAATCATTCTGAAAGCTGAAGATGAAATTACTACCAATTACTAGTTTTTCTTTGTCGGGCTGAGGGCTATAAGATATATAGATTATCTTTATCATGGACATACTGATACACAATACAGTGAGTAACTAAGGTCATTTGGAGCACAAGCCTAGCTTTTATTTTTGCTATCACTTGGCATTTATAATAAATAGGACCCTCATAAATTATGTTCTAAAATTTATCTTACTTAAGTTTGTGTTTTTCGTTAGTAAATATATTAAAATTTACACAGTAAAGTTTTTTTGTTTGTTTGTTTTGAGTTTTGATTTTTTTAAATCCAAATCAACCTTTTCATTTCTTGACCTAACATTTGACAGAATTTATTCAAGAAAAATCCAAAATTGAATTATGTATATTAATTTTTTAAATAAATAGAGCATATAGATTCAGTAGGGTTTTTTTTTTCGATTCTTCCTCCCAAAGTCAAAAGCATTTCTGAAGGCAACACTTCACAGAAAACAAAAACTTTCTTTTATAATAATCTTTGAAATAATCATCTGCAAATTATATAATGATAGATCAATTTTTGGTCAGCAGAAAATGTAACAGATTTTTTTTGGATATTTCAGGCACACATGTAAGTATGTATTATGTTTGTATGTATGCGCACATGTTTGTATACATGTGTGTATAATTGTACTTTGTTCTTATTTACATATCTGACAATCCCTCACCACTCCTCTTCCCTGTTGCTATCTTTCTTCCTGAATTTGTTCTCCTGCTTCATGTCACATAGCTTCTGTCTTTATGCCCTGTGTCTTTATGTGCTTGCTTGTGTGTGTTTGTGTGTGTGTGTGTGTGTGTGTGTGTGTATAGACACTATATGGTGCATGTGTTTGAATATACCTAGAAATATTAATCTATATTTCTTTGGCTTTAACTAATTTTTCTCAGCATGATTATCTATGATATTTTTCAATAATCATAGTTGACTTTTTCAGAGATTTCTATATCAACAAGATATTGTAGTAGGTTGAACAAATTTCTATTTCTACTTTGATTAAGGCAAGTGAGTGTCCACATTTAAAGAAAGAGATTAGCTGAAATTTGGAGGAAATCTCTGTAATATTCACAAATTAAATTTTCCCTACCTGTTCGCAAAGATATTTTCTTCTAAATATAAACCAGTGTGCCTAAATACCTAACTATGTGAAAATAACTGAAAGAAAAATCACTAAATTTAAATTTGCACATATGGTTATGTGACTATTTTCTCCAGATTGAAACATTCCCTCCGGAGACTAGGGGAGACTTAGTAGACTGACACTCACAGGAAACTGTGAATCTCCATGTTCAAGAAAACTTCATGAATCATGACCCTCCTCACTTTGGTTAAGGTATACAATAGACAATTGCTGGGACAGAAGAGTTTCTTCTATCGAACCACTGCAACATGTGGAGAAGTCCAGTGATTCATTGCCCTTGCTGGGTTAAGGCTTATTGGTGTAAAGTGGCCTCCAGTCACTAACCACTAACTCAAGCTGTTTTAATTAAATCCATTGGTTTACCAAACTGGACTTAGGAACCTTTCTTTGGTGTGCTTTGTCCTCTCTATGTAGTCAAAATATCATTAGTTTCCCTAAGAAATGATCAGAATATGTATATATATATATGTATATATATATGTGTGTGTGTGTGTAATGTATTACTTCACAAACATTATATTCTCATTCTTTTTTTAGTTCTCATAATACATTATATACTTTAATTTTTCTTAGATTATATTGTTATATTCTTCCTATTAAAAATAAGTCTACTCCATTAACTTATACTTCAAAGTCTAATGTCTAAAAGGTCCTAGATTTACAGCTATTTACAAATCAAAAATCTATTTTGGAAATCAATACATAAATAGATGCTGTATAATCTTATGTTATTACACTTCCTTCCACTTACAAAACTTAGAGCAGCTTATCCACTGAATTTAGCTAAGTGACTTGCTCATATGGAGTCAATTAAAGTCCTAGAGAAAAGCTTTCAAGAGCACTTCCAGACAGTTGTATATATCTTTGATTCTTTTGGGAACAATAAATACCTTGGAAACTTATAAGACAAGCAAATTGTTTTTTCTTTATATTTAATTGATTATAAAATAGTACTAAGATATGAAAATGTGTCTATTCAGTACTATTAGTATGTAATAGTAAATCTAAGAAACTTCTAGATCAATTAGAGAATTTATATCATATGAAGCTATATACAACTTAGAAATAAAATTTCAATATATAATTGTTTTAAATTGAATTTGGCAAATTATTTTGCTATAATGTTGTCCTATTTTATTCTATTCAATCCTTAGGACTATAATATTTTTCTCCAATTAATTGTGTTTGGTAAGAAAGTCAAAGACAAATGAAGACAAATTAAATTTTTTTAACTAAATTCTAATGCACATTTCTGGAAACATAAATTAATACACTTAATTCTTAAGAGTTTGACTCCCATTTTTCTTTATGTACTCATGCTTTTCAGAATTTTTATAACTTAGTGAAATATAGTCATTAGAGCTTACATTGTATTAGTGAGTTGTAATAATATTTTATGTCTTCTGCTATTTGCGTATGTAATTCTATAGGTTACAGTGTTGGTACCTTAGCAGGCAAGGAGCTTACTTCAATATCTGAGAAACAATAAGTCACTGACTATAGTCAAAGATTGTTTCTCTGCTACAGTGCTGATCGTTTATGCCCAGGAAGGAAAACTCTCTGGGCCAAACATTCTTCATTTTGTCACAAGAATGTTACCAGGGGAAACAAGGCAATGGAGAAAAAAAAATAGCAGACCACTCCTGTAACTGAGATTTCCTATTCAGGCCTCTCCCTGAGTCATTTTCGATGACACAGATGTCCAATATATAGCTAAGCACTCCACAGTCTCACTCTCTGAACATTGTGGGTCTCTCTGTATTAATCATCATGTGTTGCAACAACCACAACAAAAAATCTCTTCAAAAGACCAAAACCAAGAACAAAAGTATTCCATATGGGGAGACGAAGTTCAGATTTTAAATGTCTGTTTAACTTTTTATTCTTTACTATTTGGCCTTTCATTTAGAGGAAAGGTCTAAGGAGATAAATGAGCAGTGCATCTACCCACAGCCCTCTTATCTAGGAGACCCTTAGGCACGTTAGGGGAGTCAGGACTGCTCCTCCTACCCAGGAACCCAGATTTCAGCTACAATATCTACTTTTGGTTCTGTTTCCCCTTTTAGAAAAACCTTCGAGAGCTTTATGGTATCTACTCTCAGTTGGCTCTATTTACAGCCTGACACTTTGCTATGTTATAATGTCTCTGCCTCTTAGCAATCCTCAGGCATCCACAAAAGTGAATCTGGGCCGAAGGAAAAGCAGGTTATCTTTTGCGATTTTCGCTAGAAATAATTATTTTTTTGACAGTTATTTAAATGACTTCATCAGCAAATCCATTTGTGTCATTTGGACAAGAGGACAATTTACTGTTTAAGAGTTCAAAGTACATTTTAAAATGCCAAAAAAAATTCCCTAAATTATAAATATGGTCATGTAGAATGTCATATTTAGCCATGGATGGAAGTAGTGAATTAAAAAAATAATTGTGTAAATGTGAGGTACTTTTTTATTTTTCCTTTTATATTGAGAATTTCAAGATGCATATAATGTGATTTGATCAAATCTATTCCTTTTGCATTTTTCATTCTTTCCTACCACAGCTTTTCACTTCCTTTGTAATGTTTTCTTTCATTTTGTTGTTTTTTTATTTCTTTTAACGTAATAAGTCTGATTATTGCTACCAATAAATACATATGTATAGGACTATGTATAAGAGTGTTGCTGGACTTCAGTTCCCTATCTTTTCAGAAAATTCACTTTCTTTCCTCAGTAGTCATCAACTGTCAACAGTCATAGAAGTGAGATTTGATGAGCTCCTTACATCATCCATACAGATATCTGGTCTGCATTGCTCTTGTGAGGGTCTAGTACATACAATCATAACCTCTCTTGATTTCATGTGTACAGTGATGCTGACATATCTATTAAATAATATTGCACTGCAGAATACACTCCTTCTAGATCTTACAATAATTCTGTCCCCTTCTACTAAAATGGAGGACGTGTGTGTGTGTGTGTGTGTGTGTGTGTGTGTGTGTGTGTGTGTTCCATGTAGAGCTAAGCATTCCACAGTCTCTTATTCTCCGAATATTGGCCAGCTGTGGGTCTCTGCATTAATCACCGTCTGTTGCAAAACCAAAAACAAACAAACAAACAAAAAGATCCTTCTAATGAAAGTAGAGTGATTACTAATCTACATGTAAATGATAATACTTTACAGGGTACTTTAGTACTGTATTGTTTTAGCATAATAATTGTACCTGGATCTCTATTATGAGTTAGCTAAGCATGTGTATAGGCACAGTATTGAGTATGAGTTCAGACTTGAAGATCATGCTCTACAATAATAAGAAAATGACACTCCCTTAATGTTCAAGACAGAATTGGTATATATTCCATTCCAGTAGTTATAAACAGTGCAGCATTTAAAGTTGCATCATATTGTTGAATAATTTTCCCTGGAAATATAAATAGTTACTTTTTAACCCTCTGAAAGATATTCAGTAGGAAGGAGGCATCAAGGTCAGTATCAGATTGATTTCCACATGTTCTATTACTAAGAATGTGTGATGTCTTCAGCAATCAACTCTTACTTCAAGTTCTGCAGTGTAACTGATAGCCACAACAACAGCTTGTAATGTTTGTGGAATTTTTTGGAACTTCAGTAACAATTTAAAAAGTGGTAATCCATACAGACTTTATTACAGTACAGTAAAGACTTTAATACAGTATAGACTTTTTTTATCTGATACAATGTGGTGTCTGGTAGAGAAAATGCCACCATTTTTAAAATTTAATTAACTCATTGAATTTCACTCTACACTCTAAGGAATAGCAAAGCAAATATAAAATTTTAAAAATTTTATATATATATATGCAATCAAATCACTAAAATAGTTCCACAGAAACCACTAATTTTGCCCATTTGCAAAATTCTACTTTAGTGTAAATAAAAATAGAGCTGTCTCCATTGAACATAGAACTCACTATATCATTAATGCCCCAATCTAAAGACTATTTTGAGAAGAACAACTCTATCTAGCCACTGTCGTTGCCTCCAGTTGCTCCACGTAATTTCCACTGAAGTTCTGATTTATTTAACAAGTATTGACATAAGTAAAAAATACCATTTTAAGCTTGGTACTTCTAAAAACAAATTAATGTACAAACACATTAAGAAAAATTTCAAATATATTTTCTTTTTAAAATAAGTAAAATCTGCCTAAGCTAATCAACAACAGAAATAAGTCTTATTTCTCACACACTTGGAACTATATCAAAACAATGGGGTTTTATGAGAGCATAAGTGAAGAGATGATTTTAACGAACTTGATAGTCCAGTGAAGTTTTAAAATGGAGACATTTTTGAGTAAATCTTTGGAGAAAGATGTACTTAGATTTTTACTTCCTTCTATACACAAACTTGATATTAGTTGAACATACAAAAATGTGAATTTCAAGCCCATAAATCTTCCAGATGAAAAACATACAATATATTTGTGCCCTTAGTAGCAGTAGGATTGTCTAAATGGGACCCGTAAAATATCATCCATTCAGAAGTCATGCCGATAAATTATACCTCATGAAAATTAAATTTTTCTCACGGTTTTTCTCAGAAGAGTAAGTAGTCATGCTATAGATTCAAAGAAAATGTTTTGCCTATTTGACAGCTTATTTTTATACATCATAAACATTATATCCAGAATATGTAAAGGATTTGAAAGCCAAAAATAAAAAGACAAGCTACTCACTTAAAATATACTAACGGTCTAAATAGATAATACAACAAAGGGAAAAATGCAAATGACTAAAAAGTACTTGCAAAAACATTCAAGATATACATTTTTGGTAAATGTGAGTTGAACCCACTAAAAAATAAGACATAGGTAAAAATGACTAGGAAACATAAATGTTTGTGAAGAAGCAGATCACCAGAAATTTGTCATGTGCTGTGAACGGAGGAGCAAAATTGGACCAGCGCTTTGGAAATCTGTGCCTGCACTTCCTTGCAAAGTCAATACAGGTTGAGAATTTCCTCCTTGAAAATAGTGTGCATGCCAGGAAAATGGTGAAGTTACTGTGTCTTAAGGACCTGCATATGCTTTAGCATACTTAGGAACTCGCTATAGAGCATGATTAACTTAAAATCTAACACACAGTATAAATGAAACTAGGCACATATGTAAGTAAATGCAGAGTAATTCTGCATACATGAAATTACACAGAAAAAGAATCTAAAATAGAATTCAGATAAAAAAGAAAATTGTCTCAAGAAAAGGGAAAAAAAGAACATTCTATGGTAATGGAAATTTTCTAATGGTCTGAGTGTAGTTACCCTGGCCTGCAAAATCATAACACCGCATAAAGTGAGACACTTAAGATCTTTTTCTCTGTCTTGTAAGTATTAATTGCTAAGTGCAGCAGGAGGAACATTCGTGTGAGCTAATGGTGTCACTTTATATTTTTTAAGTGGGTAAAACCTCAAAATGTGTATTTATGTATGAGTTCTGATGGGAATACATTACATGCACATAACCCTGCATGGAGATGACCATATGGGATAGCTCTTAAAGAAAGTGGAGTGGTCAAATGCAAGAACTTAAGAGGGGTAAACAGGTAAGAGAGAGTAAAATACTATTAAGACTTACCATGTTAAAAAGAAAGCAAGACTGCCTGTCAGAATAAGCCGGCACTAGCTATAATTCTGTGTCTTTCTCCTGGGCCCTTTAGATTTGAAAAAAATATTTTGTTTTAATCTAGCCCCTGACAAACTGCTACCCATAAATAGTTGTTTTCTTTTGCATTTTATATCAAATCAGCCACAAAATTATTTGATAAATGGATTAGAACCATAAAAAACATTCCCTAATATTCACATGATTATCACACTATATTCATATTTCATACTAAAAGCTTCTCTTCCTCATTTTTCCCTTCGGTAATACAACAGCGCAAGAATTTTCTCTGAAATGTTAGAAACATGTAACCCTTGGCACCAGGATACTCAGGTATGCAGAAAGGCTTGCTAAGGAAATCTTGTGCATTTTCACTGCTGATGACAGGATGAGCAGATGCTGACGAATTGCTTACATTTCCTGGAGCACCTTCCATTGTGATTCTCTGCTCACACTTCGATTGAATTTGCCCTCTATAAATTTGGTGGATAAGGGATAACTGTGGGCACACTACTTAATGTAGAAAGCTGATAAATACATTCTCATCTAAATATAGAGAAAGAAATTGCAAAGACTGCCAGCTTGAGGCTTTTCAATAGTCAGTCAACTCTCAAAAGGCCTAATATACACGGAACAAGTATGTACTATATACCACCCACTGAATGGGTCCTTCTGAATAATCAATTTCTATGTTTTTAAGACATCAGAGAGTTTTTGTTTGTGTGTTTAAAATAACTATTAAAGTGTTAGTGCCCGCTCAAGGGTAAGCAAGGCAGTTTTAAAAACCTAATAAACAGTTACCAAATTACATTTCTTAGAAAACTATTTTGAACTTTATAGCATACTAAAGAATTTTTTTTGTTTTACCTTAAAGCAATTTAAATTGAGGGATCTTTACTTCAGACTCTGCAATACTGAGGAGATTATTCAGTTTATCTGTGCTGTTTGAAATTACTTTCAGAGACAGAGGGCATTTTCAGCAACCTAGTTTATTTTTAAAATTTGTCAATGGTACGAAATAATCCTGACTCATAGGTTAAGCCTGCCTAGTTCTAAGAAAGCCTGCAGCTATCTCTACAGTCTATCTGTGTCTACTGACACACATTCTCTCTCTGCTTTTGTTTTTACTCTCACAAGAATATTTAGTAATAGTTATAATGTATTTCATGATAGTTGTTACATTAATTACCTTTAAATTCCAAGTCAGACATAATCATATTTAAATGTAATTATTTATCTATACCCATTGGCATCAATGAGTAAAACTGAATGACCCAAGCAGTTATTTACATAAATACATTTCATAATAGAAACATAAAATGTGAAGGCCAGATAAAATTTGCACAGACATGAAGGTACTTAGCACACTTAAGCAATCCTGAAGCATCAAGGGGTCAGGAAGTAAATAGCAATCAAGCTAAATTGATTGTTATGGAAGCAAAGAAATAAAATCTGTAAATTAAATTCAGCTGAAAGAAACTGACTATGCCGCATAACAAACATCAGTCTGACTTAATTGATTGCTGGGGAGCAAGAGCATTAACAAGGCAATCAGAAAACCCCAAGCCTGAGTCACATAAAATCTCCTGAATTATAGAACAAGCCCAACTGCTCCATGCATGACTTGAACGAGTAAGAAAGCATGAGCTACCCCAGAACTGGAATATCGACTAGGAGATAAAACGCTGAAGTCTGCTTTATCATTTCAGAAGGAGGTGAGAGAAGATGACAAAAACAAAACAAAACAAAACAAAAAAACGAAAGACCTTATTCCATGGTCTCCATGTCATCTCCTGCCTTCCTAGCTCTATTGGAAGCAATATGAAACACTCCAGAAACTCTGCCACTCTACTACTATTTTCTTTCTTCAGGTTTAAAGCATGATTAACAGTTAGGATACAGTCAGCTTAAGACAAAAAGAGGAATATTCACTTTCTTTGATCTACCACAGAGCAGGAAAGATACACAGTTTTATCGGGGAGCATGTTTCAACCCACAGTCAGAGTTAAACTGAGTACAGAAACAGTTTTAAAGTATACAGTGAGGGAACAACTTAGTTTGGCTTCCTCCAAATAAACTGTTCTGGCAACATGTGCCTTTAATTTTCAACCAATATGTACTTTTAGTTTAGCCAACAGTTAATTGCAAGTTGTAACTTCTTAAGCTTTTGAGTAGTCCACATTTACCAGAGTGTGTGCATGTGTTTGTGTTTGTGTGTATATGTGTTTTTGTGTGTCTGTATGTCTGTGTCTGTGTGTATATGTGTCCATGTGTACAAATGAATACATAAGTATCTGTGTACACACATATATATGTATGAATTATAATAAGATATTTTGCATTTCACAATACCATCATTTTATAAACATGAATTGAAATGTTCAGAAAGATGCAAAATTGTATATACTAGATCCATAAGAGATTGGTGAATCAAAGATAGGTTTTGCATGTTTTCAATCTGGCATGATCCTCATCTCTGTAAAACATTTGAAAATGGGTGAATCAATATTTATGAATAAAGAATGGACAGTCCTTGTGAGTGAGACAATTCTCCTTTTCAAAATTTCCTGTAAAGTAGAATGTAGTGTGGAGTCTAAAGTATAAGTGAATATCAATATTAAAACAAAAAAGCTATTCAACATAAAACAAACACTTTGAAGAATATATAAATCTTTGAAAGTGTTAGAGGAGTTCATGAGTAAGCACAGAATTTCTTTAGGTCAGTTTGAAACACAATCACAATATATATTAACAATAATTGATGAACTTACTAACTCCTGGTGTTTTAGCTACCTACAATAGAAAACAAAACAGTTGGTGTGGATATTTTTAATTCAGGCTATATAAAAATATTTTTCTTAAAATAATGGTAAATTTGTAAAAAACAATATTAAGGATGGACTACAACCTATACACTCATTGTTTCAGCAAGAGAGAAGACATAAAACGATGGTCTGTAAAGCATGCTTCTGAGATGCCAAAATCATATGGCTATTCAGATATTAATTTCAAATTCTTGGCAGTAAAGAATATAAGTTTCCTAGTAGTTAGTAATTGTTTTAGCATCTGAGACTACATGACTTCTATATCTTTTCTATTGCTCCAAATTCTTAGCGAGCTTTTAGTAGATACCTTTGATTAACTGAACTTGGAGTCTTAGCAAGAATGCTTGCTCTCTAGCTCATGATGCATAACAAGATTGTATTTGCATGAAACTTCACCCAGTTGAGACAAATGGTCAATATGGTTTGTAAAAATTAAAGTTAAATCTGAACACACTGATATTTACAGCTGATTAAGTCAGTTAATTGAGATTTAGTTATTAGGGGTGTAAATTTTTGTTTCTTTGTGAATGATATGATTTGAAAGTATTTTAAAATTTAACAACTTATGTAGGCTTTTCTCTGTAATTGAATTAGGGAAAATCTGGAAGAAGCTGAAGAGGAGGGTGACCAGCAGTCACAACTAACATGGACCCCTGAGATTGCTCAGACAGTGAGCCACCAACCAGGCAGACTATGAGACCCCCAACATAAACAGCAGAGGACTGCCAGGTCTTGACTCATGAGAGAAGATGCACCTAACCCTCAAGAGACTTGAGGCTGCAGGGAGTGGAGAGATCTGGTGGGGTGGGAGTGGGGTAAGGACATCATCTTGGAGACAGGGTGGGTGAGGAAGTATGGGGTGTTGAACAATCAGAGGCTGGATCAGGAGGTGGATAAAGAGTGGACTGTAAAAAAAGATTAAAGAATAAAAAATGTAAAAAAAAAACATCAAAGGAAAAAAATGAATAATCATGGCACGGAGAGTAATTTTGATGGCAGAGTTGAAGCCTATCAGTCTGATTTTCAATTCTCATCTACAACCTAGAAAGTTAAAGACTATGTGTGACATCTTAGACTAGTTATTTACTTTATCCTGGCCTCAACCTTATTGCTCATAAAATGAGATAGTAATAGTACCTCATACAGAGTTATTTTAAGAATTAAGTGCAATTTTGGCATATTACCATGCTACAGGGCTGTCAGCTTTATTTCTTGTTCTTGGAAATTATAGTAGAAATGTTTAAACAAAGATATATATTTATGTATATATGTACATATGTATATAAATCTAATAAAATAGCTGTATATAATGTATATAAATAAATATATATATACATACATATACATAAACATTTGGCTTTTAATACCGACAGAAGGACATTCAACACTGGAAGCAGAAAATTCAGTGTTTTATTTGTAATAGTAAGTGTAGATACCATCTTAGAGTCTGTTTCACCTGTCCCTCATTCTTAATCATATCTAGAAGTAAATCTATGTCTATATTTTTGGAAAATGAAAGAAAACTGTCATGCATGAAGATAAGCTTTTATTTGCAACAAAGTATATATGTTTACTTTAAAAAATGTGTTTTAAATAGGAAAAATTAGAAAATTATTTCCCAAATAAGTAAGCATATTTAAATTTTATGCTTGTATAAAAATGTAAATACACACCTAAATGTAATTCTTTCAAGGAATCTAAGTTTGTGTTGACTGAGACACCTCACTCTGGTTCCACAAAGTGACAAATGTGTGTTCAATCAGGAACCTCTTTTTCTCCAATCAAGTTACCAGCTATTCTTTCATTATATTTATATGAAGAAATAAGAAATTAAACACATATGCTGGAGTGGATAAGAGAAGTACTCTACACAATGAACTGCTAAAAAGTGATTGGCAAAAGCAACAAAACCATATATTAAAACTCTGTCTGCATGACTGCACTCCAGAAGACCCAACAAATAGCTTAAAGAGTCAGATGCAGATATTTGCACCCAACCAATGGACAGAAGCTGCTGATCCCTGTGGTTGAATTAGGGAAAAGCTGGAAGAAGCTGAGGAGGAGGGTGACCCTGTAGGAGGACAGCAGTCTCAATTAACCTGGACACTCAAGATCTCTCAGATACTGGACCACCAACCAGGCAGCATACACCAGCTGACATGAGGCCCCCAACACATATACAGCAGAGGACTGCTGGGTCTGGGTTCAGTCAGAGAAGATGCACCTATCCCTCAAGAGACTCGAGGCCCCAGGGCACTTAGAGGTCTGATGGGGTGAGATGTGGGGGCATCCTGTGGAGACAGGGAGGTGGGAAGGAGGTATGGGTTGTGGAACAGTAGGGGGGTGCCAGGAGGGGGAATAAAATCTGGAGTGTAAAAAAATAAAAAATAAGGTAAAAAAAATAAAAAATAAAAATTTAATTCTGTTTAAAAAAGGCTCTGTCAGATATTTCTGATTCACCACCTTAAAGAAATCAAAAGTAAAAATTGTGTATTATCGATGAGGTTTATAGATTAAACAGCAACAACAACAACAACAACAAACCTTTGTGATTTTTCAAATCAAAGAAAAAGGAAGCAAGACCTTAGTCATGAATCAGAAAATGATAAATATAAATATCTACTCAGTTGTGAATAAAACCTTTAACTAGAAACCCCTGCTTTGAGTGACTTTGCCATATGAATCCAATGACAGTGTTGTGATATTTTTCATAAATAAAAAGCTTCTTCTAGAATTGCAATAATGATATATGGGCTCACAATAAATTATTTGGGCTTTGTTTTGAGACCAGCATAGAGATGAAGTTTATTGAAAGTAAACATACCAAAGACTTTCTTGTGATTAACTGATCACTCCCACACACACTCTGTGAGGTCAAGTTTAGAATTTTGCAACCCATGATTCAATTAAGGCCACAAGACCCATTCTAAACGCTCATCTATGGTTTAACCAATAAGAAGAAATTAACCCATAAAAACATTAGCTTTTGTTTTCTCTCTCTCTAGCATATATAGTCACTTAACACTAAATAAATTTGACTATGAGTGGTGGTATAGTAAAGAATTATTCAGAGAACTGTAAAATTCACCTGGTTAATCCTAAAATAACTAAAGATAATGAAATGAAGATAGTTTGCTTTGTTTTGTAGTAGTGTTGGGTAGATAATAGATTTGTTATTTCTGATATTTAAGTTTGACCTGTTGATAATGGATATTTTTCAGAATAAAGAACTGGTATTAATCACATAAATAATAACTTTAAAAGATGCATTACTTAAAATCCAGGCGAGTTACCAGTAAATAAATGAGATAAGTAAATAAATTCTTAATACAATATATAGTAAAATATTACTCTTTCAGTGCCTTTAGTTTAGACACCCAGATTTAAGAATAAAAGTAAAATTAGTATATTTAATCTTATATGTAATTTTTAAATTTTAGAATGAGTTATTAACTTAGCAATATTAATAGCTGTTATGTTCTATTTCTAATAAATTTTATTAAAATTTAGCTCATATAAAAATTTATTTTTTGCAGAAATTCCATAAGTTTATTATGTTTCTGTTTTGAAAACTAAAGGACTAATTTTTTAAAAAAGGATTAGGGAAGCATTAAATAAAAAGAGTATATGAATATTATCCATAAAATAGTAAGTAACAAAAGTTTACCTAATGCCAAATATCTATTTCCTCAAATGGTTTTGATCAACACTGTAAAACTTACATGATTGTTTTAAACTATAATTTAAAAAATTATTAGTCTTAAGCATAAAAGCATCATAGTTTTGTGAATTTTCTATATAAATCAGCCTTATATCATGACTGTAAATTATTAGCATCCATTCCATAGAGATGAAAGGTAAGTTTGGTGAGCATCTGAAATGCAAACTATACACATAAATTCTTCTATGCAAACCCATATTATACATTATAAACAGTAGTTCAACCTCTCTAATGGTCCAAAGGTTATTTTACATATTCTGTAACAGTTCTTTCCCAGTTCCCCCACAATGTTAGACAGAGGTCTTACAGATTGTAAGTTCTAACAAATGTATTCAGAATGAACACATTTAATTAAAATTTATTATTGGAATCTCAATAGGACAAAATGAAAAATGTTTTTGTATAGAAATTCCTTTAATATTTACACATATATTCCAAAATTTTGTTCCACATTCCTTTTTTAAAAACCAGTTACACCTAAAAATATTCAATATCCACATTTCTATTCATTTGCATTCAAATATGTTTTTAAGACATTTGAATGGTTCATCATGTGCAATGATTGCTAGATAAGAAATCTGCTCTTACACGAAATTGTGGATAATACATTTGGTCTTCTATTCCTCAATAAAAGTAAATGAATTTTAATAAGACACTGATTATAAATGGGAGAGGGACTTGATGGAGAGATCTTATTTAGAGCTGAGTTTTCCAAGGATGCCCCTCTCTGTGTCTCTGTCAGTCTCTGTCTGTTTCTGTGTCTCTGTGTCTGTCTGTCTCTCTGTTTCTGTCTCTCTGTCTCTATCTCTGTTTCTCTCTCATCTCTCCTCTCTCTCTCTCTCTCTCTCTCTCTCTCTCTCTCTCTCTCTCTCTCTCTCTCTCTCTCTGTGTGTGTGTGTGTGTGTGTGTGTGTGTGTCTGACTGGAGGTCTCAATGTGTTTTCTCATCTGCCATCTGCTATAGGAGGACTTTTCTCTGATGTAGACAACTAGGTTTCCTGAATAATAGGTTTCATGTTTCCATTATAGAGTCTGTGCTGTCATTTATATAGACTACAGATTCTCTACTACTATATGCAAAATCAGTTTAATGACTAACCCATTACTTTAATTACTTTATTATAGGTTTTCTATATTGAACTCTATGACAATAAAATAATTTTTGTTCTTCATTTCATTACATTTCATTATTCATGTTTACTATTGCTTGAATTCTTTTTAAATTATATCATAAATACACTAAGAATATATAATACATATGTAGAATTTTTAATGTTAAATGTACTTTGACTGGAAGCCTCTGACATAATGTTGGACAATTTTATATAATATAGGCTAAATATATAATTAATCTCATAATACTTAATGTAATTATGTCCAATGATCTTTTGTGATCTGTCACAAAATCAACAAGTGATGGTTAATAGTAAATGGTGATGATTTAGTCAACAGCTTAAAATGATGGGTAGAATAAAAAGGCTTGAAATGTGTAGTGTATCTAATACATGCAAGAAAAGTACAGAAAAGAGGATATCTGTTTCATGCAAAATACAATGAATTATTTCATTTGTTTTATGAGCAGAAGGAAACAGAATTAAAGCCAGGAAATTTTGACATACATCACAATTTCAAGAAATAATCAAATTTGGCTACACCTTCTGAGGACATGATTAGGATTTTGTAGGTAGAGTGCACTGAGCCTTTTCTATCTTTCTTTCTTCTTTATTAAATATAATCTTCATTCACATTTCAAGTGGTAAAACTTTTCGTGGTTTCCCCCCTCCCCAAAACCCCCCACCCCTCCTCCCACTCCCTGCCTCCAAGAATATGCCCCACAACCCAGCCCACTCCCACCTCCACCCTCCTTGATTTCCCCTTGTTGGAGCATCTATTGAGCCTTCACCCGACCAAGGACCACTCCTCCCACTGATGCCTGACAAGGCATTCCTCTGCCACATTTTTGGCTGGAAACATTGTACCCCTTGGTAAATGGTTTAGTGCCTGAGAGTCCTGGAGTGTCTGGGTGGCCAACATCGTTATTATTCCCTTGGGGCTATAAGCCCTGTCAGATCCTACTGACCGCCCTCCAACACCTCCATTGGGGACCCACTCCCAGGCCAATGGTTGGCTGCTAGCATCTGCATCTGTATGTGTAAGGTTCTGGAAGGGCCCCTCAGAAGACAGCCATAGCATGCTCCTTTTGATATGTGCTTCTTGTCGTCCATAGTAGTGTTGGGGTTTTGTGACTGTTTATAGGGTAAATCACCAAGTAGGGCAGTCTCTGGGTGGCCTTTACTTCAGTCCCTGCTCCACACTGCCTCCATTATTGCTCCTGTAAGTATATTGTTCCCTTTCTCAGAAGAACCAAAGCACCCCCACTTCAGTCCTCTTTCTTCTTGAGCTTCCTGTGGTCTGTGAATTGTAACTTGTTTATTTTGCACTTTTGGGCTAACATACAATTATCAGTGAGTGCAAACCATGTGCGTTCTTTAGTGATTGGGTTACCTCACTCAGAATGAAACTTTCTAGTTCCATCCATTTGCCTAAGAATTTCAAGAATTCATTGTTTTTAATAGCTGAATAGTACTCCATTGTGTATATATACCACAGTTTCTGTATCCTCATTTGAAGGACATCTGGGTTCTTTCCAGCTTCTGGCTATTATGAATAAGGCAGCTATGAACATAGTGGAGCATGTGTCCTTAATACATATAGGAGCATCTTCTGGGTATATGCCCAGGAATATAGCTGGGTACAGGTATAGCTGGATCCTCAGGTAGTACTATGTCTAAATTTCTGAGGAACCACCAAACTGATTTCCAGAGTGTTTTTACCTGCTTGCAATTCCACCAACAATGGAGAAGTGTTCCTTTTTCCCCACATCCTCTCCAGCATCTGCTGTTCCCTGAGTTTTTCATCTTAGCCATTCTGACCAGTGTGAGGTGGAATCTCAGTGTTGTTTTGATTTGCCTTTCCCTGATAACTAAGGATGCTGAACATTTCTTTAGGTGCTTTAGAGCCATTCGAGTTTCCTCGGTTGAGAATTCCCTGTTTAGCTTTGTACCCCATTTTTAATAGGGCTATTTGACTCTCTTGAGCCTAACTTCTTGAGTTCTTTGTATACCTTGGATATTAGCCCTCTATTGGATGTAGGATTGGTAAAGATCTTTTCCCAATTTGCTGGCTGCTGTTTTGACCTACCTTGGTGGCAATGAGCACTGCAAACAAACCTACTACTTACAAATCCTGCTGACTACTGGGCTCTTCCTGCCCAGACTCCTGAGTCAAGGAATCCCTAAGCTAAGCCACAGCATGACCCAGATTGTTCATTATCTAATTCACTTCTGATAAGGGTTTTAGATGAAAGATTCTAAAATATGTTTTTATCCCTGCTACTTGCTTTCAGAGATTGTTCACTTTGTCCAAAATATGTGATAAATGAAGATTAACAACTCTTTTCTATGCCTTACCATTTTTTTGTTTTTTCATTTCCATCTATTTTTGTGCCATTAAGAGAAAAAAAATCTTTATTCTGACATTCATTAATTCAACAAATATTCATCATTTTTTCAATAGGGCCCCAAATATCCTAACCTTGCCAAAACATATTGGAAGACAAAGATAAGCTCACAATACCAATATGAAATGTTCAAATATATGCAGTGAGTTAATGCTATCAATGAAAAATTCATAGAAGGCTTTACTAGAATGTAACAAGCATTTTATTAACATATGATCAGGATTCAGTCACCTATTCCACTTCCTATCCTTGAATAGTCTTATTTCTTCCTTCCCCCTTTACCAATATATAAAATTTGACGCAAATGGATCAAAGATCTTCATATAAGGTCATAAACTACAATAGGAAATGGATAAAATGCTTCAAGATGCAGGCATATAGATGACTTCATGAATATGACTCAGAAATAATAACAGGAAATGAAAAGGAGAAGTAGATCCAATTAGAAGGCTTCTGCACAGCAAGTAAAACAATTAACAGAACAAATACATGGCCTAAATAGTAAATGAAAATTTGGACAGTTAATAATCAAACAGGTAATTTATATCAAGAATATGTAAAGATCTCATAGTATTGTCATATATACATATACACATACACATACATATATACATATACATACATATATATATGATGTGTGCCACCTATACTTATAAAATTTGACACTTATTTCTTCCTCAGATAAAATTTTCATATACACACAACTAACAAAAATGGACTCAGCAGGTTGCATACATATACATACACAGATGCATATGCACTTATACACAACACATACACATATGTGTGTGTATACATATGTAACTATAATAATCAAAAGAAAAGAAGCTATCAGCTTCTGAGTAGGGAAGCATGGCAAGCTCAAGAGAAAATAGATGGGAGAGGAAGGAAGAAAGAAAGTGGTGAATTATATTTAAATTAAACATATTTTTAAGAATTCTAGTAAAGAGGAAATATTTAGAGGCTTAGAGTTAAAATAGAGTTTCAGCATTTCTTATATTTCCACCAAAAATAATAATTTCAGATCTGATTTCTATAGCCAATAATGTTCTGAGTATTCATACCTATCCATTTTGTCTCAACTGAACCTGCTAACCATAAAGAAACATATTTTCACTTTTGGTAACATTCACAAATATTAGTATGAGTGATTTTATCAATCTTTCTTATCCAAAGTAACATTTACATTGCTTATATTTTATAGAACATCAAAATTTTCTGGATGAAATATTTTGAGTTTGTAATGAGATGTAAGTACTTCTTAAAAGAGACAAAGCTTAATTAATCAATACCACATTTACTCAGAGGGGACGTTTCTTTTTTTATCTCTCTTTATTGAATTAATTTGGATTAATTCCCTTGATGAATAATATCAGAACTGGTTATTTTTAAATCTATTACTTGTTTGAATAAATTACTCAATAGGGAGGATGCTTTGGCTTATTTCCTAAACTAGATTTACTTAGAAAATGTCTTCAGGACATACCGTTTTTTTTCCCCCCTCACACACTATCTTGCTCTTGTAATGTAAAGAAAAGAAATCAAATTTTTGCATGAGAATTAAGGATACTAGTTAATCTTATTCCTATGAAAGTGATTTTTTAAGCCTATATCTCTGTTGGATCACAAAAGAAATTAAACTCTCAGTTTGAAATGTTAAGCATAGCCTTAGAAAACAAGTACTTTTTCATTATCATATTCATGATATTCAGATTTTGAGAAACATCAGTTCACAATACCTTTTCTACATGAACCTTATCGATTAACTGTGAATGCATCCTATCTATGCACATCTTATCTTCATATGTGAATTACACCTAATAACAGAAAAAATATTATAATGCCAAACACAAGAATTTTATTTCCCCTTTATAAAAATACATTACTAGAATCTACCTAGGAATACAGAGGTAAATTTAGTAAGTAAATCTGGTAGCCTTTGGAGATAAGACTTGGAATGTATGCTTGCCCCTAATTTCTAGGCCTTTATATGGAAAGAAATGAAGTGAGTGAGTTAAAATTCAATCTATTAGCAATATGAAATAAGAAAGGCTGGTTATGCTAAAGAATACATAGTATTCTATGATTGCTTTCAATTGAACTGCAGAGTCATGTACAGGTTACAAAATGATGGTGAAGCCGGAAGCCTGGCTAGGAACTGAGGCATGGGGCTGTAGAGTTGAATGGATATGATTTCAATAAAGAAACTATCCCTCAAGAGACTGGAGGCCCCAGGGAGTTTAGAGGGGTGGGATAGGGGGTGGAGACATCCATGTGGAGACCTTGGGGTGGGGAGGAGGTTTGGGATGTGGCACAGTTGGAGGGTGGATGGGGGAGAATAAGATATGGAGCATAAAAATTAATTAATTAATTAGTTTTTTTAATTAATTAATTAATTAAAAAAGAAAAGGACCTGAGGAAGTCAAAGCTATGTGATAGAGTGGCAAGGAAAATAGGATGGCTAAAGAAGAAGTTATAAAATCCTTTCTGCGCTCTTCTATTTATCTGTGGAAATACATGTACTGCACATCAGTTTTTTCTAGAGTGGTTTCAAAGAGAGATGAGGTAAACACTATCATCAGAATGTTCCTGTGCAGCAATTTTCTTGATTTACCATAATTGTTTTCTTCCAATATGTCTTAGCATAGTGAGTAGCATGAAAATATACTGTTTAAGACATAAGTACTATATGAAAAACACAGAAATTCCTGAAATCTTTTAGTATTTTAAACTTGAGTTTGTGTCAGGAAGATGGCTCAGTGAACCCCCGTAAGAGACTGAAAGAGAGAATCAAAGCCGTGAAGTTGTCCACTAATCTCTACATGCTATTTCTGGTATGTGCATGCATGTACACACAAATATATGCACACAATAACATATTATATAATAATACTTTTAAATTAAGTACTGATCTTTGATTGAACATTACAAACTATGTCACTTCTGGAAAGACTTGCATTTGAGGAAGCAAAAGAGCCTTAAATAAGATTCGCATTCTCAACAAATTGGGGTTTAGAGATGTTCCTCTGAGAGCTTTATTGATTAGAAGGGCTAGATCGGTTGGTTCTAACGTAATCTCTCTAAGACTGCAAGCTTCCAGGACTCATATCACTCTTTCTTACATGTGCAGTTCTAGGAAGACCAGAGCATGATGAGGTGAACCAAAAGAGCTACAACCATGGGGCCATCGCTCAGCTGTGCTGAGACCCCAGGGAAAAATGATACAATATTGCAGATGAGTCATGGAGACCTCACCAAAAGAGACACCTTAAGCACAATGAGAAGCCGTATCTATGATTGGTAGGCAAATGTGAATTTACTTATATTGACTCTTTTTTTCCTTTTTAACAATTTCTAGAAAGGTAAGCTGTGAAGAGAGAGAATCAGAAATATTAACAGCAGTACCAGTGGCTTCTGAAATGTGGGAGACAAAGGATGAACGTATAAAGAAGATGTGGTGACTACGTTCCAATTTCATGAGAAAAATTTCACATGTGCAAAGTTAGATTTCAGCATGGTTATACAGCAGAATGAGGATACTCCTAGGCAGAGGCTGGAGAAAAGGTCTCTTGAGAGCGTTCAGTGAACAATGAAGCTCTAAGTACAAAAGGATGGTGAGGGTTAAGACATTTAAAATTAAGTGTTCAATCATTTTGGCTTTTAAAAAACACTCAGATGATTCTAAGATAGATCAAACTGTGTTTTGGACAATTTGAATTGTTTCCTTTACATTCCATGATAACAATATGTCTTCCATATTATTTTTATACACACAACATTTAACATCGAACTCAAAGCTTAGTAGGAAGTATCATTAATTCCATATTGTTATGCAACATTGGTTAGCATGTGGTTGAAAAGGATAAAAGTTGACACAGCCCATGGAAAGCAAATACTCTTTACCCAGTGTAAGACTAACTATATAAAGTGAAGCATCTGAGGTTGAATTTAGAGAAGTCTGACAGGACTTCATAATGTTATATGTTAGCTTCACAGTGTTTCCATGACAGTCTATCACAAAACTACCAGTTCAAAGGGGCATTGCAAATTTCCTTACACTTCAAGAGATAAATATTCTGAAATTAAATTATATTCAATGCAGTTGTTATTCCTTCTAAAAGTTTAAGGAGATAATTGGTTACCATGTTATTTCCATCCTATCAGCACCCAAATATTTGTCTTTTGCTTGCTTGCTTTGGTTATAATAGAATATTTTTGGCTAATCCTTATCTCCTGTACACCTTTTATAAGTTTCCATAGGAATATTTGTGTTAACACATATAACAAATGATAGATTTTTTTTCATTTTAAGATGCTTGATGGTATATAAAAAGTTCCTTACACCATGAAATATAACATATTCACAGTTTATGGACATTATTACACAAATATCTTTGTGAATTCTGACCATTGTTCAGATTATTACACTATATGCTGATTAAATATATGTTGATTAAAAATAGGGGCTGGGGAGATGGTTCAGTGTGTAAAGGCATTTGTGCAGTCATGAGAACCTGAGTTTTAATCCTCAGCACTCAGTTAACAACTGAAACAAACACACAGAGGAATATAGACTCTGTTTAGAATCTTGACAAGGCTGTGTATGCCTATAACTCTAATATTGAAGGACAGAGACAAACAGATCCAAAGAGCTTGCTAGCAGACAATCTACAGCAAAATGGTAAGATTACAGGTCTGTGAAAGACCCTGTCTCAAACAATAAGGTAGAAAATGATAGAAGGCTCTCAACAACCTCCTCTGAAACCCACATTTACCCACATAGGCGTATGCATACACATACTAACACACATGCACATCATACACATACAAAACTGCAATGCATAACACACTCTCACAAAAGAGTAATAATAATATCAACAGTAAAATCAGAAACGATGGTTTATTAAAAGTCTCTTATCTATAAATTCCCTTTGTACAGCCTTACAGATGAATTAGAAAGCACTCAACTTCCAATTGACTTATAATATGCACAAATAAATTGTAGTTATTATTATCTCTGAACATTATTATTCTCTTCTATGAAGAGAATTAAAATGAATAATTCTCGGTCAGTATCCTTACAAATGCTCTGCCAAATAAATTTCTCACTTCTCAAAGATGACCTTTCTAGCTTTCCTCTTATAAAGGCACTGGGTACAACACATAATTGCAGTTTCACACTCTAAATCAATTATGGCTATAGCATTCCCATTATTTCATTGGTCAAATGAATAAGTATTGCCATCCAGTAAACTGTCTCTGATAAATCTATGCCTTCAAAATCTTTCCAAGTTGATGCCATTTATTCTTTAGGCAAGTATTATCCAATAAAAATTGAGAAACAAACACATAAAGGAATATAAAAAAGGATATGAGAATATGGAAGTAATAGCTTTAATATGAAAAATGATACTCAATAAAATGTCAATAATTATCTGGAAATCTCTATGTACTTCCTTTCTTCCCTCTCATTGCTGGTAGTAATCATTGCCTCGATTTTGGATTATTATTTCTTTATTTTTTTTTCTGAACAGTATTAATAAAATGCCACTAGGGAATGATTTACAGTTACAGAACCATTGTAGATATGGTATAGACATTTTGCTTGCTCCCCTCACCACTTTTAAAGATTATCTACATAGTAAATTATTAACATGCTAAATGGTATACATTTAAGGAGTTAATCTTATCACACTACTTTTACCTATGTTTCATGCTTTGTTGGAATACCTTCATTTTTCCCATAATGAGACTGGAATGCTGTGTTTCACAGAAGGTATGTACAGAGGTGCCAATCTCAATACATTGAATTCAGGGTATAGGCAATCAATGTGACTTGCTACTATCTAAGCTAGAAGTTGTCAGATTTGTCTATAATAGTCTCCTCAGTCACTTAATCACCATCTGGAGAACACATACTAAGAATAAGGAAATAAAAACCCATGCTTTTTTATTTTTTAAATTTCTGAGGTAGGGATTGATTGTGTAATACTAATGGCCTGGTACTTGTTATATAGCCTTAAGGAGCCTCAGACACTTAAATGCTGGTATTGCAGAGATGCACCACTACTTCTGCTAAAAATATTCATTTATGCCATACTCAGTCAGATTCCTTTACCTTTTTAATGCAGTTAGATTACTTTGTCCTTTTTATACCCTAGTTGACATTGCAATTGAGTACACTATGTATAATTCGTTGTGTCCCATGCTGCACAATGTTGAGAAAGACAGTGGTATGCATTCTCAGTTCACTGTTACTCAGTTAGATTCAACACCCTTACAATGTTCTTTGCTTAATATATTCAACCTTCTCCTCTCTCTGAACCCTCAAAAGGGTCTCTTTTCAGTTCCTAAAGCAGTGCCTTTTCTAGATTTCATATAGTATAGTTGCAGTGATACACGTAGCCTCTGCAGGCCAGCTTCTTCATATACAAGTTTTGTTTCCCTTGTGCATAGCTTGTGCATCTTATTTTCCATTACTGACTGAATATTACATTTTATGAATTTTCCATAGTCAGTACTTCTACTCTTCTACTAAAGGACATCTTGGCTTCTTTCGTTCTTTGATGAACTAAATTGGTGACTGATGCGTTTTCTTAACATTTTACAGCTGAAATAACGATATAATTGCTGAGGTTTTCTGTTTAGCACATTTAAGCTTACAATTGAGTAATTCATTGTAATTCTCAGTTCAAAATAAAATATTTCTTACTTTGTAAAAGGCCTGTTTTTATATTAGGCTGATGGATGGAGGGAGTACTATTATCTCAGTGATGTCCTAATAATAAGTTCGGCTTTCTATTCAAATTCTTTATTTTAAAGATTATCATCAAGATGTTCTATCCCTTTTCTACATCATTATGACCCATAAATAATGCCTTTAATTAATGGCCTACTATTATATGATAGTCAATACAGTTAAAATTAGAATTGGCCATGTAATTGCTATTCCTGTCATTGTATAAGTTTATTGGAAAGTATTGTCTGTTATAATCAAGTCATCTCATCACATAAAGATCTACATAAAAAATATTCAGGCTAAATGCCAAGAAGGGTTGTGTCAGAATGTTTTTCTTTGCCTTGTTTCTCTATTTCTATTGCTCTTTGGCAGGTATCTCTTAAACTGAGTTATATTAAATTCAATGATATTAAAGTATTTCTATCACTCTGCAGTATGATAATATATTTTTTACTAAATACCTTAAATATTTTTCATCCTTAAGTTATGTGATTTTCTAATATTTAGAAACTAGAAAATTATAAGTAGCCAGAATTTATGCTTAGTAAATATAGCTCAATATTTTGTAATTTATTTAAAGAAGATCATAAATAATAAATCATGCTTCAAAATTACGTTTGCATATAATAAGGCAATTTGGAAGGCAGTACGTGAATAACCATATCCCACTTTTTTGAAATGCCTTTTAAAATTTTAAGTTTAGTAAATGACAAGCCAACTATATTTGTCAGGGGTCAGAAATGATAATATAATATAATCACTGTGATAAGCAAATGCTGAAACTGGCATTTGCCCTGGAGGTATCTTTTGATAGCTGTTGACCTAGATTCTGGGTTATAATGACCAAAGTGCTTAAGGGAAGGGACATGAAGCAAAATCTGGAACCTCAGCAAATAGATGAAATTTTAAACCATCATTAAAAGCCCAGTGAACTCCAAAATGGGAAGCACACACACACAAATAAAGTAGGTTAAAACTAATCTAATAAAGGTGACAATAATATAACTTTAAACTCTCCTCTAGGAACTTTTGGAAAGGAACCTATATCCAAAGAGCTTTGGAGCTACAAGTAGCAATAACAGTAGGGTTCAAAGTGAAGTAATTGGAAAATGTGTTCCAGAATCTCAGTTACTGTTTTCACTTACGTGCATTCTCAGAGACATGGTAATAACATGATGTAAGATACAGAGGCTTAACAAGTTTCAGAAAAATTAAAAGTTACACTTCTGAGGAAGAAGTGACAACAGATATTGGTAAATAGAAGAAATAGTAACTAGTACACTTTTTTATTTTATTTATTTTTTTAATTTACATTCCAAATCATTTCCCCTAGTACATTTTTAAGTTATATAAATAATATGAATTTTGTGGTTAAGAAGTTAAAATTACAAGGTTTCTGATAGATTTAGAAGTCTACTTTGAGACTTTTAAATGAAAGTAAGTTTCACTCTTGGTACCAAATAGAGGAAGGTAATCTACAGGAAGAAGCAACACTCCAGGGACAAGGCAAAGAAAAGTCTTATTGTTGAGCTAGAGACATACTCCATACAAAGGAACATTTCATGAATGAGGTTAGGAAGTAATAGTTTTAAGCAAACACATGTTACTCATGAATAAAGTTAAATAACACTCTCAAAATCATAAAAAATCTGTGTTCTTAAAGAATTAAAACTTCATCTTAATTAATGTAAAATATTAAAAGTTAGATATTTCAAAATTGAAAGACCATACATGGATAATTTTAAATAAACACTACTTATACCAAGTACTAAAATTGTATAAATTGTAATATAAAAGTTAATGCATGCATATATTTATGTAGAGGTTCTCATGCTAAAGATAAGTAAACAAAAATATTGTTTAATTAAGAGTTTAGTATATAAATGTGCCATCTTAATATCTGGAATAAATACAAAACCAAGAAAATACTGAGTATTTGAGAAAAATAGAATAAAATATTAAAATACCCACAACTGGTCACTGAAAAGAGAATAAGAAGCTACAGAGCTTGAAGCTTCCATTCGCTTTTCCTGCTCTTCCTTAAGTTAAGAGTCATGGTGATAGCCAACTCCTCCAAATTCTAAATGACATATGCTGTACAATATGATATAACAAAAACACTAAAACCTTTCTTTTTTATTTATTTATTTTATTTTCCTTTTTATTGGTTATTTTATTTAATTACATTTCATATGTTATCCCTTTGCCCAGTTTCCTATCCACAAGCTCTCTATACCCTGATCCCTCCCCCAGCCTCTATGTGGGTGCTTCCCTACCCACCTACCCACCCACTTCTGCCTCAGTGCCCTAGCATTCACCTATTCTGGGTCATCAAACCTCCACAGGGCCAAGTGGTTCCCCTCCCAGTGATGCCAGATAAGGCAATCCTCTGCTACATATCCAGCTGAAGGTTCCAGAACCCAACAGGGAGGACATAGAACCTCTAGGGACCATATCCAGTGGCTAGGATTGGCCCCCATTTGAGGGATGGGGCCACCCACTCACCTCAAAAATATTAATCTGGAATTCCCACTGTCTAAAGGAAATGTAGGGACAAAGAGTGGAGCAGAAACTGAAGGAAAGGCCATCCAGAGACTGCCCCACCTTGGAATCCATCCCATGTGCTAACACCAAACCCAGACACTATTACTGATGCCATGAAGTGCTTACTGTCAGGAGCCTGGTATAGCAGCACCCTGAGAAGCTCTGCCAAAGCCAATCTAAAACCTTTCTTATTCCAAAAAAAAAATCTTGAACTACAAGAAGACTAAAACCTACATCACCTTTTCCATATATGTGTCTGAAAGGTAATCATTCTACTTATGTTTCTCAATTTGAAATAATACTTATCAGATATGCTACTTGCTCCACAGTTTCTTTCATTAATCATTTTTTAGAACTGACATGTGGAGTAGTCTATAAACACAAAAACAGAGTTTTAAAGGATTATGAAGATACAATTTACTTAATATTAATTTTCGATTAATATACTATAGTAAGTAAATTTAAGATATTATGTAGAAACTAATAACTATAAAGCATTGTTAAAATAGATTTGAATAGATTACTAATATAGGAACTGTAAAGAAAATGTGACAATATATATTTTTCAACATTGAAATTATTCACAGTATGCTCTTAGCTGAAAGAGTGAATCTTATCTATAAACATATATCTATGTTTGTGAAAATACTTTTTATGGATATATAAAATAATATGAATGTCATTGTGTGTTTGTAAATAAAGTTAAGATTGTGTGAAGGATTATTACAAATTGATAAATTTTCTTCATGGAATTCATACAGGGTTTATTACTCTTTCATTATAAGATAGTCACAATGAAATGACAGTCAGAGTTTGAAAATTGAGTCAATTCACATTTCTAAAACAATATGATGAAGATACCTCCTGTTGTAGGAAAAAAAATAAAGAACAGAGAAAATTCGCAGACATGAGACTTGTTATAGAGAAGAGAAACAGCGTGCTCATCTTTGAAAGAGTATATTATTGTTATATGCACTGAACATGTTTTAATCCAATATTAATTAACATTTATCTCTATTGAAACAAAGCAGCCATGTTTCATTGTAATCGAGCATTTTAGATGTTTTGTATATGTTAACATATTTTATAGACATTAGTATGTTAAATATTATGCATACAATAATTACTACACATTGTAAAATTTCCTATTATTTCTTTTATTTTTATGTTATATCTTAATGACATCATTCCCTCTTTCCTTTCTTCCCTCCAAAGCCTTCTATATTACTCTCCTTGCTTTTGTTTCAAACTCATGACCTCTTTAATCATCAATTGCTACCACATTCATATATGTCTTCTAAATATACAAATTCAACCAGCTGAGTTCATAGTGTTTGTTGTACAATCATTTTTTAACCAATGAAATAATTTTGAGATAAGTTAAAAAGACAATTTGAAATGGTTACTAAGATAACAAACTGAATACTATGGATCATTCAATCACATAATTATTCAGTATACCTGGTATAACATGCAGGAGGACTTCCTACTTTCTACAACAGTCTAAACTTTCTTGGTCCAATAAACTCAGAGGAGCATGAATTTTCAATTTTGCTTGGGGTTAGAAAACCAGTAGCAAAAGGGGAACATTCAAAAGCCTCTGGAGTCCTTAGTCACTTCAGATGTATGGAGGCACTCATGAGACCCCCATGGAAATATTTTTTCAGGAGTATTATTAAATCATAGTTTACTGTCAGAGGATAGTTTCTGGGGAACATTGGTATAAATCATAAGAGTATGAACACCCAACAACTAAAGATCTTTTGTCTAATGCCCCAGCTCAAGAAAAGAAGTTGGCATTTCCTCTGCCACTATGTCCTAACTAGATGAAACAAAATCAATTATTGAGTGCATTTGATGATAACCACTGTGGTAGTTTGAATGAGAATGGCCTTCCAAAGGCTCAAATATATTACTGACTCTGAGTTGTTGAAATACTTAGGAAGGATTAGGAAGTGTGGTATATGTTGGAGGCAATGTACCACCTGGGGTAGACTTTAAGGTTTCAAAAGCCCATGCATGTCCAGTCTCTCTGCCTGAAACTTATGGATCATACATGATGTCTTAAGTACTTCTTTAAACCATGACTCCTTGACACTCTTTACACCATGAAATTCATGGACTAACCCTTTAACCCTCTGAAATTGCAAGCAAAATGTATGTTTAATATTTTTTTTTATTTGGGGGGTTTTGTTTTGTTTTGTTTTATTTCTTGGTCATGATGTCTCCTCAAAGCAATGGAAAAGTAAGAATGCACCCACATTGCTAGTGGTAGATCTTATTTAAATCTCTTGATATAACTTCTACTCTCATCCAGAAATATTCTTACAGGTATGCCATGAGATAATACTAATGGTTCCCTCTTAGCCCAAAATGGCATATAACCTAGTTGTCATTTTATCTCCAATAAAAGTGAGGATACAAATCCCCGTCAAAAGAGAGTAAAAGTAATGCAAGATTCTTGACACTTGGTTGAGACATTATAAAGGTAGTAGAGAATCTCTATTAAATGTGGTTCTAGCCAAGATATATACAATCTAAAAGAATATAATCCCCATTAATATCAAAGTTTTTATGGGTTAAAAAGATGCTAACACACAAGCAATTTAACAAATAGTTTTAAATATCAAGTGATCATCAGTCGGTAGGGCCTCTGGATAATGTCAACAATTATCTACATTCACAAATATCCTTTCTATAGAGTAGGACAGAAAATTTTGAGAAGAAAATGTCATCATGATCCATCTACCTGCTCCACAAAATATTACAGTCTAAATAAATATTGAAATAAATGCATGGTCTAAATAGTAATTTAGTATGTTATGTGTATATATTTCTTTGTTATGGAAAAGCTACTCCTCTCTATTCTCCATTAAATACTTTATAGGAAAACGCAACAAGTATGGATGTGTATGTATTTGAAATTAATGGAAAACAAAAAATGTATCTTAAATTCTTGAAAAAAAATTCAAGATTATTAAAAATAGACTTTCTGATTAAATATCTTCTTTCAGCAACAAATTTGAGAGCAAATGGTTAACTTGAAAATTCAATAAGGCACATTTTATTTTCTTAATGACCAAAATGTCAATATAATTAAGAGTGCATAATTCTATTGTATACAAAGAGATTATTTTTCAATTTCATTATAATATTTCATCAGGTATAAAGAAATGCACATTGTATTCTTTATGTAATTTACAGATTTGACTTTGAAAAATTTAGGCCATTTGATAAGATATGAATATTAAAGTGTAATATACAAGAGAGTCTTGCAGAAGATGTAATTCATAATTGAATTACTTTGTTAAGATATTGTTCATGCTCAGTCAATATATTTTTTCATGTCTTTACAGTTCAAGTTAGAAAGAAGACTTTTCAAGTGAAAAATTTTTTTTTCTAATAGGCAATGATATATCATTGGATTGAATTAGTTAATATGATATTTGAAAATGTATTTTAGCAAAATTATATTGTTAAAAAATATCATATCAATACAGAGCTGTACAAACAGGAACCAAAAAGAAAATTCTGTATTGTTTTGTGAGAAAAGATGAATTAACATAGTAAACTCAGGGTACTAATCTCATTTAGATATTTGGGACGTGAAAGCATGAATAGTTCAAATCTCTGTGGAAGAAATTAACAGATAATCTGTCCCAATATAAAAACATTTCTGCCTGAATATGAAAGATAGTGTAATATGATCACCATGTGTTTTTTCTCTGTTGATAAGTTTCTTAATAGATGAACACTAACTAGGTTTAACTCATAAAAGATTCTTCAGATACTGGATGACTAGAAATCCCCTAGAGCATTTAAAGTGGGATACAAAGTTCATGTACAGCAAACATTTCCATTTAGCCATGCTTGATAGGAGGATTCAGGGTGGTAATGTATTCAGGAGTACTTTGAGCTCAAAGTAAAAAAGCATTATGAGAAAGTTGACATCAGCATGATATCAAGGAAATGTGTGTACCTCAGGTTGAAGACTAGTAAACCTAACCTTGGACTGCTACTGGTGATTTACACAATGAAAGAAGCACTCTGAAAATAATTCATTAGAATGAAAAAGGAATACAGAAAAGCATTCACGATAAGGATTATGGGCAAGTGCATAAAATAAGGTTTTATAAGGCAGGACTGGTAACTGCTTGTATTCACACTCCATTGTCTGCAATTGATTTATCTGGGGGCCAGGCTTTACATAAATATGCTTTCTAAATTTGGATTTCTATTACTGTGATGAAATGCCATGACCAAAACAATTTGAAAAAGAATGGCTTTATTTGCCCAAAATATCCAGAATAACAGTTTACTGAGGGAAGCCTAGGTAAGAACTTGGAGTAAGGAGTTGGTGCAGTGGCCATATAGGATGCTGCCTCTTACTTGCTTGCTTCTCATAGCTTATTCAGTCTGCGTTCTTATAAAATTCAATATCACAAGCCCAAGGATGGCCCCACCTACTATGGGATGAACCTCTCACATCAATCACTAATTCAGAATGTAGCTTAAGAAGAAAGAAGACCAAAGTGTGGATGCTTCAATCCTACATAGAAGGGGGAAGAAAATAATCACAGGAAATAGATGGTGAAAGGGATCTAAGAGGGAAAGATGAAAGGCAGGAAATACCAGCACCTGACCAATTCAGATTCAGACACTCACAGTCAACCATCACTGAGCCCAGGGACCCCAATGGAAGAGACAGGAGAAGGACCGAAGGAGTTGAAGGGGATTGCAACTTCATAGGAAGAACAATATCAATTAACTGAACCACCCAGAGATCCCAGAGACTAAACCACCGAGCAAAGAGTACACATGGATGGATCCATGACTCCAGATACATATGTAGCTGAGGATGGCCTTATCTGAAGTCAATGGGAGGGGAAGCCCTTGGTCATGTGGAGGCTTGATGCCCTAGTGTAGGGGGACACTAGAGAGGTGAGGCTTAAGTGGCTGAGTGGGTGAAGGAGCACCCTCATAGAGAGTAAGGGAAGGGGGAGCGGGAGGATGGGATGGGGTGATTATGGACGGGTATCCAGAAGGGAGATATCATTTGGAATACAAATGAATAAAATGGTTAATAAAAAAACAGAACAAAAAAAATTTCATTACAGGACCAATATTATAGAGGCTATTTTTTTTGAGTATCATAGCAGTTTTAATTTGTAATAGATTCTGTGCAAGAGAAAACATCAACTTTTGCCTAATTCTAAATACATGAAAATAAAGCATAAGTTTAAAAAGACTTTTCATTAAGTCTTCAGGATTCTATATATCTCCCAAACAAGATCAACAGCTCTGATGAGTCCTAGAAATTATTATTTCTCATAATAATAGCCTCAGTGGGGTTTCCTGTAGTTTGAATTTGCAAAGGATTTCTAGTTAAACATTAAAACATTACTAATATTTCCTATCCAGTTTAACCCAGGGAATTTTGTTTCTTTTTCTTTAATAAAAAGTGCAGCTCTCTAAAAATTATGTTTGTGAAGAATTGTACCAATCTTAGTTTTCAGAATGGAGAACTTAAATGCTGAAAATATAAACTGCCAAGTTAAGGGAAAAATGATAACCCTGATGTATGTCATGCACTGAGACCAATGATGGAAGTTTTCTGTTACTTCTTCACTAAGGCTACACTCTGGGTGTAAAAGAGGAGACTTCAGCTCTTGGTTTCACTTCTGTTTTGTTGAGTTTTTTTTTTTAATTTTAATTCCTATATTCTTTATTTACATTCCCAATGATTTTCCCCTTCCCAGGACCCCACTCCCCGAAAGTCCCATAAGCTCTCTTCCCTCCCCGTGTTCCCCAGTCAAAGCCCTCCTGTTTCTCTGTCCTGGTATTCCCCTACATTGCTATTTTCCTCCCTGTGATCAGAACTTTTCACAAATGATAGTGTTGTTTCACAGACTGTGACTATGTGAAACTTTCTAGAGCAAGCACTTCAGAGCTTTCCATTTGCTTGGCCATTCAACATCATTTGGTAAGAAATAGTTAATTGCTCCTCACTTTCCTCATGCAATATAAACTATTCCCTCTCTCTAATGCTCTCCCTCTCCCTCTCTCTTCCCTCTCCCTTCTCTCTCCCTTCCCTCTCCCTCTCCCCTCCCCTCCCCCTCCTCTCTTTCTCTCTCTCTGTCTCTCTCTCTCTCATCATTTTTTTTTCCTGGAGGCATGATTTTTCTGGAATTTTCAGAAATCAGCAAGCCCCAGCCTCTTGAAAGTTGGATTAAAATCATGCACCATGCACCACCATACTCCCTTAAATTTTACTCTGATTTCTTTTTATTATTTTTGTATTCATGTGGAGAGCCATACAATTGTATTCCTTGAATAAAAAGTTTGAATAATAAAATTCTTAAAACTAAATAATTTTATTAAAGTTTCAGAGTAATCATAAATATTATTGCATATGTTGAATGTCTTAGAGATTCTTGAAGTAAAAAGAGCTAGAATATAAATGTTAGTTACTACATGTTTATGTCATAAAATCCGTATCCTTATTTAAATAATGAAGGTAAATTAAATCTAATAATTATTCATTGAAAACTAAACCCAAGATGGGACAGACATTTAGCAGAAATTATAAGCAAGTTCACTTTATTCATTAGCCCAACCAATTAATAGTCTTTTATAAATTTATTTGTAAACAAATCTTTACAATAAAATCTAGGATTTTCATTATACAAAATACATTGCTGGATGGCTAAATGTCATTATATTAAAAGTAAATTTTTAGTTATAAATATAATCCTTTAATTTTTATAAGTATCTGACAATGAGTTAAACTTTCTGTGGGCCTATCTTCATATAAGGTATTGTAATTACATTTTCATAATTAAAAATATATATTATTTATTTTTAAAAACAGTACTTGAGATATCATTATGTTAATTTTGCTATGTTTTCTGTCATATATTGCTCAATGTTTGCATATGATACTTAGATTAAATATATAATCAGACTTGTCCTCATTGTTTCTCTAGAATCGTCTCAAACTCTCAATCTTCATTCTTAGTCTTCTGAGTGCTAGGGTTAGAGCTTATAAGTCAACTGAGTTTTTGTTTATTTCTTTTGTTTGTTCTATATTTTTTTTCAAGACATGTTTTCTCTGTGTAGCCCTGGCTGTCCTGGACCTCACTTTGTAGACCAGCCTGGCCTCGAACTCAGAAATCCTCCTGCCTCTGCCTCCCCAGTACTGGGATTAAAGGCATGTGCCAACACCGCCAGATGGTGGTGCCCGATGTTCTATATTCCTTTAGTGCCTTTAAAACCCTAAAAATTAGAAAGATGGAAATTATAATAAGCTTTAAATTATAATATTCTTTAAGAAATATGCATTATAAATGTCCTTTTTTAATATTTAAATATTATCACACAACTGTTGTACTGGTAGATCTTTAGGGTCTTGTTTATTCTAACAAGTTCGTGACTTTGGTGTTCTTGACATCAGTGTTTTCCAGTTCCTACTGCCAGTATCCACCCAGAATTTTATTAGTCATTTAAGTTTTGTTTAAGCATTTTTTGTGATATCTTACATGTAATTCTTATATTGCCTCAGTTTCAGGATAAAATTTATTGTGATACCTTTCTGTCTTGTTTATTTGTCATTTATATCTTAACATTTTATGTTATTCATATCTACCTCAGATGTCATTTGAGATCATTGGCAATTATTTTGGGTATTTAGCTCAGATACTCATACATATTAGGTTATCATCCTTTCACTGATTTATATCTCCAGCCCACATAAGTTTTTCACTAATATTTCTAGATAACTTATATTCTGTTAAAGAATTTCATTTGACATTTTGACATTGGTTTATGTGTTAGGTATTACATTATGAAATTGTTTTCTCTATTATCAAGTAGCTTACACTGTCTTATAGAGATGATTAAAATACACAAACAATGCAGGAAATTCTGCTCTTTGCAATGAGAATGAAGAAGGTAAAATTTACAGATGTCATTTGAGATCATTGACAACTATTTTGGGTATTTAGCTCAGATACTCATACATGTTAGGTCATCATCCTTTCACTGATCTATATCTCCATCCCACATAGGTTTTTCACTAATATTTCTATTCTAGATAACTTATATTCTGTTTTAAAGAATTTCATTTTACATTTTGAAATTGGTTTATGTGTTAGGTATTACATTATGAATTGTTTTCTCTATTATCAAGTAGCTTACACTGTCTTATAGAGATGATTAAAATACACAAACAATGCAGGAAATTCTGCTATTTACACTGAGAATGAAGAAGGTAAAGTTTACAGATATAATTAATCTTTTGACAAAACTACTTGTCAGTCAGTAGAGTTGAAGAGGAATTTTCATCCAGCAACATGGCTCCTCTGACAAGGGCTCACATCTAAAGATATTCTAAGTCTGTGTAATCTGGCTGGAATGACCTACCTTTAATCTCTGGATCGAATATACACAAGCCATTGGTACAAACTATTAATCCCAAACAACATAGGTAATATTAATTTGCAGAGAGAAGCTGTCATGTTTGCAAGCGACTAATTGAGGGGCAGGAAAACTGATGACTCAGGATCACCCAACTCACAGAAGTGAAAGGAAAGAGAGGCATTTAAAGAGCAGCAGATGCTTACTGTCCGTGAGTTATATCCTGGGTATTCTGCAATTTATGGCTAATGACCACTTATCAGTGAGGACATACCATCCTCTTCGGTCGGTTACCTCACTCAGGATGGTATTTCTGGTTCCATCAATATCCCTGCAATATTTAGGGCATCCTTGTTTTTAATAGTTGAATAATGTTCCATTGTGTAAATGAACCACACTTTCTGTATCCATTCTTCATCTGAGGGACTTGTGGGTTATTTGCAGCTTCTCGGTACTACAAATAAAGCTGTTATAAAGATACTGGAGCACAGTTCCTTGTGGTGTGTTAGAGCATCACTTGGGTATATGTCAAAAAGTATAGACTACCCGTGTTACAACTCAGAGACTATATGAAACTAAACAAGAAGGAAGTCCCAAATGAGGATGATTCAGTCCTACTGAAGGAAGAAGAAAATAATCACAGGAGTCACAGGAAGGGAGGGATATGTGTAGGAGAGGAGAAATGGGGGGGGGGCAGGATCATGAATTGGGGGAGACAGGAGGGAATCCCAGAGGGCCAGGAGAATGAATTCAAATATGCAGCTTGGGGGAGGGTCTAGAAAATACCAAAGACCTGGGATGTGAGGGACATCCAGGACTCAATGGGGATGACCTTAACCCAACATCAGGGAGATGAAACCTGAAGAGACCACATCCTGTAGATAGACAGGACTCCCAGTAAAGGGATGGGATCACCCACCCATTTCAAATTTTACCCAGAATTGTTCCTGTCTAAAGGAAATTTGGGGACAAAAACTGAGCAGAGACTAAAAGGCATTCCAGTGACCAGACCAACTTGGGATCCATTCCATGGGCATGCACCAAATCCAGACACTATAATTGATGTCAGGTTGTGCTTGGAGACAGGAACCTTGCATGATTGTCCTTTGAAAGACTCCAGAAACAGCTGGCTGAGATAAATGCAGATACTCACAGTCAGATTAGTGGACTGAACTCTGAGGTCAGAAACACCTATGGAAGAATTAGGGGGAAAGATTGAAGGAACTGAAGGAGAGGGCAACCCTATAGGAAGACCAACAGTGTCAACTAATCTGGACCCCGGAAGCTTCCAGAGACTAAGCCACTAACCAAAGAGCATACACCAGCTGGACTGAGGCCCCCCTGGCACATATGTAGCAAAGATCTGACCACATTGGTTGGCCCAATTAGGAGAGTATGTGTCTAATCCTATAGAGACATGATGTCCCAGAGAAGGGAGATGCCCCTCCCAAAGTAGGGGCATCCTCTCAGAGGCAAAGGAGAAGGGGAATGGGGTGAAGAAATCTGGGAAGGGGGACCAGGAGGAAGACAACATTTGGGATGTAAATAAATAAAATAATCAAAAAATTAACTATACGTGACTTAAAAAAAAAGCAGCATGGAGTGAGTCAGGAATGGGGGCCAGTTCAGTGATTGCAGTTCAGTTGAGTTCAGGCAATGCAGTGAAATTCAGTTCTTCCTCTCTCATAACACTGGGGCCAGCTCTCTTGCTTGCCCTAGAGGGCAAAGGATGAGATTGGGGGAGGACATCTCTCCCTCACCCACTCTGTCTCATGGCAGATAAGTAGCAAAGACATGTTTACACACTTGCGTCCATCTCAACAGCAACTTTCACATCCAGGACCAGCTCTACTGTGCTGCCCAGGTGAGGTAGAGACCCCACTCTTTTTCCATAAGGAAAACAACATTTTTGTTTTTCGAGATTAATAACATTCTTGTCATTTCCTATTTCCTTGTAAGCCAATACCTGCATAGTCTTCAGTAAAGATTTCTCAGTATTAGACTCTCTCATTAGAGTTTCAATGAGAGTTAAAATTAGAAACTTGATCTTCCATAATACCTTTCTAAAAGGGACATCTGCTCTACAGGGAGTCCCAGAGTTAGAGGTGAGGCCACCAACTTTACTACTAAGACTAAGAGGGCTGTTACAGCCAGAAACACAGAGAACAACTGAGTGTAAGATCACTTGGAAGTCGGTCCACCAGGGCCCCACCGGCACACAGGAGATGGGCAGTGCCACAGCCATCTGTTCACCTATCATGCCAGGGGACATCTGCCCTGCAAGAAGTCCCATATTTAGAGGGAGTCCCACATTTAGAGGTGAGGCCACTATCTTTGCTCCTATGATTGAGCAGATAGGTGCAACCAGGTACACAGGGAACAACCTAGTGTAAGAGCATTTGGGACACAGGCCAACAGGGCCCCACCTGCACCCAGGAGCTGGTCAACAATACAGCCATCTGTGCATCAATCCTGCAAGGGGACATCTGATCTGCAGGGAGTCCCGCGGTTAGTGGTGAGGCCACCAATTTCACTACTATGACTATGAAGGCTGTTACAGCCAGAAACACAGAGAACACCTGAGTGTAAGATCACTTGGGACTCGGTCTACCAGGGCCCCACCTGCACACAGGAGCTGGGCAGTGCCACAGCCCTTTGTGCCAGGGAAGAGCTGGTCACCCAGAGGTGCTGAGACAGGCTTGCAGGTACACAGGAGAGACAGCCACAAGACAGAGACAACAGGACCAACTAACACCAGTGATAACCAGATGGCGAAAGGCAAACATAGGAATGTTACTAACAGAAATCAAGGCAACATGGCACCATCCGAACCCAATTCTCCCACAACAGTGAGTCCTGGATACCCCAAACACCAGAAAAGCAAGATTTGTATTTAAAATCACAGCTCCTGTTGTTGATAAAGGGCTTCAAAAGGACATAAATAACTCCCTTAAAGAAATACAGGAGGTGCTCGCTTCGGCAGCACATATACTAAAATTGGAACGATACAGAGAAGATTAGCATGGCCCCTGCGCAAGGATGACACGCAAATTCGTGAAGCGTAAAAAAAAAAAAAAAAGAAATACAGGAGAACACAAGTAAACAGGGAGAAGCTCTTAAAGAACTACAGGAAAACACAAAAAAAATGTGAAGGAATTGAACAAAAGCAACCAGGATCTAAAAAGGAAGGTAGAAACAATAAAGAAATCACAAAGGGAAACAACTCTGGACATAGAAAACCTAGGAAAGAAGTCAAGAGTCATGGATCCAACCATCAACAACAAAATACAAGAGATAGAAGAAAGAATCTCAGATGCAGAAGATAGTATAGTAAGCACAGACACAACAGTCAAAGAAAATGCAAAATGCAAAAAGCTCCTGACCCAAAACATTCAGGAAATCCCCAACAAAATGAGAAGACCAAACCTAAGAATTATAGGTATAGAAGAGAGTGAAGATATCCAAATTAAAGGGTCAGTAAATGTCTTCAATAAAATTATAGAAGAAAACTTCCCTAACCTAAAGAAAGAGATGCCAATGAACGTACAAGAAGCCTATAGACCTCCAAATAGATCGGATGAGAAAAGAAATTCCTCGTGTCACATAATAATTAAAACACCAAATGCACTAAACAAAGAATGTTAAAAACAGTAAGGGAAAAAGGTCAAGTAACATATAAAGATGGACCCATCAGAATTACACAAGACTTCTCACAAGAGACTATGTAAGCCAGAAGAGTCTGGGCAGATGTCATACAGACCCTAAGGGAACACAAATGCCAACCTAGGCTGCTATACACAGCAAATTTCTCAATTACCATAGATAGAGAAACCAAGATTTTCCATGACAAAACCAAATTTATATAATACCTTTCCACAAATCTAGCCCTTTAAAACATAATGAATGGAAAACACCAAAAAAAAAAAAAAAAAAAAAAAGGAGGGAAACTACACAAATGAAAAAGCAAGAAATTTAACTCCTTTCAACAAACCCAAAAGAAGATAACCATACAAATATAAAAATTACATCAAAAATAACAGAAAGCAGCAATCACTATTCCTTAATAGCTCTTAACATCAATAGACTCAATTCCCCAATAAAAAGACATAGACCAACAGATTGGATATATAAACAGGACTCAACATTTTGCTGCATACAGGAAACTCATCTCAGTGTCAAAGACAAACATTACCTCAGAGTAAAAGGCTGGAAAACAATTGTCTAAGCAAATGGTCCCAGGAAACAAGATGGAGTAACTATTTTAATATCCAATAAAATAGACTTTCAACCAAAAGTCATCAAAAAAAGACACAGGACACTTTATACTCATCAAAGGAAAAACCTAAAAAGAACTCTCAATTCTGAATATCTATGCTCCAAATACAAGGGCACCCTCATTCGTAAAAGAAACTTTACTAAAGCTTAAAACACACATTGTACCTCACACAATAATTTTGGGTGACTTCAACACCCCACTCTCCACAATGGACAGATCAGGGAAACACAAACTAAACAGGGACAAAATGAAACTAACAGAAGTTTTGGACCAAATGAATTTAATAGATATCTATAAAACATTTCATTCTAAATCAAAAGAATACACCTTCTTCTCAGCACCTCATGGTACCTTCTCCAAAATTGACCATAAAATTGGTCACAAAACAGACCTCAACAGAGATAAGAAGATTGAACTAATCACATGCCTCCTATTAGATTAATATAGAGTAAGGGTGGTCTTCAATAACAACAAAAACAAGAGAAAGTCCACATACATGGAAGGTGAACAATGTTCTACTCAATGATAACTTGGCCGAGGAAGAAATAAGGAAAGAAATCAAAGACCTTTAGAATGCAATGAAAATGAAGGCACAACATACCCAAATTTATGGGACACAATGCAACCAGTGCTAAGAGGAAAACTCATAGCTCTGAGTGCCTCAAAAAAAAAAAGCTGGAGAGAGCATACACTAGCAGCTTAACAGCACATTAGAAAGCTTTAGAACAGAAGGAATCTCTAATACACCCAAGAAGAGCAGAAGGCAGAAAATCATCAAATTCAGGGCTGAAATCACCCTAGCAGCAACAAAAAGAACTAAACAAAGAATCGACAAAAACCAGGAGTTGGTTCTTGAGAAAATCAACAAGATAGATAAATCTTTAGCCAGACTAATGAGAGGGTACAGAGACATTATCCAAATTAACAAAATCAGAAATGAAAAGGGAGATATAACCACAGACACTGAGAAATTCAAAAACTCATCAGATCCTACTACAAGAGCTTATACTCAACACAAGTGGAAAATCTGGATGAAATGGACAATTTGTTAGACAGATATCAAATACCAAAGTTAAATCAGGATTAGTCCATCTAAATGGTCCCATAACCCTTAAAGTAATAGAAGTGGTCATTGAAAGTCCCCCCCCGCAAAAAAAAAATCACAGGACCAGATGGCTTCAGCACAGAATTCTATCAGACCTTCAAAGAAGACCTAACACCAATATTCTTCAAACTACTCCACAAAATAGAAACAGAAGGAACACTACCCAACTTGTCCATGAAGCCCCAATTTCACAGATAACAAAACCACACAAAGATCCAAGAAGGAAATAGAACTTCAGACCAATTTCCCTTATGAATATAGATGCAAAAACACTCAATAAAATTCATGGCATCTGAACACATCAAAACGCTCATTCACCGAGAACAAGTAAGTTTAATTCCAGGGATGCAGGGATGGTTCAATATACTGAAATCAATGAATGTAATTCACTACATAAACAAACTCAAAGAAAAATAACCACATGGTCATTTCATTAGATGCTGAAAAAGCATTTAAAAAAACTCAACATCCTTTCATTTAAGAGTCTTGGAAAAGAACAGGAATTCAAGACCCATATCTTAACATACTAAATGTAATATAAAGAAAACCAGTAGCCGACATCAAACTAAATGGAGAGAAACTTGAAGCAATCCCACTAAAATCAGGGACTAGACAAGGCTGTCCTCTCTCTCTCTATGTTTATTCAATATAGTACCTGAAGTTCTAGTTAGATCAATTAGACACCAAAAGGAGGTTAAAGGGATACAAATAGGAAAGGAAGAAGTCAAATTATCACTATTTGCAGATGATATGATAGTATATTTAAGCAACCCATCAAACTCCACCAGAGAACTCCTACAGCTAATAAATGACTTCAGCAAAGTGGCCAGATAAAAAATTAACTCACACAAATCTGTAGCCTTCCTATACTCAAAGGATAAACAGGTTCAGAGAGAAATTAGGGAAATAACACCCTTCACAATAGTCACACACAATATAAGGTGACTTGGTGTGATTCTAACCAAACAAGTGAAAGATCTGTATGACAAGAACTTCAAGTCTCTGAAGAAAGAAATCGACGAAGACCTCAGAAGATGAAAAAATCTCCCATGCTGGTGCATTGGCAGGATTAATATAGTAAATATGGCCTTCTTGCAAAGAGCAATCTACAGAATAAATGCAATCGCCATCAAAATCCCAATTCAATTCCTCAAAGAGTTAGAAAGAACAATTCTCAAACTCATCTGCAATAACAAAAAACTGAGGATAGCTAAAACAAAACTCAACAGTAAAAGAACTTCTGAGGGAATCAGTATCCTGGACCTCAAGCAGTACTATAGAATAGTAGTATTAAAAACTGCATGATTTTGGTAGAGTGACAGGCAGGGAAATCAATGGAATAGGGATTTGCAGCACTGTAGGAGGAACAACAATATTCCTATAGCCACCCAGTACTCCCAGAGCTCCCAGGGACAAAAACATCAACAAGATAGTGCACATGGTGTTACACATGGCTCCAGAAGCATAGGCAGCAGAAGATGGCCTTGTTGGACATCAAAGGGAGGAGAGGTCTCTAGTCCTGGATAGCCTCAATGCAGCAGTGTAGGGGAATACCAGGACAGGAAAGAGGGAGGGGAGTGATCAGGGAACAGGGGGAGGGGAGATGGCTTATGGGACTTTTTATTAAAGAATATATCTAATAAAAACGTAAAAATAAACAGTAGACAAATTATAAAACAAATTCATGAGTTACTTGCTTCATCATTATTGCAATTAAAATTTCAATTGGCCAAAAAAAAAAAAAGGAAATAGAGTAAATGTAGTTTTCCTGGTGTATCTACTTGAGTCAGTTTCATCAATGACTAATTCTTAAATGGCTGCTAACTTAATTAAAAACACAGATCATATGTTATTCCCCAAACATTGCATAACCAACTCTTCAATAACCATTCTCTTCATAAGAGAGATGTTTGATTGAGACGTCTCCTATAAGCTCAGGCATTTGATCCTGATATTGGGCCCACTGTGAGTTGGTGCTGCTCTTTGGGAGAGCATAGGAAGTATGCACTTCTAGAGAACATACCTCACTTCAAGGTTTCAAAGCCCAAGCCATTGTCAATCTCTCTGGTTGCAGTTTGAGATGTGGGACCTCAGCTCTCAGATTCCTGACTTCTCTAGTTGCCATGTCTCCTGGTTACAACACTTCCCCACCGAGATGGCAATGAACTCATCTCTTTTTTTTTTCTGATCAAAATGTCATATTCTTTTTTTTATTTTATTTTTTTAATTTACATTCCAAATCACTTCCCCTTTCCCGTTTCCTCCCTCCCCGAAAGTCCCATAAGCCCCCTTCCCTCCCTCTTTTCTCCATTCAACCCCCTCTCGTTACTCTGTCCTGGCGTTCCCCTACATCCAGTCTTTCCAGGACCAGGGGTCTCTCCTTCCATCTTTTTAGAAATCTATTGATATGCGGATTGTGTCTAGGGTATTCCGAGATTCTGGGTCAATATCCCCTTATCAGTGACTGCATACCATGTGTGTTCTTTTGTGATTGGGTTACCTCACTAAGGATGATATTTTCAAGTTCTATCTAAACATAGTAAAAGCAATTTACAGCAAACCGGTAGCCAGCATCAATCTAAATGGAGAGAAACTTGAAGCAATCCCACTAAAATCAGGGACTAGACAAGGCTGCCCTCTCTCTCCATATCTTTTCAATATAGTACTTGAAGTTCTAGCTAGAGCAATTAGACAACAAAAAGAGGTCAAAGGGATACAAATTGGAAAGGAAGAAGTCAAACTATCACTATTTGCAGACGATATGATAGTATACTTAAGCGACCCAAAGAACTCCACCAGAGAACTCCTACAGCTGATAAACGACTTCAGCAAAGTGGCCGGATATAAAATCAACTCAAGCAAGTCAGAAGCCTTCCTATACTCAAAGGATAAGCAGGCTGAGAAAGAAGTAAGAGAAATAATACCCTTCACGATAGCCACAAACCATATTAAGTATCTTGGCGTGACTCTAACCAAACAAGTGAAAGATCTGTATGACAAGAACTTCAAGTCTCTGAAGAAAGAAATTGAAGAAGACCTCAGAAGATGGAAAAATCTGCCATGCTCATGGATTGGCAGGATTAATATAGTAAAAATGAGCATCTTACCAAAAGTAATACACAGATGCAATGCAATCCCCATCAAAATCCCAACTCAATTCTTCATAGAGTTAGAAAGAGCAATTCAAAAATTCATCTGGAATAACAGAAAACCCAGAATAGCTAAAACTATTCTCAAGAGTAAAAGAACCTCTGGGGGAATCAGTATCCCGGACCTCAAGCTGTACTACAGAGCAATAGTGTTAAAAACTGCATGGTATTGGTACAGTAACAGACATGTAGATCAATGGAACAGAATTGAAGACCCAGAAATGAATCCATACTCCTATGGTCACTTGATCTTTGACAAAGGAGCTAAAACCATCCAGTGGAAAAAAGATAGCATTTTCAACAAATGGTGCTGGCTCAGCTGGAGGTCAACATGCAGAAGAATGCAAATTGACCCATCCTTATCTCCTTGCACTAAGCTCAATTCTAAGTGGATCAAAGATCTCCACATAAAACCAGACACACTGAAACTAATAGAAGGGAAACTAGGGAAGAACCTTGAACATATGGGCACAGGGGAGAATTTCCTGAACAGAACTCCAATAGCTTATGCTCTAAGATCAAGAATAGACAAATGGGACCTCATTAAATTACAAAGTTTTTGCAAGGCAAAAGACACTGTCAAAAAGACAAAGCGGCAACCAACTAACTGGGAAATGATCTTTACCAACCTTACATCCGACAGAGGGCTAATATCCAAGATATACAAAGAACTCAAGAAGTTAAACTCCAGAGAGGCAAGTAACCCTATTAAAAAATGGGGTACAGAGCTACACAAAGAGTTCTCACCTGAAGAATATCTAATGGCTGAGAAGCACCTAAAGAGATGTTCATCATCCTTAGTCATTAGGGAAATGCAAATCAAAACAACCCTGAGATTCCATCTCACACCAGTCAGGATGGCTAAGATCAAAAACACAGGAGACAGCAGTTGTTGGCGAGGATGTGGAGAAAGAGGAACACTCCTCCACTGCTGGTGGAATTGCAGGCTGGTACAACCACTCTGGAAAGCAGTCTGGCGGTTCCTCAGAAAACTGGGCATGACACTCCCGGAGGATCCGGCTATACCACTCCTGGGCATATACCCAGAGACTTTACCTGCATGCAATAAGGACACATGCTCCACTATGTTCATAGCAGCCTTATTTATAATAGCCAGAAGCTGGAATGAACTCAACTCTTTTGGACCATAATTCAAGTAAACTTTTCTCTCTGAGATGTCTTGGTCATGTTGTTTTATTACAAGAATAGAAAATTAACTAATACAGAAGTTTGTCTAAAGACTCCAGTCTATTCTTGTCATAAATACCATGAACAAAATCAACTCAAGCAGAAAAGGATTTTTGACTTTGTGTTTTTGTTTTTGTTTTCACCTTGATATCAGTCCATCAAAGATGGAAGTCAGAGTAGGAACTTAAGGCAGGAATCTGGGGGCAGGAACTGAAGCAGAGGCTACACAGGAGTGGTCACTGGCTTTATCTACATGCCTTAATCAGCCTGATGCCTTACAAATTGGCAGTACCTCTGTAGGAGCAGCACCCATAGTAAGTTTCTCCTATCAGTATGAAAAAAGAAAGTACCCCATAGACTTGCTTACAGTCCAGTATTATTGAGGCATTTTCTTAGCTGAGATATCCTCTTCCTGGAAGTACCTGGCTTCTCAAGAGTTAACTCTCTCTCTGTCTCTGTTTCTGTTTTTCTCTCTGTGTCTCTCTGTCTCTGTTTATGTCTCTCTACCTCTGTCTCTGTCTCTCTAGTTTTCTCTCTCTCACCCACAGACACAAACACACAGAAGAATTTTTATATAGTAATATGGAATTTAATATGATGAGAAACATGATATTACATTATTGTCAGTACTTAATCTTAATATTTCCTTGTGACAAACATGATATATTAATGTCTAATCACAATCATCAGTAATAAATGTTAATATAAAGTATTATAAGTAAAATCCCAGAAATAATAACCTAGTTTGCAAAAGATACTTGAAAACAATGTTTTTCTTTCTATCCATCCATCATGTATGTGTATACATACACACACACACACATACACACATGCATATATATATATAATGTTGTCTTCTGCAACTGTTTAGATTAGGATAGAAAAATGAGCATTAAACATTAATATTGATGGTCCCATAAAAATGATTTCTTTGGACATCTCTTCCTAAATATTCTTGCCAATAATGCAGAAAGCAATACTTCACTTTCAAGACCACCTTACAACTGGAACTAGTTGTTCTGATTATGACTTGTGTTAAAAAAAATTTCATCAGAAAAGGAATTAAAAGTCTGAGAGGGGAACAGTAGCTTTAGTAATTCATCTACCGTAGGTTCAATTCTCACACTGAATGGCAGTTTCATCATCTCTGAATTTCTTCTAAGAGTATCAGGAACCATCCATTTCCAAGTAACATGGCTTACTGAAGGTGGTAGCTGTCTATAACCTTGAAGCCCCTGCACTATGGCAGGGTTTCTGCAGCCTTTACAGGACCTGAAACTTCGGCCATCGGATCATTTCAGATATGTGCCTTTTTCTGTTTTTAGGCATTTCTTCTGTATTGTAAATCTTTTATTGTATAAACTTATGGTATAGAACATGATGCTATGATAATACAAATAAATATTAAAATGGCTACCATAATAAACTAAATTAGCATATCCAACATCTCAAAGAGTTAATCATTTTGTTTTCACAGAAAAGGCAGTTTTTAATTTTCAAAAGTCTAGTCAAACACCAAGAATAAAATAAGGTCTCATGAGGTGCTGAGGAGAAAATATATACTTTTATTTTAGGATGAAATGTTCTATAGATATCTGTTAAATCCATTTGGTTTATAACTTCTGTTAGTTTCACTGTGTCTCTATTTAGTTTCTGTTTCCATGATCTGTTCTTTGATGAGAGTGGGATGCTGAAGTCTCCCACTATCATTGTGTGAGGTGAAATGTGTGCTTTGAGCTTTAGTAAAGTTTCTTTTACAAATGTGGGTGCCCTTGCATTTGGGGGATAGATGTGCATAATTGAGAGTTCATCTTGGTAGATTTTTCCATTGATGAGCACAAAGTGTCATTCTTTATCATTTTTAATAAATTTTGGTTGAAAGTCATTTTTATTCGATATCAGAATGGCTACTCCTGCTTGTTTATTGGGACCATTTGCTTGGAAAACTTTTTCCCAGTCTTTTACTCTGAGGTAGTATCTGTCTTTGTCACTGAGGTGCATTTCCTGTATGCAGCAAAATGCTGGGTCCTGTTTATATATCTAGTCTGTTAGTCTATGTCTTTTTATTGGGGAGTTGAGTCCATTGATGTTAAAAGATATTAAGGAAAAGTGATTTTTGCTTCCTTTTATTTTTGTTGTGAGAGGTGGAATCATGTTTGTGTAGCTATCTTTTCTGGGTTTTTTGAAAGAAGAGAACACACATGGTATGCACTCAGTGATAAGTGGATATTAGACCAAAAGCTCAGAATACTCCAAATATAATTCATAGACCACATGAAGCTCAAGAGAAAAGAAAATCAAAGTGTGAATGCTTTGGTCCTTCTTAGAAGGAGGAACAAAATACTCACAGGAGGAAATATGGAGACAAACTGTGTTGTAGAGACTGAAAGAAAGAGACTGCCTAGAAGTATCCAGAAAATATCCAATAAAAAAAGAAAGAAAAAAGTCAAATAGATACACTATTTTTAACTTGGGTTGCCTTGTGGCAAACTAGGTATTTAGACCACATGTTACTCAATCGCTACTTTATCTAGGATCATCTCTTAAATCCTGCCCAGGGCTTACTTCCTATGTCTCAAAGCATTCCCACTTAAAATTACTAGATGGGTTATCTTTACCTAACTTCTCATTGATATATTTACAAAATCCAGGGAAAAGTGAGATAACAGCACAAGTCTTGACTAGTTTTGTCACTTGATTATCCTCCATATTGAAAAATGGGAAAATTTTGCCTCATACTTGACCTAGAGTGGCCAGGTCATCAAGGGCTAAAGATGGTTCCTTCATTTAGATGTGCAGCTCCCACAGTTCTTTATCTTCAAGCTATGCATTTTCTAATAACTAAAATATTTGATGAAAGTTAAAAATCTAACATTGTTACAAGTAGAATCTATACCTAAGACAAATTTTAAAAAGGCTATTTATTTTGGCATATTATTTTTATTGGCCTTTTCACCACTTTTCTATTGAAGTTTGAGGTGGCATTTAAAAAGAGGATTTCTACCAACTGAAACAGAAAGTCACAAGGGCTCAGGTATATTGACAGTGTCATCAAGAGTCAGTTCTATTGGTCAGTCAGTATTAGACACATATACATATGAACAAAACAAAAGGGAGTTTTGTATTGGATCTTACACACACACACACACACACACAAACACACACATGTATATGTAAATATATGTACATATGCTTATATGTATGTAAATGTATATTTAAACATACATATATCTGAAATCTCTCATATATCTTTCATAAATATTTATTACAGAGAAATCATATACATGTATATATGAGAGAGAAACATATATAAAATATATATAATAAAAAGTCATTTATTTGAGAAAGAGTGGGGAACACAAGAGAAGTTGAAAGGAAAAGGAGGGATAAAATATAAATATAGAATTCATATATAATATTCTAAAAAATAAATAGAATATTTCAAAAGATTAGAGGAGATTGATGAAACAACCTAATTTGTGCAGAATACACACAGTTTATCCTCAAAGTAATGGGGCTTTACTGAGACCTTAAGGTCTGAAGAGGGAGCCCTAAGATAGATAGGTCTAGTGTGAGAAAAAGTAGTGAGATTAGTCTGAGATTGAAGGCACGAAGAGTGGGGCCTGAGATAGGCATGTCTAATATAGAAAACAGGAGATGGAAGGGGAAGTTGAATAAGCATTAAAAAAATTCCATGCTTCAGTGTTTCAGAGATCATTTTCCAAAGAACTACATGGTAAATGTTTCAACATTATTCATAAGTCAGACATTAACACTCCTTTATGGTTTTGTCTTATAATTCTTATTAAGAATTTCTGTTATACAAACATACTTCAAAGATGAAAACATTTGACATTTTAAATGTTTTATCAAGTGTGATGATGATATGAAATTAATATGTTGGTATGCTAAATCATCATCAAAGTGTGTTTCTTCTCACTCAGTTTTCAAAAAATAAAAATTACCAAAAATGGTGTGTTTGTGATAGAAGTCTTAGACTTCTACCACAAAAATGAGTTGTTTTTTTTTTTTTTTACTCTCCTATAGGGAACTGATACCTAAGGAAAACTTTTGAGTCTTTTTCAAACCAGGATTTCAAAGAATCTTTGCTGACTGAAATCTAGATTTGACTTGGCAGATTCTTCCACTGAGTTCAAAGATAACTCTGAAATTGACCCCATATGTTTTTCTGTCTTTAGATATGCTGTAAGCATGTGAGATTAATGAGAAACATGAATCAAAAGGTTTAGAGTCCTGAAAACATCACAAATGCATCCAGTCTATTGAAATTGGCAGTGGTTCCTTGTGTGAGCCAAATGAAGTTCCAGTCACTTTAGGTTGACAGGTGACAAAATATTTGATGTTTGCGTGTGGGAGGACGCAGCCAAATGTATAAAATCTGCTCTCTACAGCTCCAGCTGTTTTACTCTCCACACACCTCCTAATCATCACAAAGTAAAGTAATTTTCCATACTTTGAAAGTTAGAGAATAACAAATATTATTATGGAGGTAGTAACAACGAGTAAATATTAGTTGAACTGTACTCAGAATTTGATCTTGCTAACATAAAATTCTTGCTTGTTTGGTGAAATACAGATTGACCAATGAGTGGCAAGGTGGATAAGAAAAGTCCAATTATTATGAGTGCATAAGGAATTGAAAGACACAAATGTGAGTGTAGGAGGGTGACAACTGAGGAGATTTGCCAAGGTAATCATTATCTGCAACATTTAAACACTAAGCCTTCACATAACAAAACCTCACAATGCCAATATATGTTCTTCTAAAAAATATGCACATATTTTATAGACATAGAGATCATGACTCTGTGACTATATATATATATATATATATATATATATATATATATATATATACCCTATGTAGTTTTTTTTATATTTTTTGTATGTTATTTTGCAACTACAGAAATGGCTTTCGAACAGATAAGATTTGATTTAGGTACAAAAAGGATATTTTTGAATAAGGTAATATGCTAAAATTATCAAATAAAGAAGTATGTTAAAATGGATTAATGTTCAAAAGTAGCACATAAAATTGGTGACTTAAAATATTGGAACCAGAGATATTATTTCTTAAAAACTTATTCTTCTTGATGAAATATTTCTGCAAGGTTTAACAAAGTAGTTCATATGAAATTACAAAAGTATAAGAAAATATTCATATATTACCACTGAGAAGTAAATGAGAAATGTTACAAGATGGCTCCCATTAAAGAGTCTTTAATTTTTGTTGTAAAATAAACAAGGGCATTTGAATTTTCATGCAGAGTCAGTGGAATTCTTAATTCACAGAAGTTTGATATCTATTCTCTACCTTTCCTGTTTGCAATTTTTGGCATATGAAGAAAAGACAATTTAATTTAAAATAAATTAAAAATGATGCTATATTTTATTTGTTTTTATTTTATAATATTGCCATTCATTTGGTTCCCCAAAGTGGACTCTGCTTTAGCAATAAAAAATGGAACAAAAAAGTTATTAATAACAAATAAGAGTAGGCTGTAATTATATGGGTAGCAAAGGCCAGCTTTTCCTATAGTTAAAACAGCAACATGAAGCTTGAATTTTGGCATATGCAATAAACCTAGGACTTCTTATGCTGACACAAGTAAACCTCTGTGAGTTTAAAGCCAGCCTGGTCTACATTGTTAAATTCAGAAAAGTCAGGAATATGTAGAAAGACCCAGTCTAAAAAAAAAGATAACAAAACAAACAAATAACAACAAAAACCTAGCCACATGAAGTTTGTGGCTATAAAGTCAAACCGGCCAAAAGATATCTTAGAATATATATGCATGTATGTACATATACATACATACACACATACACACACACACAGAGTTTGTGTGAGTGAATGTGTATATACATGTATATCAAGTACAAAATTGAACTAACATATATAAATACATATATTATTACAAAATTTGAAATACGTATTACTTGAAACACTCCAACTGTCAAATAAATAATCCATCATATATATATGACTATGAATACAAAATGAACCATATAATCAATCTAATTATAGAATACCTATACAAAACTTGAACATTTTCTAAATGACTGTTTTCTCTTTAGTTCATACTATATTTTTATTATTTTAACAATATGTCTAATATTTCTAATCTATATCATATGAAAAGTTATATCCATTACCATGAACTAAAAAAAAAATTTAAAAAGTCAAACCCAGATTATGATATCTAACGGTGTTGACTTTGCACACAATCCTCTTTCTAATTGCCTTTAACATTATTTCTCTTCTAAAAATAACCTTCATTTCACTTAGTCTCATATCAATTTCTTGAAGTGAGACTTTTGGCACTCTTGGACATAAAACATCTTTTGACCTCTGCATTCCAAAATTGTAATGTATGGCCAACAAGGGAAATTATGAACTGAAATTACCAAACAAAAGAGTTATCTAGGTTGAGGATTCTCCAGACTCATTGACTGATGAGAACTTCGTGTTAGTCAAATGCCATGCAAACAGGTATTTTTAGTTCTATAAATAGATATGCATTGCTCACATCTATCTCTGAGATCACTATACCCAGGTTAATCTTTGGAACTCCTTCTTAGCAGATTACTAGTTTCTACCAACCAAAAAATTAGTTTCATCACATAACATCTAAAACATAGTAGAGCTTTCCTACCTTTTTATAACCTTCCTACCAATTTATTTCCAAATATCTTCACTTATGGCTTTTTTTTTTCTCTGATTAAAATTATCCGTGCAATTCTTTCTACATCCTTTCTGGTAGAATCAATCTTCCAAATCCATAATCACTTCATATCTGGTTCAGAATAAACACCTTCACTTCACTTAATATTATATATTATTCAACTGATTATACAAATTATTTGCATGAATTATATGAGATTTTCCATGGCATTGATTACAATCAAGCATAGTCACTGAGTATCAAGAGTAAACTGTGTTTCTGTGACACCTGAGAGGGATACATCATGAATAAAGACAACAAAGTGTGAAGATCACTCAGATGTGATTTATGGACAAAATAATTTGATTAGTTGAAAAGTGAATGCAAAAGTATATACAGAGAGTGGGGGAGGGAGAGGGATGGGGAGGTTCTCACTCAAAGAAAAATAATTTAAACTAGACCTTATATGAAGAAGTTAAGAACATGGTCAAGGTATATGCTTCAGGCAGTCACAATTATGTGTTACATGTAGAATGAATTGCTATAAAGAAAAGTTCAGCAGAGACTTTGTAGCTCTGCTGAACTACTTTGGAAAGAAGAAACGGTTCCAAGTACAAATGACAGCAAAAACACATAAAATGTTAACAAACAAGATATGAAGAAGGTTGAAATGGGTTGGTTTATCATGTGTGAGACAGAGAAAAACTAACATCAAAGAAGAGGGAAAATTATTGGCATGAGGAATTTCTTGTATTTATTCATTTACCTCCTCATTTGGAGGTTGAATTATTGTTGAAACAAAAGTGAAAAAAAGAAACGCAAGTCTGGTTTCCAGGTTTCACTCACCATTCTTACACAATGTCTCAGTGTCTCAGCTTGGCCTGCTACTGACCCCAGACCTCTGTCCATTTGTTCTACCACACCTACTGCTACCAAGACTGACCTGTGTTGCTTAAGCCTGAGATGACATTGTGACTCTGCTTCTTCTCATCATGTTTGCCTCTGGATGAAGAACAGGCATAAAAGCTGCCATGAAGCTAGGAGCATTGATGTCATCCTTGACAGACAATGGGAAATGGGAGGTGACAAGACAAAACACATGATTTACTTACCCATTAGTATTTGTGATACATATTCCATGGGCAAGGTTACTGTATCTGGAAAGAGCCCACTGGCCAAAAACCAACCAACCAAATAAACAAACACAAAAATCAAACAAAGAACTGTATACATTTTTGGGAACCAGTTGGAAAACACCACCACAGATTTATTTCTTGCCATCCTATGATCACTTCCCACATTCCTGGAACCAAGACAACTCTTCTTATTAACCAGATAGCAAATGAATCCATCTTATCTTACACTTTCTTGTCATAAAACCTTGTTCATGATCAGAAATAGAAGTTGTGAATAGAAAAGACACATTTGTTGTTTCCCTTACTTCAACCTTTTATTTAATATTTAATGTAAATAAAAATATAGAGAAAATAAATAAAAAAGAAAAAAGAAAATAAAATAAACTAGAGCTAACAAAAGAAAAAATAGTTTATTTTTCTGAGTATTTATAGTAGGCATTTGACACATGTAAAAATTATTATCATTCCCTGTTCTCAATATAGTATTAAAATAAGAGAGGTATGAAATTAAAAACAATGAATTCACGAAATTCCTAGGCAAATGGTCAGAACTTGAAAATATCATCCTTAGTGAGGTAACCCAATCACAAAAGAACACACATGGTATGCAGTCACTGATAAGGGGATATTGACCCAGATTCTCGGAATACCCTAGACACAATTCGCATATCAATAGATTTCTAAAAAGATGGAAGGAGAGACCCCTGGTCCTGAAAAGACTGGATGTAGGGGAACGCCAGGACAGAGTAACGAGAGGGGGTTGAATGGAGAAAAGAGGGAGGGAAGGGGGCTTATGGGACTTTCGGGGAGGGAGGAAACGGGAAAGGGGAAGTGATTTGGAATGTAAATTAAAAAATAAAATAAAATAAAATAAATAAAATGTATTAACCCTTAAAAAAAAAGAAAATAAAAACAAGAAGCTTTTCCTGATACTCAGAAAATAAATTCAACATGGGATGACCTAGGCAGGACAATAGGTTCTGTTACATATAAATACAGACATGCGACTGAGTTATAGGATAGGAAGAAAAATGGTGACATGATTCAGAATGTTACCCAAGGAGACAACAATAGAATAGAGTTTTAAGATGGGGTTGTGTTCAATAAGCCACAGGGGCAACAGATATAGATTCTTGCAATATATTAGAGGCAACATTTATAGGTTGGTCAATTTTAATTAAATGGCCACTCTGGACCTCCTTTATGAACTGCCTACCTCAGGACAATTATACTGAACATGGTGATGTGGCTTGATTAATCTGTTACAAATAACATCCCAGGTCACAGAACATTTCCTCATGAAGCGTCCCCTGTTAAGGAACCAAATAGTCTGTCTTCCTATCGCCAATCATCACTTATGTCACCTTTCACCAAATCACTTCTGTTTCATGTATGATAACTGTGACTATGTGGCTTTTCAATTATTGATGTATTGTCTATTTTCAGCTAACAATTTATAAACTCTACTAAAAGGGAAATGAGTAGCATGTGAAACTGTTTCAATATATATACAAATATATGTATATGAATGTACATATATATAGTCTGTAGGAATAAATGGTCCCATAATTGATGATAGCGACAATTTATTCTGAAGGAAAAGGGAAGAGCTCCATTAGAGATGCTCACATAGACTTACTTTGTGATGGATAAATTTTAAGGAAGTCAAGGACAGAGTGAATAGGGTATCACAACCTCCACCAGAGTGGGAAGTGAATGTGAAGTGAAACAGCACAGATATCCAAGCAAGCATACTCTGCTGAAACAGAGTGAGAATGGCAAGAAGCATGAATCTGGTCAAAAACGCACTGATAACAATGCTGTAGGACCTTCCATCTAAATTGTATGTTCAAAAATGCAAAGACCATTACTGAATGTAGTTAAGGAGATGGCATGATCAGATTCAAAATACTTCACCTGCAGGAAGAAGGTAGATGTGGAGTGATGCCTGAGTCCACTCTGTCAATACTGGTGTGAGATCTCAAAAGTATTGGAAAAGAAAGGAAACAACCTAATTCTGGCATATAGGAAGAATTAGTGGTATAATGGATTAATGGGTAAGTGAGAAAAGACTGAAAAATATTGACAATACAAGCATACAAAACTTTATATAGAAAAAAATTCTGGTTTCATAGTTGGTACATATTGAATACAAGGAACCAAATAAAAACAGTTCCTGGCAGTAAAATTTTTATGAGACTTTTCATTTGAAATTTACTACAAATGTAAAGCATTAATGTATAGAAAGACCTAGAAAAAACTGTTAGTATAGTGAACATCAGCCATAAACTATGAATATCAAAGAATTAAAGAATCACAGTAGAAAACATGGTAGATACACCTTGGGAAGGATTTCAGTAAAAACAACAAAAAGGAATTATGGAAACGTTTGTCATGTCTTTGGAGGATAATGTATGAAGTCCTTCGCATCTGTACTGAATATTTTAAAATTAGGTAAGAAGTGGTATCAGTTCCAATCTCCATAATCTTTTTCTATAGGTCTAAAATGTCTGTCCTATGAACTCCTCTTGCCCAGCCCATGTCTGTGCACCATTCTCTCCTATTGGAAGCCTCCTGACTCCACTTCTGCTTTAATTCCATAGATATATGTGGGAGGAGATGAGAAGGCATGGTACATGACCACTCTTTAGTGGTAACTATGAAAGCTGCAAGTCCATTGTTTTTTCTTTGCCACATGAGATACTTTTCCTTCAGTAAAATGACATTTCTGTGATGGAAAGGACCTTTTATCACTGACCCCTGCATCTATGACACATAAAACAGTGTGGAGTTCGATAGCACATTTATGTCTATTGTTGGGACTAAAACCATAAAAATGTGCACTTTCAACTTAGGAAGTCAGTACGCTGGACAGAAACATAACTCATGATTCTGTGACAGACAAGGCCTAACTTGTATTTCCCAGGAACCACAAACAGGCATTTTACAGATGAAATAGGAAACACATGAAAGTACCTCCTTAACAAGTATTTTTATTTGTTCTGATCATGTTCATTCTCCCTCCTCCTACTCTTCAAATCCATCCTGTTCCTTTCTCATCCTACTCTTTGGTTTTTCCCACCCTGGTCAAAGTCAATTTTTGCAGCACAAACATAAAAGTGTAACATGGGCTACATATTTAAAGATAAATGACATCCCTTGGCCCAACACCTAAAAACTGTCAATAATGCCATGGCTAGGGTTAGGGAAATACTAGTTAACAAATCCTATGATATTTTCAAAACTGGCATTCCACGATTAAAAACATGAAGTAATGTCAGGCCATCTGAAGCTCTTTATATGTTTAAAGATTCTCTGTTTAAAACTAACTACATATACTCTTACTTTTCAATCGCTCATCAACTAAGATAACCTAGAAACAGCTCATTATATATTTGTCATATTTTCCTATGCATCAAATGCTTATTTACTCATCACTTAACCTTTACTAATACATTTATTTATTAAACAATTCAAATATTTCAGCCGTAGTCATAAAAGTATGAAATCAGGTACTCATAATTCAGTATCTAATCCTAAGTTATGAATCTCAAGTAACTTCCTTTGTTCTAATTAAGGATAATATTTATTTATGAGCAGAAATGATAAAAGTTTTATTTTTTTTTATTTTATTTTATTTTATTTTTTTAATTTACATTCCAAATCACTTCCCCTTTCCCGTTTCCTCCCTCCCCGAAAGTCCCATAAGCCCCCTTCCCTCCCTCTTTTCTCCGTTCAACCCCCTCTCATTACTCTGTCCTGGCGTTCCCCTACATCCAGTCTTTCCAGGACCAGGGGTCTCTCCTTCCATCTTTTTAGAAATCTATTGATATGCGGATTGTGTCTAGGGTATTCCGAGATTCTGGGTTAATATCCCCTTATCAGTGACTGCATACCATGTGTGTTCTTTTGTGATTGGGTTACCTCACTAAGGATGATATTTTCAAGTTCTGACCATTTGCCTAGGAATTTCGTGAATTCATTGTTTTTAATTGCAGAGTAGTATTTCATTGTGTAAATATACCACATCTTCTGAATCCATTCCTCCGTTGAGGGACATCTGGGTTCTTTCCAGCTTCTGGCTATTATAAATAAGGCTGCTATGAATATAGTGGAGCATGTGTCCTTATTGCATGTAGGTAAAGTCTCTGGGTATATGCCCAGGAGTGGTATAGCCGGATCCTCCGGGAGTGTCATGCCCTGTTTTCTAAGGAGCCGCCAGACTGCTTTCCAGAGTGGTTGTACCAGCCTGCAATTCCACCAGCAGTGGAGGAGTGTTCCTCTTTCTCCACATCCTCGACAACAACTGCTGTCTTCTGTGTTTTTGATATTAGCCATCCTGACTGGTGTGAGATGGAATCTCAGGGTTGTTTTGATTTGCATTTCCCTAATGACTAAGGATGATGAACATCTCTTTAGGTGCTTCTCAGCCATTAGATATTCTTCAGGTGAGAACTCTTTGTGTAGCTCTGTACCCCATTTTTTAATAGGGTTACTTGCCTCTCTGGAGTTTAACTTCTTGAGTTCTTTGTATATCTTGGATATTAGCCCTCTGTCGGATGTAAGGTTGGTAAAGATCATTTCCCAGTTAGTTGGTTGCCGCTTTGTCTTTTTGACAGTGTCTTTTGCCTTGCAAAAACTTTGTAATTTAATGAGGTCCCATTTGTCTATTCTTGATCTTAGAGCATAAGCTATTGGAGTTCTGTTCAGGAAATTCTCCCCTGTGCCCATATGTTCAAGGTTCTTCCCTAGTTTCCCTTCTATTAGTTTCAGTGTGTCTGGTTTTATGTGGAGATCTTTGATCCACTTAGAATTGAGCTTAGTGCAAGGAGATAAGAATGGGTCAATTTGCATTCTTCTGCATGTTGACCTCCAGCTGAGCCAGCACCATTTGTTGAAAAGGCTATCTTTTTTCCACTGGATGGTTTTAGCTCCTTTGTCAAAGATCAAGTGACCATAGGAGTGTGGATTCATTTCTGGGTCTTCAATTTGTTCCATTGATCTACATGTCTGTTACTGTACCAATACCATGCAGTTTTTAACACTATTGCTCTGTAGTACAGCTTGAGGTCCGGGATACTGATTCCCCCAGAGGTTCTTTTACTCTTGAGAATAGTTTTAGCTATTCTGGGTTTTCTGTTATTCCAGATGAATTTTTGAATTGCTCTTTCTAACTCTATGAAGAATTGAGTTGGGATTTTGATGGGGATTGCATTGAATCTGTGTATTACTTTTGGTAAGATGCTCATTTTTACTATATTAATCCTGCCAATCCATGAGCATGGCAGATTTTTCCATCTTCTGAGGTCTTCTTCAATTTAAAAGTTTTATTAAAGCCAAAACTTCCAAACCTGGTTTTACTACTGATCAGGGTACACATAAAAATATTCAATAATCTCACCTCAATTCACTTTGTATATTAACAATATAAATACCAAATATTAACACTTTGTAAAATGGAGAAACTTACTCCAATGTGAAAGGAACAACTGAAAATTTAAACTGTCAGATACGCCAAGTGCCACATACACAAAGCACAAGAATAATTCTATCCAAATTAATTGCATCATTCCATCTAAAATATTGTCTACTGTAACGATCTAAATCAGCATGCCACTGACAAAGAGCATGTTCTATCACCTTAAATGTAATTTTCTAGATAGAATAATTGTTTAAGACATGTTCTTTAAGGAACAGAATCAAGGAGATGAATATATACATACATATATATATACATATATATATAATGTATACATTCATGTATGTATATATATGTTATATACATATATATTCATGTATATATATATATATATGTGGATGTATATATGTTATATATATGCATATATGTTTATATGTATATGTGCATATGTGTATATATGTATACATAGTCTCAAAAATGATTTCTTGTGCTTTAAAATAATGATGGCCAAATCTCATCTGAGAAGCTTGGAACCTGATAATACGTTTTTGAAGCTGGGTGCCTCACCAGTCAGATGTTCCTGGAATAGGAATAGCTGTGCCTCAGTGGATGGCAAAGACCCGGTATGACTCAGTCTATATGGCAAGATGCCACCCAGTCTAGTAAAGGAAGCCAGAAAAATTACTGGAGACTCACTGATCCCTATTCCATAATGAAAGTTTCACAACACTGGTTCTATTGTCAGCAAGGGAATCAACAGTAGCAGCAGCAACAACAGGGCAGATCAACTGGGGCAGCAATAGGGAAGGGCATGAGAAGAAAAGGATAGAGTAAATCTTCCTCTAAAATGCCCTGTTTTACTAGGAAGTTACTGGAAGTTACCACCCAGAGTCACAGTGGCCTTTCCGTATCGATCAAGACAACTGGGTCATTTCTTCAGATGAATCTCCCTACTCAGATGATTCTAATTTGTTGTTAAGTTGGGATTAAAGCCAATCGCCAAAACTTGGTGGAAGAGAAGAATATGATCAAAATATATTTGAGGTTAAAATTTGTTTCAAATAATATAAATGATAATTAAAAAGAAAAATAAATAAAACCAAGCAAAATAGAAACAAAACATAATATATCCAAAGTCAGTGTTATAACCATATAGTAACATATATAAATAAGAGAGATAAGTAGATGATTTGAAAGACAAAAGCACACAAATATGAAGACCAGAGTTCAGATCCCTAGAAATCCATGTGTTCTGAGCATAATCTGTTATTCCAGCCTCAGAAGGTGGATACCAGGATTCAGAAGATTGTCTAGAAGGATTAGGCATATTAGTGAGCTCTGGGTTAGACTGAGGTACCATGACTCAATGATTAAGTTGGAAGAGCAATCTAGGAGTACTCCTAATATTAACTTCATGCTTTTACATTCTAGATTACACACACACACACACACACACACACACACACACACACACACACACACTCACAAGCTTACACACACAAGTAAAACTTTTATAGACACACATGTAAATACACCACACACACAAACACACACATATGCATAAATACATACATACATACATATACACACGCTGAAGAAATATGGCATAAAACATTATATTGAAGAATATGCCTATATAGCGGAAAACATTAATTTTAAATTTTCTGTAGATTATTTTAACCTATTTATAAAATATTAGCTTAGTTTTGTAAAAATATTCTCACTAAATGTTAAAAGAACTTAATTCCTTTAGAGATTTATATTAGTTTGCTATTTTTTAATAACCACATACAGTTTTCAAAAGTATATAGTTTTATTTCTCACTTCATTTGCTTTTAAAAACCTATAAAATATAATTGATTTTAGAAGATATCCTTTAGACTCTTCATTTTTCTAAATTAGAATATTCAAACATCTATTTTATAATAATTCATATACTAGATATTAAATATATTTGCAAATATACACATACATAGATTTTTTTCACCATCTTAAATTCACATAGTTGCTTTTGAAAATAATTCTGTCCTGGTAGATCTAATGACTCAGAAATTATTATACAAATGGTCAGACCTTATTGGCCATATAGATTTAAAGAGAAATATACCACTTATATGTCTCTGACTTATCATGCTAAGACTTAAAGTGACAGCTATATATTCTTAGTCTTCAAACAAAATTTTGTTGAGTTATGTCTACTACCATAAATGCTGGCTAGAATATCATATTTAACATCTTGTTAAAACTGTCATTTAGATTACAAAAAGTCTTTTGTTAAACTGTGGCTTATAAAACACATAAAAACAAATAAGAAATAGTCTATTATTTCTATATTGATTTATATATTGAATTGATTTTTCCAGAGATATGTCCATGATACATGCATACGTTAAAAATTGTTCACAATATTCCAAATGCAGATATACACACACATGCACATGTACCCATGGAAACAGAAACAGCATGAAGAGAGGGCATTGAACATTCCTCTTCATTTTATAGATGAGGTATGTTGCTTGAACATAAGTCAAATAAAATCTATCTGTTCACTGTACAAAGTCCAATAATAAGAAAAATATATACTGTAATAACTATAAAAGTTTAATGCTTTCATAATGCTGTTCAATTTTATGTCCATTATTTTTCTCCTTGATATTGGGGAATGTTTATAAGCTTTCCCATTAATAATTTTCTAACTCAAGCTGTTTTATGTCTGAAATCACTGTTCAAAACACATCTACCTTATAGCTATAGACCCTGAAATACAAAACAGAGTCAGAAAATATTGGCATCATTAGTTCCATAATTGTTACAGTTTTGTTCTCCAAAAGGCAGAATGTTAATGGTTATTTTCAAAATCATTATTCTTTGTAACATAATATTACTTTCTATGTTTTAAAGTCTTTAAGACTCTTCCAAAGTACATCATATCGATCTTAATTTTAATATAACAACCCATTATGGCTCCCTTTCAATGGATTTTCTCATGGCTACTTGCCTCAATGTACATCTGCATTTTCATTTCACCCCAACATTTTGAGATCATATTTTATCATTCCATTTAGTACAATTTATTTACAATTTTCTTCTATTTTATATTCTATAAAATATTCACTACATTTGAGTTTATGTCCTATTCTCCTGGCCATTATCCCAAACTATCACTGACTCTACAAGATTTTATAAAAAGCAGTTAGCTGTTCGTTCACTCTACTGTCATATTATAATTTATGTGCATGTTCATATATTTTTTGTCAAAACTGCTTATTTTTGTTTTGCTTGCTGTTTGGAAAATATCACTTTGAACGCTCAGGTTGATTTCAAACTCACTACATAGTTCAAAGTGGTCTCAAACTCACCATCCTCCTGTATCTCTTCCCAGTGCTGGAACTATGCTTAAGTAAAACTACATCAAGCTTGCAAAAAAATACTTTGTATTCCTTGCAAGAAAGAAAAGAAAATTTAATTTAAATCATTTTGGAAGAAACAGTCATGAGGAAGGAAAATTGGCTATATAATGCTAATCTCTGAAACTCTGTACAAAATATAGTATTTAGCTCTTGCTGATATTCATGCATCAGAGAAATTATATAGGAAAAGGAGTAGAGAAGCATAAGTTAAGAAACTCAGTACTTAATCCCAGGATGAAGCACGGTGATGCATTTTAAATAAATCTGTGTGCTCTTCAGGAGGACATTATCTAAAAAAATGTATATAGAAAAACAAAATGACCACATACACATACACTAAAACTGCACACATGCACACACACACATACACACATACACACACATACACATATACACACTCATGCATGCACACATGCTCATAAACACACATGCACAAAGAGAGAGAGACAGACAGAGAGAAATTGTATTTTCTATTATTTTCTTGGTATGTGAAATTGGACAAATAGCAACTTCAACTAAGCCTCTAACTTTCACAAATAAAATCAATGAGAATTGTTACTCCATCATAGTTACTCAAATTTTACATTTGATAACTGTCTTTTTAAGTGCATGACATGTTTCCTGCCACTCTTCACAGCTTCTGTATTTTCACAAGACGTTTAGCTTCTTATATAATGGATAAAATCAGAGGACTTGGTGGCACAAGTATGGTTGGAAGATTGTAAAAATCTGCTAAGATGTGTAAATATTAAATCACATGCCTAGTCTAAAAATATAAACTCAAAAACATTATTATCCATTAACTGTGTCCTATCCAATATTTTCTTCAAGCCTTTAAAAAATCAGCTAGATATATTAACCCTTTTTAATACATGAAAAAGACCTTAGTTCAATACTAAGTACTACATATAGAATATTTTCTTTTTTTTCTGTATTTAATAATAAAGATGGAAGTATGGCTCAGAAACAGTCAAATTGCTTGCTTAGTATATGAGGCTCTACTTTTAATCCAGAAAACCTCAAAAATAAATAAATGAATAAAAGGAAAAATAAAAAAGATACAATTGACTATTTGAATAGCAGATTGATTTTTGATGACAACACTAACTATTTGGGAGATAATGTGAAAAACAATGCTAATGCAATCTTGATTTTATAGTCATCAATTTTTTGATTCATCATCTCTACATTTCTAAGAATAAATCTATTATCTTCAAGAGCAATATCATTTTCACTAAAGATTTTAGAGGGTTGTATCATACCATCTTCTTTGTAAAACTTAATAAAATTTTTTCATATTTCATCTGACAGCAGTGCTATGTCTGCTCCCACAGTATTCTTTATTTTCCCTTACATTGTCTTAGGAAATTAAAATATTTTGAAAGTCGTTGTTTTAGCATGTCCCAGAATATGACTAACTGATACACTAAATGAATCCATTAATTTTAACAGTGGGTAATACAGATTATTCTTTATCCAGATGATTACATCTTTTAACAGAGACTCTGTTTACAAAATATAATAAATATACTCACACCTCTCTCTGTCTTTCATCCTACTGAGATTTTTACAAAGAACCACAGTGATACAGCTTTCTATCTCACAGCAGGGTGTGTCATGCTTCCGGTACACTGTGTTATTGAGGTAGGGGAGAGCCAACTTAAATGATGGTTATTGGTCCTAAAAATATTGTCTTCCATTTCAGAAGAGAATTAGGGTGGTTTTTATCAGCACAGGTGCAAGTCATTATGTAACTTACATGTATGTATCAGCACAAATGTAAGCTTGGAGCCATATAAGCTTGGTCTGATTTGAGCTCTAATTGCTAGCTGTGCAGATATTCTCAGTTATTAAGTGCAGTAACCTTTTCATCTGTAACTAAATGTTAGCATCGTTCTCTTAGGGATTAATTCACATTTAAAGGATGTGTTTGTTCACTGCGTATAGGCTCTTTAGAAGCCAATGCACAGCCATAATCACCAGGAGTTTTTCTATGAATCCCATGTAAGTCAAATGTATACCACAGAGATTCAGACAGTCAACTGTTTTCCTAATAAAATCACATATTTATAATCTGAATTTTACTTGCAATGGTCATGTTACAAAAATTTCAGTAAAAGAACTATAGTAAGGATTGCTATTTGCATATTAGGGCAAATGAACAAACTAAAGGCATTCAATCTTCCAAGCAGTTTAAACAAAATTTTCACCTTAGGACACCTTGAAGTGCATTGCTAATGAGCAAAGTAGCTTTGATAAAATATACAAGAGACAGTTATCTATTGCTGCTCCTTGGAAGAGAAGATGAAGTCTGAAGAAAAGACAGAAGTAGATTTCTTAATTTATTACTTCTAAAATGTTAGATTCCAAAACTCAGAGAATGTGTTGCTTACTCAAAGTAAACTAAAATTGTTATAACATAGATAAAATTTGATCAGATACATATTTTCCCACAACTTATTTGCCTTAAATCACTGTAATGAAGATACTATAGCATAGGTCAAAGATAGTAACTGTTCTCAAATCTCTGACTTTCTGCTGTTTCTACCATGACTGAGAGTATGAATCGTGCATTGCTTTGTGATTGGGATCATTTGGAATGGTAGAACTCAAATAGTGTCTTACTAGTCTCCAGATTTTATCTGTATAGAGAAAGAGCACAGGCCTGGCCCAGGTTTGACATGTTTCCTATCAGAAACATGGTAAATTAGACTTCTGAATTTACTCATCTCTTTGTCAGCTAATTTTTTAAAGTAGCCCATGTTTACTTCCAAATTTCTCTTTTCCAATTGGGCTTTTTTTCATAGTGTCTGACAAGACAAAGTTCCCTTCCCAGAACTTTCCATCAATATAAATTATACAAGAACTGGACCTAAAGAAACTAACAATAGAATATGAGACATTCCTTTTTAGAGAAGATTTAGTTATTCATAAAGTGTTTCAAAGCAGATGGAGGGGGTTTTTACCCAAGAATTTCCAGAGGAATGGTCCCTTTGAACACTTAACACTCTGTTTGTAGTTGCACTGGTAGTGTATTTCTGACAGGTAGGTACAACTGACAGTTAATTAACTAATAATTTTGAGACAATGCCTCACATCATAACCTACTGTGACCTGGAACTCTTCTTTCTGCCTCAGCCTCCCTGGTAGCAGGGACAAAGTCAGGAGACACCACTCTCTGTTGATGTGGAAAATTTTAACTGATACAAATTAGCTTATTTCTCTTCCTGGCATTTAAAAGTGAAAAGGTCTCGATGTAATGTGTCTCTTACTTGTATTTCACCACCTTCCTTTCAGAGTTGAGAGAAGTGTCTTTTGAAAGCACACATGGGTGTCTTCCCATGTCCTTCATTCTGTTTGAAAATATAACATTCCAGTCACACCAGTCAGAAACACTGGAGACAGCAGTTGTTGGCGAGGATGTGGAGAAAGAAGAACACCCCTCCACTGCTGGTAGGATTGCAAGCTGGTACAACCACTCTGGAAAGCTGTCTAGCGGTTCCTCAGAAAACTGGGCATGACACTCCCGGAGGATCCGGCTATACCACTCCTGGGCATATACCCAGAGGCTTTCCCTACATGCAATAAGGACACATGCTTCACTATGTTCATAGCAGCCTTATTTATAATAGCCAGAAGCTGGAAAGAACCCAGATGTCCCTCAATGGAGGAATGGATTCAGAAGATGTGGTATATTTACACAATGGAATACTACTCTGCAATTAAAAACAATGAATTCACGAAATTCTTAGGCAAATGATCAGAACTGGAAAATCTCATCCTTAGTATGGTAACCCAATCACAAAAGAACACACATAGTATGCAGTCACTGATAAGGGGATATTAACTGAGAATCTCAGAATATCCAAGACACATTTCACATATCAACAGATTTCCAAGAAGATGGAAGGAGAGACTCCTGGTCCTGGAAAGGCTGGATGTAGGGGAATACCAGGACAGAGAAGCGAGAGGGGGTTGAATGGGGAACAGGAGGAGGGAAGAGGGCTTATGGGACTTTCGGGGAGGAAGAAAACGGGAATGGGAAATCATTCGGAATGTAAATATAAAAATATAGAAAATAAAAAAAAATAAAATTGGAATTAACCAAAAAAAAAAAAAGAAAAGAAAAGAAAAGAAAATTCAACATTCCATGTGACAATAATTCCTATGCTTCTGAAGTCTTTCAACATTTCTCAAACTGTAGTTCTGCCAGTGATGGATTCTTTTAACCTTCATGATTCTGGAAAAGTCCACTTCACTTCTGCTTAGAAAATAAATTTTCTTTTCTTAAACTGAGTGAAATTTTCCAGTTTGTGCTTTGAATGTTTCAGTGTGTTTTAAATGGCCTATTCTCTTTAGTTTGTATAGCTTTTATAAACTGTTCCTTGTTCTCAGTGATTCTATAGTATTTTTAATATATTGCACATCACATCAAATATTATGGAAATTCAGGTTGTTCTTTAGAAAAAGAATTCTTCCTGTTATTAGGTCTGCTTGAGTTTCTTAATTATTTTTATCAAATATAGAGGTTTTTCCACTACCGTTTCTTAAAATAATTTAAGCTGTTTCCCCTGTCCAGGAAGATCCATGCATACCCCCTTGAGCTCTCCTTGTTAATCAACCTCTCTGGGTCGATGGATTATAGCATGATTATCCTCTACTTAACAGCTAAGGTCCACTTACAAGTGAGTACATACCATGTTCGTCTTCTGAATTTGGCTTAACTTACTCAGGATGATCTTTTCTAGTTCCGTCCATTTGCCTGAAAATTTCATGATACCATTGTTTCTTAACTGCTTAATAATACTCCACTATGTAAATGCTATCTCTTTTTTAAAATTCGTTCTTCAGTAGAGGGATATCTAGCGTGTTACAGTTTCTGGTTCTTATGAATAATGATGGAATGAACACCCATGCCGAGTGCAGTTGTCGTCAGAGGGGTTCGTCCAGTAACAGCAGCAGATGCAGAGATCCACACCCAAATAGTAGGCGGAGGCAGGGGAACCTCACAGAAGAGGGGGAAGGATTATTGGATCCAGAGGGGTAGAGATCAGCATGAGAACATGGTCCACAGAATCAAGTAAGCAATGCTCATAGGTGCTCACAGAAACTGAAATATGGATCCTATGTGGGTCTGGGCTACAACTCATTGTGTGGATTGGTATTCTTGTGGGATTCATAACTGTGTGTGTGCAGGACGGTGTCTCTGATCTTTTTGCTTGAAAGTGGGACCAATTTCCTCTTATTGGGTTGCCACATCCAGCCCTGATATGAGAGTTTGTACTTCTTTTAACTTGTTATGCCCTGTCCACTGGATTTTTTTTTTTTTTAAGAAAACTGGGAGGAGTTGGTTTGGGGAAAGAGGAGGTCAGGGGAAGGCCTGGAAGGAGTGGAGAGCAGGGAAAACTGTGGTTGAAATGTAATGTATGAGAGAAGAGTAAAAGTTAACAGATAATAAATTAAATAAGTAAACTAATTAATTAATAACAAAACATTACTTAAGGAAAAATGATAATACCTTCAAGCATCACGTTTCCAAGATACTTCAATTACCTCTACACTTGTCCATTAGGAGTCTCATAGTTCATGTGTAATCAGTATGGTCTGTTTTATGTCTTCTTTCTTTTTAAAAATATCTTGTTTCACGTTGCACACTCTCCTCTGCAGTTTCTTACATGTGGTTGATGCAAAGCAGATTCTGTTTTCCTTGGGAAAGATATCTGCAACTTTTATGATAATATTTAACATCCTTAGTCATTCCTATAGCTCCTTGATCTCATGATATATATTGAAGATAATGAATTTTGAAATCATTTATATCATAAATATTTAAAATATTTAAAATAAAATATATTTATCACTATATATGTATATATACATATATATATATATAATTATACACACATCTATACATATGAAATGTTGGAAACTGTCCTCAAAAACATTAGACATACTAGGGTATGGAAATAGTTCTTGGATGTTGCTTTAAAGTTTCATTGGCATTAGTCTTGTTTAATTTTGCCCTAGAACAAAACAGTTCTGAGTCTTGTGGTTTTCCAGGTTTCTATGCTGGCTGTGAGGACATTTGCTGGGTGTTCTCTTAGAAGTGTTTTAGCAAATTATCTCCATGTTTCATGTAATTTTCACAGATACAAGAAGTGGTTAGAACCTTATTGAATATCCTTGCTGCACACTACAGATGTCCATGGTTTCCAGTCTGTGTTATCTGCTTCTGTCCATCCTGGAAATTTCCTTCTGCTGATTCCCTGGATGGCTGCTTCATTCACCCTTACCCAGAGCACTTGCCAGCTCCTGCCCGAAGCCAGTTACTCCCTGGGTGCCCATGCCCTGCCTTAATGTCTTCAGCATTTTCTAGCCAGGATGTAAACCGGACCACACACATGTGTAACAGGGCTCACCTTGTTTTTTTTCTCACTGCATGGTTTTACGATGTCATTATGTCATGCATTACATATTTACAAAATATCCTTGCCAACAGGGGACTAAACCCTGTGTATTATCTTCTGCAGGCACTTCTCTACTGCTATAATCCTTTCATCTGTCTTAGGCTTGAAGGAAAAAAAATCTGTGTTGATATAGTTCTATCGTTATCTTTGATTCTTATTCTGTAGTGAGATTAAATTTCTGGAAAACAGTTTGCTCCCTTCAGAAATTTCTTTTAGGCTTCTCAGTCATTTTATTAGTGTGTTTGCATGATATTCATAATGAAAGCAAGGCCAGTTTAATTCTTTCCACTTTGTATAGGTACAAGGAGAGCTCAGTTCTATTAAATTAAAAATAACCTTGTTTTAATTCCAATTATTATAATTTTAAAATTGTTTTACAAAGTGAACCTTACATGGAAATGTATTTCAATAGAGACTAACAACAAACTTACTTCATTAAAAAATAATTTTAATAAAGTACTTTTGTTCTCACATTTGCTAATCAGTTATATACATCTTTTTAATTATTCAGTATTTATGATCAAATAATAAAAGTTTGGAATAAGGACAACTTTCTCATTTTCTTTTACCTTTAAAATCCTTCAAAATTTAAATGTATAAAATACTTCATTTTTGGGGAACAAGGTCTCTTCTGAATAGGTTCGATCTAAATTTTATTAGGATACTCTGTTCAATTTGAATCATGGTAAATGAAGTGAGATATGGAGAAACAAAATTAGAGTGAGTGCAGAGGCATGAGCAAAATAAATCAGTCAAATGTTGGGCAATGAGCCTGATGAGGAAAGGCTAAAGGACTAAGTGTACATAACCAAGAAAATTGAAAGCAAACTTAATGGCACATTTTGTGTATGTGAGGAAATTTTTATGGGTCACAGTGAGCAGATATTTTGTTTGTAAATTGAGGGCAGAACTTCAATAGTCTCCTAGCTGATCGCCCTGTCACATGCCTCATTTTCTTCCTGCTATGATCTATCAAACACAGGACTGCAAAAACAACATTACACAGAGGACATTTTCATCCATCTCTGTTATTCAAGAACTTACAAGGACTCTTCCCAAACCACTGCATCAAATCTAAACTTCCACCACTCTGATTCAAAGCCTCCCATCAAGCAGCACTGTACTTTCTTTTATGTCATAGCTCAGAACTTCCTGTGACAACCCTTCCACTTATACCATGCTTCTCCATCATATATCCTTGACCTTTCTTGTCTCCAAGAACTGTTCCCACTTTTTTCATCCATCAATGTGACCTGATCATTTTTTTCGATTGACATACAGATCTCTTCAGTACAATGGATTCTTCAAATTAAGCTCAACTTCAAGGGAAACTATATGCACTGTTACCCACGTGAATGTGTAGAATATACACATTCACATACAAGCACATGTGGATGTGCGTGTGCGCGCGCGCGCGCGCGTGTGTGTGTGTGTGTGTGTGTGTGTGTGTGTGTGTGTGTGTATGTTGGCCTAAATTCACTATGGAGCCTGGCAAATCATGAACTATTTGTCTTTAGCCCCAGCTTCAAGACTGTAGGCACTGCAGTCATATACCACTGTGATGAGATTCTTTTTTTTTTAATTTTATTTTCTAAGTTTTTTTTTATTTACATTCAAGATCATTTCCCCTTTCCCGTTTCCTCCCTCCCCGAAAGTCCCATAAGCCCCCTTCCCTCCCTCTTTTCCCCATTCAACCCCCTCTCGCTTCTCTGTCCTGGCGTTCCCCTACATCCAGTCTTTCCAGGACCAGGGGTCTCTCCTTCCATCTTCTTAGAAATCTATTGATATGCGAATTGTGTCTAGGGTATTCCGAGATTCTGGATTAATATCCCCTTATCAGTGACTGCTTACCATGTGTGTTCTTTTGTGATTGGGTTACCTCACTAGGGATGATATTTTCAAGTTCTGACCATTTGCCTAGGAATTTCGTGAATTCATTGTTTTTAATTGCAGAGTAGAGATTCTTTTTTTTTTTTTAATTTAATTTAATTTTATTTTTTTAATTTACATTCCAAATCACTTCCCCTTTCCCGTTTCCTCCCTCCCCGAAAGTCCCATAAGCCCCCTTCCCTCCCTCTTTTCTCCGTTCAACCCCCTCTCATTACTCTGTCCTGGCGTTCCCCTACATCCAGTCTTCCCAGGACCAGGGGTCTCTCCTTCCATCTTTTTAGAAATCTATTGATATGCTGATTGTGTCTAGGGTATTCTGAGATTCTGGGTCAATATCCCCTTATCAGTGACTTCATACCATGTGTGATCTTTTGTGATTGGGTTACCTCACTAAGGATGATATTTTCAAGTTCTGACCATTTGCCTAGGAATTTCGTGAATTCATTGTTTTTAATTGCAGAGTAGTATTCCATTGTGTAAATATACCACATCTTCTGAATCCATTCCTCCGTTGAGGGACATCTGGGTTCTTTCCAGCTTCTGGCTATTATAAATAAGGCTGCTATGAATATAGTGGAGCATGTGTCCTTATTGCATGCAGGTAAAGTCTCTGGGTATATGCCCAGGAGTGGTATAGCCGGATCCTCCGGAAGTGTCATGCCCAGTTTTCTGAGGAGCCGCCAGACTGCTTTCCAGAGTGGTTGTACCAGCCTGCAATTCCACCAGCAGTGGAGGAGTGTTCCTCTTTCTCCACATCCTCGCCAACAACTGCTGTCTCCTGTGTTTTTGATCTTAGCCATCCTGACTGGTGTGAGATGGAATCTCAGGGTTGTTTTGATTTGCATTTCCCTAATGACTAAGGATGATGAACATCTCTTTAGGTGCTTCTCAGCCATTAGAGATTCTTAAACTATGATGGAAATCATGCTCCTCATTTGCTCTTGAATATGAGGTTCAATGTCACCCTAACTTCTTATACTTGATAATACAACCATCATGTCCCTGCCAAGCTTCATCCCCTTTTCTCTTCTACCAACAAAGTTCTCATGTTCTAAAGTTTCACAATCTTGGCACTGTTTTCATTTGAATGAGCTTTCTTTCTTTCTTTCTTTCTTTCTTTCTTTCTTTCTTTCTTTCTTTCTTTTTCTTTCATTTTTCTTTCTTTCTTTTCTTTGTTTATGTCATCCTCTTTGTATAATTTACTGGCATCTCAGCCCTCTCACTGTTAGAAACTGTAGTACCATCCCCACTCTTTGTCACCACAAAAATAAATAAATAAATAAATAAATAAATAAATAAATAAATAAATAATCCAACCATTTCTATAGGCCTCAGGTTTATCCCTGATCTAAAAATTTATTTTGATCTATCAAATTTTACGTAATTTCCCAGATAACAATGCTGATTCATGAGACTATGATTTCTCATCATGGTTCCTGACCTTTTTATATATATTCCTGTGAATAAAGGCTTGAAAGAAGACTTGTATAGCTCCTTAGAAAACATGGCCAAACCGAACAAAGCAACTACAGTAATGAAAAATCAATGTAGGTATTAACTAGCTTTAGGAAGCACAGTCACTCTATGATCAAAGACCTACATTTTCTGTGCTATTATTCATTTAGATATCATTAATTTCCACTGTTGTTCATATAATACTTCCTCATAATTTATTGTATTAAAATATATGCTACTTGATGGAATACAAGCACTATGTATATAATGCGGCTTCAAACCAATCTTATAACTCCATGATTGGTCTGCCATAATTAGGCAGATATTAATGGAAATGTTCCACTGACTCTTCCAGTCAAACAGAAAGTTAATATCTTGTCAAAATTTTAAAAATATTATTTATTTTATATTTTATATTTTAAAATAAAATTGATTTCAGGTGCAAAATTGAGATTCTTTGAAGTAGTTCTAAACTAACTGTCAAACCTAAATATCTATGAATAACTCTTCTTGTTGTTGGTATAAAAGAGTGACAAAGTTAAGGTAGGAGAGAGTTTATTTTGGCCCACATTTCAAAGCTTCCATACAGTATGTATGGGAGTTCATGGTAGCAGGATCTCAAGGGAGCTAGTTACTTGCATCCAGTCAGGAAGCAGAGAAAATGAAGACTTCAGCAAGTTACGTCACTCCTTTGTATATAGTTCGGGACCCAAGCCCAGGAAACGGAGTCACCAAATTTTAAAGTGGATCTCCTATGTCATTTAACCAAATCAAGGCAATCCTTCAAGGCATTTCTAATGCCCTAGCATAATGTAGCTCCTCATAGGTATGCCAGGAGACATGACTTCTATGTGATTCTAGATCTTATACAAGATAATAATCACCTTACTAATCATAATTCAAGACTATTTTACAGTTATCCTTTGCCAAATTTAATAAACTACATTTTAGTGTAAAAGAATCTTCCAATATCTTACAACTATTTCTAAACTATAAATGCTTATGTTATATATTATATACTTAAAATTTAAAAACTATTTTCAATTATTGCTTCCACTTTTCAGTTCCTGAGAAAATGGACATCAAGCTATATACCCTTGAAATAATAGATTTCACATGAGCGAAAGTAGATAGGTGACTTACTATTGATAAAGAGATTGAGAGATGAAGATAATGATACAAAGATGGATGCATAGACATATATATAGATGATAGATATGTGATTGATAGATGATAGATACATAGATGATAGATAGGTAGATTGATAGATAATAGATGATTGATCGATAATAAGAACATTCTCACATATAAAATTTTATATGCATTTTTTACATTCTTGTACTAGTTAGCTTTTGTATTCACTATGATCTAATAGCTGACAAAGGAACATAAGTGAGAAAGTGCTTACTTTGGCTTATAGTCTAAGGGAACATAGTACATTACGTGGGAAACACAAGGTAGCATCATGAGCAGCTCAATGTTGATCCACTAGGAGTGTGAGAACACTGGTTCACATCTCTGTGACCAATCAGGAAGAAAAAACTCAGGATAGAATGGGGGCTATTCATAAACCTCTAGCACAACTGAATGGTTCAAACTTGCCAACTAGGCCCATATCCAAAAGGTTTTATAATCTTCACAGTAAGGACATGAGATATCGACCAATTATTTAGACTTATGTACATGAAATGGTTATTTCAAATTTAACTCAGGACAATATTCATAAAATTACAGAGAACTATAAATGTGGAGTCAAGACACATATTTTCTTGTTTGCTCAGGTTTTGGCAAAGAAAAGCTGCAAAAAGCCAAGCTCTAGTCCAAGATTTTGGTTTTAGTTAATTTTTGTCAATGTCAAAGCTCAAACATCCATTGAATAAATTTAAAGGTTTCATTTTTGAACCTTGACTAGAACATGTCTACAAATAGTGGAGCTATTAAATAATACTTCATTGGGAGATTATTATCTCTGACTTTTGTTTGTTCTTGTATTTCATTTGAAATTTTATTAAGTACTGAGGATCAAACTACTCAGCACCACTTATGTAGATAATATATATACTCTACTGATATGTTAAATCTTCAGCACATGATTATCCTTCTTTGTGAATGCACTATACACTTTTAAAAAGCTAGAATTACAGTCTATTACTAAAACTAAATTTGTAAATTTTCTTTTCTAGCATTTATTTCTATCTAGCTCAGCATATCTAGTGTGTTGTAGTGATTCTGTAGATGTCTAACAAATTCAAAATGCATTGTACTCAACTCCATTAATCAGTCCCTAAAGATGCCCATTTGAAATTTTTAAAACAGTTACAAATTTACCGAACATCTACATTATGAACACCATTAAGTTAATATGGTAAATGAATGAATTAAGTTTTCAACTTAATGTAAAATAGTATGCCATTGTCAGCATATCTTTGGCCACCAGTGCCTTTTCATGCTAATAGTTGGAGGTGATCCAAACTCAAAGAGACTTAAATTAGATTTCAGTTCTCTATATTGATTATATCTCTTGTTCTCTCTTTTCCTCTTTTCCAATTTTCCAAATGGCTTACAGTAGTTTTTTTCTTTATGCAATAAGCAAATACTTATTGCTTGCAATATTCTCAAAACTGCCTACCAGACACAAAAAGACATGGAACCTAAATGTAAGGGTCTCTTAATTTAGGTAGAGAAACAATTACAGTAAAATCGGTTGCAGAATGGAAAATAATGTCATAAAATACAATATAGAGGTTCAGAGAAGTTTATAGAGATGCAATGACTCATATTGTGCACTCTAAAAATAATTAAAAATTTCATGACAGGTAATATGCAAGAGAAAAAGGTAGATAGAAGAAGAAGAAGAGAGAGAGAAAGAGAGAGAGAGAAAACAAAACAGCCTATCCAATTCCATATTCTTGAAAGAGTTTCATTTGAAAAATTATAAAATTATCTCACAGACCTGCCTATGAGCTATCCTCATAAGACATGTATGCATGACAGACTACACACCACCCTAAGAGAAGCACTGTTGACAAAGACCACAAACTTTGTCTCCAACAGCAATGTCATCTGGGTGATATTTAGAGTCCATATAGTACTCAGGCACCTAGATGAACTGGGAGTGGAGATTTTTATATACAGTATACACAGTTACTTGGGATTCTACTTGCATACATGTTTTGGTTGCTATCACAACTTCCTACCTTATAAACAAAATGCCATACACATAGCCATACATATGAATGCATGAATACATACATACATACACTACAGGTTAAAGTTATTTTGTTTATCAGGAAATATCTATTTGCTGGCTAATATTGGAGCTACCATTTGATGCTTTTCCATTCTACTACTTCTTTCTAAATAAAATATCACATAACCCCTTGTGAGTCCCAGAAGCAAATTTCTCTCTACCTACTTTATAGGATAAGAAAGAAAGAAGAAAGTAAGAACTTTTTCAACAGAAAACTAGGCAGAAACAGACTCATGAGTTGTCTTCATGTCACTGTGGGGTGCTTCTTGTCGAAGTATAAGTATAGTAAGCATTTTTTCACTTTAGTATTCACTTTAGTATTATTCATATGGGACTAGTGCAATCAACATAATGTATCAGATTGGGGAAAACATAAAATCATATGACTCTGGTATGATTTGGAAAGATAAGAATGAAGCTAAAAATTAAAAAATGTATAACCTTCAACTGCATTTTTTATGGCAAGATCCTGGTAGGGAAGGAAAAATCTCAAATCTGAAAAAGTTCCTTCAACTTCTTCATCTTTAGTTATGAACAAATCAAATTCTAGCTATCTGATATGTAACAAAATAAAAAATAGGATAATTGAGGATTATTTGAACCAGATAGTATTCAGATCATCTACAGCATTAACCAGTAGCGAAGTCCTTTTGAGATCCTTCAGCCCTCCTCTAGTTTAGCTGTGAAACTAACTTCCTACTTAACAATTACCTGATGGTTACAGGAGTAGGTGTGTAGTACATTGTTTTCCACATTCATGTCACACTATACCCTGACCAAAGTAACTTAAGGAAGGGTTGATTTATTTAATTTATTTTAATTTTTTGGTTGAACTAATTTTTTCACCTTTTATTGAAAATGGGATCATTTCTTTACAATATATCCTGATTACAGTTTCCCCTCCCTCTACTCTACCCAGTTCTCCCACAACTGCCCCTCCCTATCTGGATCTATTCCCTTTTAATGAATTATTGGACTGAGCTCAGAGTCCCCAGTGGAAGAGTTAGAAAAAAGACTGAAGGAGCTGAAGGGGTTTGCAACCCCATAGGATGAACAACAATATCAACCAACCAGACCCCCCCAGAGCTCCCAGGGACTAAACCACCAACCAAAGAGTACACATGTAGAGACCCATGGCTCCACCTGCATATGTAGCAGAGAATGGCCTTTTTCCTCTCATCAATGAGAGGAGAGACCCTTGATCCTGTGAAGGCTCAATGCCCCAATGTAGGGGAATGCTAGGACAGGGAAGCAGGAGTGGGTGGCTGGGTGGGGGAAAACCATAATAGAAGCACAGGGAGCGGGATGAGATAGGGGGTTTCTTGAGGGGAAACCAGGAAAGGGGAAAACATTTAAAATGTAAATAAAGAAAATATCTAATAAAAATACAAAAAAAGAATAAAAATACTAAACTGAACTAAACTAAAAGCCATAACACAACACACCACACACAGAGAGAAAGAGAGAGGGAGAGAGAGACAGAGAGAGAGAGAGAGAGAGAGAGAGAGAGAGAGAGAGAGAGAGAGAGAGAGAGAGAGAGAAAAGCACAAAGTGCAGACCTGTGTCAGTCTTGCGCTTGCTGCTTCAATATATTTGACTGCATATGAGTTTTTCTGAGCTGAAAATCTTTTCTGAATCTTTTCCTTCTGTTGGTTAGCCATAACCAACTTTGAAATGATTTGTTTTGTTATATTGTATTATGGTTTTTTTTGTTATATCTTTTATTATCCCTTAGAAGCCTGTTCTTCCCTTATTATTCAAAGGAAGTAGACCCAGATGGGAGAGGAAGGGGAAGGGGCTTGGAGAAGTAGAGGAAAGGGAATAAATGGTTGATATAGAATGCCTTGTTCTCCTGGTGTCCTCCATCCCTTCCTTCTGCTTCTTGTACTCTCTGCCTCCTTTTCCGTAGGGTTCCCTGAGCTGATGGAGAGACCCCATTTAGAACTGTGTTTTCCATGTCTCTTGGAGTTCCAAGACTCACTGAGTACTATCTGGCTGTGGATCTCCTGTTAGAGTAGCCAACTAATTCATGATTAGACTTAAGGCCCACTCCATGAGAGGAAACCTATACTAAACACGAAACAGATGACTAAGAACTAGAAACGAGAAAACCCAGTATCCTATGATAAAACCAAGCACCTCTAATGATATTCTGCTATACTCATTGATCATTAACCTATTCGGCCATTATCAGAGAAGCTTCCTCCTGAAGCTGATAGGAAGCATTTACTTCTGCTCACAGGTTAAGGGTACAGTTCTTCATGGTGGCAGGTGCTTTAGGCATCTGGTCACACTGCATCCATAGCCCAGAAGAAGAGGGAAATGAGTATAGATACTTAGATTTCATTTCCCTTTGTGTATAGTTCAGGAGTTCAGCCCAGAGAATGCTGCTGGCTGTCCACATTTGAGGTGTGCTTTCCCCACTTCAGCTAACATCCATCCATCACAAGACAAGACCAGAGTGTTGCAATTGCCAGTTAACCTCTACTCAAATCTTCCCAGCATCTGTGGAACACGTTCCTAGCTACCCACCCCCAATGTTCTGGGTCCCAAATGAAAGGCATACACAAGCTTTATACTTTAATATGCCTTAATCAACTCTATGCTTGGACCACGTCTAAAACTCCATGTGGCTAACACACTTCCCTCTGATATTCCTGAATTATTGCTTATAGAAACCTGTATTCCAGGCCTGCAACCCTCCTGGGTCACATTCCCCAACTCTTACACATTTGCTGTCTCTCTCTCCTCTATTTATCAGTCAGGGACTTTACTCCTTTCCAAGTATAGTGGTTCTATCTACTCCTTCCTCCCTCAGTCCCCTTGCTCACAAATCCTAATATCCCGCCCCTGTTTCCCTGCCCATCAATTAGCCACCAGCAACTTAATTTACCAATCAAAACCAACATGGAGTAGGAAATCTTGGTGTCTTATATGTAGATTCTCATGCAATTTTAGGAGCCCAATTAACATAATACAAACAGAACAAAACCACAACACCAGAGGCTAATACAATATAGCTTATCCTGTGCAGTCCCAATGGTTCATCACAAAAGAGATTCTAGATACTGTTAAGATTACCATTAATTACTAACCATCACAGGTCCACAGATGGTAATATGGGAAAGAGGAAGAAATTAAGCAAACAAATGGGACATTTTCTTCAATGATTTAATCCCTTATTTTTAAATATATAGTATACTCATGGGCTAAACAAACCAAAGAAATCTCAACAAAGGAAATATCTTGTCTTCTTTGGGTCATTGATTTAAACTAATTATTTTAAAAGGTATTTATGGAGTTATTTTTGTATTTTTTGTGTATATTTATTTGTTTGGATGTTTTTCTTGATGTAAGTTGCTATGTAGACCATGCTGGCTTTTAACATGTCACTGTCTCTCTAGTACTACTATTACAAATATTGATCACCATTACAAGCTTTAATATTCATAGTTACATATCCCACAACTGTCCTAACTGGAGATCCAGGGGATTAAATGCTTGATTCTGTCTTCCAAAGGCACCCACATACATGTGGTATGCACACACACACACACACACACAGTATATATATATATATATATATATATATATATATACTGTGTATATATATATATATATATACATATATATATATATATAGAGAGAGAGAGAGACAGAGAGAAACAGAGAGAGAGAGAGAGAGAGATTAGATAATATCAAATTATAACAGCTGTGTTATAATAATAAAGCAAGCCATTCTAGTGTATTTTCAGATCATGCATCTTGCTTCAGGATGTTCCTAGTCCTTTGATTGTGGGAGTTATCTTTGTAAAAAATCAAAGTTAATTTATCACAGATGTGATATTAGTTGTTCTCATAGAAGTAGAACCATTCATAGTATGAGTGTGATTCCAGAATTTAAGTGGCTGACACCAAAGAGTTATAAAAAATTAGAAGCCAGTATGGAATAAGCAGCCAGTAATGGAACAGCCACCTCTACATAGCAAAACCTTTCCTTTAAAATAAACATACTAATATAGTATTCTTAAAATCCTAAATTCTTTCTATAATCAAAAATTATGAGTTTGGAACTGTTTCACTGATATAATTCTTCCATACTATAGAATCACAAGTATTGCTTCTGATAGTGACCATGTAAAATTAAAGTTACAAAGTGGTCAAGAGTTTTACAAACTATGATCAAAAACTGTCCTATATTTTTATATGACATTTTTAAGAAGGTTGAGTTAAAAGTGGTCACAGGTTCTCCCTGTTCATGAGTTACTATTCCACTGTTTGGTAAATTGTCCTCAACTTCCATCCAAAATGATTCAATGAAAATTCTATAAATAAACAACATGTAGAGTTTGCCGTGCACATTCTGCTGAGCTTTGTTAGAGAATCTCACCTCAATGTTTCTCTGTTCATTCTTTAGCCCAGTACTACTCCATTGTCTATTTGACTCACCTATGGCCACACACGAGTTTTGCTGATTAACACACACTCACCATATAGCAATATTTGAGCTAAAGTAACCCCTATTTGCTTAATAACAAGTTATATAGCAATGCCAGCAATACCACCTATTTGGTAAGATAAGAAATTCTGTTTGAATATTTGATATAATATATATATATATATATTATATATATATATAATATATATATATATATATATTATAAAGTTTAATATATATATATTAAACTTTATAATAAGAACACAACTACAGGTGGAAAAAATTGTATATTTAGAGTTCTGTGCCATTTAATTTTTCAGACACCCACTGTTGTTGGGTGCTTGTGTTAGACATATGTAAGCCAGAACATGTGTTGAATTTGTGCAAAACAACATGATTACTTCTTATGTGCATTCCAGTGAAACAGCAGGGTGGAAGAAATCTCTGAACTATCCCCTCTGAGAAAAATCACATGCTGCCAAAAGGTCTCAATTCTCAGATACATTAGATTTCAGAAACAGATTACCTAATTAAACAAACTATGCTCAGGGAGGTCAGGTGGCAACCTTCCTTAATTGATTTTTAACAATTTTGTAACTATAGTGCTATTTGTACAGCTGTAATTAAAAGTCCAATGTTTTAATTTACACTTTTCTTTTCCAGACCTGTTCCTAGATACGTGCTTCAGGCTGAAGCCCACAGTGCAGAGTTTTATTAATAATGGATGTAAGGTAGGACTGTGATAGAATTTATGTTTTCCCCACTGGGTTGTCAGTGTTCCACTTCATGGGAGACCTGGTTGCTGCAATCTTACTGCCTAACAGATGACAGTGGCTGAAGCAGAATGAGTAGAAGCTAAGCAAATGGAACCGACATAACTGTCTGGTTCAATTCATTTGTTCAACAAGGACATAACAAAATAATTAGCCCTGCTATTCATAGGTTATTAAAACAACCTAAGGGGGAAAACATACAGGAAAATATCCAAAGCTATGCATCATTTGCTTCCTGCTAAAAATAGGAAAAAAATTCTACAGATTTGAAATTGGATATTTATTCAACCAAATATTTATGTTTTTCATGGAAGAAACAATAAGATATGTTGTATAATGCAATTAAAAGTTTCAGTGCACCATTGAAACTATGACATATTACTAATGAACAATCTGGACTAATAGAATTATATGTCAGTTAGTCTTATATACAAGACAATTGATAGTATTGTGTTTGTCTTGTCCCATCATTAACTATTTTCATAACTGTATCTTCCTAATAAATAGAACAGCCTTAAATAATAGTAAAATTCTGATGAGTATTATTTAGGCTGATAAAATTCTGAAGGCAGTTTGGATTTTAATAATGCTTATAATGTTTATTATGAAGACCTATTAGCCACACTGTAAAATTCAAATAGACATTCTTCAACACCTCCTTAATTTTAAGAAAATTCAGAGAAGTCTCCACTTCACTTTTAGGTTGAGACATTTTCTAGAACTATAGATCTCCCTGAAGCTTTTGTACTCATGTTGTGGTTTATTACAAGAAAATAATACACTAAAATCCACCAAAGGAAGAAACACATAAAGTACATAAAGAGCGTCCAGCTATGAGATATTCACTGTCTTCCCCAAAATGAGTTAGGTCACATTATTTCTTCAGCAATAACACGGATAAGAACATTACTTGCCTATTATGTCAATGCTGGCAATATAGATAGAAATACAGGGGAAATGCTGGGGCTTGTTGAAAAATACCAAGCTCAGTGGTCATTGAGAGAACATGTTTCAAGGAAATAAGGACCTTACAGAATTAGGCCATTGATGTCCAGCTCTGGTTTCCACAGATACATGTACTTGTTCATACAAATGTACACACAGCTATGTGCCATCAGGTATACACCATACACATACAAATACACACTCACACACAAAGAAACAATTAAAAATAAAATTCCCACCATAAGTCACATTTCAAGTCTTTTTGAAATGGACAACTCATTGTAAGATTTTGGTGTGAGCAGTTCCATCCAAAGATCCATTTTAAATGGCTTTACCTTACAAATATATTCCCATCAAGTGTGACATACACTACTTACCAGAAGTTGAAGGCAAAGGGCAGATAATTCTTTGTCAAGCATAAATTCTTTATTGTATAATGAATATTAATAAAATTTTATGTCTAAATATGGAGTTATAGAAAATGATGACTTTACTATGATATCCTAAATTTGCCATATGATTTTTTCAATCTTTTTTTTTATTTTCTATATTTTTTATTTACATTCCAAATGATTTTAAAGATAGTATAACCAACTCTCTATAAAATTCTATTTTATATAAGTCAGTGAGTATTACATTGTTAATGTTTGAAGTATGAGACTTCCGCATTTGGAACATTTAAAGCATTTTACTATCAAGTCACTTACAGTCAATCAATTTTGTTTATAGATCCATGTGTACTATGACATATTTTCAGATTTGTTAACATACATTTCATCATAGACTCTTACTATTTTATTTTGCCTTCTCAACTTCAAATACAATTGTACTCATTATTGTATCTTCTATGTGCTATCCAGTTAATTTATTCAGTTCAGTCTCATTTCAGCACAAAACTATCCTTGAGAAGTTTATTTGATTGGAAGCAATTTAGTAAACATTCATCAGATGAAATTGAGTAGAATATGCGAGGAATACGAGGTACTAAATCTTTCCATTCTAATATACACTTGCTAATAGTCCATCTTCTAAAGAATACAGAAAAAGTCTAACAGTTTAAAAACATACTATTATCAAGGGTGATTTAAAAACAAAATACAAGACATTCTATTTCATAAATAATTTCTATAAACAGAAGTAGGTATTATTACTCTAGAAGGGATGTTTCTTTTATAACTTATTTGTCCAGATGGAAATAATCATTAACAAAGGACCCAGTAATAAGAAAGTGTAAACTGCGAATCAAGCAAATTACCTTAATGACAATGGACATTAGGAAGGAAGTACTTTAAATGAACAGCCAACTGCTAGGTGATGGGGTCAAAGCATCACTCCTCAATTCATTGTGGTTAAAATACACATCTGCATTTGAAGAGGGCAGTGGGGACTTTGCTTCTTCACCAGAATAAATATTCTTTAAAATGCATCTTCTAAGTGACTATCAATTCATATTGTACTTCTTTGTAAAACCATCAAAATATATTTCACCAAGCATTAAAGGAATTACAGGGTTTTTTTTTTTTTTCAAATTGTAAGAATTGGGACGTTCTTCTAATGGAAATGGTCAGTGCCTTGGTGGCCAAGTCAGACAAGTCCCAGTTGATTACTAGTGACACATTACATGATACAATTTATATGATAAGCCATGGATTTTTTTGTAGATGATTTGGTTCAGTTCTTTTGTTACCCTTAAAAGTAGACACTAGCATGACTATACCATGTTTTAAGATTAGCAAAAGAGGTAATAAACAGAGTTGAAGCCCTTGCTCCAGGTGCTAATCTGACAGGTAGAAGATACAGTTCTCACTTTTTATTATTCCAAGGACTGTACTCTTAAATCATGATATCAGGATTACAAGTAGTTTGAAGATTATATGACCATTTCAACATTTTTGCTTAATGCTAACAAGGATCAAGACTCTAAAAGTGCAATCTGCCAGGACTCACTATGTAGTCTTTGCTCAGTTTTCCTCAAAGATGAAGCAGGTATAAGAATCTATTTTAAAGTTTTTCATATGGATTAAAAGAAGAAACTTAATATGAATTCCATAACATGGTGGCTGATATTAGGCTGTGGACAGTCAAGTACCTGTACAATGAAGCAAATATAGGAAACTCTTCCCTAGGTTTGGTCGGAAATATGATGCTAGCAACCTGCCTTAGCTGATTATGCATGGACCTGGATCATGCCTGCAATGATGCGTTATTCAACTATGTTTATGCCTGTAACAAATAAGAAAGGAGTTGTGATGACATCAGTTCTTGAACATTTGTCATCAAAAAATGAACATGGAATTGGCCAAAAATCTGAAGTGAAATATTATAATGTCTGGTTGTATGTTTTATGGGAAATCTGAAATCAGAGAGCTTGAGATCTGCTTCAGTAGATAACTCCCCAAACCACTAACATGCATTACATTAATGACTATTCAGTAGAAATTAATTATTATGAAAAATAGCTACAATTTATTAAAACCAGTGATGCTGCCATCAGGGTGCTGATACTTGTATATGCACTAATTCATGGAATTCATACACATTTCCTATAAAATAAACTTGAATTCCTTCTAGAGTTTGTATTAAGAAACAGACAAAGGGTTAAAATGGCTTGGGCAAGAGCCTACTATGTCAAAGCCAGAGAAATCTGAGTTGTTGATTCTGCCAAAGTCATTACTAACTTCAAATTAGTTGTGACTAGAAAAGTATACAATGGAAGATTTAAGCTAATGCCTCTTTGGATAAGTAGCCAATCCCCCATTCAAACTCAAAAAATTAAAAATTACCAGCAAGCTCATCCCAAATAAATAAAATTTTGAATTGAGACATAATTTAATCTTTAAAATTCAGAACAAGAAGTCTTAAGTTATGTTACAAAAGTTCAGGAAAGCAATATCATTAGCAGTTCTTTAGGAATATAATAGTGTACAAACTTCCAAATAGGATATATATATATACTATTACAAGGCATAATTACATATTATATTTGTATTTATTATATATGAAGTATGTTTATATAACATGTATATAATGGAACATGTAGTAGAAAAATACATCATAGAATTTACGAGTAATCCTAGAAACACTCATTGTCTATGCTCAAATTCTGACATTTTCTACATACTACTGTGATTTGAGGAAATTACATTTCTTTTACATCATCATTAGAAGGGTTATTTCTCTTATGGTACCAAGAAATGAATCAGTTTAGAGTAGCTTAACATACCTTTGATAGCACCAGGAATGGGCTAAGTGTTTAAAAAATGTTGTGACTGGAGCCTGGAGAATATGACTAAAGGATAAATTGTTTGCTTTGAAGAGATACAAGTTAGCTTTGACTTTAGAATTATGCAAATGTCAGTGATTACAAAAGCAGCTTAAAAACTTTTCCTTGTCTCAATCTTGTTACATTCTAAGAGTTTGAGAATTTTAAAGTTATTTTTTAAAAATTCTTTTTCTTTTATTAATATTACTTATAAAAAGGAAATTAAAACTTTGATGAATTTATTCTAAAATGCCAATTATAAACACCTAATATGGTAGGATGAACATTTCATTTTAATAAAGGTAACAATTGTTCTATGAAATGTTAACTAAGAGTATGGTTGTTATTTCCATATTCGGGGACTCTTGGACCTAAGAAAGGCAGTTGGATTTCCTATAGACTCTGGATTCTGTGTGTTGAAACATGCTTTCTGGACTGAAGTATATGAAAAATGTGGATACACATAGATATGTAGATAAGAGAAGGAGAGGGATTTTATTTGATTTTCTGGACATTTTTCCTTGATATCATACCAAAACTTGGCCAGTGTCATGTATTGAAACTTCATCACATCTACAATCTCAATATAACTCAGCAAACATTATTATACTCTGATGTATGGTGTTTCATTTATTAGCGTATTTTCCATTTGAATAGGATTTCACTTTGTAGGATTTCCTGTCATTGAAACCACAACAAATGAAGTAATCCCAGTATTGTCCTTTGTCCACAGTCCATTCACTTCAGAATATTGCCAGGGAATGACAGAAGCAAAGGAAATTGAATTTGACATGGTAGAGTACAGAGGACCATACTGGGACAGAGAATGCTGGACAAATACATGAGCTCACAGAGGACCTGTTAGGTACCCAATGGAATGTCAGTTGGAAAACTACTAATACATGCGTTTGCTTGTCCATTTATAAACTTGATTTCTTACTTAAGTATCATTCTGACCCCGAATCTGCTTGGATGTATGTGTTTGGGTATTTCTATTAGAAGCATTCTTGAATGAAAAGGTATTGCTTGATTTAAAAATAAAAGGCGCCATGCAAGTCAGGAAATTGGGGGGGGGAGGGGATGAGCACAGGGATGGGGATGGGATAGGGAATTTTTAGAGGGGTAACCTGGAAAGGGGATACCATTTGAAATGTAAATAGAGCAAATATCTAATTAAAAAAAGAAATAAAAAAGTTATATATGTAAATACTACAATGAAACCCATTTCTTTGTAGGGTATGCAAAAATTTAATAAAACAATAAATAAAAATAAAAAAATAGAAGGCGCCTCCTTGTTGACTGTTAATGCCACTGCGTGGAATCTATTTGACAACCAGATGGCTCTGTGTAATTCACAGTAAATTCATCTGTGGAACTATCGGATTTTAACGTCAGTTTTTTACATATTTTCTGTGAAATCATCTTTGTAATATGTAAAATAGTAAATACTGTCTCATCATCTTCATAGTTACCTATTTTTCCCCATTATTTAAAACTTCTATCTGAGGTCAGAAATATTGTAAGATCCAGGGAGAGAACCAGAATGTTTACTGTTAGGTAGTCTCTTCCCAAAACCAAAAATGGAAGGACATGAAAGTGGCAGAGGAAGGAGTAATTCTCAGAGGAATTGGGAGGATCTATAGAGTTAATAGGGTCAAAATACATTGTATAAAGTTATATAAAAATAAAAATATCTTAATAAATATTTTCTGCTGCCAGCAATCACTCAGCTATGTACATGCTATAAATTGAACGTTTGAGTATGTTTGCTCTCGGAACAGCTCACCAAACTAGATATTAAAATTATTGCATTAACTAGTTAATGAGTATTCCATCAAATACGATTAATAGGTAGAATACCATCATCTAACAATGATGATGCTCTAGAAATATTTGGTGAACAGAAATAGGCTATGACATTCTGTTCTGCACTAGACTGATTATAGAAAATGTTTGACTATTGAAATGAATACACAATGTCTTATAGACTGGTTACACATTTTCACACAAGCACTTTCCCCTGCAGTAAGGAAAAAGAATAAGCCTAACATGTTTCTATTTTCTGCTTTAAGACATATTAGAATCTTGCTCTTCAAAAAAAAAATCTGTACATATATTATTCTTAAACATTGAAGCAAAAAATAAAGTTCTTAGGATATGTGTGCATCTGTATTCTGCTTATCATTGTGAAAAATGACTTTAAAATTGTCATTGGCAGCTTCACAACTACTTCACTGCACATTTGATTTCCCATTTTCCTTTTGTATTTCCTTTGTTTTGAATTGATGTTTATTCACAGACTTGTCGTCACTACTGCATTTCAAGCTTTGTCTTGTGTCTCTTGGCCATTGAAAGGCTACTTCAACTCAATTCTTTGCCCTGTTCAGTAATAGAGTTTAATTTTTAAAGTAATCTTAGCTTTGAGCAATAATCAAAAGTTACATGGCCATTCTCAGTAATCAATTCCCTAAAAATAGATTAGATTTTGTTTAAGATTGCCTGTTTTCTTAGCAATAACTGGAATTAGAAATAAGAATCTTAGCACAAGTGAGCACAGTATGTGTATGTATAGGTGGAATACAGAGGTTGCTGTCTTTTAAATTTTCCATAGAAAGAGTTAGAAAGTTGTGTCTTTTCATAATTTTGAGCTCATGTTAATTTTGCAGAATTAAAGTAACTTTAAAAACTGAAGCATTTAATATAACAACTGTATCTTGAGTCTGTCTTTGAAACATATTTTTTTGTCACCAGGGAAGCTACTACCATTACAACTAATCAAAAAAGCCCTCCATTAGTGCAAAAGTTGAGTATACAAAAACTGATTCAAACTTGAGTTTTAAAGCTCTGTCTATAAGTATCTGTGCAGTTGATGCCTGGTTGTGCTGTCTTCATGTGAATTGTGCACAACCTGCCACAACCTATGTAGATAGCAAACATTACTTGTGGTGCAATGAACACAAATTGCAAGTAAGAATTTTACCATGTTTATTTTTAATGTATTGCTTTTGAGCAAGAGATTTTACTTAAGTAAAAAAGCCCTTACCATGAAAGCCCGAGTGACAGAGTTCAGATTCCCACATAAATGCTGGGAAGGAATAGAGTCCATATGTAGTCTTAGCACTTTGGAATCAAATATGGGGATCTGTTGAGCATACTAACTACCTAAATTGAGTAGACAGTCCTGAGTTCACAAAAGACTTGCCTCAATATGTAAATTAGGAAGCAATTGAGAAAGAAATCTATTGTCAATTCTAAGTCCCCCAAAAGCATGAGAATATTTACACAAATGTGTGTCATACACACAAATATGCAAAATCTACATATCTTTATTTCCAAACAGGTACATACAGATTAACTAAAGCATAAGAAACTAGGAGACCAAATATGGGGGGTGATGTTTAGAAAACAGAGCATTTATCATCAGTAAAGTGTCAAATTTCAACTCATGCAAATGCTTTGTTCAACACACTTTGCAGGGTATCATTCACATGCAATAAAAAGCATATAAGTATATAATTCTGACAAATATAGCAATCTGGTACCATAATCATGAGAATTTAGCATGCATTCTTAAATAAATGCAACAGGAGATCCTATGTTTCTGTTAGAACTTCCCACCTTTACCTACATTGTCATATAATACAGTCACATGATTCTTAAAATCACTTCCTTTTGAATCATATGGGATGATATAGTCCATCCTTTTCACATAGACTGTGTTAGAATACAGAAGCATCTAGGGATGTATATAATCAGTGTGTTGTCTGAATAAGTAATTCCAGATATTTAGTTTATTCTTGGACTATAATATCTATAATTACTATGATTCATAATGAATGCATAAGATTGGCCACATCTTATGACATTTGTGTATTATCATGATTTTATTTGTTAAAATAATAGTTATCTTAGAAGGGCTTTTTTGATACAATTTTCTTAACAAGGAAAAAACTTTTCCCCACATGGAACTGCTGCTTACTTATAAGATTACTTTAATTTTTAGAGTACTAATTTTCCCTGATTATAGCCTACTATTTGAACATTGATTTTATATAGCAGTATGCCATTGTTAGTTCGTGTGTATTTAAAGCCTACTCAGATGCTGAGAAACAGACTGATTCTTGAAGAATTTGTCTATGGTTTCTTTCTTTTATCTGCATAAACTCTAATCTCAGTGGTTCTCACCCTTCCTTCCAAATGCTGCTACCCTTTAATAGAGTTCATCATGTTGTGGTGACCCCCAATCACAAATTATTTTGTTGCTACTTAATAATTGTAATTTTGCTACTATTATGAATCATAATGTAACTATCTAATATACAGGATATTCAATGTGTGACCCTTGTGAAAATTGTGCCCCATAGGTTAAGAACCATTGTCTAATCTCATTTTTCAAATAATGACTCTGAATTTTAAAAAGTAAATGGTGATTTTGGTATTAGTCTAAAAAGGAGAAGTGTTACATAAATCTTCAAGGAATATGGATCTTGACACTGAAAGCTGGAGTGTGTCAGGTCACAGATTTTCATTATCCTAACCATAGGATATATAATAAACAGATGATCTATGGGATTGTTTTTATTTTTGTGATTATTTTAGAAATAGCATAAACCATTTAAGAAGTTTATATTTCTTCCTAAGATCAATACAAAATAAGCTCATCTAAGAAGTTGAGGTTTTTCGTACGATCAATACAAAATAGGATCATCATTAAGATAATGAAGCAAACATTTAAATATGAATAGCACTGATTTTTTTTTCCAAAATAATAAAGTGGAAAGTACAATGCTCTAGTACAACAAAGCTTTGTTAAATATACACAATAAATCTCCACAGCTCTTATTGGTCCTAAACTTTAATAAGAGCTAGGTTCTGATTGCCTTCATTTTAATGCTATAATTTCCTGACAATTAGCCAGTTACGTGGAATACCATGGTTTTATTTATAATTTGAATGAGGTGCATTAGCTGATACTTATGGCAAAATTTAGAAAAGTCAGTTTTCAATCTATAGTATTGGTAAAGAAAAAAGGATTGGAAAGCAGAGCCCATCTAGTTAGTCTTTTCCATAACAAAGGAGAGATCAAAATATATTCTTGAATTCTTCTAAAGTTAGAAAGGAGATAACAATACATAAGACAGGAAATCTGTTTCTTTGTACTCTTGAAATGGACATTCAATTTTACTAATATAAATGTAAAAAGGAAGATGACTATATAACAAATGAAAGTAAGGTAAAAAGATAAAAATTTTATATTTGCATTACTTCACCTACATATAAATTAATAAGTTAAAAAATGTTTTAACAAAAGCAATGTGTTCAAACTTAAATACACTACAAATTCACCAAGCCTCTTTGTATTAAATAGTAAGATGCTTCAAATAGACAGTTTATCCAAGAAGCCAAAGACCAAAGCCAAAAATCCTAATACAAGACATGCAAAACTTTCCTTTGAGTTGTTGGTTAGGGCTATGTAAGAGACTCCCAAAACTTACAACCTATTCTTTTTACCCTTAGCTCCCCTCCAGAGATGGACAGTGTGTTCATTTGAATAGGTATTCCACAGAGACTCATGTATTGAACATTATAAGTGGCATTATAAAGAGACATTGCAGTCTTGAAGTAGGTATGGCCTTAATGGAAGAAGTGTGTCACTCTGGGGGCAGGCTTTGAGGTCTCATATGCTCAGTGTTCAATCTCTGCCCAGTGTGGAAGACAGCCTCCTCCTTGCTGTCTGTGGATAAAGATGTAGAACTCTTGACTCCTTCTCCAGCACATCTGTCTGCTTGAAGTCATGCTCCGCACCATGATAATAACAAACTATTCTGAAACTGCAAGTCAGCCCCAATTAGATGTTTTTCTTTATAAGAGTTGCTGTAATCATGGTGTCTCTTTGTAGCAATGAAATCCTAGCTAATACAAAAGGCAAGTTTATATTCCTAAAGACACATGCACTTCAGAAACAGAACTCAGAGGTCCTTGAGCTGAAACTGACCTAAAGGCCACCCCTCTGAGAACTAGGTTTCCTGATATCAGAAGTCTACATGCAAACTTCCAAAGGAAAGGGGTAACCAATAGTTTCCATCCAGCTAACTATATTTGGTATGAATTATATTAATGACCAGAAGGGCATGACATTCTACAGGTGCAAAGGTGGCAAACATAACCTTTGAGATACCTAACAGTTCTCTAATTGAATGTAAAATCAGCTCAACAAAAGCGATCCCAAGACTGGTATTGGAAATCTTGTTAGCTACTCATTGATAGAGACATTGTGGTCATTTTAGGAGAATCTACAGCTATTATCTTACCCAACCAGCGTAATCCCTAACAATGACCTATAAACATTTGTCCTTGCATCCACAAGTAAGTGTAGTTTTCACACTTCCTCAAGGAATCTTCACTTTGCAACAGATAGGTATCATTACAGAAAAAACAGCCAATCAAAACACAGAGTTGAAGAACCCAGTCACAATGGATATATCTGCAAAATACTCCTGCATCTAAGTCTCAGTGAATAATGCAGAAAATTAAGCAGAAAGATTGTAAAAGTCAGAGGATCAGAGAATTGATGTGAGAATTTGTCTCCTCATAATATTAGAATCTATACACACATGACTCACTGGCATGACTATCCAAATGCCCTGTAACAAACATGTCAAACTGGACAGGAAAAAGCCCAGGAAGCCTCAACTCTACACAAGGAATTACAGACAGAATCCTTATACAAAGGAATGAATAAAGCTGGAAACAGGAGAGTCATCCCTTCCTCAGGGAAGAGCATACCATTAACTTGTCTATTGCCAAACGAAAACATACAACAGTTTAGCATTATATTAATTCAATAGGTTTAATTTAAGCATATATGTAAAAGAAACATTTTTTTAAAGAAAGTCCTGAATGAAGAGAGCAGGGAAGAGTATAGGGCAGGATTTGAAGGGAGGAAAAGAAAGGAAATAAAAAAAAATATATTCAGATTATAAACACAAGAATAAATGAAGAAGAAGAAGAAGAAGAAGAAGAAGAAGAAGAAGAAGAAGAAGAAGAAGAAGAAGAAGAAGAAGAAGAAGAAGAAGAAGAAGAAGAAGAGAGAAGAGAGAAGAGAGAAGAGAGAAGAGAGAAGAAGAGAGAAGTAACTGCTATTTCAGTATGGCTCTTGAGTCTGTACCTGAAGATACTAAGATTGAAAGTTGATTCTAAAATAATATTTTTGCTTTGCTTTCTTCATAAGGTAAAAGGAGAAATAGGAAGGCTGGGCCTAGTGTTAATTCCTCTCTAATGCTAAATAATATTCTACAACTGCTTATACTCTGTCACTATCTGGAAAGTGAAATTTCTCTCTCTGCACATGGCATAAACTAGTTACCACTGGAGTTACTGCAATATATGAGTATTGATGCTTGTAACTGCATGCCTTTCCTCACAGGTTAAGGCATGCCACTTATTTGTCTCTACAACATCAACATATCTGTGACCATACAATAAAACACTTTGTTCTAAGCTAATGCTTTTACCATTGTTTTGTGTATATTTGCTTGTTTGCAACTGCAATTTAGAACACTGTATATACAAGTTTTAAAATATCATTCACATGGGACCTCAAATTTTGAATAATATGAGTCTTGTCAAGTAAATGAAAGAGAATAAAACTTATGTCATTCTTCATATAGAATTTGAGGTGGCTTGTATTTGCATTATATTTCATGAAAAAAATTCTAATTATAAAATATTTATCTGGAACATATGTCTAACTTTTGAATGAGCCTGAGTAAATTTTCATGAACCCCTTTTACTTTAGTTAATTTTATCAACATAAACACCTTAATTACAGAATTTAAGTTCCCTAATGTCACTTGGCAGCATGAATCTTAGTCTAATTATTTTTAGTAATCTCATATAATTTTGTTTGTAAGAAATTAATCAAAATGCTTCTACCCTTTCCTCTTAACCTGGTTTGAGCACACCCATTAATCAATCCCTCTGTATTAGTCAGGGTTCTCCTGAAGAATAGAACTGATAGAATGAATCTCTACAGGTAGGTAGATAGGTAGGTAGATAGGTGGGTAGGTAGATAGGTAGATGACAGACAGACAGACAGACAGATGATAGATGGATAGATAGATAGATAGATAGATAGATAGATAGATAGATAGATAGATAGATAGATAGATAGATAGAAGATAAATAGAAAAAAGTGGTTTGATTAGAGTGACTTGCAGGCTGTAGTCTAACTAATCCAAGTGAAAATTAAGTACCCAGACATTGATCAGTCCTCAAGGCCAGATGTCTCAGCTGGTGTTCAATATATGTCACAACTCTGAAGAATAAGGCCCTAATACCAATGAAAGAATGGACTTCCAGTGAGGGTGAAAGCTAGTAGGCAGAAAGAGCTTCCTTCTTTCACGTCCTTTACATAGGCTGCCACTAGAGTGTACGACCAAGATTAAAGGAGGATTGTCCCACATCAAAAGATAAAGATTAAAAGAGACATGGCCATTTCAAATTATTTAATTAAGAAAAAAACCCTCACTAATGTACACAGCTGGTTGGGCTTTAATTCATGATGTTGTCCAGTTTACAATCAAGAATGGCCATCACAATCTTTAAGGGCAAAACAAACTGTGCTAAAATGTCAGTGGAAACATCATGGGCTTAAAAAAAACGAAAAGAGAAAGATTATTAAAACACTAATCAGATGATGAATGTACAGGGTAGGTAATTTCTTTCCAATAATCAAAATGAGCTTAGAAATGTAAAAAAAACTTGGAAACTGCAAAGTTGATTAACAAGATTATAATGAGCAACATCTTCAAAGGCACCTCATTATACTATACGTCTGGTAAAATATTACATTGTAAGTTATAATTAAAATGTATCCTCAAAGAAGATCTTACACAAATATCTTAATGTTGTATTTATCAATCCAGGCCTGGATGTCTTTGGCAGTGTTTTAATTAAAAAAATATGTCATTAAAATAACATACTTCCAACTTACCTTTGTTTCCTTTCATTTTCCAGTTAAGTATAAGCCATTATGTGCTTGCTGAAAATCAAGTCAAGAGCAGAACAGATATTGCTCTTGACCACTGAACCATCTCTCCATCCCATAATTAATTGTAAGACTGTATCCAATTATATTATATTACACAAAGTTTCTTTCAAATAGTTGTTTTGGGTTTTTTTTGTTTTTTTTTTTTGTTTTTTTTTTCTTGCTTTAGTTTGGGAAATACTGCTTAGATGACAGAATCAAGGGACCTATTTGGTTTGTTGTGTATTTGGTTTCAAGCAGAGTTTTCCTGAGTAGCTCTAGATGACCTAGAATTCCCTATATAGTCCAACTTCACAAATGGTGAGTTAGAGGCAAACACCACCATATCCAGCTACATTTTTTTCTTTAGTTAATTGCAAAGTGTCTTAGGGTTTGTGTTCCTGCACACAGTATCATGACCAAAAACCAAGTGGGGAAGGAAAGAGTTTATTAAGCTTTCACTTCCACATTGCTATTCATCACCAAAGGAAGTCAGGAAAGGAACTCACACAAGGCAGGAACTTGGAGGCAGGAGGGCGATGGAGGGGCGCTGCTTACTGCACTGCTTCTCTTGCCTTGCTCAGCCTGCTTCCTTATGGAACTACTAGTCAAGGGATGGCACCACCCAAAATGGGCCCTCCCACCCTTGTTCACTAATTGAGAAAATGACATACAGCTGTATATCAGGGAGGCATTTCCTCAAAGGAGGCTTCTTTCTATGTGATAACTCCAGTTTGTGTCAAATTGACACATAAAACCTGCCAATACATAAAGTTTAATCAAAAATCTCAGAGTGAAAAATTTCCTTGCTTTTCTTGGGGTGTAATAATGTTGGGATGAAAGCTATCCCAACTCTTTCCTTCGAGATTTATGATATTACACCCAGAAATCCTAAAATAGTGACTTTTATTATAGAATAATCACATCTATACATCTATGAAAGAGTAGATTCTGCATTATGATCTGGTCAATACAGTCATCACAGTGAATTCGTCAATAAAAATTTTTTCAATTTTTCAACGATAGGTATTTGATCATAGACAAAAGGGTGATGGAAAAACCAGAAACTGTTCCTTCTTCTTTGCTATTTCTGTTCTTACATAACAGTTCAGTAGCTGTATGAGGACAAAGACTTTTTCATTCAGAAAAAATTGATACCCAATATCAGGTAGTATTCAGTTACAGGATCTTTATCTGTAAGATGTCAAAACTTTTTCCCCAAAATAATACTATTGATAACAGCTTCATATTGAAACACAATACATACTCATAATAGCTGAAACAATCCTGAATAAAAAAAAAAGAACTCCTTGAAAAATCACCATCCTGAAGTTCAAGCTGTACTACAAAGATGTAGTAGGAAAGCAGCATGATACCAGTACAAACGCAAACATGTTGATTGATAGAATAAAACGCCATTAGTGTATGTACTGAGATGAGCAATAAATGGAACCTCATGAAACAGAAGTGCTTCTTCATGACCAAGAGCACTGTCATTTAGACAAAGTAACAACCTACAAAATGAAGAAAGATTTTTACTAACTACCTAAGAGGGGATTAGTATCCAAAATATATATATATATAACTAAAAAACCCCAAATAGATATCAATACAAATTAGCTTACTAAATATGGGGTACATATCTTAACAAAGAATTATCAAAAGAAGAAAGTTGAATGACTGAGAAACATTTAAAGAAATGTTCAACAGGTTTAGTCATGAGAGAAATGCAAACCTAAACAACTCTGAGATTCCATGTTATACTAGTCAGAATATTTACAATCAATAAAACAAGTGGCACTCCATGCTAATGAGAATGTGAGGTAATGGGAAAAATTGTCCAAAGCTGATAAGAGCGCAAACTCATAAAACTACTATGCAAACCAATATGTCAGTTCCTTGGAGAAATGAAGACCCATCTGCCTCAAGTTCCAGATATTCCACTTTTGGACATCTACCCAAAGGATGCTTCATTTTGCCACAGAGCTATGTGTTAATCATGTTCACAGATACATTAATTACAATATCCAGAAACTAAAACAAACTAGATGCACATTTAAAGAAGAAAAGATTAAGAAAATATAATACATTTACAGAATGGAATATTATAGTGGTTAAAATAATGAAATCATTAAATGGTATACAGATGGAACTAGAAAAAAATCATCTTGAATTGGTAACTCAGATCCAGAAAGACCAGTATAGTATATATTTGCTTACATGACAATATTAGCTCTTAAGTCAAGGAGAACTAACCTATAACATATAGAACCTCAGAAAATATGTATAGAATAGCAGACTGGGGAAATGGGCAGATAGATCTCCTTAGGAAAAGAAAAAAGGATAGCTAGTTATAGATGGTTCGGGGGGGGGAGAAGGGCTGCAACAGTAGGACCAATTGTAAAGATAGTGGAAAGGAGACAAAGGTCAGAATATGGAGAAAGAGCTCAAATTAAGTGTCATTTCAGGAGTATTATGAAAACCTAAAACAATAGTAGCTTACAAAAATATATACATAAATGAAGAAGACTTAAATGAAGTCATCAAATCAAATGGAAGAAACAGCTCCTGCTGGCCAGTTCTTATCATCAAATGAAACTTCCAGTGACAGAATTCTCTTATATCTAATTGAGTTGTTGGCCATAGTCGTCCCAATGGAACCCCCAAACAACCGAGACTGTTGCCAAAACTATAAATTGTTCTCCGAAAGCCTAAGAGCAAAACCTCGTCACTGAAGACAGCACTGACACAATGCACTGAACACAGAAGTTGAGTGGAGCCTACATAGCAATTTTGTTACAGGAAGGTACCCTGCACTCCACCAAAGGGGAAACATAAACAGCAAAACAGCCACAAACTCTTTAACTGGTAAAGGTATCCTGCTTAAAAAGATTCCACAAACTTATAGGCATGCTCAAACAATATCTGACTTGATTTAAGACCCACTCCATTAGATGAAACCCTTACCAGACACTGCTTGGGTGATCAAGAAGCTGAGATTAGATAGCCTAAGGAGCTAGGATGAAATCAAATACTACTATTCTTAATTTTTTTATTTTAAGTTTTTTAGTTTTTTATTGGATATTTTCTTTATTCATATTTCATATGTTATCCTCTTTCCTCGATTCCCCTCTGAAAACCTCCATTCCATTCCCCCTTCCCCTTGTCACCAACCTGCCCAATCCTGCTTACCTACCCTCACATTCCCCTACACTGAGGCATCAAGTCTTTACAGGTCCAAGAGCCTCTTCTTTCATTGATGAACAAAAAGACCATTCTCTGCTACATATACAGCTGGAGCTATGGATCCCTCCATATGTACTCCTTGGTTGGTGGTTTAGACCCTGGGAGCTCTGGTTGGTTGATATTGTACTTTCTATGGGGTTATAAAACCCTTCAGCTTCTTAAGTCCTTTCTGTAACTCCTCTTTTGGGCACTCCGTGATCAGTTCAGTGGTTGGCTGCTAGCATATACCTCTGTATATGTCAGGCTCTGGCAGAGACTCTCAGGAGATAGCTATATCAGGCTACTGTCAGCATGGACTTCTTGACATCCACAATAGTGTCTGGATTGGTGACAGTATATGGGATGGAACCCTAGGTCGGGCAGTCTCTGAATGGCCTTTCATTCAGTCTCTGTCCCACACTTTGTCTCTGTATTTGCTACCATGAGTATTGTGTTACCCTTCTAAGAATGACTGAAACATTCTCACTTTGGTCTTCCTTCTTCTTGAGCTTCATGTGGTCTGTGAATTACATCTTGGGTATTCCAAGCTTTGGGGCTAATATCCACATACCAGTGAGTGCATAATATGTGTGTTCTGTTGTGATTAGGTTACCTCACTCAGGTTGCAATCCCACCAACAATGGATGAGTGTTCTTCTTCCTCCCCATCCTAGCCAGCATCAGCTGTCACTTAAGGAATCTTAGTATTGTTTTGATTTGCATTTCCCTGATGACTAAGGATGTTGAACATCTTTTAGGTGCTTCTAGACCATTCGAGTTTCCTCAGTTGAGAATTCTTTGTTTAGCTCTGTACCCAATTTTTAAGAGGGTTATTTGATTGTCTGGAGACTAATTTTTTGAGTTCTTAGTATATATTGCATTTTAGCCCTCTAACAGACGTAGAATTGGTAAAGATCTTTTCCCAATCTGTTGGTTTCCAATTTGTCCTATTGACAGTGCCCTTTGCCTTACTAAAGCTTTGAAATTTTATGAGGTCCCATTTGTTCACTCTCGATCTTAGAGCATAAGCCATTGATGTTCAGTTCAGGAACTCTTCCCCTGTGCCCATGTGTTCCAGGCTCTTTCCCACTTTCTCTTCTATCAGTTTCAGTGTATCTGGTTTTAAGTGTAGGTTGTTGATCCACCTGGACTTGAGCTTTGTACAAGAAGATAAGAATGGAATGATTTGTATTCTTCAACATGAGGACCTCCAGTTGAGCCAGCACCATTTGTTGAAAATGCTGTCTTTTCAACAAAGATGGTTTTTCAAAAGGATGGTTTTAACTCCTTTGTCAAGATTAAGTGACCATAGGTGTGTAGGTTAATTTCTGGGTCTTAAATTCTATTCCATTGACCTTCCTGCCTGTCTCTGTATCAATACCATGCAGGTTTTCTTTTTTTTTAATCACTATTGCTCTATATAACAGCTTGAGGTCAGGAATGATGATTACCCCAGATCTTTCATTGTTGAGAAGAGTTTTCTCTATCCTGGGTTTTTTGTGCTTCCAAATGAATTTGCAAATTACTCTTTCTAACTCTATGAATAACTGAGATGGAATTGTGATGGGTATACATTGAATCAGTAGATTGCTTTCAATGAGATGTTCATCTTTACTATGTTAATCCTGACAATACGTGAGCATGGAAGATCTTTCTATCCATCTTCTGAGATCGATTTCTTTCTTGAGAGTCTTGAAGTTATCTTGTCAGACAGATCTTTCATTTGCTTGGCTAGAGTCACACCAAGATATTTTATATTATTTGTGGCTATTGTGAAGGTTGTTGTTTCCCTAATTTCTTTCTCAGCCTGTTTATCCTTTAGGCAGAGGAGGGACTACTGATTTGTTTGAGTTAATTTTATATCCAACAACTTTGCTGAAATTGTTTACCAAGATTAGGAGTTCTCTGGTAGAAATTTGGGGTCACTTAAGTATGCTATCATATCATCTGCAAATAGTGATATTTTGACTTCTTCCTTTCCAATTTGTATCCCTTTGACCACCTTTTGTTGTCTAATTGTTCTGGCTAGAAATTCGAGTACTATGTTGAACAGCTAGGAAGAGAGTGGGCAGCCTTGTCTAGTCCCTGATTTTAGTGGGATTGCTTCAAGTTTCTTTCATTTAGTTTAATATTGACTACTGGTTTGCCACATATTCCTATGTTTAGGTATGTGCCTTGAATTCCTGATCTTTCTAAGACTTATACCATGAAGAGGTTTTGAATTGTGTTAAATGCTTTTTCAGCATCTAATGAGATGACCGTGTGTTTTTTCCTTTGTCTTTGTTTATATAGTGGATTGTGTTGATGGATTTCCATATACTGAACCATCCCTGAATTCCTGGGACAAAGCATACTTGATGATCATGATAGATGATTATTTTGATGAGTTCTTGGATTCGGTTTGCAAGAGTTTTATTGAGTACTTTTGAATTGATATTCATGAGGGAAATTGGTCTGAAGTCCTCTTTCTTTGTTGGATCTTTGTGTGGTTTAGGTATAAGGGTAATTGTGGCTTCATAGAAGGAATTGAGTAGTATTTCTTCTTTTTCTATTTTGTGAAATAATTTGAAGAGAATTGGTATTGGGTTTTCTTTGAAGATCTGATAGAATTATGCACTTAAATCATCTGGTCCGGGGCTTCTTTTGGTTGGGAAACTTTTAATGAGCACTTCTATTTCTTTAGGGGTTGTGGGACTGCTTAGATTGTTTACCTGAACCTGATTTAAATTTTGTACCTGGTATCTTTCTAAGAAATTGTCCATTTCATCCAGATTTTCCAGTTTTGTTGAGTGTAGGCTTTTGTAGTATGATCTGAATTTAATTTGAATTTCTTCAGTTTCTGTTGTTATGTCTCCCTTTTCAATTCTGATTTTATTAATTTGGATACTGTCTCTGTGCCCTCTGGTTATCTATTTAACGATTTATCTACCTTGTTGATTTTCTCAAACAATCACCTCCTGGTTTTGTTGACTCTTTGTATAGTTCTTTTTGTTTTTATTTCTACTTGATTGAATTCAGCCCTGAGTTTGATTATTTGCTGCTGTCTACTCCTCTTGGGTGTACTTGCTTCTTTTTCTTCTAGAGCTTTCAGGTGTGCCATCAAGCTGCTAGGGTATGCTCTCTCCAGTTCTTTTAGAGGAACTTAGAGTTCTTGAGTTTTCCTCTTAGCACAGCTTTCATTGTGTCCCATAGTTTTAGTATGTTGTGCATTCACTTTCATTAAATTCTAAAAAGTCTTTAATTTCTTTCTTTATTTCTTCCTTGACCAACTTTTCACTGTGTGTGCCTGTGAAATGAAGATTTTTCACTGAGATCTTTGGAGATCTCTGGCCCAGCCGGGTGCAAGAATTCTGGCAATGGGGAGGGAGTGTGAACAGGGAGGGGGAGTAGTTTTCATGGCTTCTGCTGTTACAGTTGGTTTCACCTCTGTCTCTGCTGTCCCCCCAGTACTGAGTCAGGTCTTGCTGGGCTGACTAGAAGCCAACTAGCCAGTGAGGAGTGTGGTGGAACTTCAGGTGACATTTCAGGAGACCAGACCTCTTCCCAAGTGTTACAACTCTTATGGCAGAAGCTCTAGGAGGAGGACTATGGAGTAGTTCTCATACACTTTTAATCTGGATAGTATTCTTATATACAGTTTTGGGGTGGATCAGGGTCTGACAACAGGTACTTTTCATTGGCCTAGTCTGAGAGCTTGAGGAGAAATTATTTGAATGTGGGAGGGCTTGGTGTTGCCCCTTTTGTGATTGATGGCCACACACATCTCTGAAGGGGCCTGTGGGAGCCTGTTGCTGCCACAGGAGCCAGGGTCCCAAGGGGCATGGACAAACCCCTGCCATCCCTTGCAGAAAGAAGTCACATGCTGAGTCTCCAGGGTTCAGAGCCTGTATCCAGGTTCCAAAGCCTGTGCTCCACCAGGGCCCTGGCTGCCTGTGCACAGCTCACTGCTCCACATCATTGAGTAGAGCACTGTTCGGTTTCCACGTGTATGTCGATTTTCCATTGTTTTTATTGTTATTGAAGCCCATCCTTAGTCCGTTGTGATCTCATAGGATGCATGGGATTATTTCAGTCTTCTTGTATCTGTTGAGGCCTATTTTGTGACCAATCACACGGTCGGTTTTGGAGAAGGTACCATAAGGTACTGGGAAGAAGATATATTCTTGTGTTTTAGAATGAAATGTTCTTTAGATCTGTTAAATCCATTTGGTTCATAACTTCAGTTACTTTCACTGTGTCTCTGTTTAGTTTGTTTTTCTATGATCTGTCCATTGATGAGAGTGAGGAGTTGAAGTCTCCCACTATTATTGTGTGAGGTGTAATGTGTGCTTTGAGATTTAGTAAAGTTTCTTTTATGAATGTGGGTGCCCTTGCTGGACAAGGCAATCCAGTAGGAGTGAATGAGTCCCACAAGAAGGCAAAAGAGTCAGAGACAGCTCCAGATCCCACTGTGAGAATCCTATAGATCATATTAAGAATACTGTTATTTTGTTATGAAGAAGAAGAAGCTAGTGAGTATATGGAAAGAAAAGGTGAGATCAGAACTATATTTTAAATATTTATGAAAAAGTATTTAAAACTGAAAGTGAATTATTACTAGGAGGCTTCTAAAACAGTTACAAAGAAAGTAAGCAGTGACTTAGCCCAAAATTTTGGCAGCAAAGACAGAAAGAATGAGGTAATCTCTATCAACCCTGAAAATAAAGGTTGCAATTTTTTTTTTATTTTTCATGTAAATAGCCAGTTTTCTCAACATGATTTTAGATTTAAAAGTTGATGAGAAAGCAAATTATATTTAGTACATATTTTGTGACAATTAGTTAGAAAATCATGTCTTAAAAGTTCCCAAATTTTTTTTTTAAAAAAGTGGTAGACGCTTTACATATACTACTACTTATGTATTCGGGGCAAAGTGCAGAAGGAGCAGCCTGAGAATATTTGAGAAAATGAGGGAAAGGATGGTAGAACACAGATAAAGGACTGCATCCAGGTTTGGAGAGTGAGACAACAAAATGACATAGTCAGGTCCAGAGGAATTGGTTAAAACTGTAAACCTGTAATCACAGGTATGTGAGCCAGGTATTTCCCAGAAACAGAGCAGCACTCTAAAAAGTCCTGGGCATGCATTTGTCCAGTTTACTCTTCAGTCTGTTCTCCTCTTTCCTTAATATTGTGTTTTAATTTGTATGAAAACTCTTAATTGTTCAGTGGTTAATCAATGCATTTAAAATAGTTGTATACGCTAAATTGTTCTGACCACGTACACCACACACTAAAATATCAAACTCCTAAATGTTCCCCAGATAGAACAGAACTTAACACGGTACAAACCAATCCTTTCCAAGTTTGAGTACAAGGCTCATGGTTAACAGAGAACATTTTGTAGATTTAATGTTCACAGAATGTAATTTGAACAATATGAATCTACATATTTTTGAAATTGTTTTGTGTTTTCCCATATATTTCTCCACATGCCATCTGGCAGGAATAATTGAAACAATTTTTACCTTAGAAATTGATTCACTTTTACTATTTAATCCCCAAATATTTCCCCTTACAAAAAGATTTTCAATTCAAATCTTTCAATTAATGACCCAGGTTTTCAATTATTGCTTTCTTTTTAGTGTTTTTTTTTCCCATGCGAGTAAGCCAGAACAAGTTTCCCAGGACCTCTTACAGCTCTAAAATGCTGTGACTCTCTGCAGTAGGTATTAACTCTTTCTCTATTGCCAATATATTTTCATAAGAACTTGGAAGTTAGCATAATTTTACTGGAAAGCAAAGATACTGGATCTATACAATAAAAATAATTTGGAATATGTCGAAGTGTAGTGCTATCCCTTAAAGCCATCATATAACTAAAACCCATGAGAAAGACCTTGGTGTAAAATGAATTATGATCTAAAGGCTCTAATTAGACCACTGTTAAAGGCATTATCTGGATATCTGTTCAAGCATTCACTGTTCTGGCTGCTAAGATGCATATCATTAGGTACAATAAATGAAAAGCACTCAAATTATCACATTTTTTGAGCTGGAATGTGCCTTAGAGATAAGCTGATACATCTTCTTCAATGTATAAAAGAGATCTATGGAGGTAAATAATGTAAACCACTTTTCAATTAAAATTTGATATATGAATGTAGAGTATATAATATCATCTCAAAGTTTCAGGTATATAACAAAATACTTCCTGTAATTAAATGCAAAAAGTAAATCTTGTATAAAATAAAAGAATAAATGTTTATACTAGATAGATAGATAGATAGATAGATAGATAGATAGATTATAGATTGATAGTAGTATTTTTCTGTCACATTGAATAATTATTTTCTAATCTGTTTTGGTTTTGACATGGAAAAGAAACAAAAAAGTTACTGAGAGTGACTTTAAATGAAGAGATTATTAAACCTTTTAAGAATCTCATCATATCTACTTTATGAGGAACTTTTATCATTTACAGAAAAATCAAGGAAATTTTGTGAGCTTTTCAGGTAAACCCTGACTTTATATAAAACAAATGCTTAAGCAAATTAAGATATTTTCCTGATATGCTCAATGTCAGGAACTGTAATAGATGTCAGAGGCTGTCATAGGTGGGTCTATGTTAATATAAAAAGGAAACTGAATCAGAAAAATTGTTGGTAGTTATTTGACAAGATACAGTCAGGTTTTAAGGGGACAGTATTGGCACATGGAAACAGAAGGAACTTAAAGAAATTTCTTCAAAGGACATTAATTTACTTCAGATAAATTTCTTTTACAGTGGTATTTACTTTAGGAATCTTTAACAACTTGACAGCTGAATAGTATTCCATTGTGTAAATGTAGCATAATTTCATCATATGTTCTTCAATTTATGGACCTGTAGGTAGTCTCAGTGTTTGACTATTGTGCGTTAACCACATTGAACATAGAAGAGCAAGTGTCTCCATGGTAAACTAGAACCCTTTTGGGTATATGCCCAAGAGTGGTAAAGCTGTATCTTGTGTTAGGTTGGTTCACAGCTTTTTTAGTAATCTCCACATTATTTCTATACTAGCAGCCCCAATTTTCACTCCCAGCACCAATGAGTAATTGTTTCTTTTTCCTACATCCTTGGAAGTATACAACACTATTTGTTTTATTAATCATCGCCATTTTTACTGGAATAAAGTAGCAACTTTATCCCAGTAATTTTAATTTGTATTTCCCTGATAAGAAAAAAATGTTGAACATTTTTAAAGCATTTCTCAGCTATTTTTAAATCGTCTTTTAAGAACTCTGTTTTGTTCTATCCTCCATTTAAAATTATTATTTTTAGTTTTTGAAATTATAATATAATTATACCATACTCCCCTTTCCTTACATCATACCTTTCCATATACCTTTCCTTACTATTTCAAATTTTTGGATCGATTCCATTACGTGTTGTTACATACATATATATGTTTTTGCTTGTGTCTGTATCTATCTATATTTTTTTCAATATTTCTAAATAACATGATCAAATGATTAGAAAAAGTGAGAACCTTTCAATACTCCACAAAGAAACACAAGCATCTAAGGAATGCTAAGAGCAAGAAAAACCATCTCCCAGAGGAAGAGTACACAAATTAGTTATCCAAAGCCAAATAGTCACCCCATTTTTAAATTGGAATATTTGTCTTCTTGATGTATATTTTCTTTCTTCTGAGTTTTGTATATTCTAGATGCTAATTCTTTGTCAAATGTACAATTGGTGAAGAGATTTCTCTTTTCTGTAGACTGAAGCTTTGCTCAAATGATGGTGTCCTTAGTCATACAGAAACTTTTCAGCTTCATGATGTCTCATTTATTAATTGTTGGTCTTAATGCATGTGCTGTCATTGTCCTGTTCAGAAAGATTTTCCCTGTGCCTATGACTTCAAATCTATTCTCTATTTTCTCTGCAAACATATTCAGCATTGTTCTCATCTTGAGGTCTTTAATCCATTTGGAGTTGAGCTTTATGCAGAGTGATAAATATGGCTCTATTTTCATTCTTCTACATGCAGCTATTCTAACTACATTTTATGAAAATGCTGTTATTTCTACACTTTGACATTTGTATTCTTTGTCAAAAAAATCAGTTGTTCACAGGTATGCACTTATGTTCATGTCCTCAATTTAACTCCGTTAATCAATATTACTTTATGCTAATAGCTATTTTTATTACTATATTTCTGTAGTAAAACATGATGCCAGTGATAGTGATAGCTTCGGTATATTATTTTCTTCAGAACTGTTTCAACTATTCTGGGTTTTTCTTTATGTTGTTGTTGTCTTTGTCTTCTTCTTCTTCTTCTTCTTCTTCTTCTTCTTCTTCTTCTTCTTCTTCTTCTTCTTCTTCTTCTTCTTCTGCTGCTGCTGCTGCTGCTGCTTCTGCTTCTTCTTCTGTTTCTTCTCCTCCTCCTCTCCCTCCTCTACCACCGCCTCCTCCTTCCTCCTTCATCACTTCTTCTCATATATCTGAGTCACAGTTCCTTCTTCTTCCTTCCTCCCATCTTCAAGACTGTCCCCCACCCCCATCCATCCCTCCTCCCTTCCCTTCAGAAAATGGAAGGCCTCCCAGGGACATCAACCAATCATGCCATATCAAACTGCAATAAGACTACTCATCTACCCCTCTCACATTCAGGCTGGATAAGACAACCAAGTAAGAGGAAAAGGGTCCAAAAAGCAGTTAAAAACAGTGATTTCACTGTTAAGAGTCCCACAAAAAATATATATATCATACATGCAGAGGGCCTAGATCAGACCATGTAGGCTCCCTGATTGTCGTTGCAGTCTCTATGAGGCCCTATGAGGCCAGGATAGGGTTTTCTTGTGGTTGCCTGGACTACTCTGCCTGCTTTCTCCCCCTCTTCTTCAGAATTCCCCAAACTCCATCTAAGTTTTGGTTATGGGTCTCTGTTTAAGATTTCTTTTTTCAATTTTATGAAGAATTTTGTAGGAAATTTTGGGAGATTGCATTGAATCATTAGATTGCCTTTAGAAGGATTGCCATTTTCTACTGATTCATGACCACTGGATATCTCTCCATTTCCCAATTTTATCTTCAACTTTTTCATCATTGAGATAAAGCTTTTATTATATAAGCCTTTTACATTTTTGATTAAAGTTATTCTTAGACACAAATTTTTGGAGAATTGTGAAAGGTACTTCTTCCATGACGCATTTCTCTATATGTGTGCAATTTATATCTAGGAAGACTGTAGATATTTATGTTTAATTTTTATTCTGGTATGTTTCTGAAAGTTTTAGCAGCTAATGAATTTTTTTTTTCTGTGGAGTTATTCAGGCCTCTTACATATAAAAGATTATCACACCATGAGACATCACATGCTACCAACTAAGCCCATCAGGTCAAGGACTGTGTAGAATTATTGTTGAGTCATTGACTAAAAAGGTCCCATGGCTCCTTTCAAAGCATTAGAGGTTGTTGACAGGGCTATTGTTTACCCTCTACAATATAAAAGCATACAAGGCTCTATTAATGAAGCTACTACTTTACTTATGCCAATGAATATGAAAAAAAAATATGTTGATGCCTAACTAGAAACTTTAACACCAATGAATATCATTCACAGCACTGGAAGGTACTATACATGTATCTAAGCTTTTATCATCAGTGTCAGGTAGCTATAAATCCTGGAACATACAGTGACTTACAACAGCAACCTAACAGCAAGATACACTGTGCAATAGTGACACAAATGTTATTGGAGTAATGAACCACTTTTAAAATTGTATTTAGGATCCACTTTGTGGGAGAGAACACATCACTGACATTGTTAATGATGCCAAGAACCTGAACCAAGCCAGATTAGTAGGGCTTTAGAGGAAAACCTACTGCAATTACTCTGCTAAATGAACGTACCAATAGTATGACTCCCAATGGCATAGCCAAACAATATGTGTTTATCATACTCTTTCAAATCTCAGAGATCTACAAAAAAGAGGCAGGAGATAGTAAGCACAATAGCAGCTCAACAGCTCCAAGGAAACAGTGTTGTCCAGACACAACAGGGCATTGGAACTCAGAGACCATCACAGCAGGAACAAGACCTGAATGAATTCAAGCCAGTCAAAAATCTCAACATAGAAAAGAGAAAATGGATACGAAGTTTCACCTCTAACTAAGAAGCTAATTGTTATTGATTCCTGCTTGGAGAGAAAATATAAATGGATTGATAATGAGGATATGAACTATACTCAAGGCAGGTCTTGTGTGGAGGAGTCGTTGTCCAAAACAAAATGGACTCCATGTGCTTTTTGTACATTTTCCTCTTGGTTTGCTTTTTATTGTTTGCTTGTTTTCTGTTTTGTGTTGTCTTCATTTTTGTTCCTTTTTGTTTTGTTGGAATTTTTAATTTTTGATTATTTTTGAGAAAGAATGAACTTGACAATGTGTGAGTAGGGAGGTGGGAAGATTTGGGAGGATTTCAGGGAGGAGGATGAATGTGGTTAAAGCATTATGTTAAAATATTAAAATAATTTTAAAATATAGAGGACATGAATTCAGTAACATAATTTTGGTAAAGAAATGGGAACTGCCATCTAGATACAATTCCTTCCATAAAAATTGAGGAAATGAGGGAACATGAAGGAACAAGCTGTATATAATGAAAAATAAATCAATCTAAATGTGTATTTTTTTATATTGTTTTGCTTGGGCTTTATGTTAATTGGTACATACGTGCTGCTAGAAGCTGCACCCTTTAGGTTCTAATAATGTACCTTGCCTTCCACACACTGTCATATACCAGTTGACATAGTAAGGATACAGTGTGGGGTGAAATTCAGTGTTAGGATAACAGGTTAGATCTGAGCTTCAGGCAGAGCATGACATGCAGAGCTTAGAGTATCTAGCTGCATCTATAATTCATTTGCCACATGCTTAGATGCTAGGGCTCTCTGTGCTCTGGCCTTGTGAATTATTTTATTTAATTTCATTGTTGTTTTTAATAAGTTCCAACTTAGATCATTCCATATTATTACTTCTAACTTTGCTCTATTGTTAAATTCTGAAAAAGATAAAGATAAGTGAATGATAAAAGTAATATGGCATTGCCTTTTAGTCTTGGACGTTTCTAAGGTTCTTGTCATAACCTGGTCTATTTGGATTTTTTATCAATTTTAATTATAATGATTATTGTCCCTTAAAATGTATCTGAGTTACCACTAAGAACTGTTATGATTAGTTATCAGTCATTTGTCCTAAACTCTCCTCACAGACTTATTTGTTCATTACTCTAAGATCTCTAGCTCATATTATATTGTCTGTCTGAAACAAACAATTTAAATTTTATTTAGAATAAGACTCTTTCTGCTCAGATGCTTTGGACACAATGCCAAAATCAGTGGTGAATTCAGAAAGTGAATGATATTCTAAAAGGAAATGTAATCTCCATCTAGTTTGTGGAGATGGCAGAGAAACAAAAAGATAACTGCAGGGAGGGAGTCTATGAAGTGGTTTTAGGCAACACTAACCTGACAATGTATGTAAAACTTAGTTTCCATACCTGCTGACTGAGAAGGCTTCACATAGCAGAATTCCCACTCCCCATGCCATCCCCTACGCTCTCAGGGAAAAAAAATAATAAAAGAACAGTAGAGTTTATGGAAAAGGTTAAACCAATGCGCTGAATCAAACAATACCTTCCTTCCTTCCTTCCTTCCTTCCTTCCTTCCTTCCTGTGGCTGTCTCATTGTTCTTTCCTAGCAACATGTTTCTGTTCTCCACTCTTACTTTCTCTTACTCTATCATTCTTGTACCTCTGTCACCCATTTCCTTGTTTACAGAGCGAATCTTTTCAACTTTCTCTCAAGCCAAAAAGTTAACGAGCTCTTCCTATACTGTGCTGCTATTAGAAAATATATCTTTATACCCTAAAAAGAGAAATCAACAAAAATAGATTGCTACATGAATATGATGCCTCTGAGAAGGGGATGTGCAAGCACATGATGCTCCCTCTGTTAGAAACTGATATCATTTTCATGTTCTAAATGTGGATATAGTTGCACGTCAGCCAGCATAGAGCTATCATTAGGTAATTTTGTGTTTTGACTCTCTTGCAATCTGATATGAAGTCTGTGTGTATATGCACTGTGACCCTATTAAACATTTCTATACATTGACTTACACAGGTCATCCTAACAAAGTACCTTGGCATATTTTCTCCAATTCTTTTTACCATGGAAATGCCTTACTGGGTAACTCTGAGGTGTTAGATAACACCTGATAAATGCATGATAGAAACAACTTTTAAGGGACAAATGATTTATTTTGACTCCTGGATTTATAGGTTTCAGTGCATGACCAACTGGCTCTGTTATTCCTGGAATGTGGTGAAATAAAACACCACAGTGGCATGAAAACATAGATCAAGTTGTTGACCTCAAGATTGTTAGGAAGGAGACATGGAAGGCAAAGACACAATACAACCTCCAGAGCAACATCCTAGGGTCCTACTCCCTCATACTGGACTTTGCTGTCTAAGAGCCAATTCAGTATGAACTCATCAATCCATTAACCCATTGATAAAATTAGTGCTCTCACGTTCTAATTACCTCTTAGATACCTTCCCAGCTAACAGCTGGGAATGAAACCTTCAATAGATAAGCCTTCATGGAAACTTATTCAAATGAAACATGTGGCCACTGAAGATAGGAGACACAGCGAATGGTATAACTAAATCAAATAGAAAGTCATTTAGATTGCATGTGCTTATTTTATTTGTATTTACAAGGGAGCATTACCAGACCTATTCTTGGAATCGACATCATTTCAAATTCCTGGTGGTACTGTCAAGGCCTATTGATTGACCATTTTCCATTCCACTTCTCTGCAAGATTATTTTTTTCTCTCTACAGTATTGATCAGAAGAATCAATTTTGCAATGGAGGGAGGGCATCAGACTAAATAGAACTGTGTTCAATTGTTCTTACGCTAAATCTCACTACCTTTTGACCTACCCATTCCTAAGTTAAAAGAGATAATTAAACTTTTTTTAAAAAATAGATCTATCCTTTTAGCCTGAGCTGACTATTGGTTAGGATTTGTACTACTTATCAATGTAACTGAAATAATGTTAATAAACTTTAGGCAGAGGAAAAAATTAGACAAATGGGAGATCAGGGTTAATTATGGCTTATCTGGAACTCTCATGAGTTTATCAAAGTTTGGTTTTTGCCTTTATTTCTCAATAAAATAAAGTTTACTTTTGTTTTTTCACTTAGAAAAAAATTGTCCTATACAATAGAAGTAGAAATTTTGTATATCCCCCATCAAAAAGTGATTTTACTTGAGTAGCAGAATGTAAATAAATTATTCACTCTTCCAAAAACCAAGGCTGTTTCAGCATTTCTAACTATGTATAAGATAACTTAACTCACAACAGAACTAATTATGACCACTTAAAATAAATGTTATGGCAGTAGTCTAAATTCAACAAATATAATATAATGAATTATATTTTAATATGCTAAATAATAGCTAAGTCCCATACTATACTGACAAAAATATTTACTTTAAGGATTATAGTTATTTTATCTGTGTTTTTTGGATTTTAGTATTATTAAATAAATAATTAGTGGGTCATCCCTAGGAAAGACTAATTCTTCTCTCAGAAGACATTGTCTGCTTGTAGTTCTTTCCTTAGGCATGAAACCACATGAGATTTATCCCATTCTTTATCAGTATATTTGTTGCTACTTTCATTGTTCATGTCTCGTTTAGGAGCCATATTGTTGAGATATGTGAACAGCTTCCCTGTAATTTCTAGGAGACACACTCTCACAGCAAAATCTCTTGTCCTCTTGTTCTTCTAATCTTGGTTCTCCATATTCTGCAATGTTCTCTGAGCCTGTGGTACAGGAGTATTGTTGCATATGTATAACCCTCATATTAAATTGATCTCTGCATTCATTAAGACCTGTTGTGGTTTTCTTTAACGGTTCCCATTTAATGCAAAGACTTTCTTGATGAGGGTTGAAAGTTAAACTTAATCTGTGGACCCTGAATTCATATACATATAAGCAACATAAAATAAGCCAAGCAGTGTGTGTGTGTGTGTGTGTGTGTGTGTGTGTATGTGAGAGAGAGAGAGAGAGAGAGAGAGAGAGAGAGAGAGAGAGAGAGAGAGAGAGAGAGAGAATAATAATCAAAGGAAAAAGAAACCATCAATTTAAGAGGGAATTAGAAGAAAATGAAACAGTATCTGCTTAAAGTAAAATGTATTATTCTTCAATTTTAGGGTTTTATTGCTGTGAAGAGAGACCATGACTATTGCAATTCTTATAAAGAAAAATATTTAATTGGGGCTACCTTAAAGTTCAGAGGTTTGGTTCATTGTCATCATAGTAGAAAGCCTAGTGGCAGACAGACATGATGCAGGACAGGTAGCTGAGATTTCTACATCTGGATCCACAGGCAGCAGGAAGAGTCAGTGGACCACTGGATCCAGTTTGAGCTTCTAAAAGATCAAAGCCCAACCCCAATCCCACTGACACAAGTCCTCCAACAATGCCACATCTCCCCTATGGCTATATCTCCAATAACATTACTCTCTCTGAATCCATAGGGACTATTTTCATTCAGACCATAACAGTTTATATGTTTGAGTTACTGGACCACAGTTACTGGAACTGTTTGGGATGGAATAAGAGTTATAGCTGTAGTGGAATAAGTACAGACTTCTAGAAAATTTGTGTCACTGGGGGTGAATTTTGAGTTGTCAAAAGCTCATACTAGAATCAATCTTCCACTCTCCTACTGCAATTGCAGATCAGATGTAACCTCTCAGACACTTCTCAACACCGTGTCTGCCTGCCTGACACCATTCTCCACTATGGTGATGATAATGGACTAAACCTCTGACATTCTAAGCAAGTACCAAATCAAATGTTGCATTTTATGAGTTGTCTTTGTCATAGGGTCTCCTCATTGAAATAAAACAGTATCTAAGGCAATGCTTTATTCAACACTATATTCCCCTCTTGTCCAGTGCTGCATATATAAAAGGCATATCGTAACATCAGTAAAAACATTTGTGTTCTTCCAGCACTTTTGAAGTTCAGACAGGGAGATTATTGTAAACTTGCCACCAGCCTGAATTATATAGTCCTCAGAATGAGATGATATGTTTCAAAGACAAAACATAAATCTGTACTAAGAATGCCAAAAAAATGTTATTTGTGGCCACTGTAAATTCAATGCAAAATATCTACAAGTATTGGATAGAATCCTTTAAATTTGTTAATTTTTCATATAACACTTTGATTGCCGATTACAAAAACATAATTTGCACTTTTGGAACTAGTATGTGCAACTCACAATTCCCACTGACCCTGGACTTGATGAGTTTGTCTTGCCTAGGAGCAATTATGACCAGTAACTTATGCTTTGTTGTGGTTTCTTTATAAATAATCTCATTTTGCAAAAATGATTCGTGACATTTACACAGTGGATGCTTTTTATGCATTGTAAACCATGCCCTACCCACCTTTCACAAGCCAGACTCACACAATCACTCCAGAATTGATTCAGAGATAGCATTGAGGTTAGGACAAGGGTTAGCAGTTCAACCTCCATGATGTGTTGGTGACATTCATATATTCCTATCTATAGCCATGCCAACAAAGTAAAGAGAAGATGAAAGAGAGAGAAGGAGTCATGGAGGGAAGGAGAGAGGAGAGGAGGGAGAGAGAGAGAAAGAGAAAGAAAGACAGAAAGAAAGAAAGAAAGAAAGAAAGAAAGAAAGAAAGAAAGAAAGAAAGAAAGAAAGAAAGAAAGAGAGGGAAGAAAGAAAGAAAGAAAGAAAGAAAGAAAGAAAGAAAGAAAGAGAGAGAGAGAGAGAAAGAAAGAAAGAAAGAAAGAGAGAGAGAGAAAGAAAGAGAGAAAGAAAGAAAGAAAGAAAGAAAGAAAGAAAGAAAGAAAGAAAGAAAGAAAGAAAGAAAGAAAGAAAGAAAGAAAGAAAGAAAGAAGGAAAGGAAAAGTGCTCTCTGGTCATTCTCAACATAGAACATCCAGTCTTTTCTATTCTCCCCTCTCTTATAATGCAGGCTCATGTGTAAGAATATAACCAACACCACAAACTGCCTCAAATTATATCTTCCTATTTTGTCACTGTCTATTGGTAATGTCCTTTTATCTGGCATAGTCAGCAATTTCTCTATAAATTTGTTTACTTCTCAGTCTTGCTTCAGTTCTTGGCTATGCATAGGCAATGAGAATCAACTCACATTGTTGCCATGGAAGTCAATTTTATAGCCTCTAGTCCCAAGTGGCAACATACACAAGAAAAGGCTGTTTTCCCTACCATATTTTTAATCTGCTCCTACACAATAATTATATTGCCTAGGTGTTGTACAGATTTAAAACCTGCCAATGTTCAGACTGTAGGCTGGAGAAAGAGATGGGACTGGGATTATGCACAATTTACAAATTCTGATTGAAAGGTTTGATTTTCCTAATTTGGAGAAAAAAGTGCCAGGATTCTACCCTGCTGTTGGCCTTTATGATGCCTTTGGAGGTATATACCCAGTCACTGGATCACCTTAACCATAGGAGAAAAAGACAGTACTGGCAGAAGTGTTCTTTTTTTTTTTTAATTTACATTCCAAATCACTTCCCCTTTCCCGTTTCCTCCCTCCCCGAAAGTCCCATAAGCCCCCTTCCCTCCCTCTTTTCTCCATTCAACCCCCTCTCGTTACTCTGTCCTGGCGTTCCCCTACATCCAGTCTTTCCAGGACCAGGGGTCTCTCCTTCCATCTTTTTAGAAATCTATTGATATGCTGATTGTGTCTAGGGTATTCTGAGATTCTGGGTCAATATCCCCTTATCAGTGACTGCATACCATGTGTGTTCTTTTGTGATTGGGTTACCTCACTAAGGATGATATTTTCAAGTTCTGACCATTTGCCTAGGAATTTCGTGAATTCATTGTTTTTAATTGCAGAGTAGTATTCCATTGTGTAAATATACCACATCTTCTGAATCCATTCCTCCGTTGAGGGACATCTGGGTTCTTTCCAGCTTCTGGCTATTATAAATAAGGCTGCTATGAACATAGTGGAGCATGTGTCCTTATTGCATGCAGGTAAAGTCTCTGGGTATATGCCCAGGAGTGGTATAGCCGGATCCTCCGGGAGTGTCATGCCCAGAAACGAGGTGGAGTAGCCATCCTAATATTGGATAAAATTGATTTTCAACCTAAAGTCATCAAAAAAGACACAGAAGGACACTACATACTGATCAAGGGAAAAATCCACCATCAAGAACTCTCAATTCTGAATATCTATGCTCCAAATGCAAGGGCACCCTCATTCGTAAAAGAAACTTTACTAAAACTCAAAGCACACATCGCACCGCACACAATAATAGTGGGTGACTTCAACACCCCGCTCTCTGAAATGGATCGTTCAGGAAAGCAGAAACTAAACAGGGACACAGTGAATCTAATTGAAGCCTTGGACCAAATGGAACTAACTGATATATATATAGAACATTTCATCCTAGAGCTAAAGAATACACCTTCTTCTCAGCTCCTCATGGTACCTTCTCCAAAATTGACCATATAATTGGTCACAAATCAGACCTCAACAGATACAAGAAGATAGAAATAATCCCATGCCTCCTATCAGATCACTATGGAATAAGGGTGGTCTTCAATGGCAACAAAAACAAAAGAAAACCCACATACACATGGAGGCTGAACAATGCTCTACTCAATGATAACTTGGTCAAGGTGGAAATAAAGAAAGAAATCAAAGACTTTTTGAAAGTTAATGAAAATGAAGGCACAACATACCCTAATTTATGGGACACAATGAAAGCAGTGCTAAGAGGAAAATCCATAGCCCTGAGTGCCGCCAAAAAGAAACGGGAGACAGCATACACTAACAGCTTAATGGCACACCTGAAAGCCCTGGAACATAAAGAAGCAAATACACCAAAGAGGAGTAGAAGGCAGGAAATCATCAAACTCAGGGCTGAAATCAATCAAGTAGAAACAAATAAAACCATACAAAGAATCAACAAAATGAGGAGTTGGTTCTTTGAGAAAATCAACAAGATAGATAAGCCCTTAGCCAGACTAACCAGAGGGCACAGAGATAGTATCCAAATTAATAAAATCAGAAACGAAAAGGGAGAGATAACAACAGAAACTGAGGAAATTCAAAAAATCATCAGATCCTACTACAAAAACCTGTATTCAACACAACTAGAAAATCTTGAGGAAATGGACAATTTCCTTGACAGATACCAAGTACCAAAATTAAATCAGGATCAAATAGACCATCTAAACCGTCCTATAACCCCTGAAGAAATAGAAGTTGTCATTGGAAGTCTTCCAACCAAAAAAAGCACAGGTCCAGATGGTTTTACTGCAGAATTCTATCAGACCTTCAAAGAAGACCTAACACCAATACTCTTCAAACTGTTCCACAAAATAGAAACAGAAGGAACACTACCCAACTCGTTCTATGAAGCCACAATTACACTAATACCAAAAGCACACAAAGATCCGACGAAGAAAGAGAATCTCAGGCCAATCTCTCTTATGAATATCGATGCAAAAATACTCAATAAAATTCTTGCCAACCGAATCCAAGAACACATCAAAACGATCATTCACCACGATCAAGTAGGCTTCATCCCAGGGATGCAGGGATGGTTCAATATAAGGAAATCCATCAATGTAATCCACTACATAAACAATCTCAAAGAAAAAACCACATGGTCATCTCATTAGATGCTGAGAAAGCATTTGACAAAATTCAGCATTCTTTCATGCTAAAGGTCTTGGAAAGATCAGGAATTCAAGGCCCATATCTAAACATAGTAAAAGCAATTTACAGCAAACCAGTAGCCAGCATCAATCTAAATGGAGAGAAACTTGAAGCAATCCCACTAAAATCAGGGACTAGACAAGGCTGCCCTCTCTCTCCATATCTTTTCAATATAGTACTAGAAGTGTTCTTTAGCTGAATTAATAGTAAGCTCTCCAAAGATGAGCCTTCAAGCCTACTCCATTAAAACAAAAATGTCTGTTGTCTTAGAGTCTAAATGTTGTGAAGAGACACCAATACCAAGGCAACTTTTATAAAGGCAAGCATTTAATTGGGGCTGGCTTACAGTTTTAGAGTTCCAGTCCATTATCACCATGGTGGGAGTCATGGAATTTTGCAGATAAACTTTGGTGCTCGATGAGACAAGAGTTCTACATCATGAATCAAAGACAGCCATGGGGAGGCTTTCTTCAACTCTGGGCATAGCTCAAGTATAGGAAAAGAATTCAAAACTCACCCCTATAGTGACACACTTCCACAAAAAAGTCTACATCTCCTCTAATAAGAACCTATCTCCTTATAGTGCCACTTTCCATGTTCCAAGTATATTCAAGCTACGACATTCATGTTTTCTGATATTTGACATTATAACACTTAAAAGAAACTTATTACATGATAATGATAAAAATGCTCTATTCTGAAAAGTATGTTGTCAGGTATGCCCTCCCTATACTGCTTAAATTATTTAGAAATTAACAATGTCCTGTATTTAAGAAGTGTAAATAAAAAATATAGAAAATAAATAAAACTGGGTACAAACTGTAAATAAAATGATTTGTAAGATGAAAGTATATATAAAAAAAAGAAGTGGCAAAAATCTATCCTTTCTTTGTGACCTTGTCCTTCCATGGCCTGGTATTTTGATTCACGTTATCATTTGAACTTTAGTGATAGAAAGGTCAGCAAACTAATTTAAAATATCTATGGTGTGTTCACAAGCTGCTGGTATAATGCCTCACAGGATAAGGTCTACTTCCTCAGTAATACTTGGATCAGTTTCTTGACCTTACCAAACATATGGGTCAATTGTTTTGAGGAATCTTCAATAAATGTTAAATTTTGCAGAATTATAATTTCTTTTGGACTTCAGCATAATTTTGCTGAATTTACTAGAATAGATTATGAATTTTTATTTCTATGCTTTTATGACTTCCTATCTAAGAAGTTATTTGACCTTGTATGCTTATAGAAAAAGATAATTTTCCTGCATCTTGTCAATTTTTAATACAAGAGAAACATATGAAACCAAAGTACATTTGTGTCTTTAGTACAAATTAAATAAAGAGGAAAAATTCAAGATACATGCTTCCATAAAGTTGAAGTTGATGGGGTCTATCAAGAAGGTCTGCTCCAAAATATTCCAGTGCCTTATTTGCTCCCCTGGACCAAAGCAAATTCAAAAATGTAGGAAATGTTGTGTTTTTATAAGGTACCACAATGAGGAGCAACAACAGCAGAAACAAGGAACAAGTACTGTTTCTTGGGGTTTTTTTTCTTCCTTTTTTTGAATTAATTCTTTTATTCATTTACATTTCAAATAATATTCTCCTTCCTGGTTTCCTCTCCATAATTCCTCCATTCCATACCCCTTTTCCTCCCTCCCCTTTGCCTTTATGAGGGTGCTCCTGCACCCACTCCTGCCTCACTGCCATAGCATTCCCATATGCTGGGGCATCAAACCTCCATAGGACCAAGGGCATCCCCTCCTATTGATGAACATATGTAAACCAAAAGGTAAACTTAGGTGCTACTCCTCAGGAGTCATTCACCATGTCTTTTATTCCTTTACTGAATCCTTGACATCTATCAGAACTAGCTAGCCAGTGAGTCCCAAAGATCCCCTTGTCTCTTCCAGCACTGGAATCAAACTCTGATACACATGCTATGCAACAATACTCTACCAACTCAGCTCTCTCCCTCTAGAGTCTTGAATATCAATTTTTCATAAATAATGCATTTAATAACTCATAAAGTCAACATAAAAATATGCTTCCCAGAGATTTATTAAAATAATCCTTCATCTAGAAGCTACCATTTTCTTTTCCCAGTTTTCCAGACAATGATTTATCTTTTCTGGGTCTTATTTTGTATTTCCCTTTTGGAAGGCCACTGAAAAATCTGTAGCTCACTAACATTCTTCTCCAGTTCCAAAATAATAAAATGATCTGGTTTCAATGCCAAGTACTTTATCAAGTTTATCTCATAGGATAGTCTGTCCAGCAAAACTTGCATGCAGGGCCACAGATAATAGGTTATCATATAAAACTCCCAAATATTTCATAAATAAGGATAATATCTGCTGTGGGGAATTTTCAACACATCAGCTGTTTCATAACTTTCTCTATTTTAATAGTAATTGAGGTCAAGAATGAAGGGAACGTATTGAAGATAAAAGATAAAATGTAAAGTTCAAATGGGTAAATTTCTTCTAAGTGTTGCTAGTAACTTAATCAACAATGTAATTCTATTGGCTCATTATTTATGACAAACTTAGTAAGTGATTGCAAAAATTTAACAGCAGGTAAGCTGGTTGCAGATATTACAGAACTTGGTACTGTCTTTGCAACTTTTCCCTAAATCTAAAATGATTCTATGATAAAAGTTTATTTTTGCAATACAATTATATTAAAATACAACAAAAAACACTAATGGTTTCCCTGCATTTTTCTTTTACAGGTACTATGAATGACTTATCCACTAAAGGGAAAGTGAAAAATAGGGGTACTGCCCCACCTAACCTTTAGTGCATAAGTCACTCGATTCCATTAGCTGGGTCAGTTCCATGCTAATGCAAAGAGTAGGCCCTTGATGACCAGTCAAGCAACCCAAAAGGAAACATCAACAAAAAAAGAAGAATACATCACAGGGAATTGACCCAGTGTGTCAGGAAGAAAACCCTCAACTGGAGTCACTGCTTCACATGGGAAGTCAATAATTTGTACAAGGTGAGGAAGTCATTTGTGTAAGAGAGAAGCTTGGTGAGGAGTGCTAAGGTAGAGTGAAGGGGATGTCAATGTGATACTCTGTGCATACTTCATACACACACACACATACATTATGGGCAACATCAGAGTCTTAACAAGACAGAAATGGCCTCTGAGAGGATGCTTAGTCCAGACCTGACAGAAGAGACCACGGAAGGCTCCTACATTTTGAGGAGTAGTTTACATGATAATTCAGAGTTGGAAAAGAGTAAAGAGAGTTAAAGGGATAATGTAATGGGCTAACCTGGTCCATGTGCAACACAGTAAAGCTGAGTGTGGTTTATGAGAATCTACGCAGGTGAGAAAGGGTGATCCATTGCAACTGACCAGCAGAAAGCCCTTTCAGGGCCCACAAAGATAAATAAATGTATGAGCAAAGACAAATCATCTATCATTTTTTGTGAGAGCTTGGTCCGTGACCTATAAAGGACAATACTTTGCAGAAAAAAAATGATAGCATTGATATTAGACTTATTATACTGCACTGTTAAAATAAAGAAGCCCAGGAAAGAGAACAGGAATTAGTTCACTGTCGAAGAAAGCAGTTACAAGCAGGAAAAAGAGAAAATGAAAATGTATCCTCTGGTGGTAGATCTCAAAAGGAGGTGTCAGCATGAACTGATTGTTTTCAATGTACATATAGAAGTGACTACATAAATTCATGTGTATGTGAAATTTCCACTGATAAAAGTTAGAAATAGTGTTATCTCTGTGTATATACCCAGGAGTGGTACCACCTAGTGATCCATCCCATATACAGTTGCAAAACCCAGACACTATTATCGATGCTCACAAGTACTTGCTGACTGGAGTCAGATATAGCTGTTACTTGGGAGGCTCTGCTAGTGCATGACAAATACAGAGGGGACACTCTCAGCCAGCCACTGAACTGAATACAGGGTCCCCAATGGGGGAGCTAGAGAAAGAACCCAAGGAGCTGAAGGGATTTGCAGTGCCATAGGAAGAACAACAATATGAGTCATCCAGTACTCCCAGAGCTCCCAGGGACAAAAACATCAACCAAAGAGTACACATGGAGTTACCCATGGCTCCAGAAGCATAGGCAGCAGAAGATGGCCTTGTTGGACATCAAAAGGAGGAGAGGCCCCTGGTCCTGAAAAGGATTAATGCAGCAGTGTAGAGGAATACCAGGACAGGGAAGCAGGAAGGGGTTGATTGGGCAACAGGGGGAGGGGAGATGGTTTATGAGATTTTGGGTGGGGGGACAGAAAAGGGGAAATCATTTGAAATGTAAATAAAGAATATATCTAATAAATAAAAAAGAAATAAAGAGAAAAAAGAAATAGTGTTATCTCATTAGCAACTACTAACCAAATATAACCTTTCAAATATCAGTCTAACTAAATGAAATAAAGGCTTTTCAGAAAGACAACTAATCACAGGATAAGGTCAAAGAAAGTGCAAGATTAAACTGAAATAGTTACTATACAAAACACTATGATAGTATTTAGAGAAGTCACCAAATGTCAAAGTATGTAGAGCACAGCTTGAAACAGCTCTACTAGTAGACACTGAAAGTCGCAAAAATGGGTGGTTAGAAATGATGAAGTTGTAATACATCAAAATGGAATCCATTACTACCTATTGGTGTAAATAAGTAAATAAACTAACATTCAAGAAATGCACATAGTCCCAAAGGACCTTTTGAGATAAGCAGAAAGTGCCTACACTACATCTCCTCAAATGACTAAACTGCATATTTAAATCATGTTTTGAAATATTCTATGGTAAAGTGCCTTTTCAGATTTAATTAATTTTACTAAACAGTTTATCTTTATAAAATGGGAGGTTATCTTAGGTTTCCTTGGTAAGAAAATCACAAATGTTTTAAATTTACAAATGCTTCCTTGTTGACTATGAGAATTAGTGGCCCTGAATGTTTATGGAGTGGCTAGAGGACTCAGAATTTTTCTTTCACCTTGAGAATATTGTAGGATGTTTGATCACTCTGTGAAAACATTGATTGTGCTGTTGAGATTGCTGCTGGCTGAGTTGAACGAGTCAGCCAGAGTGCAGATAAAACAATCAAGGGTGGGTTTATTCTCTGGTAAGTCTCAGAGACTGAAAATAGTTTAGGACTAGATAAGATTGTACAGAGACTAGAAGCTTCTAACACTAGGCCTAGGTTAGCAGAGAGGCAGTAATCCTTGGAGACAACAATTACATACAGGAGAATAAAAGTTATTTTTACATGAGAGTATTCTATATATGTCTATATGTTGGTATTTATGTGGATGTATGTATTCTTGATAACTTAAAATAACCTAAATTCATTAATATGCATACATATTCTACTAGTACTAATATATATGGTAATTTTCTAACTTCTGACCTAAAAGGAGAAGAAGTTGACTTGAAAACTTCTAGAGTTTCTATCATTTAGCAAAGTTTCTTTTCTGCATCCAACATTTTCCTAAACTATATTATACTATGATAAACACAATAACATGGACATCCAAATATTAAATATTAAAATAAAAATTATATTTAAATATATTTTACTTTAGAGGATTCATATAACCATTAGACCATATCCCCCCCATTTACTTCTAGATCCCCCTCTTTCCTACCCATCTATAATCGTTTTTATATGCTTGGCTCAGGGAGTGGCAATACTAGGAGGTGTGGCCTTGTGGAGTACTTGTGTCATTGTGGGTGTGGTCTTAAGACCCTGACCCTAGCTGCCTAGAAGTCAATATTCTGCTAGTAGCCTTCAGATGAAGATGTAGAACTCTCAGCTCCACCTGTACCATGCGTACCTGGATCCTGCCATGCTCCTGCCTTGATGATAATGGACTGAACCTCTGAACCTGTAAACCAGCCCAAATTAAATATTGTCCTTGTAAGAGTTGCCTTGGCCACAGTGTCTGTTCACAGCAGTAAAACCCTAAAATACCCAATGTCATGGTCTTTCTCTCTCTTCAAAAACAAATCAACACAAACACACACACATACACACACACACACACACTAAATAGAAAAAGGAAGGAAGGAAGGAAAGAAGGAAGGAGAGAAGGAAGGAAAGAAGAAAAGAAGGAAGGAATAAGGAAAGAAAGACAGACAAAAAGGTATCTTATTTGTGTTGGCTAACTATTAATGAGCACTATATATGTAGAAATACATAAATATCCAGTGGCACTTAACTGAAGATAACTGATCTTTCTATCCCAGCAGGTGTCAATTACAAATAGCTTCTTGGCTAGATGTAGGGTATTGCATCCACTTGCCCTCCTCAGTGATGAGAATTTTGTCATCTACATTTTTTATGATATGTTTGTATGTAGTTGTTTTAAAGAAAATATCAGGAAAGGATAAATTTCCAAGTGGAAACCAAATGTTTTTTAAAAAAGAAATTTGGGTCTGTATAAAATGAAAAATAAGTTAGGGAAACAAAATTCAAGATACAATACAAGTCTTCCTGCAGGATATGAAGAAATTAATTAAATCATCTCAGGTATCAGGCAATAAATGAAGACTTTAGGATGCATTAACATATTGTGCTCTATACAACACTGGAGTGAAGTTTATTTTTGAGACTGTGTTACATGATAGCGGTTTGTGGGATTCAAGGACACTGGCCACAATCATATTTTTGTAGAAAACTTTGAAGCTCTCAGCATTAACCTTACTTTGTATGTGCATGTGTAAGAGCTAATGGGAGAGAGAGAGAAAGAGAAAGGAGAGAGAGAGAGAGAGAGAGAGAGAGAGAGAGAGAGAGAGAGAGAGAGAGAGAGAGAGACAGAGAGACAGAGAGACAGAGACAGAGAGAGACAGAGAGAGACAGAGACACAGAAACAGAGACAGAGAGAGAGAGACGGAGACAGAAAGACAGACAGACAGAAACAGAGAGACAAACTATTTTTGCAAATTTGAGTAATCAGGAACATTATATGTCAAACCTCAGAATAAAACAAAATTTCTTCTGTAACTGAGTCTTATAAGAAATAAAATTATACATTATCCCAAAAATGCTGTATTCTTTTATACACTGAAGCTGTCTGGTTAGATAAGAGCTCTGAAGCTCTTGGATCTTAGCAAAACAAATAAAGATACAAGAACTAAAATTTTAGCAGAATTATGAAAAGCCTAACTAATTTGATAAAGGATTTCCCAGCTACATTTAGTAACTTGATATTAGCCAATTCTTGAAAGCAGAGATTAATGCCAAAATACTTACCAAAATCTTTAGCCTTGTGAAAATACCTCCTTTTTTACTCTTCATGAACACTAGTATGTTTGAAGGTACATGAACTATGTCAAGAAGTTTAGGACAAAGTCTGGAAATAGAAATTCACAATTTCTCTTTAGCATTTAAGACACAAATAATCACACACAAAGAACATTTTCTCAATCTTCGAGTGGATGTGTTTAAGAGATTACATAAATCATTTACCATCTGTAAAAATTACATGGTACTCTAAAAATTCACCAGGTCACATGGATCTTGAGAGAGCATCTTAGACTTTCAGTAAAAATAAATGAGAATATTATATGAAAATTTACACTTGGTTTCTGATATTTACTGAAATATAATTCATAGAACAATCAAGTTACCATTTTTATTATGGCTAAAAGAGCAGAGCATAAGATCTTTATCCTAATCATTTGCATTGCACATGGCCATATATGCAGGATTTGCACTGCTGTGAAATAGCATCAAATCTTTTGAGTCTTGCAGAACTAAAACTAGGTACCTGTTAGATGGCAAATCTCTATTTATTCTTTTCTCAGACCTTGGAAATGTTCTGCGATTTTCTGTATGTATGATTTTGCCTACTTTAGACAGCTTGTTATAAGGAATAAAACATCATTTTTCCTTCAGTGACTGGCCCATTTTATTTACCCTACTGTTCTTAATTTCAAATAATCTTGGAGTTCAGGAAGGCTATAGCACTCTTAACTGTTGTTAGTTACTCAGTTAAGTGTCTAGGTTCTGTAAGAATATATCAACAAAACATATTAGGTAGCATGTGGCCATCAAAAAGTGGTCAAAATACATTCCTGGAGCATAGTCCTGGAACTCACTATGTAGACCAGGCTGGACTCAAACTCACTGAAATTGGTCTGCCATTGTCCCCTTAGTACTAGGATTAAAAGCGTGTACAACTATTTCCAATTTAGAGGTCTTTATGCTAGAATGAAAGCATTTTAGCAAGTGATCTCTCGCCCATCCTATATGTGTGTGTGTGCACATGTGCATGTGCATTCTTGTATATGGTGTAAATGGGGACACATGTGAATGTGGACATGTTGGGCATGTGTGCAGAGCATGTAAACAGTTCCCATCTTTTAAAAATAGATATATACATCACATTTTCCCTCATAAGGCACTTATCAATGAACATATTTATTGCTTCCATCCGTTAGTAACTGTGACTAAGGATTCTGCTGTGGACATAAGCAAACCTTTCTTTGAGATCTAGTTTTGATTGTTGCTTACATATCCCAGAAGTAATATTTCTCAGTCATATAATTCTATGTTTAGTCTTGAAGAACTTTCAGGCTGTTTTCTATCTCTGCATCATTTCATAATCTTACTAAGAGCACACAAGTGTTCTTACTTTTCTGTATCTTGACAAATTTTCCTTGTGTTGTTTTAATAACAGCTATTCTAATTAGCATAAAGTATAAATTAGTATAGTATAAAGTGGGTTTAATGTTGCTAGTAGGTATTACATTAGTTGAAATATTATAAAAAACATGAAACATTTCTTGGCATGAATAAGAACATGAAGTGCTTTTAGAATGGGGAACGTTTAACCATCCTTAGGTTCAGAAGGGTAGGTTATTGGCTAGTTCAAAATTCTACTATTATACTACTGACTCTCTTCAGTTCAGGAAGACAGTAGCCCTCCTAGATGTTGGTTACTCTGGTAAGTACTACTGCACCAGTTGCAGTAAAGAAAAGGGGGGAAACTGTCTATGTTCTATAATAATGTTTCAAGAAAAAAAAATTGCATAGCATATGAACATCAAAAAGTTTTCAAAATTCAGTAACAACAGAATTCCCTGTGGGAAGCTCTGTGCTAGATTTTCTCAGAACTTATATTACATCATCTTCTATTTCATGTTCAAACATGACTGGTAAGAACTTATTATTCTTAAATCTTGAAATCTTTTGTTCTGACATGAGGAAATGGTGCTTCTTAGCTTATGACAGTAAAGATATACTCCTTCTCTAACTTGGTCTTAAGTATCATACATTTAGAATTTATTCCTGGGGCAAATGATTCATTTCTCTGTAGAGTACCTTGACAGAATGTTTCAGACACTTATAAAATCATCAGTTGTTCACATGTATCACCTGTGTATTATCTTAATTATGGTGTAAATTATTAAAAATGAGATCAAAATAATTCCATACTGTTGCTTATTTCATCAACTACAACAGCAGCAACAACAAAGGTAGACCTTTCAAAACAGCTAATATCAGGGGTTGGCTGATATTAGCCTATGTCTGTATAACAAAATCTATGCAGCTAGGAAACATGCTGTTTTATTTTATAGCTAGTGCTTTATTAATGATTTTATGTAGTTTATAGCATGTTAATAACAACTGAATGTACTTTTTACGTGTCTAGAGTTTATTAATAATAAAAGGCTTTCAAATTTTGTGATACTTCTAAGTGTCAAAAGCAAATTAGATGAAATAATTCCACGAAAAGTCGAAGAAGTCATTGTGATATAATCTCAAGGCTGCATGTCAATAAAACCTTACTCCGTATAGAAATAAAATTTATGTACCTGTAGTGACTTCAGCAAATCACAGGACGTGGGTCGACACTAACTTCTATGCATTAGAAGACTGGGGTTCATATCATCTTGCTGCTTATCTTTGTTTTCTAAATGTAAAGAATGTGATAATGGAGGAATGTGATAATGTTAGGACTATGTGAGGGCCCTTCCTCTGATGGATCACAGCTGTATACCTCAGCCTCAGAGAGCCACAGCCATCTCTTTATTTGCAGAGGGCCGCCTTCCTTAGCAAACAGGATACCACCATGCTGAGAAACTGGTACACCCTTGCAGGAAGTCTTCATTTTAACCAGCTCTGCATTGACCCTATCTCTTCACATACTGGTAATGGTAAAACAAATCAATGTTGTAAATAAAAAGTGTTCCTCTGTCCATGAAAGCAGGTTTTATGCACAGAAAGGACCAGTTGTAGATTTATTTTGGCTATGAAGTTTAATGTTAAATTTTATTTTAGTTATTTGTTTGTTTTGGAACAGAATCTTCCTATGTACTTCAATGGCCTCCCGTTCAATAAATAATAGTCTAGGTTGGCCTTGAATTCTTGGCAAACTTCCTAGCTTAGCCTCCCAGTTGCTGGATAATAAGCCTGCACTACTATGGCCAGTGTAATTTGCTTAAGTTTCAAATTTAAAAAATTAATTTAGCCTCAAATTTGTAGTACCAGTTCACAAACTATTATGATAAAATTTTTAACTGTACCTTCTGAGAGATTTTGGGCTTGTCATTAGCCCAGATATTAGTTTTTTTTTTAATTCAAGATGTTTTTAAGTAAATTGCATGTTTAACAGATTATAGGGAGATAAGATGAATAATATTTGATTATTTATAAATATATAAGTATTAAATATTCTAAGATTGTTTTAAAATCTGGCAAGTTTTTAAACTTAAAGTAACAGATATAAATCGATTGCTCAGTCACACAAATGTGATAATGGAAGTCATTGGCTGATTTGTTAGTTTGGAATGCCAGTTTTTCTTACACACTAGATAGCACTAAAATACCAAGTATCATGAATCTATTCTTAATACTAAGATGTCACTGCCAAAACTCACTGTTTTAACACTTTACCCAATAAATTATAACTCTTTCAAGGTTAAAATTCGCTCTCTGCAAATGAAACCATCGTGTTGCTCTGCTGAACTGGCATGTGGGTTCAGGCTTCAGAGCAATGCAGACCAAGCTCTGTTCATACTGGAACACACTTCATACCATATCCTCTGTCTGTAAGAGGAATTTGATAACTCAAAAGAATTGGGCTTCTCACTCCTATAAGCTCCATAGCCAAAGCCAAATCCTTACCTAATTTTAAACATATTTTGATTTTTATCCCTCCAAGTCTACTGTTTAATATGAGCCAACCAGTTGGAGCACAGTTTCATTGTGTTTTGAATTCTATTTATATTCCTGCCTTCTACTGGAAACATAAACCATATGTATACATAAGCATATATTTTATAGATATAAAATATATGTACATGTATGCATATATAGAGAGAATATTGCTAGAATTAAAGTGAGTATCACTCATAGCTTATAATCACAATGCCTTAATTTTCTTTCTACTCAAGCATTTTCATGTATACACATTTATTCTAGAGATGGAAAAATGGAGTAAGAAGATAGTTAAACCTTCAAAATGTTACTTGGGAAGTCAAAAGTGGTCATGGTTTTCTTAAATCCTAACATCAACACTAAGAAACATAGTGAGACTTTTGGATAAATCCTAGGGCATAAAGAGATACTTCCTAATTTTCTCTTTCTCATTTTAGCACTTTTCTCTCCAGCAGAGGGAAAGTATACAGTAAGAACTGGTTCAATGGTTGACCTCCAATGTGAAATCCTCTGGAGATGGCTGTGTCAGAGCCACTATGTCCCTGTTCATCCTCCACGCTGAATCATCAACATGGATGTTTATCTACAGAGTGAAGCAACATTGAGAATTTTTTCACTTCAACTCTAAGAATTCTATCAACTGGAGGGTTTACTAATGAACAAAAAAAAAAAAAAGAAAGAAAGAAAGAAAAAGAAAAGGTATACTATTTAGAAATTGTTGCTGAAATGATCTTGGCAAAAAAGCAAAATGGGCTTCAGGTAACCAGTAATTTATTTCTGAAATGAATATATACCGATTTCTGTTCTGAAACTTTGAAAAATCTAACAAGCAATTCTTAATGATGTAAGAGATATGACTGGAGATCCTTCTTCACACCATGAAACTCTCACAGAAACAGCAAAGCTGCAGTTCTATCACTGTTATGAATAAAAAGACACTGACATCAGCCCCTGGATTATCATCTTCTTGCTCAGGAATTATGATTAATTTAAGATAAATAGGTGCTGGTTTCACACACGCTGATTATATTTCCCGGCTACTACCTCAGCAACTCTCCCTGTATGCTGTCATAAAGTCTTCAGAGAGGCCATTATCTCCTGCTCAAGTCACACAATACAGTAGAGATTTAACCCGGAGACTCTGTACAGTAAATTTCTGGATGAATTTTACTTTATTTTTTCTATAATCTACTGGTACGATGCTCATCCTTTTTAATTGAGATATTCTTGGCATAAACTTTTGTTGTTTATCTTTATATAACGCTGTCAGAAAACATTAGCTATAAAATGTGCTAGTAAAATTATGTCGTTTAAGTTAGTAACTAGAAATGGGGACCGGCAATGATATCTGGATTTGTTTTTCAGAATTTCCAGAATAAAAGATGCTTTCCTTAAAAGAAAATTTACTTTTTCTAAAACTGACTTTTTAAAGTAAAGACTAAAACTGTAAAATTATGCTGAGTCCAGAAAAATACTGATTTTTTTATTTAAAAATAAAAACAAAAACAAACAAACAAAAACATCAAAAAAATAACAAAAATGTCTTTTGAAACCACAGAAGATATTAGAAGACTAGAGACTCAAGCCTAAATTCAGTATCAGAAAATATGACTAACAGGAATTTCTTTGTTTTTATAAGATATGTCTTATGAAATTATGTTATTAAAAATTTTAAAACTACCATGGCTCTGAAATGGATTATTGGAGGTATATCTACCCCCTAAGAATGATCCACTAAGCACAAATGACACCATTGATACCAAACTCCACAACATTTCACAGCCTTTGAGCCTTGGATCCTAGATGGATATTCAATTTGAACAAAAGTCAAAACTTACAATATATGTTTTCTTCTACTGTGCTGTGGTTACTGCTGAAAACTCCCAGAAATAGAGAGACAGAGACAGTGAAACCATGAGACTAGAGACAGAAGCTCTGAGACAAAAAGACAGAAACAGAGAGACAGAGACACAGAGGGAAGATGAGAAACAGAGACAGAAATGACTAGTGTAAGTCCTAAGCAGAGAGGTGACTCCACAGATAAAAACACCTTCTGATCTTGCAGAAGACATGGTTTCTGTTCCTAGTTCCATATCAGGATGTTCACATTGACTCCTGTTTCAGGGAATCTGGTGTTTTATATATATATATATGTGTGTGTGTGTGTGTATGTATATATACATGTATGTGTGTATATGCATATGTATATATATGTATATATGTGTATATATATACATATATATATATATTTCAAGTTGCTTGTGTGAAAGTGCTAGAGGATTCTTTTTTTTTTAATTTACATTCCAAATCACTTCCCCTTTCCCGTTTCCTCCCTCCCCGAAAGTCCCATAAGCCCCCTTCCCTCCCTCTTTTCTCCATTCAACCCCCTCTCGTTACTCTGTCCTGGAGTTTAAAATTTGAATGACTCTCATATTTGACCCTAAAGCTATCCTGATTTGGCAGGCTCTAAGAGTACTTTCAATAACCAATGATATCCAGCCTTTCACCATTTACAAAATATCTCAGAACATAAACCACATGAAAATTAAGAGAATATTCTGGATCTAATCTATGGTGTAAGCTGCACTTTGAACATAGTAAGTCATATATTTTAGTGTTAGTGACTGGGATTCTGACGTTTACGATTACCAAACCTGGAGCCCCGATGACCTGTAGATTATTGTGGCTTTCATAACAGACTGTTGTCTTTTTTGAAGGATGAAGAGGAGGATGAGAATGAGAAAGAAAGAAAGAAAGAAAGAAAGAAAGAAAGAAAGAAAGAAAGAAAGAAAGAAAGAAAGAAAGAAAGAAAGAAAGAAAGAAAGGAAGAAAGAAAAGAGGGAAGGAAGGAAGAAAGGAAGAACAAGGAGAAAAGGAAGAACAAGAACAAGAATGAGAACAAGAACAAGAAGAAAAGGAAGAATGAAAACAAGGAGAAAACGAAGAAAAGAGGAATAAGGAGAAGGACAAGAGAAGGAAAATGAGAACAAGATTAAGAGCAAGAAGAAAAACAAGAACAACAAGAAGAACAAGAAAAAGAAGAACAAAAAGAACGAGAACAAGAAGAAGAACAATCTTCATTTCATGCTTTTCACCATTTCTTTACATTCCAAACTTAATTAAATTAAATATTCCCCATTTTCTCTAATCTGAAGCACAGGTAAAAGATTAATGTGACTATGAATCCTCTGTTGAATCAAGTCCGGTTTTTCACAAAATATTCATTCTCAAAGCAGAAATTCAGGAAGCATCCTAAAAGTCATCCCGTAACCCTTGTGGTTGTTTAAATGAGAATGGTTTCCAGAAACTCATGTATTTTACCAATACTCAGTTTGTAGACTGTTTATGAAGGATTAGACGATGTAGTCTTTTTGAAGGAGTATGTGACTGGATCAGATTTGGAGTTTAAAAACCTCACTCCCAGGCCCAGTCTCTCCCTCTCCCTGCTTCTTGCTTATGGATTAGATGTAAACTCTAAGCTACTGTCCAAGCACCATACTAGTATGCTTTATGCCACACTTCCTGCCATAATTGTCATGGATTCACAATCTCCTTTGTGTAAGTTGCCTTGGTCACTTCACAGCAATAGAACAGTAACTAAGATAATTCCATTCCCCGTAAGATGATCCTAATATCTCTGTCACTAAGAAAACCCAGATATTCTTCCAGTTTCAATGTTCCTAAATGTTTTCTCTCCATTCATGACATTTTCCATAAACATTTTAGATTTATGAGCATTCCATCACCCCTATTATACTCTATATACCAAAAATCACGTGGAAAGGGGATAACATTTGAAAGGTAACTAAATTAAAAACTAATAAAAAAAAGTTTATGTGTTTCAAACTTGCATACCTTTCATGCTGTCGACGAATGCAAGAAAAATGACTAGAAAATGAAAGTAAGATAATTTTTTAGAATCATGGGTCTTATGTTGATATTTTCCTTTTCTTTATATTATTCAAGTGCTATGTGATCTCTGGCTTCTCAAGTAGCTATCAAGTAAACATTCACAGATCAGATAAGTGTACTGTGTTTAGCCAAGTTGGCAATTTGTTAAGGACTCAGTTGTGGTAGTTAAAAGATGTACCAAACATGATGGTAATTACAGAGGCTGTCATGCCACTCCAAGAGAATATGCTATAATGGGTTGTATTGGCTTCTGCATGAAACTGATCCATGTCCCAATTAAGAGAATTACTAGGATGGGTGAGAGTTTAATATTTTTCCAACGCAAGCATGTTAGGAAAGCTGATGACAGCAGACTTGAATAATGTGTAAATTATTAAACTATTCCCAATTTAGCATTTTCCTCTGAAAATGTGAAAAAAAATGCATCTATGTAAGATAGACCTATAGGATACCTACTAAAGACCATTAATGATATTTCATTCTCTCTATCTTGTCTATGTGTCTTATAGAGTCAAGGGATACTGGGAGTTTATTAAAGAATATTTGATCTTGGACAACAAACAAAGGGTATGAAGTCTGTGAGAAATCACAAGGTGTGCCATTTGATATGTTTTATGAATGTTATGAGAAATAAGCTAGTATAAAATAATTGGATGTGTAATAGAAAATGATTAACACCACAAATTCCTATTTACTGATAAATGCTTAAAACTTGAACTTGGGCAGTCTCTCTAACTAGATCACTCTGGGTACAAGAATGCAAATGCCTCTTAAGCTGGATTGATAGTGAGAAGATTTCTGTTGGAGTCATCATCTGCAGATAAATAAATAGTTCTTACCAGATGAATCACAAATCTTACCAAAGCAATTTGTCAGAAGCAATGCATGGTAACAGGCTTTACGGGTGGAAAGTAGACACTGAAGAGAAGACAAGAACTAAAAAATACCCTTGATTATTTACTACCAGATTTATGGAACCACAGTGGCAACACATAAGGGAGTTAGAATCTCACTCAAAGCCCATAAGCAGATTACACTCTTTTCTTGTTGTTATTTCAGGGACATGCTATGATCCGGAAAAAAAAATGCATAAATGAAAACAGTGTGAAGTGGAATAATAATCCTATGGTTAATCTACTTTGAAGGCTGGTCCTTAGTTGCTACCTTTGGAAGTAAATTATGCTCCAAACAAAAAATGGCAGATGAATCCATTTGACAGTTTTGTTTGTTTGTTTTAATTTGTGCATTCAGAAAGGGGTCCTCAGGAGCAACAATGCCGACGCACTGCAAGCTCCTGATGACTATGATCAGGTTGAAACCATTTTGTAACATGTTTTCTCTGGTCTCATTCACCACTGGAAGCTGGTAATAATGCCATAGCTACTTCTTCAACCATTGAGTATAGATCTTCCCCTTCTAGTATTCATATAGCAACAGGGACTTTGTAAACTACTGAAAACGGTAAGCATAACCCTATGAATTACTCTACAGGTTTACATTTCATCATCTGAGATTAATATCTGGGATAGAGAAATCTAGAGGAGTATGAAGGAGGAGGTGAAAATCAAGAATTTCAAATGTATTTTGAAATACAGATTTTTTGTTTGTTTTTGAGACAGGATTTCTCTCTGTAACCCTTGATATCCTGAAACTCACTCTGTAGATCACCCTGCCCTTGAACTCAAAGAACTGCCTACCTCTGCCTCCCAAGTGCTAAGATTAAAGTTGTTGGGCATCATACCGGGCCAAATAACAATTTTTAAAGTAAGATAAGAAATATAATTTGAGATTAATGTTTAAATTAAATTAATGTTGAAAATAAATTAAAGACATATAAAAAGGCAATAAGAATGGTTTTGAAATAGAAACGATAAGACAAGAAGTTAAACCAGATATTAAGGAACTTTTTAAAGTTACTTTAATTTTTTTAAAGATAATAATATAATTACAACATTTCTTCCTTACATTTCCTCCCTCTGAGTTCATCCATATACTCCCTCCCTGAGATCCTTCAAATTCATGTCCTTTTTTTCCCACTAATTGTTACTGGATGCATATATATATATATATATATATATATATATATATATATATATATATATATATATGCTCTTAAATATAACTCATTCAGTCTGCATAATTATAAGTTCTATGTATGTTTTCAGGGGTCTGACGATTTGGCTCTAGAGAGTCTTTGCAAATGAAAAGACCTCAATAAAATGATATTTGCAATCTTGATATTTAAATTTCAGAGTGTAGACTTAACATCTATGGAAAGAAGAATTATAAGTAAGTGGCCTGAGGAAATGACTTAAGAGTATTCTGTCAAGAATAGATATTTGAATGGGCTTAGTTTTCTTTTGTGAATGTCAGCCATCTTGAAGCTTTCAAATTAGATTCCCAGTCTACAGATGAGCTCAGAGGGATCCATGCGCTGCACCAGTCACACATTCAGGAGAAGGAAGATTGAACTCCTTTCTAGTGTCCTTATAAATGCAAATCCAGAGGCCAATGAACCAACTGTGAGGAAGCAGGCTGTGAGGTCTCTACAACAAAAGAGTTTCAGCACTATCCAGAGCTGGATGCCAAAAGAATTCCACTAGGTCACAAATAGAGATTTGGGGGAAAAAATTAGGGAGGGACAGATTCAAGAAATCAGGGAGGAAAGAGGGCTATGGGAGGCTGTCTTCAAAGCTCTTCTATTTCACAAAGTGTAAAGGAGAATGGAGAGAATCCCAACCCCTAGACAAGACACTGACTGAGCACCTTAGAGGGGCTTCAGTGAGCGAGGAGCTGAATCACAGGGACTGAGGAATTATGGTTGGTTGTTATGCATCGCACAATTAAAGATTTATTAAATCACCTCTCAGCCTTCACTTTCTGGAATAATTTATCACTGCAAATCATTAAAATCAGATCATTAGTTTGAATAATGAAAATCTCAGGAGAAAAATGTTCTCTGACTATCTTTTTTTTATTAGTTTTTTTCTGTCACATTCAAATTATTGTTTAGAGCTCATGTGGATATAATATTAAAAGGTGATTTTATTTTGAATTCAAAAAATTAACAAATTCACGTTAAGTAGCCCAGAAATTCAGATAGGTGTTTCTAAAGTTTGTAACTAGTGTTAAAGCGAACTATAGGAACAAGATTTACCACCATAACTTTGATTTATTGAGATATAAAAGAAAGTGCCCAGATCTGATACTTCTCTGACAAACAAAGGTCTGTGGCAAAAACAAACAGAAAATAAAATCAAAAAGATCAAAAGGCATTCTGACAAAGAAGCTCCCATTTTCCCCCACAAACCACAGTACTGTTGAGGTTTTTGTTGGGATAATCTCATAAGATGAGACCTAGGACAAGGTCTACTGTGGCTCTTTGATGTCAGGGATATTCTAACCCCTTTCATGACCTAGGGTAATAGAACCCCGGATAGGACAGTTGAGGGAACAGGGCACTGGCAGTTGGAAGCATGGCAGAGGTCAAGCCAAGAGGACCTCAGACCTCAAAGACAGGTAAACATATCTGACATGTGAAGAAAATTAAGGTGCCCTGGGAGTACGTCTGGAACATGAGATTAAGTGAAAGCAGCAGTCTGCTTTACTGAAACTTTAATAAGATTACAACAAAGAAGAAATGTATTGATGAAAGGATAACTAATCAATTCGCCCCACCCCCAAAGTGTATTGTTATTACTAAAGCAAGACTATTGGGAGTAAATGTTAAATAAATTAATAAGAGCCTTTAGTACACCTGATTTATTTTTGTCTTTACAGGTCAGTTAAATTTACGTTAAATATTAGATAAACCACTTGCCCTAGAAACAACATTATAAACTTCGAGTATAGTCTGTAATCACGGTTACCCAGAGAGGGTTTTTAAAGAAGCATGATAATTATTTCCTTGTGAACTCAGAAGCAATGGCTGTATTTGCATCCTTATTTTCACATCCACTTCCATTTTCAAGACACTGTTCACAGCAGAGTGGGGTTTTTGTTATTCACTGATATCTGACAAACTGTTAACTTCTTGTTCTTTTTTTTTTTTTGTCATAAGAAATTAAGAGTTCATCACCGGTAAGACTTACAATCATCTAGAAAAAGAAATAAGGTTCATCATGTCTTTCATGGTCCATAATCGGAGGGGCAGTAAGAAGCAATTTCAAGTGGATCCTCTTCTTATGCCCAAGGTCCCTCGTACCAATTACTTGCACCTTCAGGAAGAGAAACACAGGCTACAGCTAAAGAAATTCCTCCTTCACAGGCTGTTTCTAGTGGGCCACGTACAAGCCAACACAGAGAAAAAGGGAATTTCTGAATACTTTGAGCAACTGTTTCAGTCGATTCTGAAACATCATTTAGGTGAAGTAGTGACGGGACTCTTGCTCATATACCCAAGTACTTTTCTGCACATCCTGGAGAGTTCCAATGGTACACTGTTCCGGATTCTTGTAGATTACGTTGCCCATGAAAAGAGTGAAACAGAATTTATGCTCCAAAACATGAAAATCATCGTTGCTTCTCATAATATCCCCACGAGGCTATTCATGCAGTGGCATATTTCTGTCATCAAAGTCCCCATTTTGTACCTAGATGATGACACACAGTTGCCGTCTGTAGCAGAAGTCACCACAGAGTTCCTCACCATGACTCACAAACTGGCAGTCCATCTTTACAAGACGGTGAAAGTGGGTGCGAAAGGACCAGGTGACAACTTACACCAACTTGCCCCTGATCTCATGCTCCCAGAACGAACTATCAAGTACTTATGCAAGGCTGAAGAATTCATGGATCCTGCATCTTTCTTAAGCATGTATAACAGACCCATACATGTTACCATGGATTCTGATATTGTGTGGCCAGCTCCTTCCCGTTTCTAGGAAGGGGCGAGATGTTTTGGTTCTGTCTCATCAAGTTTTTGTACTACTTTAAAAACAAAAGAATTAACTAAACTTACTCTTTTATTTAAAAAAAAAAGAGCAGAACATTAAAATAAGCACACACATAAAATGCTAATATTAGAGGTAAACTTAGGAATACATCTGCTTGATGTGGTATGAAGCTCAATTCATTTTCTAAAGTAAACGGGTTTAATAAATTTGTAAATTCCATCATTTTCATGGGATAATTTAGATCATAGATGGAAGGGGGTTTAACACCATTTAAGCATTTTAGGTTCTCGTGCATTCTCTCAACGGTTAACAAGCAGTCTTTGTCATATGGTGGAAGAAAGGTGTTCCGGGGTGGATCATCCCTAACAGTCAGACACTTAAGAAACTTGAAACCTAAAGTTACAATCAAGCAAGGTATATAAAAGTAATACAGTATAATATATAGTAAGACACGTTACAATATAAATAGTAGAGTAAGAAGAGGTAGAGCTTCCAGAACCTAAGTGAATAAACTGTTAGTGTGCAATTCCTGCATCAAAGAAAATGAAACCTAACTTCTGCAAACAGTCCCGAAGTACCCATATTCTGCCCTATTTAATCAGTAATACTGAGCTTATTATAAAGCTGAACAGCACCGAGTTTTGTGAAACATCTAGAAAGCACTATCAAGCAACAGTATTTATCCAAGCACTCCTCTTTATGAAAGACATTTGTCAGGCAGTAGAAACGGTGCAGTGATCACATGAGGTATTGTTTTTGTCCACTTAAAAAAAAACCATATTATTAAGTGATTATATGTTAGTAATAATATATGAAATGAACACTGTGTGTGTGTTCTGTTAGATAGCATCTTATTATCAGGGTGAATATGTTTGCAAAAAGTACTTTCTAAAGTTAGCTAATGCCCAGAGGTGAAGCTTGTGGCTAAAAATTAAACATTAGTGTATACTTAAAATTATGCTACATAATATTATTTAAAAAAAGCCTACTTCAATGTGTCTAACCCAACATGCTCCTTGTGTAGTATGACCTTCAGATTCTTTCTATTCCTTTTTATGTGGCGGACTCTGTGCTTCAAATTGCACAGCCTTTTGTGTCTGCTTTAACCTGCTGAGTATGACAGAAATGATGCTGTGTATCTCCAAGGCTAAATCGAAATGCCAAGTGCCTTGCTCTATTCATTTGAACCCTAGCTCTTAAAATCCAGGCACTATGCTGTGAATATTTAAAGTAGTTTCCAGATGACATCCTCAGCAAGCGACCAGTGGGCAGTAAGCATCCAGCACTGGGTGCTGAGTAAGACTTGGTGGTTCCTGATTCTCTGCGTCCAAGGTTACAAGCAAAACTAGTTAACACTGTATGGATAGCAGTGGACTCTTCCTGGGACTACTGATCATATTACAGACCTGAGACAATTATGAATTACAACATGTATGTATACAAATATTTTTTATCACTTACTATTCATTTGTTTATGTACATTACTAGATGTTTCTAAGTAAACTCTTACTAGGCAGCCCATCATTGCAGCTGGCTGGATACTCCAACAGTGGAAAAACATGTCTCCATCACACTGACTACATTGTATCATTTATTAGTATATATCATGTCCTGACGTAAGAAATACTGATAGAAAACTAATCCATTAGACTAATGAAAATCATTAGCAATCACAATCAACTATTAAAGTTACAGACATACCTAAATGATAATATTGCTCATTTACTTAGCTCGTTGTAAATTTTAAAGATTCATAAAATCAGAATATATTGTATGAAAATAAAATCTATTTTCAATAAAGGAAAAAACACATGCATAGCTCAATTATGCATTCATTACAGTAAACAAATTATAATGACTTTATTCAAATGCAATTAACTTGTTATAATAGTTACTTAGGAGAATTTATTTTCCTCATCTTAAAAATGCTATTACTAAAACATTTTATAATTCTTATGTCACATGAATAAAGAAAGTTTATAATCACAGTGAATGTAAATATTTCAGGTTTATCTCAATTTTGACCACCAAAGAATATATACTCAATTGGTCACATTCAGAAAGGCCTTTACCTACCTGTGAATTCAAGTGTGCTTCATACTATCTTTTAAATAAGATTGCAGGTATCAGTCCCTATGTTTAGATGTTAGAAGTTTAGTTTTAAGGGAGTAAGAGATAAGCATAAAGCTTCATCATTTTATGTATGGCTATCCTGTTTGATGAGCAATATTGATTGAAGATTCTAATGTGTATTTTAGAACTATGTGTTAATCAGGTAAGTAGGGGAATGCCAAGACAGAGAAGCGAGAGGGGGTTGAATGGGGAAAAGAGGGAGGGAAGGGGGCTTATGGGACTTTCGGGGAGGGAGGAAATGGGAAAGGGGAAATGATTTTGAATGTAAATAAAAAAAAACTTAGAAAATAAAAATTAAAAAAAAAGGAATATGGGCAGAGATCTGGGTTCTAAATGTTATTCCATTTAAATGTTTCTGTTTACTTCTGTTACTCAATAGTATAATTGAAAATTAAGGGTGGTAGAACCTCTGGCAACAGTTAGGATTTTCTTTGATCCTTTCTGCTTTCATATTAAATTTGAGATTTTCTTTTCATGTCTCTGAAAACCTGTATTGGAAGTACAGTGGCTATTGCATTCAATCTATAGATTGCTTTAGGTAGGATGGCCATTTCCCAACCTTATTCCTACCTATCCTTGTACATAGGAGGTCCTTCCATCTTCTGGTTTCTTCCTCAGTTTCTAACATTATCTTTATACAATGTTACAATATTTTTAAGGTAATTGTGAGTGGTATTGTTTCACTGACTTTTTCATCAGTATGTTTGCTTTTTGATACATAAGGTTACTGATTTTTGTGTACTAATTTTATAGGCTGATACATGCTGAATGCGTTTATCAGCTCTAGCAGTCTTCTGGTAGAGTCTTTACATTCTTTTATGTATACAATTATGTCATCTACAGACAAGGAAGCTTTGACTTATTTTCTTAGTTTTCTTCCCTTTATTTTCTATGGTTTTACTACTCTCATATTGCAAGAATTTTATTACAGGGAAGAGAAGAGAGTGGATACCTATCTTGTTCCTGATTCCGGTGCAAATGATTTTTCTGCATTTAGTGTCATCTTGGCTATGGAGTCTTATATATTATATTTATAGTATTGAGATATGTCCTTTGTACTCCTAGGTTGTCCAAAATTTTTATCATGAATAGGTGTTGATTTTTTTCAATGGCCTTTTTCTGAATCTAAGGATATGATTATAAGGTTTCTATCCTTGAGTATGTTTCTTATAAGATGATTACACTAATTGATCTGCACATTTGGAATCATCCTTGAATCTCTAGGATAAGTCAAATTTAATCATGGTTTATGCTCATTTGGAAAAGTTTCAAAGTTCAGTTTGCAAGTATTTTATTAAGAGATTCACATGTATTTTAATATGGGTTTAATGTGGGTTTTGTGAAAAGATTATGAAAGTGCTTTATTTCTATTTTATGAAATAATTTAAGGATTATTGGTGCTTTGAATAGCTGGTACAATTCTGTACTGAATCCATCGGGTCTTGCACTTTGTTTTTAAATTGAAAAATGTTTACTTAGTATCATTGGATGCCATACATCAGTTTTAATTGCTTATTTAGTCTTGATTTAGCTTTGGCAAGCCATGTGCATCCAGGAATTCAATTATAGTTTTTTTTTTTCTTTAAGATTTCCAATTTAGTGAAATAAAATATTTAAATTACAACTTTATTATTCTTGGAATTTCTTCAGTGTCTACTGTTCCTACATTACCTTTTGATTTTATTGGTTTACACCCCCACCCCTATTTTTGGTAAGTTTGGTTGAAGGTGTAGCAATCTTAAGTCTTTTAAAGAATTAAATCTTCAGTACATTGGTTCTTTATACTTTTGTTTATTGTTGCTTAAATCATGTCAACCATGAATTTGATTATCTCTTGCTGCATAATATTTGGGGGTGTGGCTTTTTGTTTCTGAAATGTCTTAAGGTGCATGATTAATTTATTAATATGAGATCTTAAAATATTTTCCAATGCAAGAAGGTTTATTTTGGCTTACCATTACATAGGGGATGTCTACAACATTGGGAGGCATTGAAGATGGAGTCTAGAACAGAAGGGTGAGAGAACACGTATGTTTAATCGTGACATAAAACATGAACTAGAAATGGGGCAAGACCATAAATTCCTGGATTTCTTTGTGTTTTAAGCACTAAACACAATAAACTTCTTAAGACTGCCTTTGCATCACATAGATTCTTTCAACTTATGCTTTCTTTTTGATTCATTCCAAGAAAATTTGTATTTCTTTCTTGATTTCTTTCTTGACCTAGTAATCATAAATATGATTTTTAGCCTTCATGAGTTTGTACAGTCTATCGTTTCTATTGAGGTTCTGGGCAGCCTGATAGAGCACCAGGATGTTATTTTAATTTTCTATATATGTTTAACAATTCTTTGTGTCATATGTGGTTGATTTGGGAGAATTTTCCATGAACTACTAAGAAAACTGTGTATTTTTCAGGGCCTATCTATAATGTTGTGTGGGTGTCTGTTAGATTAAAATAAATTATGATATTTATCTACAATGTTTCTCTGTTTAGAGTTTATGCAGATATCCTGTCTTCTAGTGCAGATAGGGTATTAAAGACATCCACGATCACTGTGGAACAATTAATCTTTGGTTTTAGATCCAGCACTTTGTTTAGTTTGTTTTGTTTTTAAAATAAATTTAAATATTCCTGTTGGTAAATATAGATGTAAAGGTTTAGTATCCTTTCGGTGTGTTATTCCTTTAATGCATGTGAAGTAAGTATCCTTTTCTATTCTAACTAGTTAATGACTGGAAGGCTATTTTGTCAGATTTTACAATAAATATGCCTACTTGTTTCTTAACTCTATTTACTTGGAATACTCTTTTATATCAATTCATTTTAACGTGCTATCTATCACTGATGATGTGACACGCTTTTTAGAAGGAACAAAAGGATGGATCCTGTGTTCTAATCAATTTGCTAGTCTATATTACTGGTGAAATCAGTTCATTAATATTAAATGGTTATTATTTTAAAATCCATGCTATTCGCTCTCATTTTTGTATATTTTTGTGGTAATTTTCTCTATTTTTGTATTTGACATGAGCAAAATTTATTACTAAGTATTAGTGTACAAATTATACTTAATATGAGCAACATTGACATAGTATTTATATTGCATTTATTATAATAAGTAACCCACAGCTAATATAAAGCATGATAGAGTACAGATATTACATGTAAATACTATCATCTTTGTTTCTGAAGGAGTCCTGGAATCTGAGGGTATGGGAGCACTGTTTGACTTTATGGATGTTAGAGAAATGAATTTATAGCTACATACTATATATTTATCCACGCATACTTTTATGTATACCTCAATAACAACTAGGATTCAGATCATGTTAATTAAATATTGTTCTCCAATTAAAAGAGCCAGGGAACTATGGAATAGTTGATGATTTTTTGAGATGTTTAAGAAAACTGAATGCTGATCCGGATAAATATAGGTCTTTGTGTCTGTTTCTCTCTATGTCTGCCTTTCAGTTTTGTTTGTTTGTTGTTGTTGCTGTGTTTTTCTGATTTATTGAAAATAGATTCTTTTCTTATACATTTGAACTGGGACTACGGTTTCTCCTCCTTGTACTCTGTTCTTACCTCCCTTTTCATCCCAATCCACTCCATCTCTCTCTCTCCTTAACAAAGAATGGGATTCTAAAGGATAACAGCAAAACACAATAAATAATAATATAAATCAAATCTATCACATAGAAGTTGGACAAGGCAAACCAACAGAATGTAAAGAGTCCCAAGAGAAGGCACAGAATCAGATACCTAGTTGTTTCAGTACTCAGGAGTTCCAAAAATGTACTAAATGGAAAGCTAAAATATATACACAGAGAACTAGATACAAACCCTTGTAGGACCTGTGCACGCTACTACTTCGGTTTCTGAGTTCATCTGAGCTTTGCTCAACTGACTTAAAGGGCCTCGTTTTCCTGATGTCCTCCATCCTCTCTGTTTCTCACACTCTTTCTACTTTCTTTTCCACAGGGTTCCCTGATCTCTGAGGAGAAGATTTGATGGAGACATGCCATTTAGAATAGAGTGTTCCAAATTCTCTCTGTGTATGTAATGTCTGTCTGTGGCTCTCTGTACTTGTCCCTGTCTGCTGCAGGAGGAAGCTTCTCTGATGATGACAGAATCAGGCGCTGATCCATAAGTACAGCAGAATATTATTAAGAATCATTTTATCACTACTTTTTAAAGAGTAATAGTAACAGGTTTTTGCACAGGTCTCTGGGCTGTCTAGTCTCTGGTTCTTGGTCACCCAAATAGTGTTGAGCATGGTTTCCCTCTCATGGAGTGGTCCTTAAGTCAAATCAGACATTGGTGTTCTACTCTACTGATTTAGCATATTTTTCATCATTGTAAATCAAAGGTACCATTGTTGGGTTGGTGATTGTTTTGCTAGCCTGCAGAATATGTATCTTCCCATGTCAAAGACGCTAGAAAGTAAGGGTTCTATGCAGGAATAAGCTTGACCTACCCATGTTCATGAGTTGTGTGAGTGTTGTCTTCAGTAACGGATTCTTGCTGTCAGTCTGTAGACAGAAACCTATTGTATTGGTAAGCACCTGCCTTATTTGCAGATTTCCACGGGACACCTTTGGCATGTAACCCAGTTTAGGTACTAAAATTTTCATTGGGTCAAGGGATGATCAGCTGGAACTCTGACTCCATAATTATTTGGAGACTTCTTTAGGATCATCTTTTTGTATTTCAGGTAGTTTCCAATGCACTAGGTTTCTATAATTCTTTTGAATACCTGTCCTAGAATTATTTATCCATGTGACTTCTTGAGTGTGTTTTTACTTCTTTTCAGCCTGAAGTATTTATTCTGGTGTTCTCTGTAGAGCTGACTTTGTAGTTATAAATTTCCTTAATCTTTATTTTTATCATGCAAAGTTTTTATTTTTGCAGATAATCTATGGAGCACACCATTCTGGTTGACAATTATTGCATTATTTCTTTGTGTTTGTTTCTGAACTGGGGCTTGAACATTTGAGATCATTTGTCAGTCATGTCCTTATTTTTGCTTAAGCTATCCCTTTTCTTTTGGTGTACGGGGAATGATGTCTAGTTTTAAGTTGTAATAGAGCTAAAATATTTTATTTTATTAGATTTTTATTGAGAGCTCGAGGATGAGTACTGTTTGAGTGAACAGACACTATTTAAGGGTCAGCATACAACTTGCTGGGCCTCTCCCCTGCTGTCATCTGGTGTGGCTCTTCAAGTTCATTGCCATACTTTATGTAAGCTTAATCAACCAGCAGCAATGGAAAGATTTTGTTAAACTGGATGGCCTATCAGTTCATGAGGAGCAGAGTCTACCTGAGAGACTTGGAAAGTGAGATTCTAGGGACACAGGGAGCTTATTAAATTGATAGGAATGAGCCCATTTGGAGCAGGAATATTCTAGTGGAGTGAAGCATTATGACCACACTTGGTAATGTGATCCCACAGAACCTAGAAAGCTTATATGATACAGCAAACAAATGCCTACCCAGTGTCTCAGAGAAAGGAGATCATGGGGGATGTAGTCAGCCTACGTGTTACAAAGGAGCAGAGCCTAGCTGATGGATCAGGAAGGGCAGTCCCAGAAGAGCCTAACCTAGTTGTCTATGGTAGTCTGGTGACATTTGAACATCTTAGGAGGCCTTGCAGTTTTATGGATTGAGAAAGATGGAACCCCATTGACAGCAAGAGGAATAGAAATCCCTGAAGAGCTAGGCAGGCCTCTAAGATACAAGGAGCAAGTCTATCTAGTGACATGAGGAAGGAGTTCTCTTAATTCCCATATAGATTTCAATAAGTTTAGCAATAAACATTTATTTCAAATAAGATAAATGTACCCCTAGCCAAAGAAAAACCTCCATTTTTCCAGACAAGTGAAAATATGGCATCCTATTACCAAGTTCAGACAGCAAAATATTTTTTGATTATTACATATTGTGTTAACTGACTTAATGGAGAATTAAAGTTCTCCCTCTTGTGGTCAATGATTTAAATTTCCAGACACCTGCCAGTAAGATTTACAAAACAAATACAAGACATCGATTTTAAGAAAATAGAGATAAAAGCCCAAAAGTGCCTCTCAAATACTTTACCATCATGTTCAGGATATAAACAATGTGAAACTTAAAGACACTAAATTGTTTTTCTCAAAGCAAGGGTAAACATCGATGAATGACATCCATTTCATTTCAATATATTAACTACACAAATCTTAATTCTTTTTCAAGTTTTAAGAAAATTATTTTATTAACTCAATTTTCTTGTTATTTTAGAACTATTAACTCTATTGTTATTTAATATTAAAAATAAGTTTTATATTAGCTGGATTAATACCTTAATGTTAAAAATGATCCTTATTACTAGCCTTTATTTTTTTATGTTTAAAAGAGCTATTTCAATATTTATTAGCTATGTGTTTTGTTATTAATTTTTTTAATAATGGTTTACTTACTGACCAATTAATATTCTATTGCTAGCATGTTTCTCTATACATATAAATGCAGGAAAGATTTTTGTTATAACTTTGGCCAAGTGTATTTGAGAATATCACCTGAATTTTTCTGTTAATAGGCTTAAATTTTATCAAAATGATTATGAATCAATGAATAGTGTTGTGGAGTCATTCTTCTTGCTCACTGCAGTTATACTTTTTTTTTCAGTCCAGTCCATGTCATGATCTGAACTCCCTTCAAAGAGCTATGACTTCAAATGTGTGCTGATGTCTTCATTCATTTAAAACAGACTTACTCTATTAACTGCAAGTTTTTTCACTGTTAAGACCTTGCCTTGATAGTAAAATATAAGAATCATGTTCCTAACGACTATTTCTTCTAGAAGAGGAAGCTGAAAATATTCCTTGTCCCACCTTAGATTAACTTTATGAATTTATATTTGGGTATTGCACACTCCAGTTACCTCCTTGGGGTTCTTTCTAGAATTTAAAGATTCCTCTAGTAGTAGGAGCTAAATTGATTTCTTTCTTTTCTTTCTTTCTTTCTTTCTTTCTTTCTTTCTTTCTTTCTGTCTGTCTGTCTGTCTGTCTGTCTGTCTGTCTGTCTGTCTGTCTGTCTTTCTGTTTCTGTCTTCCTTCCTTCCTTCCTTCCTTCCTTCCTTCCTTCCTTCCTTCCTTCCTTTCTTTCTTTCTTTCTTTCTTTCTTTCTTTCTTTCTTCCTTTCTTCCTTTTTTGCATAATTCTTGCAAAAGATAGAAAGTAACTTTTCCAAGGGTGAGACAGAGAAAGAAGATCAAGCCTTGTCATGCATATTAAGGGATTAGTGAAGGATGTTAGGAAAGAGAGCAGAAAATGGAAAAGATGTAGGCTAAGAGTGCTGTCGTGTCTTTGAAGAATAGATCAGAGTGCTTGTAGCACTGAGAAGAGGATAAAGATATGGAGAGTGTGGCTATGGAAGAGGATGTAAGTTACGATCATGGCCTGCATTGAATTCTAAATTTTTTCATCCATTACTGTAACAGACCCCTGTCATGCTTCATTCTTTGTGTAGGAGCTTCTCAAGATATTACACTGAAAGACCACAGGCACCTCTATATCCACAGGATCCAAATAGAATCTATCATTCTTTGCCACCACTGTCCCTTCAGCCTACTGCTTGACCTTTGTTCAATTTTAATGTAAAAATCTCAGTATGACTGCTAACCAGAAATACAAAAATCATCATCCTAGAAATCCCTTTTTGCTCCTGATAGCCAATTAATAGAAGTTTCATCATGTATTAATTGTGAGTCTACATTTAAGGATCAAACATAAGTAAAATAAAAAATAATATCTGAATTTCTCAAGAAATGTTTTCGCTTTGGTCAAATTCACTAGAGGTTTCTGTCTCGCGTCTGGAGTACAATGAACTCTATCAGTGTGCAGCAGTTTTATGCATGTGAATCTTGCAGTATGTAAGCCTGATTTATTTTTAAAATATTAGTCCAATTTGAAGAAAATATTTTAAGAGCATTCGAGGTAGGACTTTGTTTTATAATTTCTAAATGTTGGAACATATCTGCATTTTACTGAAACTGATTTTCTGCAATCTCCTCCCAAATAATTTCTCTAACTCTCCTTCTCCCTTCCATCCTCATTTCATGCTCTTTGAGTTTTTAAAAGCAAAAACAACATATAAATTACTCTATGTTGAGGTTTCTCTACTAATAAAACATAATAACTTGTAGTATCTTAATTGATTTCTCCCATTTGATCATATCCAGAGAATTGGCATTTCTTGACCACCTACTTTATCCATCAAAATTCTAAGTAAACTAATAAGGATAGTATTTAAGTCATATAAGTGAACACTATTATATATCATCTCTGTTACTAACTCATTCATTCTTAGACAAGGGACTTATTCCTTTTTGGGGACTTTGCTCACTGACATTGCAAAAATCCATGAATGTCATAAAGAAGGTCACAAAGCCCCAGAGGTATCAGTTATACTGTGTTTGAAAAGTGATACAATGCATGCTTAAACCACTAAGAAGTCAGAATCAAGAACTAAAGTGCTTCCAAAAAGGTCAATAACCCAAAGTCTGAAATAATGGCTTAACCCACCAGTGGAAACTACCTGTCAGCAAAACCAAAAATTTTTCCAACAAGCATCCATTCTGGGCTGAGAGAAGGGTTCAGTGCAGGCATAAAGCCCTAGTTCAATCCATAATGTAAAGAAAAGATTAAAAGTATCTGTTTTGGTGAAAAATAATATAGAATATTTTAGTGTCACACACACACACACACACACACACACACACACACACACAAACACACACACACCTAAATAGTGCTTGGTAGTACCATGGACTGTTAAAAGAGTGTAAAATAATGTATCTTCCCCATATCCACCATCACTATCTCCAATATACTCCAACACACACACACATCAGGTCTCCTCAGACCCTGCCATCATACTTTCCACCTACCTCCTTGTTCTATAAGATTTATTTATAGATTTATGGATTTATTTTTTAGCCACTGAATTTAATTATGTTGCCCATATGTGGATAGGCATTGGGTCATCCACTGGGGTATACATACAATACCACTGACAAAATTCCTAAAGAAAAGTGACTTTACCATCCCAGAACCCAATTGCCAAAAGCTCTTAAGGTAGGGGTGAGGCCTTGGGATCCCCACCTCCCTTTGTGCTAGAATTATTAACTGGTTTTGTCTTATTCGGGTAACCACAACTCTTGCAGGTTTGTGTGTGCAACAGTCATGCCAAATCCAGAGGACAGCATTCATCACATATCCTCTAGCTCTTATGCTTTTTCTACCCCCATTTCTGTGATGTCCTCTGAACCCTGAAATATAATGTATCACCTATGGCCCAGTCTTAGTTCCTTATTTCAGCATTTTGAACAGTTATGAGTATTAAGCAGTAGCCACTTTAATAAGAAGCTTCTCTAACCAAGTTTGAGGGCAGCACCAATCTAAAGATAGAAACAAAAGTAATTAGAAGACAGTATAACAACAGGAATACTTACAAACAACAGTATGTCTTTCCTAGTGTGTATAGACTTCCCTTGTAATTTTTTTTATTGTATTTACAGTACCAGAAATAACTCCCTTCTTGTGAAACTGATACAAATACAATCCATGTAGCATTGGGTTACCCCTTATGGTGGTTTGAATATGCTTGGATGAGGAAGTGGCACTATTAGGAAGTATAGCCTTTTTGGAGTAGGTGTGGTCATGTGGGACAAAGTGTGTCATATTGGGGTAGACTTTGAGGCCTTCCTCCTAGCTACCTGGAAACCAGTCTTCTCCTGTTTGCCTTTGGAACAAAATGTAGAACTCTCAGCTCCTTTTCCACCTCCATGTCTGCCTGGACACCATGTTTCCCACCAAAATAATAATGGAATGAACCTCTGAAACTTTAAGCCAGTCTCAATTAAATGTTGTTCTTTACAGGCGTTGTCATGGTGTCTCTTCATATGAATAGAAACCCAAACTAAGACACCTCTATAGACAATATTGTTGCTATTGCACCAGTATGCAGATCTTGCATGAAAGATGGGTACTGTAGCATGTTGATTCAAATACTATATAAGACCATTGATATAATTACTGTACAGACTAAATAACATCTGGCAGTAGTTTGAAAGCTAGCTGGAAGGGAAAGAGTTTCCTTGAAAGTTCAAAATTATTTTAGCTGTGTTCTACAACTAATGTATGCAGTATCTAAAATAGTGTCTTACCATTGAGTTATGACGTATCTCCTGGAATTAATATTTTTTAATCATGCTTGGTACACAAGTTCATCCTCCATTTTAAATCATATTTTTAATTTTCTTATAAACTAGTAATGTTTCACAAAGTTCCTTCCTATATGTTTAGCTTTGGTTAACCCACTGCCATCCTTCCCACAACCCCAGCCTCCCTCCCTGCATAAAATTTTAGTTCCCAGTATCCCTACTTGTTGTTCTATATAACATATCCCACTATCATCTATTATACCTTCACTATGTTTTGAGATCATAGGTCTCTGGTACTTGCTCAGGTACACTTCATTTTGGTTAACTTTTCTTTTAGATCCTGGTTTCCCAATTCCAAAGACCCTAAAACATGTTTCAACATTTCTCCATAATTTTTATCTGTATCACATGGGAGCAAAACTCAGGCTTAATAAACTTAATTCTTCCCATTAGTCAAATAAAAACATCATCAAAAACATTAAATATTTTGCATTGACCACTCAACATATGCACAAGGAACGTGGAGTAAAAAAGCATATAAAAGTCTACACATGACACTCCCAATAATATCCATTCCATTTTAATCAATATTGACAAGAAAAGACACGTTTGGTGCTGCATTGCATTGAACTGCCCAGTGCTTCTTCCTGTCACTGAATTTTAATTCCTTGTTTATCTTTAGTAACTCATCAATCATGGACTGAAAAACTGTGTCAAGTCATTGTTAGTGATAGATGGGCACAGTCATGAGCAAAAGATGCGTAATATTATCTTCCTGTGTATTCAGTCTCTTTTCCTTTCATCCAAGAAAAAGAAATACTAAATAGACAAAATAATTATTATATTAGTAGATGCACAAATTGCTCTGATGTCCAAATACATCCAATTTTAAGAAGCAAGGAGTGCTGGTAAGGAAAGAAGAATACATATACAGTTCACAATGTGTTGAAAAGACTGAAAATTTTTCATAAAGGCAAATAAGGCAGGACCTGAAGTTAAACAGGACTGATGAGAAATGAGGCTGGATACAAAGACATGGAGCCAAAATAGATAGACACAGAAAGCAGGAACATTCCATGACTTTTCCCTCAAGAGAAATAAGATGGAGTTTCATTTTAATAGCTGACATGGTTAGATGTTCATTATACCAAAACCAACCTGAATTTTGGAGAAGAGATTGAACAGGAACTAGGTAATTAGACAAGACAAATAGCAGTTTAGAGACTATTACATCAATCTGTGAAAGATGGAGTAGAAGTCCACACAGGGAAAAAAATTCTCTAATATATTAAAAAGAATGAAAATAGAAATATGTGGTTGGGGCCAGAGTTATGCCAAATACTTGGGTATTTAATTGAGAGTAGAGGATGTGAAGAAGAGGAAATGTTCAGGACAATATATCTAACAGAACAAACACATTCCTAGATGCAGGGAAGTCTGGAGCAGCAGTGGAGGGGCTTATACAGAGAATGAGAGGAAGCCTGTTGAATTTGGGGTATCTCCAAATAATAAATGTTAAACAGCCTGATAGAGAGTCTGATATAGTTGCCTCTGGAGATGGATCTCACTCATCGATGAAGATGTAGACATGAGCTATTGTTGTTACCTGTGACTCAGGACTGGTGTTGTTGTTCCACTGAGAAAGCAAGATGAACACACGATACCAAGTCCAAGGAAATGTCAACACGAGCAGAAAATAATGATTTTAAATTGCTTGGAAACAATAAAGGGAAATAAATGAACATGGTATCCGAGAAACAGAAGAAAAATACTTCCTAAAGAATTAAGGACTCAATGGCATCAGTTGCTGCCTTAAATTTGAATTAAAATAATAATAGTAGATTTGGGAACAAGACCATGGATGACCTGGAAAAGTCATCCTCATTCTATGTAACATGACAGATCTTGAAGTGGGATGAGGTAAGCTGAGGAACAAACAAGATGGGAAAATAGCACAAGTATAGACCATATTACCAACAACTTAACTCTTGGCATTAGGTTTTCAGAGTAGATTTGGGAATATACATTCCCATTAAAGAATGAAAATCCTAGCGTGAAGATCATAATTTGAGTTTAGTTTCAGTAATAATGTACAATGGTCCCGTATTGTGAAAAATGGAGTCAGACACAAGGGGAAGGCAGAGGAACTTGGAGAAGTAGGGGGAATGAAAATCATAGTCAGAAAAAATGTGTGCATAAAAGCTATTTTCAATAAATGAAAACAGTATAACAACCATGTCTAATCTGTAAATTAATGGTTTCTCAGTAAACACTTGTTTAGGTGAATGGCTTACTTATCTTACAAGGCAGACTAGATCTGCAGAAAATATATTTAATCCATGTGAAGATCACTACAGCACTCAGCTCCATGTTTCATCTGCTCCAGTTGACTGAAGATTAGCTCACATGATCTGTCTTCATAAATCAATGATACCACACTAGGAGATTTTACTCTGAGATATGGTTCTTTTCCAGGTCACTTCCTTCTTTGCCTCCGCAAGGCAAGCTAGCAAATTACAAATTACAATCAAATACCAATTTTCCAAACTGATGACTTTAAAGAGCAATAATGTATAGTCAAAATGAGAGTAAATTCATGTACCATTTATCTCTGTGATGTATATCATTAACTTTGAGTGAAAGTAGATCTTATATGGCATTTATAACAAAATGAAAAGGCTTCTCAAGAGAAATGACTCAAAAAAAGAAAAAGAATTTGGAAACTTTCCCAACATTTCCGTAACATTTTTTTCTCTATTGCATCTTGTGTTTAAGTCAGACTTTAAGTCAATGTAATTTTTTTAACATCAGCTAATATATATTATATATATAATATCTATATTATATATGGAGAGAGTATATGTGTGTATACTATATATAGTATATGTGTGTGTGTGTGCGTATGTGTGTATATATTAAAATTGTTTCCAAGCAAATGGGAAAACCAGATTTAACTACTGAAATTTAATGACACAGCACAAATAAGACTTCATATAAATGTTCAGACCACCCTCTATCCCACTTTCATGCTGATTCCTTATTTGGCAGTCTGTCTCACCTACCACCCAATCCAAGAATGCTTTCCTTGGATTCCTGTGTGAGTCACAGACTGGGACCATAACAGTAGGTATTTCCAGCCTGCCTGCCTGCCTGCCTGCCTGCCTGCTTTCCTTCCTTCCTTCCTTCCTTCCTTCCTTCCTTCCTTCCTTCCTTCCTTCCTTCCTTCCTTCTTTTCTTCTTCTTCTTCTTCTTCTTCTTCTTCTTCTTCTTCTTCTTCTTCTTCTTCTTCTTCTTCTTCTTCTCCTCCTCCTCCTCCTCCTCCTCCTCCTCCTCCTTCTTCTTCTTCTTCTTCTTTTCTTCTTCTTCCTCTCTCTCTCTCTCTCTCTCTCTCTCTCTCTCTCTCTCTCTCTCTCTCTCTCTCTCTCTCTCTCTCTCTCTCTCTCTCCATTCTTCTTCCTCCTCTACTGCAGATGGAGAGAAGGGATGGAGACTGACTATTGATGTCAATCTTTGATTACCAGGAGTAGAGGAAGCAAATTTTGTTACAAAGAAAATTATGGGGAACTGGAGAGATGACTCAGCGGTTAAGAGCACTGACTGCTCTTCCAGAGGTTCTGAGTTCAATTCCCAGCAACCACATGGTGGCTCATAACACCTGTAATGGAATCTAATGCCCTCTTCTGGTGTGTCTGAAGACAGCAACAGTGTACTCAGATACATAAAGCAAACAAAGAAAATTATGAAGTAAAAGAACAAAGAGGTGAAATCCTCAGGAATAATAAGAAATCCTCGCCTCAGCTCCTGTTTTGATTTTCCAGTCCAAACTTGGGTCCTCATTTGAATTTATCCACTCATCTTTTGTTTCTGTTTTATTTAAGTAAGTTAAAGTAATGTGCACATGATTTCTGTTTTCTCCATCTCCCCATGAATGAATCCTAAGCAACCTGACATTCTTTAAAACAACATAGTCACACATAATAGAATGAATTTTCAGTTCACATTACAAAACTCATTTTCCTGTGTCAGAATTTCTGCTGGCTATCTAGGCATTGAGGAGGCTATTTAATTGATGAGCTTCAGTTTTCTTGCCTCTTAATTGATTGACTATTGAATATTAAGCATGGTAACTAGTATGAGTAACTTGTTACTGTATACACAACTTTAATTAAGCCGGGTATGGAGTATGCTATGCAGGTTTGCCCTTTCGACAATGCCATTCTAACACGAGATGGTTTGAGTAACCCAGGGTTACTTCAGGAACACCAAGACAATTAGTGAACCTGCTGATGCCTGATTCCTCTACACCCCCAGTCCTGGAGCATTGTACACTGTAGAGTGTCTCCTAGCAGCATGGAGCACAGTTTAAGTCCCTGAGCAGGACTTTGCTGCTGCTCTAATATTCTCTGGAAGAGTCTGAGACTCTCTGATAAATGCCTAAAAGCCAATGGAGACAACCAGACCCTGATCTGTTAATTAACTTTTATTAGTTTGCATTATGGACACCCCATTTAAATTACTCAATTATAATGCGAACATTATAAAATTATATCAACATTCTAATTAAATGTCTTAATATAATTATGAGACAATTTTTATTATTTCACTTTCCTCAAATTCTAAAACGATGAAAATAGACTTATGTCAGTTTTAAGGGGTTTTGTCTCCATTATATTTTTTAAGAAGAAAATGGTTGGCTAATTACATATACTCAAAGGAATGCAGAAGTGAAGCTACCATTACTTGTCATTTGAAATGCATAAATTGATTTTTAATATTCACTTCTGTTAAGAGACTTAGTATATTGCAAATATGAAAAAGTGCATAGTGATAAGGGATATGGCATTTACATTGTATTTCTCCTTACTAATATAGGTGGATCTTTCAGAATTTTCAACCTACAGCATTTGTACCTTATGTGAAAAAAAATGTGATTAAATGGTCTTTTCTTTGAATGCTTATGAATTTTCAGTGTCATTGCTTTGTTAAAGTATTTCCTTACAAATGAATTATTTACTCTAAATAACAAGAGTCTTGTAATTTTACTAAAGGAAAAGTCAGAACATGAGATGACTATACCTGTCAATATGAACATTTCTAGGTTTTATTTTTAATCTCAGTGTGTGTGCGTGTGTGTGTGTGTGTAACTTTTACTTTTAACTCAGTAATTTATTGGAAGCATTCTAATGAATTGTGATTGAATAAATGAGTAAATAGGCATCTTTTTGAGTATTTACTAACCTGTGTTGGAGCATCTAGAATTAAAATGGTCTACCTGAAACAAAATTAGTGTCTTTTACCTTTATTGTCATTGGGAACAGTGTTTTGAATGGTGAATAGTCACCCATCTGCACAGAGGATACCCAGAAGAGTTAATAGAGGAGAAGGCTGTGGAAGCAAGTAAGCAAGTAACAAGACTTGCTTCTGTTTCTTTCCCCTGTGTTATAAAGCTAAAGGGTAATGCAGAGTTGGGATTGCTTCCATGAGTTTACAATGTAATGTGAATAATATATTTACATGCTTCCTTTGTAAAGTATATATTCCAGGCCCAGGTCCAGGCCTGGGTTTCTGATTAATTAGATCATTCAAGTCCTGGAAATCTGTAACTTAGCCCAATTAGATCTCACATGATGGAAATGAACCCAAATGGCCATTCTACTTTGACTTTCTTAAAAACCATGTTGTCATATCAATAATTGAAATACCAGTCTATGGGCTGGAGAGATGATTCAGTGGTTATAGAACTAACTGCTCTTCCAGAGGTCCTGAGTTCAATTCCCAGCATCCACATGGTGGCTCACAACCATCAGTAATGATATCTGATGTCCACAGCTGATGTGTCTGAAGACAACTCCAGTGTACTCATCTAAATAAAATAAAATAAAATAAATCTTTTTTAAAAAAAGGAAATACCAGTCTGATTACCACCTGTATATTCAAAATCACAGAAAAAAAAAATGGCCAACACAGATAATATTTGAATCTATTGTAGTTAAATCAGCCAGCTTGTTATTTCTCTAAAATATTTACAAATTTTAAAGTTTAGTTGAAAACTAAATGTACATATGTAATAAATGCCCATCATTACATAGAAGTATTTTTCAATGTACATTTTCGATTTTGTACTGCAAATTACACTGGAGCAGACAATTGTGCTACCTGATATATATGTCAGAGACCTTCTCAACACAATGCCAGAGACTAATAATCATAATGTAGTCCCTCCTCAGAAAAATGACTGCTTTATTTGATAGAAGTAGATAGAAGAGCAGGTCAGAGACAGACTAAGGAAGGATTTAGCAATGAAAACATTTATTGACCTGGGACGAAATTTCAGAATATTCTAAAATTTCAGTCTTATATGATTAGATGAAAACAAAGTACCCAACCAAGAAAGAAGCACATTTTGTGGAAAATTGGTTGAATTTTGGAGACTGTGTTTTTCGAGATGTCCATGAAAAACAATAATCACTGAATGCCTATTCATGCCTATGAGTCTCAAGTTCTGAGAGATAGGAAGTAGATCTACTAGACTCCATAGATGCCAATGCTCTGATTCTTGCATTTGTTTGTCTTTTTTGGGTTTTATTTGTTTTATTTTGTTCATTTGTTTGAGGCCTGCAGGTTTTGATCCTTGAACATAAATATTTCCACTCATCTGTCATATTAAAAAAGAATTTGCAGAAGTGAAGAAACAAACTTATCTTCTGAAAAATTTATTTTTTTGTGTCACTATGAAAAAGTACTTGACACAAATATCTTAAGAGGAAGAACCACTTGTTTTAGACGGAAAATTTTAGATGGTTCACTCAGTATTGCTTGGTTCCCTTGGTACTGTAGGCAAGCATAGTGGTGACTGAACATTTAGCAGAGGCGATTCACCTCATGACGGACAGGAAATAAAGAGTAGACACCAGGACCAGGAACCTAATAGAATCTTCAAAGGTATTCTTCCAGTAACCTACTTGCTCCTCCTAGGTCCCACCTCCTAAACTCATTGGAACCTCTAAACATAGCATCACAAACTCAAACCTAAGTGTGTAACCCCAAGAGGTTTTGGTGGCATTGGATATTCACCATACAATAACTAAGATCCTAAAAGGAATAGATATTCTCAATTATTCGGGCAGGCCCTATGAGTCTTTTAACATGGACATTGTTTCCACAGCAAAGAATTTCAGCAATGTCAGCATCACTGGGTGTAGTCACTGTGCAAATAGAGCTGGGTACCTTTACTTCTAGAAGTTTTCCTTATGTTTCCAAGTTTGTTAAACTCTCTTACATCCCCTGGTTCATTACTATTTGGTTGTTTTTATTGTTGCTGTTTTGTTATATTTTGCTTTTTTTTGTTTGTGTTTGCATTTGTTTTTCTTTTGGGGGTTGTATTTGCTTTGTTTTGCTCATTTGTTTGAGGCCTGCAGGTTTTGATCCTTGAACATAAATATTTCTCCTCATCTATCATATTTGTATAGATACAAACATTATTAGAAATATAATGTATATTTTCAGGTAAATCACATAAAATCATATATATGAAGAAAATCATTTATATGTGCACATACATGCACATAATGAATCCTCCTCATTCTGTTTCTGCATTCTTATAGTAAATGATATAAATGCATTGCTAAGCATTTGTCTATTGGCCATCAGTCTGATTCTCACTCTTCATATTCTCCTCTGGGATGAAACTACTGTCTGGAAGCCTATAAAATCCATTGTCCAGAGTCTCTTGCCAACTGCTTTCCAGTTAGATCTGCCAATATCACTAGTGGGGAAATACAAGTTTCTAGGCTGAGAAAAGGGTTTTTTTTTTCTTTAGCTTCTGGCTCTGATCACTTTTTCATCTTAGTAATAAAGAGTTCTGATAGTGACAGAAGCAGCAGCCAACACAATGACAGAAGTCATAGGTGTATCTGGTTGGGCAGGGTATCCAGTAACAGGAACCCTACTGGCACTTGCATGCCTGCAAAGCAACTGTTGGTGGCCTCACAGCTTGCATCTGTGCCTTACAACCACCAGTGCCGAAGCACATACCTTCAAGCTCACGTAACATCACTTGCTGTTTCTTCCTCCAGCCTTGGGGTCATTGACTTCCCAGCAAATGCCACTCATTATGGATAATAGCTACTCTGGTGTTTCTCTCCCTTGGCCCCTTCAATAGGTCTGTAGACATCTCTATTTGAAAGGCTGAGAATAGTTTCTGTTTCTCTAGCTACATATCAATGCAAACATTTTTGCAACACAATGCAGCAAATGATACATATTGAGAAATTTTATGAACATCAACAGAATGTGCTTGTATAAAACCTTATGTCTACATATCAATTTAATCCATATCATAGTATGTGTGTGTAACTATATAGTGTTTGGTCATGTAACATTTCTTTATTTCAAATAATTTGCTGTAAAAAAAAAAACTTTTTCTTGAGGAAAGAACGTGATAAGGGGGTATGACTGTTGTTTGAATTTCCAGAGGCAGCAGAAGACATCAGCACACAATAATGAGGTTGGATGCTTACCAGGAAAGAGACAATAGTTTTAAATTAAAATCTATCCATGTAAAAGAAAGAGCCTTCTACAAAGCAGCAAGATCATAAAAACAAACACTTGTACTTTTCTCAATTTGCTCTGATAAAAATACTAAGACAAACAGAAAAACCTCATCAAATATATCATTGCCTTGAATTAAAGCTGTGTCAGAGAAGCAGACCACACTAAGCATCTTCATTAGAAAAACTGTACAAACACTTCCCTGCTATTTGGAGCAGTTGTGTTAAACAAAATCTTAAATACTGCCCTCCCACATACACACATACCGTGCTTGCACTTCTTTTCCCAACACAATACAGTACAGAGCAATTTTATCAGACCACCACAAATAGACAGTTTCATCCTATTCATGTAAATGTGTTGAATTTCCAGTTACTACCCAGAACATGCTAACCAGTCATAGAAAACTGCTCTGAGCAGGTCTAACACATGGTGCAACAGGTCAGAACTGGCTCCTTTCCTTGTGCACTTCCAGTGTGTCAAGCACTGTGCTAAGTCTGTAACATCCATTAGCTCACTTACCCCTTCCAGGAGCTGCATGAGACAAGGGATATCTCAGAAGAGTCTTGATGGCAACACAGTCAATTAGTTAGAGATGGAGCTGAATGTCCAACCAGTTCAACACAACTCTGAAGTTAGTGACTATAAGCATTTATGCAGAGTTAGTACACGTAGGGAGACGTTTTCTCTAGCTACAGTGCAAGAAGGGAGATGTTTCGAATTTCCACTATAAGAGTGCAGGGAAAGTTAATAATACAGGGCAAAATACAGCCACCTACAAACTACTGACACTTCTGTCCAGAGGCAACCACATAAGAGGCGGTACTCCTTAAGGTTAGCATGCATCTGTGCAGAGCTCTATAAAATTAATTTGCAACCTTTCTTTTACTGCAAGAAAGGGACCATTCATCACAAATACACGACACAAGTAACTAGATTAATGATGTTTCAGCTCTGAGCTCTATTTTCTTGTTTTTGAAGTATTTCCATTATTATAATTTTGTTACTATTCAGAAAACTTTGTTACCTAGATCATTTGACACAACCAACAGGAAGTGAAAAGAACTAAGGGCAGGACAACAGAAAGATGATGTTTATCTCTATTGTAATATTTAAAGTTATATCTATTTACTTGATACAATTCAATTGCTTATTATATAGCCTACACTACAGGGCCTTTAATGTCTGTCTCTCTATGTACCCTTGCTCAATTCCTAGCACATTTCCAAGTCCCATACCAGGGTTAGGTCCACCAATTCTTCATATCTCTAATAGCCATAATATACACTAGAAAATTTTCTGCAAATCTATGACTAGTGTGGTGGTTCGAATGAAAATGGCCCCCCCAGAGGCTCATAGGGAGTGGCATTGTTTTGAAAAGATTAGGACATGTGGCCTTCTTGGAGGAAATTTGTCACTGGGAACAGTAGCCTTTGAGGTTTCAGATGCTCAAACCATGCCTGGTGTTACTCTCTCCTTACTCTCTTTTGCTGTTCCCTACCTCTCCAGCACCATGTCTGCACTAATGCCACCATACTTCCCACTATTGTGATGATGAACTAAACCTCTGAACTGTAATCCAGCCCCAATTTAATGTTTCTTTTTTAGGAATGGCCACAATCATGGAGTCTTACAGCAATAGAAACCCTAAGATAACTAGGAAAGATCACACTGTTCTCTCTCTCTCTCTCTCTCTCTCTCTCTCTCTCTCTCTCTCTCTCTCTCTCTCTCTCTCTCTCTCTCACACACACACACACACACACACACACACACACACACACACACACTAGTTAATGTTTCTTCACAGAGGCTAGTATATTTATAGAGTAGTGTGAAATACATTTTTCAGTAAGCTCCACTCCTAGTCCACCATCTCCTTTAAGACAGATTTTGTGCTTGACATGTATTAAGGATCCTCAAATAGTCTGTGACAGCTTAAGATCTAAATTCCACCAGCTTTGAAGTGGAGCCATATCTGCTCTGGGAATTTTCTCCTGTGTACTTGGGTAGCACATATTCTTTGTCCAAGTAGGGCAACACAGAGCTCTCCCTGGCCGTGACCTTCTTTGCCAGTCCTCATCTGTATGATCCTTTTGCTTCATGTTCCTAACAGCTAAAGTATTTGGCTAAGAGAAGGAGCTTTCCCAATTCCTTTATTTATATTGCAAAGCAAATCACAGTATGACGATGTGCTTCTTGTATCTACTCATAGTTAGTGATATCTGGATTGAAATGTTTCACATCTGCTGATCATGGAGGAGACTTCACATGACAGAATTTTCTCTGTGGACCACAGTTGTTTGGTTTGTTTCTTTATTTTGTTTTGTTTAAATTGATGACCTTTCACTTCGAAAAATCTTTTTCCCTTCAGAGAAAGTGGTTCTGCATATGTCACTTTGCCAGGTTTCTAGAATTTCCTTTGAATAGGATTCTATACCTTTAGAAAGACTAAAAAACATTAGTCAGTGACTTACAAATATAGCAGAAAATCTTTTGCGACCACCACTCTTCCAGCTCTTCATCAACCACAGCACTCATGATCAGAATGCTAGAGCTAGCCTCATTGTGATGCACTGAAGAACACGTAACTCCCTAAAGTCAGAAGCCATGCTGAATTCCAGTAAGCAAATCCTCCAGACTAATGCTACTGTGATACAGAAATCCAGATCAGCCTATTCTGTATGAATGTGTTAACATCAATATGTTTATATCCATCATCATCTTCTTCTTTTTAACATATTCTATGGAGAAATGACACTATCAATTTCAGGTACCCTGTACATCCTAATGATCACAGAGAATAGAATGAATGTAACATTTAAAATTCACAGCAGAGTGGCCACTTGTTGGAAGGAAACCTAAGAAGGATTATTACTTTTTTATTATTTTCCTTTTATAACACGGTTCCTCAAATCTTACTTCTATGATAACAAAAAAAAAAAAAAAGCAAGTCATTAGAAACTATCACCAATGTCTCTCCCAGCAACTTCACCTAGAACTTGTGAACTTATACTACAAAGGATATGGATAACCAAACAAGAACATTAAATTGGCTTTAGGATGCTTTGTCTTACTTACTTTTCTGCTGCTCCAAACAGAATTTAAACTGAGTTATTTTGAAGGATATTCCATCTTGCCAGTCTAGTCATTGTTGTGGTTCATAAACTTTTAAAGTTAAGTAGGACTACTGATTGTTCCACCTTTATCTTGTATGTAAACAATAGCTCTCTAATTGTACTTAAGGCTAAGCCAATTAGAGAAAATTCATGGATATTATTATAAAACTAACCAATATCCATGACTGCAGAGGTCAGGGACCCAAGAAGAGACTCTTTTACTGTCATTTCCCTAAACCAATATAATTTCTGTTTTCTAAGTATCCTTATCCCCAAAGATAAGTATATCTCCTCCTCTTGCTCCTCATCCAAAGGCTTTTATCTTTGTAATATCTGGAGACCATTATAGTTATCCACAACTGTCAAAAACTAAGGGAATAAATAACTGTTATGTACCTAGCCCCAACTGATACATCTGCATATCAGTCACAACTAAAGCTCAAAGGAAACTCAAAGGAGAAATGGTAGAAAGATTGTAAGAGCCAGAGACTTGAGATGCCTGCTGCTTTTTTCTTTAGGGTACACCATATATAGCAGCAACTCCCACCTCAGGTAGATACTGAACCATTCTGTATTGATTCCTAAGAGCATAATCTCCTCCTTGAAACTTTATGTCCTAATCCAATTGCAGTGGCAATTGATTTCAGCAGATATTTGGAAGGTGTATACCATCTCCAAGCTATAACATTCAAGAATAGCTGCATATACACATATAGTCATTCAAATTGGACATGGAAATTTTAGGTTTTAGATATAATCTTCTTGGCAACTATATTATTTTAACACAAAACTAATTTTAATCCTTATATATACTTAACAAAATTATAGTTTTTCTTTCATTTGAACATAAATATCATTTTTACAAAAAGTCCAATATAAGTATGCCTGTCTTTTAATCACTTATTATTGACTTGCAACTAAGTACATAGTTTATATCTGATCTCAAATAATGAAAATGCATCAGATCCATTCCTATGCATTTGTAAAAAATTTCTAAACCCACAAAATGGTTGTATCTTTGAATTTCAACATGGAATATTAAGCAAAAGATAATGAGATGTTTCACAGATATTAGCCTGGATTTAATCTATGTATTTTATTAGCATAAATCCATTTGTTACCTAATCAGTATTCTCTTGTTCATTTATTCCAAATAGCAAGATTGTTTTAGCCATCTAAGTGAAGCAGAAGCAACATAAATGCATTGTGACTCCTCAACCCACGCTCCCCACCATTGACAGCCTTCATTCATTAAGTGACTGTCAGTTGAGCTGACCTTAGCATTTTTATTTTTATTTCGCATGTTTATTCCTTGTGTGTCTTTGTGAGTGTACCTAATGGTGGTCTGGACACTTTGCTTGCAGGAGTTCCTACTTCCCTTCTTGTAGGTTCCCAAGGCTGAGCTCAAGTTGACAGGCTTGTTTGGAAATGACATGACCTGCTTGAGTCACTGAAATCACCTTAATTTTCTTAATTATCTTTTGTTGGGACAGCCTTTTTCCTTTGGGTAGGAGTAATACCATATCACAATTCAACTGAAACTTCCAAGTTTCTCTAAAGTTCCATTTAAACATATAGACATGAAAAAGAAAACAAAAAAAAAAACATGCTTGTAGTACAGCAAAGTATATTTCATATTATATTTCATTATAAATTAAAGGAAAAAAATAAAAAAAAAAAAGAATCCTTGTAGGATCCAGAACAGTCAAGGACACCGCAAGAAAACCTACAGCATCAAACCTGAACTCATAGGATCTCAGAGAGATTCAACCAACAATCAGTGAGCCTGCATGGGTCTAACCTAGGCCCTCTATAAATATGCTATAGTTGTATAACTTAGTATTCTGGGGGGATGTCTAACAGTGAGAATGGGGCTGTTTCTGACATTTTTGCCTGCTTCTGGGACCCTTTGAGTCCTACATGGTTGTCTCATGCAGCCTTAATATGAGGAGAGGTACCTAGTCCTATTACAACTTGATATGCCATGTTTGGTTGATATCCCGGGAGGCCTGCCCTTTTCAGAAGGGAAACAGAGGCAGAGTGGATATGAGGAGGGAAAGATAGAGGAGGGACTGTAAGGAGAGGAGGAAGGGGAAACTGGTCTGGATGTAATATATGAGTGAATAAATTAACATTTTAAAAATTAAATATCCCACTTTAGGAGTCTCTAAATTTTGTATTAAATTTTTATATTTTATATTATATTTATATCTTATATTTTAAGTAATTTATTTTACATTATATTTTTATATTTTCTATATTACTTTGCATTTAATTTTTAAACTTAGTTTTTTTACAGATATCACTATAGAAGTTTGAGAAAATTTATAGAATTGCAATTCATCTATTCAGATAATCACTCTTATTTAAATGAATAAGATTTTCATAGGTGGTTGAAATTAAAAGTGATTAAATCTAAGACTAAAGTAAAAAATAATCTTAATATGTGCCATTTAAATGATTTTATTTTTGTTATTAATTTATTCTTCAACTATGGTAGATAAATAGTACAACAGATGAACATCTTGGAGAAGAAGACATTACATAAAAAATATGAACACTAGGTTTCTAGATATGTCACTACAACTTAGAATTTCTTACCTTACTGGAAAGGTAAAAAGCACCAGTACATCTCAGAGTTTTCATTACATGAAAGAAAAATACAATGAACACTTAGAGGTATAATATTTGCATACAATTTAGGTACGACAAAATAATATATGCATGAAAAAATTTCCTCCTGAACACTTTTGTATTTTATATGACTACGCAAGGCAATTTATTGCTAATCTCTCTATTTATTGAGCCTGGAAGATTAACTGCCAACCTCCTCTGAATATTTAGACATATGTCAAAAATAGAGATCATCTTGGCTCTCTATACTCCTGTTTTAAGTGGACATACTAGGTATTGCTGGTAGAAAGGAAGAAAGAAGCAGGGACCTTTGAGGAAGCACAAGAGAAATTGTCATTATTTTGTTGGTCTTACTTAAATGTTACACTCCGGTAAGGATAATCACAATAATTTCCTATTGTTGCTCTAACAAATCACCATGCATCTTCTGGCTTAATATAAATTATTGATCTTCTATTACTTTCAATCAGAAGCTTATCTGGGATAAAAATCATGACAGGAATAAGGCTATGATCTTTCTAGAAGTGCCATATGACTATCTACCTACTTGGCTGGGCTTCAGGTGATCATCTCCATGCCTCTGCTTATGATCGATCCTTTGCTCTTACTTCAAAGCCAGCAGTTTGGTTGCTTAAGACTAACTCTCACCTGCACCAGCCCATTCCTTACACACGAACCTGAGCTTCATAGTTCAGGATAATCTTCACAGTGTTTTGAATTACATTTGAAATAAAAGCTCTTCCTATTTTTTTAGGTATTGGATATATGTATATACATATGAGTTTAGAATGTGGGTATAATTCAGGTGTTATTATTCTGTCTACCATAATAAACTATTAAGAGTAAATAATGTTTGGATAACTTGATCAGTAAGGTTTTTACAGTGCTCAGACTCTATGAAATAGTCAAATAAACAAATGTATTAAAATACAGCAAAGAAGTATTTACATTTAGAAATTGGCTATATGAGTACCCTGATTCATGTCCTGACAACTCTCTATTGAGCCTGGAAGACCAACTGTTCAACAAAAATTGCCTTGCTTTGAAGGAGACTGAGGTCTCCTTGTGGTTATACCCTGACAGATCTTAAGAAAACCCTTCAGCAAGTACATGCCTTTCTAGGCAATTGGCAATAGTTGATAATTACATATCCACCACCCTGTAGCTGCTCTGGGGTTTGCTTTCTCAAGGGCTCTGGTAACCACTGGCCAGGGAGTTATTGCATATTTCTCCATAATGCATAAGGGGCATAAAAAGAAATGAACTAATGTGAATATCCTATCACTATTTCTCATCCTCACTATCCTTACACCTTCTAAACAAACAAAACAAAAACAAAACAAACAAACAAAAAGATTATGCTCCTATCTTGTGATTCATTACTCAGAAACTTTTGAATATGTTAGAATGGAAAGTGAAATTTTTACTTATGTATTTACCTCAGCTACCTATATACACAGCATTCACCTCAGCCACCTATATACATGACATTCACCTCAGCCACCTATATACAAGGCGTTCACCTCAACCATCTATATGCATGGCCGATTTGTAAGCTCTTGAGGGCTTCTGTAAGAGCAGTTCATATAGTTACATGGAATTATAAAGCAGCTACAACTTGAACGAATAGAGAAAGTTAGTTAGACCTGAAACAACTGGTTAAGTAATCTTGGTAGATATTAAAGTGAAAAGATTATCACAGAAAAGAGAGCACTTTCTCCAAGAGTAAAAAGGTCAGAATCACAAGATTCTAACAGGAGAAAAATTCAGGAAATAAATTCTCTCCTAGAATTCCACCAGAACTAAAGGGAACATTCATGCCAGTTAAAGCTTTAATAGAATTGACATCTTTCCTGTAAACATTTTTTTTTTATGAAAGAACATTATCCTAATTAAAGTTGTGTAAGGTTTTTCAAAGATCTTCTACTTGGCAACATCAGGAGTACATATACACACGAATATGCTTGAATGGTAATAACTGCTAACATTTACTGGACACTCAATGAATGTCAAGTGTTGCTTTTAAAGCACCACATTGGAAGCATTCATCCTTGCTGTGAAGAAGTGGAAACTGAAGCTAATTTTTATAATACTATTTAATTGCTAAATATTTAAGATTAGAGAGTTTGACCCCAAAGCTTTACTTTGTTTAGATTCACCTGTAACACTTGTCTTGCGTGTGATAACCCAATAGTTGCAACCATGAAGGGAAATGTATCTCCAGATGACATACAACAGGGAAGACAAATGTGTCCTCTCTATGTGTTACAGCTGGGTGTTGGGAAATGTAGTTACTCATTGTGAGTGCCTAGAAGGAATGTGTGAGTGGACTGTAGAGGCTGACTGCCTTTCTGTCACCACGGAGATACTTAGGGCAATGTGAAGTACTCAATAATCTTTGTAAGGAAAAGGGGCATAGAGCAATACTATGAGAATTCTGAATGGAAATAGAAGGAAATTCTAAATTATTATCTAGAAATAAAGGTTATGTGTGAATGGCGACCACAGGGAACATACAGTTGAGTAAAGACCCAAACAAAATAGAGGGTACTCACTGTTTTCAGGAGCTAGTGTCTCTTTAGTTACAGACTTTGTACTATCAATTACATGACAATAAAAAGGATGTTGAAGAAATAGATAATCAAGAAATGAAAAAATAAATCTCAATGTTGAGAAAAATGAAGAAGGATATTGTTTAAAACAAACTTGCAACATTTATTTCAATATAAAGCATGTTAACAGAAATGTGAAATAAAATCTGCCAAAGGGAATTCACCATTGTCAAAGTCCCAAACTGGCAGCCTTGCTAAGGAGGAAGAAAATTAAAACTCAAAATTGGGTAGCATGGAGTCCCCAATGTCAGCCTCGCACAGGAGCGGCCTATGTTTTGTTATTTATAACTTGTTTTGACAATAAATCAGAGTCTCCTGAAGGAAATTTCATGCATTAAAATAACAAAACATAAATTTTAAAAGAATAAGCACCCCAGGAAATAAAATAAGACTTAGACTGGAAACGAGTGATAAGCACAGGTGAATCGTGGGATTTGAAGACAAACTTTGATCCCTATCATTTTATCTCTGGGCTGCCTATCAGCCAAAGAAACATAGAAACAGAATGAGTTTACTATATAGGCATCTATCTTGCTGTGGAAAAATTAAATAAATATTTCCTTTCTACATGTTCAAATTTTAGATGTCATATTTAGACAAAAGAAAACTTCAGCTCAACACATCAGGTGTCCATCTCTGCAAAATTGAAATCATTAGCTAAAACAAATTTTTAAAATACCTTCTTCATTTTAAAAACTTAATTCATATTTTTATATTATTAGAGTTCAGGATACTATCTAAATTAAGAAGTAACTCATCTCTTCCGAATTTCAACTTCAGGTAGTCCTTCAAATGAGTAACAACATATATTGGGAATTGCTATGTTCCCATTAGCACCAAAGAGTTTCTCCATATGGATCTATCCACTAAGTTTGTGTGTGTGTGTTTGTGTGTGTGTCTGTGTGTGTGTGTCTGTGTGTGTGTCTGTGTGTGTGTCTGTGTGTGTGTCTGTGTGTGTGTCTGTGTGTGTGTGTGTTGTCTAAGGATTGGATTTATTATGAGAGCAAAAAGACACAAAATAGAATTTTAAATTTTGTTTAAATTATTTTCTTAGAATACATAAGTATATGGCAAAGGGTTACTATGACATAATCAGCTAACTTCACACTTGAAGGCACATGGTAGAAATGTTGGGCATATGCCCAATTCTCCTTGCTCACAGGTCCTCTTTATACTGATGTAAAACAACCTTCACTGAAGCTCTGTTCTTATGTTCCCATGGAAAATACATATTTTATTGCAAAGCATTGTGCAATAAGTACTTTAGCTACAATAACCACTAATTTTTAAATTGGAAATTATTAGTTTCAATGCCATCAATCATCTCTTCTACCTGACACGTGATTCCAACATGATTTATATTTTATTTGCAAAATATAAAGCAGAAACTTGCTTGTTTTAATTTGATTGCTAAAAATGAATAAACAAGATAGAAGATAAATGCCAAGTAACAACAAAAGTCAAAAAAGTTAAAGCCCTTGATATTGACTTCCTACTTATGGAAAATTTCTGAAATTAAATAAACACAGGCTCATTTAAATAAGAATGGTGGCACTCTTTCCTTCAGATAAATTGTAAGCACAGATTTTGTATGCATTCTGAAAGAGAAGGTAGGGATGAAAAGACAAGGAAAAGAAAGCCATTTGCTTAATATGGTATTTGATATTTAAAAAAAAAACTAGCTCAAATGCAGCCCAATCTTTACTGAAAATATGTGAAAGTAGAATGTAGTCATTAATTCAAGAACAGACCTGTGACATCTCTATTGGAGGGCATGTCTTCATAATTATAGTTGACACATGAAAAATACTTCACTTTGGGAACTTTAGAAAATGATTATTCTATACTTATAAGTATCTTGAAAATGCTCATGACTGACTAAGATAGGCATTAATAGAAAGCAGTAGAGTCTAACTATTCCCTTCCTTATTTAGGAAATTCCTTGTTTGAAAACTTCGAGATTTCCATCATTTCTAGAATAACATCACTTGTTTCTTGATAAACTTTGTAATTTTACAAAAGGAAGTTAAAAGATTTGGATGTGTTTTGGATGCAAGCATATATGTATATATACCTTCTAGTTATATTACATGATTTAGACAAATGTACAACTCAGAATAAGATCATGAGACATAAAAACCATTCAAGGACCATGGCATATGCAATTGACACTGTAAAGGGTCTCATCCACAGGGTACTTTAGGTAGTAAAGCAGGCTTTGCAGTTCCTCTTGAATTTTAACTATATTGTGCTCAGGAAGGAATCCAGACATGTAACCCACCCTAATTTTCAGAAGAGTGATGATAAAGGATATAAAATAGGTTAAATATGCAGCTATGGTTAGTATTTAATGGATCAGGTGCAAGAATGAATATCTTACTATTAATCACATGTAGATTAAGCAATACATAAAACGATACACTGAAATTAATCTAAAATTGAGATGATATTTCAGAGTACTTAAAGACAACTAAGAATCAATTGAAGAATACGTTTATATTGCTGAGAACACATTTTATTGAGTTCAAATATACTGATAGAGTTTTAAGAATTTCTTAATGAATCCTACAATTACTGTAACCAAGTTGCACATGTGGCTAAAAAGAACTATAATATAGAAGTAGGTGTACATCTTTCACACATCATGTGTATCTCACTACCTATCTACCATATAGGTATGTGCACCTAATACTGACTTTTAGAGGCATCATACAATCATAGTACTTTAAAGTTGAAAATATATAGAGGATAAACATCCTAAAATTTAGCAAAGTATTTGTGTTTTAAATAGACTTTTACATTAAACATTAAAAACACTTTTACTTTATCTGTATCTGTCATGGCTTTAGAGAAACATAAGCCATCTCAAATCAATTATTCACATGCTCATTAGAATGAAAACACAATTTTCTGTTTTTCATGCAGAACAAACAAATAATCATAAGATACTTCTGTGTTAACTTTCAAGATAGAAATAGAATTCTACTCTAGGATTTTCAGTTTACTAATCTGTGAGCATTTTTATGGGTCAAAATACTTCATTGCTTCATTAATCAATCAATCAATCAATCCATTTCATATTTATTATGAGAAATCTATATTATATTTGAAATTTTATAAATAAAATATTTGAAATTACATGTATGTATGTATGTATGTGTGTGTATATGTGTGTGTATAGGTGAGTGAGTATATGTGCATGTGTGTGTATGTATGCCTTTATACCTAACTCTCTTTTGTACTTTGAGGTTATCTCTTGCTTCCATTAAACAGACATAGCTTGAATATAAGAAATTTGTATAATTATTTTTAAATATCTGGAGATCTAACCATATTATATATTAGACAGTGAAATGTCAAATCTATATTATACATGTATAAGTATGGCAAAAATTCAAAACTAAAATTTATTAAGCTAAAAAGTAATTATTACCTTTCTTCTTTCCACAACAGAATACAAAATATTTGTATTCGGTAATTGCACTTTATTGAACATTAAGGCCATGTCTAATAACAGATGTGTGGAATAAATAGGCAGACATAAGTTAAAAGAGTAAGGATAAATATTAAGCACTGGGAGAGTTGGTGAAAATTTGTTGTCAGCAAACATCTTAATCTATAGTTCTAGGTAAATGGAATCTTGGCAAATTACAATAATAGGTAACATCCAGTTTTAGATCACTCTAGAAATCAATTTGAAAATGTACTGTCACAGTAGATACCTATTTCAAAATTGTAAATGATTGTAATTAATTATTAAATGGTTAGTGAATTCAATATTTATATTGAGGGCATATGAATACTTGAATGCCAACCTGGCTATAACTTGAAAGCCATTGTTGAGTATGAAAATAAATGCATATCCACATGATTTTTAATTTGATGCTTTACAACCTGTTGATCAAAATGCCAAGCACACTCTAGAGTTTAGGAAGTAGTAACTTATTTTGGCTTAGAGAGAAAGACACCCTGCAATAGGAATAGAATTTAAACCAAATAGACTTATCTCAACAATCCAACAGGGACAGAGAAGGAATGAAAAACAGTTTCCCACACAGCCCAGCTTATGTGAAAGACTGGTCAAAGTCTTTCTTGAGAAAGACTCAAATTCCTGGTAAAATGTGAATTTGAAAAAAAAGGGGGGGGACAAAGAGATGGGTTTGTGTAGTACATATGAAAGATATTTTACATGTTTCTAAAATTGCTCATACTTCATTTTAGTGAACATCATCCAGTGAGTCAAACTGAAGTCTTGAAAACAAAGTAAGCAAATTAGCACAGCAATTAAATCAGCCAAGTAAACTATAAAAACAGTATACCATAGGTGTGCAGCTGTACCCTGGACAGCCAGTGCAACCATGTGGATGGAAGGATGGTCTCTGTCATCCATATTTGCACACCCAGTCTGTTTAAGGTCAGCCAGGCTTTAGGGACGTGAGCAATCAGAGAAAGAGACACAGAAATATCCTTGGCCAAAGAACAGGAACTATCTTTTTTAAGCACATTCTTCTTGATTAAAATTAAAATGTGTAAATATAATGATATACTCTTCTTTGATCCCAAGACTGAGACATATATGCTAGAACACAGTAATCCAACTCAGGAAGGTTATAGAGACAGTCACAGGGATTAGCAACACACTAAGAAAGAATACCCTTAAGAAAATTGGAGCATTCTAGATTTAAAAGAGAACATGTGCCTAAGGAAGAACAGGGAGGAGAGGTTTGCCCTGAGGAAAATGCTCCTGACATGGTGAGTTGTTGAATACTGTAATGGTTTGCTGAGGCTGCAGAAAGCCCAATCCTTAAAATCTTTAAAGCAGGCAAGATTCAGACCCACTGCTTAGGCTGACTGTGGGCCATATTTTTCAGTCGGCTGGAACTGCCAAGTCCCTTTCTAGCCCTGTGAGTTTAATTGTAACTGTTAATGCAAACAGTGTTTTCCCAGTAACATTCCTGGCTCCCTCTCATTTAGTTTGGGGTGTTACAAAAATACACATTTTAAAGTATGTGAAAATATGAGTGAAGAGTTTGTCATTGGGAATCTTGGTAATGTATGTGAGTACATGTACCTCCCGATTACAGATTCCACATGCAAATCACAGATGCTGTTTAACCAGTGGTATTCATAATATATAGCAGTTGTAAATAGTTCACACTAATGAAATATTCAGCTGTAATGGAAAGTATGAGGTAGAAAATACTCAGGCAAGTTAAGTTCTTCTCTCTATGTCATGAAAAATAAAAATGCTCTAAAAATCAGGAAAAAAAAACTTGTTCATTGAGTTTGGATACTTGATCACTGACTGTGGTCTAAAACTGATTATGCATGCATATATACTCAAACTGTGTATATATGCATGCATACATGCATACATATGTACATTTTTCTTTAAGCTCATTTGAACCTTTAAAACGTTAGCTTATAGCACCTGTGAATTAATTGATATAGTAAAGCCTTTGACTTGGGACGATAGAATTTGAACAGTTTACTAAGCAAAATGAAGGCACTTAAATTGCAGGTAAACTTATTTTTTCTGTAATACAGCAAACAACTCAATTTGACTTTCCACAAACAACTCATTCACTTTTTTTCTAAACTGAAGAATCTGAGTCTTGGATTTTGGATGCTTTGAGAAACCACCCCTTTTCATTTCGTCAAGACAAACCCCTTGAAGAGTTTATTTTCTTATAAAGCAACTGTAAAATTATTAAACTAATCTGAAAGTATGACTTCACAAAAGCACATTATAGAGTGTCACTCAAACTTTCTACACTACCCAAATCCGCAGATTCCTATGTGGACTCTGCTGGAGGAAGATCTACCTTCATCCCTGCAGTTAACTGTGTTCAGTAAACATTTGCATACATACCACTACAGATCAAACAGACTGGGATAACAAGAAACACGTAAACACACACCCCTTGCTGTAATTGTCTGCAAAGTCTGTCTACTGACATAGTGCGTACTCCCTAGGAGTCTAACCCACTCTACCAGGCAGGACAGTATCTCCTAATGTCTCTTTTTGTTTTCATTCGGTTTTGAACGTGAGCGGATGGGTGTGTGCGCCTGTGTGCACATTACCGGAGACGGAGATCCATTCTTGCAGAGGGGCCCTCTGAAGACTCCTTTAATGCCCCGGTAGTGCCCATTGCTGAGATGTCGCGAACTGATGACCAGGTAACAAGCCATGTGGGTCCCTGCTGAAGGTGTAGTCTCAACTCCTCACTGAGCGACCAACAGGCAGGGAGATGCAGGCTGGCTTCTCCGCAGCAACAGTGACTACCACCTCCCGAGAAGAAGAGGCCAACAGCAAGCTGGAGACAGAGTGCCCGCGCGCCCCTGCTCCTCGACCTGCGCGTGTCTCTCGCTGCCCACAGCGGCTGCTCGGACTGAGGCAGCGGCGGCAGCAGCCCAGAACACTTAGGGGACCTGGCGAACCAGTCCACATGCTGCTCTGACGAAGCGGCGCTCAAAGGCGGGCTGAAGATGTGCTTTTTAAGGACAACTTCCTGGGTCCACCAGGGAATCAGAGTCCTCCGCCCCCTTTGCCCCGCCCCCTGCCGTCGCTCCGGGTGCAGGCGGAGTTGGGTGGGGACACTCAGGTGCAAGTCGGCATTTTCCAGCAGGCGAGTCCCCAGGCTGAGCTGTAGGCTGCGGAACCCGGAATGCAGTCGATGCTGTCTGTACAGGGAGCGTGGCTTTCCTCCGAGCGACCAAGAGCTGCCCCCTCTGCAGTGTCCGGGAGAGGGCGAGCGCAGGGAGTTTGAGACGTTGTGACTCTGACTCTCGGGGAGGGGACAGCGAGCGCTCAGCTTGTAGCTGTGGACTCTGTAGGGTCTGGGTTCACAGAGTGGCAAGGAGAGATGACAGCTGCCACACCGGTCTCACTGCTCCGCCTTCTGGAACCACCAGCACCAACCTCTCGACCCGTCTGCCAGGCTTCTGAGCCAACTTTCTAAGGGGTTTAGGGGGCGGGCACCCAAGAGGACTTGGAAAGACTGTGGAGGAATCTGGAAGAGAACATTTCCTTTAGTCATTTTCTGCCTGCTCACCTCTAGGGCCCCCTGCATCAAGACATCAATGGCCAAAAAATCCAGCTTCCCAATTTCCTGTAGGGGTGAGAGGTTCAGCTGAAACAGAGGCAGAGACGGTTAAATAAGCTGTTATGGCCAGTTTGTGGCGGAGAAAGGAACTTTCAGGTGGCAAACTTACTGAAGCTATAGAGACCAATGCACAGGTTTCTATGCGCATATATGCACATATCTAGCTACAAAGGCTCTCTTATGAACCTTTCTCTGCCAGTTAAGATGCAGTTGTTTTGGTAGGTAGGGGTCTTTGTTTTCCCAGTCCCTAACAACCGTGCTCTTGGAGGTCTTTGGTTAAGTGTAAATTAACCCACCAGGGATCGAGCTGGACTGAAAATAAAACATCTGTGCCGGGGGGGGGGGGGGGGGGGGGGGCGGGGGGGGAGGCGCTGAAAAAGAGAGAAAAAACCTTTCGGAGGCGGGGGAGGGCGGGGGTGTACAAAAAATGCCTTCTCCTGTGCAATCCCTCTCTATTCGACTCCAACTCAGTGCACAGAAGCATGAGAGGTCTCTTCCTGCAGTTTTTCTCATTCAGCTCCCGGTTCCTTGAAACTCCTCTGTAGCTCCTGGTTCAATCTAGGTTTTCTCCTAGAGGTCTCTCCTCTCTTACACAGAATAAATGCCCCACTCACACTGACAATTAGGACCCACTACACATGGCAGAAACATATAAAACTAAAACAGTATTTAAATTTTTCCAATTAAGACAGTTCATAAAATTAGAGAAGGAAAGTTCTATTTTAGCTTTTGTAGCTTCCTAATTAAAGTCCGAATTTGTTTATATCATCACATGACTTACTTTCAGAAACATTATATTTTAAAAAAAAGCTTTAATGTATGACTCATCATTAAATCTTTAGGAAAAAAAGTTTAGTGTTTTGGAAGATTTTGAGTATGCACTGTAAGCTTTTTCTTTTTTTTTTTTTTTTAGTTTTTTTGGGGGAACTCTATTTCCTTTTAACTCTTGAACTAAAGATGACTGAAACTTAGATAGTCCACTGTAAAGGAAGAGTGTAGTTAGCTTTTAACTATCTTGATAAAAAAACTTTGAACATTCGTCCCGATTTCCCAATGACATTTTAACACCATAGTACTTGTTCAACTTAGAAGTATAAAATGTTCTATGAACCCATAATTGCCACACAAAAATACATTTTAAATACTGAAAATACAGAAACAGGTAAAAAGCTTTATTCCTCGCCTGGAATTCAAAAGGAGGTGGGATGACTTAGTTTGCTCTTGAGAAATTGAAATAGCAAACAGCCTGGGAACCTAGGTGCAAGCAACATGGAATGAATTATAAAGATAAACATGGTCACCACTTGTGAATGCCTTCCTAGGATGCAATTTGTATATTTTTATTGAATATAATCTTCATTTACATTTCAAATGCTAAAACATTTCCGGTTTCCCCCCTCCCCGAAAACCCTCAACCCCTCCTCCCACCCCCTGCCTCCAAGTATATGCCCCTCTACCCAAGCCACTCCCACAGACCCCCCTCGATTTCCCTTTGTTGGGGCATTTATCTAGCCTTCACCAAACCAAGGACCACTCCTCCCACTGATGCCCGACAAGGCATTCCTCTGCCACATTTTTGGCTGGAACCATGTTTACCACTTGGTTGATGGTTTAGACCCTGGGAGTTCTGGGGGCTTCTGGGTGTGGCCGACATCTTTGTTCTTCCTCTGGGGCTGCAAACCCCTTCAGCTCCTCCGATGAACTGCCCTCCATCTCCTCCGTTGGGACCCCACGCCCAGTTCAAAGTTTGGCTGCTAGCATCTGCCTGTGTATGTGTAAGGCTCTGACAGGGTCCCTTCAGAGACAACCATGACATGTTCCTTTTGGTATGAGCTTCTTGTCGTCCATAATAGTGTCGGGGAATGGTGACTGTTTATAGGATGAATCCCCAGGTAGGGCAGTCACTGCGTGGCCTTTCCTTCAGTCTCTGCTCCACACTTTGTCTCCTTTATTGCTCCTGTGAGTATTTTAAAACACATTTTCTAAAAGTACTAGTGAGCGAAGAAGCATCGAATCTAACACTCTATCCTGTCATGTTATGTTTTACCCAAACCGATTGTTACTTTTCTGACATTCTTGTCCATTAGGACATCACTCTTGCACATTTGCTTTCCTCCGAGAGGAAACTAAGTATTTACTTTGAAAAGATGACAATTATTGACTAAATTTCTCAATACTTGCTAATGTTTTAAGGTTTATCATCTTTGCAAATAACTGGTACTGGTTTGTCATGTTATTTTAAATCAGTAATAGCTTTTCTCTTTGCTTTCAAGTATTTTGCTACATTTTCTTGAAATATTGAGTCAAAATATGCCACAGTTGTTATTGGTACAATTCTTTGATTTGTTTTAAAACAAACAAACAAAGCTTTCTTTCCCTTACCAGCCTGTGATTGCTACCTCTCAGTATAGTACAGTATTTACTAACATAGATCAGTGGCATCCTGTATTTCAGATATAATCTACTAAATGTAAATACATATATATTAATATACATATACAATATATATACATTAATACAACATATATATGCTGTATTAATATATATAATATATAAATTATAAAATATATATAAATATATATACAGCATATATATGTTGTATTAATTTGTCTTTTTACAAAAAGAGTGTCTGGTAATTAAAATTATCAAGGAAAATAAAATAAAAATAAATCATATGTCCACATAAAGTCAATGTTAATCATGAACACTAAGAAAAGCAAATATCATGCACAAATTCACAAGGCCCCTGTATTTTAAGTAATGTTTGGTCTAAGAATTTTCATTCCATGGAAAGCAGAAACTGTGGTCATCAGACTGCAATGAGTTTGAGAATCCCACATATTTATAGATGGCTGTGAACCACCAAGTGGTTGCTGGGGATTGAACTCAGGACCTCTGGGAGTACAGTCAGTGCTCTTAACCTCTGAGTCATCTCTCCAGCCCACATACTTAGATTAACGTAGCAAGCAGTCTTCCCTTCTGTTATCATCAGCAGTGTATCTCATGTATACTCCATGTCTCTAGATCCTCTGACATCAGCTAAGTCTGAACCACTCTTACTTCTTGAGCAAGTATGACTTTTCCTTACTTACAATTCTCCCTAACTGTCTCTAATTTTGCGTCTATATAAAAGTAGTTGTCAAAAAGTCAGGGATAGTTTACAAAGTCTGATCATATTCTAGACCATTCTGATTAAACCATGAAGTTGTTTTCATTTTGTCTTTAAAGTTAAGTCGAACTACATTGCAATAATTTCACTGAAGAAAAAAAGGCCTGCTGGATCTAGCTACTAAAAGCTTTCCTTTGCACACCTTCTCCCATCCTGCCCCACCTCTTCCACCTCAGCTCCTTTAGGTCTTCTGAGAGCATCTTTATAATGCCCTATCACTTTTTGGCTGCCCACTCTCCCAACTGCCCTTCACACGGAAGCATCTTGTCCTACAGGACCAATTTAAAATTGATGGATTCCAAGAAAGCTTCTTCCTGGCCACCTAAACTAAAGAAACTATCTGCAGTCTGGAGGCTTTAAAAAAAATATTTTTAAGCAAAGTCATAGGCATTGTTTTTCACACATGTTTTAGCTATACATAAAAAATTGAGCAGACGTTTAGAGCTCCTATGTGTCCTCTTAAACCTTTCACAATTCACCCTTTACATCTGTTCTGTACATTGTTAAGTCAATATTAAACAGCTCTACCCAGATCTACAGATTACACATGAGTTCATTCTTCGTGTTTCCAACTCTACAGGTTAAGACATGTATAACCTAACTCTACATCATACAAAATACTTTGAATGCTATAATGAGTCCTCTATGTGCCACCTACTTATCCCTCCTCCTTGACCTCTGATTTCCCTACTAATAATTCACATCCCTAGCATATGGGATAATTTCAATGCTCTAATAAATCCTCTGGGATCCACAAACCCAGCCTTCCTTCTTGCTACCTGAACTCCTTACAACTATCAATTGTTTAACTCTCTCTCATATTAAATTTTCAAAAATGTTATATAGTTATAATATATGAATTTTCTAGTGACTTATTATCTCACTTATATTTTATTGCTGAATAATATTCCATTGTGGTTTGGTTTAAATTCCTCCCTGCCCCAAAACAAAACTATGAAAGTCTTAATCTCCTTGATTATGGCTTTGTTTGGAAACAGGGTTTTTGCAGGGTAACAATTAAGATGATTGTTAGGATGGGTCTTAATCTGATTGTGTTCTAAGAAGGGAAAAGATAGATGCACAGACATTGGCACATGGATAATGAAATCCATGTAGAGACTCCAGTTATGATGCAACGCTCCAGTGAATGCCTATCAAAAGTTCCTGTCAAATCATCGAACACTAGGAAAGAGACATGAGTGGACTTTCCCTTGCAGCACTCAGATGGAATTTACACTACTCCCAGCCTCAAGAAAAGTGTAAAATTGAGTGTCTGGCATTGAGCCATCCAGTCAGTGATGTATTATCATGGCATCTCCTAAGAAAGAAGTTCATATCACATGGAAGTACTCCTCTTCCTTTGTTTCTTTAACTGTTGAAGGATATATTGGTTGCTTCCTGACTTTGATACTTGGGAGTCAAGCTGCTTACTATAAGCATTCATGTTTTCATAAAAGCTTCTAAATCTTTTGGCTAAAACCTAAGAAACTCTGTCACTGGGTCTGCTGTTCGGCTTCATAAGAATCTGTCAGGTGATCTTCCATTGTCACTCTTGACTTTGTGTTCAGCAGCAATAGATGGAAGTTTCTTTAACTTTCTACATTTGCCAGCATTTAGTGTCAAAGTTCTGATGTCCAACCATCTAAATGACTCTGTGTTGTATCTCATTGTTTCAAATCCCAATTTTCCAGTAACCTGGGATTTCAAACATCTTTTTCATGTAACTGTTTGCTATGTTTTTTTTTTCTTTGCTGGTTTCTTTTTTATTACCCTTGGTCAGTTTTTAATTATGTCATTTGATTCTTATCTGTTGAGTTTTGTTGATGATTTGTCTATGTCACATGCTGATTTGTTATTGAATATGTAGTTTTTAAATATTTTGTCTTATAGATTCCCTGAAGCCTCCACTATCCTAGGTCCCTGGCACATCCTAGAGATGCCCCACCATCTACACACCAACAATTTCCATTCCCTCTCCTGGCCCTCTCTTCCTGGCACTTTCTATACCTGATCCCTCCACCATTCCCTTCCCTATCCCCTCTCCCAACCAGTTCCTTCCTTCCATTCACTGGCCCCATGACTATTTTTTTTTAAGATTTATTTATTTATTATATGTAAGCACATTGTAGCTGTCTTTAGACACTCCAGAAGAAGGAGTCAGATCTCGTTACGGATGGTTGTGAGCCACCATGTGGTTGCTGGGATTTGAACTCAGGACCTTCGGAAGACCAGTCAGTGCTCTTAGCTGCTGAGCCATCTCTCCAGCCCCCCATGACTATTTTAATTCTCCTTCTGAGTGAGATTCAAGCATCCTCCCTTGGGACCTCCTTATTATTTAGCTTCTTTGGACCTACCTGTGTAATTTATGCTCCGGAATGATAAGGCTGAGTATTGTGGTACAACTATTAAAATTTTTCTAAGGGAGTCTATGAGGCTGACTCTAGCTGAGACCCCTAGCAGTGGAGAATGTGGAACCTGAAGTGGCTGCTTCTGGTAGTCAGGCAGGACTCCCAGTGGAAGGATAAGAACACCAACCCAGCCACAAAACTTTCTCCCAAAATTTGTCCTGCCCTACAAGAAGTTCAGGGGCAAAGATGGAACGAAGACTGAGGGAATGGCCAATCAATGACTGGCCCACCTTGAGATTCATTCAAAGGGCAAGGTCCTATCCCTGACACTGTTAATGATACTCTGCAATGCTTGTAGATAGAAGCCTAGCATAACTGTCCTCTATGAGATTCCACTCTGCAGCTGACTGAAAACAGATGCAGAGACCCACAGCCAAACATTAGATGGAGTATGGGGAGTCTTATGGAAACGTTGGGGGAAGGATTGAGGAAACTGGATGGGATAAAGACTCCACAAGAAGACCAATAGAGTTGACTAACCTGGACACTATGGGGTTCCCAGAGACTGAACTACCAAAGAGTATATATGACTTGAACTTTGTGTGCTCACGCACATATGTAGCAGATGTGTAGCTTATTCTTCATGTGGCCCCCCAACAACTGGAATGAGGGCTGTTCCTGACTCAGGTGCCTGCCTGGGGATCCTATTCCCTGACTCAGTGGGAGAGGATACATTTAGTCCTGCAGTGGCTTAATGTGCCAGGTGGTTTGATACCAGGGGAATGAGGAGGTCCAGGGCAGCTACTCCTTTATCAGAGGAGAAGGGAAGGGAGGAGAAGGGACTATGTGAGGGGATGAGAAGAGAAGAGGGCTGCAATCTGCACATAAAGTGAATAAATAAATAAATAAATAAATGGAAAATAAATAAATATTTTGTCCTCTTCTGGAGCTTGCACTTTCATTTCTTAGCTATGCATCTCACACAACAGATGTTTTTAATTTTAATGAGGTTCATAATTTCGCAGTTTTTATGGATTGTGCTTTCAGTGTTAACATCTACTAAGTTATTCATAAAACCCAAATCACCTGGATTTTCTTCTGTAGCTTTGCCTTTTGTGTTAAGCCTTTGATTCATTTTGAGTTAATGTTTATGGAAAGGGTAAGGTCTCTGTCTAAATACAGTTTTGAGGATGTTAATATCTAGTTGCAGAGCACATATTATTGAAATGACTATCCTTCCTCAAACTGCCTTCACTTCTTTATCAAAACTGGCTGACAATATAACTGTGTGAGTTATTTCTGAGATTTGTAGTTTGTTCTCTTGATTTTTCTATTTCATCAACAACTTGCTTTATTGCTCAATATAGATAAGAACACTTTAAGTACTTCCAATTAATATTTATTTTAATGTTTCTGACACATTTATGTAGTAACTATTAATCACAATATTAATAACATTATGAATACCATTTTTTACTTTTGTACATTTCTGTGGTATTAATATTTAAAGCCACTCATAAAAAACTTTGCAATGAGAATCTCAATGCTAAGGTAGCAAATGAAATTTTATAATTTAAGTTACTAACATAGTTAAATTTTCCAGTATATGTGTTAATATGTATACACAGAATTTAAATGTTTACTTACTCAGTTTTGTTTTAACATATGAATCCTAAGAAATATTTGTCAAATTCTACCAGTTCTAATACTTACATAAATCCCCCTTTCTTTCTTTACAGTTCTACAGAGAAAACTCATTATTATTGTTTATCTTAACATATGATATTATTAGTTTTTATTTTATATAAATAACTTACACCTTTCATTAAAGAAAACACTATATTTAATTTGCATTCTTTTTTTAAAAAGTTCTCAGTCTCTTCTTCTAACCTATGCTTTATATATTACCAATAGCAAAAATATTTTAGGTCTCAGTGTGGATGCACAAACCTTTAATTCCAGCATTCAGGAAGCAGATGCAGGTGGACCTATGTGAATTCCAGACCAGACTGCTTTATATGGTGAGTTTCAGGACAGGCAGGTCCATGTAAAGAGATATTGCCTCATAAAAGGGAGGGAGGGAATAAGGAAGGAGAAAGAAAATATGGTATCCAATTATACCATATCTCTGTATGCTTATTAAATGGTTGGTGGAGATTTTGCATTCGTAGTTTGGTCCTGAGAATGCTACAAACTTCTTGTCCCTTGAATCAAATGAACCAATAAGACAACAGAACTGGTTAATACAGCTCAGACATTTGAAGACACAAGAGGCCTTGAAGCGTGTTCTAATACTAGTTAACACTATTCTTCCAGGTTCAATTCCAGCAACCACATGGTGGCTCACAACTGTAACTCCAGTTCCAGAGAATCCTACTACTTCTTTCTTTCTCCTTTGCTGGCACTGCATGCATGTTGTGCACATACATGCATGCATACAGCATGCATCTGGCATATACATGCAAGTAAAACACACAAAATTAAATAAATAAATTCTTAAAGGTATATAAACACAATAAATATCTTGTATCATGAGTATTTTAAAAGAGCTAGTTTCAAAGACATTCAAGAAATACATTATTTTATAAGAATTTAGAAATGTCTATTTTAAATTATGCATTATTTTGCATAGCTTGATGAGGTCTTGCACCATCCTCTTCAGTCCCCTTTGGTACATGAACATCTCAGTCCTGCATCCCCATGCTGCTCATAGAAACTGATAGTTAGCTTGTGGCTGTCTTTATTGTCAGAACAGTTTTTATAGTATCACAGCACTTATTTGCACAACCTATGTTACATATAATAATTGGTGCAAAGCACATAGTTGGTGTTAAAAATTCATACATAACAGACAGAAGCCAGAAATTGTACCATTTAATAGCAAAAGTAACATAAAAAACTGTAACATAAAAAAATCATGTGTTAAAATTGCTGATATATGTAATAATGAATCCTGTATAACTGATCAAGGCAACTTTATAGTAATTTTGTTTGTTTCTCTTAAAGCAACATAATATTAAGTAAACTGTATAATATACACAGAAACAAACAGTTTGTATAGTGTCTGGTATAATCACACCTCAGCATCCACTGAGATTTCTAGAACACATCCTCCACAGACATTCTATAGTGCAATAATTAGACCTGTGCAAGAACTCTAAAAAAACTGCATTAGCACCTCCTAGAGTTGAGTATACCTGAAACCACAAGCAAATGTGTGTTCATCAAAGTACAAAAATGTTTTCACAAAAAGTATCCACAATAGCTCTTGTCAGCATCTATCCTATTCCACAAAGCAACCCTGGCTTTAGAGCTGAGTCTCTGGGCCATCCCTGGCCTCACCTGAAAGGAAAACTGGGTTATGACCTCCAGTCACTGAAGATTAAGAACATTGAGCCAATACAGACTCATGACTTCATCCCCTAAAAACACTTGTATGCTCTATGCAGAGCCAACACATAATGGAACACAAAAAGACTATAACTTTGTCTTCAAGGGGAATATGCTTCAGGAAGCAAGGAGGGCAGTCCAGGTGATCCCTCTTAGTGAGCAGGAGATCTGAAATAGGGTGTGGTGCTGTTATTTGTTTGTTTGGTTTGGGTTTGTTTGAGACAGGGTCTCTCTATGTAGCCTTGGCTGTCCTGAAGCTTGTCCTGTAAAACAGGTTGACAGTGAACAGAGAGATCCACCTGCCTCTGCCTCCGGAGTGCTGGGATTAAAGCCATTAACCAACATACATGGAAGTACCCAAAAATAAGTCTTGCATTTAACTAGATGATCTTCTGTTCCTGGAGGGTTCAGTTTTGGATTCTACCAATGTATAGCTGCCCGTTGATACTGTTCTCAAAGAAGTTTTTGCAAATGTGTCCAAGTAGAGAAAAAAAACAGCACCTTGACCAACTCCATAAGCCTGGGCAGGGTCCACACTGAGCAGAAGCATACCCCAGGAGAGTATGATGTTTGTTGTATAAGCCTCTGATTTGGGGTGTGTCCAATCTTGCCCACACACTAAGCCTTTTGGACTCCATTACTTTAGGGCTTCCCCCTGCCTTTTTATTTTCCTGTGCACAGGGACTCAGAACTGTATTTCTCTACTACACATCTGTCTATCATCTGTCCACACTGACTTGGACCTGCAAATGTAGCTGTTTGAATTAAAATAGTTATTAAAAATATTTATAATAATTCAAAAATGGAAACAACACCAATTCCTTTATTGTAGAATCAAAATCAAGATCGAAATGTAGATGGAAATTAGGATCTTTATTTTATTATCATGTACAATAATAAAACAACCACACATTGCACATGGATGGACCTCATGGACAGCCAACTGAAGAGTTTGGCAAAGATCAGCAAGTCTATATTTAGAAAAGAAAACAACTAAAGGAAAATAACATTTGAGACTGTGACTATGACAATTAGTCTTTAAAAGGCTTCAGTAGCTATTATTTATAACTATTACCAAGAGTAGATTAATAACTTTCCAGAACTCCACTGATTAATGTTAAGGTTTGAATTTGAGAATTCTAAAATACTAAGTGTCAACGTTAAGACTCATTTTTCACATGCCTTTAATCACTTTCTCAGACCCTCACAACTTGAATAAACTTTCTGCTTTGTCTTTCCATCTGGAGACATCTAACCACTTACTTGATTATTGACAACAGTGATTGAAAAGGCAATTCAATTCCTTTAAGTAGCCAAGGGCATGGTAGTTTGGAGTTCGCTTTTCCGTCGAAAACTGTTTTGTAAATTTACCAATCCCAGTAGGAACCCTGCTAACTCTAAGAAAATCAGGTCCTGACTTTTCCACTAATAACCAACTTAGGTTGACAGGAAGTTGAGTTTTAGTTTTTGTGTCTGGTTCCTTTGCTTGTTGATTGGTTGGTTGTTTAGGTTTTGGCGGTTTTGTTTTGTTTTGTTTTTACTACACTATTCACTTTACATCCCCATCACAACTTCCCATCTCTCCTCTCCTTCCACTTCTTCTATCTCCCCTCCCCTTCACTCACCCCTCCTCTCCTTCTTTCCAGAAAAGAAGAGGCCTCCCATGGACATCAACCAGCCTCTTCATACAAAACCTCAGCAAAACTAGGTGGACCCTTTCACTGAGACTAGAAGGCGGCCCAGTTAGTGGGACAGGATCCAAAGGCAGGCAGTGTATTCAGACAGCCCCTGCTCCCACTTTACATTTGCACATGAAGACCTAGCTTAATATCTGCTACATGTGTGCAGAGGGCCATCCCACTCATGCTCTCTGGTGGGTGGTTCAATCTCTGTGAAGCCCCATAAGCCCAGGTGAGTTGACTCTGTAGGTTTTCTTATGGTATCCCCCTCAAAACTTACACTCTCTCCCTCTTCCACAGGATTCCCCAAGCTCCACTGAATGTTTGGTGGGTGGGTTTCTGCATCAGTTTTGATACCTTTTTTTTGTTTGTTTGTTTAATTTATGAGACTCCAGTAATTAAAACTTTCCTTTAAGGCTCTCAATTTGTATCATCAGCAAGCAACATGCCCATATTCTGAATCCAAAGTTATTATAAAGCCAGTGGACCAGGCAGTCTCCAGTGGGGAGCTGGCTGAGACTTGCTCACTGCCATAGCTGCAGGTGGCAGGGCTGCTAAATTTATTGATAAGATCTGTCCTCTGTTGTGACTCAAAGTATGTAGAAGCTAAGTTTGGAGGAGACAAGAGGAGAATAGAGGGAGGAAGGTAGATGTGTTGCCTGAGTTGTCTAGCAGTTCTGTTAACAAAAGCATTCCCCAAACTTAAGTCATGGTGGTAAAAGGGCAGAATCTATAACATGGTCAGAGGAAATGGCAGCATAGTCCATTTGGTAGGAACCAGTGGAACTTAGAGATGAACTTCCACCTCTAAACCAAGTACTCTTGGGATGTGACATATGAGAATTAGAAAGTTGTGGATTACTGTAGGTAATGGTTTTAAGTGATTCTAGGAAGGGATGGTGAGGGTAGTATTCTTGGGTAGGAGTGTAGCAGGGTTGAGAGGAGGACAGGAATCAAGTGAGACATCAGAATTGTGTAGAAAGGTGATGTGAAAAGACTGAGGCTTAGAAGGGAACAAAGTAGAGAACCTCTTGTATGATAGAAGAGCTTTGTACCAGCGTGGTGAGAGGACAGACAGACACACAGAAGGTGAGCTTAGAGGCCTCCTGGGGTAATAGACAGATTGTTGCTAGTGTCTGTAGCAAGGTTGTCATCCCCTCACTATTCAACCTAGTTGTTTAGAAAGATAGACAGTAGGGTAAGTGTATAGCCCCTTAATTGCTTGAAAGCTTCACAGAGCTATTCCCCATTTTTCAATAGAATACATGATAAAGGGTTAGTCATGGTCTAGGAGGGCCAGAGCAGAGGGCCATAGTAGTACCCATAGGAGTGAACGCAGGTATAGCAAGCTCAATAGGATCTAGAGTCTCACTTACCTGAGTCATAGAGGTGGCAAGAAGGAATAACGAAGTATGAAATCTAGGTTCTGTAGTACCCAAGTACCAGTATTTATCCGTGTATTTGGAGGTGTGAGGGACTTCAAGTACTGTCTGCAGTGGAGAGGGAGATCCAGCAGAAAGCGGGGATACTTGATCTGAAGGACAGAAAAATGAGCTTTGGAAAAGGAAGATTATATATCCTTTGTTTCCCAGAAAGTTAACAAAGTTTAGCAGTATGTTATCTTGACAAGAAGGGTGGAGGGCTACATAGTTGAAGATCATTTACTCATTGGATTAAATGTTTGTGAGAGAGATCAAAAAGACAGAGGTCAGTGGACAGTAGTACTTCAGTACTTGGCTGAAGTAATGGGGGCAATCTCAGAACCCTTGGTGGGGCAGTCCAAGAAAATCCAAGACAGGGTCACTTTCCTTCCAGTGAAATCTAACTATATATAGGTAACCTGTGCCATTCCTTATTAGCAAACTTTAAACTCTCAACTCTTTTGTTACAAGTCTTTTTCTTTTTTTTCTATATTTTTTCTATTTGCATTACAAATGACTTCCCCTTTCCCGTTTCCTCCCTTCCAGAAAGTCCCATAAGCCCCATTCCCTCCCCCTGTTGCCCATTCAACCCCCTCTCGCTCCTCTGTTCTGGTGTTCCCCTACATCCCGTCTTTCTAGGATCAGGGGTCTCTCCTTCCATCTTCTTGGAAATCTATTAATATGTGAATTGTGTCTTGGGTATTCTGAGATTCTGGGTTAATATCCCCTTACTGCATACCATGTGTGTTCTTTTGTGATTGGGTTACCTCACTAAGGATGATATTTTCCAGTTCTGACCATTTGCCTAAGAATTTCATGAATTCATTGTTTTTAATTGCAGAGTAGTATTCCATTGTGTAAATATACCACCTCTTCTGAATCCATTCCTCCGTTGAGGGACATCTGGGTTCTTTCCAGCTTTTGGCTATTATAAATAAGGCTGCTATGAACATAGTGGAGCATGTGTCCTTATTGCATGCAGGGGAAGCCTCTGGGTATATACCCAGGAGTGGTATAACAGGATCCTCTGGGAGTGTCATGCCCAGTTTTCTGAGGAACCGTCAGACTGCTTTCCAGACTTGTTGTACCAGCTTACAATCCCACCAGCAGTGAAAGAGTGTTCCTCTTTCTCCACATCCTCGCCAACAACTGCTGTCTCCTGTGTTTTTGATCCTAGCCATTCTGACTGGTGTGAGGTGGAATCTCAGGGTTGTTTTGATTTGCATTTCTCTAATGACTAAGGATGTTGAACATTTCTTAGATGCTTCTTAGCCATTAGATATTCTTCACGTGAGAACCCTTTGTTTAGCTCTGTACCCCATTTATTAAACAGGGTTATTTGGCTCTCTGGGGTCTAACTTCTTGAGTTCTTTGTATATATTGGATATTAGCCCTCTGTCAGACATAGGGTTGGTAAAAATCTTTTCCGAGTTTGTTGATTTCCACTTTGTCCCTTTGACAGTGTCCTTTTCCTTACAGAAAATTTGTAATTTTATGAGATCCCATTTGTCAATTCTTGATCTTAGAGCATAAGCTATTGGTGTTCTATTCAGGAAATTTTCGATTGTGCCCATATGTTCAAGGTTCTTCCCTAGTTTCCTTTCTATTAGTTTCAGAGTGTCTGGTTTTATGTGGAGGTCCTTGATTCATTTGGAATTGAGCTTAGTGTAAGGAAATAAGAATGGATCCAACTCCTAGATTTGTTGATTCTTTGTATGGTTTTATTTGTTTCTAGTTGATTGATTTCAGCCCTGAGTTTGATGATTTCCTGCCTTCTAATCCTCTTGAGTGTATTTGCTTCTTTTTTTCCAGGGCTTTCAGGTGTGCCATAAAGCTGCTAGTATATGCTCTCTCCCTTTCTTTTTGGAGGCACTCAGGGCTATGAATTTTCCTCTTAGCACCGCTTTCATTGTGTCCCATTAATTAGGTATGTTGTGCCTTCATTTTCATTAAATTTTAAAAGTCTTTGATTTCGTTCTTTATTTCCTCCTTCATCAAGGTATCATTGAGTAGAGCATTGTTCAGCTTCCATGTGTATGTGGGCTTTCTGTTGTTTTTGTTGTTATTGAAGACCATCCTTATTCTATAGTGATCTAAGAGGAGGCATGAGATTAGTTCTATCTTCTTATATCTGTTGAGGTCTGTTTTGTGACCAATTATATGGTCGATTTTGGAGAAGGTACCATGAGGTGCTGAGAAGAAGGTATATTCTTTTGCTTTAGGATGAAATGTTTTATATATATATATATATATATATATATATATATATATATATATATATATATATATATGTTAGTTCCATTTGGTCCAAGGCTTAAATTACTTTCACTGTATCCCTGTTTAGTTTCTGCTTTCCTGAATGATCCATTTCAGAGAGCGGGGTGTTGAAGTCACCCACTATTATTGTGTGAGGTGCAATGTGTTCTTTGAGCTTTGGTAAAGTTTCTTTTATGAATGAGGGTGCCCTTGCATTTGGAGCATAGATGTTCAGAATTGAGAGTTCTTGGTGGATTTTTCCTTTGACCAGTAAGTAGTGTCCTTCTGTTTCTTTTTTTTTTTGATGACTTTAGGTTGAAAGTTAATTTTATCTGATATTAGGATGGCTACTACGGTTGGTTTCCTGGGACCATTTGCTTGTAAAATTGTTTTCCAGCCTTTTACTCTGAGGTAGTGCTTGTCTTTGACACTGAGGTGTGTTTTCTGCATGCATCAAATTGCTGGGTCCTGTTTACGTATCCAGTCTGTTAGTCTATGTCTTTTTATTGGGGAATTGAGACCATTGATATTAAGAGAGATTAAGGAATAGTGATTATTGCCACCTGCTATTCTTGACGCTATTTTTATGTTTGAGTGGTTATCTACTTTTGGGTTTGATGAAAGAAGGTTACTATCACATTTTTTCCGGGGTGTAGTTTCTCTCCTTGTATTGTCGATTTCCACCTATTATCCTTTGCAGGGCTGAGTTTGTGGAAAGATATTGTATAAATTTGGTTTTATCATGGAATGTCTTTTTTTCTCCATCTATGGTGATTGAGAGTTTTGCTGGATATAGTAGTCTAGCCTGGCATTTGTGTTCTCTTAGAGACGTGAGATCTTCCCAGGATCTTCTGGCTTTCATAGTCTCTGGTGAAAAGTCTGATGTGATTTGGATAGGTCTTCCTTTATATGTTACTTGGCCTTTTTCTTTTACTGCTTTTAATATTCTTTCTTTGTTTAGTACATTTGGTGTTTTGATTATTAGGTGACAGGAGGTATTTCTGTTCTGGTCCAATCTGTTTTGAGTTCTGTAGGCTTCTTGTACGTTCATCAGCGTCTCTCTCTTTGGGTTAGGAAAGTTTTCCTCCATAATTTTTTTTGAAGATATTTACTGGCCCTTTAAGTTGCAAATCTTCACTCTCATCTATACCTATAATCCTTAGGTTTGGTCTTTTCATTGTGTCCTGGATTTCCTGGATGTTTTGGGTTACACTTTTTTTGCATTTTGCTTTTTCTTTGACTGTTGAGTCGATGCTTTCTATGGTATCTTCAGTAACTGAGATTCTTTCTTCCATCTCTTGTATTCTATTGTTGATGTTTGCATCTATGACTCCTGATTTCTTCCCAAGGTTTTCTATCTCCAAATTGTCTCTCTTTGTGATTTATTAGTTGTTTCTACTTCCTTTTTTAGATCCTGAATGGATTTGCTGAAATCCTTCATTTGTTTGTTTGTATTTTTCTGTATTTCTTTAAGATATTTTTGCATTTCCTCTTTCAGGATTTCTGCCTGATGACCCACGTTCTCCTGTATTTCTTTAAGTGATTTTTGTATTTCCTCCTTATGGGCTTCCATCTATTGATCCATATTCTCCTGCATTTCTTTAAGTGATTTTTGTGGTTCCTTTGTAAGGGCATCTACGCGTTGATTCATTTCTTTAAGCGATTTTTGTGTTGCCTCCTTATGGGCCTCCATCAGTTGATCCATATTCTCCTGCATTTCTTTAAGTGATTTTTGTGTTTCCTTTGTAAGAGCTTTACCCATTGATTCATGTTCTCCTCTATTTCTTTATGAGATTTATTTGTGTGCTTCTTGAAATCCTCTAATAGCATCATGAGAAGTGATTTTAAATCCAGATCTTGCCTTTCGGGTGTGATGGGGTATCCAGGACTTGCTGCTGTCGGAGAGTTGGGTTCAGATGGTGCCATATTGCCTTGATTTCTGTTAGTAATGTTCCGACATTTGCCTTTTGCCATCTGGTTACCTCTTGTGTTAGTTGGTCCTGCTATCACTGGCTGTTGGTTGTACCTCATGTGAGCCTGCAAGGCTATTTCTGCCCGCACCCCCACCCCCGGATTACCGGGATTCCCCTGGCACTGATTGCTGAGGGGTTGCCCTGCTCCTGAGTGACTTTGGAGCCCTGATGTGCCTTGCCCCAAGTGATGTTATATTGGGGAATCCCTGCACATCCAAAGGCTCAGTGTAGTTAATCCAGGGAGCAGAAGTCGCCAAGGGAAGGCTGGTGCGCTCTCTCCCTGTGCGGGTGCGTTCTCTCCCAGTGTGGGTCCCTCTTCAGGGCAGATGTCCCACAGCAGAGCTGGTGCGGAGTTGACCACAGACCTGCCCAGCTTTTGGGTGCAGGGAGCACACAAGCTGGCCGAGTCCCAAGCAATGTTATTCTTGGTTATCCCTGCACCTGGTGGTCCCAAAAGCTCTGTTCTTGTTACAAGTCTTAAGCTAACTTTTACTGCTAAGGACTTTACCAGTTACTTATAAACCACACTCTAATGGTTTTACAAATCCTGAGTTAAAGAAGTTTAAATTTTAGCAGAAGCTTCAAAGATAGTAAACAAGCTCAAGAAAGGGGAAGGGTATTCAGAGAGACAAACATCTGCAATTATATTTAACCATTAGTAAACCCTGTTGGAAGTAATTTGCTTCTTCTTGTTTTATTCAAGCATACAGTGTCTTTTTTCCAGGGATAATCTGTATTGTCCTTCTTCCTGTCATAAAGTCAGGTGTTCAGACTGACCTAGGGCAGAGATTTTAGAGGGAACTTCTGAATAAATATCTTCAGTATAGTGTAGGCAGACCAAATCCTATCTCCAAAGCTAGTTTTTCAATAGAGCATAACAGCATGGGACAATATTTCAATACTATATATACTCAAAAGACATTTGAATCTCTGAACCTCGTGGTCTGAAGGAGGGCATAGAGCAAAGAGTAATGAAGGTTAAGAGACAAGAGGTTTTCAAGAGCAGGAAGTAGAGAACACTTACAAATAGAGCGATTTTCACATCAATTGCTTGCGCAGTGGCAGAAGTTGTCTCAGTCTATGAGAATTTAGAAAGAGAGAGTGACATTTTCTAGACACGGAAGCTGATTATCTAGTTTGTACTGAGACCAAGACATTTACAGTAAGAAGGTGTGGATTAATCGAATGCCTGCATCCAAAGGGAGGAAAAGATTAGGAAAGGCAGACAAGAGGAGTGACAAGTTAGTAAAAGTTCATGGTTAGTTCGGGCTCCAGTGAGTTAGCAAGAGAGACAACTGACTGCAAGGGAGGTCCCCGGGAGCAGAACAAGAGGAACTGGGAGAGACTTAGGAAAAGGCCTGTCCTAGTCAATGTACTATTACTATGAACAGATACCATGACCATGGCAACACTTACAAAGGAAAGCTTTTGACTGGTGGCTTACTTACAATTTTTGAGGTTTAATCCAGTTTTAATGTAGCAGGAAGCATGATGACATGCAGGCAGATATGATGCTGCAGAAGTACTTAAAAGTTCTACATACAGATCCACAGGCATCAGGAAAAGAAAGCCTCTGGGCTTAGCATGGGCTCTGAAACCTCAACGCACACCCCCAGTAACCCACACTCTCCAAAAAGGCTACACACATACCAGGGTTGCACATATACCTCCTAATCCCTCTACAGTAGCATCACTCATAAATGACCAAGCATTCAGAACTGTGAGCCTATAATGATACTTCTATTTAAACCACCCCAGGACCCTAAATAGAAATTCAACCAAGAGGATCCTTACAGCATAGTAATAGAAATAAAGGGAAAGTACCTTGTTAAAGGTTAAATGCCATGGAACAGAGTTTCGATCTGAAGGCATCCCTAAAAGGGAAAAACTTATCAAAACTAAGCCCAAGAATCACAGAGGAGCAAACTTTTCCACATGATAGGCACCCAGGAGGGTGTAGGAAGGTTGCCTGACCAACCTACTTGACTTTTGCTGAGTGGGCCCCAACGAGCCAGAGGGATAGCAGGCTCCAGTGAGCCAATGAGAAGAGAGAGAGACAGATCAGGGAACTCTGAGAGGACACTTACTTGAGTAGTCAAGAAGAGACAAGTGGGAAGAGTAGATGGAATAGAGAATCAGCTGAAGAGATAGACTCCAAATTTTGGAGCCAAATATGATAAACAGCATAGTCCAGCATGGGGAAATAATCCATACCCAGGACAGTTAAATTAGTAGTTTGGTCCTGTAAGGAACAACAGGGCCCTAGGGGACCTAGTACCTGCCCCAATTGGTTTTGTCACCAAATGTATACAAAGGAACCGTGGAACCACTAACTCAACCATTCTGTGTTTGAGAATAAAGGGGAAAGTTTTATTGAGGATTAAACTGCCAAGGTTACCTTATGGGGGGTGTGCAGAGAGGAAAAGCAGTGAGAAAGCAAGCATGCGTGAGAGCCAACGGGACAAGGTGTATTAAGTTGATAAAGGTTGTTTGAATTGACTGAACTAGATACCCTTGCTCAGGTAGTTGACCTTTGAGGGTAGATTAAGGGAGGTCCTGGTAAACAGAAACTCACCTCATGAGAATCCTAATAAATGCTTACACTTCTGTTTACTAAGGCAAGCTTTTCTCTTTTGGACTCTGTCACCAGCACTGCCATTTTGTTCTGAGCAAAAGGTTCAATATTGTGAGTACTGTATCCTAACAGATCAAATTCAGGCAGGATGATTTATTCATAGACAAGAAAACAGTTTAGGATGCACCTTCTACTTCTGTGTCAGGAGCTAGTTTTACAAAAAAGACCAGATAAATCAGACAGCTCAAATTGTACTTAATTGAAAGGATATGATAGAGAGAGAGAGAGAAATCAACCAAAGTAAATGGATTAATTTAAAGTAGTTTCCAAGATACACCTGGATGAAAAAAAGAGGGGGAAGATGAAAAGTAAGGAAGAAAGGAACAGAGGGAGGGAGAGAGGCAGGGAGGGAGAAAGGACTTGTAGCAATTAAAAATAAACTATTTCACAAACTAATGCTACTAACTGTTGCTCTGAGTTATCAACATAAAGATATCACCTCTCACAATAATTCAAATTCACAAACTGATTAAATAAATCAAAAACTCCAGTTGAAAGATACGCAGTGCCATTTCATACACTGAATTTTTTCTCAAGAACTAGTCTCAGAATCACAGCGTGGAGAGAGATGACTGATGATAGGCTTATGGACAGGAAAACTGGAGTAATGAATGTTTACATGGCATTTTTGCCATCCCAATTTCCTGCTTACAAAGTTTTTGTGGCAGTTAGAATATTTGTGGAGAGAAAAGACAACCATACTGCCATAACGTGCCAAGAAATATGTTTATCATGGTGTCTCTTGGCTGACAGAATCTTAGAGTCTGGTATGAACACATAACTTCATCTCGGCTTAGACTCTTCTGTATTTCCTAGAAGTTTGCCACACCCAATACATAAGTTAAGTAAGACTATTAATTATTTTTCTCCTTTGAAACCTTGCATGGTCTTCTGCTACCATAAAAACTAGAGCTCAGGGAGAAGGTATTCCGGACAATTCCAGTCCAGGGGCCTCTGGGCCCTGTGTCTAAAATGCATGGCATCTTTGGCAATAAAAAGTTGCCCGTTTTTTCTTGGGCAACTTTTATGGTATATCCTGATTTTTAATTGGGTTAATTAGGAATAATTAATAGTAATAGAATAGTAATAGACTGTATGTTTTCAGAATCTTTTGAACAATACTGACCAACAACTCAAAAGGGGGCGTAATATCTGGTGTTAGAGTTTTCATTAGGTGGTCTTTGGATCTTGTAGTATTGTCATCCCAGGTAAAATTCTCCCTCTCTCTCTCTTTCTCTCTCTCTCTCTCTCTCTCTCTCTCTCTCTCTCTCTCTCTCTCTGTGTGTGTGTGTGTGTGTGTGTGTGTGTATGTATGTATGTATGTATGTATGAATGTATGTATGTAGAATTAAATGCATTATAATTTTTAGGTCAATAGTAAATAGTGTGATTCATTATGATTTTTTTCAGACACCTTATTTTTTTGCCTACCTACCTCTCTCCTTTTCTCTTTATCTACCTCCCTCCTCCTTACCTCCAGGTACTAAACCATCAGCCAAGGTTTTTCAACCTCTCAAGGCTTTTTCAACCAACTCATGGTTCCAGCCAAAAGTGTGGCAGAGAAATGTCTTGTCGGGCATCAGTGGGAGGAGAGGTTCTTGGTCCTGTGAAGGCTCAATAGATGCCCCAGCAAAGGGAAATTGAGGCGGGGTGAGGTGGGAGTGGGTCGGATGGAGAGGCATATACTTGGAGGCAGGAAGTGGGAGGAGGGGTTGGGGGTTTTTGTGTAGGGGGAACTAGGAAAGGTTTTAGCATATGAAATGTAAATGAAGAATATATTCAATAAAAATAACCTTAAAAATAATAAAAAAGAAAAAGAAAATATCATCCTGAGTGAGGTAACCCAATCACAAAAGAACACATGTGGTATTCACTCACTGATAAGTGGATATTAGCCCAAAAGCTCAGACTACCCAAAATATAATTCACAGACCACATAAAGCTCAAGAAGAAGGAAGACCAAAGGGTGGGTGCTTTAGGCCTTCTAATAAGGGGGAACAAAATACTCACAGGAGCAAGTACAGAGACAAAGTGTGGAGCAGAGACTGAAGGATAGGCCATCCAGAGTCTGCCTCACCTGAGGATCCATCCCATATTCAGTCACCAAATGCCAAGAAGTGCTTGCTGACAGGAACCTGATATAACTCTCTCCTGAGAGGTTCTGCAAGAGTCTGACAAATACAGAAGTGTATGCTCACAGCCAAACATTGGACTGAACATGAGTCCTCAATGGAGGAGTTAGAGAAAGGATTGAAGGAGCTGAAGGATTTTGCAACCCCATAGAAAGAACAACAATATCAACCAACCAGACCCCCCCCATAGCTCCCAGGGTCTAAGCCACCAACCAAGGGGTACACATGGCTACAGCAGGATATGTAGCAGAGGACTGCTTGTCCAGCATCAATGGGAGGAGAGGCCCTTATTCCTGTGAAGGCTCGATGCATATACATACATATATATATATATATATATATATATATATATATATATATATATATAGTTTGAATATAGTTACCCTACAACAGGAAGACAATGCCTTTCCCAGATGATGTAAGCTATCAGATAAAATTCTCAGCATCAGGAATGGCTTATCACTTTTTGAAGTGGTGGTCAAGAGTGTCCATAAATACACAGATATTAAAGACTATTGATTTTGCTTTTTGTTACCCTCTATAATGTTATAATAAGATCATACTACTGAAGATAATACATACTTGAGTCATAAAATGGGATGAAAGGCAGTTTTTTAGAGGATTTTTTTATTAATCATCTTATTCATTTACATTTTAAATGATATCTCCCTTCTAGGTTTCCCCTCTATAAATTCCCACCCCATTTCCCCCTTTCTTTACCTCTATGAGGATGCTCCTCCACCCACTCACCCCTTCTGGCCTCACAACTCCAGCATCCCCTTAATCTGAGACATCAAGCCTTCACAGGACCAAGGACCTCCCCTCCCTTTGATGCCAGATAAGGCCATCGTCTGTGTAGCTGGAGCCATGGTTCCCTCCAAGCATACTCTTTGGTTGGTGATTTAGTCCCTGGGAGCTCTGTATGGTCCAGTTAGTTGATATTGTTCTTCCCATGAGGTTGCAATCCCCTTCAGCTCCATCAGTACTTCCCCTAGCTCTTCTATTGGGGTCCCTGGGCTTGGTCCCATGGTTGACTGCATGTATCTGCATCTGTATTAGTCAGATGCTGGCAGAACCTCTCAGGGGACAGACATACCAGGCTCCTGTCAGCAAGCTTTTATTGGCATTAACAATAGTGTCAGGGTTTAGTATCTGCAGATGGGATGGATCCCTAGGTGGGGTGATCTCTGGATGGCCTTTCCTTCATGTAGTAGTGCGAGATGGGGAACTGGGGGTAACCACTAGAAAGTTCCAGATGCCAGGGAAGAGAAAGGCTCCCAGGACCCAACAGGGATGACACTAGCCAAAATACCCAACAAAGAAGAAATAGAACCTGTAGAGACCACCTTCAGTACATAAGCACAGCCCTGGGTTGAGGCATGGGGTCACCTACCTATCTCAATTCTCTTAATGTATTATTTTTATTTATTCTTTAATATTTTTTTACAGTCCAGACTTTATCCCTCTGCTTGTCTGCCCTCAGACTGTTCCACATCCCACTCCTCCTCCCCCTATCTCCAAGAGGATTTGCCAACTCCACTTGACCTCCCCACTCCCTGGGACTTCACTTCTCTAGAGGGTTAGATGCATCTTCTCTGACTGAGTTCAGACTTGGCAGTCTTCTGTCATATATGTGTTGGGGGCCTCATATCAGCTGCTGCATGCTGCCTTGTTGGTGGCTCAGTGTCTGAAAGATCTCGGGAATCCAGATTAGTTCAGACTGCTGGTCTTCTTATAGGGTTGCCCTCCTCTTCAAAAGAAAGGTGTTCCTTAAAAGCAACAAGGAGATGTTTCTCTTTTTATTCACTTTCCCTAGCAAGCCATTTAACCAAATGTGGGACCCTTTACAGTGGAGTCCCTGACTTACATTACCCCTATTTCACAGTATTGGTATATTTGTAGTCTTGTGGGTCTCATGCCTATGTAAGTCTGGCATCTTCTTTCTCATAATTATTTTTAAAAATTTTTAAAAAAATTTGAAAAATTTTAAAAAAGACTAACTTGTGATACATGTGTTATGAACCAAAGCTGAAATAAATGAACATTATAATTAATTTTTCTGCATATAATATAGAAATTTAAAATTTTTGCATTTAGTGTTTTTAATACCTTTTATATTCCACCTATAAATATTCATCATTTGTATTATGAATGCTGAAGGACCATATATTTCACATTATAGAAGAGGTGTATGAGAACAGTTACAGCATCAACAAGATTAAAGCACTGTGAAAGCTTTAAAATCACTTTGGTTTTCTCCAAAATGTTCATGATCAAAACAATGAAAGCCAAGACCATAACTGAGGCATTCATAATAATGCAACATAAGATGTTCCTATATTTGCTTTCATATCTCAGTGTTTTCATGACTTAAGTACTTGAAAATAGAGTGATTGTAATCTTGCAGTTTTCTCTAGTTACGCTGAACTTGTTGGCTCATGATTTTGTGCAGCATCTAGAAAGAAGCAGAGTGTCTATTCTTTATCAGAGAAAACCTCAACCTAGGCCACACAAGCAATCATGAAACTTGAGCTAAATCACTCATCTTACTATTTTACACATTTGTTTCATTTCATAAAATTTCTGTGATTAGATTTTAGTATTGAAATGTTTAATCTCATGAAATATTTTTATGAGAATAATTTTTACCTTCCATCTGTTAAGACTTAATTAAACATGTTTCATGAAAAACAACCGCACAGGAAAATGACCAATACAAGAATTTCTAATGAAAATTTAAATATTTTTATAGAATATTTTCATAAATTAGACTATATTCTTTATACATCACAAAATTGAAACTACTTGCAGATGTAAATACAGATCCATAGTTCTACAGTAAAGTTATATTTCATGACTCGCAGAATATTGAAACTTTTTTTGAATACATGACCTTTGTAAAATATTACACCCAATATTCTAGAATGCCTAGACTTCCATAGTGAGCACAAAATAAGAAACTAATACAATAGGAGTTGGAGAGATGGCTCAATTTTTTAGAATCCGTACTTCTATTCCAAAGAAAATGAGTTCATCTCCCAACAACCACTCCAGACAGATAGTGAATGCAACTTCATCACAATGAGGCATTCCTTTGCATTCCCAGAAGCTTGCACACACATGAGCACACACACACACACGTAAAGATGGATATTGCAAAATACTACAATAACAAGTGAGAGTTTCTGGAATCAAATCTGGCAGCATTTCAAGGAAAACCAATTTCTTGTAATCTGTATATTTGATTTTAGAAAAAAGGGTAGAGCAGTTGCCAAGCATGATCAAAGTCCTGTGGTCAATGTCCAGTACTGCAAAGTAGTTAAGTACACAATAAGTTAATTAGTTAATTAGCACACTCTTCTTGTACCTTTCTTTAAAATTTTATTTAACCAATAAGGACTTGAATATTACTTCTAATTTGAAATGCTTGCCTAATATAAAATACTCACAGAATATTGAAGAGCCTTATGTATAATGAAAATATAAAATTACTAGCTGTTAATTTTTAAAGGTTACCTTTGCACAGGAATCTTTTAGGGATGGTTCAATACCCCTTAAATAGCCTTTAATGGTTTTCTTCACATTTAACAAAACATTTTACAAATGTGAAAATTAATAGGACACATTACCATAGATATTTATCCAAACATCCATAAAGCAATGCTTCCAACTCTGCCAGCTATCAAGCTATATTTTAAGGCAATGGAAACCAAAACGCATAATAAGCCATTAGGACATAAATAAGGTGACAAATTGGATTTAATGAAATGTCTGAACAAATCTTTTTAACAAAATTTTTTATCTGATGGAAGAAATATCTAAAAAAGCAGAAAAAAGTATTAGTAATTAATTAGTAATGCATGGGAAAATAACTTAAGACGTAATTTACACAATTACATTAATCTAAACTTAAGATAGATTGATGAATTAAGTAAAATTCATCTTAGAAAATTAATTAATTGCTGATGACCATAAAAATAATATAACTGCATAAATATATGCATCAATTGACAATGATAAATAATTTATATTAAGGGAAACTGACCGTGTGTAAAAATTCATATGAACTTCAACTTTCATATAGAAGAAAAAATAATTAAATTATTATTGAAGAAGCATTTTATTTCCCTATATTGAAAAGGCTGATGTCAATATCGAAACACAATTACAAATAAATTTAGTGTCAAGCAATGCACTTTTAAATTCTGTTGAAAATGGCATTATATATACATGAAAGTATTCCACAAGATGCCTTGTAGACAGACTTATGCTCACCTAGGTATTTATTCAGTTCAGGTCCATACACCTAGAGGATGGTGCTGACCACAGTGGGATGGGTACTTTTATATCAATTAATAATCAAGAAAAATCCCTACATATGCCCACAGAACAATCTATATATGTAATTTCCCATTTAAGTCTCACCTTTCAGATGATTCCAGGCTGTATTAAGGACAAAGTTTAGTAGGACAGCCATGTTTTGGAAAATTCATGGGAGGACAAAATTTAGTTGAATAGAAATCTAGATGTATAGAATGTCACCAAAGAAATAAAACAATAAGTAATTGAGAGTATAACTTAATAACAGAATAATGCTTAAACTAATAGTTTGGTACCAATATCAAGTTTAATAGTCTTCTACAGTACTCACAGAAAATTAGAGCATAATTCATCTTGAGTAACAAATGCAGAACTATCTCTGAAAAGCATTCAATTTTTATTCAGTAAATATTAAAATTGACAGCAAACATTTCACCTTTTCCTTGCTATTATATTAGTTAAGGTGTAGCTCAGCCATCCTCACTGTTCAAATTCAAGACCTTAGAATCTTAACACTTTAGGCCTTAGAAAAAGCTATATAGAGCTAAGGGACTATTCCTATGACTAACGCAAACAAACATACCAAAGTTACACCATTGTACCAAAAATACATATATGCATATATTTAAAATATACAAAAAATGTAAAGGCATTTGTGTAAATTTTTGGTTTAATGAGTTTTTCCAATATCAATAGTTTTCTATTATTTTTATATTTACTTTATAAATTTATAAAATGAGCATTTAATGTAATGAAAAAATATTCTTTTAAATTTAACTTCAGTTTAATTTTAAAGCCCTAAAGAATATAGAATTATTCTGGGGAAAGGAATTATTAGTTTTTCTCTTTAAAAATAAATGAAATAATTTATTCACTATTTCTGCCCATGTGTAATAGGTTGAATGATGGTCCAAGAAAAGACTTACCTAATCATAAGTTTGAAGTCTGTGAATATCACCTTACCTGAGGGCAAAATAAGTTTTTCTAGATCTAGTTAAGTATCTTCAACTGAAATCATCCTGAACTACTGTGCTAACCTAAGGTGGCAATTTCTGGTTGTGTCATGTGAGGCTTTGCTGAAGCAGACTAATGGGATGTTCTGCTAAGGCTGACCCATGAGAAGACATGTAATGTTTGGAGGAAGTGTAAGTAGGACCCAACAGACCGTAACTATGCACTTGCATAGCTAACCTTCAACACTTGGTCTTGACTCTTTATTGATCTTTACTTCCTTGAGAGAGGCACAGCAGAGAACTTCTCCTGGCATTCATGCTGGATCTGGTTCTTCCTACAGACTGGTGCTGATTAGGCAGAGACCTGGCTCTTTCTTCAGTATCATGCCACTGATGTTAATTCATGTTTGGTGACCCTTTTTGAACTGAACTGATTGTGTACTGATGACAGAGATTGGAATTGCCCCCCAAAGAACTACTTTTAAACAGGTCTGCATCACCTTGTTCTATTTACTGTCTTTTTTCCCCTACCTTTGGACAAAGGGCTAGAAGGGGGTGGGAGATGAGGCATTGAGAACACTTATTAAAGTAGGTTTTAGTCCTGTATACAATGATGTATCCTTTCACATGACAAAGAAGCCATGGAGAAGGAGAGGCCACATATACAGAGAGATATGATAGAATGATGAAGCCATACGTCATAGACATCAAGATACAAGTAGAGTCAGAATGAAAAATACAAGGAGAAAAATATGACCTAGAATCTCCAAAAGGAGGGATGTATCACAGACACATTTACTCATATGTTTGACCTCAGAAATTGTGAAACACAAATTTTGACTACATTTTGCCACCCAGTTGTAGAAAATTATTAGAGTCACTATAATTAAAATTCAAAGTGATACTATGACATTACACATAAAAACTACACACATAAGTAGTCAGTACTAAAGAATGTCTTCCTTCTCAGTGAAGAACATATTAAGAGGTCCTTAAATAGTAAGAAGAGACTGGGAAAGCTATCTTTAAGAGGAAAATGACTTACTCTCAATTGGCCAGCACAGTCAAGGAGGGGATGACCTCAGTGATTCAGTTTTATTTTTATGCTGCTATTCTGTGCTTTTTCTGAACTTGTTACTCACATTTTGTGTCCCATTCTTTGTACAAGTTTATTCTTGAGAGAGTAGTGCTTTGGGGATTGAATAATGGGCCTCAGATCTGGACCAGTGAAAGACAAGAAAAAAGAAAACACATTGAAGAGAAAGCAAGACACAGAGATGGTACTGTGAGCAAAGTATTAAAATAGAGCTTCTAAAAAGTCAGTAGGAGCTTGAGAATATTTCATCATTGCTTTCAAGCATAAGGGTCAAAGTTCAGATGCAAGACCCCAAGTAAACAGTAAAACATCTCAGAAAATGAAGATGAATCGTGGGACTTGATGGCCGACAGCCTAGGTGGAAAACACAAGCTTCATGTTCAGTAAGAGACTCTGCCTCTTTGTTTTTTTTATTAGATATATTCTTTATTTACTTTTCAAATGTTTTCCCCTTTCTTGTTCCCCCCCTGAAAGTCCCATAAGCCATCTCCCCTTCCCCTGTTCCCCAATCAACCCCCTCCTGCTTCCCTCCTGTCTTGGTATTCCCCTATGCTGCTACATTGAGCCTTTCCAGGACCAGGGGCTCTCCTCCCTTTGATGTCCAACAAGTCCATCCTCTGCTGCATCTGTGTCTGGAGCCATGTGTACTATCTGGTTGATGATTTTGTCCCTGGTAGCTCTGGGAGTACTGGGTGACTCATATCAATGTTCCTCCTATGGCTCTGCAAACCCCTTCAGCTCCTTGGGTCCTTTCTCTAGCTCCCCCATTGGGGACCCCAACAAAAAGGTATGCATGAGAGAACCAGTACATAGACTTGCAAGTTTTATTTTCTGAAGAATTGAAAAAAAATGATAAATGATATTTCTCTAGCAACTTACAATCTTAGAAGATTGAGCTCAGATATTGAAGATAAAATAGAGTTGAAATTACAAGAATAAAATATAAAGCAAGCAAATGATCAATCATACATTCAAAAATCAATTAGTAGTTAGAATTATTACCACAAAGATTAATATATTGAATTTGATCACAGATCACATATTTTTCCACGGGAATACATTTATGTGCATAAAATTTTATAATCAATCTGTAATGAAACCACATATGGAATTACTATGATTGACATTTATCTGTATTGGTTTGCAGACTTTTAGAGGAATTTTAATAACATTAATATTATCTAGTCCTGATTTTCTATTTATTTCATAACTCTTATAATTTTACAGAATATTTGATTCTATATTTTGTTTAATAAATTGGATGTATATAAGTTTGCTATTATCTTTACAGTTATAAAAATAAAGAGTATATATATATATATATATATATATATATATATATATATATATATATATATATATATATGGAGAGAGAGAGAGAGACTCTGCCTCAAAAGGGTAAGGCAAGGTGATAGAGAAGGGCACTCCAGTCTTCCTTGGGCCTACAGTACACACAGAGACTGTCTTTTTCACACACATACACATACACACAAAGAAAAAAGAATGAAAAGAAATAAAAAAGTATATAAGGGATATGACTCAAAGTGAGACAGAATATATATAGAATCATGTCAAGTGTCTGACTTTTAATGAGAGGCATAGTCAATTTAAATTTTAATTCAGTTAATGCTCTTCAGAGGACATAAAAGTTTACAACCAATGAGGATTTACTTCACCTCAAGTAAAGTAAGGTTGCTAGCAACTGTATTGATTCTTACATAATATTTCACTTTTGTTACAAAATCAGTTTTTTCAAGTAATTCTATGACCAGAAAGGGTTCAGTTATTTCCTTAAAAGAATATTCACTTGGGGCACATCTTTCATATTACAAGTCCCTGGCACAGAGCTAATGATGAAAGTGTACTTCGGTACTGCATTTTTGAATAAATTATTAAAGTTTTCTGAATCCAACACCAATTTGATTATTTATAGGAATTAATATAATCTGAAGGAAAACTATCCAATACTACGCAATTTAAAAAAATGAATCTTTGGATAACACAGAGTCATCCATTTTAGTTTTATAGAAAGGCAGTTCTTTCCAAAAGATGAAATGTGAAGGTGATGAATATGCAATAATGTTTTCATACACTTGCCAATTTAATGTGTTTGCATAAATATTTAATGCATCAATCTTTTCAAGAATAACGTGTTCAGCATTTCTATGTGTCTTTTCCTTTTCATTAGATTGGCCTATTTCTAAGATCTCCAAGGAAAATTTTATTATTTGGTGGACATTTTCACAGCAGTGACTAAACTTCCTTATTGCAAGACTCAAAAGTAAATGTAACTTTTACTTAGTTTGTATACACTTATATGTATATTGTGATTTATATTATTAAAATCTGCTTTACTTGAATTAACAATGTACAAAAGAGGGGAAAGCATCATTTGAATCAAATGTGAAGGATGAATCAAATGTGTTAGTATAAACCCATAACAGTCAACATGAATGCTTTGCTTGAGAATAACACTATAATGTTGTGCAAGATTTGGATATTTGCATAATACACAAGAACTTTCATCATGCAATTTAATTTGGCTGTATTCAAATCATTATCATTTTAAGGTTTTGTTCAACTAAACACAATTCATTGTATTACTTTTCTCAAATCCCATTGAAATTCAATTACTTTTCCAATATTTTTACAATCATATATATATATATATATATATATATATATATATATATATATATATATATATATATATGTCCTATTACTGGTTGTGTTGTTAAGCACCTCACTTATCACTACTTCTTTCCTCCCTCTCTCTCCATGCATCCTCTATAAAGAACATAATTTTAAAATCATTCTAAAATTATTGATGAACCAAAATTATAGATCAGGTACGAACTACTGTAAACCTGCCAGCTCTTCCAATAAAGAATCCCCTTGACATCGTCAACTCTTCTACAAGTCTTCAAGGTCTATTGAGATATGATAGCTTTTACCAGTACATTTTACAACCAGGTAATTATAATACCCCCATCCCCACCCAGGGAGCACACCAGTATTCAAGAGCTGAGACCCAATGTAAGTAGCAGGGTTCATGCTCTCTCATCCAAGAGAGAAATAATTTAGAGTTAGAGAACTTAGCATGAAGGCTTATATTTCTTTCAGGATACACTAGCAAAAATTTTAATTTTATAACGGTAAAATTTGAGGACATCATTTCAGATATAGAATACAAACTCCACTGTGATGAGGAAATGAGCTGCATGAATGCTGAGTGATCAATAATTAATTGTAAAATAAATGAATCAAAGGAGGGCACTGTTTTCAAGAGAAAAGTGACTATTTTATAATATGCCAACTGCAAAATTATACAAAAGTATTAGTCCCTCAATAAGTGAAGGAAATCAGGATTTCCTGTCTAGGCTAGTTACATATCATAGTCTACAAAATTCTGAGTATGTGGCCTTCTCTGAACACATTACATAAACAACAATTTCTTTTTTTATAATAATTTGGCATTTTGTTTCTTATCATTTTACTCATAAAAAGTAGAACAACTATGTAATCAAATCATCCACAAACAATTGAAATCTGAATATTGAGGTGATATGTACAACCACTGATATTCACAATAGCTGAAGATGGTTGCTTACCATTCTTTGTGAAGGGTTGAAACCTAGTGGTCACATTGTCATGTGCATTGTTGTGCAGCTCATATTTAGATAGTGAGATTAATGCGACTTTGTGGATGTATCTTTTGACTTTGCTAAAGAATCCTGAGAGTGGGATAAATAGTCTTCTGCACTGAAGAGAAAACCATCTGGTTGTCCAATACCAAATGTTCAAACATAAAAACATATAAGTACCATTATACAAACTGAACAAGATATGTTCAGGAACATATATGTGTGTACACACATGTGTATGTAAGAACAGTTAATGTAGCAGTCTTATTTATAATAGCCAGAAGCTGGAAAGAACCCAGATCTCCCTCAACAGAGGAATGGATATAGAAAATGTGGTAAATTTACACAATGGGATACTACTCAGCTATTAAAAACGATGAATTCATGAAATTCTTAAACAAATGGATGGAACTAGAAAGTATAATCCTGAATGAGGTAACCCAATCACAAAAGAACACACATGGTATGCACTCACTGTGAAGTGGATATTAGCCCAGAAACCTGGAATACTCAAGATAAAATTCACAGACCAAATTAAGCTCAAGAAGGAAGAACAAAGTATAGATACACTGGTCCTTCTTAGAAGTGGGGAACAAAATATCCACAGAAGGAGATACAGAGACAAAGTGTGGAGCAGAGTCTGAGAGAAAGACCATCCAGAGACTACCCCTCCTAGGAATCCATCCCATATACAGTTACAAAATCCAGACACTATTGGGGATGCCAACAAGTGCTTGCTAACTGGAGCCGGATATAGCTGTAACCTGGGAGGCTCTGCCAGTGGATGACAAATACAGAGGGGGACATTCTCAGCCAACCATTGAACTGAGCACAGGGTCCCCAATGGAGGAGCTAGACAAAGGTCCCAAGGAGCTGAAGGGGTTTGCATAGCCATAGGAGGATCAACAATTTGAATCATCCAGTACCCACAGAGCTCCCAGGAACTAAATCTCCAACCAAAGAGTACACATGGAGGGACCCATGGCTCCAGATGCATATGCAGTAGAGGATGGCCTTGTTGGACATCAAAGGGAGGAGAGGCCCTTGGTCCTGAGAAGGCTAGAAACCCCAGTATAGGGGAATGCCAGGACAGGGAAGCTGAAGTGGGTGGATTGGTGAGCAGGGAGAGAGGAGAGGAGGGAAGAGATTTTCGGGGGCGGGGAGGAATCCGGGAAAGGGGACAACATTTGAAATATAAATAAGGAATATATCTAATAAAAAAAGAAAAGAAAATTGAGGCTATGAATTTGAAAGAGAGCAAGAAAGATCAGACAGAAAGCATTGGACAGTGGGGGGAAAAAAGGGAAAATGGTGTGATAATTGTATACTCTCAAAAAATACAAGAAGTAATTTTTATTAAATTTATTTACTTATTTACTTTACATCACAATATCTGCCCTCCCTTTCCTCCAAGTACTCCCTTGTACAGACCCTTCCTCCATTCCAACCTTCTCTTATTGTTTATAAAGTGGGAGGCTCCTGCTGGCTGTCCACACTTCCACTGTCCCACCCCATCCCCACCCACCCCACTTTACATCAAGTCACTGAAGAACTAGGCACATTTTTCTTCCACTGAGGCAAGGCAAGGCAGACCATTTTGGGAAATAGGATCCACAGGCAGGCAGGCAGGCAGGCAGGCAGGCAGGCAGGCAGGCAGGCAGGCAGGCAGGCAGGCAGTCAACAGACTCAGGGTTGTCAGGACATCCACATGAAGACCAAACTGCATATCTGTTACCTCCATGCAGAGAGCCTAGGTCCAGGCTGTGCTCACTCTTTGGTTGGTGATTCAATCTCTGGTAACCCCTAGAGGTCCAGGTTAGTTGACTCTGTTAGTCTTCCTGTGGAGTTCCTACCTTCTTCAGGCTCCTTGGTCCTTCTCCCAACTCTTCTATAAGACTCTATCTAATCTTTAGCTATGGGCCTCTCCATCTCTTTTCTTTGGCTGCTGGGTGGAGCCTCTCAGAGGACAGGTTCTTGTCAGAAAGCAGAACAAAATATCATTAATAGTGTCAACGATTGGTTCTTGCCCATGGGATGGGTCTCAATTTGATACAGTTATTGGTTGACCATAACCCCCTTCTCTGCTTTCTCATTGTCCCTGAACTTTTTATTTTATTTTATTTTATTTTTTTGTATTTTCTAAGTTTTTTTTATTTACATTCCAAATCATTTCCCCTTCTTATAGGCAGGACACCTTTTTGGTTCAAGGTTTTCTGGGTGAGTTACTACCCTTAGCCCTCCACTGAGAGTCCTGACTGGCTAGAGAAAGTGACCACTTCTGGATCTATATCCCCCACTGTTAGGAGTCTCAGGTAGAGTACCCCCCATATAGCCCTGGGACCCTACTAATCCCAGGTCTCTGGCATGTTCTGGAGTTTGTTCCCCCAACTACACCCACAACTCCTTTCTCTTCTCTCTCCCTTGCTTTTCCTAGACCTGATTCCTCCCCTACTTCTGCTCCCATCCCCACCCCCTTTACTACCCATTTCCCTTTTTCCATCATCTGTTGATATCTATTTTTGTTTCCCCTTCCTAGAAAAATTCAACCATCCTTCCTTGGGCTCTTCTTGTAATTTGGCTTGAGTCTGTTTATTATAATGTGGTTGTCCTGTACTTTATGGCTAGTATCCACTCATAAATGATTACATACCATGCAAGTACTTGGGGCCTGGGTTACCTCACTCAGGATGAAATTTTCTAGTTCCATCTATTTGCCTGCAAAATTCATGATGTCCTTATATTTAATGGCTAAGGAGTGTTCCATGGTGTGAATGAGCCATATTTTCTTTATCCATTCTTCACTTGAAGAACATCTAGGTTGTTTCCAATCTCTGTCTATTAAAAATAAGGATACTATGAATATATTTACGAAATCGTCCCTGTGGAATGGTGGCGCATCTTTTGGGTATATGCCTAGGACTAGTATTGCTATGTTTTGAGGTAGTACTGCTACCAATTTTCTGAGAAATTGCCCAATTGATTTCCAGAGTGGTTACTCCAGGGCAGTGGAGGAGTATTCTCCTTGCCCCACAACTTCACCAGCATATGCTGTCACTCAAGTTTTTGACATTAGCCATTCTGTTGGGTGTAAGGTGGAATTTCACAGTGGTTTTGATTTGCATTTGTCTGATGACTAAGGACAGTGAACATTTCTTTAGGTGCTTCTTGACCATTCAATATTCCACTGTTGAGAATTCTGTTCAGCTTTGGACCCCATTTTTATTTGGGTCATTTGGTTTTTTGAATTCTCACTTCTTGAGTTCTTTATGTTTTAGATATTAGCCCTCTGTCATAAGTAGGGTTGGTAAAGATCTTTTGCCATATGTAGGCTGCCATTTTGCCTTATTGACAGTGTCCTTTGTCCCACAGAAGCTTTGCAGTTTCATGAGGTCCCATTTATCAATTGTTGATCTTAGGCTTTGAGCTATTGGTGTTCTGTTCAGGAACTTGTCTCTTGCACTGACAACCTCAAGGCTATTCCCCACTTTCTACTCTATTAGATTCAGTTTATCTGGTTTTATTTGGAGTTCTTTCATCCATTTGAGTTTTATATAGGGTAGCAATTGTGGATCTATTTGCATTCTATATACAGAATACCAGCTAGACCAGCACCATTTGTTGAAGGTACTCTCTCTTTTTCATTGTAGGATATTTAGTTTACATTTTCCATTGCTGTAAAGAGACACCATGACCAAAGGAACTCTTATTATAAGGACATTTAATTATGGATGGCTTACAGTTTCAGAGGTTCAGTCCATAATCATCAAGGCAGGAACTTGGCAGCATCCAGGCAGGCATGGTACAGGAGGAGCAGAGAATTCTACTTCTTCATCTGAAGGCCCCTAGGAAAAGATTGGCTCCTATATTGTTAGAAGGAATGTCTCACTGTCCACTTGAACAATGACATATTTCCTTCAACAAGGCCACACCTACTCCAAGAAGGCAACACCTCCAAATAGTGCCTCCCCCTTGGCTAAGCATATTCAAATCACCACATAGAGTTTTGACTTTTTTGTCAAAAATCAAATGTCCACAGATACGTGGGTTTATTTCTGGGTATTTCATTCGATTCCATTGATGAACCTGTCTGTTTCTATACCAAAACCATGTTTATTACTATTGCTTTGTGTACAACTGGAACTCAGGGATACCTCCAGAAATCTTTAATTGTTCAGGATTCTTTCAGCTATCCTGGTTTGTTTGTTTGTTTGTTTTGTTTTTCCATATGAAGCTGAGAATTGTTCTCTCAGGATCTGTAAGGAATTGTTTTGGAAGGTTGATGGGGATTACATTGAGCCTGTAAATTGCTTTTGGTAAGATGTCCATTTTCACTTTGTTAATCTTAATGATCCATAAGCATCAGAGATCTTTACATCTTCTGATATCTTCCTAAGTTTCTTTCTCAGAGACTTGAAGTTCTTGTCATATAGGTGTTTGACTTGCTTGGTAGAGTTACACTAAGATAGTTTATATTATTTGTGACTACTGTGAAGGGTATTATTTCTCTAACTTCTTTCTCAGTTCATTTATCACTTGTATAAAAGAATGCTACTGATTTATCCAGTTAATTTTGTATCCAGACATTTTGCTGAAGGTGTTTATCAGCTGTAGTTCTCTGGTAGAATTTTTGGGTTCACTTATGTATACTATCATACTTCCATGGATAGCAAAACTTTGACTTCTTCCTTTCTATTTTTTATCTCCTTGATCTTCTTTAATTGTCTTGTTTCTCTAGCTAGAACTTCAAGTACTATATTGAAGATAGGGAGAGAGTGAACAATTTTGTCTTGTCCCTTGATTTAGTAGAATTGCTTTAAGTTTCTCTCCATTTAATATTGTCTATTGGCTTGCTGTATATTTCCCTTTATTGTGTTTAGGTATGTACCTTGTATTGCTGATATCTCCAAGACTTTTATTTATGAAAGGGTGTTGGAATTTTTCAAAAGCTTTTTCAGCATCTAATGATATGATCATATTGTTTCTTTCATTTTGTTTATATGGTGGATTATGTTGATGGATTTTCATATTTTGAATCACTCATGCATCCCTGGAATGAAGCCTACTTGATTATGGTGAATAATGTCTTTAATTTATTCTGGGATTCAATGTGTTAGTATTTTATTGAGTATTTTTGCATCAGTGCTCATAAGGGAAATTCATCTGAAATTCTCTTTCTTTTTGAGTGTTTGTATAGTTTAGGTATAAGGGTGACTGTGGACTCATAGAATTAGCTTGACAATGTTCTTTCTGTTTCTATTTTGTGGAATAATTTAAGTAGTATTGGTATAAGCTTTTTTTTTTGAAAGTCTGACAGAATTCTGCCCTAAATCCATTTGATTTTTTTTGGGGGGAGGGGGTGAATTTAATCAATGTTTCTATTTTCTTAGGAGTTATAGAAATATTCAGATGGTTTACCTGATCTTGATTTAGCTTTGGTAATTGGCATCTATCTATAACATCATCCATAACATTTAGGTTATTTATTTATATTTTCCAATTTTGTGGAATACAGGATTTTGAAGCAAGAAATAATACTTCTTTGAATTTCCTCAGAGTCCTCTGTTATGTCTACCTTTTCATTTCTGATTTTGTTAATTTTTGTGCTGTCTCTCTGCTTTTAAGTTAGTTTAGTTAAGGTTTTGTCTATCTTGTTGATTTTCACAAAGAACCAGCTCTTAGCTTTGTTGATTCTCTGTAGTGTTCTCTTCATTTCTAATTCATTGATTTCAGCACTGAGTTTGATTATTTCCTACCATCTACTCCTCCTGGGTGTGGTTGCTTCTTTTCTCTCTAGGGCCTTTATAACTTTAAATTTGTTAGTATGAGAATTCTTCACCTTTTTCAATGGCACTTAGTGCTATGAACTTTCTGCTTAGCACTGTCTTCATAGTGTCAAAAAGTGTTGGTGCCATGCTTTTATTTTCATTAAATTCTACAAAGTCTTTAAATTCGTTCTTTGTAGAGAGTTCTTTATTTTTCATGAGTATATAGGCTTTCTTGTGTTTTTGCTGTTGTAGAAGTACAGCTTTAATCCAGAATGATCAGATAAGATGCTTAGGGATATTTCAGTCTTCTTGTATTTGCTGAGTGTTGCTTTGTGACCAATTGTATGGTTATTTTGGAAAAGGTTCTGTAAGGTGCTAAGAAAAGGGTATATTTAATTGTGTTTGGGTGAAATGTTCCATAGATATCTGTTAGGTCCATTTGAATCATAATCTCTTTTAGTTCTGTTATTTCTCTATTTAGTTTCTGTCTCGATGACCTTTCAGTTAGATAGAGTGAAATGTTGAAATTTCACACTATTAATGTGTGGAGTTCAATGTATGACTTAAGCTTTAGTAATGATTCTTTTAGGAATGTGTGTGCCCTTGCATTTGGAACATAGATAAACAGAACTGAGATGTCTTTTTGGTGGATTTTTCCTTAGAGTATGCAGTGTCCTTCCCTGTCACTTTTTCATTACATTCAGTTGAAAGTCTATATTATTAGCTATTAGAATTGCTATTCTGGTTTGTTTCTTAGGACCCATTTTCTTGGAAAACATTTTTTTTCAGTCCTTTATCCTGAGATGTCTACCTTTGTTGCTAAGATGTGTTTTTTGGCCACACTAAAAACATACAAGTAGCATTATATAAAGTGATCAGATTGTATTTAGAAACATATGTCTATATGCATGCACGTGTGTGCGCGCACACACACACACACACACACAAATACACACACATTTATATAAGAACAATGAAAACCAAGGCTATGAATTTGAAAGATAGCAAAGAAGGTCAGACAGGAAGGATTAAACAGAGTTAAAAAATAGCAAATGATATGATTATCTTATACTCTCAAAACATATAAGAAACAATTTTAAAAAGTGCATAAACCCTCAAATGTATAAATTCGCTCTCTGAAAAAAAATCATCTTTTTCATGATGGCATGATGGTTTATCTACAATCATTAAAAATTTAAAAATTAACAATTTCTAATGTAAATTCATGCTATCATATTTTCCTCACAAATGTTCATTCAAACAATAAAAGTATTTTTAAGTTTTCACAAGACAGTGTTTATTATAACCTATTTTAAAAATCATTTCATAAATAATTTATTTTTCAGTTGGAAAAGTATATTGGTAATGTGATAACTGTGACAATATATTAATCTGTAGATTTTGCAATTTAAATTTCATGGGAAAGTTTTGAGATAGTTTTAAATTTGAGAGTATTATATTTTGAGTTATATGTTGACCTATTCATCATGTGTTATGATGGCATCTGTACAGCCTGCATCCTGACTTCTTTCATTGGTATCTTTTACATCTGCCTCCATCCATTTTCAACTCTGCTGAAGTATACTCAAAGGCAACTTGAGATGCACCCTTCCCTTTTCTCTTTCATCACTGTATGTATGCATAACCAACATGTCCTAGAATACTATCCTTTTAGCCTTCCCTTGACCTGCTATTAATGTAAAGTTGATGTCCTACAAAACCTAACTTCAACTGTCTTTTAAAAAATTTGAAAGTTGTTGAATTCCAAAGCAATAATTAAATTGTTTCCTTGACATCAAAGGACTGGAGACATCATTAACCAATTCAAAGCTGAACTACTTATCTCCTCCCTTATCTTCTACTGCTGCAATCCCATAACTTAGTAAATGTCACTTTGATTCTGTATGTTTAATCAGACCAGTATTGAAACACATAACTAAATTCCCTTTTTTACTCATAACCACAAAAACTACATTCTCGACTTATTTTCTAAACATATCCAGAATCCAATAGTTCTTTAATATGATTCCCATTATCATTTCACTGGTAACACCCTGGTCTAAACCACTATCATGATCCATTTCAAATATGTGGCTTTGTTCTTCTGGTTTGTAACAATGAAGTCTTATACTGATGCCATTGTTGTTCAATGAAAATCAAAGTGGGTTATAACATGTGTACTATAAAACTTCTCCTTCTTATCTAATTTCCTGAGAGTTCAAACCAAAGTTCTTGCCAAAATCTGGAAGGTGTATCCTGATGTTGCTAGGGATTCCTTACTTTTCACTCCTGGTCACATGATATGCTTGCTAGACTTTGAGACACATCTGGTTCTCCCTGAAGTTTTACATTTATGTTTCTTTTCCATTCATTTACACATAAATCAACTTTGCAAATTACTTCCTTTTTTCTTTTCTGTTAACTTTTCATAGAGGCATCTTGATATTAATTAATTTTGATAATATAAATATTATATAATATTAGTAAAGACTGATATCCATATATGATAGTAATCTTGTGCCTACATCTACCATTAGCATATATGGGAAATGAGACAAACATAACTTTAAAGTATAAGTGGAATCTAGTATTTTCTAAACAGAGTAGGAATCTGCAAGTAACTGTGAAAGACAAATACTAAAACTAAATTTGCTGAATGTTAGTCCCTTGGCTGTGTTCTATAGTCGTTGTGCGTATTAATTCACTTTATCATCAAACTAGCCTTTGGGAACAGGTAATATCATATTTTACAGATAAGACACTAAGGCAAAAAGGTTAAGTAACTTTCCCAAAGTCCCAGAGGCAATAAGATCTCTGATATGAATCTGAATCATGACTCTGTATGCTCCTGATTCTTAACCACTATTAACTCTGTCGACTTGGTGTTCTTTACAAAATGAATTACGAGGTCTTAAAACCATAAAATTATAGCAGTGAGTATATATGAAAATGGTATAGGCACAGGGATGTCATGATTATGCCTCCTGATGTACAACTCTGTATTATAAGCCCCTCCATTCAGTTTGTAAATATGATGAGTTAGTTCTATGGTTATATTATACAGCTTGAATGAGTTGACCTTACAAGCAAAAATCATCTTTAGTGGGACTGACCTAATTAAGAGAAAAGAATTAAAAGGTGGAAATGGGTATTGAATGAGCAGCAAATCCAATTTCTATCAGGAGAGAGGCTCACCCAGAATCACAACCTTAGAAATGAGAGTGACCCTCTGGGAACACATTTATTGAGAACTGAATTTTGTCTCCAGCCAGGGTTCCTTTGGGTGAGTACCCTGAGCCTCATATTAAAATTTAGCTAGCTTAACACCTGAACAGAAAATCTAGTTATAGGTTTACCATTAATGGTAATTTTCAGAAACCACTACAGTTGTAGTAATTCGTTACATAATGATATAAAGCTAGTACAGCAACTGTCTCAGCTATATCAATAAATATAATTCAGTTAAATCAGGAATATTTCTTATTTGATTTGTGATTGCAGAAATAAATTCTTCCTAGAGGAGATAAATCTAAAACAAAATGCTAGAAAGATATTTTAAAGTATCTAAGAATAAATAATTTGCCAAGTGGAAATATTAACATTAATGAAGTAAACGGGAAAATTTGTAAAGTGAACAAAAATTGTTTATATCCAAGGTAAAATTAGAATCTGCAATATATGTCAAAGTTATGAAGTAAGGAATATCCAATAACTCTGGAAAATTGTTATGTTAGAGGACATATGTAAAAGTCTTAGCAGAATAGATTACCTACCATCTTAAGTGGGGTCTGTCTCTATTTCTGTAACGAAACACCATGAGTTCACTTTTGGGGGCTTATATTTTTATATCACTGTCCATCAACAAAGAAAATCAGGACAGGAACCCAATCAGGACAGGAACCTGGGGGCAGGAGTTGATGCAGAGACCATGGAGCTGTGCTACTTGCTTGCTTCTCATGGCTTGCTCAGTCTTCTTATAGAATCCAAAACCACCAGCCTAGAGGTGTCTCCACCCACAATAGGCTGGGCCTTCCCCTGTCAATCATTAATCAATAAAATATTCTATGGGCTTTCTTGCCTACAGTCCCATCTTATACGTGCATTTTCTTCATTGACATTTCCTCAGCTCAAATGACCCCAGCTTGTGCCAAATTGAACAAATTGAGAGGAAAAATAAAATCAACATCTCTGTTTCACCTGAGACATCTTTCTCATCCTTGGAAATGCTCTCAGTACTCAAGTCTTGGTCAGGCTTTATACCATTTCAATCCATTTCATTCTTTATAATCATTCAGATAATAAATTGTGGAATACATTATTTCTTTCTTTTTCCCTTTTCCCAAACTCCCACCTCCAGTTCTGATTCTCTGAAAGACCCTGATTAATAAAAACAACACATATTCACTTTCATGACATTAATGTCTGAGTGCTTTATAAAAAATAAATTATGTTGAGCATCAAAGATTCAACCAGACACTTTGGAGATTAATTTTTAAAATGTTCATATTTATGATATGTCAAATTTGCATTGTAAACTATTTAAAGTATTAATGAAAGAATTTTGAATCCCAACATAAATACAAATGGTGAGATGCATTATCTTCATAATTTATAAAGAAAAAGCTTGAAGATGTTATCAAAGAATGAAGTGATTCAAATTTGGGCTTTTCAGAAGCCTAATAATCTCTTTACTATATATGAATTAAAACCTAATTTTATCAACTAGATAATGTGAATACATCTTCAACATTGTTGGGAATAAATGCAAAGCTTTGAAACATTGACTATGGTACTATATGGGCAGTAACCTCATTTCTTCCCTTATAGGTAGCATGATGCCAGGTAAATACAGTACCAGCCAGAAAACTTATTAATTCCATTTCAAATAATCAACAATGTATTCATAGAAGTTTTCATTAGGACAACAAAGAGAGGCCAGATATCTGCCTAATATCTGAAAACATAAGCATTTATATTACTAAAAGTCCATAACTTTTCAGTAACTGAGATGTAGCATGGTGATAGAGCCCTTACCTTTCAATTTTGAACCTCTAGATTCAATCATAGGCACCAGAAAACAAGACTGGTTTTATTTCTAACAGTTTATCTCAGGTTCAGAAATATTTAATTATTATAAAAAGAATCTTTAAACTTTACATATATTGTCCACATATTTGTCATCACATAATAATATGTGATCTTCAATAAAAGGGTGATACTTTCTTCTAGGTATACAAAGCTGAGCCTATAAAATGGTATATTCAAATACTGCATGAAATTAGCATTCACTATTAGAATAGTAGATGTTTAAATCCATAATGTTTTCTTTGCCCCTAATATGAACTCAAGTTGATCAGTAAGCATATGAAGTTTTAACAATGAGATTAGAGTTTTCCTATGTATGATGAATGTGCCAGGAAAACTTCTAATAAATATAAACAATGCAAGCCATTTCAAATTTGCCAGAAATACAAACAATGCCAGACTGAGGTTGCAGTGGATCCTTAAACTCACAGTCTGGCTTGCTTTTCTGATTTTATCTTGCAAGTTAAAAGAAAGATTAGAGAAATAAATAGTTATGAATGAATTAATAAATACTGAAACAATTTACCTAAGTAATAGCAACCCTTCCTAATATGCTTCTGCTTTCTGGTCATAACTACCTGCTACAGCTTATTGCCTCTATAAATAAGTGTTCTCATTAGACCGTTCCATCCAAACAATAACCTCCAGGAAATGATTCACAGATTATATTTCTGATTCATCATGACAGATCTATGTCCTGTGTCTATTCTTAACTATCACAGGGGAAACTCCTAAATGGTTCTGGTTGGATAGTCTCTGGGTTAAAAGGAAGAACAAATCCAGTATATATAATTGTGTCTTAAAACAACACAGGTCAAGACTAACCCTGTAGCTAATACTATGCAAATATACACATTTAAATAAAATGTAGCTATTCTTTTAAAGTTTGCAGTGTAAGGCTACAATTGGGTAAGAAAGGTGGAGCCAAATATTAGGAATTTACATCTAACTTTTTAATAAAGTCTAATTATGGTTCAGTATTAATAAAGAGATTTGAAAGATGTTCAAGTGTAATTTATTTAATCACTTTCACTTCTATGTCTTTATTATTCTTTGTCTTTATACATTTTCCAAGAAACAACTGATGTTGCTGAAATGGAAGCTTTCAAAAGCAAATCATTAAAATGGAGCATTAGTGATGGTGAGAGTCAAGTGAGCCATTCAGTTCTAGCAAAAGGTTTATGTCTAACAATTTCACAGCTCTAATTTTTATGAGGAGATAGCAAGTATACATTAGAATATAAATTCAGCCTTGATTTTTATGCATATTGGATTTCCTAATTATAACAATCTAATTTATAAACAATACTTGCCACAGTTCTGAAAGAGAAATTGTTGTGAAACCAAATACAGCTTTAATTACACCTAGTTCTGATACAGTGAGCACTCCAGCATTTCTGTCATCTTTGAAATGGTAACAGAATGAAAAAAAAGTTTTTGAAATATGAGCATGAAGGTAATGAGATCAATAAATGTCAGCTAGAAAAAGTAATCACAGCTCCTGAGACTCACTGACCTTTCAACAAATTCCAGAAATAATAGAGTAGCTTAGGGTGAAGAATTCTTTAACAATGAGAAACTGATACAATTATAAGAATAAAGGAAAGCAGAAATTGCCCTATGACATCAAAAACATTCCCTGTAAAGGTAATTTTGACACAATAATTTATTCCCTTGATTTTTCTTCTAAGGTCACCACCAACATAGATCACAAATCTTTAGTCTTTATAGAGACAAAAATTCCACTGAAGCCTTGTGAGTACTGGTACCTGCTTTAAAAACCTTTGGTTTTCTTTTAATATTTATCATATAAAAGCAATTTAATAATACAATTGGTTCATTGAAATAACTAAGCTGAAAAATCTTCTTTCCTTGGTACTTGTAAAATCCTCTATCAGTATCAGACTATGATTTGAAAAGGCTCAATTTAAACAAGTATCTTAAGGAGAATTTAGTTTTCTTTTTCAAATTAGCAAACAAAGTAATTCATTATGGCATTTTTATTGTTAGCTCTTTGAAAATTTCATATCTGAACATAATTGTTACTTTCTCCCCAGAGTCTCTTTTGTTTCTTTCCCACTGTTTTTCCCCACCCCTAGCTGGTTTGTTTCATTACTTTTGGTTTTGTTCTGTGAATACACATGCATTACAATTTAGGAACCACGCATAAACAAAAGTATGAAGTGTTTTCCATTCAGAATGTGTTATATCACTTAAATTAACTTCCAGATCTATCCATTTTCATACAAATTCCATTTTTCCTTTATGTCCATATGAACTTAATCAATTTATCTAACCAGGGCCACTTGTGCGATCACTGTATTGGGACTAGTCATTGGAACTTTGTGGGTTTATTAATTGGTATACGACTGAAGGCAGCTACTTTCCCTGAGTCTATCCATAAGAAACAATGAATCAGTAAAGCTGCCTTCATCCCTTTCTCCATCCTTGCTTAAATGTTGGTCATCATTATATTATATTCTTTTGGTGGGTGCAACAAACTTTATTGATGGTATTCATGAGAGTATGTAGGGTTTCCTCCCTCCTGTTATTATGGGGGTCTGGGATGGAAATTATGTAGGAGATGTACAATGTTGGGGGCTGAGTTGGGACAAGGACTTCTCAGCAATCAAGGGCCTCTCCCTTGCTCTCAGTGTCCTTGCTAGGGTGGGTGGTCCAGGATTTTTACTCCCTGGAGTCCATGTTGTCCACACAGTCACAACTCTGTTGCTCTAGCCATATTCATTGACATACCAGGAAATGAGATTTACAAAGTTGTCACTGAGAGCAATACCAGGCCTGTCATCAAAGGAGGAAGAGAGGGACATGCTGTTGAAGTTGAAGGAGACAACCTGGTCCCCAGTGTAGCCCAGGATACCATTTATTAGACCCCCACATACCTACTTCACCACATCTTCTTGATGTTATCATACTTGGTGGGTTTCTCCAGGAAGCTTGTCAGATTCACAACAAATACATTAGGGGTAGGAACACAGAAGGCCATGCCAGTGAACTTTCTGTTCAGCACTGGAATGACCTTGCCCATAGCCTTGGTAGCACCAGTGGATGCAGGGATGATGTTCTGGCATCCCCACAGCCTTCATGCCACAGCTTCACAGGGGGCCATCTACAGTTGTCTGAGTGGCAGCAGTGGCATGGACTGTAGTCATGAGCCCTTCCTTGATGCCAAAGTTGTCATGGATGACCTCAGCCAGAAAGGCTAAGCAATTTGTGGTATAGGATGCATTGCTGAAAATCTTGAGTGAGTTGTCATATTTCTCATTGTTCAAACCCATCACAAACATGGGGGGCATTGGCAGAAGGGATGGAAATGATGACCCTTTTGGCCTCACCCTTCAAGTGAGCCCCAACCTTCCCCATAGTAGTGAAGACACCAGGATACTCTACAACATACTCAACACCAGCATCAACCCATTTGATGTTAGCTGGACATTGCTCCTGGAATATGGTGATGGACTTCTCATTGATGAGAAGTTTCCCAGTCTCAGCCTTGACTGTGCCATTTATTTGCCATGGGTGGAGTCATTCTGGAATATGCAGACCATGTAGTTGAGGTCAATGAAGGGGTCATTGATGGCAACAATCTCCACTTTGCCATGGGAAGAGCAGAAGGCAGCCTTGGTAAACATGTGTCCAATAGAGTCAAATCCATTCACACCAACCTTCACCAGTTTGTCTATGGGTCAAAGTTGGCACTGCGGAGAAGATGCTGCTGTCTGTGGAAAAGGGAGGAACAGAAAGCTATATTATATTCTTATTTTTCCCCATCCCTCAGTCCTCATACCAAGTCTCTTGCCACAACCTATACCGCATCCTTTATTCTCCAAGTATTCCTCATTTTGTTTTTGTGTTACTTATATTCTATTATCCTCTTATTTTTCTTCCCCCTTTTTAAGATCTTACCTTCCTTGTTTTACTCTAGTTTTTAGTTTCATGATCCACACCCCAGTACATGTGCATGCACATATACATACACACATTCATACATACATACACACACACATACACACACACACACACACACTAGAATTTAAGCTTCAAAAAATCAATTATTTTTCATTCAGATTATGTTACATCACTTACATTAAGTTCCAGATCTATTCATTTTCCTACAAATCTCATAATTTTATTTTTCTTCTTCCATATGCAAAGTCCATTGTGTTTATGAATTCACATTTTTAATATATTCATCTGAGGATAGACATCTAGTCTAGTCAAACTTCTTTGGTAACACTTACAATGTTTTCAGAATATACACAGAGTTGATACAGTGTAGCATTAAATAATAATTGACCCCTTCAGATTGTGGGGAAATCTCCATACTCACTTGCAGAACAGCTCTAACAATTAATGCTCTATCATCAGTGAATGAGGGCTCTGTTTCTCTACACTGTCGTCAACATTGGTTTTTCTTGTTTTGATATTATCCACTATGATTGACATCATATGGAATCTCAAGTAGCTCTAATTTGTATTCTTCTGATGAATAAGGATGTCTAGCACTTTTAAGAATATTTATTGATCACTGTAAAAAACAGTCCAATGAATATATCTACCATACAAATACCACAGGGCCCCAGCTGGTGGATCATTGCATTAGAAGGGGCAAAAATGTTGAAAGAATCAGAGGATCTTTGTTTTCTTTAAGGAAGCTACACCCTTGAAGTCTCAACAACACAGCTGCCTTAAGTAAGAACATGGACAGAAATACTCATAATAATATGGACTATGAAAAGCCCAGGAGACCTCAACAATATAGAAAGTACTACAGACAATGAAAGAATGCTGAGAGTTGGAGAAAGTCTTCTTCAGGGAATAATACAACATTTGGTTACTGAATACAAATGGTCAGCCAGAAAATATACATATTAGTAGCATTTTAAGGCCTGAGAATGGGATATTATCTTTTTAGAAATATGTATGATTATACATATACTATTATGTATGTAACTACAATTAATGGAAAAAAACTATAATTTTGAAATGAAAAAGAGGGTGTGAAGGGAAAAGGGAAAGGGAATTTATATAATTATAACATCATATAAAGAAATAATTAGGCTTTCTGGTTTCTATCTCTGGCTGGGGACCATCCTCTGTCACAGAGTGCCATATCCAGGTGGCATAGGGAGGTGGCTAACCACCCTGAAGTAGAAAGAGGCCTCAGAGCACAGATAGGATCACCCCTGAGGCTCAGAGAAACCCATTTGGAACACTCAGGCAGGAGTCTTATGGTTTCTGTTTCTGGCTGGGGACCATCCTCTGACACAGAGTGCCATATTCAGGTGGCACAAGGAGATAGCTGACCACTCAGGACTGTGAAGAGGACTGAGAACACAGATAGAACCACCCCTGATGTTCAGAGAAACCCATCCAGAACCATTAGGCATGAGCCCTCTAGTTTCTGTCTCCAACTGGGGAAGATCCTCTGCCACAGAGCACCATATCCAGGTGGCACAGGGAGATAGCAAACTTCCCAGGAGTGTGGAGTGACCTGTAGCTCCGATATGACTTGCCCTGCTGTTCAGAGGAACCAGCTCGAAACCCTGAGTACACAAGAGCCCAGGAGCAGCCAGGGACGGGAATCTTCCAATTTCTGTCTTCACCTAGAACTGATCCTGGGCCACAGAGCTACGTACACAAATACCACCACAAGAGAGCTGATCTCCAAGGAATGCCTAAATACCTGTGTGCACAGGTAAGACCACCACCTCTCTTCAAATTCCTGACCCAAGAGGGACCTGCCCAGAGCCATCAGGACACAGGAACTAAGGATCAGCTGGGGACAGGGTCCTTCTGGTTTCTATCTACACCCTTGAGCTGACCCTGTATCATAGCCCTCCATACCTAAATTCCTCCCAGAGAGAACATGTCTGGCAGGAGTACAGATATACAGGCTTGCAGAACAGGTAAGCCACAGTCAGAGACAGCAAGACCAGCTAACACCAGAGATAACCAGAGAGCAGAAGGCAAACACCAAAACATAACTCACAGAAGCCAAGACAACATGGTACCACGTGAACCCAGTTCTCCCACAACAGCAAGTCTTTAATACCCCAACACGCCAGAAAAACAAGATCTGGATTTAAAATTACATCATATGATGCTACTTCAAGAAGGACATAAATAACTCCCTTAAAGAAATACAGGAGAACATGGGTCAAAATGTAGAAGCCCTTAAAAAGGAAACACAAAAATCCATTAAAGAATTACAGGAAAACATAAACAAACAAACAAGTGAAGGAACTGAACAAAACCATCCAGGATCAAAAACTGAAAGTAGAAACAATAAAGAAATAATCAGAAAGCGAGACAACTCTGGAGACAGAAAACCTTGGAAAGAAATCAGTAGTCATAGGTGCAAGCATCAACAACAGAATACAAAAGATAGAAGAAAGAATTTCAGGTGCCAAAGATACCATAGAAAACATTGACTCAACAGTCAAAGAAAATGAAAAATGCAAAAAGCTTGTAACCTAAAACATGCAGGAAATCCAGGACATAATGAGAAGACCAAATCTAAGAGTAATGGGTACAGAATAGAGCAAATATTTACAACTTAAAAGGCCAGTAAATATTTTCAACAAAATTATAGAAGGAAACTTCCCTAACCTAAAGAGATTCCCATGAACATACAAAATGCCTACAGAGTTCCAAACAGACTGGATCAGAACAGAAATTCCTCCCATCACATAATAATCAAAACATTAAAGGCAGTAAGGGAAAAAGGTCAAGTAACATATAAAGGCAGACCTATCAGAATTACACCAGACTTCTCACCAGAGACTAGAAGATCCTGGGCAGATCTCATACAGACCATATTAGAACACAAAAGCCAGCACAGACTACTACCCACCAAAACATACAATCACCATAGATGGAGAACCCAAGATATTCCATGATAAAACCAAATTTACACAATACTTTTGCACAAATCTAGCCCTACAAAGGTAAGAGATGGAAAACACCAACATGAGGGAAACTAAACCTAGAAAAAGCAAGACAATAATCTTCTTTCAAGAAACCCAAAAGAAGATAACCACACCAACATAAAAATAGCATCAAAAATAACAGGAAGAAAGCATCACTATTCCTTAATATCTCTTAACATCAATGGACTCAATTCCCCAACAAAATGACATAGACTAACAGACTGGATATGTAAACAGGACCCAGCATTTTGCTGCATACGGGAAATGCACCTTAGTGTCAAAGACAAACACTACCTCAGAGTAAAATACTGGAAAACAATTTGTCAAGCAAGCAGTCACAGGAAACAGGCTGGAATAGCCATTCTAATATTGAATAAAATCAACTTTCAACCAGAAGTCCTCAAAAAAGACATGGAAGGATGCTTTATACTCATCAAATGAAACATCTACCAGGAAGAACTCTCAATTCTGAACATCTATTCTACAAATGCAAGGGCACCCTCATTCATTAAATAAACTTTACTAAAGCTCAAAACACACATTGCACCTCACACAATTGTGTGTGATTTCCATACCCCATTATCATCAATGGCCAGATTAGGGAAGCACAAACTAAACAGAGACACAGTGAAACTAACAAAAAAATTTTGACAAAATGGATTTAACAGATATCTATAGAACATTTCATCCTAAATCAAAAGAATATACCTTCTTCTAAGCACCTCATGGCACCTTCTCCAAAATTGACCATATAATTGGTCACCAAAAAGACCTCAACTGAAATAAGAAGAATGAAATAATCTCATGCCTCCTATCAGATAACTATGGAGGAAGGGTGTTTTTCAATAGCAACAAAAACAACAGAAAGTCTACATACATACAGAAGCTGAACAATGCACTACTCAATGATAACTTGATCAAGGAAGAAATAAAGAAAGAAATCAAAGACTTTTTAGAATCTAATGAAAATGAAGGCACAACATACCCAAATTTATGAGACACAATGAAAGCAGTGCTAATAGGAAAACACATAGTTCTGAGTGCCTCCAAAAAGAAGCTGGAGAGAGCATACACAGGCAACTTAACAGCACACTTGAAAGCTTTAGAACAGAAAGAAGCTAATACACCCAAGAGGAGTAGATGGCAGGAAATCATCAAACTCAGGGCTGAAATCAACTAAGTAGAAACATAAAGAACTATACAAAGAATCAACAAAAGCAGAAGCTGGTTCTTTGAGAAAATCAACAAGACATATAAACCCTTAGCCAGACTAACCAGAGGGCACAGAGACAGTATCCAAATTAACAAAATCAGAAATTAAAAGGGAGATATAACCACAGAAACTGAGGAAACTCAAAAAAATCAACAGATCCTATTACAAAAACCTATACTCAACACAACTGGAAAATCTGCATGAAATGGACGATTTTCTAGACCGATACCAAATATCAAAATTAAATCAGAAACAGATAGACCATCTAAACAATCCTGTAACCCTACAGAAACTGAAGCAGTCATTGGAAGTCTCCCAAGCAAAACAAAGTACCAGGTGATTTCAGTCCAGAATTGTATCAGACCTTCAAAGAAGACCTAAGGCCAATACTCTTCGAACTATTCCACAAATTAGAAACAGAAGGAATATTACCCAACTCGTTCTATGAAGCCACAATTACACTGATACCAAAGATCCAACAAAGAAAGGAAACTTCAGACCAATTTCCCTTATGAATATCAATGCAAAAATACTCAATAAAATTCTTGCCAACCAAATCCAAGAAAACATCAAAATGATTAATCACCATGTAAATAGGCTTCATCCGAGGGTTGCAAGGATTGTTCAATATACAGAAATCCATCAATGTAATCCACTACATAAACAAACTCAAAGAAATAAAACTCTTGAAGTTCAGCTTCAAGAGTTAGATGCTGAAAAAACCTTTGACAAAAATTCAGCACCCTTTCATGTTAAAATCTTTGGAAAGATCAGGAATTCAAGGCCCATACCTAAACATAGTGAAAGCAATATGCAGCAAACCAGTAGCTAACATCAAATGGGGGGGGATTCCAGGAAAGGGGACATTTGAAATGTAAATGAAGAATATATCTAATAAAAAAGAATATATACATGCATATGCATGCAAATATGTTTTATTCATATATGTCAAAAGTAGCTTGTACTTATATTTTCATATGGTATATGTATCTTAAAAAGGAAATAAAATGTTCTATTCTAATAAAAAATAATCAAAATTATATTGATTGGTCACTTGTATTTCTTCTTTAGAAAACTTGCAATTCCTTGCTGAAACACTCTGGGTCTCTCTCTCTCTCTCTCTCTCTCTCTCTCTCTCTCTCTCTCTCTCTCTCTCTCTCTCTCTCTCTCTCTCTCTCTGTGTGTGTGTGTGTGTGTATGTGTATATGTGTATGTGTGTGTGTATGTGTGTGTGTGTGTGTGTATACTTTTTTGCTGGGACCTTTGAATTCCAAATCTTAAAAACCTGCATCAATTGTAGTTGGTGATAATTTTCTCCCATTTGGTGGCTTTTTCCTTTGATGATTGTTGCTATACAGAAACTTTTTAATTTTATGTAATTATGTTTACCTGTTCTTGGAGTTGTTTCCTGTGCTATTGGCGTCTTTTTCAGAGATTTGTTTTTGCCTGGTCCTACTTTTTTAAGTGTTTTGTTCTTGTTTATCTCTTACAATTTATGTTTTAAATCTTACATTGATATCTTAGATTTATTTTAAATTTGTTTTTGTATAGGGAAACAGATATGGACCTAATGTCATTTTTCATGAAAAAAGCCAGTTTTAACAAAATCATTTGTTAACAGAAGCAATTTTTTGAATGCATATTTTTATGCTCTTGTGTATTTCTATGTGATTAGTTCTATAACTTCCATTCCATTCCATTGGCAGGTGTATCCATCGTGGTGCCAGCTTCATAATGTTTTGCTACTATAGCACTGTAGTGTAATTTGTGGTCTCCTATTATGATATCTACAACATTATTCCTTATTCTTAAAATTGCTTTGATTATTGTAGGCCTGTTGCATTCCCATCCAAATTTAAATTTTTTCCTTGTTTGTGTAAGGCATGTCATCATCATATTGATAAGAATTGCTTTAAATAGATTACCTTATATTACTTTAAATAGAGGGGAAAAGGGCAAAATGGCCAGGCATTGGGGGTTGGTACAAGACAGAAGCCAAAAGGGACAGAAGAATGAATGGAAATAAGCAGCCTTGGTGAGTGGAAGGTAGGGGGACCCTCTAGAAAATACCAGAAACCCAGGAGATGAAAGAATCTCAGAACTCATTAGGGGTAACCTTAGCCAAAATGCCCAACATTGGGAAGAGGGAACTCAACGAGTTCAGCTTCAAGAGTTAGCCAGGGCCTCAAGCAGAAAGATGGGGTTACTAACCCACAGTCAAAATTTATGACCCAGAATTGTTCCTGCCTAAAAGAACTGCAGAGATAAAAAATGGAGCAGAGACTGAAGGAAAAGAAGTCCAATGACTGGCCCAACTTGGGATCCATCTCATGAGAAGATGGGAAGCACCGAGGTCTGACACTATTACTGATGCTATTGTGTGCTTACAGACGAGCATGGCTGACCCCTGAGAGGCCCTACAAGCAAGTGACTGATACAGAAGCTGATACTTATACCCAACAATTAGACTGAAGTCAGGGAGCCCTGTGCTTAAATTAGGGGAAGTTTTGAAGAAACTCAAGGGGAGGGTAAGCCCATAGAAAAACCAGCAGTCTCAACTAACCCAGTCCCTAGAGAGATCCAAGAGACTGAGACACCAACCAAAAACATACACATGCCAGTCTGAGGCCCCTGGGACATATATAGCAGAGGTCGGCCTGGTCTGGCTTCAGTGGGAGAAGATGTGCTTACACCCCAGAGAAAGGGGAAGCCTGGTGGGGGGAGCACCCTCTCAGAGGCAAGGGGGAGGAGGAATGGGATGAGGAACTTTGAGGGGTGCAGGGAAAAAGGCAGTAACAGAATGTAAATAAATAAAATAATAAAAAAATTCGCTTGGGTTTTCAAATCTAATTGAAATTTTCAGTCTCACCCTCATTTATACTTATGTTTTCATTAGCATTTTAATCTCAATCCTTAATTTATATGTCCTTATTATTTTATTTCCCTATATATTCTGTGGGGGATTTTACATGCCAGACAGGAGTTTATTCCCACCCTTTTAAGTTCTTTCAGTTACTTCATATCTTTTTAAACTTCCTGTAATTATTAGGTCACAATTCTAATCATTTTGTTTTTAAATCGTGTACTGAGGCTCATCTAGGAAGTTCTCAAGAAAGAACATTTCTACAAGATCTTTGGTTAGTGATGATATTGTCTTAGCCTTTCACACTGTGTTTGGATAATGGCACCTGAACATGCAGATTTATTTCCCTGGTTTGTGTATGATATGCCCAATAACTGTTGAGTGGAGCCTGATATATTTTTGCTGTTACAAAAACTTAATTTCAAATCAGGTGGGAAGAGTTTGTATGCCATTCTTTTAGATAGCTAATGTTATTTATTTATTTATTTATTTATTTATTTATTTATTTATTTATTTGAGAGACTGAGGTGATTCCAACGTAGTCATAATCTGTATTGCAGAGGGCTTTGTGGATGGTGTGAGATTGTCTGGATGAGGTTTAAGAAAACTCCATGGATCTAAACATAAAATTGATATACTGAATCTCATAAGAGAAAGTGGAAATGAGCTTCAAACTCATGGGCAAGGGAGGGTGATTTCCTAAATAGAACTCCAATGTCTCAGGCTCTAAGATTAAGAATTGGTAAATGGGGCCTCATGAAACTGAAAAGCTTCTATAAGGCAAAGGACATGTCAGTAGGACAAATTGGCAACCTACAGATTGGAAAAAAAATTTTTCCCTAACCACACATCTGATAGAAGGCTAATATCCAGATATATAAAACTGAAGAAGCTAACCTCTCCAAAATCAAACAACCCAATCAAGAAATGGGGTAAAGAACTAAACAGAATTTATAACAACAACAACAAAATCTCAAATGGCTGAGAAGCAGTTAAAGAAAACTTCAAAGTCCTTAGTGATTAGGGAAATGCAAATTAAAATGACCCTGAGATTCCACCTACACTAATCTGAATATCTAAGGCATAAAACTCATGTGACTGCACATGTTGGTGAGAATGTGGAGGAAGAGGAACACTCCTCCACTGCTGGTGAGATTGCAAATTGTTACAACCACTCTGGAAATCAATCTGGAGGTTCTTCAGAAAATTGGAAATAGATCTACCTGAAGGCACAGCTATATACCCAAAAGATACCCCACCATGCCAGAGGGGCACGTGTTCCACTATGTTCATAGCAGCCTTATTTGTGATAGCCAGAAACTGGAAAAAACCCAAATGTTCCACAACAGAAAAATACATACAGCCATGAACATATCTTAATACAATAAAGGCTATAAATATCAAATCTCAGTGTCATATCTATTACCCTTTACAAATCTTATTTCCATATGGGTCAAGGAACAGAGACGCTAAAAATATGATAGAAGGGAAAGTACAGAATAGGCTTGAACTTATATGCACAAGAAAAGACTTTCTGAGCAGACCCTAAATAGCACAGACATTGAGGAGTGACTAATAAACTGGACTTCATAAAGCTAAAGAGTTTTCTGTACAGCAAAGGATACCATCAATGACAACTATGAAAGCCAAAAGAGTTTGTAGAAATTTACTCAAAGAATTATTAATTTGGTTCCTTTTTTTTGGCTTTCCTTTGCTTTTTATTAGAGTATATGTCATTATTGTTTGTCTTTTCAAAGAATCAGCTCTAAGATTCAATGAAGACTTTGGACCTTGACTTCTTCTTTGCCAATTTGTTACCCCTTGATCTCCTTCTGTTGTCTTATTGCTCTAGCTAGAACTTTGAACACTCTATTGAAAAGATATTGGCTGTTGGTTTGCTGTAAATTGCTTTTATTATGTTTAGGTATGGGCCTTGAATTCCTGATCTCTCCAATACTTTAAACATGAAGGGGTGTTGTATTTTGTCAAATGCTTTTTCAGCATCTTAGGAGATGATCATGTGATTTTTTTCTTTGAGTTTGTTTATATACTGGATTATGTTAATGGATTTTTGTATTTTGAACCAACCTTCCAACCCTAGGACAAATCCTACTTGATTATGGTGAATGATATTTTTTCTTGTTTATTATTTTATTACTTTCTTCCCTCATTTTTCTTATTTCTTCCCATCTACTGAATTTCAGTTTAGTTTGTTCTTGTTTTCCAAAATTCTTGGTGTGTGTCACTAAACTATTTATGCTCTTTCTAATTATTTAATATAGGCCAATAATATGATGTTGTCTGGTAGGGTTTTGTAACACGTTTTGTTCACTAGAAGAACAAAATCAACAAAATGAGTATACATTAAAGAGGTTTATTAGATTGTCTTACACAATATATTCTGGATAGTCTAACAATGTCTTTCACCACCCTGGAGAAGACAAGACCTTAGTAGATGCTCAGTCCATAAGCCTGGATGCCTCAGCAATTATAATCTAGCAAAAAGCACTCAGCAGATTCCCAGAGAGTCACTGGTCTTCAGTGCACATTGGAAGTTTGAAGAAACTAGATTATGATATAAGAAAACAAAATCACTAGAGGCACAAGCAGTCACCTGCAAAAGGTGAAGGCAACTAGTCAAATGGGAAAAGTTGTTCCCTGGGTCAGCCTTATATCTGGATTGTTCACATTTAGCATGTATCTTCTCAAACCAAATTACATAATCAAGAAAATTATTTCCTTGCACTCCTAGAGGTAAAATTAATCTAAATAATTTTAAGTGATCCCAGAGGCATTTTTTTGAGATATTCTTAATTTCTTCATGTAAACAATCAACATTAAATATAATAGAGTATAAGGCATGCAAATGTAAACAGACAAATGTAACAGAACTATAACAGACATAATATAGAAAGTAAAGCACTATATTTATAAGCTTATTACTACATTAAATGATTAATCTTGTTTCTAAGTGAGAACATATGGCAGTTTGTAAAGATATGACACACAAAAATATAAATAGTAAAACTATCTCTATTGTTTATTTTGAAGACTAGAAGATGATGAAAACTCAAACAAGATGAGAATTCAACTATTACACTAAAACAGTATGTTAAACTATTGAAAGATACAGCAGGAACATAATAGTAGAACGACAATAACAACAAAGGAAGAGCAGAAGCAAATAATATACTTAGATAGTAATCTCAAAGTCAACCCTTTGAGAAGTCTACTAAATGTCAAGAGGTAGAATGTGACAATTACAAGGTTGTTATTACAGAAATGATCTAAAGAATCGAGCAGGACCAAATATAGATTAGGTATAACAGAAATACCTTAAAGTAACAACGCAGACAGGCTGAAGGCTAAGAGATAGAAAAAAAGTACAATACAAACAGTAAGGAAAAATGTTAGTAGCTTGTATGTACAAGCTAAAGATAATTTCCAGAGTTAAAAAAAAAACAGTTCATAAAAATTGTATGACGAGCTCATCAAGAAGGTACAACAGCCATCAATATGTTTCACATAATGATATAGCTTCGAAATAAATTAAGTCAGAAAGATTCGGACTCCAGAGAGAAATCTGAGACTGTACAATCATTGTAGGACATTTAGTATCCTTCCCAGGAACTGATAGCATAATAAAACTTAGTATAAGTGGTTTGAAAAAAATACTGTTCAGCATGTTAACATGATTACTATGTATAAATTTTTATATCTCATTGTGCCCTTCCCCCAGCCTTGAACAGGCTAAATAGACCTTAAATATTTGTCAAAATTGGACATTAACGACTCAGGTGGAGTTTTCTGCCTTGCAGCACCTGCAATTTCCTATAGGAGCAGACTGCCTGCTCAGCTTACTTTCTAACATAATTCAGCTGAAACAAAGCAACAGAAACAAAGGATGTGGTCTATGGTCTCTCCCTATATAAATATAGTGCTGAATTTGTAAGGCTTTGGCAGTTTGGTGACTGTATCTAAGATGAATCCCCAGATGGGACAGTCTTCGGATCATCTTTCTTTCAGTCTCTGCTCTGCACCTTTGTCTCCATATTTTCTCCCATGAGTATTTTGTTACCCTTTATAAGATGGACTGAATCATTCACTCTTTGGTCTTCCTTCTCTTTGAGCTTTATGTGGTCTGTAAATTGTATCTTGGGTATTCAGAGCTTTTGGGCTAATATTCACTTATCAATGAGTACATACCATGTGTAACCATTGCACTGAGTGTGGGTCCCCAATTGAAAATTAGAGAAAGGACTGAAGGAGCTAAAGTGGTTTGAAACCCCATAGGAAGAACTACAATATCAACCAACCAGACCACCTAGAGCTCCCAGGGACTAAGCCACCAACCAAAGAGTACACATGGCTGTGGCTGCATATGTAGCAGTGGACAGCAGTATCAGACATCAATGGGAGGAGAGGTCATTGGTCCTATGAAGGTTTGATACATGCCCCAGAGCAGGAGAATCAAGGGCGAGGAGGTGGGAGTGGGTGGGTGAGTGGGTGGAGGAACACCATCATAGAAGCAGAAGTTATAATGACTCTTCTCTTTCCTTTAATGTGACCAGCTATTCTGACTCAATCATGGACTGGTCTAGAAATCAATCCAATACTAAAAAAAAGGAAAAGACAGTCTTCATTTGGAAGGCTGGTTCTGGACATTTTCAGAGACATATTTGGAAGTTAGTTGCAGTTCTTTATTAAATTACATTTAGAGTGGATGAAGGTGGATAGGATCTGGATTTTGAATGGGTGTTGGTGCAAGTGTTTGGGCTCCTGATCTTTTCTTCCTATATCAGGGAAGACTATGTACAGTCCTCCATGAAGAATGTTACTTTTATTTTTTTTATTTTTTTTATTTTCTAAGGTTTTTTTTGTTTACATTCAAAATCATTTCCCCTTTCCCATTTCCTCCCTCCCCGAAAGTCCCATAAGCCCCCTTCCCTCCCTCTTTTCCCCATTCAACGCCCTCTCGCTTCTCTGTCTTGGCATTCCCCTACATCCAGTCTTTCCAGGACCAGGGGTCTCTCCTTCCATCTTCTTGGAAATCTATTGATATGTGAATTGTGTCTAGGGTATTCTGAGATTCTGGGTTAATATCCCCTTATCAGTGACTGCATACCATGTGTGTTCTTTGGTGATTGGGTTATCGGTCATTCAGGAATAGTAAAAGATTCCATGGCTAAAGTTTGAGAAGGACTAGCCAAAAGGAAAAGAGAAAAGGAACAGAATCAGGGATAGTTTGAATTATGGTTCTCCACTTCCCCATGGCTTACAACTTCAATTTCTCCACAGCTTGGACCATAAATTATAATCTTGTTTCTTTTAACTTTTGGACCTTGTGTCTTAAACAGATTGATTGCCTTCACACAGGATTGCTTTCAGCAAGCTCACCTATTCACCATGGCAGTTATTCATCACTATGAAGAAATGAATTGAGTACATATTCATATGTCCTTCATGACTTTGGTCTGAATGGGAAAGTGTGCTTTTGAAGGCCAGTAGTCAGGGACAGGTAAGAGTGTTCTTGAGCTCCTATCGACCTAAGACAGAGACATACATCAAAACTATGTTTGTCCTCCATGACGGGTAAAAAGGAGCAATATAGACTCTGACCTAAGACAGGCTTGGTCAACTAGGCAGGATTACCGAAAACAAGGATATCTTCTGCCCCCATCCAGCTCATTTTTACAAAACATAAAAGGGGGAATTGTGCTCTTTCCCCAGCCTTGAGCAGGTTAAATAGACTCAGGTGCTGCACCTGCAATTTCCTACAGAAATAGACTGCCTGCTGAGCTTGCTTTGCAACATAATGCAGCTGAAACAAAGCAACATAATCCAGCTGAAACAAAGGATGGGGTCTGTGGACTCTCTCTATATAAATATAGTGCTGAATAGTAAACTTTGAAGCTTGTTCAGAAACTTTTGTCTTGGCTTCATCCTTCTCTTGCACCCTGTTACTTTTTCATTGCCAGCCCCCATTTCAGGTAACCCAGTTCATCCTTGGCCACTGGACAGCTACACTTTATACCATGAAATACCATTCTTTTAAAATATAGAGAATATTTGTTGAGATAAATTCCCTTCTCTAACATAAAATGAATCTAAATGATTTCAAAATAATGGGTTATCGGTGTAGGAGCTAAGATACCTTAATATAGCTATGAACAGCCTGGTGACTTTGAACACTATATTCTCTCTCCAAGGAGTCTAAAAAGACATCAGTATTGTATAATATACAAGTTTGTTTTGAGTATTAGACAATAATAAAACTGATAGACCTAGTTCTTGACTTAAATTCTTGCCTAGAAAATATCTATTAAATTGTTGAAACCAAAATTTGTTTTGTTTCTCCCAAACACCTAAAATCAGTTGGGAAACAGACAACATATAAGCAGTAAGTAGCATGCTAAATAGTAAACAAGATCATTTTAAATTGTATTTTTATAAAGCAATACAGATGTCTGGAGACCAGGAAAATGTCTAAGAGGTTAACGACATTTGCTGAAAAGACTGAAAGCATGGGTTTGAGTTTGAAAACCCACATGGGGCTGGAGAGACCGGTACCCAGGCTCTCCCCCCGATATAACATCACTTGGGACACGGCCTGTTGGGGCTTCCGTCTGTGCCCGAGGGCGGGTTGGCGCTGTGGTCGTCTGGGTGCCAGATCGGCGGGCCATCGTGACCACAGGGTGAGCGGCGCCACGGAGACTGCCCTCCGCCATCTTTGCTCCAGTGACCAGGTAGTTGGGACCGCCAGGCTCAGAGACAGACAGGCATAATATCGCTTCGGTTTCAGGCAGCTTGTGTGTAACCTGCTCCCAGGTGCTGGGCTGATCTGCAGTAACCAGCGCGCCAGTTCCGCGGTGGGACCTTCTGCCTGGTGGAGGGACCCCGCGCAGGGAGGGAGCCCGCCAGCTTCCCTTCCGCGACCTCTGTTCCTGCGGACTGCGCTGGAGAGACCGGTACCCAGGCTCTCCCCCCAATATAACATCACTTGGGACACGGCCTGTTGGGGCTTCCTTCTGTGCCCGAGGGCGGGTTGGCGCTGTGGTCGTCTGGGTGCCAGATCGGCGGGCCATCATGACCACAGGGTGAGCAGCGCCACGGAGAGTGCCCTCCGCCATCTTTGCTCCAGTGACCAGGTAGTTGGGACCACCAGGCTCAGAGACAGACAGGCATAATATCGCGTCGGGTTCAGGCAGCTTGTGTGTAACCTGCTCCCAGGTGCTGGGCTGATCTGCAGTGACCAGCACGCCAGATCTGCTGTGGGACTTCTGCCTGGCAGAGGGACGCCCCCTCCCCCCCCCGGAGAGATCACACACCCCTGCACAGGGCAGGAGCCTGCCAGCCTCCCTTTGGCGACCTCTGCTCCAGGAATCCACTAGGCTGAGCCTTTAGATGTGCAAGGCCTCCCCAATATAAGATCACTTGGGGCAAAGCACATTAGGGCTCCAAAGTCACTCAGGAGCAGGCAGGCCCCAGAAATCGGTGCCAGGGGAATCCTGGTAATCCAGGGGGGGCAGAAATAGCTTTGCAGGCTCACAGGAGGTCCAACCAACAGCCAGTGGCAGCAGGACCAACTAACACCAGAGGTATCCAGATGGCAAAAGGCAAACGTAGGAATGTTACTAACAGTAATCAAAGTAATGTGGGACCATCCGAACCCAACTCTCCAACAGCAGCAAGTCCTGGATACCCCACCACACCCGAAAGACAAGATCTGGATTTAAAATCACTTCTCATGATGCTATTAGAGGATCACAAGAAGGACACAAATAAATCTCATAAAGAGTTACAGGAGACCATGAATCAACGGTTAGAAGCCCTTACAAAGGAAACACAAAAATCGCTTAGAGAAATGCGGGAGAACATGGATCAAAAGATGGAGGCGCACAAGGAGACAACACAAAAATCGCTTAACGAGATGAATCAACGGGTAGATGCACTCACAAAGGAATCACAAAATTTGCATAAAGAAATGCAGAAGAATATGGGTCAACAGACGGATGCCCATAAGGAGGCAACACAAAAATTGCTTAAAGAAATGAATCAACGGTTAGATGCCCTTACAAAGGAAACACGAGAACTGCTTAAAGAAATGCAGGAGACGATGGATCAACAGATGGAATCCCATGAGGAGGAAACACAAAAATCGCTCAGAGAAATGCAGGAGAACGTGGGTCATCAGGAAGAAATCCTGAAAGAGGTAATGCAAAAATACCTTAAAGAAATACAGGAAAATACAAACAAACAAGTGAAGGATCTCAGCAAATCCATCCAGGAACTAAAAAAGGAAATAGAAACAACTAAGAAATCACAAAGGGAGACAACTTTGGAGATAGAAAACCTTGGGAAGAAATCAGGAGTCATAGATGCAAACATCAACAATAGAATACAAGAGATGGAAGAAAGAATCTCAGGTGCTGAAGATTCCATAGAAAGCATCGACTCAACAGTCAAAGAAAATGCAAAATGCAAAAAACGCGTAACCCAAAACATCCAGGAAATCCAGGACACAATGAGAAGACCAAACCTAAGGATTATAGGCATAGATGAGAGTGAAGATTTGCAACTTAAAGGGCCAGTAAACATCTTCAACAAAATTATGGAGGAAAACTTCCCTAACTTAAAGAGAGAGATGCCGATGAACATACAAGAAGCCTACAGAACTCCAAACAGACTGGACCAGAACAGAAATACCTCCCGTCACATAATAATCAAAACACCGAATGTTCTAAACAAAGAAAGAATACTAAATGCAGTAAGAGAAAAGGGCCAAGTAACATACAAAGGAAGACCTATCCGAATCACATCAGACTTCTCACCAGAGACTATGAAAGCCAGAAGATCCTGGGCAGATCTCATGCAGACACTAAGACAGCACAAATGCCAGCCTAGACTACTCTACCCAGCAAAACTCTCAATCACCATAGATGGAGAGACCAAGATATTCCATGATAAAACCAAATTTTCACAATATCTTTCCACAAATCCAGCCCTGCAACGGATAATAGGTGGAAACCTCCAATACAGGGAGAGAAACAACACCCTGGAAAAAATGAGATAATAACCTTCTTGAATCAAACCCAAAAGTAGATAACCACTCAAACATAAAGATAGCGTCAAGAATGGCAGATGGCAATAATCACTATGCCTTAATCTCTCTTAATATCAATGGTCTCAATTCCCCAATTAAAAGACATAGACTAGCAGACTGGATACGTAAACAGGACCCAGCATTTTGCTGCATGCAGGAAACGCACCTCAGTGTCAAAGACAAACACTACCTCAGAGTAAAAGTCTGGAAAACAATTTTACAAGCAAATGGCCCCAAGAAACGAGGTGGAGTAGCCATCCTAATATCGGATAAAATTGATTTTCAACCCAAAGTCATCAAAAAAGACACAGAAGGACACTACATACTGATCAAGGGAAAAATCCACCATCAAGAACTCTCAATCCTGAATATCTATGCTCCAAATGCAAGGGCACCCTCATTCGTAAAAGAAACTTTACTAAAACTCAAAGCACACATCGCACCGCACACAATAATAGTGGGTGACTTCAACACCCCGCTCTCTGAAATGGATCGTTCAGGAAAGCAGAAACTAAACAGGGACACAGTGAATCTAATTGAAGCCTTGGACCAAATGGAACTAACTGATATATATAGAACATTTCATCCTAGAGCTAAAGAATACACCTTCTTCTCAGCTCCTCATGGTACCTTCTCCAAAATTGACCATATAATTGGTCACAAATCAGACCTCAACAGATACAAGAAGATAGAAATAATCCCATGCCTCCTATCAGATCACTATGGAATAAGGGTGGTCTTCAATGGCAACAAAAACAAAAGAAAACCCACGTACACATGGAGGCTGAACAATGCTCTACTCAATGATAACTTGGTCAAGGTGGAAATAAAGAAAGAAATCAAAGACTTTTTGAAAGTTAATGAAAATGAAGGCACAACATACCCTAACTTATGGGACACAATGAAAGCCGTGCTAAGAGGAAAATTCATAGCCCTGAGTGCCGCCAAAAAGAAACGGGAGACAGCATACACTAACAGCTTAATGGCACACCTGAAAGCCCTGGAACAAAAAGAAGCAAATACACCAAAGAGGAGTAGAAGGCAGGAAATCATCAAACTCAGGGCTGAAATCAATCAAGTAGAAACAAATAAAACCATACAAAGAATCAACAAAACGAGGAGTTGGTTCTTTGAGAAAATCAACAAGATAGATAAGCCCTTAGCCAGACTAACCAGAGGGCACAGAGATAGTATCCAAATTAATAAAATCAGAAACGAAAAGGGAGAGATAACAACAGAAACTGAGGAAATTCAAAAAATCATCAGATCCTACTACAAAAACCTGTATTCAACACAACTAGAAAATCTTGAGGAAATGGACAATTTCCTTGACAGATACCAAGTACCAAAATTAAATCAGGATCAAATAGACCATCTAAACCGTCCTATAACCCCTGAAGAAATAGAAGTTGTCATTGGAAGTCTTCCAACCAAAAAAAGCACAGGTCCAGATGGTTTTAGTGCAGAATTCTATCAGACCTTCAAAGAAGACCTAACACCAATACTCTTCAAACTGTTCCACAAAATAGAAACAGAAGGAACACTACCCAACTCGTTCTATGAAGCCACAATTACACTAATACCAAAAGCACACAAAGATCCGACAAAGAAAGAGAATATCAGGCCAATCTCTCTTATGAATATCGATGCAAAAATACTCAATAAAATTCTTGCCAACCGAATCCAAGAACACATCAAAACGATCATTCACCACGATCAAGTAGGCTTCATCCCAGGGATGCAGGGATGGTTCAATATAAGGAAATCCATCAATGTAATCCACTACATAAACAATCTCAAAGAAAAAAACCACATGGTCATCTCATTAGATGCTGAGAAAGCATTTGACAAAATTCAGCATCCTTTCATGCTAAAGGTCTTGGAAAGATCAGGAATTCAAGGCCCATAACTAAACATAGTAAAAGCAATTTACAGCAAACCAGTAGCCAGCATCAATCTAAACGGAGAGAAACTTGAAGCAATCCCACTAAAATCAGGAACTAGACAAGGCTGCCCTCTCTCTCCATATCTTTTCAATATAGTACTTGAAGTTCTAGCTAGAGCAATTAGACAACAAAAAGAGGTCAAAGGGATACAAATTGGAAAGGAAGAAGTCAAACTATCACTATTTGCAGACGATATGATAGTATACATAAGCGACCCAAAGAACTCCACCAGAGAACTCCTACAGCTGATAAACGACTTCAGCAAAGTGGCCGGATATAAAATCAACTCAAGCAAGTCAGAAGCCTTCCTATACTCAAAGGATAAGCAGGCTCAGAAAGAAGTAAGAGAAATAATACCCTTTACGATAGCCACAAACCATATTAAGTATCTTGGCGTGACGCTAACCAAACAAGTGAAAGATCTGTATGACAAGAACTTCAAGTCTCTGAAGAAAGAAATTAAAGAAGACCTCGGAAGATGGAAAAATCTGCCATGCTCATGGATTGGCAGGATTAATATAGTAAAAATGAGCATCTTACCAAAAGTAATACACCGATTCAATGCAATCCCCATCAAAATCCCAACTCAATTCTCCATAGAGTTAGAAAGAGCAATTCAAAAATTCATCTGGAATAACAGAAAACCCAGAATAGCTAAAACTATTCTCAAGAGTAAAAGAACCTCTGGGGGAATCAGTATCCCGGACCTCAAGCTGTACTACAGAGCAATAGTGTTAAAAACTGCATGGTATTGGTACAGTAACAGACATGTAGATCAATGGAACAGAATTGAAGACCCAGAAATGAATCCACACTCCTATGGTCACTTGATCTTTGACAAAGGAGCTAAAACCATCCAGTGGAAAAAAGATAGCCTTTTCAACAAATGGTGCTGGCTCAGCTGGAGGTCAACATGCAGAAGAATGCAAATTGACCCATCCTTATCTCCTTGCACTAAGCTCAATTCTAAGTGGATCAAAGATCTCCACATAAAACCAGACACACTGAAACTAATAGAAGGGAAACTAGGGAAGAACCTTGAACATATGGGCACAGGGGAGAATTTCCTGAACAGAACTCCAATAGCTTATACTCTAAGATCAAGAATAGACAAATGGGACCTCATTAAATTACAAAGTTTTTGCAAGGCAAAAGACACCGTCAAAAAGACAAAGCGGCAACCAACTAACTGGGAAATGATCTTTACCAACCTTACATCCGACAGAGGGCTAATATCCAAGATATACAAAGAACTCAAGAAGTTAAACTCCAGAGAGGCAAGTAACCCTATTAAAAAATGGGGTACAGAGCTCCACAAAGAGTTCTCACCTGAAGAATATCTAATGGCTGAGAAACACCTAAAGAGATGTTCATCATCCTTAGTCATTAGGGAAATGCAAATCAAAACAACCCTGAGATTCCATCTCACACCAGTCAGGATGGCTAAGATCAAAAACACAGGAGACAGCAGTTGTTGGCGAGGATGTGGAGAAAGAGGAACACTCCTCCACTGCTGGTGGAATTGCAGGCTGGTACAACCACTCTGGAAAGCAGTCTGGCGGCTCCTCAGAAAACTGGGCATGACACTTCCGGAGGATCCGGCTATACCACTCCTGGGCATATACCCAGAGACTTTACCTGCATGCAATAAGGACACATGCTCCACTATATTCATAGCAGCCTTATTTATAATAGCCAGAAGCTGGAAAGAACCCAGATGTCCCTCAACGGAGGAATGGATTCAGAAGATGTGGTATATTTACACAATGGAATACTACTCTGCAATTAAAAACAATGAATTCACGAAATTCCTAGGCAAATGGTCAGAACTTGAAAATATCATCCTTAGTGAGGTAACCCAATCACAAAAGATCACACATGGTATGAAGTCACTGATAAGGGGATATTGACCCAGAATCTCAGAATACCCTAGACACAATCAGCATATCAATAGATTTCTAAAAAGATGGAAGGAGAGACCCCTGGTTCTGGAAAGACTGGATGTAGGGGAACGCCAGGACAGAGTAATGAGAGGGGGTTGAACGGAGAAAAGAGGGAGGGAAGGGGGCTTATGGGACTTTCGGGGAGGGAGGAAACGGGAAAGGGGAAGTGATTTGGAATGTAAATTAAAAAAATAAAATAAAATTAAATTTAAAAAAAAAAAAAAAAAGAAAACCCACATGGTAGAAGGAATGGATTACATACACACACACACAGACAAACCGACACACAGACACACAGACATACACACACACACACACACTTAATATAGCATGCAAATTTGATTTAGAAAGCCATTTTTATCTATTTCTCACCTAAGGTATCTTGCAAAGAAAACATTATTGTTGGTCACTATGTTTCAGAAGTCAATGAAAGAGAACATATTCAAGGTTAAAAGATGAAGATACTGAGGCTTGACAGAAGCCAGTCTTGGGTTAACAAAGTACGCAGCCAGCACTCTTTAAAGCATATAAACTAGAACCAAATGACTGTAAAATATATCTAAATTGTAGTATTAGAATTAGCTATGATTACAGGCTAATGTAAAGTGTGAGAATTAGAGGCAACAACTAATACAAGTAATGACTCTTACAGTACAAAAATTTAATATTTAGGCATGGCATGGGAGAAGTCAAGAGATTGTTTAGTGGTAAAGAATAATAGCTGCTTTTCCAGAGGATAAGTGTTCAAATTTCAGTATCCATCAGGTGACTCACAATCATGTATAATTCAAATTCCAAGGAATATGACACTTTTTGTCGTCTATTAGTAAGTATTGTATGCTTAAGATACACAGACATAGATACAGACAAAATATTCTTTAAAAAATAATTAATTATTTAATATAGAATAGAATGGAACAGAACAGAATAGAATAAAGCAAATACAAGGAGAGAGAGAGAGAGAGAGAGAGAGAGAGAGAGAGAGAGAGAGAGAGAGAGAGAGAAGGAGGAGGAGGAGGAGGAGGAGGAGGAGAAGAAGAAGAAGAAGAAGAAGAAGAAGAAGAAGAAGAAGAAGAAGAAGAAGAAGAAGAAGAAGAAGAAGAAGGTGATACACATAAAAGATGGATGAGCAAAAAATAACACAAACATTATTGTATAAAAGGCAGTATCAGTTTATTTCTCTGGCCCAATGACTCAGTGGTTAAGAGTTTCTGATTACTCTTGCAGAAGAGAGTGTTCAATTTCCAGCACCTACATGGAAACTCCCATCTGTAGCTCAAGTCTCAGGGGATCCAATGTCCTTTTCTGACCTTCATGTTCACTGCACAGCATATGGTGTACACATAAACATTCAAACAAAATACCAATACCTATGCATGGAAAGAAATAAATGAAAAACTGCCATTAACAACAACAAAATATTCAACATTATTTCAAATGAAATAAAGAAAATAACAGTACTGATTCAGGAATGAACTCTATAAAATGCATCGTGTGTTTCATGCTAACATATGCACTACTGAATATTTAAGAATAAATTATTTTATTCCTAAAGACATGCCTTTTTGACTATCATTTTACATCTCTAGAAAATTCCCAACATAGGAAATTGAGCCTTAAAAATACACCTCAACACCTCTGCTTCTCTTGACAATATAAATCTGAAAACATAATCAGAAGTCTGATTTTTCAGAGTCATAAAGAACAAAACATTGATCTTTCTAAGGAGAGTCACAAAAGGCAACTATATTTTCCAAAATTAGTATTGTCAACACAATGTCCTTTTTTTCTATTCCAAAGTTATATGTGGTATTTTCTATTTAGAAAATTATAGAAAAATCCAGCATCAATTGAAAAGACACTAATGCTTTTACATCAACCAAACTTTTCTGATGTCTCTGACAATGTATAATGATTTTGTAAGGCCAACTTTACTAGGAAATGCATAATTACATGACATACATACAACCTCTAAAAAGACTTAGTGAAAACATGTAGGTGAACTTCTTTTCCTTTGATTTCTAGATAGGTCAAATTTCATTCCCAATTGTTTAAAAAGTACAGATGACATTACTATCTGATTTGTTTATATAACATATTTTAGGTATGGCACAGGTTTCACTTGTGACTTAGAGAAAATCAATACCTATCTTTTTTTTTATGTACCTGGTTTAGCTATTCAAATGGAAAATTCTACCATATATAGCTTTTATATATATATAAAACTGTAAATTTATTGCCTAGTTGTCATAAAACACAGGTTTTATAGGCTATAATCTTCAAAAGAATACTTATTCAGGTGTGCATAGTACAACTTCTGTATGCTAACAACATAAAATTATCATAGAAAACAATATCTAATCACTTATCACCCAGTGTGATTCTCTAAGTGCTAGATGTAGAATTATATGTTTTAAAACGGTATTAGGAATACAAAAAGTAAGAAGCCAGCTATCTACCCAGCAGCGCAGAGGAGACAGCCAGCACAGTTGAGACCTGCATTGCAGCACAGAGGATCCCGTCCAGAATCCTCTGGCAGGAGACTTTCGGTTTAGGTCTCCAGTTTGGGACCATCCTCTGTCACAGTGCACCATCTCCAAGTGGCCCAAGAAGCCAACTATCTACCCAGAAGCTTGGAGGAGACATCCAGCACAGATGGGACCTGCCAGGCAGCTCAGAGGATCCCATCTGGAACCATCTGGCAGGAGACATCCGGTTTCTGTCTCCAACTTGAGTCCATCCTCAGCCATTGAATACCATTTCCAAGTGACACATGGAGGTAGCTAACCACTTAGGAATGCAGAGAAACACCATAGTACAGTAGAACCACCCCTGCTGCTTGGAGGAATTAGCCTGAAACCTTGAGGACACAAGAGCCTAGGAACAGCTTGGGATGGGAGTCTTCCAATTACTGCTTGTACCTAGAGTTGAACAGGGCCACAGAGCTACATACCCAAATACAACTATAAGAGAGCTGGTCTCACAGAAGTACTTAGATATCAGTGTACAAAGAGAGAACCGGTCACACAGGAGCACAGAGAAACCACAGTCAGAGACAGCAGCACCAGGTAACACCAGAGATAACCAGATGGCAAAAGGGAAACACAAGAACATCACCAATAGAAACCAAGACAATATGGCTCCATCAGAACCAAGGAATCCAACAATAGCAAGTCCAGGATACCCCAACATACCAGAAAAGCAAGAACTGTATTTAAAATTGCAGCTCATGATTCTGATGAAAGGCTTGAGGAAGGACATAAATAACTCCCTTAAAGAAATTCAGGAGAACACAAGTAAACAGGGAGAAGCCCTTGAAGAACTAATGGAAAATACAACAAAACAGGTGAGGGAATTGAAGAAATCCATCTAGGATCTAAAGATGGAGGTAAAAATAATAAAGAAATAGCAAACAGAAACAACTGGGGACAGAGAAAACCTAGGAAAGAAGGCAGGAGTCATAGATCCAAGCATCAACAACAGAATACAAGAGATAGAAGAGAAAATATCAGATACAAAAGATACCATAGAAAGCATTGATACAAGAGTCAAAGAAAATGAAAAATGCAAAAAGCTCCTGAACCAAAACATCCAGGAAATCTAGGACAAAATAAGAAGACCAAACCTAAGGATTATAGGCATTGAAGAGAGTGAAGATTTCCAAATTAAAGGGCCAGTAAATATTTTCAACAAAATTATAGAAGAAAACTTCCCTAACCTAAAGAAAGAAATGCCCATGAACATACAAGAAGCCTACAGAACTCCAAATAGATTTGACCAGAAAAGAAATTCCTCCCATCACATAATAATTAAAACACCAAATGTACTAAACAAAGAAAGAATATTAAAAGCAGTAAGGGAAAAAGGTCAAGTAACATATAAAGGTAGACCTGTCAGAATTATACCAGACTTCTCACCAGAGACTATGAAAGCCAGAAGAGCCTGGGCAGATGTCATACAGAACCTAAGGGAACACAAATGCCAACAAAGACTGCTATATCCAGCAAATCTCTCAATTACCAAAGATGGAGAAACCAAGGTATTTCATGACAAAAAAATTTACACAGTATCTTTCCACAAATCCAGCCATTCAGAGGATAATCAATGGAAAGCACTAGTAAAAGGACAGAAACTACACACTAGAAAAAACAAGAAATTAATCTTCTTCCAACAAACCCAAAAGAAGAAAACCATAGAAACATAAAAATTACATCAAAAAGAGCAGAATGCAACAAACACTTTTCCTTAATATCTCTTAATATCAATGGACTCAATTCTCCAATACAAAGACATAGACTAACAGACTGGATAAGTAAAGAGGACCCAACATTTTGCTACATAAAGGAAACGCATCAGTGTCAAAGACAAACACTACCTCAGAGTAAAGGGCTGGAAAACAGTTTTCCGAGCAAACGATCCCAGGAAACAAGCTGGAGTAGCCATTACAATATCCAATAAAATAGACATTCAACCAAAAGTCATCAAAAATACACAGAAGGGCACTTAATACTCATCAAGTGAAAGATGTATATGACAAGAACTTCAAGTCTTTGAAGAAGGAAATCTAAGACCTCAGAAGATGGAAAAATCTTCCATGCTCATGGATTAGCAGGATTAATACAGTGAAAATTGCTATCTTGCCAAAAGCAATATACAGATTCAATGCAATTCCCATCAAAATCCCAACTCAATTCTTCATATAGTTAGAAATAGCAATTCTCAAAAAACCCAGGATAACTAAAACTATTCTCAGCAGTAAAAGAACTTCTGGGGGAATCATTATCCCAGACCTCAAGCACTACTACAGAGCGAGAGTGTTAAAAACTGCATGGTATTGGTATAGTAACAAGTAGGTAGATCAATGGAACAGAATTGAAGACCCAGAAATGAACCCACACACTTATGATCACTTGATCTTTGACAAAAGAGCTACAACTATCCAGTGGAAAAAAAGATAGCTTTTTCAACAAATATTGCTGATTCAACTGGAGGTCAGCATGCCGAAGAATGCAAATCCATCCATTCTTATCTTCTTATACTAGGTTCAAGTCCAAGTGGATCAAGAACCTCAATGTAAAACCAGAAACACTGAAACTAATAGAAAAGAAACTGGGGAAGAGCTTTAAGTACATGAGCACAGGGGAAAATTTCCTGAACAGAACACTAAAAGCTTATGCTCTAAGATCAAGAATTGACAAATGGGACCTCATAAAATTACAAAGTTTCTGTAAGGCAAAGGACACTGTCAAAAGGACAAAACGACCACCAACAAATTGGGAAAAAATCTTTACCAACCCTACATCCGACAGAGGGTTAATATCCAAGATATACAAAGAACTCAAGAAGGTAGACTCCAGAGAGCCAAATGACCCTATTAAAAATGGGGTACACAGCTAAACAAAGAAATTTCACCTGAGGAATATCGAATGGCTGAGAAGTACCTAAAGAAATGTTCAACATCCTTAGTCATCAGGGAAACGCAAATCAAAACAACCCTGAGATCTCATCTCCTATCAGTCAGAATAGCTAAGATCAAAAACTGAGGAGAAAACAGTGCTGACACAGATGTGAAGAAAGAGGAACACTCCTCCACTGCTGATGGGATTGCTAGCTGGTACAACCACTCTGGAAATCAGTCTGGCAGTTCCTCAGAAAACTGGGCATGACACTCTGGAGGACTACATTATACCACTCCTGAGCATATACTCAGAGGATTCTCCAGCATGTAATAAGGACACATGCTCCACTATGTTCATAGCAGCACTATTTATAATAGCCAGAAGCTGGAAAGAACCCAGATGTCCCTCAATGGAGGAATGGATACAGAAAATGTGGTATATTTACGCTATGGAATACTACCCAGCTATTAAAAACAATGAATTCATGAAATTCTGAGGCAAGTGGGTGGAACTGGAGAATGTCATCCTGAGTGAGGTGACCCAACCACAAAAGAACACACATGATATGCACTCACTGATAAGCAGATATTAGCCCAGAAGCTTGGCATACACAAGAAACAATTCACATATCAAATGATGCCCAAGAAGAAGGAAAGAGAGGCCCTTGGTCCTGGAAAGGCTCAGTGTAGTAGTGTAGGGGAATACCAGGACAGGGAAGTGGGAAGGGGTTGATTAGGGAACAGGGGGCAGGAAGAGGGCCTATGGGACTTTCGGGGAAGGGGGAACCAGTAAGAGGGAAATCATTTGAAATGTAAATAAAGAATATATCTAATAAAAAAAGGAATAATAACAGATGTCAAGAGGACCATGTGTTATTGTGCATATCACCTGTCAAGCAATTAAATATAATTTTCATACACGTACTCAATTTTCGTATGATGTAAAATAATCACGTGAATTATAGACAAGGCTGCTGAAACTTATATATACATAATACCAAGAGTCCACTCTGGCACAAAGTAACAATACATTTAGTGGCTGTACATGAGAGTAAATAGCAAGCAACTCAAGGGGTAGCACCAGTGATACTCCTAGTTTCTCCACAAACTGAAGTGCCATTCATCAGGCAAAGAGCTAGGTGAATAATTCCTCACTGATATTTTCAGTAGATTTATGTGAATTTTCAATAGATTCATAAGCATTTTCTTTTTGGCCAGCATAGTAACAATTGTTATGGTTTGTATCTGAAATGGCTGTCATAAAACACATTCTAAAGACTTTCTCACCAGTTTAAGGTATTTTAGAAGCATGGTAAAGACTTTAGAAGAAGGTGCTAATAAGGAGGATCTTTGAGGAAGTGCCTTTAAAAGGCACATTGAGACTCTATTCTTTCCTTCTCTGCATCCAAGAGTCATGAGGTTAGTGATCACTATGACCCAAGCCAGGGTTGCCACAAGCCCAGAAACAAGGGAGCCAAATGAGAGAATGGACTCAAATCTCTTTAAAACCCTTTCTCCTTCACATTGCTTATCTCAAAGTAATTGTCACAGTGATGGAGAACTGGTTATATAAAGTTTTACAACTGCAATTTAGAACTTGGAAGAAGGAGAAAAGAAGAGGGTTAAATACTTGTCCAATTCCACACATGCTTGAGCAGGTATAGATTTGAAACTGTAACCTATGCAAGAGAAAATCTACAGCCTTCAAGAGCCTGAAATATACCTGATGTGGTTGTAATTGTTGTTTCATGCTGAGCCTCCATTTTGTGCTCCTTGTAAGATGATTTATAAAAAATGAACACCAAATGCATTTCAGCGTCCAGATTTTCTTAAAAGCAAAACCACTGGAAATATATGTTTCAACAGTAAACATGATACTTTTTTCCTGTATTCCTACTGCTTTTGTTTTGAAGTGGGGAAAAAAGTCATTCATTTGTACCACAGAAGAACCCTTAAGCAAAAGGAAATGCTTAGATTTTTTTCTTTCATGATTTGGTTCAAGCAGCATTAAGTATATAATTACTCAAAATATTCACTGTTTTTGCACATGTTCCAGAAAATGTCCTTTAGTATTTTTCAAAGCAGTTTTATAGTATTTGAGATTTCAAAACTGAAAGTTTTCTAAAGACAGTATATCAATATAGTATTTTGCCTGTAATGAACCACTTAGATTTTAAACTGTGATGCTTGGACATGTATAACTTTGTTTTCTTTGCTTTAATTCACTACATTTTAAAAAGAAATGGTCAGTAGTGTCTGGTTAAGAAACAGAAGGAAAAGAAGAACATTACTAGAACAGTAGCTTGCCTGCTAATGATTAGATCATTTTAGGGATAAAGCCTAAAGATTGTGTCTACCTTACTCTGTTCACCAGTTTTTCAAATTCTAAGTATTGCTTTCATTGATACCTTAAATATTTTAATATTACATTTCTTTCTTTATTTGTAAAGATAGTCTGTTTATACCACAGCATGTATTTGGAGACAAATCATAACTTGCATGATTCAGTTCTTTCCTACCATCATGTAGGTTCTGGGAATTGAACACAAAAGTACACCAGACATGGTGATAGGCACCATTACCCACTGAATCATCTTGACAAATCTGTATTAATATCTAGATATTTTATTTGTAATTTATTTCTCTAACTGACTTGGCAAATGGCAATTTAAAAATGTAAATTCATTGACAGTAATCAAAGATAAATCATTCTTATAATAGTACATAATAGAAACAGTTTTTTTTATTTGGAAATAGTCACTCATATTACCTCAATAACTAGAAAGTGTGCGTGTGTGTGTGTGTGTGTGTGTGTGTGTGTGTGTGTGTGTGTGTGTGATGTAATTCAAAGGCTTGGTGTATAACTTAGTTTCCTTAAAATATTGTCACCATATTATCAACTCAACTCATGTTTCCATCTTAAAACAATCATTGTAACTAATTCCTACTGGAAAATTTATTACATGCAAGGCTGGTAGAAATATGACCAGCATTTTACCCTCCATTAGCCATATTCAATTGATCTACATATCACATTATAACCAAAACTTAGTATTTTTAGATATTTAAAACGTATAAGCAGCCTCAGTGTTATATAAGTCCCCACTCAGTGTATTTAAACAAATCAGGAATCCTCATGAGTCTACTGCCATAAAGACAGAAAGACCATTGTCTATTTTTCAGTACTGCTGAGAATTTTCATTTTATTCGAATTCTTGAATTTCAGAGGGAACATTCTATTTCTCTTTAGGAAAATGCATGTTCTCCTTATGACTTGGCAAAGATACATAAACTATGTGCCACCTGGCCTATGACTTAGGCATTTCATACCTATACAATTGCTTGCATACTTAAAGAAACAAGCTGGCAAAATCCAGATGTCCCTCAACGGAGGAATGGATTTAGAAGATGTGGTATATTTACACAATGGAATACTACTCTGCAATTAAAAACAATGAATTCACGAAATTCCTAGGCAAATGGTCAGAACTGGAAAATATCATCCTTAGTGAGGTAACCCAATCACAAAAGAACACACATGGTATGCAGTCACTGATAAGGGAATATTAACCTAGAATCTCGGAATACCCTAGACACAATTTGCATATCAATAGATTTCCAAGAAGATGGAAGGAGAGACCCCTGGTCCTGGAAAGACTGGATGTAGAGGAACGCCAGGACAGAGAAGTGAGAGGGGGCTGAATGGGGAACAGAGGGAGGGAAGGGGGCTTATAGGACTTTCGGGGAGGGAGGAAACGGGAAAGGGGAAATCATTTGGAATGTGAATAAAAAAACTTAGAAAATAAAAAAAAAATAAAATAAAAAAAAGACACAAGCTGTTATCATCAATTTATGCCACAATTATGTTTTTCACTTTTATTGATACTGCTCATTATCAAAAGCAGGGTCTAAGTTTTTGTTTCACTTTACACCAGTTTGGTACATCAAGAACAGAATTTTCATGCCTACTGTCAAATCTAATTCTACAATCCAATCAAAAGGCTAGAGATCTATTTGTGATGAGTTCTTTCATTGAGCATAAAGATATTAAAACATAATAAGACTAGAAATGTACATTTTACTTACAGATCATGGGAATGAATAAAAACCTAACCTAAGACATTCATTAAAATTTCCAGACAGTGACAGTGGTTTTCAGTGCTCTTCATTTTTTCTGCAAGAGAAATGTTTTCAAATGCCTTAAAGGAATATGAAACATAAAGAAATTTTCCTAAAAATTCAACTAAGATATTTTTGTATCAAACTTTTCCTAATTATGTCCCCAAATTACTGGATTTGTACAGATAGTTAAAGGCTATAATGGTGTGATAAATATTCAGGGTAGGCTAGACATGTCATTGAAATTGAAAAGGTTTAATCAGCAAGATTTGAAATTTTACAGAAAAATTTAGACAAGAATTTTAAATTGTACATTTCTGAATTTGATCTCTTAGTTCAGAAGTCTCCATTATTAAGAAAAATTTAATGACATTAAACCTGTATATTATTATATCATATTTAGGCATAAAATAATAAACTATAATCTCTTCACAGTTTTCTGCAAAGTCTTCTGTGGACTAAAGTTTCTCTATGCATTACTGCCATTTAAAAACATATATTTAATTAAAATAGACTTGCATGACTTTCTTTATTTTATTTCTTCCCTCAGCTTCTCTCAACCAAACTACTGAACCCTTTCTACACATATACCAATTTATAGCTTATTTTATTTCATTATTATTACTATTATACATAAATGTTTCTATGTCTACATGTATGTACACTTTATTTACATGTTCATGTTCCTGAAACAAAATTTAAAAATTCAATACCTTAATCATAAGAAAAACTGGTGCTGGTCTAACTAATAGTTGGGGTTTAGAAAAATGAAAATAGATCCACATTCGTCACATTGCATAAAGCTCAAGTCCAAGTGGATCAAGGATCTCAACATAAAACCAAATAGAGTGAATCTAATAGAAGAGAAATTAGGAAAGAGCCTGGAACTCATTTGCACAGGGATTGGGGGTTTTCCTAAACAGAATTCCAATGTTTTAGGCTCTAAGATCAAGAACTAATGAATGGGACATCATGAAACTGAAAAGCTTCTGTAAGGCAAAGGACATAGTCAATAAGACAAATTGCCAACTTACAGATTTGGAAAAAATAATCTTCAATAACCCCACATTTGATTGAGGGCTAATATACAAAACATATTTATAAAAAAAGAAACCTCAAGAATTTAACCTCCCAAAAACCAAACAACCCAATCAAGAAATGGGGTATAGAACTAAACAGAGAATTAACAACAAAGGAATCTCAAGTGACTGAGAAACACTTAAAGAATTGTTCAGGATGATACTTTCTTGTTCCGTCCATTTGCCTAAGAATTTCATGAATTCATTGTTTTAATAGCTGAATAGTACTCCATTGTGTATATATACCACAATCTCTATATCCATTCCTCTGTTGAAGGACATCTGAGTTCTTTCCAGCTTCTGGCTATTATAAATAAGACTGGTATGAACATAGTTGGAGCATCTTCTGGGTATATACCCAGGAGTGGTATAGCTGGGTCCTCAGGTAGTACTGTCTAATTTTCTGAGGAACCACCAAACTGATTTCCAGAGTGATTTTACCAGCTTGCAATCCCACTAACAATGGGGAAGTGTTCCTCTTTCCCCACATCCTCTCCAGCATCTGATGTCCCCTGAGTTTTTCCTCTTAGCCATTCTGACTGGTGTGAGGTGGAATCTCAGTGTTGTTTTGATTTGCATTTCCCTGATAATTAAGGATGCTGAACATTTCTTTAGGTGCTTCACAGCCATTCAAGTTTCCTCAGTTGAAAATTTCCTGTTTAGCTGTGTACCCCATTTTTAAATAGGGTTATTTGACTCTCTGGAGTCTAACTTCTTGAGTTCTTTGTATATATTGGATATTAGCCCTCTATCGGATGTAAGATTGGTAAATATCTTTTCCCAATTTGTTGGTTACCATTGTGTCCTATTGATTGTGTCCTTTGCCTTACAGAAGCTTTGCAGTTTTATGAGGTCCCATGTGTCAATTCTTGCTCTTAGAGCATAAGCCATTTGTGTTCTATTCAGGAAATTTTCCCCTGTGCCCATGAAGTGTAATCCTGAGTGAGGTAACCAGATCATAAAAGAACACACATGGTATGCACTCACTGATAAGTGGATATTAGCCCAAAAGCTCAAAATAAACAGGTTACAGTTCATAGACCACAGGAAGCTCAAGAAGGAGGAGGACTAAAGTGGGGATGCTTTGGTTCCTCTTAGAAAGGGAACAAAATACTCACAGGAGCAATAATGGAGACAAAGTGTGGAGCAGAGACTGAAGGAAAGGCCACCCAGAGACTGCCCTCCCTGGGGAATCATCCTATAAACAGTCACCAAACCCTGACACTGTTATGGACGAGAAGAAGTGCATACCAAAAGGAGCCTGTTATGGTTGTCTCCGGAGGGGCCCTGCCAGAACCTTACACATACAGAGGCAGATGCTAGCAGCCAACCATTGGACTGAATGTGGGGTCCCCACTGGAGGAGGTGGAGGACAGACTGGAGGAGCTGAAGGGGTTTACAGCCCCATGGGGAGAACAATGATGTTGGCTACCCAGATACCCCAGAGCTCCCAGGGACTAAACCATCAATCAAGGGGTACACATGGTTCCAGCCAAAAGTGAGGAAGAGGAACACCTTGTCAGGCATCAGTGGGAGGAGTGGTTCTTGGTCTTGTGAAGGCTCAATAAATGCCCCAATAAAGGGAAATAGAGGGGTGAAGGTGGGAGTGGGTCGGGAAGAGGGGCATATACTTGGAGGCAGGGGATAGGGGGATGGGTTTGGGGTTTTGGGGTGGGGGGAACCTGGAAATGTTTTAGCATTTGAAATGTAAATGAAGATTATATTCAATAAAAAAAAAACAAAACAAAAAAAGAGAGAAATGTTCAAAGTCATTAGTGATCAGGGAAAGGCAAATTAAAACAAACCCGAGATACCACCTTAAACCAATCAGAATGACTAAGATCAAAATCGCAGGTGACAGCACATGTTGCCAAGAATGTGGAGAAAGGAATACTCCTCCATTGCTGGTGGTTTGTTCAACTGGTACAACCACTCTGGAAATCAATCTGGAGATTCCTCAGAAAATTGGAAATAGATCAACTTGAAGGCATGACTATACCATCCTTGGGCATATATCCAAAAGATGCCCCACTATGCCAGAGGTGCACATATTCCACTATATCCATAGCAGCCTTATTTGTGACAGTCATAACTTGGAAACAATCTAGATGTCCCAAGACCAAATGGATGCAGAAAATGTGATTCACTTACACAATGGAATAGTATTCAACTATTAGCACATTTTGTGTTTTGCAGGCAAATGGATGGAACAAGAAAATATCATCTTGAGTGATGTAACTCAGACCCAAAAGGGCATACATATAATGTACTCAGGAAGAACTGGATATTAGTCAAAAAAATACAGAAGACCCAGGATATGTAAGTCAAGTGTTTCCAGACAGTACAAATAAAGTTTAAAAAAAATGTTTACTAATACTGAGCCAATTCATGTCCCAACTCAAGAAAATTGTCACACATTAGGACTCCATGACTCAACCCACAGAGAGCTCACAGCCCAAATACAATGAAGCTTGCATAGAAAATGGCACACCTGTTGTAGTTCTCTTCAGCCCTCAGCTGGACATAAGTCATAGTCTTATAGGATAAGGGAACCTCACCTGAGGAAGATTGACCTTTTGGATTGTCCTTGGTAAATTTCCGGAATTTCTGATTGAGTGGATAGTGTCAACTCTAACCATGTGGGCATAGGTTGTAAGAAATGTAGCTAAGGAAACCCATAGGAATTTGTTGTGGTCTTTGCTTTGGTCTTTGCCCTGAGTTCCTGCAGTAACTCTCCCCCATGAAGAACTCTAATATGTAAGACAAAATAATCTCTCTCCTTCCCAAGTATCTATTGGTCATCATGTTTATCACAGCAATAGAAAGCAAACTAGTACAATACAATTAATACTAACATAATACAAACAGTTCTACAAACCTACCTTCCAGATCCTCCATTTAATAGTCATTAAGAAAAGGTAAGGGTTGTTAGACATAAACAGAAAAACAGATGCATGGAAAGAAAATAACTAAGGTAAGAAAATAGGAAAACTATTAGAAAGGGGGAGAAGAAACCTTTCTCAGGAAACTGTCATCTAGTTACTCTGTATTAAGTAAGGCAAGGAATCTTAGGAAAGGTGCCAGTTGCAGAGCAGGAAAGGATTTGAGAGATTTACACAGCTGTTAAATTAAAAAGCAATAAAATCTTACAGTTTAGAGAAAAATATGGATATAAAAAGATGAGTGAAGGAGACAGCATAAGGATCATATCAGAATATAAAGCCACAGAAAATAAGAACCCATTCAGTAGGGCACATAAGTCTCTTGGGGAAGACTTGGGAGAAGGGGAGCTTCACCTACAAATGAGAAAAGTTGTAAAGGTCAAGGTACTAGAAACATTTCACCTAGAGACACAGCAGATACTCTCTCTCTCTCTCTCTCTCTCTCTCTCTCCCTCCCTCCCTCCCTTCCTCCCCCTCCCTCCCTCCCTCTCTCCCTTCCTCCCCCTCCCTCCCTCCCTCCCTTCCTCCCCCTCCCTCCCTCCCTCCCTCTTCCTCCCTCTCTTTCTTTCTTTCTCTCTTTCTCTCTCTCTTTCTTTCTTTCTTTCTTTCTTTCTTTCTTTCTTTCTTATTAAATTACTTATTTATTTTCATTCCAAAAGTTGTCCCCCTTTCCAGTCCCCCTGACCCAAGTTTTTCAGCCCATTTCCCTCCAACAAACTCTGAGAGGGTCCTCCCTCACTTATCCACCCATCCTCACCTCACCCCCACCAATATCCCTCTTACATGTGGCATCAAGTTTCTATAGGATTAAGCACATCCTCTCCCACTAAGGCCAGACAAGGCAGTCCTCTGCTACACATATGCCTGGGGGCCATGGACCAGACAGTGTATGCTCCTTGCTCACTGGCTTAGTCCCAGGAAGCTCTGAGCAATCTGGTTTAGTTGGCACTGTTGTTCTTATGGGGTTGCAAACCTTCTCTGTTCTTTCAGTCCTTCGCCTAATTTTTTCGTTGGAGTCCTTGACCTCAATCTAGGGGTTGACATTAAGTATCTACATTTGTCTCATTTAGTTGCTATTAGGACCACTCAGAGGGCAGCCATTCCAGGCTCCTGCCTGCAAACACAATATGGCATTAGGAATAGTGTAAGGTTTTGGTTTACATGCATGGGATGGGTCCCAAATTGGATAGTCATTGGGTGGCCTTTCTTTCAGCCTCTGCTCCATTTTTGTCTCTGCATTTCCTTTAGACAAGAACAATATTGGGTCAAACATAATTGAAGATGGAAGGGTGGCTCATTGTCTCATTTATGAACCATGTCTATCTAGAGGGTCTTACTACCATTCCATCTCACCACTGTTGGGCATTTCAGCTAATGTCATCCCCATGGAGTCCTGGAAGCCTTTCACATTCCACAACTCTGGGACTTTCAAGACGTTCCCCTGCCCCCACCCCACACTGCTGCACATTTCTATTTATTCTCCTGGGCCCCTGGGATTCTGTCCTGTCTCCCCCCAATACCTGATCCTGTTTCCATATACCACTCCCCCTTTCCTTTCACACCCAGGTTCCTCCTCTCTGCTTCTCATAATTATTTGTTCCCCCTTCTAAGTGGATTTAAGGTATTCATACTTGGACCTTCCTTCTTGTTAAGCTTCCTACAATCTGTGAGTTGTATCATGAGTACTCTGAAGTTTTAGGCTAAAATCCACTAAAGCATGAGTATATACCATACATGTACTTTTGAGTCTAGGTTACCTTGCTCAGGATGTTGTTTTCCAGATCCACCCATTTGCCTGAAAAATTCATGATGTCCTCATTTTTAATAGCTGAATGGTATTCTATGTGTAAATGAAACAAATGTTCTGTAGCTATTCTTCAGTTGAGGAACATCTCAGCTGCTTCCAGCTTCTAGCTCTTATGAATAAGCTGCTATAAAGGTAGTGGAGCACTATCTAAACATAGTAAAAGCAATTTACAGTAAACCAGTAGCGATTATCAATCTAAACGGAGAGAAACTTGAAGCAATCCCACTAAAATCAAGGACTAGACATGGTTGCCCTCTCTTTCCATATATTTTCAATATAGTACTTGAAGTTCTAGCTAGAGTAATTAGACAAAAAAAGGAGGTCAAAGGGATACAAATTGGAAAGGAAGAAGTCAAACTATCACTATTTGCAGACGATATGATAGTATATTTAAGCGACCCAAAGAACTCCACCAGAAAACTCCTACAGCTGATAAACAACCTCAACAAAGTGGCCGGATATAAAATCAACTTAAGCAAATCAGTAGCCTTCCTATACTCAAAGGATAAGCAGGCTGAGAAAGAAGTAAGCGAGATGATACCCTTCATGATAGCCACAAACAATATAAAGTATCTTGGTGTGACTCTAACAAAACAAGTGAAAGATGTGTATGACAAGAACTTCAAGTCTCTGAAGAAAGAAATTGAAGAAGACCTCAGAAGATGGAAAAATATGCCATGTTCATGGATTGGCAGGATTAATATAGTAAAGATGACAATCTTGCCAAAAGCAATATACAGATTCAATGCAATCCCCATCAAAATCTCAACTCAATTCTTCATATAGTTAGAAAGAGCAATTCAAAAATTCATCTGGAATAGCAGAAAACCCAGGATAGCTAAAACTATTCTCAAGAGTAAAAGAACTTCTGGGGAATCAGTATCCTGGGCCTCAAGTTGTACTACAGAGCAATAGTGTTAAAAACTGCATGGTATTGGTACAATGACAGGCATGCAGATCAATGGAACAGGATAGAAAACCCAGAAATGAATCGACACTCCTATGGTCACTTGATCTTTGAAAAAGGAGCTAAAACCATCCAGTGGAAAAAAGATAGCCTTTTCAACAAATGGTCCAGGTTCAACTGAAGGTCAAAATGCAGAAGAATGCAAATTGATCCACTCTTATCTCCTTGCACGAAGCTCAATTCCAAGTGGATCAAGAACCTCCACACAAAACCAGACACACTGAAACTAATAGAAAGCAAGCTAGGGAAGAACTTTGAACATATGGGCACAAGGGAAAATTTCCTGAACAGAACACCAATAGCTTATGCTCTAAGATCAAGAACTGACAAATGGGACCTCATAAAATTACAAGTTTCTGTAAGGCAAAGGACACTGTCAAAAGGACAAAGCAGCAGCCAACAAACTGGGAAAAGATCTTTACCAACCCTACATCCAACAGAGCGCTAATATCCAATATATACGAAGAACTCAAGAAGTTAGACCCCAGAGAGCCAAATAACCCTATTAAAAATGGGGTACAGAGCTAAACAAAGAGTTCTCACCTGAAGAATATCTGATGGCTGAGAAGCACCTAAAGAAATGTTCAATATCCTTAGTCATTAGGGAAATGCAAATCAAATCAACCCTGAGATTCCACCTCACACCAGTCAGAATGGCTAAGATCAAAAACACAGGAGATAGCAGTTGTTGGCAAGGATGTTGAGGAAGAGGAACACTCCTCCAGTGCTGGTGGGATTCCAAGCTGGTACAACCACTCTGGAAAGAAGTCTGGCGGTTCCTCAGAAGACTGGGCATGACACTCCAGGAGGATCCTGTTATACCACTCCTGGGCATATACCCAGAGGCTTTATCGGCATGCAATAAGGACACATGCTCCACTATGTTCATAGCAGCCTTATTTATAATAGCCAGAAGCAGGAAAGAATCCAGATGTCCCTCAACAGAGGAATGGATTCAGAAGATGTGGTATATTTACACAATGGAATACTACTCTGCAATTAAAAACAATGAATTCACGAAATTCTTAGGCAAATGGTCAGAACTGGAAAATATCATCCTTAGTGAGGTACCCCAATCACAAAAGAACACACATGGTATGCAGTCACTGATAAGGGGTTATTAACCCAGAATCTCGGAATACCCAAGACACAATTCACATAAAAATAGATTTCCAAGAAGATGGAAGGAGAGACCCCTGGTCCTGGAAAGACTCGATGTAGAGGAATACCAGGACAGAGAAGCTAGAGGGGGTTGAATGGGGAACAAGGAGAGGGAAGAGGGCTTATAGGACTTTCAGGGAGGGAGGGAACGGGAAAGGGGAAATCATTTGGAATGTAAATAAAAAAATATAGTGGAGCACATGCACTTGTTATATGTTGGAGCGTGTTTTGAATATTTGCCCAGGAGTTTTATAGCTGGATCTTCAGGTAGATATATTTCCCATTCTCTGAGGAACCACTAAATTGATTTCCAGAGTAGTTGTACCAACTTTCAATCCTAGCAGCAATGGAAGAGTTTTCCTTTTTACTTCACATCCTCTCCAGCATGTACTGTGTCTTGAATTTTTGATTTTAGCTATTCTGATTGGTGTAAAGTGAAATCTCAGGGTCAATTTGATTTACATTTCCCTGATGACTAAGGATGTTGAACACTTCGTTAAGTGCTTCTCAGTCATTCAAGATTCCTCTGTTGAGAATTCTCTGTTTAGTTCTGAACCCCGTTTTTAATTGGGTTACTGGTTTTTGGAAGTCACCAAACAAGCTCAGAAAGAAGAAACAAAGAAACCTAAGCCCCTAATATCCAATATATACAAAGAACTCAAGAAGTTAAACTCCAGAGAGGCAAGTAACCCTATTATAAAATGGGGTACAGAGCTAAACAAAGAGTTCTCACCTGAAGAATATCTAATGGCTGAGAAGCACCTAAAGAGATGTTCATCATCCTTAGTCATTAGGGAAATGCAAATCAAAACAACCCTGAGATTCCATCTCACACCAGTCAGGATGGCTAAGATCAAAAACACAGGAGACAGCAGCTGTTGGCAAGGATGTGGAGAAAGAGGAACACTCCTCCACTGCTGGTGGGATTGCAAGCTGGTACAACCACTCTGGAAAGCAGTCTGGTGGTTCCTCAGAAAACTGGGCATGACACTCCTGGAGGATCTGGCTGTACCCACTCCTGGGCATATACCCAGAGGCTTTACCTGCATGCAATAAGGACACATGCTCCACTGTGTTCATAGCAGCCTTATTTATAATAGCCAGAAGCTGGAAAGAACCCAGATGTCTCTCAACAGAGGGATTCAGAAGATGTGGTATATTTACACAGTGGAATACTACACTGCAATTAAAAACAATGAATTCACGAAATTCCTAGGCAAATGGTCAGATCTTGAAAATATCATCCTTAGTGAGGTAACCCAATCACAAAAGAACACACATGGTATGCAGTCACTGATAAGGGGATATTAACCCAGAATCTCGGAATACCCTAGACACAATCCACATATCAATAGATTTCTAAGAAGATGGAAGGAGAGAACCCTGGTCCTGGAAAGACTGGATGTAGGGGAACGCCAGGACAGAGAAACGAGAGGGGGTTGAGTGGAGAAAAGAGGGAGGGAAGGGGGCTTATGGGACTTTCGGGGAGGGAGGAAACGGGAAAGGGGAAATGATTTGGAATGTAAATTAAAAAAAATAAAATAAATAAGAAAAAAATAAAAAAAGATCTTTCTTCAAAGGCGAAAGTGTTAATGACCACTGGGCTATGTCTGTACAAACAAGCTAGCAGAATTCACAGTGAGGAGAAAAGCTGAATCAGCTGACAGCATCAGGCTTCATTTGTTTGTTTTGTTAACTGAAAATGCAGGAGCATGCACAGTCTACCTCTACCAGAAACCACACCCTAGATGTAGACCTCTCCATACTTCTTGTTTCTGCTATGAATTCTTCCATGCAAGAGAGAACACCATTTCTTCGTTTCTCACTTCCCTCTGTCCGTACGGTGTTGGGAAATCCAGTCTCTGACTGTGTCGTTCCGTCCTGCAGAGTGTGGTTACTTTGGAGATATCCATAACACAATAATACCATGGCACTTGTTTATTGCATGAGTGACTTTTTTTTTTCTCAGCAACTAGAAGAACCTAGCAAGGTCCTTTTGCTCTCTCGGTCTATGATCAAATTAACCTGTTCTTCTCAATTTAAAACTACATCTTGCTGAAGCTCCATCCCAGGAAAACTAGCTTGTTTCTCCAGATGCCTAGCATGGCCTGCTGTTTTTTCATTAGACCAAGATGAACTCAGCGACAAATTCCAACTTTTGCTCAATCCTAATACTTTATTAAAAAAAAAAAAAGAAACATAAGCCCCAGATTCCTCCTTCCCTCTGCCTACCATTCCTTGACAATGAGCATAGTATAAACTTGTTTCTAGCTTCTTACTTTCAAATCTTCTAGCTTCTCACTTTCAAATCAACCTGAAATCTTGAAATACTCTTGTGATCATGATTATGTATTTGTTTGGGTTTATTTTCACTTGATTTGAGACACGGTCTTGTAATGTAGCCCAGGCTGGCCTTAGACTCACAGAGCCAGTCATGTCCCAGGCTCTCAGTCTATGATTACAGCTATATAAGACTACTCCAGACTGAAAATATTTTAATGTTGAATTAAATATATAAAATATTACTTTTGCCCTGTATAACAGAATTACTGGGTGAATCTTGGCTCCAGGCACTATTCAACAACTCAACAGACCTCAAAGAAAGCAGTAGTTTTATCAAAGGTATATGTATTTAAGCAGTTTCAGATGTTGTCTTCTATGATCTTGATAGTGAGGCAAGAGAGAAAAAGCATGGAACATATAGTCACAATTTCAGAAAATAGATTGTGAGTGTTAAAAAACTTAACAACATAAAATTAAGGGAGACTAACAGATGATCAAAAGCAGAAAGCAAGAAAAGGTAATAGAAGAGGTAGGTACATGGGAGTCACTATCTCATAAATAGGGGACCTATTGTTCATGACAATGCTTGTGACAATTGAGAGCATGTACAATTAAAAAATAAAAGATGTATCAATACAGAATTGGAATTGCAAAAGTGATCAGAATGTCAACTTAATAACAAATTAGAAATATTTGAGAGGAACTGAAGGAAAAGTTAGCAACTATATCTTGGAAAATCCTGACTCCTTTTATTTTGTTTGTTTTGTTTTGTTTTTGAGAAAAGATTTCTCTGTATAGTCCTGGCTTTCCTGGAACTCACTCTGTAGACCAGGGTGGCCTCTGCCTCCCATGTGCTGGGATTAAAGGTGTGTGCCACCTTAACTAATCACAAAAAGTTTTCTCTTTACCTTTGGTGCCAAGGATACTGTCATGCCCGTTGAACAGAAAGCAAGAAGACCAGCTGAAGGCATCTCGGTATCACTTGTCCTCCATTACCTCCCTAGAATAAGCTATCATTTTTGTTCTCTGACAAACTATTCTTCAAATCAGTACCATACTTTCATACATGGACTCCACAGCTAAAGAAAGAAATATAAAACAGAGCTTTGGAGGTGAGCATTTGGAAACATCCAAATGAAACTGCATAGGATGGGGGTGGTTTGTATGCAGAAGTAATGGAAAGGGTTGGGTAGAAAACCTGCTGCCTTTCTTTCTCCTCTTGGTGTGACCTGAAAGCTCACTACACTGGAAACTCAAAGGAGCTGGCTTCAGGGACAGACGCATTACTGCAGTTGCTCAAAGTGCTGCTAAGACACCTTTGACAGACAGCCATGTAGCAGCTGCCTCAGCTACAGACAGTCATGTCTCCTAAAGTAAAGGAGCTTCCCAGGAAGGAAGTCAGCATAATGACCTCCTGATACTAAACTTCAGCTTGGCCAGCTCAAACCCATTTGGAGCACAAAGCTCTTCAAAGCCACCTAAGCCCCTGAATTGACCCCTTTAGGCTAGCTGACCCTTCACTAGATCAACTAGGTTAGTTCTCAACCTCTTGCTTCTGCTTTAATGGAATAAGATGAAGCGTAAATCCACCTGTGTTAACCCCTTGGCTGCTCAGCAACAGTCTATGCACGAAGCTTGTCCTCAACATCATTGATGCTGTATAAGACAATGTTTGCTGATATTCCACTGATACATACATACATATTTAAATGCTAGACAAGTGTCAATAGTGTTTTCTTTTTGTAATGCACGAAACACAAATAATTTATCAGTGAAACAAGATCCACGATCAACAGAATTTACTTGGCCATTTTGCTAACAGGTTTCTCCTTACTTTACTTCACTCTGATTTCACACATGGAATTTTCCCACTGAAGGATAACTTTCTACTTAATATGTATCTCTAAATATGGTAATTAATTTGGGCTTTCTGTAAACAGAAAGTGCTATTCCTATTATATAGCCATGTTAACTTTCTGGCGCACATGTAGTTTAATCTCATTTGTTCCTCTATTATGTCATGGTACTATCATTGACTAGGCAAAAATACTGCTATTGATTTGTAAAATATATGCAACCTCTTACCAAATGATAATGAATTTTGCGTACCTATCACATTAAGAAGATAATGATACCTGGCTTGCAAATATCATAGCAAATACTCTTGGTATTTTGGTCATAAAGACAGTAAAGAACCTTATTTTTATTGCTCAGAATATGTCAACAGAGATAATTGCTTGAATTTATTATCTAAATAACAGTTTACTAGCCTTTATTTTTAGAATTACTACCAATAAAAGCAGTAATTTCTGTAACATCTCCTTCAAAGTGCTATCTTAAAATATTTAAAGTATTTCTCACCAAGGCAGAGATTCCATCTTTATCATTTATTTATATTTTCTCTCATTTATCAGTTTCCTATATCTAAATGATTCTTAAATATTTTGCATAAATCAGATGGACAGTACATTTTAAGGAATATATGGATGATTAAAATGAATGATTGAATTAACTTCCTTCATAGAATATTGCATCCAGAAAGCCTTGGACATTTAATATCATATCCTGACCTCTTGATGTTTTCCTGGTCATATTTTAAATTCTTATTTGATATTTTCTTTATGGTTCTTAAGCACTCTGTAGCTTTGATTCTCATTTACCTAATTCATAAATATTTATTGAATATCTACTTGGGCATTATCCCATTGCTTGAGGACACTATAATACATATAGAATAAAGGATGAAGACTTCAATGGGCCTCCTTTACTCTTTGGCATCTGCCTTGTTCTTGTAATCATTTTGACTTCCTGGTTAAATTATATTTCTTTAACGTTAAAATCATTCCTAAGAACATAGAGATAGAACATCAGTGTTAAATCTCTGGGCCCAGAGTTACTAGTGATGTGACTTTAGCCATGTACCTTAATATGTGATCACCCAGTCTTCTCATATTTATAATAGGAAAAAAATGGTTAGTATCTGCATCATGTAGCTTTTGAGAGGATATATACAAATCTCAGCTTACCTCCTGAGTCATAATTGTTCAAGAAAGTCAGCTAATATTATTGTTATTATCATTCCTTCCTGACAGAAAAACAAATTTAAATAACTACTTAGTACATTAAACAGAAACTACCAAAATCAAGTAACTTACAGACATCAGCAAACACTGTTTTCAGTGAGAAAATTTAATGTCTTCTCTTTTAAATAAGACTTTGTCCACAATTTTTGTTTAACAATTTCCTTTTTGAGACTAAATTATATTCAATGTCTATGCACTTTTATCCATTCATCTCTCAGTAAATATTTAGGTCATATTTAAATATCATAATTATGTAAAATAAGCTAGTTACAAAGAAACAAATTCAATTTAGATGAGGTATCTAGAATACTAAATTTCATGTAATAAAAAGGCTGAATAGTGACTGTAAAAGACTCTGAGGGCAAAAATGAGGTACCACTCATGAAAGACCCACAGTTTTGATCAAATAGAATAGACTCTAGAGATATAATTGAACAAGAATGCATTGTACATTTAAAGACCATAGAGGTTTCGTATCATATAGTGTCCTTACTATAATAAAAAAAAGCACGATCTGGTGTATACAAGATAGTATTAGCAAATAAACTGTTAAATTATGTCTATCTTATGAGGCTTTCTGTAAGAAATGAAAGTGTAGTAAAATCTAAAAGACAAGGAAAAGTCTTCACGTTGTTCTAAATTTCAGGAAGCAAGCACACAAGTTTCTCTTTATTTGGTGATTCCATAGGCACCGTGAATCAAGCAACACTATCATGGTTGCCGGTTGAACGGAGAAAAGAGGGAGGGAAGGGGGCTTATGGGACTTTCGGGGAGGGAGGAAACGGGAAAGGGGAAGTGATTTGGAATGTAAATTAAAAAAATAAAATAAAATTAAATTAAAAAAAAAAAAAAGAACTGAACATCCAGACTTGTAAATACTAAACAGCGCCTGTGTTTATTTTTGTTATACAATGGAGAAGATATCAAAAATCATACCAATGTTAAGTTTATTCCACTACTCATATTTCCTACACGCGGTTTAAATGTTTTGAATCAAAAATTTAAAAACCATCTTTAAAATAGCATTTATGAGCTGATGGATGGTTCAGCCTATCCATCAAGACAGCCCAGAGTTTCAGAAGAGGAATGGGATCAGAAGATGCACTGTTTCAACAGGAGGCTACTATCCTTCTACCACATTGAGCAATCAGTCAGTCAGTAGTGTGTGGCAAGCACAAATCATGTTTTCATCCTGTGAAATGGAACCTGATCTTAAGTAAGCTGCAACTGACTTCAATATCAGAGCTCTGCCTACAGAGCAATAATAAACAGTGCTTCCTGCGAGTTGATGTCTTAGACTTAATTGTCACCTGTGTCAATATCAAGTTTCCAGAGTTGTGGTGTGGTTTAGTGTAGAAATATTAAAATTGGTAGTTCTTTGCTTAGCATTTGACTAAAACTCTGTGATGTTGGGAATTGTAAATTCGTCCTATAGGCTCAAGTGTCTGACACTTGATCCCCAGCTAGTGAGGCTGTTTTGTGAAGCTGTACAAGATTAAGGACATGATATCGGTAAGGAAAGCAGGTTGCTTTGATGTTGTAACCGCCTTGTGTTCTGGTCTAATTTTGTTTCCTGGCCAACCACCATTTGAAGAGTACTATGTAAGTTTCCATTGCCATGCCTTCTGTAGTATCATAACTGAAATTCTCCTGAAATCATGAACCAAAACAATTTTAAAAGTATCTTTTGTTTTTTTATCCATTAATTAATTTATTTAATTACTTTACATCCTGATTACTACCCCCCTCCTTTTCTCCCAGTTCCACCTTAACAATTCCCTCCCCCAATTACTCCCCCTAATTCTCCTCAGAGAAGGGGAAGCCTGCCTTGGGTCCCACCCTGACCTGGGATATCCAGTTCCAGCAGGACTAAGCACATCTTCTCCCACTGAGGCCCAGCCAGGGAGTTCAGTTAGAGGAAGGAGATATAGTAGCAGGTAACAGAGTCAGAAACATCCCCCACTATAATTGTCAGAGGATCCATATAAAGTGCAAGTTGCACATCTGCTCCAAATGTGTGGGGTGCCTAGGTCTAGCCCCTGCGTGCTCTTAGGTTGGTAGTTTGCTATCTGTGAGCTCTCATGAGTCCAGGTTATTTGACTCTGTAGGCATTCTTGTAGTGTTTTTGACTCCCTGCCTCGCTCAATCCTATCCCCCACTCTTCTGTAAGAGTCCCTGAGCTCTGCCTGTGTTTGGCTGTGGGTCTCTGTGTCTTTTTCCCCCTCACTGCTGGATGAAACCTCCCAGGAGGCAGTTAAGCTAGGTTCCTGCCTCCAAGCAAGCCCAGCAGAGTATCATTAATAGTGTCAGGGATTGAATGTCTCTCTCACATGGCATGGGTCTCAAGTTGGGCCTGTCAGCTGAACGTACCCTAAATCTCTGGTCCATCTTTATCCTTATGCATCTTGTATGAAGGACAAATTTTGGATTGAAGGTCTTATGGGTGGATTGATGTTCTCCCTCAACTGCAAGTTCTTACTGGCTACAGAAATGGCCACTTCCATCTCCTTATCTCAGGTGGTAGGAATCTCAGCTAGGGTCACCCCCATTGACTCCCTGGAACCTCCCCTGTCTCAGGTCTCTAGCTAGTCCATGAGATGTAGTCCACTAAGTTCTATTCTCACTTCTATCGATCTTCTTATCCCCCTCTCCTCATAAATGATCCCCATCCCTAGTTACTTCCTCACTCCCTCTCCCACCCAGTTCCATCTCTTCATCCACCTCCAATGACTATTTTGTTTCAACTTCTGAGGAAAATGCACACATCTTTCTTTGGGCCCCTTTTATTACTTAGGGTTTTTTCGGTGGTGGGGGGGGTCCTGTGGATTGTTGCTTTATGAATAATCTCCAATTATCAGTGAGTACACACCATCACACCATCCATGTCTTTCTGGATCTGTGTTATGTCATTCAGAATGATATTTCTAGTTCCATCCATTTTCCTGCAAATTTCATGATCTTCTTGTTTTAAATAGCTTAATTTTCTTTATCCATTCCTCAGTTGAGGGAGATCTAGGTTATTCCCAGTTTCTGTCTATTATGGATAAAACTACTATGAACATAGTTGAGCAAATGTCCTTGTGCTATAGTGAGGCATTTGGGTATATGCCCAGGAGTTTTATAGCTAAGTCTTGAGTTAGAACTATTTCCGATTTTCTGAGAAACGACCAAACTGATTTCTAAAATGGTTGTACAAGTTTGCACTCTCACCAACAATGAAGGAGTGTTTCCCTTGCTACACATCCTCCACAGCATGTCCTGTCACTTGAATTTTTTTATCTTGACTATTTTGGTGGGTTTGATGAGTTTCAATCATGTATTTTGCCACAGTGTTGAGAAAAATAATAAATAAAATCCAAGAGTAGGTTTATGTTGTGGATAAGATCAACATCTACCATAATGAAAAAATGTTAAATTATTAAAAGTTCAGGTATTATGAATCCAAATATGAATGACATGTTTGTGGGAACATTAATCTTGTTTAGTTTTATGTCTTTTTTCAGGAGATAGAGATAGATCTAAAGTTTATGTTTTATGTTTAATATATATTAAGAGGCAGTTTAACAAGTGCTTCACATATGTCCATTAAGGTTAACCATGTCAAGGAGTCTGAGCATACTGCAAGATCATAAAATAGTAGAAAGTGAAAAAGGGCTTTTGTTGGTTGTTGTTTGTTTTGTTTTGTTTTTATGCCTTGTTAATTTAGACACAAACTAATTTAATCATCAATAAGCAATGAATAATCACACTGTCTGTGAGGACTCCTAAACAAACAAATGAACAAACGAATGCAGAGTACACATGTCCAAGTTCTCAATGATCTGTTTTGGCTTCTTTCTCTGTTGCTAGGATAAAATTCTACATCAGAAACATCTTATGATAGAAAGGCTTCATTTTGTCTCCCAGTTCATGGGACTCTCCATAACAGCGGAGACGTCAAGCTGGTCATATTGCATGCAAAATCAGGAAGAAACAATAGATGCTATTCCTCAGTTCCCTTTCTCAGCTTATACTGTCCAACATGACAGGAAACGATGACACAGAGGACCAGTCTTTCCAACAAAGTTGATAAAATCGAGAAATTTGCATCTAAGAGTTGATTATAGATATTTTAATTGATTTGTTCTCTCAAATATTACATACTGACCACCGTTTTCCCTCCCTCTCTCTGGCCTCTACCACTTCCATCCCTCCCAAATCCATCCCCCATCCTCTCCTCCTCTGTGTCCCTTCAGAAAAGGGCAGGCCTCCTAGGGATAGCAACCAAACATGACGCATCATGTTGCAATAAGATAGGTACCTTCCTTAATATTAAAGATGGAAGTAATGACGCAGTTGTAGCAGAATTTTCCCCAAATTGATTTAAATATTAATACAACAAAAATCCTGTTATTGGGCAGTGGAAAACGAAGGCAAACAGAGATTTTTAGAGATGGAAGCGAGATGACAGAGAGGAGAGGAAGGAAAATGGAGGAAGAGAGAGATGATCCAGATTCTGTGTAGCTTTAAATAACCAGAGGCAGCTTTGAATATATTATAAGTAATGGATGATTACAGGACAACTTGTCTTATCTAGGTAGGCAATTTATATCAATATCCATTGGCTCTGAGTTTATTGTGTGGGCATTTTGTGGGGTGAGAATTTACTTCTACAAATCTGACTTATAAATTACAAGCCTCCCTCAACTGTAAGTCCTTCCTGGCTACAGAAGTGGTCATTTCAGCCTTCATATCTCAGGTGATAGGAATCTCAGATAGAGTCACATTTTTAAGTTGACAATTAGCACTAACAATCATGGCTAAGTTTCATCTAAGAATTTTGCATCTACATTTATGAATAATTCCAACCTTGCTTTCTCTTAAACATAGAGAAATACTAAAACTTTCAAAGTTATCAAAAGTTATACATTATATTCCTTTAAATCACAGAGGAATAGTATCTTCTGGAGAAATAAATTTTACCAAAAATTAACTTTTCATTAATTTTACTTAGCATGTTAAAGTTCATGGAGCAAGTAGAAACACCTCAAATTTTTCCCAAAATTTGTTGGTTTGGGCATATCACAAAACAAGTTTACAGGCAGCATTCTATAATTTTCAAACTTGTTTATTTTCAAAAGAAATGTGATCAGCCTTTTCTAATGCAATTAACCTTAGTTGAATCATTTTAATTCTACTTGATCTCATTAGCTTGATTTTTTTCTAACCCAGAGGGGTAGGAAATCCCTTCCAAGAATATCCAAATTATTGATGTGGTTTAACTTAATTTTATGTATAGAAGTTATGACAGGAAAACATATTTCCTAATGTGACACATTTCTTTTGGATAATGAAAAGTAATGATGTTACACTCCTCAGAATACCAGGCCTCACATTCACACAATTCCACTTTTATCTCCTTCACAATGTTGCCAAGCAGTGTTCTCTGACTGTGTCATAATTAGAAATAGAGTTTCATATTTTCTGAGCTGCACTCACAAAGTACTCTTTGGGGGTGTAATTATAGTAAGAGCAGAAGAGAATTACAACACAGAGCAAGTGTCAGAATCAGCAGAGTGAGGACTTCAAATCCCACTTCAAAATCTGCCCAAGAGGTCTCTAACAATCATGGGCAGTATAAAGTTATAGACCAATTTCAGCTGGAAATTGGGTGTTAGTTACTAATATTTCCAAGTTAACTTTGCAATATCTAAAATTAAAATGTCGTTGCAGTGCTTATTTATTATTGCTTTGACCGAGGAACTGCCAGGGACAAAATAGAGTTACAATGTTCACGTAACTTGTATATATCTCTCATAAATACAAAGAAATGCTGAAAATTTCAAGAATTTTAGATAAGAATCAAAATAATGCAATTTTCCACCAATTCTCATTCTTACTCTAATCTTACTTTTAGCTGATATTCACTAAAATGTTTTGCTACACCGACAGAATTGATAATGTTGCTACAAGTGGCTCAAACAGAAATACTATTAAGATAAATTTCATTTTCTGTGCAGTTAATATTGCTTAGAGGATAATGTTAATTCAATATTTAATCACAAACACTACTTTATAATATTAATATAACCATAGATATTGATATTGTATGAAGTATGAAACAAGTCTTTAACATGGTCTCAAGAAATTTTTAAAGTAAGTTTTCTAGAAGGTAATGAGGGCTGCAATTCTGTACATGATTATCCTGGATAAATCTTACCATAAACCTCAGTTTTTATAAATTCTGTGATAAAGTAAGAATTGGTTACTTAAAATTACACGTACTCCTATATAAGACAACTAACCTTGAATTAGAGAGAATGTGTTTCCATGAGGTTAGCAGCTGTATTAGTTCTTTTCTCTTTGTTTTAGTAAAAATAGTTAACAAAAAGGAAAGAATGGTTTATTTAGATTCACATTTCATAGTGGGAAGGTGTGAAGGCTATTCCAAGTTGTCACCTTGACTATATTTGCAATGAACTACAATCCAGAAATGGAGGGCACACCTATGATCCAGATTGCAAGGCTGGAAGACACAGACTTTTAACCTTGAGGCATAGTGGCAATAAAAACCATAGAACCAAACAAAGTAGTACCTGCCTTTAATTCCAGGAGACAGAGACATACAGATCTCTGAGTTCAAGGCCAGCCTGGGAAAGAGGATTTTCCAAGAAAAGACAGCTTAGATCCAGGTATGTACACAACTTCAATCTGAGCCATACCTTCTGGAGGCATAATAAGGACAATAGAAGGAGGAAGGCTCCCTTCTTCTTTGCCTTGCAGTTCATCTGTTGAAAACTACTTCTTCAGGATTCAGCTTATACAGAAGACCAGCTGAAATACCTAGCCTTGTGGGACTGAGCAACACAGTTGCCTGTTGTTGGGTTAATAAGACTGCAAACTGTAAATCATTCCAATAATTTCTCTTATTAAATAGACACATTCCATAATTTCTGTGACTTTAGAGAAACCTGACTAATACAAAAGTATATGGCTTTAGGGACATGAGGCAGTTGGTCACTTTGCTTCTGTACTTAGGAAGCAATGAGATAAACACCACCCAGCTCATTTTTTTCTTGTCATTTAGTAATGGTGCCATCCACATTTAAATTTAATATCATTATCAACTCAGTTAATCCTATCTAGAGTCTCACTCATAAACATGCCTAAATATTTATATTCCTGTGATTCTAATCACATAAATTGATGAACAAGATTAACCATCCATCACAGATATAAACACACTAGGTACAGGGGCATGGGGAAAATCACAGACATTTTGGAAAAATATAATCTGGTATTACTTCAGATTTCAAATATAAACTTTGTGTTAAATGAATATAGAATTTAGAAGAGGAAAAGATAAACCTTAGTTATAAAACAAGACAGAGTTCCTGCATGATGGCTCAACCAGTAGGCACTTATTGCCGTAAAGCTGCGTACCTGAGTTCAGTCCCCTGGATTGAAGGTAGAAGGAAAGAACGTGCCTCTGTCTTCCATTCATGTCCACTGGCAGACACACACACACAGACACACACATACACACACACAGAGAAATACACATACACACACATAGAAAGAGACACAGAAAGAAAGAGAGGGAGAGGAGGAATTTTAGAATAAGGAATTAAAAGGTATAAAGAGGAGAGTGGAGGAAGGAGGGGAAGATATTTTATCAAAATTTATATAATGTACATAAATTTATATATTTATATACAAATTGAAATTAACTTAAATTATTATTTTTAGTAAATAAAATATAAAGCCAGAAAGTAATTAAATATCATAACACAGACTCAGAATAAGAGACAAGTTCAAAGAAGGAAAGGATTCAGCAGTGAAACTTGTCATACTTAACTAGTAGAAAAGTAGTTGAAATGTTAGTTAGATTTATGTTGAAATTTCTGCTAAGATTGGGACCCAAGGAGCCAAGCAGGGATTACTCTAAGAGAAGCTGCTGAGATTAAGAGAAGCTAACAGAGATTCCTCTGTTAAGAATTCTGTTTAGCTCTGTAACCTATTTTTAATTGAGTTATTTGGTTTGTTGGTGTCTATCTTCTTCAGTTGTTTATAAATTTGAATGTTAAACCTCTGTTGGATATAGAGATGATCTTTTCCCACTCTGCAGGCTGCAGTTTTATCCTTTTGACCGTGTGTGCTTGACAGAAGCTTTTCAATATCTTAAGGTCCCACTTATTAACTATAGATCTTAGTGCCTGAGCTGTTGGTGTTTTGTTCAGGAAGCAGTCTCCTGTATCAATGTGTTCAAGGTTATTTCCCACTATTACTTCTAATAGATTTAGTGTATCTGGTTTTATGTAGAGGTCTTTGATCCACTTGACCTTGAGTTTTGTGTGCGGTGATAAATATGAATCTATTTTTATTCTTCTACATGCAGATATCCAATTAGACAAGCATCATTTGTTCAAGATGCTTTCTTTTTTCCATTATATGGTTTTGACTTCTTTGCCAAAGATCAAGTATCCAAAGGTGTGTGTGTGTGTCTATTTCAGGATCTTTGATTGGATTTGATTGCTCAAACTGTCTCTTTATACACCAATACCTTGTATGTACTCATTTATAAGAGGACATTTGTAATAAAGTAAAGGGTACCTATGCTATAATCCACAGACTCAAAGAAGCTAAATAACAAGGAAAGCCCAAACAAGGATGCTTGAAACTCACTAAGAATAGGAAATATGGCAGCCATAGGAAGCAGATGAAGGGAGAGAACTGGTGGGCAAAGGTATGCGGAGGAAAAGAGTGGAGCGATCAGGATCTGGTGAGGTGAGACAAGGAGAGAGGACCCAGAGAGTGGATGGAAATCATGGGCTTGGGGGAGGAGGGCATCTCTATGACATGCTAGATATCCAGACTGAGGATGACTCTTGCTGAGACTCTTAGCAGAGAGGGATATGAAACAGGAAGTGTCCAACTCCTATAGTCAGGTAGGACTCCCAGTGGAAGTATAAGACACCAACTTACCCACACAAAACCTTCCACCCACAACTTGTCCTGCATATAAGAAGTATAGGAACAAATATGGAGCAGAGTTTGGGGCAATTACCAACCATCCTATCCCATAGGCAAAAACCAACCCCTGACACAATTATTGATATTATGTTATGCTTGCAGACAGGCTCCTAGAATAACTGTCCTCTGAGAGGCTTCAGCCAGAACCTGACCAAACCAGATGTAAAGAGCCACAGCCCAACATTGTACTTAGCTTGGAAAGTCTTGTGGAAGAATTGTTGGAAGGATTGAGGGACCCTGGGGGGACAGGAAATCCACAAGAAGACCAACAAAGTCAACTGGCCTGGGCCCTTAAAAGCTCCCAGAGACTGAACCATCAACCAAAAAAGCATAAATGGGCTCAAACTAGTCCTCCCTCTGCCTGCCCCTGCATATATGTAGCAGAAGCACAGCTTGTTCTTCATGTGGGTCCCCCAAAGAACTGGAACAAGAGCTATCCCAAAATCTGTTGCCTGTCTGTGATTCCTTTCCCCTGAGTTGCCTTGTCTTGCCTCAGTGTGAGAGGATGCTCCTAGTCCTGAAGTGACTGAATGTGCCAGGAAGGGTGATACCTGGTAGTGGGTTGGAGGGAAGCTCCTACTTCTCAGAAAAGGGGATTGGAGACAGAAGGAGGACCCATGTAAGGGAGGGGCCTGGGAGGAAGGGGACAGCAATCAGATGTACAGTGAATAAATACATATAGTAATGGAAAATAAAAGTTAACTCCTGTAAAAACAAATCAAAACAAAACAACATAGCAACATGGCATACACCAATGTAAACCATGAGGATGGAGATGACTTAGCAGTTAGGAGTGCTTCCTGTTATACAGAATATCCTGGCTGGGTTCCCAGCACCCACATCACATTGCCTGACAGCTCACAACCACCTTAACTCTAGCTCCAAGAGTTTCCAATACTTCTGACATCACCAGACATTCACATGCACATATGCATGTACAGATACACACATGTACACATGAATAAAATTGAGAAGAGTCTTTATGGTGTTTCTAGATTAAAGAATCAGAAAGAAAAAAAGAACATGTCATGGCATCTTAGCTTTAGTTTTTAAAAAATTCAATAGCTTAACTGCTGATTTTCGATGTTCTGTAAAAGTATTGCTTTTCTTGAAGGGGAAAGCATATAGAATAGATTTAAATCAGACTGAGAAATTCAAAAGCAAAACCCCCCTATGGTTGAACAGCAGCTATGAGCCTAAAACCATATTGGAACATAGTTAGATGTCTTGAATGACTGCACTTTCATCTGAGTGAAGGTTAATAAGCAATGGGCTTTTTATGTGTTTTACCTGTCAAGGTCTGGAAGGACTGTCATCATTTGATGAGGAGGTTTTTAATTATGCTAAATCAAAATGCTTTTATGTTGCTCCCTGGTCAGACAGAGGTGACATCAGGAACTGGCTTTCTTTAATGGCATCTTTAAAGGTTCCCTGCCTCATAATGCTTTGCCAACACTTATACTTTCCTTTTTTAAAATTTCATCCTTTTCCTTTCTCTTTTTTTAAGCCTACAGCTCCTTTGTACATAGATTATGGCTTTGTTTTTATAGGATTCCTCAGTGTCTAGACAAGTGTGTCTCTGCATCAATAGTTGTTTCTTATGCCCTTTCTTGTTGCTCCTTTTCTTTTTTGCCTGATTTGTTCTAGCCAGGTGTGTTTGATTTTATTTTTCTTATTTATATTTGGAGAAAAGGAAGGGGAAGGGAGAATTGTAATAGTTATAGTATAATTTCTAAATATTTTTAAAGGCAAATCAAATATTTTAAATAACTTTCAGTGTCTTTGACTCCTTTTTCCCCCCTTCGATTTAACAAAACTAGAATTTCTTCATTTATTATAGGGGGAGATATAGAAAATGAGCTGGGAGACTTTAAAGTATCAAAATACATTTAAGCACTCAAAAAAAAAAGCCTGATAGAATGAGAAGAGGCAAGGTAACTAATTCAGAAAAGCTCCTAATGTTGAAAGTTGAGACAACAAAATAAATAATACAGTGCTAGATGATAAGCCAACATTTACAGTAAATAGACAAGCCTGTGGTAGCTAAATAAATCCCCATGGAAGTGGCAAAGTCACCTACAAGACCATTACAGATAACGTCTAGGACATTCTATTGAGGAAGATGAACAGTTCCATTGGGGTAGTTCATTTACTGACTCACTTGAGATAAGAGAGAATGGAAGCAGGATACAGATGTTTGACAGTAAAGAACATATAGCAATACGACCTCAATCCAATGATGAAGCACAATCAGAACTGGTTGACATGAGTGTCAGTAAGAATGTCCCTGAGCGTCATGTTTGAGTTGATAAAAAGTGGTAAAAAAAAAAAAAAAGTCACATTGTCTCTGTACACATACAATCCTAGTCTAATCGTGAGAATTAAAGAAACCTGTCTATCAGAATGAAGCACATTAATAAACTAGCTAGGTTGCATTCTTAAAACTCATCAAGGTCATCAAGATCATGGGAAGGCTGCTAAACACATCAGAGGAGGCTAAAGAGGGATGTAAGGGTGGAATATGATACCTTAGCATGTTAGCTTAAAAAACTGGTAACATCCAAATAAAGTGAAGAATGTATTTAACAGGAACACATCAAGGATATGGCAGCATGCAGGAATTATGTAGACTTCGTGACACCAGGAGCTGCCATCTGGCTGAAAGTTATAAGAGCCTTGCTGAACCACCTCTACAATGCTTCTATAAAGCTTTAATTACCCCATATTAGAAGCCTGTCACCTTGCTGTTTCCTTAACTATTATCCCTCCTCTCTATCTGACAAATACAGCATCATAATTATAATATTATATTTTAAATCAATTTTAGGAAAAGCATTTATAGAAAAAAATGATGCTAATTGAAATACACAGTATGAAATCTTAAAATATCATTGAATTGCACAGAGATTATAATATATCTCTGAAAGTTACTATCCAAATCTCACTTTTAAGGATCACCAAAATAGTCTATACTATTACAGAGAAAAAGAGGATTTGTGCCAGAAGCAAGGAGTTTTGTACAATGGCTTCAGACCCAATTCAACACATTTTGAAAGTTTACATTGTGCCAGGCAGTGGTGGTGCACGCCTTTAATCCCAGCACTTGGGAGACAGAAGCAGGCGGATTTCTGAGTTCGAGGCCGGCTTGGTCTACAGAGTGAGTGCCAAGACAGCCAGGGCTACACAGAGAAACCCTGTCTCGAAAAACCAAAAAAAAAAAAAAAAATACGCTGTCTGTGATGACTTAACCACTTAAAAAAAAAGTTTACATTGCTTATTATTTAGCATCTTCAGTTTTTACAATGACAAATTTAATGCTAATATTATAATATTTAACAGATCTTCAGAGTATTTTCATCTAATTTTCCCAAAAGCTATTGAGATCACTGCAATATGTAAAATACTATTCAGAGTGAAAGGGGGAAAAATGGGATAAGGATAAAACCTCTATGTCACCAAGCAGTACTAGCAGGTAGAGCTGGGAAATACTGCTCAGACCTGTCAGTCTGGCATCTGCTAAATCTGTTCTGTGTGACTAACTGACTTGATAAACTGCAATTACATTTGCAGTTAAAGGTCCTAGAGAGGAAAGGTATTGACCCTGTTAAAATAAAAAATTCCCAAGGCACTTTTTGAAAGACATTTGTGGCCATCCTTAAGTAATTAAAGTATAAGTCTAACTCCTTTATATAATTCTTGAATTCAGGTTTTGAGCAACAAAAGTATTTAAAGTAGATTAATATGTCTGCACTAAGGGCAAAGAAAATAGCTCAATAAAAGTAAAACCGAACTGTAATATAAAAAAATTATACTATTTCAAAATTTATGGTCAATAGAATTGATTGGATATTCCTATAAACTTAACTTTCTCCTGTGATAATTAAGTTTACAGGCAATCACTAAAATTTTTTGTTCAAGGGGTTAAAGAAACAACTCTGATTTGGTTCCCAGAACCCACATTGTGGCACACAGCCTCCTTAACCTTCTGTTCTAGGGATTTCAACATTTTCTTCTGACCTCCATACTACCAGGCATCTACATGATGCAATACATCTAAGAAAACATTCATGCACATTTAAAAAATTACATCTTTGAAATGCTTTAAAATTTATTTACTGTGGGGTAATAATCAAAATTACCCATACAACTTTTAGGGCCACATAAATATTCAGGATAAAACACAATAATTTCCTTCCAGACTTTATTCTTCTTTTCCCATTTTGAAACAACCAAATTCAATTGATTTAGCAGGTAAAATGATATCTTTATATGTAAATCTTATATATTCTATCATAAAAGTAAACATTCCATTTTTTGATCAGAGGCAGATCTTTTAACAGAATATGTTGATGATGGTAGTACCTCTTGCAGACACAGGAGTATTTGTACTACAATAGAGGCTCACTATAATCATGAAGCATATGGCTTATGTAGGAGCTATCTCATTCATGTTCCTCTCTTTCAAAGATGGCTATGAAAGAACCAGAACCCAGAGCTCGAGTTAAGAGTTAGAGAAAGAGCCACGTTAGGAGAAACAGGGAAAGGTTTCTTCTGTCAAAATGAGATCATGTGCCTCTGTAGACTTTTAAGAAAAGGTAGTTGTGCTACATCTTTAACCTTGAAAGAAAAGCAAATAACTCCACCAAGAAAATGAGGTCTAAGTCTCACAACCTAAAAGCATGACGAGCAAATGTTGAGAAAATAATCTATATTTCTATGTGGCATGCCAATTTCTATTGAGAGTGGCTCAACCTTGCAGAAGCATCAAAATTCCCACTTGTCTTCAATGCAGTCTACATTTCAAAATGATGTCTTGAAGTTAGAACTTCTAATTTTAAATTTTTCTTCAATATTGACACGCCATTCATTCACTCCATCCTAATTTTCGTATTCTACACATGTACAACTTCAAAAGTATTGTATCAAATCTTTAGACAATATTCACAATTTATATTCATGTTACTATGTAAATGAATGTGTGTGTTAAGTCGCATAACAACATTATATCATTATTTCTCCCTATTTCTTAGTGTTATATTTGTCACTAAGTCAGGTCCACATTTTATCTTCACTTAATGACTTCACTTATGTCAAAAAGTCAAAATAAGGTTGGCATGCCAGTCTGAAACCCAAACATCCAGAAAGTAAAGGCAGGAAGATTAAGAATTGCAACATACGAACAGCCTGTCTCTCAAAAGTACACAGAGGGCAGAAAAGTAAAAACAGTCTATCCATTTCCCCTTCATGAAGAACTCTTCTGAGGAGATGTGATTTGTTCTAGTCCCAGAAAGTGGCTCTGTAGCCTATAGAAGACATTTTCTGCCTCACACCTTCAGTTTCTGATGTAGCTGATGACACTACATCATGGCTCTGATATTGGCCTTGTCCTATAATCATTCTCAATCTCTGGTCTCTTACCTTGGGGTCTTATCGTCCCAAATGCTATACATAAATAAGAAAGAGTTGCATGTTAGAGACAGTATTGAACTACAGGGCACATGGTACTGAATTAATAAACAATGCAGGAAGTCATCTCTAGTCTCTGAGTTTGCTTGTGATGTAACACCAATCAAAGCATCTTGATATTTAAACTACTTTTCTGTCTTTTATTTTTGCCGATTCTTTTATTTCAGCTCATATCTGTCTCACTAAACATACCCAGGACCCCGTCAAAGGCTATGCTCAGAGGGACCTGTTCTTTTTTTTTTTTTTTTTTTTTTTTTTTTTTAATTTAATTTTATTTTATTTTTTTAATTTACATTCCAAATCACTTCCCCTTTCCCGTTTCCTCCCTCCCCGAAGGTCTCATAAGCCCCCTTCCCTCCCTCTTTTCTCCGTTCAACCCCCTCTCATTACTCTGTCCTGGCGTTCCCCTACATCCAGTCTTTCCAGGACCAGGGGTCTCTCCTTCCATCTTTTTAGAAATCTATTGATATGCTGATTGTGTCTAGGGTATTCTGAGATTCTGGGTCAATATCCCCTTATCAGTGACTTCATACCATGTGTGATCTTTTGTGATTGGGTTACCTCACTAAGGATGATATTTTCAAGTTCTGACCATTTGCCTAGGAATTTCGTGAATTCATTGTTTTTAATTGCAGAGTAGTATTCCATTGTGTAAATATACCACATCTTCTGAATCCATTCCTCCGTTGAGGGACATCTGGGTTCTTTCCAGCTTCTGGCTATTATAAATAAGGCTGCTATGAATATAGTGGAGCATGTGTCCTTATTGCATGCAGGTAAAGTCTCTGGGTATATGCCCAGGAGTGGTATAGCCGGATCCTCCGGGAGTGTCATGCCCAGTTTTCTGAGGAGCCGCCAGACTGCTTTCCAGAGTGGTTGTACCAGCCTGCAATTCCACCAGCAGTGGAGGAGTGTTCCTCTTTCTCCACATCCTCGCCAACAACTGCTGTCTCCTGTGTTTTTGATCTTAGCCATCCTGACTGGTGTGAGATGGAATCTCAGGGTTGTTTTGATTTGCATTTCCCTAATGACTAAGGATGATGAACATCTCTTTAGGTGCTTCTCAGCCATTAGATATTCTTCAGGTGAGAACTCTTTGTGGAGCTCTGTACCCCATTTTTTAATAGGGTTACTTGCCTCTCTGGAGTTTAACTTCTTATACTCTAAGATCAAGAATAGACAAATGGGACCTCATTAAATTACAAAGTTTTTGCAAGGCAAAAGACACCGTCAAAAAGACAAAGCGGCAACCAACTAACTGGGAAATGATCTTTACCAACCTTACATCCGACAGAGGGCTAATATCCAAGATATACAAAGAACTCAAGAAGTTAAACTCCAGAGAGGGACCTGTTCTAACAGGAAATTTCCTTCACTGCCACACAAGATATGTCCTCATCCCTTTCCTTGAATTGAATTTTATGGAACCATTGTCTTTCAGATTTCTTTCTCTTTTTCTGTGTCTGTGTTCTGTGTCTGTTTCATTCACCTGTGTCCTGAGTAACACTTTTCTTTGGAATTTTGAAGATGTTCCCCTCATTATCCTGGTTTCCTTCAGTTGTTTGAAGATCACTGTCATTCTGATGCTCTATATTCCTAGTAAACTGATGTTACTCCTGAAAGCTTACAAGATCATTTTGTCACTATTCTTAAATATTTAGACATAAATGAAGTCCTTATATTCATATAGTCAGAAAATTGAAAGTTCGAGAATTTTATATCATTGATATACAATTATATTTAAATTAATCATTTCCTCTTCTCTATTTCCCCATATTTTGGAACTCCTTCATTAAGGAATTCTTTAAGAAGCCCTTAGTTCACTGTGATTTCTTATCCAGTGGATATATTAGTTTGTTTGTTTAATGTTCTACCATCTGAGATATTCTGAGATATTTTTTCAATTTCCCTCCTGATTTTGTATGGTCATTTTAACATGTGTAGCACATTTCTGTCTTTTGCATCATAATTTTATGAAAGCAAATGATATTCATTACATTAGTTACTTTTCTATTACTATAATAAAATACAATCAAGAAAAGCAACATAAGGAAGGTTTTTAAATATTTTATTTTATATATACATACATATATATATATATTAATTATTTGGTATATATATTAAAATTCCTTAGTCAGTCATGGTGGGGAAAGCATGACATGGCCAAAGGAGCAGGAAGCTGTCTGATAACATTTTCTTTCACACACAGGAAGCTGAGAGAAATCAGAAAATAGAGTAAGGCTATGAGCTCTCAAAGCTGGCACTCAGGAGTGTATATTCTCTAACAAGGCTTCATGATCTCATGGTTTCTTAGTTTCCTCAAAGAGCACTAGTAACGGCAGAGCGAGTGTTCAAGTACATGAGTCTGCACATTTCTCAATCAGACCCCCACATTTGTGGTGTCAACTTCTATTGAAATAGAAACTGGGGTAAAGACAGGATTTTGGTTTTGTTTGGTTTGGCTTGGCTTTTGTTTCCTTCATAAAGCCACTTCTTCAGTGCTGTTGCTATCAACTTACTGTTAGAAACTAGAAAACTGGTTAAGGTCCTCTTGTGAGCATAGAACTTTCTGTAATGTAAACATTTCTGGACATTTTGCAAAGTCACTTTCTCTTTAACTGATACTAATATACAAATACTGTAAGGATAAATAAGGATTACATTTGCAGGAAGAAAGAAAAGATGAGAATTTAAAAAACCCCAAACAGCCACAGCAGGTTTCATTTCATGTAAGAGAAGTGGTGTCTCCAGATGTCACTGCACTGTGATTAGGACATAGAAACTAGCAACCCTATTGATAGAGTTCAGGAGAACACAAACGACATGGTTCAACCTGGGGGCTTTTCCTAAAGGCAAGCAAATGAGTTTGTTTATGCTCAGAATGGAGAAGTTAGATGCTATCCTTAGACAATCTGCTTTTAAAAATACAAGGGTCTGTTGTTTCTTTTAACAGTTACTGGATGTCTAAGGGTGAGTGGCAGTGGTTTGCTTCAACAGTCCCCCAATAGCTGGCTTCATTGAGCTCAGTCAAACTTTAAGTGCAGTTTGACCCTTCAGTAACTAAAAGGTAAATCTGGGGATTTACTTTTAGTATGACTAATTCCAAGGTCTCTACTGTGTCGTTTTTATGCTATGCTGACTCTGTAAAACAGTGTGACAGGTGTCATAAAAGGATGATATGTATATCATAAATTCATCTCAAACAAGTTATAAAATTTAGTCCATTATACTTTGGTTATGGGCTAAGATTAAATTGGTGTAAAAAAGCTCAGTAAAAATAGATACAAAAGTCAAAAGGATAAATTTAGATATAGTAGCTGTCATTCACCAATTCTGTACCTGAACAATACACAGATCTGAACATAAAATACATTTAATATCTTTTGTGATATCTCATAAATCTATCCAAGACAATATGAGGTTACCACATTTAAAGCATACAGTTGGCCCTCTGTATCTGAGGATTTCGTATCTGTGGATTCAGATATGAAGTAATTGAAAAAAATGAATCTGTACTAAGCATGTATAGATAGTAGTCTCCACAATGATGCAGCATTACAATTATTCAATTAGCACTTATACTTTATTAGATATTGTAAAAAACCTAGATATGCTTTAAAGTAAAGAAGAGGAATCATTTAAGCTGTATCAAATTTTATATCAATTTACTTAAGTTTTAGTATGCCTGAAGATTTTCCTGTCCACAGGGGTTACTAGACCCAATCCATCATGGATATCAGGGTACATCTGTACTACTACATGAGAAAACTGAGAAATTGTGAATATAAAAATATTGAAATCATAGATCCTTTTCCTTCTTGAAAAAGTCTATTTGAAATTGCAAAAGTCACATGAAATGTTCAAGACTATTACATTCTATTTTAGAAGGCTTGAATGCATTCAAAGTAGTCTAGCTCAGGGAAGAGATAGTTAGAAGCAGCTGGTTGTGTGCAGAAGGTTAGTCTCAAAAAGTCTGAAGAGTTACTCAGTTTTTAGATTGGCAGAAGGAATAGAAGGTTTAATCACTAGGTAGAGATCTCAATAGACTAAACCACAACAATGATGCTAACATGAGGCATGGCAGTGTAGTGAGGAAGTGAAAGGTCAAGAAACTTATCTTGCTTAGATCAAGGGCACATGAGATTTCCATGAAGAGGAAAGATCAAGGTGGTTAAATGCCTTGCACATGGATTCATGCCAGAAATGTCATCAGGAATGTGGAGACATCTACAAAAGACAGTAGGGAAACAGAAATGTCCTTGGAGAAGTGGGGATTACAGTCCTTCTTTTCAACAGGAATGAAGCAATGAACTCTGAAATCTAGAAAGGGTAATCAGAAAGTACTGTATAGGAAGATGTTAAAAAGAAATATGAGGAAGGAAAATGACTGATCAGATGTCAACTAGCAGAAAGGCATTGGAACCTGGGCTTAACGTTTTGTTTTCCTAGATATATGAGAGTGGAGAAATCGAGAAAGGTATCTCCATATCTATAAAGGAAAACTTGATGAGGTCACACAGCAGGTAAAGCACTGGGAGCTAAAAGGACCTCAGATTTGCTAACTAGGTTGTAGGCTTAGATTTTTCAAGACCTATTTTATTATGGTTCTTTAGCAATGCAACCTCACTTCTAGTTCACCACACATCAGAGGAGGGGAAAAGAAAAGTTAATAGAAAGTGAAGATTATGGACCTATTTAGAAATAGTACTTTGGACGGATTCCAATTTTTGTTGTCAGCAGTCCAGTCCACTAAGAAAACACCAAACATGAATCAGTAGCAGTGTCTTGATTGAGAAAAAAAACCCACATGAGTCTATAGAAGTGCCAAGAAGCAGCTGGAATTCCACCAGAAGTTCTTTAGTACATTTTTCTCTACAAAATCACAGCAAGCAATAATCAGCAAATAAAGCAAAGGGAGCCAATGCAAGACTGTTGTCAGCAAAGACAAGCCTCAGTGAAGCCCAACAATGACCAGCAAAGATGTGCAAGGCAAACCAATGCAAGAACAATGTTCATTATCTTTTGGGTTATACTTAAACTCTTTCAAAACATCACGTGCCTCTCAAGCATCCACCCCAGCCAAACATCGCATACCCTTTAAGCAGGTAGCTTCCAGAAAAACATCATATGTCTGTTCTCAGCAAAAACTACTCTCTCACATGTCTGCTTCGGCAAAACTTCTTCTTATGAGACAGTTTCCAGAAAAACATCACATGACACAACTGAGTCTCCAACAAAAGCAGAAATCTCCACTTCACAAGGTCACCAGAAATAATTTGTGAAGTTCCATACTTAAGATATTGATTATCTTAATCACTCTCATAGAACAGGCTTCATAACCTGTTAGATTATCTTGAGTCCTACAAAGTTCATAGTTCTATGTCATTTAACAAAGTATCTGGGGACTTGTCTAATCATTATATTTTGATTAATATTTGTCTTAAGAAAACAACTTGAAAAACTAGACTGAGGTCTGTCTATATCTAAAAGAGTAGATTAAACACAGAAATAAATCTAATTATTTATAATTTAATCCTTCTAATGTACAAAATAAAGAGCAGGCTCTCATAATTCAATAGGATGTAATAAGTAGATATTTATTTATAATTTACTTGCATTAGTAATATAGTCATCTATAAAAATATGTTGTGTACCTATTATTCACCAGGCACCACAGCAAATGCTGAGGACAGAAAGTAGTAGGACAGTTTCTCTTCCTAGATGTTAACAGACCGTTCAAAAGGAACAATCAGATTACACATCTACCTATGTTACCTCAGTCAGCAGAGAAGTAAATGAGGCAGGACTCTGTGCACTAGTCAAAAGTGGTATACTTATTATTTAAGTGAAATTAACTCTGATCTTTTACTCTTGAATCATTTATTGCTTTTCATTTTCTTTCAAGCCCAATATTCAATTCATTAGCAAATCTCATTGGCTCTTGCTTCGCAATATATTTTAAACATGATTGTGTCTCATTCATTCCACTGCCACAAAATAATTCAAATTCTAACCACATTGCCCATGAAACTATTGCAACAGCCTTTTCTCTGATCTTCCTGCTTCCACCTTTATGTTCTTGAACCAAGTGTGTTTTTAAAATTAAGTAATATTATTTTGATCTTCTGATCAAAGTCTACACCCACTTAGGGAGTGCAAACTTCTAACAATGACATAAAAAACACCTTGTAGATTATGTTCAACTTCCCTGGTACAAATCACATCCTGGACACTCCTCAACAGCCAAAACCACACTCATTATGGAATCCCACACTTCCTCTTTCTCTCACTGTTTGTAGGCTTCTGAGATCAACTCTGCTGCTTGATTGGGGTCACATAGACATCATTCAGTGCAAATGTCTTTTTCTAACTAATCTATAAGAAGTAGTTTCCCCCCCATCAATCTTCAATCATGTAGTTTATTCTTTGTTTGACTATCATTTGTCTTTAGGTGAGAATGAAAAAGGACAGAGCAGCAAAAATTTAGTAGATTTACTAATCTATAACATTCCTGGAAGTCTACTTGATGATGCATAGGACACCTACAATCAGAATCTGATGAATTAGGAAGTCAAACATAACTGACAGGACCATAGGCAATTTTGTTGTTTTCAGTCTACTTAAGTGAGTTAATAAAGAGTATTGACGTGTTACCCCTGCCTCATTATAGACAATGAGTCTTTTGCCTACAACCCTCTAAAGGTTTAAAAAGTACATATGTTACTATTTTTCATTTTAACCTTTAAATAGGATTTTATAATACACAGATTCAATGCAATCCCCATCAAAATCCCAACTCAATTCTTCATAGAGTTAGAAAGAGCAATTCAAAAATTCATCTGGAATAACAGAAAACCCAGAATAGCTAAAACTATTCTCAAGAGTAAAAGAACCTCTGGGGGAATCAGTATCCCGGACCTCAAGCTGTACTACAGAGCAATAGTGTTAAAAACTGCATGGTATTGGTACAGTAACAGACATGTAGATCAATGGAACAGAATTGAAGACCCAGAAATGAATCCACACTCCTATGGTCACTTGATCTTTGACAAAGGAGCTAAAACCATCCAGTGGAAAAAAGATAGCCTTTTCAACAAATGGTGCTGGCTCAGCTGGAGGTCAACATGCAGAAGAATGCAAATTGACCCATCCTTATCTCCTTGCACTAAACTCAATTCTAAGTGGATCAAAGATCTCCACATAAAACCAGACACACTGAAACTAATAGAAGGGAAACTAGGGAAGAACCTTGAACATATGGGCACAGGGGAGAATTTCCTGAACAGAACTCCAATAGCTTATACTCTAAGATCAAGAATAGACAAATGGGACCTCAATAAATTACAAAGTTTTTGCAAGGCAAAAGACACTGTCAAAAAGACAAAGCGGCAACCAACTAACTGGGAAATGATCTTTACCAACCTTACATCCGACAGAGGGCTAATATCCAAGATATACAAAGAACTCAAGAAGTTAAACTCCAGAGAGGCAAGTAACCCTATTAAAAAATGGGGTACAGAGCTACACAAAGAGTTCTCACCTGAAGAATATCTAATGGCTGAGAAGCACCTAAAGAGATGTTCATCATCCTTAGTCATTAGGGAAATGCAAATCAAAACAACCCTGAGATTCCATCTCACACCAGTCAGGATGGCTAAGATCAAAAACACAGGAGACAGCAGTTGTTGGCGAGGATGTGGAGAAAGAGGAACACTCCTCCACTGCTGGTGGAATTGCAGGCTGGTACAACCACTCTGGAAAGCAGTCTGGCGGCTCCTCAGAAAACTGGGCCTGACACTTCCGGAGGATCCGGCTATACCACTCCTGGGCATATACCCAGAGACTTTACCTGCATGCAATAAGGACACATGCTCCACTATATTCATAGCAGCCTTATTTATAATAGCCAGAAGCTGGAAAGAACCCAGATATTTTGAATTGAAAAGGTTATGCAAATCATATTAGAATTTTGTAAGACAGAAAAGGGTGTTAATAAACTCACCCAGAAACATATTTTTCTTAATTTTTACTGCTACCAATTTCATGTGGATACCATGTAAAATTCTGTGCTCCAGTTTTGTTCCTAATATTTACTCTTAAGTCATGTTACATATACCTCTTTAATGCATCAGTGTGTCTATGTAGGTGATTATAGATAACTTTAGACATGCTTCATAATGTATGTTAGAAACATCTGGTCTATCTCACTTCATGAGGGCTGAAAATTGAGAAGTACAGTGATAAGACTAGTCAGAAGCTCAAATTCTGCCTGAAAAACTGCTTAGTTTTGAATGCCACCTTTCCCAGCTTGCTAGCTTTATGATCTGAAAACAGAATCTTAGTGTTTTAGCTCCCTATCTGAAAGAGGGATATAATGGACGTATAAAGTTAAGAGGCTTATTGTGAGAACTAAATTATAGGAATACAAGCAAATTGTTTAAAACAATACTTCACAAACTTTGGAACAAATAGAAATGATAGCTGTTAATATAAAGAAAATAAAACTCAGATAATATGTATCTATGAACATTTCAAATGCTTACAAATATGAGAAAAAGTGGTAATTATTCCATTGCTTCCTTAATTATATAAAACATTGGCCAACTCCCTCTTTGTGTGTATGTGTGTGTGAGTGTGTGTGTGTGTGTGTGTGTCTGTGTGCATGCGTGTGCACACATACGTACATTTCCCCTGTGTATTTACCTATGGGTATGCTCAGGCAAAAGTGAGAAAAGGACAGTGAGTGTCCTTTTCTATAGCTCTCAACCTTGTCATGAGGCAGGCTCTCTCACTAACTCGAGGCTTGCCAACATAGCTAGTATTCTCAATCAGGAAGCTTTCAGGACTTATTTATCTTTGTCCCAGCTGAGATTATAAACATGTGGGGTCAGGTTTTAAGGGAACAAGAAATTCAAATTCAGAATTTAACACTTACCGAGAAAGCACTCTTACCCACTGAACCATCACTGTACCCTCATGACTTGGTGATTTTCAACTTTTTCCTTTGTACACAAGTCCTTTATTTATTAATAAGAAAAATCTATAACTTTAAATTAGTTATTTGCATATTAAAGTTATTTCTCTAATTTTATGATATAAGACAATTAGGTTATACCACACAGAGGCTTAAAATTTTTGTTTACTTATCAGTTTATATTTTAAATATTTTCAATTTATTTCTATTTATTCTCCAGAACTTTATGACTTGAGATTCTACATAAATCCCATTATCTAAAACTTAGTTGAGTAGGTAGCGATATTTGAGAATTTTCTTTAAATATATGTGGAATCTATTTCTTTTTTTTTTTTTTTTTTTTTTGGTTTTTCGAGACAGGGTTTCTCTGTGTAGTCCTGGCTGTCCTGGAACTCACTCTGTAGACCAGGCTGGCCTCGAACTCAGAAATCCTCCTGCCTCTGCCTCCCAAGTGCTGGGATTAAAGGCGTGCGCCACCACCGCCCGGCGTGGAATCTATTTCTTACTATCATTTATTTAAATTCTCATTCATACTTTCTCATTTACATTATTTCTTTCATACTGAATCTATATGTTTATGGTTGGAGAGCTGGGTCAGAGTATTTACCACTGCTGCAAAGAACCCAAGTTTGGTTCCTAGCACCCACATCAGATTAGTGCCTCTAACTTCACCTCCAGAGAATACAAAACCACTCTGACCTCCATAGGTAGTTCACTTACATGTATGTATCACACATATCCATGACACAAAACATTTTAAATAAAGTTTAAAGGGATCTAGTTGTTAAAACGACTGCCTCCTCTTTCAGAGTACCTGGGTTAGATGCCTAGCACAGTAACTCAGAGCTACGTGTAACTTCTATTTCAGGGGATCTGATGCCCTTTTGACTTCCACAGGGACCAGAAATTCATGTGGCAACCAGACATCCACGCATCAAAACATTCATACAATAAAAGTAAACAAAGATTTAAATTTAAAAAAAATAAAAAATAAGTTTAAATATAAACAGGTGGCATACAGATGCACCTATACACATTTAATTACATAATTTTAAAATTAAAAACATGCTAAATAAACTAAATTTATAGCAATGTTAAATGTGTAAGCTTATGAATATTTTACTAAATATATTTCAGTTGATTTGGCTGTGAAGATAAAATCTGCCCTGTTATGTGTTTTGTTTTTTGTTTTTGTTTTGTTGTCTGACCAATTGAAATTAGATATAAAAATCCCAATTAAAGGCAGAAATCATTGTGGGAAAGCCTCCTGCTGATGATCTCATAACTCTAACAACTTCATGCACCAAATGTGATTGTGCATGAGCCTATTACTAATATCTTCACTCCAATAAGCTGGCAAGGTACAGAACAACAAAGAGAACAATTAGAAATATCACAGAGTCAACCAACATATGAATTCTAGTCTTCTCTAGCCATCTAAGCTGTTTTACATCTGCTGTTTTGAAAGCCTGTGCTCTTATAAACACAGAAAGGAATATAGGGTTTCAAGAGTTATATGAAGGCTTGCTGCTCATCACCTGTCCTCTCTGATGTTAATAAGCCTCAACTATTTTAGCCAAATGAATTTAAGTGTCATTTCTTGAACCCATATCAAAGAAACTATACAAATATTATTTTTGCATCTTTCTGTTAGGGTTGGAGGCCACTGACCATTTGTATAAGTAGAGGAGATGAACTTGGAAGAGCACCCCTAAGAAATAGTCTGTTTATGGCATCCCAAGAAGGATGTCAAAGCTAAGGTCAGTGTTACTTCCAAGGGGCTGGAGAAACAGCTCAGAGATGAGGAGGCCTGGCTTCTAATGAAGAAGATCTGGGTTCTATTTCCTAGGACCTACATGGTGCCTCACAACATCTGTAACTGCATTCCGATGATATTCCACCTTCTGTCCAGCATGTACCCTGTTTGCATATGTTGCATATACAAACATGCAGACAATATATGCATAAAAAAGAACATCTTTTTTTAAAAAAGCAAAAACAAAACAGAGAAAAAAGTTCTTTTGTACTATAGAAATCTGGGTGGTATCTGCAAACTTTTAACAAGTTTTTTTCATATACTGAGCATTATCCATTTAAGTTCCTTTTGGCAAAATTCTTCCTAGCCAAATCTACTATAGTGACATAAACCTATCTCATGCATTATCTTTTTATGATATGTAAAGACTAAAGCTAAACTTCTAGTTTCTATTTATGTTGAAATGTTCAAGGTATTTTCAGTAAATTTTTGCACACCGGTATGGACTATTCATATTTTTCTCATTTTCTTTCTGGTCTTATTTGAGCTCTGCAAAGAATTATAACTGATTTTCTGACAAAATTTGTAGTAATAAGAATATTTAAAAGTCTACTTGTACTATCTCCTCATTGAAATTCAATTTAATTGCTATTTTTAAGTGTCCTAACAAATAGAATTTCAATAGTTCAGGGCTGGCCACTCTGCATTGGATAACCAATAAGAGGGTTCATCCCTGGGACAGCCTAATTCTCCACCTCCCAGGAGTTATTAGTTGACTATTGTTCTTTGTCTAAGAGTATGACCCCATACAGTTTTCTTTCTTCCTTGTTAATATGTCCTTTAGTAATTCAGCTCTTTCAATCTTGCTTATGTAGTCATTTCTAGACATGTGGTTATGCTGTATAGTTGTATAGTTGACCCAACTAAATTCATTTGAGAGGAGGGAACCTCACTTAAGGAAATGCCTCTGTAAGACACTGGGACTCTGACTTTTGCAGTCTTTCTGCCTCTACATCTATGATGTTCCCAAAACCATAGATTCAAGAAAATAAAACCATAAACTGCTTAGGTAAATTGATGGACCTAGATAAGATCATATTGAGAATTTAGATTATATCTAGATCCAGAAAAGAAATGTTGCATGATGATTTTCCTTGTGAACTCCAAATTCAGATATCAGTATACCACACGAAAAATACACAGAAACCAGAAAAGTATAAAAGGACTACAGGCATGTAGAGAAGGAGGATTTTGCTTTCAGGAGGAATTGAAGTACAGAAGAAATATAAAGTGGGAAATAGAAAATGGTGAGGGAGCTCCAACTGAGGTGCAGGTTGGAGAGGTCAATACAGATAAAGAAAGGATGGATGAACGAAATATACATAAAATTGTACATGTGGAAGTTAAACCACTTGATCTGACAATACTCCCCATAAGAACCATAGATTAGCAAAAACCCCAGTACCAGATATAAGCAACCTCCTTCCAAATGGTTGTTTAGAGTACTCCAAATGATTCCCAAACAATATAGATTATTCATGGAGTTCTTGATTGCACTTTGGGATTCAGGGTGGGATCTTACTTTTAAAGAAATGATACACTTAATACATAAGACTGAGATGATTAAAGCATCTTTGCTGTAGCTAGCATTCAGGGTACCAGAAACTTTGCAACGTGTCAAGAGAGGAAAGTGATTAAGCAGTCCTACAAAGCTACAATACCTGCAATATCTATAAACAATGACAATGACCAGAATTTCAAGATATACATAAAAATGTAATAACTAGCACTCATATTTTGGTGGTAATCAATAGTTCTCTAATTGGATTTAAAGCCCGCCACAGGAAAAAAAATGATGCTTAATACAGAAACAGTCAGCTTCCTGAATTCAGTGAGGCCTTAGAGAAGTACCTAATGTCTTCATGAATCACATTGCTAGACCATAGTAATTCTTTACTCCATTATAAATCTTATATTTATATCCACAAATAAGTGTAACAACCACCTGTCATCAAGGAAGCCTTGCTTTACAGCAAATACAGACTTAAATAAACAATAGACTCCACATTTTATAAGAAGATCATATGCTTTACATAAGTATATATTAGATAAATTTAAACCAAAATCCAACTAACTGACCAGGTATATTCAGTATCAAATTTCAATATGGGAGACATATGTAATTTTCAATCCTGTATTAAGGCAGACACTTTGCTACGTTGTAGTTAAATAGTCCAGAGCAAGCTATAAGACAACAGATACTTTCTACATATCTTCATCAGATAAAAGAACTATATCAAGAATATTCAAAGTGTTATTTCAGCACTTTCATTGTTTCACATTTCACATTCACATTTCACTTGTTGGATTTTATGCAGGGTAATAGATATGGGTATATTTTCATATATACATGTGGATATTCAATTTTCCTAGTACCCCTTGTTGAATATATTGTCTTTCTTTCAGTGTGTATTTTTGACATCTTTGTCAGATATCAGGTGTGTGCTGGCAAGTTTTATGTCAACTTGACAAACTAGAGTCATCTATGAAAGGGAACTTCAATTGAGAAAATGCCTCCAGATGATCCAGCAGTAGGGCAGTTTCTTAATTAGTTATTGATGGAAGAGGGCCCAGCTCATTATGGATGGTACCATCCCTGGACTGGCGCTTCTGTTTTTGTAAAAAATCGTGGCTGAGCAAGCCATGAGGAGCAAGCCATTTAGTAGCACCCCTCTATGGCCTCTGCAACAACTTCTGCCTCATATTCCTGCAGGTTTGAGTTTCTCTCTTGACTTCATTCAATGAACTGTAATTCAGGATATGTAAGTCAAATAAATATTTCTTCCCCAAGTTGTTTTTGGTTGTATAGTTTAATCACAGCAATAGTAAGCTCATCTAACCCAAGGACACTATAATTTTTGTGCCATCATATTTGGGTTTTCTATTTTATTCCTTTGATCCACATGCCTGTATTTATTCCAGTACTATGTTGGTTTTATTATTACAGCTCATGGTGTTTATATTATTGCATTTAAATGGAACTCTGGCATGGTAATCCCACCAGGATAGCACATTATGCTCAAGACTTCGTCGACCATGTGAGAGTGTTTAGGATTCCATATGAACTTTAGGATTTTTTTTTCTATTTCTCTGCAGGTTATCAGGAGATTTTGAATAGGATTACATGGAATGTGTAAAATGATTTTGATAGAATGAACATTCCATAATGTTCATTCTATCAATCTATAATCATAGGACTTTTTATCTTATAGACATTTTCTTTTTCCTAGTAGAGCTTTTGTTTCTGTTTGGATAGATTTATTGTTAGGTAAATTATTGTTTTACAGGCTACTGTGAATGAAGAGTGATGATCTTTCTCATGAATGTTTTTATTGGTATAGGAAAACTGATACTTTCTAACTTGATTTTGTACTCTTCAACTTTGATGAAAGTGTTGATAATTTCTACAAGTTTTCTGGTAACAGTTTTAGGATCTTTTATGTATAACACCATAGCATCTACTAATTAGGATAATTTCATTATTCCTTTCCTATTTGTATTCCTTTAATTTTCCCTTTTCTCACACATAATGACAATATATAATTGACATTACAATATGGACAGGGGAAAATCTACATTGTGTCACCTATAGATGAAGACTAACCAGCCATTGCTTGCTGAGGAATGGGTAATAAGTTACCTCCAAAGGTGTCCTTCCTCCTCCATGGGTATCCAGTACAAAGTGGTCAGTTCCAGACCCATGTACAAGTGAGCAATGCCAAACTGACTCAGTAGGTTACATATATATATATGTGTGCATATATGTATCTACATGTAACAATAATAATCAGGGAAGAGATCTTGATTTGGGAAGGGAGCATGAATGGGAAAGGAAGAATTGAAGAAGGAATGGAAGGCTAGGAATGATGCTGAGGAAATCGTCATGTATAAATTTCTGAGAAATAAAATTATTTTTAACATTGTCATAATACTTTTTCTAAGTGAAATTATACTTTGACACAAGATAAATATACACTGAGATTTCTAGGTAGACTTCGTCAGATCACGTCCTGTGAAAGAAGGGTTTTCCCAGACCATATCAATCAAGTATTCTATTTCCTTAGAAAGAATGTAAGAAAAGTACCTATCGTGCACAAACCTTCAACAAACTTGTTATTATGGCTTCTTCACAGATATTAAATTACCTCTCACTGAGAACCACTACAAATTTAATAGATTGCATTTGAGTATCTGTTGTCTCATATTTATTCACTATATCAGCAAGGGTTTCTAGATTCTGAATATGTTTTGTTTATACTTATGAGGTACTAATTGTCAGAGTAATAAAAATAGCAAATATAGGAGAATAATATTTATAATGTCTGATAACTTAAAACATCACGAATCCAAGTGAAACCACAGAAGGCAAATTTTCTAATGCTATTTGACTTAACACTAGTAATTCTACAGTTCAAAAAAGGCTAAGGATATGTATTAACATACCTCATTACCATCATCCAGTTAGCTGTCACAAGTCTGAGAACTCAAGTGCAGTGCAGTACATATAGTTCTTGATTCCTGGTTACTAGCCATAGAGAGAACATTGATTTAAAATAAATAATGGAAAGACAGGGAAAGTGAACAGAGTATCATAATGTGTTGTTCAGAGATTTTTCCTTAAAATCTCTTAAGACTGAACAAGTAAACAGAACTTAACAAGGATCAGAAAATAAATGACACAAAATTCTAAGGAAGTTCCTTAAACCAACAAGATTCACAAAGGCTCTCTGCAATCTCATATAAGGAGTTACAAGAAGATATACCTGAAACTGTTAACATGGCTGTAAGTCTCAAGTTGCTACAGGGATGCAGTTTTTATGAGTTATCTCCTAGTTTGGACTAGAGTTTACTGCCAACAAACCAGAATTAAAGGGTAGAAAACTAGGTTTAAACAGTTTCCGTCTCAGAAATATAAATCATGGCATTGCTATCCCAGATTTTAAAATGAGAAAAAAACAAAAATGTACTAAAGAACAATTGCAACATTTTCAGCCTCAATACTATTAAACTAGTTTATTGACATCTGAAAAATATATATCTTTGTGTTGGATTTTTGCCGTAGACACTTTTCAGAATGTCAATAGGTTATAAATTTTAGTGTCTGCCAAACATACTGCAGTAAACATGACCAGATTTTTCTCATTCTGATATATCACTCTAGAGCAGTCTCTCAGAAACCATTTTGCTCTGTGTACAGTAAAAAAATGAAAATACTTATAATATTGAACATGCTAGGCAAATATGATGATAGATAAAAAGAATTTAGGATAAAAATTAATTACAAATTCTTTATATTATACCTCACAACAAAAACAAATTATAAGTGATTAATAAGTTAACTTTAGAAAGTTTATTAAATTGGTAATGAAAATCCTTTTTCCCTCATGAAAAATTTATTTTTATTTACTGATAGTTTTGATCAAATACACTTCAAACACTGCACAAGCTAGAGTCTGTTGTCTGTGTAGGAGAATTGCTTGCCAATAGCTGTACATAGCCTGTGAAGAGTACCTTGGAAATCATCTTCAAGCCGAGACACCAGCTCCAGGAGAAAGGCTAATAGGTATGTTCCTTCTGGCCCATCAGAGGCAAAGGATTACTCTTTATTCTCATACATGATTTTTACATATTTCTACAGCTTCTCCTTACATATCAGTGCCCCAATTAAGGCATACTTGAAGAAAAGGGTGCCTACTACAAGATGAGAATGAAGAGGAAGCTACCACCAGACCCCTAGAACCACATAGAGTACAGAGCAGAGAGATCACTGGAAGCCATTTTGGCTCGTGGTAATTAAAATCTTACCAAAAATGCATATTAACTGAGAAATTAGATTGTTTTAATAATGATATTTGCTTGTTTATGGAAACACTTGCTGATTGATTGTCTTTATATGTGTGCATGTGCCTTCATATGCTGATAAAAACCACATGCATGCAAGTGACCACAGATGCCAGAAGAAGATGTTGGAGTCCTAGAAACTGGACTCCCAGTTAATGAATGTTGAGATCAGCCATTTGGGCAGGGGAAAGTGAATGTGGATACTTTATAAAACCGTAAAATCGTCATAATAACGATTATTGTGAGCCATCTCTACAGCCTCACAATAATAATTTCTAGATACTTATAATGTCACCACACAAACTCTGATCAAGATAGTTTAATATCACCAAAGTCTTGGGATCTACCCTGAGAAACATTTTGACACATGATAGAAAGTTATAAAATGATGTTTGTCAAATTTTATTTTGGATAGTATTTTTTATTTATTTATATAAGCTTAAAATGACCCACACCCTATTACTGTACTTTAGAATATAAATATTTAATTTAAACAGTAATTTCTAGTATTTTAGTTGCATGTGGACTGTTAATTCAAATATGTGTTTATCCAAATGGAGAAAATTTCCAATGGACATTTTTTTCAGATTACTTAAAGCAATACTGAAGAGAATTCAGATTTCAACTCTGGTGTACAAAGAGAAAATAATTATCATTTCTTTCAGTAACAACAAAAAATCCAGACAAACTAGAATTCAATGATTTTTTTAAACCAATCCAAGAACTAAAACCCAAGACAATACACAACCACAAATCTAAAGAAATGCAGGGATTGCTGCTAGATTAAAGATAGATCTTTCTTTAGAAACATAAATGTGTAATTCTGACTAAATATACTTTTTAAGAGAAAAGTTTTAGATCCATGCATTAGTAACATAATTAGTAATATAATCTTTTGGTTATTAAATTAATTAGTAAAGTAATCGTTAGGGGCTAAGTAGTCTTTGCAATAAGACAACCAAGAAGTAAAAATTCTACGATTTGGAATTGAATTAATAAAATATTTTTATTCAAATATGGCATAATTGCTCCAGGTTATTTCTCTGTTATCATGATAAGACAGTGATCAAAAGCAACAGGGGGAGAAAGGATTGATTGCATTTTACATGGCATAATCTATGATCAAGGGAAGCTAGGACAGAAATTCAGATAGAAACCCCGAGGCAGAATGTAAACAAATACCATTCTTCCCTGCCCAGGTTTACCTGAATTTCTTATGTCACATAGAACCATCTATTTAGAAATAGAATGACCCACAAAGGACTGGGTCTTCTCCAAAATTAGTAATCAAGAAAAGGTACTAGAGGCACTCCGCCATCTTTGCTCCAGTGACTGGGAAGTTGGGACAGCCAGGTTCTGAGACAGACAGGCATAATGTCTCTTTGGTCTCGGGCGGCTTGTGTGTGTGCGGCTCCCAAGTGCGGGGGGGCTGATCTGCAGTAACCAGCAGCGTGCCAGCTCTGCTGTGGGACTTCTGCCTGGCAGAGGGACCCCGCACTGGGCAGGAGCCTACCTGCTTTCCTTCCGGGACCTCTGTTCCCTCAGACTGCGCTGAAGAGACAGGTACCCCAAGCTCCCTATCCCCAATATAACATCACTTGGGACACAGCCTGTTGGGGCTTCCGTCTGTGCCCGAGAACGGGTCAGCACTGTGGTCGTCTGGGTGCCAGATCGGCAGGCCATCGCGTCTGCAGGGTGAGCAGCGCCACGGAGAGTGTGCAGATTGCACTCCGCCATCTTTGCTCCAGTGACTGGGAAGTTGGGACAGCCAGGTTCTGAGAAAGACAGGCATAATATCGCTTGGGTCTCGGGCGGTTTGTGTGTATGCAGCTCCCAAGTGCGGGGCTGATCTGCAGTAACCAGCGCGCCAGTTCTGCTGTGGGACTTCTGCCTGGCAGAGGGACGCCCCCTCCCCCCCCAGGAGAGATCACTCACCCCTGCACAGGGGCAGGAGCCTACCAGCCTCCCTTTGGCGACCACTGCTCCAGGAATCCACTAGGCTGAGCCTTTGGATGTACAAGGCCTCCCCAATATAAGATCACTTGGGGCAAGGCACATTAGGGCTCAAAAGTCACTCAGGAGCAGGCAGACCCCAGAAATCGGTGCCAGGGGAATCCTGGCAATCCAGAGGGGGCAGAAATAGCTTTGCAGGCTCACAGGAGGTCCAACCAACAGCCAGTGGCAGCAGGACGAACTAACATCAGAGGTATCCAAATGGCAAAAGACAAACGTAGGAATGTTACTAACAGAAATCAAAGTAATGTGGGACCATCCGAACCCAACTCTCCAACAGCAGCAAATCCTGGATACCCCACCACACCCGAAAGACAAGATCTGGATTTAAAATCACTTCTCATGATGCTATTAGAGGATCACAAGAAGGACACAAATAAATCTCATAAAGAGTTACAAGAGACCATGAGTCAACGGTTAGAAGCCCTTACAAAGGAAACACAAAAATCGCTTAGAGAAATGCAGGAGAACATGGATCAAAAGATGGAGGCGCACAAGGAGACAACACAAAAATCGCTTAACGAGATGAATCAACGGGTAGATGCACTCACAAAGGAATCACAAAATTGGCATAAAGAAATGCAGAAGAATATGGGTCAACAGACGGATGCCCATAAGGAGGCAACACAAAAATTGCTTAAAGAAATGAATCAACGGTTAGATGCCCTTACAAAGGAATCACGAGAACTGCTTAAAGAAATGCAGGAGACGATGGATCAACAGATGGATTCCCATGAGGAGGAAACACAAAAATCACTCAGAGAAATGCAGGAGAACGTGGGTCATCAGGAAGAAATCCTGAAAGAGGCAATGCAAAAATACCTTAAAGAAATACAGGAAAATACAAACAAACAAGTGAAGGATCTCAGCAAATCCATCCAGGAACTAAAAAAGGAAGTAGAAACAACTAAGAAATCACAAAGGGAGACAACTTTGGAGACAGAAAACCTTGGGAAGAAATCAGGAGTCATAGATGCAAACATCAACAATAGAATATAAGAGATGGATGAAAGAATCTCAGGTGCTGAAGATTCCATAGAAAGCATCGACTCAACAGTCAAAGAAAATGCAAAATGCAAAAAACGTGTAACCCAAAACATCCAGGAAATCCATGACACAATGAGAAGACCAAACCTAAGGATTATAGGTATAGATGAGAGTGAAGATTTGCAACTTAAAGGGCCAGTAAACATCTTCAACAAAATTATGGAGGAAAACTTCCCTAACTTAAAGAGAGAGATGCCGATGAACGTACAAGAAGCCTACAGAACTCCAAACAGACTGGACCAGAACAGAAATACCTCCCGTCACATAATAATCAAAACACCGAATGTTCTAAACAAACAAAGAATACTAAAAGCAGTAAGAGAAAAGGGCCAAGTAACATACAAAGGAAGACCTATCCGAATCACATCAGACTTCTCACCAGAGACTATGAAAGCCAGAAGATCCTGGGCAGATCTCATACAGACACTAAGAGAGCACAAATGCCAGCCTAGACTACTATACCCAGCAAAACTCTCAATCACCATAGATGGAGAGACCAAGATATTCCATGATAAAACCAAATTTTCACAATATCTTTCCACAAATCCAGCCCTGCAACGGATAATAGGTGGAAACCTCCAATACAGGGAGAGAAACAACACCCTGGAAAAAATGAGATAATAACCTTCTTGAATCAAACCCAAAAGTAGATAACCACTCAAACATAAAGATAGCGTCAAGAATGGCAGATGGCAATAATCACTATGCCTTAATCTCTCTTAATATCAATGGTCTCAATTCCCCAATTAAAAGACATAGACTAGCAGACTGGATACGTAAACAGGACCCAGCATTTTGCTGCATGCAGGAAACGCACCTCAGTGTCAAAGACAAACACTACCTCAGAGTCAAAGGCTGGAAAAAAATTTTACAAGCAAATGGCCCCAAGAAACGAGGTGGAGTAGCCATCCTAATATCGGATAAAATTGATTTTCAACCTAAAGTCATCAAAAAAGACACAGAAGGACACTACATACAGATCAAGGGAAAAATCCACCATCAAGAACTCTCAATTCTGAATATCTATGCTCCAAATGCAAGGGCACCCTCATTCGTAAAAGAAACTTTACTAAAACTCAAAGCACACATCGCACCGCACACAATAATAGTGGGTGACTTCAACACCCCGCTCTCTGAAATGGATCGTTCAGGAAAGCAGAAACTAAACAGGGACACAGTGAAGCTAATTGAAGCCTTGGACCAAATGGAACTAACTGATATATATAGAACATTTCATCCTAGAGCTAAAGAATACACCTTCTTCTCAGCTCCTCATGGTACCTTCTCCAAAATTGACCATATAATTGGTCACAAATCAGACCTCAACAGATACAAGAAGATAGAAATAATCCCATGCCTCCTATCAGATCACTATGGAATAAGGGTGGTCTTCAATGGCAACAAAAACAAAAGAAAACCCACGTACACATGGAGGCTGAACAATGCTCTACTCAATGATAACTTGGTCAAGGTGGAAATAAAGAAAGAAATCAAAGACTTTTTGAAAGTTAATGAAAATGAAGGCACAACATACCCTAATTTATGGGACACAATGAAAGCAGTGCTAAGAGGAAAATTCATAGCCCTGAGTGCCGCCAAAAAGAAACGGGAGACAGCATACACTAACAGCTTAATGGCACACCTGAAAGCCCTGGAACAAAAAGAAGCAAATACACCAAAGAGGAGTAGAAGGCAGGAAATCATCAAACTCAGGGCTGAAATCAATCAAGTAGAAACAAATAAAACCATACAAAGAATCAACAAAACGAGGAGTTGGTTCTTTGAGAAAATTAACAAGATAGATAAGCCCTTAGCCAGACTAACCAGAGAGCACAGAGATAGTATCCAAATTAATAAAATCAGAAACGAAAAGGGAGAGATAACAACAGAAACTGAGGAAATTCAAAAAATCATCAGATCCTACTACAAAAACCTGTATTCAACACAACTAGAAAATCTTGAGGAAATGGACAATTTCCTTGACAGATACCAAGTACCAAATTAAATCAGGATCAAATAGACCATCTAAACCGTCCTATAACCCCTGAAGAAATAGAAGTTGTCATTGGAAGTCTTCCAACCAAAAAAAGCACAGGTCCAGATGGTTTTAGTGCAGAATTCTATCAGACCTTCAAAGAAGACCTAACACCAATACTCTTCAAACTGTTCCACAAAATAGAAACAGAAGGAACAGTACCCAACTCGTTCTATGAAGCCACAATTGCACTAATACCAAAAGCACACAAAGATCCGACAAAGAAAGAGAATCTCAGGCCAATCTCTCTTATGAATATCAATGCAAAAATACTCAAAAAAATTCTTGCCAACCGAATCCAAGAACACATCAAAACGATCATTCACCACGATCAAGTAGGCTTCATCCCAAGGATGCAGGAATGGTTCAATATAAGGAAATCCATCAATGTAATCCACTACATAAACAATTTCAAAGAAAAAAACCACATGGTCATCTCATTAGATGCTGAGAAAGCATTTGACAAAATTCAGCATCCTTTCATGCTAAAGGTCTTGGAAAGATCAGGAATACAAGGCCCATATCTAAACATAGTAAAAGCAACTTACAGCAAACCGATAGCCAGCATCAATCTAAATGGAGAGAAACTTGAAGCAATCCCACTAAAATCAGGCACTAGACAAGGCTGCCCTCTCTCCATATCTTTTCAATATAGTACTTGAAGTTCTAGCTAGAGCAATTAGACAACAAAAAGAGGTCAAAGGGATACAAATTGGAAAGGAAGAAGTCAAACTATCACTGTTTGCAGACGATATGATAGTATACATAAGCGACCCAAAGAACTCCACCAGAGAACTCCTACAGCTGATAAACGACTTCAGCAAAGTGGCCGGATATAAAATCAACTCAAGCAAGTCAGAAGCCTTCCTATACTCAAAGGATAAGCAGGCTGAGAAAGAAGTAAGAGAAATAATACCCTTTACGATAGCCACAAACCATATTAAGTATCTTGGCGTGACGCTAACCAAACAAGTGAAAGATCTGTATGACAAGAACTTCAAGTCTCTGAAGAAAGAAATTGAAGAAGACCTCAGAAGATGGAAAAATCTGCCATGCTCATGGATTGGCAGGATTAATATAGTAAAAATGACCATCTTACCAAAAGTAATACACAGATTCAATGCAATCCCCATCAAAATCCCAACTCAATTCTTCATAGAGTTAGAAAGAGCAATTCAAAAATTCATCTGGAATAACAGAAAACCCAGAATAGCTAAAACTATTCTCAAGAGTAAAAGAACCTCTGGGGGAATCAGTATCCCGAACCTCAAGCTGTACTACAGAGCAATAGTGTTAAAAAAATGCATGGTATTGGTACAGTAACAGACATGTAGATCAATGGAACAGAATTAAAGACCCAGAAATGAATCCACACTCCTATGGTCACTTGATCTTTGACAAAGGAGCTAAAACCATCCAGTGGAAAAATGATAGCCTTTTCAACAAATGGTGCTGGCTCAGCTGGAGGTCAACATGCAGAAGAATGCAAATTGACCCATCCTTATCTCCTTGCACTAAGCTCAATTCTAAGTGGATCAAAGATCTCCACATAAAACCAGACACACTGAAACTAATAGAAGGGAAACTAGGGAAGAACCTTGAACATATGGGCACAGGGGAGAATTTCCTGAACAGAACTCCAATAGCTTATGCTCTAAGATCAAGAATAGACAAATGGGACCTCATTAAATTACAAAGTTTTTGCAAGGCAAAAGACACTGTCAAAAAGACAAAGCGGCAACCAACTAACTGGGAAATGATCTTTACCAACCTTACATCCGACAGAGGGCTAATATCCAAGATATACAAAGAACTCAAGAAGTCAAACTCCAGAGAGGCAAGTAACCCTATCAAAAAATGGGGTACAGAGCTACACAAAGAGTTCTCACCTGAAGAATATCTAATGGCTGAGAAGCACCTAAAGAGATGTTCATCATCCTTAGTCATTAGGGAAATGCAAATCAAAACAACCCTGAGATTCCATCTCACACCAGTCAGGATGGCTAAGATCAAAAACACAGGAGACAGCAGTTGTTGGCGAGGATGTGGAGAAAGAGGAACACTCCTCCACTGCTGGTGGAATTGCAGGCTGGTACAACCACTCTGGAAAGCAGTCTGGCGGTTCCTCAGAAAACTGGGCATGACACTCCCGGAGGATCCGGCTATACCACTCCTGGGCATATACCCAGAGACTTTACCTGCATGCAATAAGGACACATGCTCCACTATGTTCATAGCAGCCTTATTTATAATAGCCAGAAGCTGGAAAGAACCCAGATGTCCCTCAACGGAGGAATGGATTCAGAAGATGTGGTATATCTACACAATGGAATACTACTCTGCAATTAAAAACAATGAATTCACGAAATTCCTAGGCAAATGGTCAGATCTTGAAAATATCATCCTTAGTGAGGTAACCCAATCACAAAAGAACACACATGGTATGCAGTCACTGATAAGGGGATATTGACCCAGAATCTCGGAATACCCTAGACACAATCCGCATATCAATAGATTTCTAAAAAGATGGAAGGAGAGACCCCTGGTCCTGGAAAGGCTGGATGTAGGGGAACGCCAGGACAGAGAAACGAGAGGGGGTTGAATGGAGAAAAGAGGGAGGGAAGGGGGCTTATGGGACTTTCGGGGAGGGAGGAAACGGGAAAGGGGAAGTGATTTGGAATGTAAATTAAAAAAATAAAATAAAAAAAGAAAAGGTACTAGAGACATGAATACAGACCAATCTAAGCCCCACCCCCGCACCCCATGATGTGAAATTGACAACTAAGATTAGACATCACACTGTTTATGCAATTAAAATCCTGGCGAAACATACCTCAAACTAATAGCACAGGAGTATTAAAATCATAAATGATAGGTCAACTAATTACTTGACTTTATGACATCACACAATTAAACTTTAAAATTAAAAATAATATAACATCAAAAACTGAAGCAACTTGTCACAGAAAACTGAACATTTATCATAAAATAATAGTATAAATACACTCCAAACTGTTCTGTATTCATGGATTAGATGACCTAACTTTTAAAAATATTTTCCTCATAATATTGAACTCATTGGTACAGAAAAAGGCTTTCTGATGAGAATACTGTTAGCAGAGGCATTAAGATCAATCATAAAACTGAGAAGTTTCTACATGACAAAGGACAAAATCATTTGTACAAAGTGACACCCTAAAGAATAGGAAAATATTTACGCCAACTACGCAGTTGATAGAGAGCTAATTTCAAAACATGTAAGGAAGTCAAGAAACTATCTAGTAACAAATCGCCCAATTATAAGTGGAGTACAGATCTAAACATATAATTCACAACAGAGGAATCTGAAATGACAGATAAACACTTGAAGAAATGGTCAACATCCTTAGCCATCAGGGAAATGCAAACCAAAATTATTTTGAGATTTTATTTTCAATATTTCAGAATTGCTAAGATCAGCAAAACAGGATTAGAGCTGATCCCATGCCACAGTGCTCCATACCCAAATACCACCTAAAGAAAGCTACACTCTCAGGAGTGCAGACAACCCTTTAAGCCCAGGTAAGACCACCACTTCTGCTCAGAGGGAACTGCCCACATGCCTCAGGACACAGGATCCAAGGAACTGCCTGGGACAGTAGCCTTCCAATTTCCAACTGCACCCAGAACTGATCCTGAGCCACAGTGATCCATACCAAAAAAAAATCTCCCAACAAGTTGCTCCTGTGAGGGACCAGACCAGGTACACAGAAATATCCTGAGTATAATATCGCCTGGAATTCAGCCAGCTAGGGTTCTACCTGTGCCCAAGAGCTGGGTAGCTCTGTGGTCATCTGTGCACCAGCCCTGCTGTGGGACATTTGCCCTGCAGGGTGACCCATGCTTGGAGGGGGGCCTGCAGCCTCCACCATCTTTGCTCCAGTGATGGACCAGACAGGGAAAACCAGGCACACAGAAATTTTCCAAGTATAACATCACTTGGGGCAAGGCACACCAGAACTCCAATGGAACCCAGGAGCAGGGCAGCTCCTCAGCAATCTGTGCCAGGGGAAACCTGATCATACAGGGGTGCAGAAATAGCCTTGCAGGCTCACGGTAGGTTAAAGCAACAGTCAGTGACAGCAGGACCAACTAACATCAGAGATAACCAGATGGCAAAGGCAAACATAGGAATGTGACTAATAGAAATCAAGGCAATATGGCACCATCCGAAACCAACTCTCCAACAACAGCAAGTCTTGGATACCCCAACACACCAGAAAGGCAAGATTTGGATTTAAAATCACATCTCATGATGCTATCAGAGGATTTTGAGCAGGACATAATAAAATCTCTTAAAGAAGTAGAGGAGAACATGTTTACAAAGGAAACAAAAATCGCTTAAAGAAATTCAGGAGAATATGGGTCAACAGATAGAAGCCCATAAAGAGGAAACACAAAAATATCTTAAAGAATTACAGGAAAACACACACAAACAAGTAAAGGAACTGAGAAAAACTATCTAGGATCTAAAAAAGGAAGTAGAAACAACTAAGAAATCACAAAGGGAGACAACTTTGGAGATAGAAAACCTTGGGAAGAAATCAGGGGTCATAGATGCAAACATCAACAACAGAACACAAGAGATAGAAGAAATCTCAGATGTTGAAGATACCATAGAAAGCATTGACTCAATAGTCAAGGAAAATGAAAAATGCATAAAGCTTGTAACCCAAAACATCCAGGAAATACAGGATACAATGAGAAGACCAAACCTAAGGATTATAGGTATAGATGAGAGTAAAGATTTTCAACTTAAAGGGCCAATAAATATCTTCAACAAAATTATGGAGGAAAACTTCCCTAACCTAAAGAGAGATGCCCATGAAAATATAAGAAGCCTACAAAACTCCAAACAGACAGGGCCAGAACAGAAATACCTCCTGTCACATAATAATCAAAAGACCAAATGTACTAAACAAAGAGAGAATATCAAAAGCAGTAAGAGGAAAAAGGCCAAGTAACATATAAAGGAAGACCTAATAGTACTACACCACATTTCTCACCAGAGACAATGAAAGCTAGAAGATCCTGGGCAGATCTCATATAGATTCTAAAAGAACACAAATGCCAGCCCAGACTACTATATCCAGCAAAACTATCACCATAGATGGAAAAAACAAGATATTCCATGATAAACCAAATGTAGACACTCTTTTTCCACAAACCCAGCCCTGCAAAGGATAATAGGTGAAAATTGCCAATACAAGGAGGGAAACTACACCCTGGAAAAAGCAAGATAGAAACCTTCTTTCCTCAAACCCAAAAGAATATAACCACACAAACATAAAAGTAGCATCAAAAATAACAGGAAGCAATAATCACTATTCTTTAATATCTCTTAACATCAATGGACTCAATTCCCCAATAAAAAGACATAGACTAACAGACTGAATACATAAACAGGATCCAGCATTTTGCTGCGTAGAGGAAATGCACCTCAGTGTCAAAGACAAACACTACCTCAGAATTAAAGGTTGGAAAACAACTTTACAAGCAAATGGTCCCAGGAAACAAGCTGGAGTAGCCATTCTAATAATGAATAAAATCAACTTCCAACCAGAAGTCATCAAAAAAGTCATGGAAGGACACTTCATACTAGTCAAAGGAAAAATCCACCAAGAAGAACTCTCAATTCTGAAAATTGATGCTCCAAATGCAAGGGCACCCTCATTTGTAAAAGAAACTTTACTAAATCTCAAAGCACAAATTACACCTCATACAATAATTGTGGGTGACTTCAACTCTCCACTCTCTGCAATGGACCAATCAAGAATTCAGAAACTAAACAGGGACACAGTAAAATTAACTGATGCTTCAGACCAAATGGATTTAACATATATATATATATATATATATATATATATATATATATATATTATATATATATATATATAATATATATATATATATATATATATATACAGATATATATATACATGTGTATGTATAAAACATTTCATCCTAAAGCATAAAATATACCTTCTGTGCACTTCATGGTACCTTCTCCAAAATCGACCATATGGTCACAAAACAGACCTCAACAGGTATAAGAAGTTCTAACAAATCCATGCCTCCTAAAATATCACTATCGATGAAAGGTGATCTTCAATAGCAACAAAAACAACAGAAAGCCCACCTACAAATGGAAGCTGAACAATGCTCTACACAAACATACCTTGGTCAAGGAAAAAATAAAGAAAGAAATCAAAGACTTTTAGAATTTAATGAAAATGAAAACCCACCATACCCTAACTTATGGGACACAATGAAAGCAGTGCTAAGAAGAAAACTCAAAGCCCTGAGTGCCTCCAGAAAGAAACTGGAGAGAGCATAGCAGCTTAACGTCACACCTGAAAGCCCTGGAACAAAAAATAGCTAATACACACAAGAGGAGTAGAAGGCAGGAAATCATCAAACTCAGGGCTGAAATCAATCAATTAGAAACAAATAGAACCATACAAAGAATCGACAAAACCAGGAGCTGGTTCCTTGAGAAAATCAACAAGATAGATAAATTCTTAGCCACACTAACCTGAGGGCACAGAGACAGTATAAAATTAACAAAATCAGAAATGCAAAGAGAGATATAGCAACAGAAACTGAGGAAATTAAAAAAAAAACATCAGATCCTACTACAAAAGCCTATACTCAAAGCAACTGGAAAATCTGGAGGAAATGGACAACTTCCTAAACAGACACCAAAATACCAAAATTAAATCAGGATCAAATAGACCATCTAAACGGTTCCATAACCCCTAAAGTAGTGGTCATTGTCATTGAAAGTCTTCCAACCAAAAAAAGCACAGGACCAGATGGTTTTAGTGCAGAAGTCTATCAGACCATCAAAGAATAATTAACACCAGTTCTCTTCAAACTATTCCACAAAAGAGAAACAGAAGGAACACTACCCAACTCATTCTATGAAGCCACAATTATGCTGATACCAAAACCACACAAATATCCAACAAAGAAAGAGAATTTCAGACTAATTTCCCTTATGAATAGCGATGCAAAACTACTCAATAAAGTTCTTGCCAACTGAATCAAAGAACACATCAAAATGATCATTCTCCATGATCAAGTAGGCTTCATCCAAGGGATGCAGGGATGCTTCAATATATGGAAAGCCATCAATGTAATCCCCTACATAAACAATCTTAAAGAAAAAACCTCATGGTCATTTCATTAGATGCTAAAAATTCATTTGACAAAATTCAGCATCATTTCATGCTAAAAGTTGGAAAGATCAGGAATTCAAGGCCCATATCTAAACATAGTAAAAGCAATATACAGCAAAGCAGAAGCCAACATCAAACTAAATGGAGAGAAACTTGAAACAATCTTACTAAAATCAGGGACTAGACAAGGCTGCCTTCTCTCTCCGTATCGTTTCAATATATTACTTAAAGTTCTAGCTAGAGCAATTAGACAACATAAGGAGGTCATAGGGCTACACATTGGAAAGGAAGAAGTCAAGATATCACTATTTGCAGATAATATGGTAGTGTACTTAAGTGACCCAAAAATCTCCACCAGAGAACTCCTACAGCTAATAAACAACTTCAGCAAAGTGGCTGGATATAAAATCAACTCAAGCAAATCAGTAGCCTTCCTATATTCAAAGGATAAGAGGCTGAGAAAGAAATTAGGAAAACTAAACCCTTCACACTAGCCACAAAAATATAAAGTGTCATGGTGTGATTCTAACCAAACAAATGAAAGATCTGTATGACAAGAACTTCAAGTCTCTGAAGAAGAAAATCAAAGAAGACCTCAGAAGATGGAAAAACCTTCCATGCCTGTGGATTGGAAGGATTAATAGACTAAAAATGGCCATCTTGCCAAAAGCAATATACAGAGTCAATGCAATCCCCATCAAAATCCCAACTCAATTCTTCATAGAGTTAGAAAGAGCAATTCAAAAATTCATCTGGAAAAACAGAAAACCCAGGTTAGCTAAAACTATTCTCAACAGTAAAAGAATTTCTGGGGGAATCAATATCCCGGACCTCAAGCTGTATTACAGAGCAATAGTGTTAAAAACTGCATGGTATTGATACAGTGACAGGAATGTAAATCAATGGAACAGAATTGAAGACCCAGAAATGAACCCACACACCTATGGTCACTTGATCTTTGACAAAGGAGCTAAAACTGTTCAGTGGAAAAAAGATAGCCTTTTCAACAAATGGTGCTGGTTCAACTGGTGGTTAGCATGCAGAATAATGCAAACTGATCCATTCTTACCTCCTTGTACAAAGTTCAAGACCAAGTGCATCAAGGACTTCCACATAAAACCAGACACTCTGAATCAAATAGAAGACAAAGTGGGGAAAATTCTGGAACACATGGGCACAGGGGAAATTTTCCTGAACAGAACTCCAATGACTTATGCTCTGAAATCAAGAATTAACAAATGGTACCTCATAAAATTGCAAAGTTTTTGTAAGGCAAAAGATACTGTCAATAGGACCAAATGACAACCTAACAGATTGGGAAAAGATCTCTACCAATCCTACATCTGATAGAGGATAATATCCAATATATACAAATAACCAAATAGTTGGCTCCATCGACATATATAGCAGAGAATGGCCTTGTTGGATGTTAATGGGAGAAGAGACCCTTGGTTCTATGAAGGCTTGATGCCCTACTGTAAGGGAGTACCAGGACAGGGAAGCATGAGTGGGTGGGTTGGTGAAAAGGGGAATGGGCAATGGTATAGGGGGGGTTTGGAAGGGAAACCAGGAAAGTGGCTAGCATTTGAAATGGAAATAAAGAAAATATCTAGCAAAAGTAATTTAAAAAAAATAGAAGTTAGACTCCAGGGAACCAAATATCCCCATTAAAAATTTGGGAACAGAGTAAACAGAGAATTCTCAACTGAGGAAACTTGAAGAGCTAAGAAGCACCTAAGGAAATATGCAACACCCTTAGTCATCAGGGAAGTGCAAATCAAAACAACCCTGACATTCTACCTCACACCAGTCAGAATGACTAAGATGAAAAACTCAGGTAAAAGCAGATACTGGTGGGGATGCTGAGCAAGAGGAACACTCCTAAATTGCTGGTAGAGTTTTGAGCTGGTAAAACCACTCTGGAAATGAGTGTGGCAGTTCCTCAGAAAACTGGACATAGTACTATCTGAGGATCCACTTATACCTCTCTTGGGCATATACCCAGAACATGCTCCAACACGTAATAAGGACACATGCTCCACTATGTTCATAGCAGTCTTATTTTCCAGAAGCTGGAAAGAAACCAGATGTCCCTCAACAGAAGAATGGATACAGAAAATGTGGTACATTTACACAATCAAATGCTATTCAGCTATTAAAACCAATGACTTCATGAAATTCGCAGGCAAATGGATGGAACTTGAGAATATCATCCTGAGTGAGGTGACTCAGTTACAAAAGAACACACAAGGTATGTCCTTACTGATAAGTGGATATTAGCCGAAAAAATTTAGAATACCCAAGATTCAATTCACAGACCATATGAAACCTAAGAAGACAGAAGAACAAAATGTGGATGCTACAGTTCTTCTTAGAAGAGTGAACAAAATACTCGCAGGAAGAAATATGGAGACAAAGTGTGGAGCACAGACTGAAGGAAATTCCATCCAGAGACTGCCCCACCTGAGGATCCATCCATATACAGCCACCAAACCTGGACAACCTCGACACTATTGTGGACACTGAGAAGTGCTTGATGATTTAAGCCTGATATGGCTATCTCCTGAGAGTTTCTGCCAGATCCTGACAAATATAGCAAAGGATGCTTGCAGCCAACCACTGGACTGAGAGCAGGGAGGGGCGGGGCGGGGCTGGGGTGGGGGTCGCAGTTCTGGCAGTCCCTTCTTCTTGATTCCCCTAGAGGCAGTATAGAGGGAAGATCATCAGCAGTGTAAGACTTGGTCTTAGGAGATACTTAGGGTTGTTGTATAATAATAAATTGTTTACCCACCTTAAGTCTAAGTGGCTTTGCTTCTGTAGCTGACCTGCTTGTCTGAGTTTCTCTGAGGCCCTAGGCTGCAGTCTCTGGTTTTTAGCACCTCTTAGTAAAACAGCAGGAGTCTGCAGGAAATGCAAGGTTCTAACTCCCAGATTTCTAGGTGGATTCATATCAGGAAGAAAAGAAACACTAAAGAACTTAAAATAAAGGCTAAAATCACTTCAAGTGATTTATTTCTAAGTTCTTCAGTTCTCCAAAAAGTTTTTACAAAAGTTAACCTCCAAAAAGGTGCTTCTAAAAAGATCTCCAAAAAGTTCTCTAACAAAGTTCTCTCTTGTACTCTTGTTAAGCCCCCTAGGCTCTCTTCTCCTTTTTTAATCTTTTATTTATTTACTTACACTCCAGATTTTATCCCTTCCCCCTCCCTGTCTACCCTCTGACTGTTCCACAGGACATATTTCTTCCTCAATCCCTGTCTCTATGAGGATGTCCCCACCCCACCACACCTCTAAAATCCCTGGGGCCTCCAGTCTCTTGAGGGTTAGGTACATCATCTCTGAATGAACACAGATTCAGCAGTCCTCTATTGTATAAGAGTTGGGGGTCTCATATCAGCTGGTATATGCTGCCTAGTTGGTGGTCCAGTGTTTGAGAGATCTCAGGGGTCCAGAGTAATTGAGACTGCTCCTTCTCCTACAGGGTCGCCCTTCTCCTCAACTTCTTTCAGCCTTCCCTAATTCAACAACAGGGGTCAGCCACTTCTGTCCATTGGTTGGGTGCAAACAACTGCATCTGACTCTTTCACCTCCTTGTTGGGTCTTCCGGAGTGTGGTCATGCTAGGTCCCTTTTTGTGAGTGTCCCATATCCTCAGTAATAGTGTCAGGCCTTGGGACCTCCCCTTGAGTTGGATCCCACTTTGGGCCATTCACTGGACTTTCTTTTCCTCAGGTTCCTTTCCATTTCCATTCTTGCAGTTCTTTCAGACAGGAACAATTGTGGGTCAGAGTTTTCACTGTGGGATAGGAACCCATTCCTCAATTTTTGTCCTGTCTTCCTGCTGGAGGTGGGCTCTACAAGTTCCCTCTCCTTATCTTGCTCTTTCCTCCTGCTCTGATGTAACAATAAAAATGTCCTTACTCAGAATTCCTTACTCCCAATGCTTTATCTTCCAGTGCCTTTACTTCTAAATTTTTCTTGAGTTCAGTTCTATCTAAAAAGAGTTTCCTCAATCTCTTAGTCCTCAGCACTTATACATCTTTCAGAGTACATGATCACATGGTAAAAAGTTTACCACACATTTACACATAAATTCAAATCATAAATTGAATGAGAAGCTTATGGCAGAGAATATTCATATGCATAGCCATTAAGAGTAAATATCTACCTAAACATTTATCATCTGCCACTAGCTCAACAAGTTAATAGAAAGTTAACAACCATAACTTCTGTGACTAAGTTATGAAGTTTTGTGTAGATAAACACAGTACATATTTTCTTCTGTCCTTTCACCTATAGTAAATCATTAGTTCCCTTTTTATGACCTTTGTTTAATTGTTTTACAACCTCTAAGAATGTGTTCTAAGTTGTAGATACCTGCTTGCTATCTCAAAAGCAATTAACTGGTGACACTTGAAGACTAACAAAGTTCTCAATGCAGTTTTTACATCAGAAAGAACTTACTAGAAGTCTTATTATAAAATAGTTTAAGAATTACTAATACAATTTTAGGAATCCTGATAGTATCATTATTGAGAATTAAGAAATATCTGTTGCTCCGCCATCTTTGCTCCAGTGACTGGGAGGTTGGGACAGCCAGGTTCTGAGACAGACAGGCATAATGTCGCTTGGGTCTCGGGCGGCTTGTATGTGTGCGGCTCCCAGGTGCGGGGCTGATCTGCAGTGACCAGCGCGCCAGGTCTGCTGTGGGACTTCTGCCTGGCAGAGGGACCCCGCACTGGGCGGAGCCTACCAGCTTTCCTTCCACGACCTCTGTTCCCACAGACTGCACTGAAGAGACAGCAAGTCCTGGATACCCCACCACACCCGAAAGACAAGATCTGGATTTAAAATCACTTCTCATGATCCTATTAGAGGATCACAAGAAGGACACAAATAAATCTCATAAAGAGTTACAGGAGACCATGAATCAACGGTTAGAAGCCCTTACAAAGGAAACACAAAAATCGCTTAGAGAAATGCAGGAGAACATGGATCAAAAGATGGAGGCGCACAAGGAGACAACACAAAAATCGCTTAACGAGATGAATCAACGGGTAGATGCACTCACAAAGGAATCACAAAATTGGCATAAAGAAATGCAGAAGAATATGGGTCAACAGATGGATGCCCATAAGGAGGCACACAAAAATTGCTTAAAGAAATGAATCAACGGTTAGATGCCCTTACAAAGGAAACAGGAGAACTGCTTAAAGAAATGCAGGAGACGATGGATCAACAGATGGATTCCCATGAGGAGGAAACACAAAAATCACTCAGAGAAATGCAGGAGAACGTGGATCATCAGGAAGAAATCCTGAAAGAGGCAATGCAAAAATACCTTAAAGAAATACAGGAAAATACAAACAAACAAGTGAAGGATCTCAGCAAATCCATCCAGGAACTAAAAAAGGAAGTAGAAACAACTAAGAAATCACAAAGGGAGACAACTTTGGAGACAGAAAACCTTGGGAAGAAATCAGGAGTCATAGATGCAAACATCAACAATAGAATATAAGAGATGGATGAAAGAATCTCAGGTGCTGAAGATTCCATAGAAAGCATCGACTCAACAGTCAAAGAAAATGCAAAATGCAAAAAACGTGTAACCCAAAACATCCAGGAAATCCATGACACAATAAGAAGACCAAACCTAAGGATTATAGGTATAGATGAGAGTGAAGATTTGCAACTTAAAGGGCCAGTAAACATCTTCAACAAAATTATGGAGGAAAACTTCCCTAACTTAAAGAGAGAGATGCCGATGAACGTACAAGAAGCCTACAGAACTCCAAACAGACTGGACCAGAACAGAAATACCTCCCGTCACATAATAATCAAAACACCGAATGTTCTAAACAAACAAAGAATACTAAAAGCAGTAAGAGAAAAGGGCCAAGTAACATACAAAGGAAGACCTATCCGAATCACATCAGACTTCTCACCAGAGACTATGAAAGCCAGAAGATCCTGGGCAGATCTCATACAGACACTAAGAGAGCACAAATGCCAGCCTAGACTACTATACCCAGCAAAACTCTCAATCACCATAGATGGAGAGACCAAGATATTCCATGATAAAACCAAATTTTCACAATATCTTTCCACAAATCCAGCCCTGCAACGGATAATAGGTGGAAACCTCCAATACAGGGAGAGAAACAACACCCTGGAAAAAATGAGATAATAACCTTCTTGAATCAAACCCAAAAGTAGATAACCACTCAAACATAAAGATAGCGTCAAGAATGGCAGATGGCAATAATCACTATGCCTTAATCTCTCTTAATATCAATGGTCTCAATTCCTCAATTAAAAGACATAGACTAGCAGACTGGATACGTAAACAGGACCCAGCATTTTGCTGCATGCAGGAAACGCACCTCAGTGTCAAAGACAAACACTACCTCAGAGTCAAAGGCTGGAAAACAATTTTACAAGCAAAAGGCCCCAAGAAACGAGGTGGAGTAGCCATCCTAATATCGGATAAAATTGATTTTCAACCTAAAGTCATCAAAAAAGACACAGAAGGACACTACATACAGATCAAGGGAAAAATCCACCATCAAGAACTCTCAATTCTGAATATCTATGCTCCAAATGCAAGGGCACCCTCATTCGTAAAAGAAACTTTACTAAAACTCAAAGCACACATCGCACCGCACACAATAATAGTGGGTGACTTCAACACCCCGCTCTCTGAAATGGATCGTTCAGGAAAGCAGAAACTAAACAGGGACACAGTGAAGCTAATTGAAGCCTTGGACCAAATGGAACTAACTGATATATATAGAACATTTCATCCTAGAGCTAAAGAATACACCTTCTTCTCAGCTCCTCATGGTACCTTCTCCAAAATTGACCATATAATTGGTCACAAATCAGACCTCAACAGATACAAGAAGATAGAAATAATCCCATGCCTCCTATCAGATCACTATGGAATAAGGGTGGTCTTCAATGGCAACAAAAACAAAAGAAAACCCACGTACACATGGAGGCTGAACAATGCTCTACTCAATGATAACTTGGTCAAGGTGGAAATAAAGAAAGAAATCAAAGACTTTTTGAAAGTTAATGAAAATGAAGGCACAACATACCCTAATTTATGGGACACAATGAAAGCAGTGCTAAGAGGAAAATTCATAGCCCTGAGTGCCGCCAAAAAGAAACGGGAGACAGCATACACTAACAGCTTAATGGCACACCTGAAAGCCCTGGAACAAAAAGAAGCAAATACACCAAAGAGGAGTAGAAGGCAGGAAATCATCAAACTCAGGGCTGAAATCAATCAAGTAGAAACAAATAAAACCATACAAAGAATCAACAAAACGAGGAGTTGGTTCTTTGAGAAAATTAACAAGATAGATAAGCCCTTAGCCAGACTAACCAGAGAGCACAGAGATAGTATCCAAATTAATAAAATCAGAAACGAAAAGGGAGAGATAACAACAGAAACTGAGGAAATTCAAAAAATCATCAGATCCTACTACAAAAACCTGTATTCAACACAACTAGAAAATCTTGAGGAAATGGACAATTTCCTTGACAGATACCAAGTACCAAATTAAATCAGGATCAAATAGACCATCTAAACCGTCCTATAACCCCTGAAGAAATAGAAGTTGTCATTGGAAGTCTTCCAACCAAAAAAAGCACAGGTCCAGATGGTTTTAGTGCAGAATTCTATCAGACCTTCAAAGAAGACCTAACACCAATACTCTTCAAACTGTTCCACAAAATAGAAACAGAAGGAACAGTACCCAACTCGTTCTATGAAGCCACAATTACACTAATACCAAAAGCACACAAAGATCCGACAAAGAAAGAGAATCTCAGGCCAATCTCTCTTATGAATATCGATGCAAAAATACTCAATAAAATTCTTGCCAACAGAATCCAAGAACACATCAAAACGATCATCCACCACGATCAAGTAGGCTTCACCCCAGGGATGCAGGTATGGTTCAATATAAGGAAATCCATCAATGTAATCCACTACATAAACAATCTCAAAGAAAAAAACCACATGGTCATCTCATTAGATGCTGAGAAAGCATTTGACAAAATTCAGCATCCTTTCATGCTAAAAGTCTTGGAAAGATCAGGAATTCAAGGCCCATATCTAAACATAGTAAAAGCAATTTACAGCAAACCGGTAATCAATCTAAATGGAGAGAAACTTGAAGCAATCCCACTAAAATCAGGGACTAGACAAGGCTGCCCTCTCTCTCCATATCTTTTCAATATAGTACTTGAAGTTCTAGCTAGAGCAATTAGACAACAAAAGGAGGCCAAAAGGATACAAATTGGAAAGGAAGAAGTCAAACTCACTATTTGCAGGCGATATGATAGTATACATAAGCGACCCAAAGAACTCCACCAGAGAACTCCTACAGCTGATAAACGACTTCAGCAAAGTGGCCGGATATAAAATCAACTCAAGCAAGTCAGAAGCCTTCCTATACTCAAAGGATAAGCAGGCTGAGAAAGACATAAGAGAAATAATACCCTTCATGATAGCCACAAACCATATTAAGTATCTTGGCATGACTCTAACCAAACAAGTGAAAGATCTGTATGACAAGAACTTCAAGTCTCTGAAGAAAGAAATTGAAGAAGACCTCAGAAGAAGGAAAAATCTGCCATGCTCATGGATTGGCAGGATTAATATAGTAAAAATGACCATCTTACCAAAAGTAATACACAGATTCAATGCAATCCCCATCAAAATCCCAACTCAATTCTTCATAGAGTTAGAAAGAGCAATTCAAAAATTCATCTGGAATAACAGAAAACCCAGAACAGCTAAAACTATTTTCAAGAGTAAAAGAACCTCTGGGGGAATCAGTATCCCGGACCTCAAGCTGTACTACAGAGCAATAGTGTTAAAATCCGCATGGTATTTGTAGAGTGACAGGCATGTAGATCAATGGAACAGAATTGAAGACCCAGAAATGAATCCACACTCCTATGGTCACTTGATCTTTGACAAAGGAGCTAAAACCATCCAGTGGAAAAAAGATAACCTTTTCAACAAATGGTGCTGGCTCAACTGGAGGTCAACATGCAGAAGAATGCAAATTTACCCATTCTTATCTCCTTGTACTAAACTCAATTCCAAGTGGATCAAGGACATCCACATAAAACCAGACACACTGAAACTAATAGAAAGGAAACTAGGGAAGAACCTTGAACATATGGGCACAGGGGAGAATTTCCTGAATAGAACTCCAATAGCTTATGCTCTAAGATCAAGAATTGTCAAATGGGACCTGATAATATTACAAAGTTTCTGTAAGGCAAAAGACACTGTCAAAAAGACAAAGCGGCAACCAACTAACTGGGAAATGATCTTTACCAACCCTACATCCGACAGAGAGCTAATATCCAAGATATATAAAGAACTCAAGAAGTTAGACACTAGAGAGCCAAGTAACCCTATTAAAAAATGGGGTACATGTAGGGGAACGCCAGGACAGAGAAACGAGAGGGGGATGAATGAGGAAAAGAGGGAGGGAAGGGGGCTTATGGGACTTTCGGGGAGGGAGGAAACGGGAAAGGGGAAATGATTTGGAATGTAAATAAAAAAAACTGAGAAAATAAAATTAAAAAAAAAATGGGGTACAGAGCTAAACAAAGAGTTCTCACCTGACTAATGGCTACCCAAAGAGATGTTCATCATCCTTAGTCATTAGGGAAATGCAAATCAAAACAACCCTGAGTTTCCATCTCACACCAGTCAGAATGGCTAAGATCAAAAACACAGGAGACAGCAGTTGTTGGTGAGGATGTGGAGAAAGAGGAACACTCCTCCACTGCTGGTGGGATTGCAAGCTGATACAACCACTCTGGAAAGCAGTCTGGCGGTTCCTCAGAAAACTGGGCATGACACTCCCGGAGGGTCCTGCAATACCACTCCTGGGCTTATACCCAGAGGCTTTCTCTGCATGCAATAAGGACACATGCTCCACTATGTTCATAGCAGCCTTATTTATAATAGCCGGAAGCTGGAAAGGACCCAGATGTCCCTCAACAGAGGAATGGATTCAGAAGATGTGGTATATTTACGCAATGGAATACTACTCTGCAATTAAACACAATGAATTCACGAAATTCCTAGGCAAATGGTCAGAACTTGAAAATATCCTTAGTGAGGTAACCCAATCACAAAAGAACACACATGGTATGCAATCACTGATAAGGGGATATTAACCCAGAATCTCGGAATACCCAAGACACAAGTCTCATATCAATAGATTTCCAAGAAGATGGAAGAAGAGACCCCTGGTCCTGGAAAGACTGGATGTAGGGGAATGCCAGGACAGAGAAGCAAGAGAGGGTTGAATAGGAAAAAGAGGGAGGGAATGGGGGCTTATGGGACTTTCAGGGAGGGAAGAAATGGGAAAGGTGAAATGATTTGTAATGTAAATAAATAAACTTAGAAAATAAAAAAAAAACAAATCATAAATGCTTGCCACCTTTCTTAACAATCAGCCTGTTTCAGTATGAGACAGCGGAGTGTGGTATTATGATACCATTTTTTAAATGAAAATGAAAATGGAATGAGAATATAAAGGCTTATAATGTAATAGATTTGTCATTTTGACAGGACTCTTGAACGTGAATCAAATCTTCACCTATAAGAGAATCTTGTGACTAGAAAAACATGTTGCTTCAATTTCAGAGTTACCATTTTGAATCTAATATGTCTGATTTTACATCTTCCTGACATTGATGCTGTACCATCAATATACAAGGTGTGTATTTTAAAATCTTTATAATTTCTTACAAATATCCATCTTCCTTGTGGTTACTATTTCCAAGAGTCTGCTCAACTATATCTCTCTTTCTAATTATATAACTTCAGCAGTTTTCTTTACTGATTCTAAATAGATATATGAAGAAACCCACCCACCCCAGAGCTATTCCCATACAAATGGTCCTCGTGAGAAGTTCCTCATGTTAGGTCCTAGCAGAAAAACTCAATCCACCACCTGGAAGAGATGCAGATGAGTACTAAAGATACTCAGTTCTGCGAGGATGTCAAGGCAGTGGTAGATTGGGATCAGAAGGCAATGGTTTGTTTCTAATATATCTACATCCACAAGGCAGGTGTCTTGGAATTTTCTAGGCAAAGGTCATATCAGTAAATAACTGTAGATAAAAAAATGGGATGCCCTATAAAATAAATCTATGACTGAAGGATTTGGTATGTTCTTCAGGACATTCAAAAGTGTTTCTTGAGCCAGAAGTTTTGTCTGAGAGCTTTATTTCTAGTTTTGCAATTTCCTGTGAGCTTATCCAGCCTACCATTACACAGACAATGTTCTCTGCTACCCTCCAGATGCAAGTTTCTACTATAAACTTTATTGTAGATCCCATGTGACTATGATTGATCATTTGGTCTTATGTGCTTTATAATTTTGCAGTGTGAGTTAGACAACTTGTCCCAATGCCCACCAAAATTTATAGGAAGGGAAACAATGCCAAGTCCAGTGTTGAAGTAGAATGTATGTGGAGTAATCATAAAAATTTGAACTACATGCTATTAATTTGAAATATATGGGGTGATGATTCAACTTTAGACAGAGATCAAAGGTTTCATTATTGTATATTATTAGTGTTTTTAAAAGCAATTTCACAGAAAGGAGCCACTCCTTTGGATGACAAAGGATTACAGTTACAGTATGCTCATCTTCAAGAGAAAAATCATGTGCTCTTTGCTCCACTCTGTACTTTTCTCTGAAATTATGTGCATTGCTGCAATCAATACATTGTATTGTGCTACATGTCCTATATTTGTGTAATGAGAACAAAAGAAACAGTAATACCTATGCATATCTTAATTCCACAAATGGATAGCTCCTGACTGACCACGAGGTAGTATTTCTACCAAATCTACTTTTCATAAGGTTGTATAAACATGACTTATAACTCACAAAGCCAAGTATATTCATGCTTAGTTGCTCAAAGCTATCTCTCATAAAAAGTAAATAAATGATATAATATATTAGGAGGTAAGAATAGGATATCTTTCAGACAAAAAAAAAGGACTAACAGGGAACCTGAAAGCCACTCCATGTAGAGAAGGAGTCAGCCTAAGTGAGATCTTCACATCTTCCACCTCTCCTCCAAATTTAACCCCTCATTCTCACACCCAACTCTGTAGTAGGCAACCTGCTTCAGCCTCCCTGATACCTATCACCCTCCATCTTTTGTGAATCACCACAATCTTCTCCCCTAACCTTCCTTGCCACCCACACAGCAACCCCAGACCCAACGCTAGCAGAAATTCCATTGGAACCCTTCACCCATGTCTACAAGAGAGGCAAGTAGGCAAGTGAATCAGATCTTTACTCTCTCCCTCCACTCCCCCACATCTAATACCCTAGTCACAAACAATTGTCAGCTACCAATACCTAGAAAACAAACACACACCCAACAAAGACTAGATCATATATCAGCACCTGTGATTACAAACCTAGATGCCTAGACTCCAACGTCCAAACACAGTCAGGAAAATATGTCTACATTAGAGCCCAGAAACCCTCCCACAGAAGGCCCTGAAAATAGCTGAAGTATATGTAAATATCTTAAAATAATCCTTAAGACTACAGTAGAGGTCCTTAAAGAGGAACCAAATAAATCCCTTAAGGAAAAATATAAACAGACAAAGAATAGAAGGAAATGAACAAAACAATTCAAGACCTGAAAATGAAAAGAGAATCAGTAAAGGAAATCCCACCTGAGAAAATCAGAAAATGAGAAAAATACACCTCACCAACAGAATACAATAGGTAGAAGAAAGAATCGCATGCATTGAAGATGCGAATGAAGAGATAGATACTTTGGCCAAATAAAATGCTAAATGTAAAAAATATTTAAAAAAAAAACTGGCACAAAATATACAGGAAATCTGGGAATCTGAGTTATTATTAAATGTCTAAGTCTAGGAATAATAGGGGTAGAGGATGGATGAAAGGCACAGAATATATTATCAAAATATAATAGAAGAAAATTTCTATAACCTAAAGAAGGAGTTGTCTATGAAGGTATAAGTAACATATCAAATAAATTGGAACAGGAGGATCAAGTGAAGAGGGTGAACCACATCAATATAAGTATTAATAAGTTTTATTTGCTAAGAGATCTTGATGGGTAAATATGAAGTTCTGAATGTGAGTACCCAACATTCAAGTGAAAAGGTAGATTTGTTCCCAAAAGTACCTGTAATCCCAAAGCGGTGGGGAGTACAGACAGGAAGTTCACTAGGATTTGAATGCTTGTAGCCTATTTCCAGATTCAGTGAGAGACTCCATCTCAAAAGAATAATGTGGAGAGTTAATAGAACAGGACATCCAACATCCTTTTCTTGCCTATATGCATGCATGAACACACAAATCTACATGCATTTGTATATAAACCACACATATATCCTACTCACAATCACAAAGAGAGGAAGATAGAGAGAGAGAAACAGATTTGGAAACCTGAAATAGTTTATGTTATTATTCCAATTCATAAACTAAGGCACACATACTCTACATTTGATTCTTATACATGTCTTCCTTTTATTAAATTATAAATTCAGGCAATTCCTTTAAGATCTCCAAAAATAACTCAAGCTTTTCTGCAATGCTTCGATTGAAACTGAAACATTTTATCCTGTTTATCCATTTTATGCTGTTTAGTGTATGTCAACAGTGGCCTTCTCATTCTCCAAACAGCTTTCAATCTAGTAACATACTCTCATTTCACCCTGAAACTATTAAGAATTTGAATGTACCACATATTATAGTTTATCTGACCTCCATTTTCCATGGCAGAGAGATATTTAGTCACTTTTACTAGACAAAGGAACTACATTTCGCATACCTCTTCCATCATTTTACTCTTGTTATCAAGGTAAGAAGAAAGGTGATCTCGAAAAACCAAAAAAAAAAAAAAAAAAAAAAAAAAAGAAGAAGAAAGGTGAGGCACTACTCAGGCTTGTTCCTGAGAGAACTATTGAGTAGCAGAGACTGCACAGGCAGGAAGAAGGCAAGAGAAAGGAATGTGATACTCTTTCACCCTTTTTCTCCTCTCTCTAAACATTATCTACCTTCCCTTTCTTGTGGTTCCACATTTGTATCTATGACCTGCTGCAGTTGAGCAGAAGGGAGACTCTTTAGAAGTGGAGGTTAGATTCTTACGACACCAAATTCAACCAAAAAATTCTATTAATACAAAAAAGTCCACATGGTATGATAGCTATATAAATGGCAAATATTTGTTTGTGAAATTTTCTATAGGTGAAAAATCACTTATTTTACCAGGCTTTAAGACAACTTGCAAAGAAATAATGATAAAATGAATTTTCTTCTTCTTCTTCTTTTTTTTTTATTTGGGACTGTTTTATTATAGAACAAAGAGAACACAAGACCAGCGTCTGGCCTAGAGAAAAACCCGGCTGTGAGTAGACTGGCCAGTTGGATGGGAACTCAAATGGGGTGTGAATGCCTATGCTATGGGATAGTAGTTCCAATCTACTATTAATACAAGCTGCTGACAGAAGATGTGGAAGAAATATTACTGAACAAAGCCTTTTAATATTTACTTGATAAGTAATATGCAATGGGTAATACTTGATAAGTAGTAGTAAGTATATGAACCTATTTTCAACAGATATATCAAGTAAAGTAAATTTTTAAATATTTATAGTGAAGGTGGCTCACATGAAATATTTAGGTGATATCACATACAGAAACTAGTATAGGAGTTATACAGTGCTAGTATTTCCTGCTGCCCTCTGGTGTAGTGAAGAACTGTCATTCAGGGCCAGGTAAGTAAGTATTTGAGAGAGGATACTAGACTTTGACTTCAGTCACTTGTATACTGCAAGATTCAAAAGTACTAATCTCGCCTACAGTATAATCAGCAGTACTTGATGGCACAGACCTTTAATCCCATGGCTCAGGAAGATGACCTCGAAAGATCATGAGATCAGTGTCAACATAGTGAGACAAGGTGGAGAGAAAGAATGGTAGGAGAAAAGGAGATGAAAGGAGGGAAAGACAAAATGAGAAAAGCAGAAAGAGAGTGGAAATACAGAAAATGGAGGATGAAAGAAGAAATATAAAGGGAAGAAAAAGAGAGAAGAGGAATGGAAGAAAAGAAGGATGGAAGGAAAGAGAGGAGAGGGAGGAGAGAGAGAGGCACTGAAACAGAGAGAGGAAGAAGAGGAGGAATAGGAGGAGAAAGAAATTGTGTTTAAGACACCAGTCACCAGTTCTGTACTTTCATCTCATTATTTATACTTGGGGAACAAAAGGGTAATGAGACTACTTGTAAATGACCTACCTGAAAGGAAAAGAAGTCAAAGCAGACTGCAAAACACACTGGGACATTAGGTGCATATTGTTATGGGGAAAAGTTTTCAAGTTTGCCTTCTATACCTACCTAAACTACTTTAGATAATAGTCATGATTTTAGGACGTTTCTATATACTAAGAGATTAAAAGAATCAAAGAATCCTAGAGTTTCAATAGCCACAACTGGATTTAGCTTTAAGAGAACCTAGAACTGAAGAATGGAATGCAAACAACATCAATAATCACATTCCTGGTGTTAAATCAAAATTTAACTGTAAATTTTTACTTTAAAAGTTGCTATAATAATATCAAAAAGTCCGCTCCTGTGACTGAGCGAACAGGTGCAGCCAGAAATGAAGGAAACACCCACGTGTAAGATCACATGGGACACGGTCTACCAGGGCCCCACCTGCACCGAAGAGCTGGGCAGTGCCACAGCTCTCTGTGCCAGGGGAGAGGCAATCACCTAGAGGTGGTGAGACAGACTTGCAGCCACACAGGAGGGACAAGGACCTGCCAGAGTCAGCAGGACCAACTAACACCAGAGATAACCAAATGGCAAAAGGCCAATGTAGGAACGTTACTAACAGAAATCAAGGCAACATGGCACCATCTGAAACCAATTCTCCCACAACAGCAAGTCCAGGATACCCCAACACACTGGAAAAGCAAGATTTGGATTTAAAAATCACAGTTTATGATGGTGATAGATGGCGTTAAGAAGGACATAAATAAATCCCTTAAAGAAATACTGGAGAACACAAATAAACAGGGAGAAGCCCTTAAAGAATTACAGAAAAACACAACAAAAGAGGTGAAGGGATTGAACAAAAGCATCCAAGATCTAAAATAGATGTAGAAACAATAAAGAAATCACAAAAGGAAAGAATTCTGGATATAGAAAACCTAGGAAAGAAGTCAGGAGTCATGGATGCAAGAATCAACAGCATAATACAAGAGATAGAAGAGAGAATCTCAGATGCAGAAGATACCATAGAAAGCACTGACACAACAGTCAAGGAAAATGTAAAATGCAGTCACTGAAAGTCTCCCAACCAATAAAGAAGTACAGGACCAGATGGTTTCAGTGCAGAATTCTATCAGACATTTAAAGAAGATCTAACATGTATACTCTTCAAACTATTCCACAAAACAGAAACAGAAGGAACATTATGCAACTCATTCTTTGAAGCCACAATTACACTGATACCAAAACCACACAAAGATCCAACAAGGAAAAAGAACTTCAGAACAATTTCCCTTATGAATATAGATGCAAAAATACTCAATAACGGGCGGTGGTGGCGCACGCCTTTAATCCCAGCACTTGGGAGGCAGAGGCAGGCGGATTTCTGAGTTCGAGGCCAGCCTGGTCTACAAAGTGAGTTCCAGGACAGCCAAGGCTACACAGAGAAACCCTGTCTCGAAAAAACCAAAAAAAAAAAAAAATACTCAATAAAATTCTTGCCAACCAAATACAAGAACACATCAAAAAGATCATTCACCACAATAAAGTAAGCTTCATCCCTCAGATGCAGGGATGGTTCAATATATGAAAATCCATCAACGTAATCCACTACATAAACAAACACAAAGAAAAAAATCACATGGTCATTTCATTAGATGCTAAAAATGCATTTGATAAAATTCATCATCCTTTCATTTTAAAAGTCTTGGAAAGAACAGGAATTCAAGGCAAATACCTAATATAGTAAAAGCAAACCAGTATAAAACTTCAAACTAAATGGAGATAACCTTGAAGCAATCCCACGAAAATCAGGGAATAAACACGGCGGCCCTCTCTCTCCATACTTATTCAATACAGTATTTAGTTCTAGCTAGAGCAATTAGAAAACAAATGGATAAAATTGAAGATTTACATGGAAAATATCTCTGATAAAATTGAAGAAATATGTAAAAAATGTGTTAAGATTGAGTGTTTCCTGGAAAAATTATACAGATAAAATGGTAGGCATAAAAATGGCTGAGAAGCACCTAAAGAGATGTTCATCATCCTTAGTCATTAGGGAAATGCAAATCAAAACAACCCTGAGATTCCATCTCACACCAGTCAGGATGGCTAAGATCAAAAACACAGGAGACAGCAGTTGTTGGCGAGGATGTGGAGAAGGAGGAACATTCCTCTACTGCTGGTGGGATTGCAAGCTGGTACAACCACTCTGGAAAGCAGTCTGGCGGTTCCTCAGAAAACTGGGCATGACACTCCCGGAGGATCCGGCTATACCACTCCTGGGCATATACCCAGAGGCTTTACCTGCATGCAGTAAGGACACATGCTCCACTATGTTCATAGCAGCCTTATTTATAATAGCCAGAAGCTGGAAAGAACCCAGATGTCCCTCAACGGAGGAATGGATTCAGAAGATGTGGTATATCTACACAAAGGAATACTACTCTGCAATTAAAAACAATGAATTCACGAAATTCCTAGGCAAATGGTCAGATCTTGAAAATATCAACCTTAGTGAGGTAACCCAATCACAAAAGAACACACATGGTATGCAGTCACTGAAAAGGGGATATTGACCCAGAATCTCGGAATACCCTAGACACAATCCGCATATCAATAGATTTCTAAGAAGATGGAAGGAGAGACCCCTGGTCCTGGAAAGACTGGATGTAGGGGAACGCCAGGACAGAGAAATGAGAGGGGGTTGAATGGAGAAAAGAGGGAGGGAAGGGGGCTTATGGAATTTTCGGGGAGGGAGGAAACGGGAAAGGGGAAATGATTTGGAATGTAAATTAAAAAAAATAAAATAAAATAAATAATAAAAAAAGGTTTCTAAGACAATAAAAAAAATATTTTTAAGTTTTTTGAAAGTGGAATTATAAACACTTTCTAATAAAATTGAAGATCTACAAGGAAAATATTCCTGAAAAAAAAATTCAAGAAATATATAGAAAAACATGTTAAAACTGATTATTACCTGGAAAATTATACAGATAAATGGAAGGTATAAAAATGTTCTTAATTTGATTTAAAGTAAACTTATAGACATTGTCTGATAAAACTGAAGGTCCACATGGAAAATACTTCTGATAAAATTGAAGAAAAATACAGAAAAACGTTAAAACTGAATATTATCATGGACAATTATACCGACAAAATGGTAGGCACAAAAACATTACTAAATTGATTAAAAGTGGAACTACAAACACCCCTCCCCCAACGAAACTGAAGATTTAACATGAAAAACACCTCCCACAAAATCTAAGAAATAAACAGAAAAAAATGTTAAAATTAAAGATTATCATGGAAAATAATACAGTCAAAATGGTAGACATAAAAAGCATTACTAAGTTGAAAGAGGAGTCACAAACATTTTCTGATAAAATCGAAGATCCACATGAAAAACATCTCTGTTAGACTATGTTTTTTGTTGGGGAATTGAGTCTATTGACATTATAAGATATTAAGGAATAGTGATTGTTGCTTCCTGTTATTTTTGATGTTCTTTTTATGTTTGTGTGGTTACTTTCTTTTGGGTTTGTTGGAAAAAGATTACTTTCTTGCTTTTTCTAGGGTGTAGTTTCCTTCCTCATGTTGGCGTTTTCCATCTATTATCCTTTGTAGGGCTGGATTTATGGAATGATATTGTGTAAATTTGGTTTTATCATGGAATATCTTGGTTTCTCCATCTAGGGTAATTGAAAGTTTTGCTGGGTACAGTAGTTTGGGTTGGCATTTGTGTTCTCTTAGGGTCTGTATGAGATCTGCCCAGGATCTTCTGGCTTTCATCATTTCAAGTGAGAAGTCTGGTGTAATTCTGATAGGCCTGCCTTTATAGGTTACTTGACCTTTTTCTCTTACTGCTTTTAATATTCTTTTTTTGTTTAGTGTATTTGGTGTTTTGATTATTATGTGACGGGAGGATTTTCTGGTCTAGCCCAGTCTGTTTGGAGTTCTATAGGCTTCTTGTATGTTCATGAACATATCTTTCTTTAGGTTAGGGAAGTTTTCTTCTATAATTTTGTTGAAGATATTTACTGGCCCTTTAGATTGCAAATCATCACTCTCTTCTATACCTATAATCCTTATGCTTGGTCTTCTCATTGTGTCCTGGATTTCCTGGATGTTTTGGCTCAGGAGATTTTTGCATTTTGCATTTTCTTTGACTGTGGAGTCAATGTTTTCTATGTTATCTTCAGCCCCTGAGATTCTATCTTCTGTCTCTTGTATTCTGTTGATGCATGCATCTATGAATCCTGAATTCTTTCCAAGAATGTTTATAGTTTCACTTTCAATCAACTTAGAAAATTTTTATGTATTTTATCTGTATATTTTTTATGTATTTTATCTGTATATTTTCCATGATAATCTTCAATTTTAATATTTTTCCATATATTTTTTCAATTTTGTCAGAAATATTTTCCATGTAAATCTTCAATTTAATCAGAAAATGTTTATAATTCTACTTTCAATCAACTTAGGAATATTTTAATTCCTACCAATTCATCTGTATAAATTCTTCAATTTTATCAGAGATATTTTCCATGTAAATCTTCAATTTTATCAGAAAATGATTTTACTTCTACTTTCAATCAATTTAGAAATATTTTTATGCCTACCATCTTATCTGTATAATTTTTCATGAAATAGTCAGTTTTAACGTGTTTTCTATGTATTTCTTGAGTTTTATCAGAAATATTTTCCTTGTAGATTTTCAGTTTTATAAGAAAATGTTTATAATTCCACTTTCAATCACTTAGGAATATATTTAATGCCTACCATTTTATCTGTATAATTTTTTCCATGAAATAGTCAATCTTAACATGTTTTTCTATATATTTCTTCAATTTTATCAGAGATATTTTCCATGTATATTTATACAGTGGAATACTACTCAGAAATTAAAAACAATGAATTCATGAAATTCTTAGGTAAGTGGGGAACAGGGGGAGGGAAGAGGGCTTATGGGAATTTCGGGGAGGGAGGGGGGACCGGGAAAGGGGAAATCATTTGGAATGTAAATAAAGAATATAGAAAATAAAAATAAAAATTAAAAAAAAACAAATGAAGGCCAAAGGGACACAAATTGGAAAGGAAGAAGTCAAACTATCACTATTTGCAGATGATATGATAGTATACTTAAGTGTCCGAAAGAACTCCACCAGAGAACTCCTACAGCTGATAAACAACTTCAGCAAAGTGGCCGGATATAAAATCAACTCAAACAAATCAGTAGCCTTCTTATATTCAAAGGATAAACAGGCTGAGAAAAAAATTAGGGAAATGACACCCTTCACATTAGTCACAAACAATATAAAGTATCTTGGTGTGACTCTAACCAAACAAGTGAAAGATCTATATGACAAGAACTTCAAGTCTCTGAAGAAAGAAATCGAGGAAGAACTCAGAAGATGGAAAAATCTCCAATGCTCATGGATTGGCAGGATTAATATAGTAAAAATGGCCATCTTTCCAAAAGCAATATACAGATTCAATGCAATCCTCATCAAAATTCCAACTCAATTCTTCATACAGTTAGAAAGAGCTATTCTCAAATACATCTGGAATAACGAAAAACTGAGGAAAGCTAAAACTATTCTCAACAGTAAAAGAAATTCTGGGGGAATCAGTATTCTGGACCTCAAGCAGTACTACAGAGCAATAGTATTAAAAACTGCATGATATTGGTACAGTGACTGGCAGGTAGATCAATGGAATAGAATTGAAGACCTAGAAATGAACCCACACACCTATAGTTTCTTGATCTTTGACAAAGGAGATAAAACTATCCAGTGGAAAATAAGATAGTCTTTTCAACAAATGGTGCTGATTCAACTGGTGGCTAGCATGTAGAAGAATGCAAATCGATCCATTCTTATCTCCTTGTACTAAGCTTATGTCCAAGTAGATCGAGGACCTCAACATAAAACCAGACACACTGAAACTAATATAAAAGAAACAGGAGAAGAGCCTTGAGCACTTGGGCACAGGATAAATTTCCTGAACAGAATACCAATAGCTTATACACTAAGATCAAGAATTAACAATTTCAACCTCATAAAATAACAGTTTCTGTAAGGCAAAGGACACTGTCAATTGGACAAAATGGAAACCAACAATTTGGATAAAGATCTTTACCAACCCAACATCCAACAGAGGGCTAATATATAATGTATACAAAGAACTCAAGAAGTTAGACTCCAGAGAGCCAAATAACCCTATTAAAAATGGGGTACATAGCTAAACAAAGAGTTCTCTCCTGAAGAATATGGTACAGAACTAAACAAAGAATTTTCATCTGAGGAATATCGAATGGCTGAGAAGCACCTAAAGAAATATTCAACATACTTAGTCTTCAGGGAAATGCAAATCAAAACAACCCAGAGATTTTACCTTACAACAGTCAGAATGGCTAAGATTAAAAACAGGTGCTAGCGAGGATGTAGAGAAAGAGGAACACTCCTCCACTGCTGGTGGGATTGCAAGCTGGTACAACTACTCTGGTAATCAATCTGGCAATTCCTCAGAAAATTGGACATGATACTACTGGGGGACACTGTTATACCACTCCTGGGCATATACCCCGAAGATTTCCCAGGACACATGCTCCACTATGTTCATAGCAGCCCTATTTATAATGGCCAAAAGTTGTAAAGAACCCAGATATCCCTCTGCGGAGGAATGGATACAGATAATGTGGTTTATTTACATAATGAAATATTACTCAGCTATTAAAAAATATGAATTCATGAAATTCTTAGGCAAATGGGTGGAACTGGAAAATATCATCATAAGTAAGGTAACCAAATCACTAAAGAACACACATGGTATACACTCACTGATAAATGGATATTAGCCCAGAAGCTTGAAATACCCAAGACACAATTCACATATCAAATGATGTCCAAGAAGAAGGAAGAATAAACTATGGATACTCTGGTCCTTCTTAGAAGGGGGAACAAAATACCCACAGAAGGAGATACAGAGAAAAAGTGTGGAGCAGAGACTGAGGGAAAGACCATCCAGAGACTACCCCACCTTGTGATCAATCCCATACACAGTTACAAAACCCAGACACTATTATTGATGCCCACAAGTACTTGCTGAATGGATCTGGATATAGCTGTCACCTAGGAGGCTCTGCTAGTGCATAACAAATACAGAGGGGGACACTCTCAGCCAACCATTGAACTGAGCACAGGGTCCCCAATGGGGAAGCTAGAGAAAGGACCCAAGGAGCTGAAGGGGTTTGTAGTACCATAGGAGGAACAACAATATGAGCTACCCAGAATTCCCAGAGATCCCAGGGACAAAACATCAACCAGGCAGTACACATGGTGTTACATATGGCTCCAGATGCATAGGCAGCAGAAGATGGCCTTGCTGGACCTCAAAGGGAGGAGAGGCCCCTGGTCCTGGAAAACTTGATGCAGCAGTATAGGGGAATAACAGGACTGGGAAGCAGGAGGGAGTTGATTATGAAACAGGGGGATGCCTTACAGAAACTTTGTAATTTAATGAGGTCCCATTTGTCAATTCTTGATCTTAGAGCATAAGCTATTGTTGTTCTGTTCAGGAAATTCTCCCCTGTAACCATATGTTCAAGGTTCTTCCCTAGTTTCCTTTCTATTACTTTCAGTGTGTCTGGTTTTATGTGGAGGTCCTTGATCCACTTAGAATTGAGCTTAGTGCAAGGAGAAGGAATGGGTCAATTTGCATTCTTCTGCGTGTTGCCCTCCAGTTGAGCCAGCACCATTTGTTGAAAAGGCTATCTTTTTTCCACTGGATAGTTTTAGCTCCTTTGTCAAAGATCAAGTGAACATAGGAGTATAGATTCATTTCTGGGTCTTCAATTCTGTTCCATTGATTTACATTCCTGTCACTGTATCAATACCATGCAGTTTTTAACACTATTGCTCTGTAATACAGTTTGAGGTCCGGGATATTGATTCCCACAGAAATTCTTTTACTGTTGAGAATAGTTTTAGCTAACCTGGGTTTTCTGTTTTTCCAGATGAATTTTTGAATTGCTCTTTCTAACTCTATGAAGAATTGAGTTGGGATTTTGATGGGGATTGCATTGAATCTGTACATTGCTTTTGGCTAGATGCTCATTTTTACTATATTAATCCTGCCAATCCATGAGCATGGAAGATTTTTCCATTTTCTGAGGTCTTCATCAATTTCTTTCTTCAGAGACTTGAAGTTCTTGTCATACAGATCTTTCACTTGTTTGGTTAGAGTCACACCAAGATACTTTATATTGTTTGTGGCTATTGCGAAGGGTATCACGTCCCTTACTTCTTTCTCAGCCTGCTCATCCTTTGAGTATAGGAAGGCTACTGACTTGTTTGAGTTGGTTTTATATCCGGCCACTTTGCTGAAGTTGTTTATCAGCTGTAGGAGTTCTCTGGTGGAGTTCTTTGGGTCGCTTAAGTATACTGTCATATCATCTGCAAATAGTGATAGTTTGACTTCTTCCTTTCCAATTTGTATCCCTTTGACCTCCTTTTGTTGTCTAATTGCTCTAGCTAGAACTTCTAGTATTATATTGAAAAGATATGGAGAGAGAGGGCAGCCTTGTCTAGTCTCTGATTTTAGTGGGATTACTTCAAGTTTCTCTCCATTTAGATTGATGTTGGCTACCGGTTTGCTGTAAATTGCTTTTACTATGTTTAGATATGAGCCTCGAATTCCTGATCTTTCCAAGACCTTTAACATGAAAGATATTGTCAAAAAGACAAAGTGGCAACCAACTAACTGGGAAATGATCTTTACCAATCCTACATCTGACAGAGGGTTATATCCAATATATACAAAGAACTCAAGAAGTTAAACTCCGGAGAAAGAAGTAACCCTATTAAAAATGGGGTACAGAGCTACACAAAGAGTTCTCACCTGAAGAATATCTAATGGCTGAGAAGCACCTAAAGAGATGTTCATCATCCTTAGTCATTAGGGAAATGCAAATCAAAACAAGCCTGAGATTCCACTTCACACCAGTCAGAATGGGTAAGATCAAAAACACAGGAGACAGCAGTTTTTGGAGAGGATGTAGAGAAAGAGGAACACTCCTCTACTGCTGGTGGGATTGCAAGCTGATACAACCCCTCTGGAAAGCAGTCTGGCGGTTCCTCAGAAAACTGGGCATGACACTCCCAGGGGATCTGGCTATACCACTCCTGGGCATATACCCAGAGGCTTTATCTGCATGCAATAAGGACACATGCTCCACTATGTTCATAGCAGCCTTATTTATAATAGCCAGAAGCTGGAAAGAACCCAGATGTCCCTCAACAGAGGAATGGTTTCAGAAGATGTGATATATTTACACAATGGAATACTACTCTGCAATTAAAAACAATGAATTCCTGAAATTCCTAGGCAAATGGTCAGAACTTGAAAATATCATCCTTAGTGAGGTATCCCAATCACAAAAGAACACACATGGTATGCAGTCACTGATAAGGGGATATTAACCCAGAATCTTGGAATACCCTAGACACAATTCGCATATCAATAGATTTCCAAGAAAATGGAAGGAGAGACCCCTTGTCCTGGAAAGACTGAATGTAGGGGAATGCCAGGACAGAGAAGTGCAGGGGGGTTGAATGGGGAAAAGAGGGAGGGAAGGGGGATTATGGAACTTTCAGGTAGGGAGGAAACGGGAAAGGGGAAATGATTTGGAATGTAAATAAAAAAAACTTAGAAAATAAAAAAAAAGGAAGCAGGGGAATGGGAGATGAGTTATAGAACTTTGGGGGTGTATCATTTGAAATGTAATTGAAGAATATATCTAATAAAAAAGGAAAAAATAGCAAAAAGCCAATAATAAAAAGAATTATTGAAATATTAAAATCAGTGTCAAGCTCTCCCCTTCTGCAGGAAAGAGAGAAGTCTTATGCAAACTTGAAGGAGAAATACTGTTTACATACCCATGAATTTAAAGAATGCAATGCTAACCACTAAAAGATACAATCTAAGACCTCCAAGCCAGCACTGAAAGTTACATGAAAGAAGGGATCCCTATCTGAACGGATGGCACAAGAGCAACAAGTGCATGGAAAAGAGATAAGGAGATCAGTAAGCATATCTAAAGCACCACAGAGAGCATAAAGGGACCAGCCATAGCCTTGGCAAAGGACAGAAGCTGATACAGGAGAAAACATCTCTCAAAGATGAATGAAACCATCTAGTCTAACTCCCCTCCTGGGGAGATTTTGATATACAGGCACAACTTCTCAGTTAAACTGTGTCAGCCAAGGGGAAAGACTGAGTGTTGTAGCCATCAAAGACAGTAGAGTTAAAAAGTGACATGAATGCAGTGTTTTCCTTGAAGCTATTTAGAAATACATTTATTTTTGGAAGGGCTAAAAAGGCAAGCTATTAATTAAGACCCATTATTCCTTTCCCAATTATTGGCAACCAAAATAACTCATTTTAAATTATGAAAGTGAAATATTGTTCAGTAGTAGTTGCTACACACATGTACACACAGACACACAAACACACACACACACAAACACACACACACATTCCCTTAAATAATTATTTTTCTGAGCCCAGGTTCCGTGGAATCTTTGTAATCACCTACCCATTTTTCATCTTTCACACCTCCTCAGCTATTAAGTCTGTGAGATTTGCTGTGTTTTAATGTTCATACACAAATACACCTTAGCTACCTTTGCCCATTAAATGCTATATTATTTGGAGTTTTAAGCATACATACTTTTATTTCAAGTGTAGGGCTTTCTTCATAATGGATGCCTCTTTTCTATTCTAGGGGAGATAATAACTACACCACCCACACTGGATGTAGGATGTCCACTAGAAAGCCCAGAGCACTGAATGAACTTCTCTCTGAATATGAGCAAGACCTGTCATCAGGATGATTCCTTACCTTGGCTCTATGTGGGATTGCACCCTGTGGGAATGAATATGCATAAAGATCCTAAATAATGGGAGCAGATTTGCCTACAAATTATGCATGTGGGTCGTATAATGTTTCAGCATACCTTAAATTCATCATAATAGATTTGGGTAACTTTTCACAATAATTTACTTAGAAAAATACATTCAAAATTTCACATCCTTGGGTAATGCAATTCATGGCAAGAGACAGATTACTAATTCCCTTAATGATTCATTTTATGCTCAACTCCACAGAATACAGGAGTCTAGAAGAGGGTATCATTTGGCAATAAATGTCAAAAACATGTTTTATCTAAATAGCTCAACATACAGTACTGCCAAAATTTAGTTAGATAATTTATACCCTTCTGTGACCAAAGTAATCTATGGTTTTCCTCAAATTGCTTTTGTCTATAAAATAAACTCAATTTACTTGAGCACATGAAGCATGAATGTAAAGCAATATTTCATAAATCTCTGTCACTGAAGATTAAAGTAATCTTTAATTTACAAATGCTGCCACCAGTCTGAGAGCTTTAGGTTGCCAGGGTTAAAAATTGAGTTAGACAACAAAAAGCTGATTTCCAAACTTACCTGCTAGTAAAAGCAAGATTTTTTAATAAAATAAGAAGAGATAAGTCATTATTAAGTGTCCCTAAAGAGCTCATATGATCACTAGTATGGTTCTAAATTCTTGCTTGTCTGAGCGGGGCTGCTTTAATGGAGCACTAGGGAGGAGGCATTTAAGCTACGTCCATAGTTATCTGTCTTGGTAACTTTGCTTTGTAAATTCCAGACTATATTCCCAATGTGTGCATTAGGTCAAGAAGCTGCAAGGCACTCCCCAACCCTTGCTTGTAAAAACAAGTAGCCAGTGGAGTCTCTCATTTGATTGAGTACTGTGTACCAGTCGTAATCCCAGGGAGAAAAGCAATGAAATTGAGTGTTATTCTGTAGTGTCTATTAAATTTGTAATTGGCCACCTTGTAGCTATGTCAGAGCCTCCTTTCTTTCATATAAATGCTAGTATTGCCAGCTATGAAATCTTTCTCTCTTTAATTAGCAACATTTTTAGATCAGTAATAAGAAGGAGGCCTGGTGTTATGCAGTTTACAAACATATTTAATTCTCACAACTATTTGGGTAGGCAGATCTTTAACTTCTTTTCACAAAAAGAAAAGTGAGTTTTGACTGGAGAGATGGTTCAGTGTGTGAGAGCTCCTGTTGTTCTTCCAAGGGACCAGGTTTTTATTCCCAGTACTCACGTGTCATTTCACAATAGTTTGTAATTCTAGTCTAGGGAATGTAATGCCTTCTGGCTTCCAGGACACCAGGCATACATGTGGCAGCATATATCTGCACATACAAGCAGGTTGCCATTTATAAAAATAAAAAAAATAAATTTAAAAAGAAAACCAGTGTTTTTCCCTAATATCACAAAGAAAGGTAAATATAAGAAAACTGAAACTGAAGAGGGTAACACCATCCTAGCACACACAACTAGTAAATGTTAGAGAATATTTTCATTATTAGACTTCGGTTTTTAAAACAATTCAAGGTTTGCAGGGTGGGGAGACCAGAAAATACAGAGAAAGTTCCAGTTCCTCTATCCCATTCTTCATTAATGGAATTCATTTGCCACAGGTGCTAGTGCATTAATTTATGTAGCACCTAAATTCCAACATTAGGGCTCACCATAATTGATACACTTATGTGTGTCTTTGGAGTAGTGTAGTGTACCCACCAATGATATTTTACACAGAGCAGTTTCACTGCCTTAAAACTCACCTGTTCCAGCTCCTATCATTCCAGCTGAGTCCTCACAAGCCATGAAGTCCTTCACTACCTCCAGAGTATTATCTCTACCAGAACAGGATTCAACTGGACTCCCACATCATGTAGAATTTGCAAACTGGTTTCTTTCCATTATTTGCGTGACGATCAGCTATCTCTAAGCTTTTTTCTTTTCTTTTTCTTTCTTTTTTTTTTGATATAATATTTTTTCTTTTTTTAATTTATTTTCTAAGTTTTTTTATTTACATTCCAAATGAAATCGTTAAAATTGAAGATTATCATGGACAATTATACCGATAAAATGGTAGGCATGAAAATATTCCTAAATTGATTGAAAGTGGAATTATAAACATTTTCTGAAAAAAATGAAGATTTACAAGGAAAATCGTTCTGATAAAATTGAAGAAATATATAGAAAAGATGTTAAAATTAAAGATTATCATGGAAAATAATACAGTTAAAATGGTAGATATAAAAACATTACTAAATTGAAACAGGAATCACAAACATTTTCCGATAAAATTGAAGATTTACATGAAAAATATTTCTGTTAGACTAAGTTATTTGTTGGGGAATTAAGTCCATTGATATTATAAGATATTAAGTAATAGTGATTGTTGCTTCCTGTTATTTTCAATGTTTTTTTATGTTTGTGTGGTTACTTTCTTTTGGGTTTGTTGAAAAAAGTTTACTTTCTTGCTTTTTCTAGGGTGTAGTTTAACTCCTTGTATTGGCGTTTTCCATCTATTATCCTTTGTAGGGCTGGATTTGTGGAAAGATTTTGTGTAATTTTGGTTTTATCATGGAATATCTTGGTTTGTCCATCTATGGAAATTGAAAGTTGTGCTGGGTATAGTAGTTTGGACTGGCATTTGTGTTCTCTTAGAGTCTGTATGAGTTCTGCCTAGGATCTTCTAGCTTTCGTCTTCTCAGATGAGAATTCTGGTATAATTCTGATAGGCCTGCCTTTATAGGTTACTTGACATTTTCCCTTACAGTTTTTAATATTCTTTGTTTAGTGCATTTGGTGTTTGGATTATTATGTGCCGGGAGAACTTTCTGGTCTGGCCCAGTCTGTTTGGAGTTCTGTAGGCTTCTTCTTCTTTTTTTCTTTTTAATAGATAATGGACGTAGTTTATTTTTTTTACTTTCTAAGTTTTTTTATTTACATTCCAAATCATTTCCCCTTCCCTGTTTCCTCCCACACTGAGAGTCCCTTAAGCTCCCTTCCCTCCCTCTTTTCCCCATTCTACCCCCTCTCACTTCTCTGTCCTGGCATTCCCCTACATCCACTCTTTCCAGGACCAGGGGTCTCTCCTTCCATCTTCTTGGAAATCTATTGATATGCGAATTGTTCTAGGGTATTCTGAGATACTGGGTTAATATCCCCTTATGAGTGCTTGCATACCATGTGTGTTCTTTTGTGATTGGGTTACCTCACTAAGGATGATATTTTCAAGTTCTGACCATTTGCCTAGGAATTTCAGGAATTCATTGTTTTTAATTGTAGAGTCGTATTCCATTGTGTAAATATACAGTATCTTGTGAATCCATTCCTCTGTTGAAGGACATCTGGGTTCTTTCCAGCTTCTGGCTATTAAAAATAAGGCTGCTATGAACATAGTAGAGCATGTGCCCTTATTGAATGCAGGGAAAGCCTCTGAGTATATGCCCAGGAGGTGGATCCCCCGGGAGTGTCATGCCCAGTTTTCTGAGGAACCGCCAGACTGCTTTCCAGAGTGGTTGTACCAGCTTGCAATCCCACCAGCAGTGGAGGAGTGTTCCTCTTTCTCCACATCCTCGCCAACAACTGCTGTCTCCTGTGTTTTTGATCTTAGCCATTCTGACTGGTGTGAGATGGAAACTCAGGGTTGTTTTGATTTGCATTTCCCTAATGACTAAGGATGATGAACATCTCTTTAGGTGCTTCTCAGCCATTAGATATTCTTCAGGTGAGAACTCTTTGTTTAGCTCTGTACCCCATTTTTAATAGGGTTATTTGGCTCTCTGGAGTCTAACTTCTTGAGTTCTTTGTATATATTGGGTATTAGCCCTCTGTCAGATGTAGGGTTGGTAAAGATCTTTTCCCAGTTTGTTGGTTGTTGCTTTGTCCTTTTGACAGTGTCTTTTGCCTTACAGAAACTTTGTAATTTTGTGAGGTCCCATTTGTCAATTCTTGATCTTAGAGCATAAGCTATTGGAGTTCTATTCAGGAAATTCTCCCCTGTGCCCATATGTTCAAGGTTCTTCCCTAGTTTCTTTCTATTAGTTTCAGTGTGTCTGGTTTTATGTGGAGGTCCTTGATCCACTTGGAATTGAGCTTAGTGCAAGGAGATAAGAATGGGTCAATTTCAGAGGGCTAATATCCAATATATACAAAGAACTCAAGAAGTTAAACTCCAGAGAGGCAAGTAACCCTATTAAAAAATGGGGTACAGAGCTACACAAAGAGTTCTCACCTGAAGAATATCTAATGGCTGAGAAACACCTAAAGAGATGTTCATCATCCTTAGTCATTAGGGAAATGCAAATCAAAACAACCCTGAGATTCCATCTCACACCAGTCAGGATGGCTAAGATCTAAAACACAGGAGACAGCAGTTGTTGGCAAGGATGTGGAGAAAGAGGAACACTCCTCCACTGCTGGTGGAATTGCAGGCTGGTACAACCACTCTGGAAAGCAGTCTGGCGGTTCCTCAGAAAACTGGGCATGACACTCCCGGAGGATCCGGCTATACCACTCCTGGGCATATACCCAGAGACTTTACCTGCATGCAATAAGGACACATGCTCCACTATGTTCATAGCAGCCTTATTTATAATAGCCAGAAGCTGGAAAGAACCCAGATGTCCCTCAACGGAGGAATGGATTCAGAAGATGTGGTATATCTACACAATGGAATACTACTCTGCAATTAAAAACAATGAATTCACGAAATTCCTAGGCAAATGGTCAGATCTTGAAAATATCATCCTTAGTGAGGTAACCCAATCACAAAAGAACACACATGGTATGCAGTCACTGATAAGGGGATATTGACCCAGAATCTCGGAATACCCTAGACACAATCCGCATATCAATAGATTTCTAAAAAGATGGAAGGAGAGACCCCTGGTCCTGGAAAGACTGGATGTAGGGGAACGCCAGGACAGAGTAACGAGAGGGGGTTAAATGGGGAAAAGAGGGAGGGAAGGGGGCTTATGGGACTTTCGGGGAGGGAGGAAACGGGAAAGGGGAAGTGATTTGGAATGTAAATTAAAAAAATAAAATAAAATAAATTTAAAAAAAATGGGTCAATTTGCGTTCTTCTGCATGTTGACCTCTAGTTGAGCCAGCACCATTTGTTGAAAAGGCTATCTTTTTTCCACTGGATGGTTTTAGCTCCTTTGTCAAAGATCACGTGACCATAGGAGTGTGGATTCATTTCTGGGTCTTCAATTCTGTTCCATTGATTTACATGCCTGTCACTGTACCAATACCATGCAATTTTTAACACTATTGCTCTGTAGTACAGCTTGAGGTCCGGGATGTTGATTCCCCCAGAAGTTCTTTTACTGTTGAGAATAGTTTTTGCTATCCTGGGTTTTCTGTAATTCCAGATGAATTTTTGAATTGCTCTTTCTAACTATATGAAGAATTGAGTTGCGATTTTGATGGGGATTGCATTGAATGTGTATATTGCTTTTGGCAAGATGCTCATTTTTACTATATTAATCCTGCCAATCCATGAGCATGGAAGATTTTTCCATCTTCTGAGGTTTTCTTCAATTTCTTTCTTCAGAGACTCTGTAGGCTTATTGTATGTTCATGGACATCCCTTTCCTTAGGTTAAGGAAGTTTTCTTCTATAATTTTGTTGAAGATATTTACTAGCCCCTTACGTTGGAAATCTTTGCTCTCTTCTTTACCTGTAATCCTTATGCTTGGTCTCCTCATTGTGTCTTGGATTTCTTGGATGTTTTGGCTCAGGAGCTTTTTGTATTTTGCATTTTCTTTGACTGTTGAGTCAATGTTTTCCGTGGTATCTGCAGCCCCTGAGTTTCTTTCTTCTATCTCTTGTTTTCTGTTGATGCTTACATCTATGACTCCTGAATTCTTTCCAAGGTTTTCTATCTCCAGAGACGTATCACTTTTTGATTTCTTTTTTGTTTCTACTTCCACTTTTAGATCCTGGATGGTTTTGTTCAGTTCCTTCACTTGTTTGTTTGTGTTCTCCTGTAATTCTTTAAGGGATTTTTGTGGTTCCTCTTTAAGGGCTTCTGCTTGTTCACCCATGCTCTCCTGTATTTCTTTCAGGGATTTTTATGTTTCCTCTTTAAGGGCTTTTACCATTTGACCCATGTTCTCCTGTATTTCTTTAAGGGAGTTATTTATGTCCTTCTTGATGTCCTCTAACAGCATCCTGAGATGAGACTAAATCCAATTCACGCTTTTCTGGTGTGTAGGGCTATCTGGGACTTGCTGTGTTGGGAGAACTGGGCTCTGATGTTGCCAAGTCGCCTTGGTTTCTGTTGGTAGGGTTCTTGCACTTGCCTTTCACCTTCTGGTTGTCTCTGGTGTTAGTTGGTCTTGTTGTCTCTGGCTGGAGCTTGCCCCTCCTATGGGCCTGTAAGCCTGTGTCTGTCCTGCGAGACCAACTCTCTTCTGGCAGGGTCTGTGCACAGAAAACTGTGGATCTGTCTGGTTCCCTGAAGCAAATGGAGGCTGGAAGGAAAGACTCCTGTCCCAGCTGCTCCACTGACCATATACCCTGTGCCCTCCTAGCTGTTCCCCTCCAGAGATAAGGTGGAGATCTGACTTCAGCACTCAGAAGTGAAATCACTGCTGGGAGATCAATCTCTCCTGGTGCTATGGAACAGAAGTCTATGGAGCTGCCTGGTTCCCTGCTGCAGATGGCAGCTGGAAGGGAAGACTCCTGTCCCAGCTGCTCCCAAACATGAAGTTTCTTGAAATAAATTTTCAGTATTTCTATACTTCTTTCTATGATTCCCACAATAATGTGTCCCAAATTGCATGTCTTGGAGCAATAGAAATTGACTGCCTCGTTGTTCTGGAAGCTAAATGTCTGAAGTCAAGATGCAAGTAAAAAATACTGCTCTCATGGCTGTAAGGGAGAATCTCCCCTGGCTTCTGGTGAAGTGCTAGCTGTCCTTGGGGTTCTTTGGTTTGTACCCTCCAGCCTCTCAGCCTTGATCCTCACTTGGTATTCTCTCTTGTGTAATGTGTTGTCTTTCCTCTGAGGATTTTAGTATATGCACAGATTTTCTTCTATGGAAAGCAAAATCATATTGGATTAGGGCCAATCCTGATGGCCTCATTCAAAAATTTTATACTTTTATATTTTAGATAATGGGCCCGCCCCTTATTATATATGTGTTTCTGAGAGATCATCCACCAGCTTTATGACCTGTCATATTTTCATTTTTTAAGAGGTATTTATTTTATGTGCATGAGAGTTTGGCTTGCATGTCTGTAAGTGCACCACACATGTGCTATATTTTCAGAGGCCAGAAGTCAGGAGAAGATTCCCTAGAACTGGAGTTAGGTAGGGTCATGAGCTAACACATGGGTGCTGCTCCAGGGTCCTATGTAAGAGCAGCAAGTGCTCTATACTGCTGAACCATCTATGACTCCTACACAGAATAAGATTTTTATTTCGGTAACAAAGGTCCAATTGATCTTTTTATTTTCTTTCTTCGATAATGTTTTTAGTTTGTATCTAAAAATTCATCACCAAGCCTTATAGAAACATAGTTTTGTTAGACATTTAGAACTGTAATGTTTTGTGTTAATTTTTGTCAACGATAAATAGTCTAAATCCAGATTACTTCAAAGCACTTTTGAGTGAAACACAGCTGCTGAGCACCATTTTATGAGAGAGTATTGTTTCTCCATTGAATTGCTTTCCTCGTTTGTCAAAGACCAGTAGTTTTATTTGTGTCAGCTGGGTGTGTTTCTGAGTTCTCTGTTCTCTTGACCTATTTGTCTGTTCTTTCACCAGTATCATATCATTTTGAGTACAATAGCTATAGAATAAGCACTTAAACCAAGACTGTCAACCTTTCTAAATTTATTTTTGTCAGTATTATTTTGCATTTCCATATTAACTCATTTAAATTGATGTCATTATTCACAAAGCACTTGACTGCAAGACAGAGACAAAAGGCATCTTAAAAGTACTAGGGTTTTCTTTTTTCTTTTTTCTATATTTTTTATTTACATTCCCAATGATTTCCTATACATGGACACAAACTACCCCTTTTCTCAGACTGCTTTTGATTTCTTTTGTTAGATTTCTATTTTTCTTAGAGAGGTCTTACATTAGAGTTATATTTTGCTAAATATTCACATATTTCACTTTGAAGATATTTGTGTGTGTTTTATTTTTAAATAAAGGTCTTACTTTATTTCAAAAATAGCTATTCGTAGTAGGAATCAGTTAACTTTGTTTATTAACCTTGTGTCTGCTAATTTGCTATAATCAATGACAAGTCCCAGAGACTAGTTGGTTCTTTAGCATTTTCTATATCATCAATGATCTCTATGTAGCAGATATTTTTTCTGTTCAATCTATAGAGTTTTTATCTCTTTTTGTTATTTCTGCAGTACTCATGCTTTAAACAAAATGTTGACCAATATGGGAGAACATATCTACCTTTTTCCTGATTTTAGATAAAAATCCATTTGTTTCTCACTAACTACTGAATGTAATCACCCCATTTCCAGCAAGGCTTGGATCCTAGAGTACTGATTAGGAGCAGCAATGGAATAAATAAGATCATGTGCAGAAAATCAGGGGTTAGGTGTTATGTATGTATTTTGATGGAGCAGCACAAACTACTGTAAAACTGGAGCCTCAATACATGTACTAAGTAAAACAGAATGGGGGAGGATAGCTAACCTTGGTAGATTTCTATAGATGAGCAGTATCAGGCTGTAAACATCCTAGAGGAGGACACTGCAGTTGCTTGATTTTGCACACACTGCTAACATTCATGCTTGGACCACATGAAAACTTTGTCATCACTCTAAGCATCACAATGTGCAGGTAAGTTTCATAGCTTTGCAGGAATTTCCATGGGTCTGAGACATTGGTCCGTAAATGGCTGTGACCATGTCAATGACATACATTCAATCAGGATTTCAATTATTCTTTACACATGTGCTTGAGACTTCTTTTGCTCCCCACATAAGATGTTAGCAAAATTGTCAAGTAAATATTCTTTATCAAATTAAGAAGTTTCTCTATATACCTAGTTTTTGTGGTTCTGTTGTTTGTTTATTTGAATGTCTATGTGTGTGGTATTCATCTGTGTGTACAGATATGTTCATAAGTACTCATTTGCACATATATGAGCATGTGTATGTGTGTGTGTGTGTGTGTGTGTGTGTGTAAGCCAGAGCTTGACATCTTGTGTCTTTTATGATAACTCTCCACTTTATTTAATGAGGCAGAATCTCTAACTTAACCTAGATGTCATGGATTCCTCCAGTTCTGTCTCTTCTTATTACAGTATTATATTATAATCGGTTTATATTAATGTGTTACAATCAGGTCACTATACCAGTCCAGAATTTACATTGGTCCTGGAAATTCAAATGCAACTCCCAGTGTTTTCATGGCAAATACTTTGTCCACATATTCATCTCTCTAGCCCTTGTAATACTTAAATCTTTAATTTAGTCATATGATTTTATTCTTTCTTAGGATATATGGGTCACATGGATTGACTTGTTTGTTTAACTAGCATTGCATATCTAAAATAATAGCTTCTCAGACATGGTATATAATTATCTTATAAATTGGATTTTATTTGCTAATATTTTGTTAATTTTTTTAAAGATGTGACAGTCACAAGATATATGTCTTTAGTTTTTTCTTCTTATAAAACTTTGCTTGGTGCAGGATCTCCAGTGGAAGGATAGGGACCAAAGGAAAAGCCAACCAATAACCACCCCAACTGGAAACCCATCCCATGAACAAGTACCGGTCTCTGTTATTATTAATGATACTGTTATGCTTGCAGACAGGAGCCTAGCATAACTGTTTTCTGAGAGTCTCTACTCATCACTGAACTGAAACAGAAGCAGATCTGCATAGCCAAACATTAGACAGAGGTCAGGAACACTTATATATAGGATTGAAAGCCTAGAAGTATCTAAGAACTCCACAGGTAGACCAACAGTCAACAAATCTGGACTCCTTGGAGCTGCCAGAATCTGAGTCACCTACCAAACAACATACATGGGCTAGAATGAGCCTCCTCTGTCCTCCCCTCACCCACACCCACATATGTAGAAGACAGGCAGCTCTGTCTTAATGACTACCCTATATTCCCTCCATGGGAAAGGATGTACCTAATCTGGTAGAGGTTTGATGTTCTGGTGTGTGGTGATACCCCATGGGTCACACTCTCTCAATGGAGGAGAGGGGGTATGGGGTGAAGGTACTGAGTGAGGGAGGGACCAGGAGAGGGAGCAGTGTTTCAGATGTAAACAAATAAATGAATTAATTTAAAAAAAATGCCTGGTCTTTGTAATGCAATATAGTTTGAAACCAGCCTGACTCCAGAACCTATTCTAGTATCCTCCTGATTATATTGCCAGGATACTTCCAACACTTAAGCTTTTCAAGTGAACTACTAGCATTAGATGTTGTCATACACATTACTAATTTAGTCAAAAATAAGTAAATATTCATTTACATAATAAGTGTAGTAATTGTCCCCCTTGTAAGATGTTGGAAGAATAAACTAGCTATGTATTATAAAGAGCTATCATACTAATTAATAATGGCACAAACAGATGATATATTTCTTTTCTACATTTTTTATTGGTTATTTTATTTATTTACATTTCAAATGTTATCCCCATTCCGTTTCCCCTCCAAAGTCCCCCAGCCCTTCCTCCCTTCTCACTGCATTTATGAGGGTGCTCCCCCACCCACCCACCCACCCATTCCTGCCTCAGCTGTCTAGCATTCCACTATCCTGGGTCATCAGACCTGCACAGGATTAAGGCCCTCCCCTCCCTGTAATTCCAGATAAGGCAATACTCTGCTACATATCTAGCTGGAGCCATGGGTAGCCCCTGTGTACTCTTTGGTTGCTGGTTTAGTCCCTGGGAGTTCTTGGGCGTCTGGTTGGTTGATATTGTTCTTCTTCCTATGTGGTTGCAAAACACTTTAGCTCCTACAGTCCTTCCCCTAACTTCCTCATAGGGGTCCTTGTGCTCAGTCCAATGTTTGGTTGTGTAGATCCGCATCTGTATTGGTCCAGATTGGAAAGAGCCTCTCAGGGGACAGCTATACCAGACTCCTGTCAGTAAGTGCTTCTTGGCATCAGCAATAGTGCCTCGGTTTAGTGTCAGCAGATGGGATGGATTCCTGTGTGGGGCAGTCTCTGGATGGCCTTTCTTTCTGCTCCATTCTTTGTTCTTAAATTTCCTTTTGGCAGGAGGAATTCTGGATTAATATTTTTGAGGTGGGTGGGTGGCCCTATCTCTCAAATGGGAGCCGTGCCTATCCACTGGATATGGTCTCTACAGGTTCTATCTCCTCTTTGTTGGGTATTTTGGCTAAAGTCCTCCCTGTTGGGTCCTAGGAATCTCCCTGGCATCTGGGACTTTCTTGGCTACTCTTAGTTCCCTCTTTCCAACTGCTACACACCTACTTTCAAATTCTGACCCTCTGTACTTCTCCCCCATCTCTTCCCATATCTGAAATGGCCCCCCTTTTTCCCTTCCTCTCCTCTCTCCCTCCCAGATCCCTCTCTGCCTCTACTACCCAGAGTTTATTCTCTTCCCCCTACTCAGTAGGACTGTAGCATCCAGATTTTGGTGTGATCTTCTTTCTTCTTGAGTTTCATAGTCTGTGGGTTGAGGGAACAGTTAAGTCACAATTGTGATATTTCAAACAACATCTATGGTATACACTTTTAACAGCAGACTAGATATACTTGATATTCACCAAAAATCTTTTATTGAATATGTAATATTCTAAACAATATCCTTACATTTTGCTTTCTTTTTATTACAGCTAAAATCATGTTGTATTTTCAGATGGTGATAGCCAAAAGAAAACTAAAATCATGTTTTAAATATTTTAATAATAAAATTCAGTCTCTATGTTCTACTAGCTGGGCTGCTTTGTCTGGCCTCAGTGGGAAAGAAAGCACCTACCCTCAAAGAGTCTTGAAATGCCAAGGTGTGGAGGTTGATACCAACCCAATCTGAGAAGAAGAGAAGAATGAGGGAAGGATTGTGTAAGGAGGTAACTGGAAGGGCGCAGTGAATGGGATATAAAGTGAATAAGTAAAAAAGTAAAGTAAAAACTATCACATTTTCATAATGCAAGACATGAATTTCACACATTTGAAAGCATTAAATAAGCTATATTCTTTTCAAATGGACATGAATGCCATTTAGGTGGTTTCACTCTGCCACATTAACCATTCAGGAATTATAAGCTTTTGATTACCTCACTATGAATGCTACAGGGCATAGAAACTTTTCAAGTGCCATAGATAAAAATACCAATGTGTTCTGAGCGATCACACCATAATACTTTTCCTCAGGTACCAGCATCCATGATCATTGAAACCAATATATGGTTCTGTTTGCTGGAGCATGGTAAAGCAGCTTTTAATATCCATCTTACTCTTTTGTAGAACCACGAAGCATCATATTCCTGTTTTTGCTAGAATTTCAACTTGAGGCTATATTCCTACTTTCTTATACAGGAAAACGCTTTACTCATGGACCTGATTTTGACCTCATACTCTGTAAATTGAGCTGAAGAAATGCTTAAAAAATAGTTACTCAGCTGTGTCCTCCCTGCAACCCACTACAATCCATGAACTAAGAATGTTACATTTTAAAAGCTTTAAGGAAGAATATGATTTCAAATTGTGCCTAGTACATTATGCCCGGCACTGATGGAAGAAAAAAAAAATCTGCCAACACTACTTTAAAGTAGTCCTACCCGATAAAACTTTGCATAATGAAGAAAGTGTGCTGTATCTTTCATGTCCAATAGGGTAGTCACAAAGCAAATGCAAATACAGAATAGTTAAAACATGGTATGTACAAATGAGAATAAATATTTCTTTAATTTTATTTGTTTATATGTATATTATTCTGCCTGTACCACATGCATGCGTGGCCAAATGGAGGTGTCGGATTCCATGGAACTTGGGTTACAAATAACTGTGAGTCTTCATGTGAGTGCTAGGGATTGAATCTGGATCCTGTGGGAAAATAGTCAGTGCTTTTTACCTGCTGAGTCATCTTTCCAACCCTGAAAATAGATTTTTTAATAGAATAAGAAAGTTTATTCTGGAGCCAAATAGGACTAAAACACAAATTCTGATTATTCCAAAGTCCATGTTTCACTGTCCTACCAGTTTAGTGAAGTTTTACAGTAAAAGAGCTAAGTTGTAAAATGTCCAAACTTAAAATGTGATGTCTGGCCAGCAGAGATTACTATTAATAACATTCCTGTAAATAACTCTAACTTACACTGAACCTTCCACAAGGTTCAGAGCCTAATTACAATTTATATAATGCTATCTTTAGCCTCAGCTTAATGGTCAGTTCTTACCCATCCCATTGTCTGACCAAAATCCTCATGACTAACAGGTAAAACCTTTTGAAATATATTAACAGACAACTAGCTTCTACCAAATGAAAAGCTAAGAATATCATCAGATATCATCTGAGACCTTAGAGCACAGATCTTTTCCATGATGCTTTAACTCACAGACTTAATGATTTTATCAATGCACTTGAAAGAAAACTTTAATTATTTGAAGCTAATGTAGCCAATGTGTCTATTAGGTTCAATATTGCCAGAGCATTTCTATTGCATTATCACAATAGCTCTGAACTATTTTATGCCATACATAATACTACCTGCTTTCTCTTCATCTATCTAGTTAGTCTAACTCCTCCAAATATTTCCTTTCTCTTATTTCTTCAAATTTCACCTCATTTATTCCTTTCCAATATGTCTTCAACTTCATTCTGTCGCATTTGTTTGAATTGTAGTAGGAAAGTAGACATGAGAACTCCCCAGAGCATACTCAAGAGAAAAATGCACTTCAACATCATAGTGGTGATGGTGGTTATATTTTACTTTATTTTATTTTTTAGGCACAAAATTATTACTTAACTGAAGTATACAGACATCAAACAATGCATTATGGATTGGCCACCACTTATATATTGGTGAAAATCTGAGATCAGGGCAGTTGGGACCTCCAGGCTCAGGGACAGACAGGCATAATATCACTAGGGTCTCAGGCAGCTTGTGTGTACCCTGCTCCCAAGAGCTGGGCAGGTCTGCAGTAACCGACGCACCAGCTCTGCTGTGGGACTTCTGCCCTGCAGAGGAACCCCTCCCTCCCCCCTGCTCTGGGAGAGATCACACACCCCCCCCGCACAGGGCGGGAGCCTACCAGCTTCCCTGTGGCAACCTCTGCTCCAGGATCGACTACACTGAGGAGACAGGTACCCAGGTTCTCCCCAATAAAACATGGCTTGGGACACAGCCTTTTGGGTTTCCATCTGCACCCAAGAGCAGGACAGCTCTGCGGTCATCTGGGCACCAGCTCTGCTGTGGGCCATCTCCCCTGCAGAGTGATCTGTGCCGAGAGAGTGCAGAGTGCACTCCACCATCTTTGCTCCTGCATCAGGGCAATTGGGACCTCCAGACAAAGGAACATTCAGGCATAATATCACTTGGGTCTCAGGCAGCTTGTGTGCACCCTGCTCCCAAGAGCAGGGCAGCTCTGCAGTAACCAACGCACCAGCTCTGCTGTGGGACTTCTGCCCTGCAGAGGAACCCCTCCCTCCCCCCTGCTCTGGGAGAGATCACACACCCCCGCACAAGGCTGGAGCATACCAGCCTCCCTTTGGTGACCTCTGCTCCAGGAATCCACTATGCTGAGCCTTTGGATGTGCAGGGATTCCCCAATATAACATCACTTGGGGCAAGGCACATCAGGGCTCCAAAGTCACTCAGGAGCAGGGCAGGCCCCAGAAATCGGTGCCAGGGGGAATCCCAGTAATCCAGGGGGGACAGAAATAGCTTTGCAGGCTCACAGGAGGTCCAACCAACAACCAGTGACAGCAGGACCAACTAACACCAGAGGTAACCAGATGGCAAAAGGCAAACATAGGAACGTTACTAACAGAAATCAAAGAAATATGGCACCATCTGAACCCAACTCTCCAACAACAGCAAGTCCTGGATACCCCACCACACCCGAAAGACAAGATCTGAATTTAAATCACTTCTCATGATGGTATTAGAAGATTTCAAGAAGAACACAAATAAATCTCATAAAGAATTACAGGAGATCATGAATCAACGGTTAGAAGCCCTTACAAAGGAAACACAAAAATCGCTTAGAGAAATGCAGGAGAACATGGGTCAACAGATGGAGGCCCACAAGGTGGCAACACAAAAATCGCTTAAAGAAATGAATCAATGGGTAGATACACTTTCAAAGAAATCACAAAAATCGCATAAAGAAATGCAGAAGAATATGGGTCAACAGATGGATGCCCATAAGGAGGCACCATAAAAATTGCTTAAAGAAATGAATCAACGGATAGATGCCCTTACAAAGTAAACATGAGAATTGCTTAAAGAAATGCAGGAGACGATGGATCAACAGATGGAAGCTCATGAGGAGGAAACACAAAAATCAATTAGAGAAATACAGGAGAACTTGGGCCAACAGGCAGATTCCTGAAAGAGGAAACACAAAAATACCTTAAAGAAATACAGGAAAATACAAACAAACAAGTGAAGGATCTCAGCAAATTCATCCAGGATCTAAAAAAGGAAGTAGAAACAACTAAGAAATCACAAAGGGAGACAACTTTAGAGACAGAAAACACTTGGAAGAAATCAGGAGTCATAGATGCAAACATCAACTAAAGAATAAAAGAGATGGAAGAAAGAATATCAGGTGCTGAAGATACCATAGAAAGCATCGACTCAACAGTAAAAGAAAATGCAAAATGCAAAAAACGTGTAACCCAAAACATCCAGGTAATCCAGGACACAATGAGAAGATCAAACCTAAGGACTATAGGTATAGATGAGAGTGAAGATTTGCAACTTAAAGGGCCAGTAAATATCTTCAACAAAATTATGGAGGAAAACTTCCCTAACATAAAGAGAGAAATGCCGATGAATGTACAAGAAGCCTACAGAACTCCAAACAGACTGGACTAGAACAGAAATACCTCCTGTCACATAATAGTCAAAACATCAAATGTACTAAACAAAGACAGAGTATTAAATGCAGTAAGAGAAAAAGGCCAAGTAACATACAAAGGAAGACCTATCTGAATCACATCAGACTTCTCACCAGAGACTATGAAAGCCAGAAGATCCTGGGCAGATCTCATGCAGACACTAAGAGAACACAAATGCCAGCCTAGACTACTATACCCATCAATACTCTCAATCACCATAGATGAAGAGACCAAGATATTCCATGAAAAAACCAAATTTTCACAGTATCTTTCCACAGACCCAACCTTGCAAAAGATAATAGGTGGAAATTGCCAATACAAGGAGAGAAACCACACCATGGAAAAAACGAGATAGTAACCTTCTTGCATCAAACCCAAAAGTAGATAACCACTCAAACATAAAGATAGCATCAAGAATGGCAGGTGGCAATAATCACTATGCCTTAATCTCTCTTAATATCAATGGTCTCAATTCCCCAATAAAAAGACATAGACTAACAGACAGGATACTTAAACAGGACCCAGCATATTGCTGCGTGCAAGAAACGCACCTCAGTGTCAAAGACAAACACTACTTCAGAATAAAAGGATGGAAAACAATTATACAAGCAAATGGTCCCAGGAAATGAGACAGAGTAGCCATTCTAATATCAGATAAAATTGACTTACAACCTAAAGTCATCAAAAAAGACACAGAGGACACTACATACCGATCATGGAAAAATCCACCAAGAAGAACTCTCAATTCTGAATATCTATGCTCCAAATGCAAGGGCACCCTCATTCGTAAAAGAAACTTTACTAAAGCTCAAAGCACACATCGCACCTCACACAATAATAGTGGGTGACTTCAACACCCCGCTCTCTGAAATGGATCGTTCAGGAAAGAAGAAACGAAAAAGGGACACAGTGAATCTAATTGAAGCCTTGGACTAAATGGAACCAACAGATATATATAGAACATTTCATCCTAGAGTAAAAGAATACACCTTCTTCTCAGCACCTCATGGTACCTTCTCCATATAATTGGTCACAAATCAGACCTCAACAGATATAAGAAGATAGAACTAATCCCATGACTCCTATCAGATCACTATGGAATAAGGGTGGTCTTCAATGGGAACAAAAACAACAGAAAACCCACATACACATGGAGGCTGAACAATGCTCTACTCAATGATAACTTGGTCAAGGAGGAAATAAAGAAAGAAATCAAAGACTTTTTAAAATTTAATGAAAATGAAGGCAAAACGTACCCTAATTTATGGGACACAATAAAAGCGGTGCTAAGAGGAAAATTCATAGCCCGGAGTGCCGCCAAAAAGAAATGGGAGACAGTATACACTAGCAGCTTAATGGCACACCTGAAAGCCCCGGAACAAAAAGAAGCAAATACACTCAAGAGGAGTAGAAGTCAGGAAATCATCAAACTCAGGGCTGAAATCAATCAACTAGAAACAAATAAAACCATACAAAGATTCAACAAAACTAGGAGTTGGTTCTTTGAGAAAATCAACAAGATAGATAAGCCCTTAGCCAGACTAGCCAGAGGGCACAGAGATAGTATCCAAATTAACAAAATCAGAAACAAAAAGGGAGAGATAACAGAAACTGAGGAAATTCAAAAAATCATCAGATCCTACTACAAAAGCCTGTATTCAACACAACTAGAAAATCTCGAGGAAATGGACAATTTCCTTGACAGATACCTCAAGCTGTACTACAGAGCAATAATGTTAAAAACTGCATGGTATTGGTACAGTGATAGGCATGTAGATCAATGGAACAGAATTGAAGACCCAGAAATGAATCCACACTCCTATGGTCACTTGATCTTTGACAAAGGAGATAAAACCATCCAGTGGAAAAAAGATAGCCTTTTCAACAAATGATGCTGGCTCAACTGGAGGTCAACATGCAGAAGAATGCAAATTGACCCATTCTTATCTCCTTGCACTAAGCTCAATTCCAAGTGGATCAAGGACCTCCACATAAAATCAGACACACTGAAACTAATAGAAAGGAAACTAGGGAAGAACCTTGAACATATGGGCACAGGGGAGAATTTCCTGAATAGAACTCCAATAGCTTATGCTCTAAGATCAAGAATTGACAAATGGAGCCTCATTAAATTAAAAAGGTTTTGCAAGGCAAAAGACACTGTCAAAAAGACAAAGCGGCAACCAACTAACTGGGAAATGATCTTTACCAACCCTCCATCCGACAGAGGGCTAATTTCCAATATATGCAAAGAACTCAAGAAGTTAAACTCCAGAGAGGCAAGTAACCCTATTAAAAAATGGGGTACAGAGCTAAACAAAGAGTTCTCACCTGAAGAATATCTAATGGCTGAGAAGCACCTAAAGAGATGTTCATCATCCTTAGTCATTAGGGAAATGCAAATCAAAACAACCCTGAGATTCCATCTCACACCAGTCAGGAGGGCTAAGATCAAAAACACAGGAGACAGCAGTTGTTGGCGAGGATGTGGAGAAAGAGGAACACTCCTCCACTGCTGGAGGAATTGCAAGCTGGTACAACCACTCTGGAAAACAGTCTGGCGTTTCCTCAGAAAACTGGGCATGACACTCCCGGAGGATCCGGCTATACCACTCCTGGGCATATACCCAGAGGCTTTACCTGCATGCAATAAGGACACATGCTCCACTATGTTCATAGCAGCCTTATTTATAATAGCCAGAAGCTGGAAAGAACCCAGATGTCCCTCAACAGAGGAATGGATTCAGAAAATGTGGTATATCTACACAATGGAAAACTACTCTGCAATTAAAAACAATGAATTCACGAAATTCCTAGGCAAATGGTCAGATCTTGAAAATATCATCCTTAGTGAGGTAACCCAATCACAAAAGAACACACATGGTATGCAGTCACTGATAAGGGGATATTGACCCAGAATCTCGGAATACCCTAGACACAATCCGCATATCAATAGATTTCTAAGAAGATGGAAGGTGAGACCCCTGGTCCTGGAAAGACTGGATGTAGGGGAATGCCAGGACAGAGAAACGAGAGGGGGTTGAATGGAGAAAAGAGGGAGGGAAGGGGGCTTATGGGACTTTCGGGGAGGGAGGAAACGGGAAAGGGGAAATGATTTGGAATGTAAATTAAAAAAAATAAATAAATAATAAAAAAAAAAGAAAAGGAGTGGTAGGAGGAGGAAGAACAAGAACCAGTTCTCTGATTTAGATCTGAATATAAACCAAAATGTACTTTCCTGCTTCCAAGGATCTCAGCTATTGGTGGCAGGAGAAGTTGACAGGCCAACCAGGAACACACAGTTGAGCAGATAGACTGAAAAAGCTTTACTGGAAAGTAAATCAGAAGCAATGACTAAAATGTCAATAAAGTAAGTTAGCACTACTGTCTGTCAAACTCCTCAAGTCTCTGTTGTCATGGCTTGGACCACATACACTTCTTCGTGAGTCGGGAAGTACCAGAATACTTTTCTGTCTTCTTCCTTCAGAGATAAGGATTTCCATTTCTAGGAAATCCTCCTTGAATTTCACAAGGAAATATGGTCTTTCGATTTCTAAATAATACTTGGTGTGTTAATTTCACTACAGAACATCACATTCTATTAAAGTTGTCTGAAGAGTAGTCTCATTTTCCTAAGGTATGAATGTTTATAACTTCGACATTTACAGTCTGTAATTACTACTTTGTGATTGTTCAAACCATGAAGTTTACCATAGGAAAAAAATGAAAGTATTTCAACCAAATGTGTTAAGAATTTATAAACCTGGGCAATATTTGAATCCTCATTTTAGTCAGATAATTTAATAAGTTGAGTTATTTTATTTTTAAGCTTTTGTTTCACAGATCATGTTAAGTTATTTTTTGTTACGCATTTAAAATTTTAAACTCTTTAGTGAGCCAGTAGAATATATTAAATATATTCTTTAGGCTCAAATGCATTGTAGTGGTATTTTTTATATATTTTATTTATTTTGATTGTTTATTCATTTGTTTGTTTTTCAAGACAACTTTTCTCTGTGTACTCCTGGTTGTCCTGGAACTCTCTCTATAGACCAAGTTGACTTTGAACTTGGAGAGCCACCTGACTCTATCTTCCAAGTGCTGGGTTTAAATGCATATGCCACCACTGCATATTTTGTTTATTTGTTTTGTTTGTTTTGTTTTGTAAGTAATAGAAGTAGAAATATTCATTCAGTAGTTTGGATCATGGAAAATTTGCGTGGGTTACATGGTACTTTTTTCATATTTTTAAAGATACAAATAACCTGTACATGTAGTATAAGTTAGTGCTTTGTGATTTATTTGCTTTTATAATGTTCTGCTGGGTCCAGCATGGCTGCATATGGGGAGGTGTGACACAGTTCCTGCCCCTGGAATATCACCAGGCTGGTTATCCCCACGATCTTCATGTCTGCCGATGGTTGCAGTTGCTCCAAAGCTGATCTGCTGTCTTTACTACTTTACTTTCATATTTCTTTCTGGGGAAATACTTTCCCCATTACTCAGAACTAATCATGCCATAGTAATTGAAACAGATTTGATTTTCAGTAATGAGGAAAGGACATGGTCATGAGACTGTGGAGGATGAGGAACAGGCCTTCCACTTGACCTTCAGGACCATGGGAAAGGATCTAGACAATCTAACCACAGAGGCTATAAAAGCCTACATGGTATTTTGTAGAAATAGTTTATTGCCAGACTTGGCCTTGAATGTGGAATCATGAGGAGACACATGTACCCTCCGGTCCAATGACTGCTGCATTAATGAGCCAGGGTGAACTTGGGGACATCAAGGATAGAAAGTTAAAGTGGTCTCAAGAGAAAAAAGCATGGATAGAAAAAATAAGAATTTATGAATAAATTTGGAATAAATATCATCAGAAGGAGAATGCATAAAGCTGTAGAATTGCTAAGATAAAGAAATGAAGATAAGAGAATTAAAAATATGATGTAGAAGCACGTAAAAAGTTAGTACTCTGTTTTACTAGCTGTTTGAAAAATTTAGAGAGGGAGCTAATCATTTTATTCACATAAATTTAAAACTTTGTAAGGAATCATTTTAATTTTAGCAGCCTCCTATTTTTCTGTTTTTACATGAAAATAGTTACTAAAGACTGCTGTGTGTTATACCAGGAAACCACAAGAGATGTGACTACCTACCCGTGAAGAACAGACTATGTAAAGTTACAAGAATATGTGCTTTTGATTTGAATGTAGTTTCTGCTCTAAGGAAATGGGTACTTGGATTATTGATCTGAGATTTATAGAATTTATGTAAATCTAAGAATTTTTGATGATAATTAACAATGAACAAAGCCTTCATGATGTCGCTTTAGTAAATAAAAAACTGGGTTCCGGTTCTCTCTGGCTATTAAGCTGAAAAACAATTAAGCTAACAAATTAAGCTAAAGAATTATTAAGCTGAAGTTGTAAAATAAAGAATACTGAGAATCTTCAGGAAACAGAGAGTACCTGAACCGGCAGCTTGTATCTACTAGTCACTCAGAGTCATTTTTGAATCAGTGCAGTCCCCATTCCCTCCTTTCTTGGGATCCTCCTCACACCAAGGCAGGACCTTGGCAATGTTAATTTTTTCAGAAGACTTTTTTTCTTCCAGAGTACCTTCAAAATTAGTCATATTCTTCTCAGTCTGACAAGTGACAAATTTTACTATAAAAAGAACTGGGGGTTGGGGGGAAGACCACATTCAAAACATCTTCTAATGCTGCCGTACATTCAGTATCGGATTTTACATAGTTCCTTAGGCACGTGTCTCACATCAAGTTTCTCTATGTAATATATATGTGTATATATATATATATATATATATATATATATATATATATATATTATTGTTACAAACTTAGAATTGGAGTTTTTGTGTTTTGACTTGCAAATCATTCAATTCAGGGAGTAAATATTAGCTTTTTTAACCAACATGTTTGCTGTCTGAATATATGGTGCCCCTCAAAAAGGCTCCTATAATAAAGGCTCCAATGAGAGGAGAGGCCATTGGTCCTGTGAGGGCTCGATTCCCCAGAAGAGGGGAATGCAAGTCAGGAAATTGGTGGAGGGATGTGCGTAGGGGGAGGGGAGATGGGATAGGGGGCTTTCTGTGGAGTAACATAGAAAGGGCTTAACATTTGAAATGTAAATAAAGTAAATATCTAATGAAACAAAAACAAAAATAAAACAAGTAACAGAGGAAGTGCTTTGTGCCCCACTTTGGGAAAATGGTTGGTGCATGTGAGGTCTGATTTCACCAGAGTCTCATGACATGTTTGGGAGGTGCAACCTAATAGAGAAGACATTGGTCACTAAAAGGTGTAGTCTGGCGTGCTACTTTGGTATTCAATCATTCCCTTCTGTTTCTTGACCAGTGAGTGACTTGGATACACCATTTAAGGGACTTGGAACTTCTCTTTAAGACGTCCACCTCAACTCTGGCCCAAAGAAATGAAGTCAGCCAACCAGAGAAGCACATGTGGGACCAAAAGCCAAAACAAATCCTTCCTCATTTGAATTGTTGTAATTATTTAGCACTCTGATAAAAAAAAAAAAAGAAATCAACTAACAGCATTTGTTTCCTTGGAGCTGTTTCTGAACTGAATGTTAGTCTATTTTTAATGCATTTTTTGGCTAAGTAATAATATAAAATAGGTAATAAATAAATGTTGACAACACCATACAATAATTTTTAAGCAGCTGTCAAATGTTCTCTTAAGAAAGCCTCTCTGGGGGTAAATAAAACAAAGCGTGATAAAATATGTAAAATTATTTTTATCTGGCAAAAAACTGAATGATAAAAGTAAAGTACAATTTCTTCTCTCCAACATCAAAGGCTACCCTCCTGTACTCTCTGTAAAATAAGTTTATCAGGGAGTATGAATGAATGGGAAAGTGAGGTGTTTGGTTTATGTAAATGTTTAATAACTGTTTGGTTCTTTTCAGTACAAATGCTATTTATTTAATTGATAGAAATATTACTTAAAGGAAATATTTCCCTTCATTTAAATTCAGCCAAATTTGTCGGAAGAGATGGCTCCACCGTAAAGAGCACTTCCCATCCTTGTAGAGAATTTGGGTTCAGCTCTCGGCACCAGCATGGCAGCTCACTACTGTCTGTAATTCTAGTTTCAGAGGATCTAATGCTCTTGTCTGAACTCCTAGGGTATCAGGCACACACACAGTATGCATACATACATGCGGGCAAAGCATTCATACACATATCCAAAACAATTAATTAAAAAATAGTGAATTCAGCCGATTATCTAAAGAATTAAGTTAAACTAAAATGTATTTTAAAATTCAATAAAGATGTGCCTAAAATATCCCTAGCAAGTTCCTCATAGAGCAATGCAAAAATTTTAAGTTTTGAAATTATACTTGAGAAGTTTAGAGCCTTTAAGTCTCCTCTGGTTTTATATTACCTATTAATAATCATGTTATTCAACTATATGTTAATTTAGGCAAATGAAGTATTAGAGGGTTTTGGTTTGTTTTGTATGTTTAGAGCAAACAATTTCCAAGGCAAAATACTTTATTTAATATTCTCTCACAGATTTGGTTTCACAAAAATGAGAGATTTAAATGAATTATAAGTGACATTTGAGGAACAATAATTGAATATAAAGCAACAATAACTTTAGCTGGACAGATGGCAAGCCTAAATACTTTGAGATTTTTAAAAAATATTAGAGAGCCTTAGAGACCAATTTAGTGTGGGGTTTTCCAGATAGTACATTGATTCCATCCGTTGCAGCTTTATATACTTTCAGTTCTGATAATTCAAATAACAGGGCATTGTCTACATCCTAAGTATGTTAAGCCTACTGGTGAACCATTTTCAATGTTAGAAAAGTCACTTTGACAAAGATATTAACCACATCTTCCCTTAAAATCTGATTCTTTTGTATTAAGCACCAATGATAACATATGGAACTTATATAAAACTTTAAATAAGTGTCATTTAATTCCTTTGTACATAAGATGTTCATGTGAAATGATAAACCAGACAAATGTCAATATGTCCATTTTTGTAATAGATTAACGCAATAAGGGTTATAAAAACTCAACATACAATGAAAAAGTACCCTATGTTTTCTCCTGTTTATTTCCTAGGTTTCTGGGTCCAAGGTTGAAATCAATGAGAGGTAAAGTCACTAAACATTTTCACCTTCTGAACAGATATGGTGATTTTTTTCAATGGACCCAATAAGTTGGTCATCATAATCAAAATAAACTCTGGGAAGATGAACCTGTGATAAGTTGCTATTCAATTTTGAAATGTATTGTAGGCTTAGATTTTTTCAAAACCTACTTTAATAAAGATTCCCAAACCCTTCAACCCACCCCCTTTCTAGTCCATCATCCAAAGGTAAGGGAGAAAAGAAGTAAATAGGACAAGAGGACGTGGATCTGTTTAGAAGTAGTTATTTGTGGCAATGACTTCACTGTCTGTTTGTCAGTTTGCAAGGAGACCAGTTCAAAAGAATCACCAAGCACAAATCAACAAAGGCAACATGATCCACCAGAAACTGCCAGGCTTCCACAGAGTTGACATGAGTCAGCAGGAGTACCCAGGACCAGCTGGAATGCCAGGAGTTCTCTGCCATGCCTCTCTCAATGAAGTGAAGACTAGCAGACTCAAGACAAATGAAGAGTCATTTAGACAATAACTAATAACAGAAGTATGGCCAATGTGAAAGCATAATAGTTGTAATGATAACCTCTAATAAAAAAAGAGAGAGAAAGCTACATGTTTTCAACACTTCAGTGAGATTTTTATTAGATTAAAATGAAGATAGGAAAATAGAAAAGTTTACCTTTTATTTTAAGAAAATGAATTTTGTATGAATGAGTTGTCACCATACTCTCACCATTATCTCATTACTGAATTTAATAAAAAATAATTTTACATAATTTGGTACTCCACACATGGCCTATAGCATGTGTGCTGCTTTGTACGAGTGCAGAGTATAGCTGCAAGCAGTTGTAGAACAAGTTTTCTTTCTATTACTATAATTTATATGATCCTGCAAATGAATGTGCACATGCAGTGAATGCCTTATGGCTCTTAGCCAAGCTTGAATGTAAATCTAAAGTCATTTAAAATTGTGTTTTAAATCATACTGACTTTTCCAAGGGGTACCATTACACTACCCTACCTCATTAGTAAATCTTGGCAGTTTGGCCATTTGAAAACCATTTAACATTTCTTCTTTATGTCACGATTAACTGGCAGAGAGAGTCATAATTTGCAGTTAAAGACTGTGTGTGATTAATATACATCATTACAAGAAGCCACTAAATTACATTCGAATAACCTTGTTATTTGCAATAGATATCCCCTGCCTTAATTGCTGGCTTCGCAGTTAATTGAGAAAATCCTTGTTAATGATCTGATGTGGCTCAGGAATGATGAACAAATGAGACATTCTTCTTGGGTAAATAAAACCATTTTTCCCAACTGCATATGGCTGACCCAGCAGCAAAAGATCACAACCCAGCACCTCAATGATTTCTCTAAGCCAAATCATTACAAGTAACATGAATAGGAAAAAAAGTTAGTGCATTAAGATCATTGACCTTATGACAGGGCTCATTAAAAATGAGATGAGTCAGAGATAAATGATCTTCTCTATAACATGATTTGACATATTTATTACAAGTGACCTCTCAGTTCACAGTCTCCAAATCAGCTTGTGTTTCACTTGACTTTCTTGCTCTCTTCTCTTCCACGCACTGCCGACTTGTTACTGAGATTATTGTTCCTAAGGAAGAGACTGTCAATGGCTCTTATGTCATAAACTCTTCAGAATTATAAAGCGATATGGGCCACATTAGCCTCCTTTTTGCTAATTTTAAAACCATTGCCTTTCACAATTTCTGCTGAAGGACTTCTCATTTTTAAATCTGTGTTTTTCAAAGAGAAATGTGTCTGGTTTAACAAAATATCTCTCTATAGGGGAAAGCAAAAGTAAAAGACTATCTGGCAAAATGCTGAAACTCCAGTGAACTGTCCTAGATGCTGTCAATACAGCATTGACTTGAATTCTCATGCTCACCATAAGAATTGTGCATTCTTATTCCCACTCAGTCAATGATGAAACTATGGCTTGTGAATGGTAGGGACCTCTCACAGCAATCAATTTCTACTTGCTAACAAGAACTGTAAACATACCTTCAAATCAATGCCCCACAACATTGAATATCTATAGTATAATCAATTTGAAATAAAAATTTTAAGAAACAGTGCTGAAACATGAAAAGTGAAATGGTCAGGCCAAATCTCTTCATGTTTCTCTAATGGTACAAATGTCTCCTGTAGTATCCAAGTAAATTTATTAGGTATAATACAATGTTTTTAAGTTGTAAGGGAAATTCATCATATTTTAGACATTAATTGGGGTTAGTTCAATAGTTAGGTTACATTACATTCCTTTTGATGGAGTCTTATTGCTTAGCAGTGTGCTTAGTGATAATTGTGACAAACAATTAATATTAGGCAAATTGCCAGTATACAACAGATTAAAATGGGGGTCAAATTCTATCATCTCTGTCTTGAATATCTGAGTTGTGCATTACTCACAAACATGTGCATGGCATTAGTAAGTAATGTGTTCACTGAAGAGTTAAAAGAGATACTCTTTTCCGAATTATGTATGGCATTTCATTCAATGTACACAGTAAGAGAGGATATTTATTGAGTTATTTGGACTTGGCTGCATAGTAAAAGAAACTATTAAGTGTTCTTTCGGGTCTTGGCACATTCTGAAAACAACACTGAGTAAGGGTCCAACACACATAAAATGGTTGAGATATCTAAGAACTGTAGATTCCTACTCATTGTCTGCACTGATGTCACTAGGAATTGCGCATGAAACTGATGTAAGGAATAATATAGAAGCACCTCAAACTCTATAATCTAATTCTATCTACTGTATTTTAGAATTTAGCCTAAAGTGATCTCAGAGCTATTATTTCAATGAAATATTTATTTTAAACCATTTACAAAGACAAATAAAAGATCAATATTTATGAGATAACAACTATCCCAGCACTGTAGAGAACAACAGAAAGAGAAACCTCTGACCAAGAGTCCTCTGCTTGTCAGTTCTTGACACATACACTTGGTGTTAGATGATAGGTCAATGTGAGGGCACTGCCACACCAGTGCTAAGTATCCACAATGTTTTGGGATCCAGGTGAGACTTATATCCATTCTAGATCTGGCATATCTGATAGGTTATGGAACATGCTTCCCTGATATGGTTTTAACAGATTCATATGCCCCAAAAGTCTCATTTTTCCTAATAAATTTATAGAATGGCACCCTTTCTAACAATACAGATAAGTCATTCATCAGTCTGTGTTGCATGAATGGAGATAGATGATAGCGTTTATTTATCCAACCAAGAATACAATTAGTCTCTACCATCAAAAATGAAGTAAAGTGCTATTTGTAAAATGATGCCTCTCAAGGCAGGGCACAGCCTGAAAAACCACTGTTTTACACATTATAGAGTAACTCAGAATAGATTGTGCTATATCTCAATAACTCCCTGGTATTCTGTTCCCAAGGCCCTGTTCCTAATGTGGAGAGCTTTGCCTTCTTTCACTTAAGCTTCCAATTATGACTCAAAAATGAAGTTCTTTTGAAAATTGGCTTTCTATAGCCCATTAATTTTACTCTTGGAATTCATGAGATGATAATCCAAAGGTTATTGCCTATAGAAGTTTTATATGATTGTGAGTACCCAGCACTCTAAGTCTTTAATTAAATCAAACATTAAAACCAAGAAAAATTTCATAACTCTTAAAAACACTTTAGACTTTTGCATATCATAGTAGCCTCTCCCAAATATGTTTTATAAATATAATTAAGTATTACCAAATGGTAACATTTATTATTCTGCCTAACTCACTATCCAATAGCAGATCAACTATCAATACACTTTTGATTCATAGTTAAAGAATCCTAATATTGTTTAGTTAAAGATTTCTATTGCTGGGACAAAACTCTATGACCAAAAGAAGCTTGTGGATGAAAGACTGTTTTATGGAGTCAGAGCAGAAATCAAAGCCTGAACCTAGAGGCAGGAGGTAATGTAAAGGGCATGGAGAAGCGATGCTTACTGTATGTTCCTATGGTTTGCTTAAACTTTCTTCTTGTAGAACAGGAGTGGTATCACCATAGTGAGCTGGGTTTTCCTGTATAAATCTTCAATGGAGAAAATGCCCTTCAGACTTGCCTACAGACCAATCCTATAGAAGTATTTCATTAATTAATATTTCTTCTTCCCAGATGTTTCAGGCTTGTTTAAAGTTAACAATAACAACTAACTAGCCCAACTGCCATCTCCTTTATTATCCACTAAATATGCACTGTGAATAAGGATACTGCATTTTCAGAGTATAGCTCTAAGATGTTATTCAGTATTCAGACAGAGCTCATAGCAATCTATTTAGAGACATTTCTACCATCTCCCAATTGACGTCTTTAGCTAGTCCAATTTCTATGCACAAATCTACCTCTACACAAAAGTCTTCATGGTCCCCTATTCTTAGAAAATAAAATTCTGATACCTGAGTATAATCTTACCAAAGACTTTAACCATGCTATGACACTTATGAGAGATAGATAGATAATTGCAGGCAAGGAAGACCATACTGGATTATACATACAGGCCTAATTTAAACAAAACAAAGCATATATGACTAATTAATCATGAGAATGATCTCAGGAGTGTGGTTGATATACCTAATGCCACTTCTTTGGGGGAAACAGATGATGATAGATAGATAGATAGATAGATAGATAGATAGATAGATAGATAGATAGATAGATAGATAGATAGGCTTTACCCTTTAGGGACTCATAACTTAATTATAAAGGTAGGCAGGTCCCTAAGTAACCTCACAAGATGGGAGATCACTTTTTTAAAAAGTCATAAAATTTGGATAAGGAATAAAAGATTGACTTGAGGTATGATAGATTACATATAAGTCAGAATGGAATAGGAAAAATCAGATTTTTCTTTTTAAATTTTCTTTTATTTTTGAGATTATAATTATATCATTTCACCCTTACCTTTTCTTTCTCTAAGCCATCCTCTATACCCTTTTCTCTCTTTCAAATTCATGACTTCTTTTTTATTAAATGATCTTATATACACATATGTGTAGACAGATATTTCTGAATACAGAAATACAACGTGTGTGCATCACAATTGTTTAAGCAAGTGTTTACTTGGAATTTCAATAGGTAAATTTCACCAAATTTCTTACATTCTTACTTTCTTAATATTTCTGGCTGAAAGGATCTTAGCTGACAAGATTGACAAGGAAGCTCTTTGTGTATAAAGGACAAACTTTACACACTCTAAGAAGAGACTATTGAAAACTGAGTTACTTCATTATTTCACCATGTGGATGTTCAACAATCATTGATAGAATCAAACAGCTTTCTATACATATAATTGAAAAATTAATTCTGACCTCAATTTTCTTTCCCAACAGAGACAGCCAAGCAGCAGATTCCAACAAGCAGATCTTCATGAAGACTCTGACAGGCAAGACTATCAGTCATGAGATACCATTAAAAATGTCAACAGACACTATTGATAATGTCAAAGTCAAGATCCAGGACAACAAAGGCTTTACATCTGACCAGCAGAGGCTGATATCTACCAGCAAGCTACTGGAGCATGGTCAAATCCTATCTAACTGCAACATCTAGAAAGAGTCCACCTTGCACCTTGTATTGTCCTTTCACGGTGGCAGCATCTAGCCATCCCTTGACCAGTTAGTCTAGAAGTGGAACTGTGAGGAAATGACCTGCTGCACGCCTACCATCTTTGTGCAAGAAGTGAGACCACACTAAGAATTTGCACCCTAAGAAAAAGTTTAAAGCCGAGGCCATGCTTCTGTTGCTGTTAAAAAAGAAAAGAATCTTTCTTTATTTCTGCTATCTGCTATATAATCTAGCATTTTATTAATATCCACAGACATAAAACTAAAGAAACTTCTCATTCTGCTTAGCAATGCCATTCTTGAGATGCTAATAGCTCACTAAAAGTCTGTGAGACTTTGTTCCTACATTTCGACCTTTCATTTTACAAATTTTAGTTTATCAAAGGCTAAATTAAATTTAAACTAAACTAGGTCACTTGGGTTGACTCATTCAAGATTCAACTCCCTTGCCTCATGTGATCATCAAATGAGCCATATTCACACAAGAGAGCAGAACATCTAATTGGGCTTACTTAGAACTTTAGGCTGACTCTGATTTGGGCTGTGGCTATATAATAATACCCCATAGATGAAGCATTCACTAGCACAGTTAAAGATTGCTTGTTTTTCCTTAGAAAAGACAATTACACCAATCAACTGTGTGCTTTTTTAGAACAAGTAGCTGATTTAGGAGAAGACTGACATCTATCACTTGAAACTCTTCAAGAAGTCATTCAAATAACCTTAGAGGGAATACAACAAGCATTCTAAAAAAGAAAAAAAGTAAGAAAAGATGATCAATCATTGAATGTGACAAGCAATGTACTGTTGAGTTGTGATTCACAAAGTAAATATCTCTAATACACAGAGAACCTGATTAAATAAATTAGCTAGGTTAAAAAGAAGATAACATGCCAATAGAGATGGGGTATAGAGATGAGCAGAGCCATTCAAATTTTAGCAAAAGACACAGAATTTCACTCATATTTCACAGAAGTTAGCTACATAAGACTGTTGTTGAAGCAGGGGGAAGAGAGGTATCATTACTGCCTAGTAAAAGAAAAAAAAATGGGTAGCATGTACATGGAACAAAATCATCTAACTTTAAAAGAAAATACCTAGTTACTTAACCAGGAAACAAAATAAAGATAGTGACTAATACATTCTGATGCCATTCTTGAGAATACATGTTGTATTGTAGTGATTGCTCTAAGTGCTTTTACAAGCATTAAGTCACTGAATCTTTGCAAAATCTGTGATGACACAAGTTTGTTTATGTCCCTTTTAAAAATACTGGGATTAATACATGGAGATGTTGGGCTGGGGACCATCCTTTGCCACAATGTGCCATATCCATGTGGCGCAGGGAGGTAGCTGACCACCCAGGAGTGTAGGGAGGCCTGAGGACACAGGTGGGACCACCCTTGCTGCTCAGAGGAACCTGTCCGGTACCCTCAGTTGAGAGCCCTCTGGTTTCTGTCTCCAGCTGAGGACCATCCTCTGCCACAATGTGTCATATCCAGGTGGCACAGGAACATAGCTAACCTCCCAAGAGTACAGAGAGGCCAGAGAGTACACATAGGACCACCCCTATTGCTCAGAGGAACCACCCCAAAACCCTTAGAATACAAGAGCCCAGGAGCAGCCTGGGACAGGAGTCTTCCAATTTCTGTCTGCACCTGGGGTTGATCCTGGACCACAGAGCTATATACACAAATACCACAATACAGCTGGTGTCCCAGGAGTGCCTACATACCTGTGTACACAGATAAAACCACCGCCTCTCTACAAATTCCTAGTCCAAGAGGGACCTTCCAAGAGCCAACAGGAACCAAGAATCAGCTGGGGATAGGTTCTTACTGGTTTCTTTCTGCACACCTGAGTTGAACCTATATCACAGCTCTGCATACCTAAATTCTTCCAGTGAGAACAGGTCTCCCAGAAGTACAGATACACAAGTATGCAAGGCAGATAAGTCACAGTCAAGCAGCTAGACCAGCTAACACCAGAGATGACCAGATGGCAAAAGACAAAAGCAAGAACATTACCAACAGAAACCAAGGCAACATGGCAACATCTGAACCAAGTTCTCCCACAACAGCAAGTCCTGGATACCCCAACACTCCAGAAAAGCAAGATCTGCATTTAAAATCACATCTCATGAGACTGATAGAGGACGTTAAGGAGGACATAAATAACTCCCTTAAAGAAATACAGGAGAACATGGGTCAACAGGTAGAAGTCCTCAAAGAGGAAACACAGAAATCCCTTAAAGAATTAAGGTAAACACAAACAAACAAGTGAAAGAACTGAACAAAACCTTCCAGAATCTAAAAATGGAAGTAGAAACAATAAAAAAAAATCAAAAAGTAAGATACCTCTGGAGATAGAAAACCTTGGAAAGAAATCAGGAGACATAGATGCAGGCATCAACAACAGAATACAAGAGATAGAAGAAAGAATCTCAGGGGCTGAAGATACCATAGAAAGGATCGACTCAACAGTCAAAGAAAATGCAAAATGCAAAAAACATGTAACCCAAAACATCCAGGAAATCCAGGACACAATGAGAAGACCAAATCTAAGGATTATAGGTATAGAAGACAGAGAAGATTTACAACTTAAAGGGTGAGTAAATATCTTCAACAAAATTATATAAGAAAACTTCCTAACCTAAAGAAAGAGATGCTCATGAACATAAAAGAAGCCTACAGAACTCCAAACAGACTGGACCAAAACAAACATTCCTCCCACCACATAATAATCAAAACACTAAATGTACTAAACAAAGAAAGAATATTAAAAGCAGTAAGAGAAAAGGCCAAGTAACATATAAAGACAGATTGATCAGAATTACACCAGACTTCTCATCAGAGACCATGAAGTTAGAAGATCCTGGACAGATCTGCTATAGACCATAAAAGAACACAAATGCCAGCACAGACTGCTATACCCAGCAAAGCTCTCAATAACAATAGATGGAGAATCTAACATATTCCATGATCAAAACCAAATTTATACAATATCTTTCTATAAATCCTGTCAAACAAAGAATAATAGATGGAAAACGCCAACACAAGGAGGGAAACTACTCCCTAGAAAAAGCAAGAAAATAATCTTTTTCCAACAAACCCAATAGAAGATAACAACACCAACATAAACATAACATCAAAAATAGCAGGAAGCAACAATCACTATTCCTTAATATCTCTTAACATCAATGGACTCAATTCCCCAATAAAAAGACATAGACGAACAGACTGGATATGTAAACAGGATCCAGCATTTTGCTGCATAAAGGAAACACACCTCAGTATCAAAGACAATCACTACCTCAGAGTAAAACTCTAGAAAACAATTTCCCAAGCAAATGGTCCCAGGAAACAAGCTGGAATAGCCATTCTAATATCAGATAAAATCAACTTTCAAGCAAAAGTCACCAAAAAAGACACAGAAGGACAATTCGTACTCTTCACAGGAAAAATCTACCAAGAAGGACTCTCAATTCGGAACATCTATGCTCCAAATGCAAGGGTACTGACATTTAAAAAAAAAACTTTACTAAAACTCAAAGCACTTATTGCCCCTCACACAATAATTGTGGGGGCTTTCAACACCTCACTCTCATTAATGGACAGATTAGGCAAACACAGACTAAACAGAAACACAGTGAAACTAATAGAAGTTATGGACCAAATGGATTTAACAGACATCTATAGAACATATCAACCAAAATCAAAAGAATATACCTTCTTCTCAGGACCTTATGGTACCTTCTCCAAAATTAACCATAGAATTGGTCAAAAAGACAGAAACTAACAGATATAAAAAGATTGAAATAATCCCATGCCTCTATCAGATCACTACAGATTAAGGGTGGTCTTCAACAGCAACAAAAACAACAGAAAGTCCACATACATATGGAAGCTGAACAGTGCTCTACTCAAAGATACCTTGGACAAGAAAGAAATCAAAGACTTTTAAGAATTTAGTGAAAATGAAGGCACAATATACCCAAACTTATGGGACAAAATGAAAGCAGTGCTAAGAGGAAAACTCATAGCTCTGGGTGCCTCCAAAAAGAAACTGGAGAGAGTATACACTAGCAGCTTAACAGCACACCTGAAAGCTCTAGAACAGAAAGAACATAATAACCCAAGAGGTGTAGATGGCCAGAAATCATGAAACTCAGGGCTGAAATCAACCAAGTAGAAACAAAAAGAACTATACAAAGAATCAACAAAACCAGGAGCTTGTTCTTTGAGAAAATCAACAAGATAGATAAATCCTTAGCCGAACTAACTAGAAGGCACAGGAAAGTATACAAATTAACAAAATCAGAAATGAAAAGGGAGATATAACAACAGAAACTGAGGAAATTCAAAAAATTATCAGATCCTACTACAAAAGTCTATACTCAACTCAACTGAAACATCTGGATAAAATGGACAATTTCCTAGACAGATACCAAATACCAAAGTTAAAACAGTATCACATAGACCATCTAAACAGTCCAATAACTGCTAAAGAAATAGAAACAGTCACTGAAATTCTCCCAACCAAAAAAAAAAAAAAAAAACCCACAGGGACAGATGGTTTTAGTGCAGAATTCTATCAGAACTTCAAAGAACTTCAAAGAAGACCTAACACTGATACTCTTCAAGCTATTCCACAAAATAGAAACAGAAGGAACACTACCCAACTCATTCTTCGAAGCCACAATTATGCTGATACCAAAACCACACAAAGATCCAACAAAGAAAGAAAACATCAGACCAATTTCCCTTACGAATATAGATGCAAAAATACTCAATAAAATTCTTGCCAACTGAATCCAAGAACACATCAAAATGATCACTCACCACCATCAAGTAGGCTTCATCCCAGGGATGCAGGGATGGTTCAATATACAGAAACCCAACAATGTAATACACTACATAAACAAACTCAAAAAAACATCCACATGGGCATTTCATTAGATGCTGAAAAGGCATTTGACAAAATTCAACATCCTTTCATGTTAAAAGTCTTTGAGAGATCAGGAATTCAAAGTCCATACCTAACCATAATAAAAGCAACATACAGCAAACCAGTAGCCAATATCAAAGTAAATGGAGATAAACTTGAAGCAATCTCACTAAAATCAGGGACTAGACAAGGCTGCCCTCTCTATATATATCTATTCAACATAGTACTTGAAGTTCTAGCTAGAGCAATTAGATAACAAAAGAAAGTCAAAGGAATACAAATTGGAAAGGAAGAAGTCAAAGTATCAGTATTTGCAGATGATATGATAGTATACTTAAGTGACCAAAACAACTCTACCAGAGAACTCCTACAGCTGATAAACAACTTTAGTAAAGTACATGGATATAAAAGTAATTCAAACAAATCAGTAGCCCTCTTATACTCAAAGGATGAACAGGCTGAGAAAGAAATTAGGGAAATGACACCCTTCACAATAGTCACAAACAATATAAAGTATCTTGGTGTGACTCTAACCACACAAGTGAAAGAGTTTTGTGACAAGAATTCAAGAACCTGAAGAAAGAAATCGAAGAAGACCTCAGAAGATGGAAAGATCTCCCATGCACGTGGATTGGCAGGATTAATATAGAACAAATGGCCATCTTGCCAAAAGCAATCTACAGATTCAGTGCAATCCCCACCAAAATTCTAACTCAATTCTTCATAGAGTTAGAAAGAGTAATTTTCAGATTCATCTGGAATAACAAAAAATCCAGGATAGCTAAAACTATTCTCAGCAATAAAAGATCTCTGGGGGAATCAGTATCCCAGACCTCAAACAGTACTACAGAGCAGTAGTGATAACAACTGCATGGTACTGGTACAGGTACAGGTAGGTAGATGAATGGAATAGCATTGAAGACACAGAAATGAACCCATGCATCTATGGTCACAAGATCTTTAACAAAGGAGCTAAAAACATCCAGTGGTAAAAAGATAGCTTTTTCAACAAATGATGCTGGTTCAACTGGGGTTAGCATGCAGAAGAATGCAAATCAATTCATTCTTATCATCTTGTACTAAGCTCAAGTCCAAGTGGATCAAGACACACTGAAACTAATAGAAAAGAAAGTGGTGAAGAGCCTCGAGCACATGGGCACAGAGCAAAATTTCCTGAACAGAACACCAATAGCTTATGCTCTAAGATCAAAAATTAACAAATGGGACCCATAAAATTGCTAAGTTTCTGTAAGGCAAAGGACACTGTCAATAGGACAAAATGGCAACCAATAAATTGGGAAAAGATCTTTACTAATCCTACATCTGACAGAGTGCTAATATTCAATATATACAAAGAACTCAAGAGTACACTTGGAGAGACTCATGGCTCCAGATGCATATGCAGCAGAGGATGGCCTTGTTGGACATCAAAGGGAGGAAAGGCTCTTGGTCCTGACAAGGCTTGATGCCCCCACTATACTGGAATACTAGGACAGGGAAGCAGGAGTAGGTAGATTGGTGGAGGGAGGATGGGTTAAGGTATTTTCAGAGGGAAACCAGGAAAGGGGTCAACATTTGAAATGTAAATATAGATTGTATCTAATAAAAAGAAAAAAGAAAAACCCCTTAAAATACAGATACATTATCTTAATATTGTGAACTGCTATTCTGGAAAGTTATACTGAAATATTATTTTATATAAAGTTCATGTTTTATTTTTAGCAGTTCTACTTGATAAGCAAAAAAATATCAATACAAGAATGTTTCAAGATATTCATTGTAGAACTATGTATAGTTACCAAAATAATAGTAAAGGAAAATAAGACAAGGAGATGTTGAAATAGTTGTCAAAATTCACATAACTAGTAAGTGGAGCAAAGACCAATCAATAAGATGAGGGTCAGAATTTAAGAGTCTTTATTAAGACATCCAGTTCTCAGAGCAGCCCACATTGCTTCTTCAGGGAACAATAGGGGTGGGAGGGTGGGGGGAAGAGCACCCTCAAAGAAGCAAAGGGAGAGAGGATGGGATAGGGGGTTTCTGGAGAGGAAAGGAGATAACATTTGAAATGTAAATAAATAAAATATCCAATAAAAATTATAAAGGCAAAAACCCTATTCTGGTTGGCAGTTTTAGAATGAAGTAAAGCAAGCAGGCAGTTTAACAGAAGCAAAAAGTGTCAGTTAACTGAGGTATCTTGACCTCAAGTTCATGGGACAATGTTGGGCAATTTTTTAAGGACATTCCCACGGGAGCAGATATAAGCAAGGTGTGGGTTGGGGAAAGGTTTCCAGCTCTAATTCAGACCTTCGATGGTGGCAGCAGGGACAAGATCAAGGAACTTTGCCTCCAGAGCACTAAATAGTACAGAAGTCATTCAAACAAACATAATAATTAGAAACTACTTTTTAAATTTGAAATATTTTTAGTCTAAAAATCCTTATAAAATAACGCTGTAAATAGAACAACCTTTGCAAACTCATTCTACCTTTGTTTCATGTTTATCATTTTCTTAGTGAAATATGCTGTATGCTCAAATATACCACACACTTGTGTACACACACACACACACACACACACACACACACAGATGCACACACCTTTTATAAATATTATTCAAAGGTGGAGCAAGTTAGATAGAAATGGAAAGAAGCCTATAATATTTGTTAATCAAGAGTCATTGTTCTAGTCAAAATCACTAGCTATAACAACTAGCCTCTTTCAATTGTAGTGTGTCAATAAGATGAAATAGTGAGAAATTTCATGACTTATCTAACAGCTGAACAAATTATTGAGAATCTTCATAAACTATAGGTAGCATATGTTATAAAAAAATATGTCAGCAAAAAATTGAAATCATGCATATTGAATTGTATCATATGTGTGTACAAATTAGTAGCAATCTGTGTACAGTGTGGTTTGTGAAAATTTCAATTACACAAAGCATCCACTATCTTACTTTTGCTTATGAAATTCTATTTTGTTTTTTTTTTCAGTACAACAAAGAAGATCCATATGAAACAGGTGAATGGAACAACTCATTTGAATAAAATTATGTAGAAAATACTCACAGATGCATTGTGATTTTAATCACTTCTGAACAACAATTTCAAAATAGCAGACTATCACAGCCTTCAAATATTATTTGTAATTAAAAGAAAAGTTCTGTGTTTGTTTACTATACATTCTCATGCTTGACAAAGTGAAATTATCTAGAAATATCAGCTATTTTAGGGCAGAAAACTATTTCTTTAATTGTTAAAACATAAATAGAATTTCAGCATATCCTAACAGTTTTCACCATGAAATTTAGAATTTTTATTTATTATAACAAGCATACCCTTTCTCCATCACATACAAAGCATGATCTTATCATTTCATTCTCCCCTAAGGTCCTGTTTTTGATGCTCTTTGGAATAACTGCATGTCTGTTTTTGATGTAGTATTTATAACCCAATATCATCATATACATGTGAACTCTGAGTGTTACATGTCATTATGTCATTCTGGAAAACACCTTTTTTTTAAAAAAAAAAAATCCATCTCAAACACACTCATCACTTCCTGGGCCTCCTTATTCCAAGCTTTCTTTATCAATTAACAGTTTTCTGTGTCATTCTAAAATATAAGCTGTTTCTGTGTTTCTACAGTGTTATATTTAGCACTTCAATTATTTTTCTTTTCTGAAAAAGTAAGAGCTATCTATAGGGGCAAAGTAGATGACTCAACTCTTAGAACCCACTTGGTGGGAGAGAACTGACTCCCATAAGTCATCTTCTGACTTCTGCATGTGTGCTTGTGCACATAAATAAATAGCAGGTTTTGCTCTGTAGAACACTTAGCTGTTTCAGGATGTAGAATAGGCTATATTTAATAATTCAATATCTCGCTTAATTTTTCATAGACAATCTGCAGGGTTAAAATTACTTGAGCACATTTTGTCTAGTCACTTGGCATGTGTGTAAGCAGGAAAGAAGGAAATTATATCATACAGTCTTGTTCAAGCAATATAATTCATTTTATCACTGTCCCCAGGGTAGAAAATGCTAAGACAGAATATTTTCCACAGGGAAGTCAAGACTTAGAGCAAGTGGACTATCAGTGGCTAGCATATAACATGCTTCTATCATCCTGAGGAGAGAGCATCCAGAGACCATGAGATATTACTATAATCGATAAATGTGAAGTCTAAGGCAGATGACAGCTACAGCACGCTTTCAGAACTCCTGCTTATTGAGAGATAATTAACAGCACAATCAGCCTCTGAATCCAATATTGTTACCTCAGAGGTAGAAAAATGAAATGCTTATTATTCATTAATGCATTTCATAGACTCTATTGATTCAACAACATTATCAATGATTTGAGGAGACAGATTAAATAAATGAGAACATTATTTCAGGCAATCAACAATAAAATTATCTTCAGTATTCTTTAACATAGCTTGAACTTAAAAAATGGTTTCTATTAATATATTTACATGATTTATCCTATATTTTGCAAGGGAAAATAGAGATTCCTTATTTTCTTATTAGAAAATAGAGAGGCTAACTCTCATCATTTTTTCCTTCTAGCCAGCTCACAAAAATATTCTTAAGCAAAGTAGAGAATATAAATTTTCCTACATATTCTAAATACTATTACCTTCCTATACATCTACTCCTGCTATGGGACAGAATTAAAGTATCTAATAAAAAGTAACACAGAGGGGAATGGGGCTGGGGTGGATGGAAGAAGCACCACCAACAAAGTATATATGAAGACACCATTGCTTTTTGTATTGACTTCAAAGAACAAGAAAAAGTGGCATCCATTTGGCTTCCTCATGGCTCTTGATTTGGTATTTAATCACACATCATTAGGAAACAACTTTGAAGAGGCTGTTACAAGTTTTCAGTTCCTTGTCAGTAATGTTCATATAGTTAGTATGACATAATGCTTCCTGCAGAGCAAGTATATTTCTATACAAATATGAATGATACAGTCAGAAATTTTCAGTTTTCTTTTAACTGTTAGTTCATTCATGGGTTTATTTTTAATCTTATTCCAGGTCAATAAATAGAATTTTATCTCATCAAATCTTTGATAGTTATAAACAATAGTAAGTTGTGCTGGAGAGCCAGTGATGTCTTCAGCCATGGACTTCTGACTTTTGTTTACAGTACTAGGTCTAAGATTTCTCCTGTAAAGCAGGCCTCAGGTCCAGTCAGAAAGTATCTACTTTCTGTGTGTCAACCACAGAAAAGTTGTGCCACTGTTGTGCTAGCAGGCAGATCTTGCCTGGCAGGTCAGTACTGAAGTAGCATGAAGAGTTCAGCTGTGGGTGTTGTTCCCACCTACAAGTCTTCATAGAACCTCCTGGTAGCATGAAGCCCAGCCAGCTGGAATAAAATGCTATGGCCAGTTAGAGACTGATTTCTCAATGTCTTGCAGTCAAGAATACAGTATCTTCAGCAATAGGGCCTTACCATGTAGCTACAGTAGGGAACCAATGGTAATAGCCTGAGTTGTTTTGAAGAGTTTGGGGGACTCCCTGACATAATGTAGAGAGAGGTATCCCATGACTTGTACTATGATTTTCATTAAGTAACTCCTGACTTCTGGGAAAGGCATTGCCTGGCCGCAATATTTCCCAAATAAAACCCAAATTGACATTACACATAAGTTCAAGTTAAATTGTGCTACAATTCTCCACTCCAAGTTCCTAAATTTCTGTATTTCTTTAAAAATAAGTAGTTGAATTCAAGTATGCTTTTTGGAAATGTAAAGGGAAAGTTTCTTTCAACTTATTTTAATGGATTTTTGTATGGCAAATAATAGTTCCCTGATGTGTTTCTTCTACATATCTTCTCTAATTAGTTATTAATTTATTACCACTCACCTGCTGTACTCCATGGAAAGAGTCGGCCCTAGGGCACACAGTTTCTGTTTGTTCTGTATAATGAGGCTAAGGATGGAAAAGTCATGAAGTTCAAGAAGGTGGCAATGGAAATGCATATGGACATGAGCATTGCCCTTTTCAACACTTGAGGGCATAAAAAGGGTCATTTTTATGTCATGAGAATGTGAATCAGAATACCTTTTCTTATAAATAGGTCAACACCAACCTTTGAGAAAGAGTTGTAAGTTCTGGGGTTTGAGTGGCTTTCCAGTACCAGAATATGTTCCTTTGGGTTGAGTTATAGAGTCTGAACTTTTTCTTTCTTCTTTTAATAACATAAAATGTTATTACATGTGCAAACTGTTTTAAGTTATAATGACTGCTACTCAGTTCCAAATAATGATATCATATCAGATTTAAGCTAAAGTTAATTTTTGCTTATCTAAACAAAATATTTTATTCTGTTATTGATAAATGCCAAAAGGACTGTGTGCATGGGTATAAACATTTGCATGAGTGTGTGTATATGTATGCCTTAAGGAGTTTCCATTCTAAATAAGAGAGAAGAAAGTACATTCCTAACTTTAGGACGGCCAAATAAAAATCAGACCACTGAAATGTGACCACTAGTTGTGGCCACCTTAGCGACATAAGTGGGTGACATTCACACTTGTGTATTTTAAATAGTGCCATTATCATGCACAGTATACAAAACAAATGCAGAATCAGCTTTTGCTTTTATGAAAAGCAATAAGGAGATATTTGGAGTTCTCAATAGGAAAATTTGCCATCTTTTTAATGATCTCTGTCAATACTTTTTCCTCCAAGTGATCATGTGGCAGGAACTTGTACTAAGGAACCATCTAGTGGTGAAAAAAAACCCAACCATAAAAAAATAAGATTATCAAAGTGATAATTTAGCATCTTTTAGAAATATGTAAAGATAGTGATTATGTGGCACATTTCTGATGTGAGTAGTGAGATTGGGTGGTCTTGTTACTGCTCTTCCTGTGTTACTAAGTGGACTGTTAACAACTTGTGGAGTCAAAGTTTTCAATAAAACTAAAATAGCTAAATATTTAAAAATTATTATTGATAGACTGTCATTTTTTAAAGGAAACTCATGGGTCTTGGTTTTGAAGCAGAAAAGAAAGACAAAAAGCAAATGGCAATTTCAGGTCTTACATTAAAGTCTTTAATTCACTGGAAATGATCGAGGAAAACACTTGAAGATATAGAAAGAGGCAATGGCTTCCTTAATGGGACCTAAAAGCTCCAGGTTCTAACAAAAACTGACAAGGTAGAGCTCTTACAAAATTAAAAAGTTTCTGTGCAGTGCAGTTGAACCAATTTAAACTTAGCGATGCCTAGCTTAGGAATGCATGAAATTTAGGCTATGGTTATATTTATTTGGCTTTGATAATTACTGGGAGAGTAGCTCCTAATCTAATTTCTAATTGCTGGCCTGATTCTTTGTATGGTTTTCTTTGTTTCTACTTGATTGATTTCAGCCCTGAGTTTGATGATTTCCTGCCTTCTACTCCTCTTTGGTGTATTTGCTTCTTTTTGTTCCAGGGCTTTCAGGTGTGCCATTAAGCTGTTAAGTAGAAACAAATAAAACCATACAAAGAATCAACAAAACGAGGAGTTGGTTCTTTGAGAAAATCAACAAGATAGATAAGCCCTTAGCCAGACTAACCAGAGGGCACAGAGATAGTATCCAAATTAATAAAATCAGAAACGAAAAGGGAGAGATAACAACAGAAACTGAGGAAATTCAAAAAATCATCAGATCCTACTAATTGCTGGCCTGGCTACTTCTCCAGACATATTCCCCGAATAGTTGCTGTTTCTCCTAGCCACATGCTCATGTTCCATCTCCTGTCATGGTGGCTTCCCCCTTTTGCTTTCCTCAGACTCCCAAGTCCAGAAACCCAAGATCCATCTACCTATCTTCTGCCCAGCTACAGGTACAAGATGTATATGTATCTTTATTAACCAATCACAAATAACTTGGGGCCAAGGTTTCTACACCAATAGCTGTTACATGTGAGGATACACTCCTCTTGGAGCAACAAGATCTTGGAGTACATAATTTAACATTTGAATACAAGCAACATCGGACCAATCTATGGAACAGAGAAAGCCAGGGCATGACTCAGATTGCACCTACTCTTCTTCCACATACAATTAAAGAAACAAATAAACAAACAAAACAGGAAGATGAAGGCTCTTCTGCTTGCTACTCTCAGCTGTTTGATTGCTGCTGTTGGGAAACCCTTACTGCTTTCAGGAATATTCAACCTTATCTGGTTGACTTCCAACAATTTAAAAGAAATTGGGAAAGCAGGGATGCTTATAGGTAATGTTATTCTTTTAAAGAATTACCAAAAAATGACCATGAATTACTATATCAGGTGAGCAAAATTTATTCAACTGGAAATTATGATCAGAGGCTAGACCCTCAGTCTCTCTATAATGTTCATAATATTTATCCATTCACCAGAAGGAAACATGTAACAAACATAAAGCTATAGAAATAAATGATATAAGGTGTAGTAGAACTACTCTAAATAATATATACCACAACAGGACAGCAAAAGAAATAATAAACAGTCTGAACACATAATCTATAAAATGATAATCTGACAAAATGTATAAAATGTAAAATATTAAACAACAAAGAATGATAGTCCATTCAGTGAGTAAGTGAACCAATTGAATAGACCACTCTTTTTTTAAAATTTTCTATATTTTTTTATTTCCCCTTTCCCTGTTCCTCCCTCCCAGAAAGGCCCATAGCCCTCTTCCCTCCCCCTGTTCCCATTCAACCCCCTCTCACTTCTCTGTCCTGATATTCCCCTACATCCAGACTTTCCAGGACCAGAGGTCTCTCCTTCCATCTTCTTGGAATTCTATTGATATGTGAATTGTGTCTTGGGTATTCCTAGATTCTGGGTTAATATCCCCTTATCAGTGACTGCATACCATGTGTGTTCTTTTGTGATTGGGTTACCTCACTAAGGATTATATTTTCAAGTTCTGACCATTAGCCTAAGAATTTCGTGAATTCATTGATTTTAATTGCAGAGTAATTAAATTATGTAAATATACCACATCTTCTGAATCCATTCCTCTGTTGAGGGACATCTGGGTTCTTTCCAGAAGATATAAAATTGGCCAATAAGTACATAAAAATGTTTAATATCACTGGCCATCGAAGAAATGATAATCAGAAATACACTGAGATCTTGTCTCACTCAGGTCAGATTTATCATTTAGAAAATAAACTTGAGGAAGAGGGATTAAACAGATTGCCAGTCAAAGAACCAGGAAGTTTCATCCTTGAAACCAAACAACATTCAGTATAAACAAGGCCTGAATAATGACAAGACCAGTGGTCATGCTAACATGGAAGGGGGAAATCTCACAGGTTCCCATTCCTAGATGAAGAGCCACTGGAAAGTAAAACCTATCAAGAGAGGGAGAATGCCTTCCCAAGGGATGAGGTCACCTAATGTATTATCCAATACCAAGAGGTCAGCCCTAGAAATTCATACATACAAGCAACACCAAATGGAAATAGCAGATTGCATGTATGTAGTATGTATGTATGTATGTATGTGTGTATGTATATATGTATGCATGCATATATGTATGGAAACAATAACCTAAGAAAAAGAACTCCTGAATTTGAGATGAGATTGGGGGAGATTTGTGAGGACTGGCATGAGGAGAAAGAGGGAGTTGAACTTTTTCAAAAGTAAAAAAAAAAAAAATTAAAAAGGAAACAAGCAAAATTAGATGCTGAGAATATAAATTATTCTAGACACTATGGAAACCAGAGTTCTGATTCTTCAAAAACCTAAAAATTTTACACATGATATAATTAGATCACTCTTGGATATGTTATGTACATGGAGAAATCTAAGAGATGGTAGCTAATAGATACTTGCAAATCCATGTCTTTTACAGCATTAATCAGAATAACCAAGCTATGCAACAAGCCTGGCAGCTTGGCAGCAAATGAATAGGCAAAGAAAATGTGAGAAATACTACATGCAGATAGAGGAATAGGGATAACACACGTAGAAAAGTGGATTTTTATTTAGCTGTAAATAAAAAAGAAATTATGTCTTTTGCAGGAAATAAATTGGGCTAGAAAACATCATGCTAAGGAAAAAAATCAGAAAGACAAGTACTATATGTTTTCCCTGATACGAGGAATCTAGATTTAAGCATAATTACATATTAGTGATTATATTATATAAAAGCATAAGAAAGGCTGTGAGGAGAAAGAAAGAGTCAAGGGAATGGAGGGGCAGAACAAGAGCTAGAGTAGGGAGAGGAAGACAGATAAAATTATTTCATTGGAGGGAGGAAGGGGACCAGAACAGGGGGATAAGAATGGAAGGGAGTAGAGCTCAAATTGAAGCAAAACATAATGACATATTTTTTAAATGCTATAATGAAATGCTCGAATTCATGTAACTTACATACACTAATAAAAAAGGAAAAGACACAGAGTTCAGAAAAATAAAACATAAAGGAGAAATTTTACTTAAAATGATTCTATTTGAAGAAAACTTGAAGTATCCACAGGGTATAAAGGGACATGTTGTCAAAGTAAAAAGCAAGAAGGAACAGAGAGAAGAGATCAGGAAGCCAAACATTGTTTAGTTACATAATAATAGTATGTAACAATAGAATTAATTTTGTTTAATGGCTTTCAAATGGCCTTAACTATTTTTGCAGCAAAATGTAAGTGACTTTATCTTACAAAACAATGTCTACTAACATCCTGCCATGGGTTTGCCATTGCTTACTGTCGGAAACAAACACTTCAAGTGCAGCTAAAGAGACTGGCTCTGGTGTAAAGAACCTACGGAGCTTCAGTTGAATTGGAATATGCAAAGCAGCAGGGAGGAATGAGGGAACAGCAAGCCTGTGTTACCTGACAGGTATAATAAACCCAATTATCACCTCCTCTGAAACCATAAGGAATATGGAACTTCAAATGCATTATCATTAAATAATGTGTGTTATACCCACAATTAAAGATTTAGTTTCTGCAGACCCCAGTCAGTGCTTGCAAACTTAATTTACCAAAACACAGCGGGATACTTGTGGACCTCATACATGTTGTCAGAAATTTATTGGGAAATAAATGAGTGCAAGAATAGCTTTTAAAGTGAATTTGATAGATACCAAAAAGAATCGTTATATCATTTAATTATTTTATTTTTAATTAATTAAACATTTATATCATATAATTATATATTAATAGAATTAGATATTTAAAATTAAAGAATAACTTATAATTCAAGAGCACTTCAGAAGTCATGAGAAACAAACTTCCTATTTTCCAGCTGAGAAGATTTAAGCACACAAAAGTGAATTCAGCTTTTCCTGATGACATTTTGAGTTTGTAGATGTGAAGAAGTGGTGAAAAACAAGAAAAAGCCAAAGAAGGAAGCAGAAGTCTCTTTAGATATCTCATACATATTAAGGTTGGCTCTACAAGGCACTTTGCATATATTAGCTTTTTTCATCTGTACAGAAAGTCCAAAGGTCATGTATTATTTAACTCAAGAAATTTTCAAGGCTCAGAAAATAAACAGACTATGCTGGTGTACAGTTAGAGGTGGAGCTTAACTTAGCTCCTCTATCTAAACTCAAATAAAGTTCTGTTATTTTTTTTTAATTTTTTTTTTTAGGCTGCTATGAACATAGTGGAGCATGTGTCCTTATTGCATGCCGGGGAAGCCTCTGGGTATATGCCCAGGAGTGGTATAGCAGGATCCTCCGGGAGTGTGATGCCCAGTTTTCTGAGGAACCGCCAGACTGCTTTCCAGACTGGTTGTACCAGCTTGCAATTCCACCAGCAGTGGAGGAGTGTTCTTCTTTCTCCACATCCTCGCCAACAACTGCTGTCTCCTGTGTTTTTGATCTTAGCCCTTCTGACTGGTGTGAGATGGAATCTCAGGGTTGTTTTGATTTGCATTTCCCTAATGACTAAGGTTGATGAACATCTCTTTAAGTGCTTCTCAGCCATTAGATATTCTTCAGGTGAGAACTCTTTGTTTAGCTCTGTACCCATTTTTTAATAGGGTTATTTGGCTCTCTTGAGTCTAACTTCTTGAGTTCTTTGTATATATTGGATATTAGCCCTCTGTCGGATGTAGGGTTGGTAAAGTTCTTTTCCCAGTTTGTTGGTTGTCGCTTTGTCCTTTGACAGTGTCCTTTGCCTTACAGAAACTTTGTAATTTTATGAGGTCCCATTTGTCAATTCTTGATCTTAGAGCATAAGCTATTGGTGTTCTGTTCAGGAAATTCTCCCCTGTGCCCATATGTTCAAGGTTCTTCCCTAGTTTCCTTTCTATTAGTTTCAGTGTGTCTGGTTTTATGTGGAGGTCCTTGATCCACTTGGAATTGAGCTTAGTGCAAGGAGATAAGAATGGGTCAATTTGTATTCTTCTGCATGTTGACCTCCAGTTGAACCAGCACCATTTATTGAAAAGGCAATCTTTTTTCCACTGGATGGTTTTAGCTCCTTTGTCAAAGATCAAGTGACCATAGAAGTGTGGATTCATTTCTGGATCTTCAATTCTGTTCCATTGATCTACATGCCTGTCACTACACCAATACCATGCGGTTTTTAACACTATTGCTCTGTAGTATAGCTTGAGGTCCGGGATACTGATTCCCCCAGAAGGTGTTTTACTCTTGAGAATAGTTTTAGCTATCCTGGGTTTTCTGTTATTCTAGATGAATTTTTGAATTGCTCTTTCTAACTCTATGAAGAATTGAGTTGGAATTTTGATGGGGATTGCGTTGAATCTGTATATTGTATACTGACTTGCTTGAGATGATTTTATATCCAGCCACTTTGCTGAAGTTGTTTATCAACTGTAAGCCACAATTACACTAATACCAAAATCACACAAAGATCCAACAAAGAAAGAGAATCTCAGGCCAATTTCTCTGATGAATATCGATGCAAAAATACTCAATAAAATTCTTGCCAACTGAATCCACGAACACATCAAAATGATCATTCACCACTATCAAGTAGGCTTCATCCCAGGGATGCAGGGATGGTTCAATATAAAGAAGTCCATCAATGTAATCCACTACATAAATAATCTCAAAGAAAAAAACCACATGGTCATTTCATTAGATGCTGAGAAAGCATTTGACAAAATTCAGCATCCTTTCATGTTAAAGCTCTTGGAATGATCAGGAATTCGAGGCCCATATCTAAACATAGAAAAAGCAATTTACAGCAAACCAGTAGCCAACATCAATCTAAATGGAGAGAAACTTGAAGCAATCCCACTAAAATCAGGGACTAGACAAGGCTGCCCTCTCTCTCCATATCTTTTCAATATACTTGAAGTTCTAGCTAGAGCAATTAGACAACAAAAGGAGGTCAAAGGGATACAAATTGGAAAGGAAGAAGTCAAACTATCACTATTTGCAGACGATATGATAGTATAGGTAAGCGACTCAAATAAACTTCTGTTGTCTCACCTACCTCACTCCTATAAAGGTTTAGGGTCACTATTTCAAGTTCAAATCACATTTATGAATATCTATTTATTCATGGAAGTCCCATGCTGTGCAAATAAACACTGTAAAACAAGGATGATTCAAAGAGTGAATCAAAAATTAAAGAACCTCCTATAGAAATATCTGGATAAAAAAAGAACAAGAGACTTGCCCAGCAGTGGTGGCGCACACCTTTAATCCCAGCACTTTGGAGGCAGAGGCAGGTGGGTTTCTGAGTTCAAGGCCAGCCTGCTGCATTTCTGAGTTCCAGGACAGCCAGGGCAAAACAGAGAAACAGAAACATTGTCTCAAAAAACACCAAAAAAAAATTTAAAAGAAGAAAAAGAAGAAGAAGAAGAAGAAGAAGAAGAAGAAGAAACTTAAAACCTGAAAGGATGCTGCATCACAGCAAATGCTTCTCCTTGACTAGAAACACTAAGGAGAATCAATGCAGAAGGGACAAGTACAGTTGTGAGATACTGTCAATAGGTACCTATGAAAGTGTGATGTAGGAGAGGGCCTGGATGACTCAAACTGAGACTAGTTCACAGATTACAACACAGACACATTAATGATTTAAGAGAGAATATGACCTCAATGACGAAGATGGGTGCTTGGATTCCATTGTCAATGAAGGAAATACAAGAAGACAATTAGAATAGCCCAGCTCAGGCCTATACTCTGGGTCCACAGTCCCAGGAATGGTGTTATTATCTAATCGAACTCCAGGGTAAAATCTCCTGTAGGAAAGACTGCAGATACTGCTTCTCCTGGATCTGTATCATGGGAATTCTAGGAAGGCAGTGTCTCAAGACACTGATAGAAGGCCAAAGGAGCAACAGAAATTTTGGCAAGTATCTATTACTGCATGTCCAAGTCAGAGGTATGGCATTGAGCATGCTGAGATAAATTCAAGAGGATGTATGGAACACTGGACATAATAAGATTACAGTTTCCAAAGGACAGGCATCTGTTGAAAAAAAATAGAAATGTGTCTTATGAAATCCAACTAGAAATGCTAACAGTAGATATGTGTATCTACAAGCTATAAGGAAACCCAGTTATTTCCTAATATGCATTTTAATACTCCACATAATATTATGAGATATAGACCTAAAGAATATCAGCCATTTAAGCAGACATCTGTCTACATGATTGCTAGCCTGACCTCTTTTGTTTTTGGATAAGGAGACTCCAGTCTGGCAGTAGCATTATCTGCTTGAAATCAGCTAGTAAGAGACCTGGAGCTTAGGCTCATTGCTGAATCACACTAAAGCTTTCCTCACTGGGCTAATAATCCATTCATTCCAAAATAGCTTTGTGTTTAGAATGGGAAGGAATTTTTAACATTTCCAGAAGAATGTGGGGTTTTTTGAGTTTTAATTAAAATATAATTACATAATTTCCCCTCTCTTTTTTCCTCCAGTTCCTCCCACGCTCCTGCCTTTGCTCTTTTTCAAATTCATGACCTCATTATTTTTAGTTCTTTATATAGAGATACATAAAAATATATAAAGATCACATTCCAAAATTTATAAATATAGCCTGAACACTCTGTAAAACATGACTGGTATTTTATACAGTACAAGTAATATACTATTGGTACTGTACATGATTTCATAGCTGACTTCTTGGTCCTGGATAGCCAATCTGGGAGTTCTTCCATGGAGAAGACAATTTCTCCCTCTCAGCATTCCTTGATTACCTATAGAAGAATAGTTTTTCTTAATATGACATGGCCTTTGCAATTGTTGAAGTACTGGTTATTATAAGTACCAAATATATCTCTGAACCAGCACATTGTAAAAACTTCGATATAAAATGTATTTTCTAAAATGACTCTTTTGTGCTGGCAAAAGGGCATCCGAGGACCATTTGTCTGTTCTGTGCCATGTGGAGAGTATCCTTACATTTAAAGGTCTGGTACAGAGCTAGGATTATAAGGTAAAAATGATGAGGTAGAATGTATCTTTGAGCTGAAAGTATTTCCCATTAAATCATGCTGGGGCTCTCTCTCTCTCTCTCTCTCTCTCTCTCTCTCTCTCTCTCTCTCTCTCTCTCTCTCTCTCTCTCTCTCTGTGTGTGTGTGTGTCACATCGTTTAAAATTATAAACAAGAACACTACTGGCTGACTAGGAAGTTAGTGATAATTTCAAAATAAATATCGCACACTAATATGTTCAGTGATACCTTGCCCCCTCCATATTGTGTAAGAAGCAGAAATCACATCCTATTCAGATCAGAATAAGGGTAAAAGATTTTGAGTTCTAACTGTATCTCCTTCTGAATGTTTCCCTACAGGGAAATAGGACGAGTCAAAGACTCTGAAAAGAACTCCTTGTGTTTGACTCATGAGATTGCATATAAACTTTGCATGGTGTTTTTTTTTTAATTAAATAAATAAAATGACTTAGGTTAGCCACCACATCCTACTTCTGAAATGAGCATTCTGGTGCCTGTGGAGTTTGATGAATGACACCTCGGTGCTCACAATGAACCTATACTCAACAACGGAGCAATTTTGCCCATTTGCAAGCCATACAATCAGCTGCCGCATTATATTCAAGGGGGGAGCATAAAACATGTTTGGATATGGTGATGAATTTGATTACACTGCTACCAAATTAAACCTATTTTCATTTTGATATTATAAAAAAAGCAGCAGGGAGTTTGACTTGATAACTTGCTTTTACTTTATTAAGTTCCTTATGTGGCAGTCAGCTGGTTGGAGTACTCCCTGGGAGTGAATTAAAAACATTTGGACCTTGTCTCTACATACAAAACAGTGTGACTCCCAGTCAGGCTTTTAGAGTTCACTTTATTCAGTCTGCCAGAGGGGAGATTAAGGAGTGTTGCCAAGTTCCTAGCCTGTTTATTGCCTTCTTTATGTGGTAGGGCTTTCCTGCTACCTTCAGGCCTCCAAATAGCATACTATGACATTGAACAGAGGAGAGACTGATCTGTCCCATCAGGGCCGTCTTAGTTGAACAGGACAAATATCATACAAACTTGGTGATTGTCCACATCCCTGACCACTTTAGAGGGAACTAAATCCTTTATAGCCCTGTTTCCTGCAGATCGACACACATTCATAGATGCTTGGCTCCTCCTCTACCATGCTAATTAGTTAAATGCTTGTTCAGGGGCCTAGAGTTAGTATACTTCCCAAAGCTTCAGACTAAGAGGATTTACACACTGGTGATAAAAGGAAAGATGCTTCTAAAACTTCAGAACTCATTCATAATCTCGAATGCTAGCACAAGAAGGGGAAGGGAGACTATGTAAGTAAAACTGAATGAACTCAGGTAGCCCTTAAAGGCTTACACTAGTGGAAATAAACAGGTCTCCAGACTAGACCCAGCCTAATGACAGTGCAGTGTGCAGCTTTGCACTGTCCTGGCTTCCTGTTTCTCAGCTTCCCATTTTTCTCAGTGTCCCAACCTAGTTTTGTCACAGACTTACTGTACATCATTCCTAACAGTTGGCTATGTTTTCCTCCCAGCTTCAGTCTTGTTGCCAAGGCACCACACATTCCTCCCATTGGTCGAGAGGTAAAACAAATCTCTAAAATGCTCATCTTCCTGAAAGAGCATCACAAGACAACCTAAGGAAGCTGAAACAGCAGCAGAGAAGTGAGAGTATCCATCTACCTAAGCCAATGAGAATGCTATTAAACAGCCCTAAGAAAATAATGCTTTCCTCAGTATGATCTATCTCTGAATATACCTGTTAGATTTTTCATAGATTCAAATTCTAGGCCAGAAAGAAAAAAAGAAAGAAAAGAAAGAAAAAAAGGAAGAAATGGAAAACACTCACAGGAAAACAAAACAAAAAAAAACACTTCTCATTTGTTCTTTCACGAGGAAGAACAGTTTTCTCACTCGCTGGTGAGACTGTGGAGGAATCCTTGCACACGTGGTTAAACATTAAAACACAAAGATGTCCATCACAGAGAAAGAATCTCCATTATTTTCAGGCATAGTCTACATGTCTAAAAGTGGAAAGAGCTGTAACAGGACAAGAAACACCATTGACACTGAGACTACCAAAAGTGACTACGTCATAAGCTGTGATACACAAGAATTAACAGTCTTCAGAAAGTTTCATTTTGCACAGTAACAAAAGATGTTTGTAATTTTAATTGCTCCTTCTCTTATTTGCTCACTTTCTTAAATCTTTTTTTTTCATATCCATTTTTTGAATCATAGCCCCGGTTAACTCCATCTGTGTGCTGGGTTCTTTCACAGCTGTGTCTGAGAACAGTCATGAGTAGAGGAAGCACTAGGCAATGCTGTGAGCTCAGGGCCATGGTCGCATCACAAACCTCAAATGGTGTACACATGTCAGAAGAATGTGCTCTACCACAAAGCAAGATTTTAACTAACATCCCCCTAGTCACTCTGCCAGTGTCTCTTCCTACTCAGATAAAAACTACCTTCTACCATGTCCTCTCATTCTCTCTCTCTCTCTCTCTCTCTCTCTCTCTCTCTCTCTCTCTCTCTCTCTCTCTCTCTCTCTCTCTCTCTCACACACACACACACACACACACACACTCAAGCACGCACACACATACCATGCACTGACTCTAGTACTTGCCTTCCTCTCTGGTTCCTCCACTATCAGCCCTTATTTATTCCAGAACTTGACTCCATCTTTTAAACACTCCATCTTTTAAACACTCCTGGATCTATGTCATATGCATTCATTCTCCTTTTCCTCTTTCTTCTTCCTCCATTTCTTCTCTTCCTTGAGCTCCATCTTGCTCTTTGTCTCTAAATGATCTTGTCCTATGACTTAAATACATTATTTTTATTCATGATCACTTCATAGACTTTACTAGGCATATTAGTCAATAAAATATTTGACTAAGGAATTCAGGAATAGGGCCTCAAGTTTCTACATTTGTTACATGTTTTCAGAAGATCTCAATGCTGTTGGTCCAAAGCTCTAAATTTCATGATCTTTCATTATTTCATTCTCTATCCAAAGTACATTGTTTCTAATTGACGTTCAGAGGTGATTCTCAATCTGTATTTCAGCTCTTGGTTGGCTTCTAAATTACAGAGTTTTAAGACACTTTTTTAACTTTTTAAACTTTTGGCAGTATTGTACTTATATACAATATATTGTAATCGTACCTCCTCTTTTCACTACCTTCTGTATACTCCTCTCATGCCTGTTGGCACCTTTATTCTTCACAATCAGTATCAGTCTTACTTCCATATGTTTGTGTGTGTGTGTGTGTGTGTGTGTGTGTGTGAGAGAGAGAGAGAGAGAGAGAGAGAGAGAGAGAGAGAGAGAGAGAGAGATCATGTACATTGTGATATCCATTTCACCAGAGGTAATTTTTAATATATTCATTTTATAAGAATGTATTTGTGTTCAGGTTTAACATATCCATCTTCATGGTCATGTGGGAAAACCTGGAAATTTTTACTTAATTCAGTTTTTCAAAGCATATTGTACAAGACTGAGAATAGAATGAATTTTACTACAATGTTGATATAGAGACATCTCAAAAATGATTACACATAGATGTGATATTTGATATATCACAATTTGCACTGCAGAAAACACATACTGTCCCCAATAGTCCAGGCAAGGGTGATGAAGGCTTATGATAAGGTTAACCTGCTTCCTTGTAGACGTCACATCACAAATCTGTTTATTATTTTCACCATTCACCAACGTAATTTGTATTCCTCACATAAAATTTGGAAAGCGTCAGAAAGTAAACCAAGGAAAATCAATACACTGATCATTTGACTGTAAGAATCACTTTGATTCTTTATTATACTACTGCCTCATCCCTACGGTCTAGCCCATTTCATCTTCATATTGGATCAGGAAGCTCCACTAGAGGTCTGGAATTAAAGTTGACCCTGAACTGTTCTCTCAGTGGATGAGGTCATGACTTCATTATCAGGAGTACATAATTAAGGGGCCCAATACATGTTCTTAAATGCCTTCCTATGGAACCTTGCCTGGATGTAACAGAATAACATCCACTGGCTACCTTAGACTCCATTTGATAAAAAAGCATTTGAACATCTGAACATCTAAACATGTGTCTTACATTCTCTTATTTTCTATGTTTATATATTTGAGAGAGAGCACAGGTGTGCCACAGTGCATAAGTGGATATCAGAGGCTCTACTCTCCTTCCACCATGTGGATTCCAAGAACTTAGCACAGGTCCGGTATTCAGCTTGGTGTTGAATGCTCTTTCCCACTGAGTCATCAAACTGGCCCCGCTATTTAAACCTTGAAAGCAATCAAAAGAGAAGGGACTGCTGTTGGTGCCCCTGTTAGAAAAGCAGCCAGATCAAAGTTCCTAGGAGATTTCTTGGCTGGTTTTAATTCTGCCATCAAGTCTATGGTGCTATTCATAAATATTAAAAATGAAAAAATTCAAGGAAGAGCATGAAAACTTCAAATAAAATCAAAGGCCTTGTGAGTATGTAACTTTACCAAAGAGCGACTGCACAGCCTGGAGTCATAAAGAGAAGCACCAGGGAACTGATTAACTAAGGCTGCAGTGACAGTAGGTTAGAAATTACGTTTTCTCTTCAAAGACAGAGCATCTGATGGCCCTGCATGATGCAGTGCACTGTCATGAACCTCATGGACACCGATATAAATCCAAGCAGACCCATTGTCATAGCAGAAGTCATTGGCGCCCGTAGCATTTTACTAGCACATGTGAAGTGTTTCTGAGTTCTGAACTTAGTTCTCAGGGGGAAATAATTACATCATCATGGCTGCTACTCAGTGTGCTTTCACTTGACATCCCTAAGGCTAAACCATGTCCACACCAAACAATAAATATTTTGGCAGGTGATGAGCAAGGGTTTATAATGGCAACAACAAAATCATTTTGTATCTAGGCAGTACTCCACATTTTACAGACACCTTTATGTTTGTCATTTCTTCCTTATAATGGAACTGTGAAATGAACGCATTTGCAAAATGTGATTGCTTTTATTTTATAAAAGTGGAAAAGCAAAGTTCAGCTTTGCTTAGCAACCTGTGTTTTGAACTTGTCCCTGAGCTCAAAACTTAGTCATAAATAGAAATTCAGGCTCCAGCTAAGCCTGTCAGGTTCCAAGAGAATGGCTGGTTTCCTGGCAGCATGCTGTCCTTTTATAAGGGTCTTTGTAACAATTCATGTTTTATTGAAAAAAAAGAGTAATTTAATCAATTGCACAATTTGGAGACTAAATGATTGTCCATAGGATTTTTTCTGAAATAGAAATCTTATGTTTATTCATAGCAGAGAAATTATGCAATATTTTTGGCTATTTGTAGGGACAAATTCTTTTTTTCAAGGTACTCAAAATAAAACTGATAATTTTATAATGAAAAGCATTTGCTCGTTGCTTATTAAGAGTTCTATTTAGTTCATAACACCTTGATAAAGTGATGGCTTATCTTTTCAGTTAGAAATTCGGGCATGAAAAAACTAAATAGCTTGGCCCAAACCCAAGAAGATGTTCTGCTCAGTCTTGATTCAGACTTTCCACTCTGAACTTTAACTCTTTCAGCAAGCGCAGGCGACACAATTGATGAGGCCAGTAAGGATAAAAGGAAAACTGGACTCTGACAACCCACATTTTCAGGGTCCATTCATCAAAAGAAAATATACAATATCTTTATTTTTCAGGTGCAATCATCTTTTTCCAGGAATACTAACAAAGAGTATTTTTTTACAACCATAATTAGCATTATATACTAACATGCTGAGTGGTTGAATGCAAATTACCATGAGCACAATGTTGGTAGCAATATGAGAAATATATAATATACCTGTAGTCTTTGGAGAGCTGCTGGAATCTTAGTAAACTCCTAACTAAACCAAAATCTAAACAACTCCAAGTCAGACTGAAACTGTGACAGTCATGGCTCTCCATCCTTGGTGGGAACAGGAAGGGTCTGGGGCTCCTGCCTTTTAATTCAGAAACTCCAGCAGAAGGGTGAATTACCAGAAATTCTTCATTTGTAACAAATGTCTAGCTAATGCCAATGATGCCACCCAGGGACCAGACTTTGAGAACCATGTTAGTTAAGTTACTAACAAATTCTGAAGGAGCATAGAAGGAACAAAAAAGGATTTCATTCTTGAAGTATAAAGTAAAAATTATGAATATCCTAATTAGACTTACCATCCTAATAGCACCCAAGAATTGAAAGTTGCTGATTAAGGGCTCCTTTGCACATTGACTTTATCAGCTATAGTGGATGAGACAGTCACCAAGTCCCAAGTAAGAATTCTTCAACATGATCATAAAAGAAAAAGGAAAGAAAAGAAAAATTCTAAGAGATTTTAATTTTGTGCAAAAGCTGGAAGACAATCTGTGATAATTCACTTGTGAAAAACATTTTGCTTCCAATTCCTCCATCATTTAACCACCCGATCCTAGAGAACCATTTAAATTCTCAATAATTTAACTTCTGTATTTGTAATATGGAGATGATGTTCACCATGAGGCTTAGCTAGTGCTTATAAATGAACTAAGACCGCAGGAAGAAAGAACAAAGCACTGTTACTTTGCATTGTATTTTGGAACTCAAACCATAAAAGAAGAGGGATTTCCCTCTGGGCAACAAGCTGTGTAATCAGCATTTTCCTACTTCTTGGCACCTCATCATCAGAACAAATGTAGAATGTGCTCAAATATTGTCCAGGACTTGTCAATTATTTCTTGCATTCCATTTTCTTAAAGATAGAATAATCTAGAGGCAGACAATACAAGTGCTAACATCCAACATAATGGTGAGAAAACATTTTCTACACAGGATCACATAGTGAGTACCATTTGATCATAATAAAAATGCATGCTCAAAGCAGGGCTAAGCACTACATTATTATCTTTGACTTTCTGAATATAAACAGTATTTCTCCTTTGCTGATAACCTTATTTTACTACATATTCAGATTTAGTCATCAAGGGGTTTTTATTAGATAGAATTCTCTACCTTTTTCTTGCTTTTATAGATTAAAAATTGATCATTTTTTTAAAAATAAATTCATGACCTTGCAGATCTATTTAGCTTCATGAATATAAATTAAGTCAGGTTAGTTGGTTTATCACCCCAACCCACACCACCCTGTCTATTTTGCACTTGCTGTTTTATTTGTCTATTGCTTCATTTTCTTGTGAGCTTTTGGGGGTAATAATGTTATTCTTTCAGTTGCACAAATTGAAAACCTATTTTTAAAAGAGCTGTAGCCCAGCCATTTTGATTACCCCAAATGCTAGTGTTCTTCTTGTGAGAGACTGTCCATCAGAACCATCTCTCTCCTGAGTGCAGTTGGAGACACCCATTGTATTCTTACTACACATTTCATTTCATTTCGCTTCCTTATTGCAACGATGGTACTTTCCTGTTTACTTTTCTATTTCCATGTCATTTAAGACTTTTCCTCCACAAAGTTCTTAATATAAAGAGTTCTAATCAGGACTCTTTAAAACAGAATAAAGTAAAAATAGAGAATTTCATGAGTTAAGTTATAAGACTTAACAAAATTGTAGTCATTTAAGGTTTTGTTTTCTTCTAGTAACAATTAAAAATCTAAAGATTAAATATCCCTTCCTCTTTAATGGAGATAACTTCCCCACAAACTTCCCCATAAATCTTTATCAGACATTTTTAGCTATTTTAACATAATAAAGAAGTAATTATACTGATTATATATATATATAATATTAGGGAAATAAAGAAACTAACTAAACATAATAGCTGGCTGCTGTTTTCTGATTCCCTCATTTTCCTTTTCCTCCTCTCCAGGTTCATTAGAAAATTAAACCAATTGGTGCTGACACAGGGAGGCTTCCACCGCAGTGATTTCCTCGGATTCCTTCCCAACCACAGGGCGAGCAGTCATACAGCTGCCTACCCAGCACTGGGATTTTCTTTCTATTTTTCTAAATTCAATTTAATTTTACTTTTTATTAGATATTTTCTTTATTTACATTTCGAATGTTATCCCCTTTCCTGGTTTCCTCTCTGAAAATCCCCTATCCTATTCCCCCTCCCCCTGTTCACCAACCCACCCACTCCCTCTTCCCTATCCTGGCAGTTCCCTACACTGGGGCATCCAGCCTTCATAGGACCAAGAGCCTCTCCTCCCTTTGATGTCCTACAAGGCCATCCTCTGCTATATATGTGGCTGGAGCCATGAGTCCCTCCATGTGTACTCTTTGGTTGGGATTTTCGTTAGAGGGTTAACACAAACAGCTCTAAAAAGAGACTAAGGGCAGGTGTCTGGTGAAGGTGCAACTGGAGACAACACCACTGAGTTGTTCCACAGCCTGCATAGCCTTCTCTATTTTATTGTTTTCTCCAAGTTCCAAGAAAGAAAAAAGATTTCTCTCTTGGTAATGTTGTTTAATCCTGATTCCCTTTCTTGTAATTAAAAAGACTTATAAAACTAATTTTTTTCTTTTTCCCAGAAAGCTCAAAGCTACATTTTATTGTGTGTGTTGGCTTTAGACTTATTTGTGATAGTCTCAACTGTCTAAGAAAGAGATGTCACATAAGTCCTCTGTTCTACCCAGATTTCCGTGTAGGTCAATGAGGGTTGTTTGCTAGAAATAAGCCTTGGCTAATCCAGCAAAATATAAAATCACCAGATATGAATAGTATCTCAGAGAACACAGTTTAAGTGACAAAACCCAGGGTAGGTTACAAATTTGGACATAGAAACTCCCATAAAAACCCAGAAACAAAGACAGACAGCGTGAGTATAAAACCTTGGGTCTCACACTTGACCTGTGGCTACATGAACCTAATCCAGTCTCAGCAGTATTCATAAAATAAATGAAAACAAAGCCCAGGGAATGAAATGAAGATGCTATTGAGAAGAGTAACTAATATTTAGGCAAACTCAGCTGGGTTTGCTGTTATACATTCTTTTTAGGTTATTGTTGCTGTTGCTGCTGCTGCTGCTGCTGCTGTTGGCTTGATTGGTTTTTGTTGCTTTGGGAGGGAAGTTTTTTACATTTCTGCATTATTGCAATCTACTCTATACCATACTTTTACAAATGAAAAGTAAATGATAAATGATTGAACGTAGAATTCAATATAATTTAGTATTTATTGGATATCTATATGTTCAATTAACTATGCTAACCTTCTGTGTAACAAAGCTATGCCCACAGGGAGCGGAATATCTCTATTTAGAAAGAATATAAACCCTCAAAAAATAACTTGATGATTAACCTTGAAGGCAACAGAACATTAAATATATGATCTAAGAGGCACTTAGCACAGCATTTCATAGCATAGCTTCTGGAGAGATATGTTTGAATAAAATTACACTATTGAAACTTAAAGTTGGAGGACTTGATCAAATTATTTAACTTTTCCAATTTATAAAACAAGTATAACATGAGTAAAATCTCCAGACTTTTAGAACCACTTAAAATTTCACCATGCTTTTATGAAATGTAACCATTTTTCAGCAAGGGTTCATGTAGAGGAAGAATTGTAACAGTTCTTGGATTTAGGAAATATTACCTTGTTTAGTTACAGTCACTATCGTATAGAATCTCTGGTCACCTGCTCCTTCTGCCAAGCTGTGGTAGACTCAAAAGTTCTAAGGAGTTTCATACTGTTTTGTACTGTTTTGACTATTAATTCTTCACCATCCACAGAAGGGAGGGGCAGTGTAAAAATCATGTAATTTCTCCAAAACAACTGTTCTAAAGGAATAATTCCAGGTGTATGACTGGTATACATGCTGACATTCACAAACACAAGGGTAAAGGAACCAAACAACTTCCCTTCTGGGCCAGTAGTGAAATATTGGTTTGGTGTTAATGCCAAAATTTCCTTATTGGGGAATCGGTTTGTGTACAATGTAATTATGACTGCCAATCATTACGGTATTATGCATTTACCAATCCCAAAAGTGACACATATGGTCCAAAACTTCATGTCCTTCACCAGGCTTTGTTTCTTTATAGTCAAATTGGCCTTGAGACAAATAAAATTACATACAAATGCAACCATGTGTTTTATTTTCCCCCATAGGTACTAAATAATTTGGCTGCAACTCTTTAGGGATGACGTTCATGATAACACCCTGTAATCTGTGTTTTTATAATTCTCACTTACAGGTACGTCTAGAACTGTGATTTATCTAAATTGTATTTTAGTCAAAGGGTTATAAAGAGTATAATGTAAAAAGTCTATTGAGACATTGTTAGTAAACTTTAAGGTTTGCTTTCTGCATCCAGATGGCAAGGTAATGTTTTCACTCATGCATTTAGGTTAGGCTTATGCATCATAGAAGTGTTCAAGGGAATGAAGGTAAGCATCGACAAATTCTCTGTGTAAGAGCTTGTCAGTTCAGATAAAGTTATCAGCTGCAGGCCTCAGGGACAGCTTTAGATGAGGTAACAATCTAAACCTAAAGCTACAGAGCTCCACAGAGATTTTTCTGAAGTTCTTCTTGCCCACTTTTAACAATTCTTTTAGATCCGGTACTGAGTTATTGATTTCAGTGCAAAACCCACATAGTCATATACCAAGAGTTATTCCTAAAAGAAGCTTCTTTTGGAAAATTACTCTGACCTTCCGCTTCATGACTTGCAAAGAGTTAAGGGAACAAAATACTAAGGAGGACTTGGAGTCCTTATCTATTCAATTGGAAATCTACTGCATATACATTGCTAGAGAACTATAGAATTTTATAATATGAGCGTAAAATTCAACCTTATGTTGAACATGTGCATTAAACACTTTTATTTCTTATTTTTGTAAATTTTAACCATAGGTCTCATGATTAGCTAACTGAAGGCAAAAAGAAAACCGCAAGGGCCATAGAGCAGAGGTAGCAGAAACTAGTAGCAGTTTGAAGCCTCAAATTTTTAAGTACAATTAGAGGACAAAACTGGAAAATAAGAAAATTCAAAGAACAGAACTGTCCCTGGGCTCTGGGTAGAGGGGTTGTCTTGTAAACATACCAGTTGGGAATAAGCCCCATAACTCTGCTACAAGCAAGTAAGAAATCCTGAGAGGAGAAGAATGGTCAATTATTCTTCCCCAAGGAAAAGCTCACCATTTGGTTATTAAATACCAAATGGGTAACTCTAAACTCAAACATACAAATAGCATTATACTGACCATATGGGCTGTGTTTATGAATAAACACACACAGAAAAAACACACACATACACACACACAAATGTACACATAATATATACATATGTAGCATATGTATTATATTTATACTATCTATATATGTATATAATGTACATAATATAAATATATGACATCATGTATAGTATGTGATATGTGATATATGATAAATAATATGTAATATATAATATACAATAAATATTCTATGTGTATTGTATAACGTATAATATATGTTAAAGAAAACAGAGTCCTAATTTTGAAAGAGAGGAAAGGGGTGTATATAGGAGAGTTTGAAGTGGGTCAGGAAAATCAGAAATAATATAATCATAATTTCAAAAACATTTTTAATTAAAAATGAAAAGAGAACTATCAAAACAGTAAATCACTCTGTTTTCTTAGTTGATCTCAGTTGTTAGATTAAGTATTGAATAAGAGATACTTCCGCCACCCCTTAAAAAGTGATTAACTGTCACAGTTCAGAGGAGACCAGAAAAAAAGTGGCCGCTAGCAAACACAGGCAACCTGATAAACTGGACTGTACCCTGCCACAGAAGGCTAATTGAGAAATACTACATTTAAACACGTCTTGATGTTTATTGATAGCTATAATAGCAATGTTGGGTCCTTAGTGTTGACAAATATGACACACTAATATGCAGTAATCACATTAGAAAACTGAAATTGGCAGAAGTTATACAATAATTCTCCACAATATCTTTGGACGTTTTCTGCATATCTAACAATATTCCAAAGTAAACCTTATTTGAAAACGAATCAAACAAAACATAATTAGAAAAACACAATAACAGCAAAACGTCTCTTGTGCTCAACAGTTTGGGGGTTAGTGGAAGGAGACGTGAGACTCAGTGAACTGAAGACTGAGGGTATGTCTTGTTTCAGCGTGGGGGTTGAGAGAGCAAGGGTCCGGCAAGGGGTGGATCAGGGAGGGAGTTTAGTGCTTGCAGAAAGTGAAAGCGTATCTAGAACTGTGGAGGGAAAGATGGAACTTGTGCGCTGCTAAAAACCGGAAGATCATCCACGGGTAGATCACTGATGGGCACAGGTCAGACCTCAGAGGACACTTCTGCTTCAATAAAGAACGAAGGCTTTGCACAGGAAAAAAAACAGTTGAAATCACAAGATCCGTAACAGCAAGGAGCATGCATGTCTGAGGAAGAGATGAAGACAGACAACTGAGGATATCCTGCAAGAGTCTGGCTTAGGCAGAAGCAGTAGTTATAAGGAGAGGAGGGCACAGTTTAAGACAAAGAGGAAGTAAAATAAGCAACCTTGGTTATTTCACCCAAAACTGCTGGTACAGAGGGAGATTACTCAACAGACAAAACCCAATGTGTTCCAAAGAGACTGGACCCAAAGCTGGAAGGTTTTAATCACGGCAGAACGCAGTCATCCCCAAGGCTCCACCTCCATGATGCTTGGACTCCAACTTTACCCAGGCCTTAGAAGAGTAGAGCCACTCCCAGGACTCAAAACCAGAAGCAAAAAACCAAAAAGGTGGTGGGAGTGGAGAACCTGGAGAATGATAAAAGTCTGGAAGAAATAATCACTGACCCAAGAAGAGACAAATTTTTCTAACATCAATGTCTAATAGAAATTTCTTTTAAAGTAGAATTTCTACATTTATTTTTATTTTTTGAGTATGGATTTTTTGCCTGCCTGTACATCAGTGCACCACATGCCTGTTTGGAGCCTCCAAGTGTGTTCTGGGAATCTTCACAAGTGCTCTTAACCACCGGGCCAAATCCCCAGCCCCTACAGTAGATGCTTGAATCGCAGCATCAGTCTCATGTTTCCTTATGCTTTTACTACCTTGTTAGGTTTTGGTCTAGGTTTTGTTTTTAAATTCTCTTAGACTTTGAATCGCTGGTAGGATTCACGTTTAGTCTCTGAAAATATTATCAAACTGATTAAAAAACATAAATTTGTAATTATATACCCTTAACACTTAAAATACTTACAGTATAGTTTCTGGTATTCTGTATCTCTGCTGCCAAAATCTATCTATCTTAAATACTTATTTCAATAAGCTAACAACTTTATGCACAAATAAAATAAAAGAGAAAAATATGAGATTCAAAATAAATGTATTAATGATATAGAAATAAAGAAAATCAGTAAGATACTTTGCTTAACTTTTAGCTTTTATTTTAAAATGTTTTCATGGTATATGTTTTGTTTATAGTTGTTCTCTTGCACCAACTTATCCCATATCATTCCTACCTCCCTACCCACCCAGCTTCATATTATTTCTCTCTTGAAACAAAAAGAAAAGCAAAACAAACAAAACCCCTCAAAAAAAGCAAACACATACACACACACACACAAATACAAACACACACCATGAATTCCACCCCTCTATAAACACAATATACACTCAGTTGTAAAAAAAATAAAATAAACAAACAAACAAGTTTTTCCTTTTATAGAAGATGCTAATTGAAAATAGTTTCTTAGTTAGCAGTGGTATCTTGGATCCATTTTCCTTTCTCAGTGATTGAAGTATGTCTATTTCAACCTGTGCAGGTATTCCATGTTTTGACACAATCTCGGTGGATGCATCTGTGTATCAGTCTCATTGTATGTAAAAGGTACCACTCCATACAGTCATCCATCCATCTGACTCTTACAATCTTTCTGACTATTCTGCTTAGAATCCTAGGCCTTGACAAGAAGCATTTGAGGAAGACACCCCACTTAGGATTGAGTACTCCATACTCTCTTATGTTCTGTACATTGTCCAGTTGCTGGTCTCTGTATTAATTCCCATCTATGACATGAAGAAACTTCTCTGATGAGGGTTAAGTGACGCTCTGATGCATAAATATAACAGTAAGTCACCAGGAGTCGTTTTATTGATGTGATCCATTAGCAGAATACTAGCAGTAGTTTTTACTCTAGGGCCTATGACCTTCTAGTCTCAGGTTCTTGGTCATGTTACTTATAACAGGTATAGATTCCACCTCATAAAGTGGATATTAAATTATATAAAAAAAGTGGTTGGTTACTCCCATATCCTTTGTACCACCATTGCACCAGTTGCAAGATTTGTAGGTGGGTGATATTGATGATTAATTTATCCTCCAGTATCATACAAAGCACCTTCCTGCAGTATGAATGCTAGTCCACAAGGATTAATGTTTTAGGTAGGCACTACATAAGTCTCTCCATGTTCTGTAACATTAACAATGCCTTCAGCAATACAACTTTATCATCAGGTTATGGACGGCAACCAATATCCTTGCCAATAGCCTATGATGCTTGAGGAAGGTTAAACAATAGAAAATAACTTCAATAATTATGAAGGTTGAAACCAGAACTGTCAATACAATTGAAAGGCAAACAAGACAACGGAACAATACAATAAAGAATCTGAATGGGCAACTCATAAACTATGACTCAAATGGCTAATAAGTATGAAATTATACTTTACTAACCAGTCAGATAAGTTACCATGAATAAAATTCCATAGCTATCTGATAAAAAAAAATCTTAAAACTTATACAGTATTCTTCTGTACTGCCAAATGATACCATAAAGAAAAAAAATTAAAGTTTAATATGTTGACAATATAAAGGTATGTGTGCCCTATAAATTATGAAACTCTACCTCTATAAATATAGTATAGACAATTTCTCCAATAGCAAAGAAAATGTATATAATATTTCTATTTTATTTTTAGGTAATAGAAAACAAATGAAATCAAATATCAACCACAAGTACCTAGCTGACAATAGAGGAAAGAATTAAAATCAAAATCCACATTGACTTAACAATTAGAAGAATTTATATGTCTAAAAGCAACATAGGAATAAGGTTGAAAAATGCTGACAGCACATTTTTTCAGTATATTTTTGTACATTCTGTGTGGGAGACATCAGTGACAGAAAACTGTAAGAGCAGGTCACAGAGTGACAAGCATCTAACTCAAAATGTTAAGTCTGTGTGCACCCCTGGAAATGAAAGAAGCAAATCAAGAGAGGCAGGAACATACCAAATATTTGAGGTTGTTTGTTTCAATAGAACAAATGTAGTAAATCTCAATGATATATGTACTTTTAAAATATGTATAGCTTCCTGTGAGAGCAAATATCTCACAATTTTAAATATAAAAATAGTAAAACTGTAATTTTTAAAACTTTCAGGCAGATGAATACATGTTTCTAAACTTGTTTTAATAAGCAAACAGTAGGGAGAGAGGAGGGGGAGGGAAAAGTGGGGCAGGACCAGGTGTGGGAAGAGAGGGGAAGAAGTACAGAGGGTCTGGAAATTAATGGAGGTGTGTGGCAGTGGGGGGTGGGGAAGTTGGTGTCGCCATTAGAAAGTCCCAGATGTCAGTGACCCAAGAGGCTCCCAGGACCCAACAGGGATGGCATTGACCAAAATACCCAACAAAGGGGAGAGAGAACCTGTAGAGACCATATCCAGTGGATAGGCATGGCCCCTGGTTCAGGTATGGGGCCACCCACCCACCTCAAAAATATTAATTTAGAATTCCTACTGTCAAAAGGAAATTCAGGGACAAAGAGTGGACACTGAAGGAAAGGCCATCCAGAGACTACCCCACCTAGGGATCCATCCATCTGTCATCACCAAACTCAGACTGATGCCAAGAAGTACTTCCTGACAAGAGCCTGGTATAGCTATTCCCTGAGAGGCTGTGCCAGAGCCTGACAAATACAGATGTGGATACATGCAGCCAACCATCAGACTAAGCATGGGGACCCAAATGGAGGAGTTAGGAGAAGGATAAAGGAACTGAAGGTGTTTGCAACAATATCAACCAACCAGATCCCTGAAAGATCCCAGGGACTAAACCACCAACCAAAGGGTACACATGGAGGGACCCATGGATCCAGCTGCATATGTAGCAGAGGATTACCTTATCTGGCATCAATTGGAGGGGAGGCCCTTGATCCTATGGTGGTTTGATGACCCAGCATATGAGAATGCTAGGGTGCTGAGGCGGGAGGGGTTAGGTGGATGGGGAAGTACACTCATAGAAGGAGAGGGTATGGTGAGGGTGGAGGGGTTTTAACTGGGAAGGGGGATAACATTTGAAATGTAAATAAATAAAATAACCAATAAAATAAAATAAATTTAAATCCTTGTGTATAACATGTTTTCCTGACTCTACAGAAGTCAAGACTAAACAACAAAACACACATGAGGGGATTTCTAAGAGTATAAGGCTGTGAAGATGACTCAGCAGTTAAAATATATACCATGAAAACAAGAGGATTAGTTCTGAGACCCAGAGCCCATGTAAATGGCATGTGTGCATGGCAGCTGACTTGTAATTCCAGCCTCATAAGAAAGAAATGAGATCCCTGGAGAAAGCTGTGTAACTGCAGTATTTCTATTACCTTTGAAATTTGGATTTGAATGAGAGACTCTATCTCAAAGAAGATGGTAGAAAAATTAAGGAGTTCTGATGCCAACCTTTGGCCTGTACACACACAGACACACACACACACACACTCATGCCCACATATGTGAACACATGTACATACAAGCATAAACATCACAGATGTCTACACATGAAAAAAACAATTAAAAAGGAGGGGATAATCCACGGGTTTTCTCTTGTACACAAAATCCATATTTATTTTAATTATTTAAATTCTAGTATCCATCCTCTGTTGTTTTGACTTGATTACATAGTTAATAGTTAAAAAAATGGGTCTTGATCATCTTTTCACTCTCAGATGCTGGTAGCTCATAAGATACATTTCATAACTTCATAAGCAGTAAAGGATCTCACAATTAACCTCTATTATAATTATATTGCCTATTCTCTGCAAAATATTCACTTTGATTCTAAGAGACTAAAACTCTACATCTATGAAAACCTTAATGCACATAATCTTTGTGAAATGAATGTACCATACTATGCATGTAAAGGAAGGTAGCATGACAGATATACCTTATTCCCACAGGAAAGGTACTGAATAAATTCAAGCACAGAAAAAGAATACCTCATATTTTAAGTACCATCTATGATTATATTGTATATTTTGTACATGTGAACCATAACATTCCTTACAACATAAGATTATCATAGGCTATAAATTTACTCTATAGAAAATGTGCCACAGAGGTCATTTGTTGAGAAATGTCTATTTTCCCCCATTTGATTATGAGCTTCAAGTAGATATGAACCTATATTTTCACCATTTATGCACGCCCAGGGTTTTCTCAACGCATCTGGGAAAGCAGTAGATATTTGACAAATATCTAATGGCTAAACTCTAAACCAATCAGTAGTTCTATGGCCCAGGTATTGTGGTCCTGATAAAGAGAAAACCAAAATATTAAACGACATAACCATGGTAATATAGATAGAAATTGATACATAGATTTAAGTGCAGTATTTTTAATAGATAATCTAACACTTTCTGATGATGGCCTACAGATAAGAAAAAACGTGAGTTCAGGACTACTATCAATTTAAGTCAACTTCCCATAGGAATGCTATCAACATGATTTTTTTGCGATGATAGTATGGCTATGATATCATTGTCCTGGCTTCTTAAAAGGAGGGAAAGGAGGGGGCTTCTTTAGTGCAGAAGGCAGTCTGTCAGACTTTCCAAAGTGAGGAATGAGTCACATACTTTTTCTTTTTTTTTTTATTTTATTTTCTATACTTTTTTATTTACATTCCAAATGATTTCCCCTTTCCCGGGTCCTCCCTCCCCGAAAGTCCCATAAGCCCCCTTCCCTCCATCTGTTCCCCATTCAAACCCCTCTCGCTTCTCGGTCCTGGTATTCCCCTACATCCAGTCTTTCCAGGACCAGGGGTCTCTCCTTCCATCTTCTTGGAAATCTATTGATATGTGAATTGCGTCTTGGGTATTCCGAGATGCTTGATTAATATCCCCTTATCGAGAGGGACACCGCACTGGGCAGGAGCCTACCAGCTTCCCTTCCGCGACCTCTGTTCCGGTAGACTGCACTGAAGAGACAGGTACCCAGGCTCTCCCCAATATAACATCACTTGGGACACGGCCTGTTGGGGCTTCCGCCTGCGCCCAAGAACGGGACAGCGCTGTGGTCGTCTGGGTGCCAGATATGCAGGCCATCGCCTCTGCAGGGTGAGCAGCGCCACAGAGAGAGTGCAGAGTGCACTCCGCCATCTTTGCTCCAGTGGCCGGGAAGTTGGGACTGCCAGGCTCTGAGACAGACAGGCATAATATCGCTTGGGTCTCGGGCGGATTGTGTGTACGTGGCTCCCAAGAGCTGGGCAGATCTGCACTAACCAGCGTGCTAACTCTGCTGTGGGACTTCTGCCTGGCAAAGGGACGCCCCCTCCCCCCCCCACTCTAGGAGAAATCACACACCCCTGCACAGGGCAGGAGCCTACCAGCCTCCCTTTGGCGACCTCTGCTCCAGGAATCCACTACGCTGAGTCTTTGGATGTGCAAGGACTCCCCAATATAACATCACTTGGGGCAAGGCACATCAGGACTCCAAAGTCACTCAGAACAGGGCAGGCCCAAGAAATCTGTGCCAGGGGAATCCTGGTAAACCAGGGGGGCAGAAATAGCTTTGCAGGCTCAAAGGAGGTCCAACCAACAGCCAGTGACAGCAGGACCAACTAACATCAGAGGTAACCAGATGGCAAAAGGCAAACGTAGGAATGTTACTAACAGAAATCAAAGTAATATGGGAACCTCTGAACCCAACTCTCCAACAGCAGCAAGTCCTGGATACCCCACCACACCCGAAAGACAAGATCTGGATTTAAAATCACTTCTCATGATGCTATTAGAGGATCACAAGAAGGACACAAATAAATCTAATAAAGAATTACAGGAGACCATGAATCAACGGTTAGAAGCCCTTACAAAGGAAACACAAAAATCGCTTAGAGAAATGCAGGAGAACATGGATCAAAAGATGGAGGCGCACAAGGAGGCAACACAAAAATCGCTTAACGAGATGAATCAAGGGGTAAATGCACTCACAAAGGAATCACAAAAATTGCATAAAGAAACGCAGAAGAATGTGGGTCAACAGACAGATGCCCATAAGGAGGCAACACAAAAATTGCTTAAAGAAATGAATCAACGGTTAGATGCCCTTACAAAGGAAACACGAGAACTGCTTAAAGAAATGCAGGAGACAATGGATCAACAGATGGATTCCCATGAGGAGGAAACACAAAAATCGCTCAGAGAAATGCAGGAGAACGTGGGTCAACAGACAGAAACCCTGAAAGAGGTAATGGAAAAATACCTTAAAGAAATACAGGAAAATAAAAACAAACAAGTGAAGGATCTCAGCAAATCCATCCAGAAACTAAAAAAGGAAGTAGAAACAACTAAGAAATCACAAAGGGAGACAACGTTGGAGATAGAAAACCTTGGGAAGAAATCAGGAGTCATAGATGCAAACATCAACAATAGAATACAAGAGATGGAAGAAAGAATCTCAGGTGCTGAAGATGCCATAGAAAGCATCGACTCAACAGTCAAAGAAAATGCAAAATGCAAATAACATGTAACCCAAAACATCCAGGAAATCCAGGACACAATGAGAAGACCAAACCTAAGGATTATAGGTATAGATGAGAGTGAAGATTTGCAACTTAAAGTGCCAGTAAACATCTTCAACAAAATTATGGAGGAAAACTTCCCTAACCTAAAGAGAGAGATGCCGATGAACATCCAAGAAGCCTACAGAACTCCAAACAGACTGGACCAGAACAGAAATACTTCCCGTCACATAATAATCAAAACACCAAATGTTCTAAGCAAAGAAAGAATACTAAAAGCAGTAAGAGAAAAGGGCCAAGTAACATACAAAGGAAGACCTATCCGAATCACATCAGATTTCTCACCAGAGACTATGAAAGCCAGAAGATCCTGGGCAGATCTCATGCAGACACTAAGACAGCACAAATGCCAGCCTAGACTACTATACCCAGCAAAACTCTCAATCACCATAGATGGAGAGACCAAGATATTCCATGATAAAACCAAATTTTCACAATATCTTTCCACAAATCCAGCCCTGCAACGGATAATAGGTGGAAACCTCCAATACAGGGAGAGAAACAACACCCTGGAAAAAATGAGATAATAACCTTCTTGAATCAAACCCAAAAGTAGATAACCACTCAAACATAAAGATAGCGTCAAGAATGGCAGATGGCAATAATCACTATGCCTTAATCTCTCTTAATATCAATGGTCTCAATTCCCCAATTAAAAGACATAGACTAGCAGACTGGATACGTAAACAGGACCCAGCATTTTGCTGCATGCAGGAAACGCACCTCAGTGTCAAAGCCAAACACTACGTCAGAGTAAAAGGTTGGAAAACAATTTTACAAGCAAATGGCCCCAAGAAACGAGGTGGAGTAGCCATCCTAATATCGGATAAAATTGATTTTCAACCTAAAGTCATCCAAAAAGACACAGAAGGACACTACATACTGATCAAGGGAAAAATCCACCATCAAGAACTCTCAATTCTGAATATCTACGCTCCAAATGCAACGGCACCCTCATTCGTAAAAGAAACTTTACTAAAACTCAAAGCACACATCGCACCGCACACAATAATAGTGGGTGACTTCAACACCCCGCTCTCTGAAATGGATCGTTCAGGAAAGCAGAAACTAAACAGGGACACAGTGAATCTAATTGAAGCCTTGGACCAAATGGAACTAACAGATATATATAGAACATTTCATCCTAGAGCTAAAGAATACACCTTCTTCTTAGCACCTCATGGTACCTTCCCAAAATACACCATATAATTGGTCACAAATCAGACCTCAACAGATATAAGAAGATAGAACTAATCCCATGCCTCCTATCAGATCACTATGGAATAAGGGTGGTCTTCAATGGCAACAAAAACAAAAGAAAACCCACGTACACATGGAGGCTGAACAATGCTCTACTCAATGAGAACTTGGTCAAGGTGGAAATAAAGAAAGAAATCAAAGACTTTTTGAAAGTTAATGAAAATGAAGGTACAACATACCTTAATTTATGGGACACAATGAAAGCAGTGCTAAGAGGAAAATTCATAGCCCTGAGTGCCGCCAAAAAGAAACAGGAGACAGCATACACTAACAGCTTAATGGCACACCTGAAAGCCCTGCTACAAAAAGAAGCAAATACACCAAAGAGGAGTAGAAGGCAGGAAATCATCAAACTCAGGGCTGAAATCAATCAAGTAGAAACAAATAAAACCATACAAAGAATCAACAAAACGAGGAGTTGGTTCTTTGAGAAAATCAACAAGATAGATAAGCCCTTAGCCAGACTAACCACAGGGCACAGAGATAGTATCCAAGTTAATAAAATCAGAAAAAAACTTCTTGAGTTCTTTGTATATCTTGGATATTAGCCCTCTGTCGGATGTAAGGTTGGTAAAGATCATTTCCCAGTTAGTTGGTTGCTGCTTTGTCTTTTTGACGGTGTCTTTTGCCTTGCAAAAACTTTGTAATTTAATGAGGTCCCATTTGTCTATTCTTGATCTTAGAGCATAAGCTATTGGAGTTCTGTTCAGGAAATTCTCCCCTGTGCCCATATGTTCAAGGTTCTTCCCTAGTTTCCCTTCTATTAGTTTCAGTGTGTCTGGTTTTATGTGGAGATCTTTGATCCACTTAGAATTGAGCTTAGGCAAGTAACCCTATTAAAAAATGGGGTACAGAGCTACACAAAGAGTTCTCACCTGAAGAATATCTAATGGCTGAGAAGCACCTATTAGAGATGTTCATCATCCTTAGTCATTAGGGAAATGCAAATCAAAACAACCCTGAGATTCCATCTCACACCAGTCAGGATGGCTAAGATCAAAAACACAGGAGAGAGGGAGGGAAGGGGGCTTATGGGACTTTCGGGGAGGGAGGAAACGGGAAAGGGGAAGTGATTTGGAATGTAAATTAAAAAAATAAAATAAAATAAAAAAAACAAAAAACAAAAACACAGGAGACAGCAGTTGTTGGCGAGGATGAGGAGAAAGAGGAACACTCCTCCACTGCTGGTGGAATTGCAGGCTGGTACAATCACTCTGGAAAGCAGTCTGGCGGTTCCTCAGAAAACTGGGCATGACACTTCCAGAGGATCCGGCTATACCACTCCTGGGCATATACCCAGAGACTTTACCTGCATGCAATAAGGACACATGCTCCACTATATTCATAGCAGCCTTATTTATAATAGCCAGAAGCTGGAAAGAACCCAGATGTCCCTCAACGGAGGAATGGATTCAGAAGATGTGGTATATTTACACAATGGAATACTACTCTGCAATTAAAAACAATGAATTCACGAAATTCCTAGGCAAATGGTCAGAACTTGAAAATATCATCCTTAGTGAGGTAACCCAATCACAAAAGATCACACATGGTATGCAGTCACTGATAAGGGGATATTGACCCAGAATCTCAGAATACCCTAGACACAATCAGCATATCAAGAGATTTCTAAAAAGATGGAAGGAGAGACCCCTGGTCCTGGAAAGATGGGATGTAGGGGAACGCCAGGACAGAGTAAAGAGAGGGGGTTGAATGGAGAAAAGAGGGAGGGAAAGGGGCTTATGGGACTTTCGGGGAGGGAGGAAACGGGAAAGGGGAAGTGATTTGGAATGTAAAATAAAAAAAAAAGAAAAGAAAGGGTACTTTGTTTCAAAAAAAAAAAAGAAACGTGAGAAAAACCTCTAAGCATGGGAGGGGTTTCCAAAAAAAAAAAAGCAGAAAAAAAAGGGAGAGATAACAACAGAAACTGAGGAAATTAAAAAATCATAAGATCCTACTACAAAAACCTGTATTCAACACAACTAGAAAATATTGAGGAAATGGACAATTTCCTTGAAAGATACCAAATACCAAAATTAAATCAGGATCAAATAGACCATTTAAACCATCCTATAATCCCTGAAGAAATAGAAGTTGTCATTGGAAGTCTTCCAACCAAAAAAAGCACAGGTCCAGATGGTTTTAGTGCAGAATTCTATCAGACCTTCAAAGAAGACCTAACACCAATACACTTCAAACTGTTCCACAAAATAGAAACAGAAGGAACAGTACCCAACTCGTTCTATGAAGCCACAATTACACTAATACCAAAAGCACACAAAGATCCGACAAAGAAAGAGAATCTCAGGCCAATCTCTCTTATGAATATCAATGCAAAAATACTCAATGAAATTCTTGCCAACCGAATCCAAGAACACATCAAAACGATCATTCACTACGATCAAGTAGGATTCATCCCAGGGATGCAGGGATGGTTCAATATAAGGAAATCCATCAATGTAATCCACTATATAAACAATCTCAAAGAAAAAAACCACATGGTCATCTCATTAGATGCTGAGAAAGCATTTGACAAAATTCAGCATCCTTTCATGTTAAAGGTCTTGGAAAGATCAGGAATTCAAGGCTCATATCTAAACATAGTAAAATCAATTTACAGCAAACCGGTAGCCAGCATCAACCTAAATGGAGAGAAAATTGAAGCAATCCCACTAAAATCAGGGACTAGACAAGGCTGCCCTCTCTCTCCATATCTTTTCAGTATAGTACTTGAAGTTCTAGCTAGAGCAATTAGACAACAAAAAGAGGTCAAAGGGATACAAATTTGAAAGGAAGAAGTCAAATTATCACTATTTGCAGACGATATGATAGTATACATAAGCGACCCAAAGAACTCCACCAGAGAACTCCTACAGCTGATAAACGACTTCAGCAAAGTGGCCGGATATAAAATCAACTCAAGCAAGTCAAAAGCCTTCCTATACTCAAAGGATAAGCAGGCTGAGAAAGAAGTAAGAGAAATGATACCCTTCCTGATAGCCACAAACCATATAAAGTATGTTGGCGTGACTCTAACCAAACAAGTGAAAGAGCTGTATGACAAGAAATTCAAGTCTCTGAAGAAAGAAATTGAAGAAGACCTCAGAAGATGGAAAAATCTGCCATGCTCATGGATTGGCAGGATTAATATAGTAAAAATGACCATCTTACCAAAAGTAATATACAGATTCAATGCAATCCCCATCAAAATCCCAACTCAATTCTTCATAGAGTTAGAAAGAGCAATTCAAAAATTCATCTGGAATAACAGAAAACCCAGAATAGCTAAAACTATTCTCAAGAGTAAAAGAACCTCTGGGGGAATCAGTATCCCAGACCTCAAGTTGTACTACAGAGCAATAGTGTTAAAAACCGCATGGTATTGGTACAGTAACAGACATGTAGATCAATGGAACAGAAATGAAGACCCAGAAATGAATCCACACTCCTATGGTCACTTGATCTTTGACAAAGGAGCTAAAACCATCCAGTGGAAAAAAGATAGCCTTTTCAACAAATGGTGCTGGCTCAACTGGAGGTCAACATGCAGAAGAATGCAAATTGACCCATTCTTATCTCCTTGCACTAAGCTCAATTCTAAGTGGATCAAGGATCTCCACATAAAACCAGACACACTGAAACTAATAGAAGGGAAACTAGGGAAGAACCTTGAACATATGGGCACAGGGGAGAATATCCTGAACAGAACTCCAATAGCTTATACTCTAAGATCAAGAATAGACAAATGGGACCTCATTAAATTACAAAGTTTTTGCAAGGCAAAAGACACTGTCAAAAAAAAAAGCGGCAACCAACTAACTGGGAAATGATCTTTACCAACCTTACATCCAACAGAGGGCTAATATCCAAGATATACAAAGAACTCAAGAAGTTAAACTCCAGAGAGGCAAGTAACCCTATTAAAAAATGGGGTACAGAGTTAAACAAAGAGTTCTCACCTGAAGAATATCTAATGGCTGAGAAGCACCTAAAGAGATTGTTCATCATCCTTAGTCATTAGGGAAATGCAAATCAAAACAACCCTGAGATTCCATCTCACACCAGTCAGGATGGCTAAGATCAAAAACACAGGAGACAGCAGTTGTTGGCGAGGATGTGGAGAAAGAGGAACACTCCTCCACTGCTGGTGGAATTGCAAGCTGGTACAACCACACTGGAAAGCAGTCTGGCAGTTCCTCAGAAAACTGGGCATGACACTCCCGGAGGATCCAGCTATACCACTCCTGGGCATATACCCAGAGGCTTTTTCGTGCATGCAATAAGGACACATGCTCCACTATGTTCATAGCAGCCTTATTTATAATAGCCAGAAGCTGGAAAGAACCCAGATGTCCCTCAACGGAGGAATGGATTCAGAAGATGTGGTATATCTACACAATGGAATACTACCCAGCAATTAAAAACAATGAATTCAAGAAATTCCTAGGCAAATGGTCAGAACTTGAAAATATCATCCTTAGTGAGGTAACCCAATCACAAAAGAACACACATGGTTTGCAGTCACTGATAAGGGGATATTAACCCAGAATCTCGGAATACCCTAGACACAATTCGCATATCAATAGATTTCTAAGAAGATGGAAGGAGAGACCCCTGGTCCTGGAAAGACTGGATGTAGGGGAACGCCAGGACAGAGAAACGAGAGGGGGTTGAATGGAGAAAGAGGGAGGGAGGGGGCATATGGGACTTTCGGGGAGGGAGGAAACGGGAAAGGGGAAATGATTTGCAATGCAAATTAAAAAAAATAAAATTAAATTAAAAAAAAAATATACCCTTACCAGTGACTGCATACCATGTTTGTTCTTTTGTGATTGGGTTACCTCACTAAGGATGATAGTTTCCTGTTCCGACAATTTGCCTAAGAATTTCATGAATTCATTGTTTTTAATTGCAGAGTAGTATTCCATTGTGTAAGTATACCACATCTTCTGAATCCATTCCTCCGTTGAGGGAGCTGGGTCCTTTCCAGCTTCTGCTATTATAAATAAGGCTGCTATGAACATAGTGGAGCATGTGTCCTTAATGCATGCCAGGGAAGCCTCTGGGTATATGCCCAGGAGTGGTATAGCAGGATCCTCTGGGAGTGTCATGCCCAGTTTTCTGAGGAACCACCAGACTGCTTTCCAGAGTGGTTGTACCAACTTGCAATCCCACCAGCAGTGGAGGACTGTTCCTCTTTCTCCACATCCTCGCCAACAACTGCTGTCTCCTGTGTTTTTGATCTTAGCCATTCTGACTGGTGTGAGGAGGAATCTCAGGTTTGTTTTGATTTGCATTTCCCTAATTACTAAGGATGATGAACATCTCTTTAGGTGCTTCTCAGCCATTAGATATTCTTCAGGTGAGTACACTTTGTTTAGCTCTGTACCCCATTTTTTAATAGGGTTATTTGGCTCTCTGGAGTCTAACTTCTTGAGTTCTTTGTATATATTGGATATTAGCCCTCTGTTGGTTGTGGGGTTGGTAAAGACCTTTTCCCAGTTAGTTGGTTGTCACTTTGTCCTTTTGACAGTGTCTTTTGCCTTACAGAAACTTTGTAATTTTATGAGATCCCATTTGTCAATTCTTGACCTTAGAGCATAAGCTATTGGTGTTCTGTTCAGGAAATTCTCCCCTGTGCCCATATGTTCAAGGTTCTTCCCTAGTTTCTTTCTATTAGTTTCAGTGTGTCTGGTTTTATGTGGAGGTCCTTGATCTGCTTGGAATTGAGCTTAGTGCAAGGAGATAAGAATGGATCAATTTGCATTCTTCTGCATGTTGACCTGCTGTTGAACCAGCACCATTTGTTCAAAAGGCTATCTTTTTTCCACTGGATGGTTTTAGCTCCTTTGTCAAAGATCAAGTGACCATAGGAGTGTGAATTCATTTCTGGATCTTCAATTCTGTTCCCTTGATCTACATGCCTGACACTGTACCAATACCATGGAGTTTTTAACACTATTGCTCTGTAGTACAGCTTGAGGTCCGGGATACTGAGTCCCCCAGAAAGTGTTTTACTCTTGAGAATAGTTTTAGCTATTCTGGGTTTTCTGTTATTCCAGATGAATTTTTGAATTGCTCTTTCTAACTCTATGAAGAATTGGGATTTTGCTTTTGTTTTTTTTAAGAATATATATATATATATATATATATATATATATATATATATATATATATATATATATATATATATACTGTAGATGTTTACAGACACACCAGAACAGGGCATCAAATCCCATTACAGATTTTTGTAAGCCACCATGTAATTGCTGGGAATTGAACTCACGACCTCTTGAAGAGCAGTCAGTGTGCTTAAACGCTGAGCCTTCCCTTCAGACCCTGCGTTGGGATTTTGTTGGGGATTGTACTGATTCTGTATATTGCTTTTGGCAACATGGTCATTTTTACTATATTAATACTGCCAATTCATGAGCACAGAAGATTTTTCCATCTTCTGAGGTCTTCTTCAATTTCTTTCTTCAGAGACTTGAAGTTCTTGTCATACAGATCTTTCACTTGTTTGGTTAGAGTCACACCAAGATACTTTATATTATTTGTGGCTATCATGAAGTGTGTCATTTCTCTTACTTATTTATCAGCTTGCTTATCCTTTGAGTATAGAAAGGCTTCTGATTTGCTTGAGTTCATTTTATATCTGGCCACTTGGCTGAGGTTGTTTATCAGCTGTAGGAGTTCTCTGGTGGAGTTCTTTGGGTCGCTTAATTATACTATCATATCGTCTGCAAATAGTGATACTTTGACTTCTTCCTTTCCAATTTGTATCCCTTTGACATCCTTTTGTTGTCTAATTGCTCTAGTTAGAACTTCAAGTACTATATTGAAAAGATATAGAAAGAGAGTGCAGCCATGTCTAGTCCCTGATTTTAGTGGGATTGCTTCAAGTTTCTCTCCATTTAGATTGATGTTGGCTACCAGTTTGCTGTAAATTGCTTTTACTATGTATAGATACGGGCATCGAATTCCTGATCTTTTCAAGACCTTTAACATGAAAGGATGCTGAATTTGGTCAAATGCTTTTTCAACATCTAATGAAATGACCATGTGTTCTTTTTCTTTGAGATTGTTTATGTAGTGGATTACATTAATGGATTTCCTTATATCGAACCATTCCTGCATCCCTGGGATGAAGCCTACTTGATCATGGTGAATGATTGTTTTGATGTGTTCTTGTATTCGGTTGGCAAGAATTTTATTGAGTATATTTACATCAATATTTATCAGAGAAATTAGCCTGAGATTCACTTTCTTTGTCATATCTTTGTGTGATTTTGGCATTAGCGTAATTGTGGCTTCATAGAATGAGTTGGGTAGTGTTCCTTCTGTTTCTATTTTGTGGAGTGAAGTGTATTGGTGTTAGGTCTTCATTGAAGGTCTGATAGAATTCTGAACTAAAACCGTCTGGACCTGTGCTTTTTTTGGTTGGAAGACTTCCAATAACCACTTCTATTTCTTCAGGGGTTATAGGATGGTTTAGATGGTCTATTTGATCCTGATTTAATTTTGGTATTTGGTATCTGTCAAGGAAATTGTCCATTTCCTCAATATTTTCTAGTTTTGTTGAATACAGGCTTTTGTAGTAGGATCTGATGATTTTTTGAATTTCCTCAGTTTCTGTTGTTATCTCTCCCTTTTCTTTTCTGATTTTGTTAATTTGGATACTGTCTCTGTGCCTTCTGGCTAGTCTGGCTAAGGGCTTATCTATCTTGTTGATTTTCTCAAAGAACCAACTACTAGTTTTCTTGATTCTTTGTATGCTTTTATTTGTTTCTACTTGATTGATTTCAGCCCTGAGTTTGATGATTTCCTGCCTTCTAATCCTCTTGGGTGTATTTGCTCCTTTTTGTTCCAGGGCTTTCAGGTGTGTCATTAAACTGCTAGTGTATGCTCTCCCGTTTCTTTTTGGAGGCACTCAGGACTATGAATTTTCCTCTTAGCACCGCTTTCATTGTGTCCCATAAATTAGGGTATGTTATGCCTTCATTTTCATTAAATTTTAAAAAGTCTTTGATTTCTTTCTTTATTTCCTCCTTGATCAAGGTGTCATTGAGTAGAGCATTGTTCAGCTTCTACGTGTATGTGAGCTTTCTGTTGTTTTTGTTGTTATTGAAGACCACCCTTATTCCATCGTGATCTGATAGGAGGCATGGGATTAGTTCTATCTTCTTATATTTGTTGAGGTCTGTTTTGTGACCAATTATATGGTTGACTTTGGACAAGGTACCATAAGGTGCTGAGAAAAAGGTACATTCTTTTGCTTTAGGATGAAATGTTTTATATATATATGTTAGTTCCATTTGGTCCAAGGCCTCAATTAGTTTCACTATGTCCCTGTTTAGTTTTTGCTTCCCTGTTTTTTTTTGTTTTTTTTATTATTATTTATTTTATTTTATTTTTTTAATTTACATTCCAAATCACTTCCCCTTTCCCGTTTCCTCCCTCCCCGAAAGTCCCATAAGCCCCCTTCCCTCCCTCTTTTCTCCATTCAACCCCCTCTCGTAACTCTGTCCTGGCGTTCCCCTACATCCAGTCTTTCCAGGACCAGGGGTCTCTCCTTCCATCTTCTTAGAAATCTATTGATATGCGGATTATGTCTAGGGTATTCCGAGATTCTGGGTCAATATCCCCCTATCAGTGACTGCATACCATGTGTGTTCTTTTGTGATTGGGTTACCTCACTAAGGATGATATTTTCAAGATCTGACCATTTGCCTAGGAATTTTGTGAATTCATTGTTTTTAATTGCAGAGTATTATTCCATTGTGTAGATATATCACATCTTCTGAATCCATTCCTCCGTTGAGGGACATCTGGGTTCTTTCCAGCTTCTGGCTATTATAAATAAGGCTGCTATGAACATAGTGGAGCATGTGTTCTTATTGCATGCAGGTAAAGCCTCTGGGTATATGCCCAGGAGTGGTATAGCCGGATCCTCCGGGAGTGTCATGCCCAGTTTTCTGAGGAACCGCCAGACTGCTTTCCAAAGTGGTTGTACCAGCCTGCAATTCCACCAGCAGTGGAAGAGTGTTCCTCTTTCTCCACATCCTCACCAACAACTGCTGTCTCCTGTGTTTTTGATCTTAGCCATCTTGACTGGTGTGAGATGGAATCTCAGGGTTGTTTTGATTTGCATTTCCCTAATGACTAAGGATGATGAACATCTCTTTAGGTGCTTCTCAGCCATTCAATATTCTTCTGGTGAGAACTCTTTGTTTAGCTCTGTACCCCATTTTTTAATAGGGTTACTTGCCTCTCTGGAGTTTAACTTCTTGAGTTCTTTGTATATATTGGATATTAGCCCTCTGTCGGATGTAAGGTTGGTAAAGATCATTTCCCAGTTAGTTCGTTGCCACTTTGTCTTTTTGACAGTGTCTTTTGCCTTGCAAAAACTTTGTAATTTAATGAGGTCCCATTTGTCTATTCTTGATCTTAGAGCATAAGCTATTGGAGTTCTGTTCAGGAAATTCTCCCCTGTGCCCATATGTTCAAGGTTCTTCCCTAGTTTCCCTTCTATTATTTTCAGTGTGTCTGGTTTTATGTGGAGATCTTTGATCCACTTAGAATTGAGCTTAGTGCAAGGAGATAAGAATGGGTCAATTTGCATTCTTCTGCATGTTGACCTCCAGCTGAGCCAGCACCATTTGTTGAAAAGGCTATCTTTTTTCCACTGGTTGGTTTTATCTCCTTTGTCAAAGATCAAGTGACCATAGGAGTGTGGATTCATTTCTGGGTCTTCAATTCTGTTCCATTGATCTACATGTCTGTTACTGTACCAATACCATGTGGTTTTTTAACACTATTGCTTTGTAGTACAGCTTGAGGTCCGGGATGCTGATTCCCCCAGAGGTTCTTTTACTCTTGAGAATAGTTTTAGCTATTCTGGGTTTTCTGTTATTCCAGATGAATTTTTGAATTGCTCTTTCTAACTCTATGAAGAATTGAGTTGGGATTTTGATGGGGATTGCACTGAATCTGTGTATTACTTTTGGTAAGATGCTCATTTTTACTATATTAATCCTGCCAATCCATGAGCATGGCAGATTTTTCCATCTTCTGAGGTCTTCTTCAATTTCTTTCTTCAGAGACTTGAAGTTCTTGTCATACAGATCTTTCACTTGTTTGGTTAGAGTCACGCCAAGATACTTAATATGGTTTGTGGCTATCGTGAAGGGTATTATTTCTCTCACTTCTTTCTCAGCCTGCTTATCCTTTGAGTATAGGAAGGCTTCTGACTTGCTTGAGTTGATTTTATATCCGGCCACTTTGCTGAAGTCGTTTATCAGCTGTAGGGGGTTGTTAAAATCACCTACTATTATTGTGTGAGGTGTGATGTATGCTTTGAGCTTTAGTAAAGTTTCTTTTACGAATGAAGGTGCCCTTGCATTTGGAGTATAGATATTCAAAATTGAGAGTTCTTCTTGGTAAATTTTTTGTTTGACCAGTATGTAGTGTCCTTCTGTGTCTTTTTTGATGACTTTAGGTTGAATGTCAATTTTATCTGATATTTGGATGGAAACTCCGGCTAGTTTCCTGGGACCATTTGCTTGTAAAATTGTTTTCTAGCCTTTTACTCTGAGGTAGTGTTTGTCTTTGGCACTGAGGTGTGTTTCCTGCACGCAGCAAAATTTGGGTCCTGTTTACGTATCCAGTCTGTTAGACTATGTCCTTTTATTGGGGAATTGAGACCATTGATATTAAGAGAGATTAAGGAATAGTGATTATTGCCACCTGCTATTCTTGACACTATCTTTATGTTTGAGTGGTCATCTACTTTTGTGTTTGATGATAGAAGGTTACTATCTCATTTTTTCCAGGGTGTTGTTTCTCTCCTTGTATTGGCGCTTTCCACCTATTATCCTTTGCAAGGCTGGGTTTGTGGAAAGATATTTTGTAAATTTGGTTTTATCATGGAATGCCTTTGTCTCTCCATCTATGGTGATTGAGAATTTTGCTGGGTATAGTAGTCTAGGCTGGCATTTGTGTTCTCTTAGAGTTTCTATGAGATTTGCCTAGGATCTTCTGCCTTTCATAGTCTCTGGTGAGAAGTCTGATGTGATTCGGATAGGTCTTCCTTCATATGTTACTTGACCTTTTTCTCTTACTGCTTTTAATATTCTTTCTTTGTTTAGTAAATTTGGTGTTTTGATTATTATGTGACGGGAGGTATTTCTGTTCTGGTCCAGTCTGTTTGGAGTTCTGTAGGCTTCTTGTACATTCATCGGCATCTCTCTCTTTAGGTTAGGGAAGTTTTCCTCCATAATTTTGTTGAAGATATTTACTGGCCTTTTAAGTTGCAAATCTTCACTCTCATCTATACCTATAATCCTTAGGTTTGGTCTTCTCATTGTGTCCTGGATTTCCTGGATGTTTTGGGTTACACGTTTTTTGCATTTTGCATTTTCTTTGACTGTTGAGTCGATGCTTTCTATGGCATCTTCAGCACCTGAGATTCTTTCTTCCCTCTCTTGTATTCTATTGTTGATGTTTGCATCTATGACTCCTGATTTCTTCCCAAGGTTTTCTATCTCCAAAGTTGTCTCCCTTTGTGATTTCTTAGTTGTTTATACTTCCGTTTTTAGATGGATGGATTTGCTGAGATCCTTCACTTGTTTGTTTGTATTTTCCTGTATTTCTTTAAGATATTTTTGCTTTTCCTCTTTCAAGATTTCTGCCTGTTGACCCAAGTTCTCCTCTATTTCTTTAAGTGATTTTTGTGTTTCCTCCTTATGGGCTTCCATCTATTGATACATATTTTCCTACATTTCTTTAAGTGATTCTTGTGTTTCTTTTGTGAGGGCATCTACCTGTTGATTCATTTCTTTAAGCAATTTTTATGTTGCCTCCTTATGGGCCTCCATCAGTTGACCCATATTCTCCTGCGTTTCTCTAAGTGATTTTTGTATTTCTTTTGTAAGGGCTTCTACCCATTGATTCATGTTCTCCTGTATTTCTTTATGAGATTTATTTGTATCCTTCTTGAAATCCTCTAATAGCATCATGAGAAGTGATTTTAAATCCAGATCTTGCCTTTCGGGTGTGCTGGAGTATCCAGGACTTGCTGTTGTCGGAGAGTTGAGTTCGGATGGTGCCATATTGCCTTGATTTCTGTTGGTAACGTTCCTACGTTTGCCTTTTGCCATCTGGTTACCTCTGGTGTTTGTTGTTCCTGCTGTCACTGGTTGCTGGCTGGACCTCCTGTGAGCCTGCAAGGCTATTTCTGCCCACCCCCACCCCTGGATTACCGGGATTCCCCTGGCACTGATTGCTGAGGGGCTGCCCTGCTCCTGAGTGACTTTGGAGCCCTGATGTGCCTTGCCCCAAGTGATATTATTGGGGAATCCCTGCACATCCGAAGGCTCAGAGTAGTCAATCCCCGGAGCAGAGGTCGCCAAGGGGAGGCTGGTGCTCTCCCTCCCTGTGCGGGTGAGCTCTCTCCCAGTGCAGTTCACTCTGCTGGGCACCACACACTTTTTTCATAATATTGCTCAGGGCACTGTGCTTTCATACTTGTAATACCCTCACCAAAGCACAAAGAAATTTTAGCAAGCTGCTAGGAAAATTATTGAGCATTATTTTATTTATTCATTATGTTTGCTATTTACACATTAGTTCTGCATCCTCTGTGCTGCAAATTGATCATGTTCTTGACACACATCACCGCATCAGGAGAGCCTCATTTATTGAGGCAATTAGATAATTACTCATAAATGCTAGTAAGCAATGAATGAGAAGTCTAATGTGGAGATACTAAACACAATACAGGTTTCAGTGTGTTCTCTATGACTATTGACAGTTGACTATGACCTTTTAGATTAAAAATTATGAAATCTTTTCATGCATTGAGCACAAAATTGAGGGATTTCAATGATAGAATATGATATGGTTAAGATCCAAACATGGTATGATATTATTAATATTCTTGATACATAGCTGTTTAAATGGAAGAATTATGTTCTGTTTTTAATTGGTAATGAAACAAGTGAGTCCTACATTATAGAAAGGGCCAACCAATTTGTCAACTATATAATCAAATGTGAGCATGTAATCACATGCGTGCACACACACTCATGCATGCATTCATGCAACCAAATTATAACTTTTCGATTTGAGAGGAAATTGATAGTGCATGTCTATAATATCAAAAATCAAGAGGCTGAGTCACAAGGATTAGGACTTCAGAGTCTCACCTACAGACCAAGTGTGAGGTCAGTCTTATCTATACAGACTCCATTTCATTCTCCTACTCTCTCAAAATAATTTTTTAAATATTTGAAGAACTGGAAAACTGTGTATGAATGCGTGTTGGGGATGGTGAGCTTACTCATGTGTGCACATGCTGAGAATAAATAATATTGCATATCTCCTTGTATCACTCTCCACAGTTTTTTTTAAAATTTTTATTGATTCTTTGTGAATTTGACATCTTTTACCCAATCCCACTCATGTGCATGTCCCTTTATAACTGTCCTCTGCCCTTGCAAGTTCCCTCAAAATGAAAAGAAGAAAAAACTTGCTGTGAAAGCCTTGGTGTGTGACAGTGTGTCCCACAGTATACCCTTTTGTCCACACTTTTTATTACAAATTTTCATTGCAATGAGTTATTGCAATGAGTAGTTGGTCTGGTTCAAGGCCTCTGGCTTCTGCTTCACTCTCATACTGGATCCTCTCCAGGACCCCTTTTGGATGTCCTGCTGTGGCCTGTGTCATGGATTTCCTGCAGCATTGGATCTGCAGATCTCAATCCCTTCATGTGTACCAGCAGATCACAGATGGGGTAGATTTTGAGGTAGGCTAACTCAAAACTCTGGATTTGGCTCTGCAGGCTGGTCAGCCTGCCAACTCTCCAGCACCCACCCCATCAGGTCAAACTCTCTAGCACTGCCTCAGCTGGATGCCTCATCCAATGCCACAGCTGACAAGTGTCAAAAGTAGCTGTCCTGCTCTTGTGTTCTTGGGGCTGCACCTACACCCACAACCATGACCTTCATTGCTATGTTGCCCAGGCCAGATGCTTGGACCTCTCTCCTAAGCCCTTCAGCTGGCGAAGGGCCAGGCCAGTTCTGCTCTCACATCTTCAAGGGCTGCTCTCCCACAATCCCAGAAGAAGGGAGTCAGCTCTGTGCAGTCCTCAGACATTAGTATGGCCCCAGACAGCAGCCCAGACTAGGGACATCTGCCAGGCCTTTGGTGGTAACAGACCCCGATTTCTGCCTAGCCTTGGACCCAGATATGACCCTCATTGAAAGCACAGGCCAGGACCTCAGCATGGTCATTAGATGGGAAGGGGTCAGTCATTTACACCATGGTGTCTGCACCACAGCTCTGAATTCTCTAATATCTTTCTGGTTTATTGGGCTGCTCCATTTTTTGTTTTTTGTTTTTTGTTTGTTTGTTTTTGTTTGTTTGTTTGTTGTTTCTGTTACTATTGTTTTTGTTGTTATTTTGAGATTATTATATAATCATATGATTTACCCCTTCCTCATTCCTCCTCCAAACCCTCTCATGTACCTCAACTTGCACTATTTTAATTAATGGTCTATTTTTTAATTATTGTTATTGTATAGATACAGATGTAGATAGAGCTAGAGATGTGTGCATTACACACACTCATACACACAACACAGACACAGTGTGCACTCATGTACATGTGTGCATGTGCGCACATACACACACACACACACACACACACACACACACACACACACACACATATATATATATATATATATATATATATATATATATATATATATATATATACTAAATGGTGTGTTTTTCCCTCTGGAAGACTATTCCTTCAGCTCTCAGCCTTCTTTAGTAGTTGGTACTTCTTTGTCCAGGATTGAGTTCTCTTGAACTATCCCCTTCCAATGTTAACTATTGTTGTCCTAGTCAGAACATAAGCTGCCATGTTGGTGAAACTTCAAACATGTGGTTTTTCTGACTCTTTGAGGACACCGTCTCACATCAAACTCCTGTTGTCCTGGCAATTGCAATCTTTCTTTCCCCTCTTCAGAATGATCTCTGAGTCTCAGTTTCAGAAGCTGTAAATGTATGAGTAGTTGAAACGGAGATCAGGAACTCTGCATTTTGAGTGTTTGTGCTTTTCTGTACTGATATATATCCATTGCAAAGAGTAAGTTTCTTGGTGAGGGGCAAGAGTTACACTTATGTGTGACTATAAGGATAAATATCTACAAAGTATTTATGATTATGCTTCTTTAGAAATGTGGCAGTTGTATATTCTCCTCCAAAACCCATTACTTCAATAGTTCTGAGCAGTTGACTAGGTTTCCATTACCAGGCATAAATTTCCTCATATTGAATAGACCTTAAGTTCAAATTAGAGAATTGCTCCTTGGGGTGGCACCATATGGTTCACAGGCATCTTATTTGTGTAGAAAGTATGAGATGTTTCATTTCTTTGAAAGCTTCCATGGCACCTCTGGTACCATGAAAATAAATCCTCAGGAAGAAGGCTTTCAGATTAGATCCAGTTCAGAGGCCTCTTGGCCCTGTGTCTGAGGTGTACAGTGTCTTCACCAATATGAACTCACCATTCCACATCTGGGAAACAATCAATGATAGCAGCAATAGCCTATAATATTTTGAAAGTCTCTCTAACAACCCTGACCTACAAGTGAAAAGAAGGTTTTTCATGCATGGTGTTGAGGGTTTTGTAATTTTTTTTAGTCTTTTTAAAGAATCATTTTTATTATTTTTTCATTTATTTATTCACTGTACATCCTGATAGCATCTTTGCTTCCTCCTTTCCTCCCAGTGCCCCCCCATCATGACACCTTTCCCTTCTCCTCAGAGAAGGGGAAAACCTCCCTTGGGTACCATCTCTCCCTGGGACATCAACTTGAAGCAGGACTAAGCACATCCTCTCCCACTAAGACACAAACAGGCAGTCAAGATAAAGGAAGGGGGATCCAATGGCAGGGCACAAAGTCAGAGATAGCCTCAGCTCCAATTGTTAGGAAAACCACATGAAGACCAAACTACACATCTACTACACATGGTAGAGGGCCTAGGTCCAGCACCAGCAAGCTCCAGAATGCTATTTGGCGAGTGTTTGTGAGCTCAGGTTAGTAGACTCTGTAGGTTTTCTTTTGGTGTCCTTGACATTCCAGCTCACTCAATCCTTTCCCAACTCTCCAACAAGACTCCCCCCTGCCCAGGTCCATCTGATGTTTAGCTACTGGTCTCTGCATCTGTTTACATCTGCTACTAGATGTAGCCTCTCAGGAAATAGTTATGCTAGACTCCTGTCTGCAAGTATAGCAAAGTATCATTAATAATGTCAAGGATTGGGTCTCACCCACGTGATGGGTCTCAAGTTGGGTCAGTCATTGGTTGGCTGGTCCCTCAATCTCTGCTCCATTTTTATGCCTGCACTTCTTGTAGGCAGGACAAAATTTGGGTCAAAGTTTTTATGGGTAGGTTGATGTCCCTCTCCCTCTAATGGAAGTCACTCGACTATAGGAGGATGCTACTTCAGACTCCATATCCCTAGCTGCTGAGAGTCATCTGCTTACAGTCCCTGGAGCCTTTCCCTTTCCAGGTCTCCAGGTAGTCCCAAAGATGTCCCACACTGATTTTCAATCTCACTTCTAGCCCTCCCCACACCTGACCCCCCATGCCATTCACCTCCTCACCTCCTGGGTGAGGGACCTGATAGAAAATTTTAATTTAAAGTATATATCTATGTTTACATGTCAACTTATGTATATGATGAATATTTTAGGTGATGGTTAATAATATGATTCCTTACGGCTTTTTCAGACATCCTTACTATTATTTTACCCTCCTCCTCAAATCCTCTGCAATTGTCTTCAATTGGAACACAGTCCAGAAATGGAGAATTCTGAGTGCTTGTGAGAATACTACTAAGAAAGTCATGTGACCTCAATTTCTTCAAAATACACAATTGTTCATATAATGTTTTCATGAGAACTTTACTCATATGACAGTTCTTAATCCTCAAAGTATAAATTGTCTGAGACTCTAAATAAAGTTGTCTATTGCATAAGACCTTAGTTTGCCTCATTTATTGGCTCCATTCTCCCAGGTCCTGCTGTCTCTAGAACAATAACAGTCTACCCCATTCTTCCCTCCTTCTTCTGTATTTGCTTCCCTCTTTTTTCCTAACTAGAGCTCATCCACCATTTTTTTACCCTATTTTCTGAGACAGGGTCTCTCACTGAACCTGAAAACTTTCTTTTTCAGATAGAATGACTGGCCAATGAGCTCCAGATCCTGCTGTCTCATTCCTCTCCAATGAGTTCTAGATGCCTGGTGATCTGAACTCAAGTCCTCATAGCTATGTAGAAATCATTCTTACACACTGAACCATTTCTTCAGTCACCAACATCTATCTTAATAACAGAAATTTAAAAAGTAACTAAGAATAGATGAAGTAGAGAATTTTAGGAAAATAAAGCCAGCAATCATACACACACACACACACACACACACACATGCACACACACACACACACACACACACACACACACACACACACACACACCCTTAGGTGAGAGATATACAACCTCTCACCACACACAAATATACACAATACTTTAAATCCAAAAAATGGAATAGACTATTTAATAGAAGTTCCAATGTCCAACCTTGGTATAAATTAAGCAAAAGAATAAAAATATTATATCTTAACCTAAAATATAATTATTATGCAGATGTAATGAATCAATAAGTGAACAAATAAATAAGGAAGAAAAGAAAACTCTCATGCATAAGAATTTTAGTGTTCTATGTACTTTCTCAAGGAGGGGAAGTTTAATATCTTACTGCTTTATTGAAGGTTTCACACAATGACATTTTCCAAAATATACAATACGGAAAGAAATAAATTAAAAATTAATTTTACACTGAAAGCATTTGAAAATACCTTAGACAAAGGTCAAGGTTCAACACTGGGATAAGAAACACACATACCATTAACTCTTGAGATGATATGAAAATTCTGGACCCATGTATTCCTCCTTGCAGGATCACAGATCTAATCAGGAGATAAATGACAGACAAATTCAAGCTGAGTAATCTTCCAAAAAAATAAATGTCTATTACTCTTCAAATTATTCATATCATTATAAACAAAAACTATGTGAGATTCTAATTTTACAGAAGGTTCAAGGAGAGGAGATAAACAATTAAACTTAATAGGACATCTTGGGTAAGCCCCTAAACAGAAAGACAATTATGAAGAAAACTAAGAAAATTCAAATACATTATGGATTTGAATTATTGATAATTTATCAATATCAGTTAAATAATTGTAACAAATAGTCCACACAAATTTATGATGTTAATTAAAACAGATGTGGAATTTACAGGAGCTCTGTGTATGATCTTGACAATATATAAATTTGAACTGTTCTCATCTTAGAAACTTAAACTTTAAAAAAAAAAAGAAGTATAGTTGTTTGGAGAGATGTCATATATCACAATGGCCTAAATTCAGATTCAGCACCCACATTAAAAACAAAACCAAAAACAGAAACAGAAGTTAGTCACAGTACCAGTGAGACATGCCTCTACTCACATCAGTGTGGAAACATACTCAGAGAGCCCACATCAGCTCACTAGCTAGTCTAACAAAAATTGTTACCTTCCAGGTTCTATGAGAGACCCTGTTTAAAAATAAAGGTGAAGACTAAATAAAGAAGGCATATAATGCCAACCACTGGCCTTCACACACGGGTACAAAAATGGCATATGAAGGCATTTCAAGACAAAAGCAAAGTTAATAAAAAGCAACAAAATAAAGCAATAGAGCAGGCTGGAGAGATGGCTCAGTGGTTAAAAGCACTGACTGCTCTTCCAAAGGTCCTGAGTTCAAATCCCAGCAACCACATGGTGGCTCACAACCATCTGTAATGACGTCCTCTTCTGGGGTGTCTGAAGACAGCTATAGTAAATAATAAATCTTAAACAAAAAAGGCAATAGAGCAGAACTACAATGAACTGCTATTAAGAACAAGAGCTAAAGAGGCTATTTATCATTTTCAAGCAAGTGGTTACAGTACTGGTTCCCCACCTCAGGAGCTGGTTTTCTGTCTGGCTCTTAGAGAGAGCGTGTCTTCTTCAGTGCTGACATCCTTCCTAATGTTAGTACAAGCATCTAATGACTTTAATGACTTTAAAGAAAAATAATGACTTTAGCAAGTGCTATATTGTGGGGCTTTCCATTTCTTTCCTATAAATAACTATCAGCAACTATGATTCTACAAAAATGATGGAATCAGTGCAAACCCTAAACGATTCTTACTATTCTTCCAAGTGTGGAAGGGATCAATTGTTTACTGCGGAGAAAGTGGAAGCTGGAAATTCTTTTCCTTTCCATTGCTTTCAGCACAGCTCCACCTGCTCCTTTATTTCTGATATAAGGACTTTAAATATTCCTGCCTACCATTAGTGTAACTTCCCATTCCACATTGTCTTTCCCCTTACTGTCCCATTGCTCAGCCCCCTTTTATCGAAGATTCTATAAACAGTACCACTATCATTCATCAGGCCTGAAACCACAACACAATCACTCACCTACCTTCTTTTTTTTTTCTTTTTTCAGAGCATGGATTCTTTAAGATTTTATTTATTTTGATTTTATATATTTGATGAGTCTGCTGTAGTTGTGTTCAGACACACCAGAAGAGGGCATCAGATTCCATTACAGATGGTTGTGAGCCATCATGACATTGCTGGGAATTGAACTCAGGACCTCTGGAAGAACACTCAGTACTCTTAACCGTGGAGCCATCTCTCCAGCCCAATCAGTCACCATCTGAAGAATGTATCTCTCATTTCTCTCTCACGTCTGTTCTTTTCTTTCTGCTTCTATCTCTAGCTTTAGGGTTTTACAAATTCACCTGTAGCTCGCTGACATCATATTCTGTCTTCTCTCCTTTCTTATCTCCTCATAGTAAACTCATTTATACTACAATAAGTTCTTTATTGAATCAACTGGAAGAAGAATATGGCTCTTATTTTTCTCATCCCCTCATTTCAACACACTTGAGAACAAATTCCTTATGTCTCCAACAAGTCAGACAACTCTCCCAACTTTCTAATTCCTTTTGATCTCTCAATGTGATAAAAATGGTTATGAACCATTACTTCCCTGCTCTCTCCTCTTGTTCCATATGTGATATTTCAGGCTAAGTGCCTGCAACAGAGAGTGGGGGCTGTTTGGATTCATCCATATTCTGACTCGCTTCTTCCCTTACTTCAGCCAGCATTGGCTGACACATCAAAAGTCAAGACTAGGGAAAAGAAAATTAGAAGTAAACACAGCAACTTCATATTTCTGGTAAATGAAAGCAACTTGTCAATGGGTGGGATGTATAAATACTGTTTTGATCTTCAACTAAGTCCTGACTGGACAGCACTTGTAAGAATTTCTCAAAGTTACTGCACTGTAGCCCCAGTGTGAAGTTCTCAGGATACAGTCCTGAGATATCAGAATAAAGTCCTGATACAGGATATTTATCCCTCACAGGAGTCAATAAGTAAAACCTGATCTCTATAAGCTCTTCGGTTTAAAATATGGACATGGAATTCATATGTGTGCTCACTGGCATAGTCTCCCTCTTAGAGTGATAAGTAGAGGTGCTCTTGGAGAACACAAAGCAAGGATTTGACCCTCATTCTCATTTCCGATTGAAATCTAATTAAGAAAGCTTTGGTTTTATATGCCATTAAAAATATTTTTATCAATGTACACATTTATTTGGGAGAGCAAAATCAAATTCTCATAAATGCCATAGGCTATTTCCTTAGATCATTATCCAGAATCTTCTTTCATCAGCCCTAATCAGTCATTCCAATCTACTTCCTATCACTTGGCTAATCTAAACATCTTTTGTAGCCCTAATTTAATCACTATTTTAAAAATTCTGGCTTTATTGCATCTCTGGCCTTCACTCTACTCCTCCCCTTGCCTGCTAGTCCGGGTTATCTGTGACATAGGATTTGATTAATACACACACACACAAGCACACACATGCATAGGTGAGCTCATATGCATGCACACATACATCACACACACACACACACACACACACACCACAAAGATAATATTGAAGAGTTCTTAGAATGAACTGGAAATCTTGGAAAAGAAATTAAGAAAATAAGAAAGGGAAAATCTCAGGCCTTTATACAGAAATGAACTTACCCTGATTTTATTGTAGCTGGTGCTGGACCAGGACTGCTAGAGTCTGGCCCAAATCAGAACATTTTGCAGAAATAAAAGTCTTTACATATGTAGGGGAATACCAGGACAGAGAAGCGAGAGGGGGTTGAATGGGGAACAGGGGGAGGGACGAGGACTTATGGGACTTTCGGGGAGGGAGGAAACAGGAAAGGGGAAATCATTTGGAATGTAAATAAAAAAATATAGAAAAGAAAAAAAAGCAAATTGGAAGTTCATTAAAAAAAAGAAAAAAAGTCTTTACATAACAATTAACTCAACCCCAAATGTACAGCAGTTTAAGACATGCTTACATTGAGATTCTTTCCAAAGTACATCTGGCTTCTTTCACAAGAAGAGGTACCCTTGACTCAGAGTGCCCAAGGTTTAGTGTCTATGGAGCTTGCCTGAGGCAAATACAGTCCCTGTGAGTGTCAAAATTGGACTGGCCCTAACTAAGATAACACAGAAATCACTTAGACTGCTGTAAAGCTCAAGTGGTACACTCATAAGGTTTGGCCTAAAAGTAATGCTCAAGGGTTTAGGGGAAAAGGCAAATCCCATGAAGATACAGACAAACCTGTCTCATCAGACAGCAAAGGATCACCTGGTTATTGAACTCCATCATTCCTGGCTTCCAGGAAGAGCAACTACATACACACACACACACACACACACACACACACACACACACACCCCTCACTCCATCGAAGAGGGATGCTGTGTATTCAGCTTTCCTGGCTGCTCCAGTGCCTATCTGTGTGTAGAAGGTCCTTTTGTCCTCTGCATCTTGGAACCCTCACACATTATTGGCTTGTTCCAGGGCATAGCTTCTTAAATTATAGATCAACACTCCAAGTGACATGACTTACCTGAATGTGGAAGCTACAAAAATACAAACAATAATGAGAATGTCTGAATGTTACACATTCAGAATTAATCCTTAATTAAATATGTAATGAATTTAAGTTGGTTCTGGTAGTGCCGGTCTGTGACAGTCATGTGGCTTCACTGCAGCCTTGGATTTAAACATGTAGCAGTGCACTTTACACTATGCAAACACTCATTCTGTGCAGTGTGCACAGATACCACCTGAAACATCTCACTCAAATTTGGGGCTGCATATGTAATGAGCTCCATTGCTCTTATTGAATAAGTAATGTCATCTGCTCATATAGAAATATAGAGGTTTAATTATGGAAAATAAAGCCTTTTAATGTTCTTCCACAATGGATCAACTCTAAATTATAGTGTTGAATTATACTGGGCTTGAATGGTCAATTTTTTAAAAAATTGTTTGAGATGATTTATATGTCAGGATATTTCAACCCATTCATTCCTTTTGTCTACAAATCTCACAATGTGTCTTTCTGACTAGTTGAAATTATTGTTTCTAGTCATTTTTTTGCAGCTTTCTATATACTGTGTATATCTGCTCTAAGGTTTTGTTTATTGTTTTTGTCTCCTTTTGATTTCAATACTAGGTACAATTTCAGAAAGAGTTCAATTTAGTGTGAACTAAAAATAGTGTTACCCCACTCCCAGGAAGCCCAGTTAATGAACATAGGTGCAGTGATTAGAATTGCCAATAGGTTGTCACACCTTGGGTAAACAAAATCAATGCATAAGCTAGAATGTATATTATTTTCACAATATGTATGATTTCATTAAAAACTTTCACAGAATCTGTTTCTTCTTTAATTTTATTATATGACTTTTTAACGACAGCTTGAATTCTAATATTGTCTCTCTTTAACCTTTGCAGTACCAGCTGGCCTTGTGACAGAATAAATAAGTCTTCATGAAAAACTTCATTACTTAGCCAGTTAAATAAAGCATGCACTCAAGATATGAAAAGATAATGCACATTATTGAAACAACATTATTGTGAATGAAGGTTATGAAGTATTATTAAGCACTGTGAATTCAGTGGCTGTATGAAAACCAAGCTCTGATCATGAAAGCTAAATTTCTAATGGGACTCCTTTTGAAGTGACAGTTTCTGTCACTTGAACACGCTGGTGTGAGGATAAGCATTTGCAGAATTAGAAATAAGTTGAGATTGCTTTGAAAGTATTTGCACATTTTCTTTTTGATAAGTGTCTTTTAAGAACAATAAAGGGATTTATTTCAGTCAAGTAGTAGTGAAAATATTGTATGGTACCAACAGCTTTGGGATTTTTATCAAAGGTATAGTATGTGGGTGGTAAAGTCTGGAAGAGGAGACAGGATGGGATTTAATGAGCAAGAGAGAGTAAAGAAAGGAAAGGAATAAAAAGAAATGATTAATATTTTGATTTTTGTTTTGTAATGAAATGTATATAATTTTTTAAAATCAAAGTTATTATATATGTAAGAGACTATCATTTATTATTTATTTCATAGTTCTAATTGAATGCATGATGCTGTTTTAGTTTATACTTCTGCCCCATCTTCAATGATTTTGTTTAATAGACACTTTCTTACAGATATGGTTAGTTTGTGTTATTGACAGCATTGGCTCATTATGAAACATTAAATCTAAATTATTGAAATGCTGTATTAATTTATGGTAGACACATTTGTAATGACCAATGTACTACTTACACGCTGAAAATAGAAGGGTGAAAGATTTGTTCATGGTTGCTTATTTTTTTTCCTTGGGTTTTCACCTTCAAAGCACAGTGAACATTTCCTTCATAATCATCAGAACTATGACCTCTGTTGCCTATGACACAGCAAATCACAGAAAAATGAAGAAAATGTTTCTAAATCATCAATACATGGTAGCGATTTTAGACATGTCTTCTAAAAGTATCTCTTTCCTTGTCTTTCATATTTCTATCAAACTTTATTATATGTTGCAAAAAAAATCTGAAACAAAAAAATTAAAAAGAAAATGAAAGGCGTGTGCCTTTACCATTGACAGAAATCAAAATTCAAGCACAGATAGATAGTGCAGGGAAGTGAGGGTTCTCTTTTGTTTTATTTTACTTGTAATAAAAATGCTTTAATCAAAACATGTCACAGTAATTAAGACATGTTGTAGGAGGATAATTTCTCTCTTTTTTCCCTCCTCCCCCTTTCTGATTTCAACATAAGGCAATTTGCTTGAGCGTTTAATAGGACTGGGTCAACTAGACTCCTTCTCTGACCTCCACTAAATCACTTTTTTCCCTATCTAACTCATTTCTCAATCATCTCAACAACTTTCCTTTACAATTTTGACATATATACATATTTTTAAAAAAACAGCTTCAGCCTTAACTAGTTGGACTGGTTTCCTATCTGTGGCATTCCAGTGGGTAGCTGACTGCTTATCTCTCCTTTTCTTTCCTACCCTAGACTGTCCACACTCGGTGTGTGTCAGCATGTGGCCTTTGTCTAGCTTTCCCCAGGTTTTTTTTTTTTTGGGAGGGGAGGGGGGATTCAGAATGCAAACTTATGAGAAAGTCTTTGTAATCAAGAATCACACTTCCTGTATTGTCGGGATGCTTGTCTGCCATGTATCTGTGGTGTCAGAGCAAGGTGCTCAGGGGAGGCAGACCACAATATGTAATAGGAGCCCAGCCTGTTTTTTCCAGAGTGAGAAACAGTGAGATCTGGGATGGATGCTGTAGTTCTGTAGTTCGCAGTCTCCTATGTATCCAGATGCAGATGGGGTACCTCGGGGAGTTGAGAACAGAGTCTGAGAGTACAGAGTGGATGGAAGAAAGAAGGATGTCACCAGGAGATTTAGGAGCTATTCTTTACTATAAAGCGCACCCACCCCAGGCAATCTTTGATGAAGGAAATGGCCCTTGCTTGTCCAAACTGCTTTATTTGTTGGTAGATAAGAATGCACAACGTCTTATTTAGGGTGAACCAGGGATTAAATACGTTTTGTGGGAAGGAATGCCCAGGAAGGGAAGCTCAGTGGTTAAATTCTTGGTCTCTATCTAGATACCTCATTAACATGGGAAACTCCAGGTTTTATGCTACAGTGACTGATTGTCACAGTTCCCTTAGTGGTGTGCCATGTTTATATTATGTGTTCCAAATCAGGTCGATTGGCAGGGAGATGGCCTCAAGTCTACTGTACTCAATTCTGAGATTTCCCGGGGGGGGGGGGCAGGGGGAGGGGGGTTGGAGGGCAGCGGTTAGGCTGGCTTGACCTTATCAGTTCTGGTGACACGGTCCACTTGCCCCACAGTGCACAATCACATCAATTCAATGACAGGAGCAAATAATTGCCCGTTTGTAGGTTTGCCATTTTCTCTACCCTACGCACGTACGCAGCTGCCTATACATAAGTATTCCCAAAGCTATTCAGAGAGTGAAGGGGAAAAAAAGCCACAAGAGGAAAATTACCTATTTCCACTCCACCAAATATAATTGTCTTAGTTAGGGATTTACTGCTGTGAACAGACAACATGACTAAAGCATCTCTGGTAAAGGCAACATTTAATTGGGGCTGGCTTACAAGTTCAGAGGTTTAGTCCATTATCTCCAGGGCAGGAATATGGCAGTGTCCATGCAGACACGGTACAGAAGGAGCTTAGAGTTCTACATCTTCACCTGAAGTCTGCAAGCAGAATACTGACTTCCAGGCAGCTAGGAATAGGATATTACAGCCCAAACCCACAGTGACAGACCTACTCCAACAAGGCCATACCTCTTAATAGTGTCACTCCTTAGCCCAAGCAAATACAAGCCATCACACTCAACTCCCCGCCCCGAAAGGCTTGTTCAAACTTATGAGTCTATGGGGGCCATACCTAAACATAGCAAAATGCAAAATACATTTAGCCCAACTTCCAGAGTCACTATAGTCTAGAGCAGTCTCAACAATGTTGAAAGTCCAAGGTCTCTTCTGAGATACATCCAATCACTTAACTGTAATCCCCAAAGCAAGACAGGAAAAGAGCTGGGCAAACTCCAATCTCTATATCCCCATGTCTGAGTCAAAGCCATCTTCATATCTTCAACTCCTTTTTCATCTTTGTTAACTGCAGCAAACTTCTTTCTCCTGGGCTAGTTCCACTCCCAGTTAGCAGCTGTCCTCAGCAGATAGCTCACTGCTCCGGCATCTCAAATATCTTGAGGTCTAAGGCAATACCATTGCCACAGCATCTTGTTTCAATGTCTGGGATCCACACATGATCTTCTAATCTCCTTCACTTTTCCAGCTCTGCTCTCTCTAGCACTCTCAATCCACTCCATTACCATTGCTGTTCTTGGTGATCATCCCATGGTACTGGCATCTCCAATACTCTGAGGACTTCTACTGCAACTAGGCTTCACCAATAGCCTCTCATAGACTCTCTTCATAGTGCCAAGTCTCAAATCCTTTGCATGACCCCTTCAGTCCTAGGCCATCAACTGCAACTAAGGCTGTACCTTCAACAATGACCCTCCATGGCCTCTCACAGTGCCAAGCCTCAGTCACTCTTCATGACCCCATCATGCCTTCAAAACCAGTTCTACCTGGGTGACTCTTACACATTACCAAATACAGCTGCAGCACAAGGTACAGTCTTGACAATCTCTGGGACACAACTTCTTTGTGCTCTCAGAAAATACTTCCCAGAAGATTTCACCTCAATGATGCTGGTCTCTTCTTAATCACCATTAATTTCTTAGCTCCAGCTAACTGACATCAATTGTCCCAGTAGTCCCTTTTATTCTTGACTCTAAAGTCAGAGCCAAATGGCTGAAGCTGCTGAGTTCTGCTGCTTGGATGAGCTGGAGCATGGCCCCCCTTGTTCTATTATATATCACTAGCTTCCTCTTTTCCAACTCCTTTACTGACTAAGCCTGGCTGTCCTGGGTCTTGTTCTGTAGAATTAGAGATCTGCATGCCTGTCTCCTGGGATTAAAGGCCTGGCCCAGGTCTGGACCTAAACTTAGCTGGATGGGATCTTGCCCCAAGGTCACTACTCACTTAATTCAATTTAATATCCTTGGACCCAGGATTCAGCTTCATTTTACTTCCTGTTACCCCTTTAATATTCAAACCATGTATTTTATGTTTTCCCTTTCAAAGCTTGATATACTTATTAAAAACACTCTTTGTGACACTTAACCAGAGAACAAATTCTGTGATGGGTATTTCTGAGACTTCTTTTGTCAATACAATTAATCTGAGTCTCTTCACATTAGCCTCAGGTAGATTCTTCAGACAAGGGCAAAAAGCAGCCACATTCTTCACCAAAATACCACAAAAACAGTCTATAGGTCACATGATGAGGTTCTTCACTGAAACCTCTTGGGCAAGGTCTTCATAGTTCAAATCACTCACAGCATCAAAGTTTCCATATTCCTACTAGGATGGCTCATTAATCCCCACTGCTGTCCAAATCCAAATTTCCCCTTCTTTCCAAATCTAAAGTCCCCAAATCTACATTTTTCCAAAAAAAGCACAGTCAGGCCTATCACAGCAATACCCCACTCCTGCTACAAACTTCTCTCTTAGTTAGGGTTTTACTGCTGTGAACAGATACCATGACTAAGGCAACTCATATAAAGACAAAATTTAATTGGGCTGACTAACAGTTTCAGAGATCCCATCCATTATCACCAAGGCAGGAATATGGCAGTGTCCATGCAGACACGGTACAGAAGGAGCTGAGAGTTCTACATCTTCACCTGAAGTCTGCAAGAAGAATACTCACTTCCAGGCAGCTAGGACTAGGATATTAAAGCCCGCACCCATAGTTCCACACCTACTCTAACAACACCATACCTCCTAGTAGTGCCACTCTCTGGTCAAAGCATACACAAACCATCACAATAGTCAACATAAATTTGCACTTAAGCCATCAAATCCCATAATAGATGTTTGTAAGCCACCAAGTTGTTTCAGGGAATTGAACTCAAGACCTCTGAAAGGTCAACCAGTGTGCTTAGCCACAGAGCCATCTCTCCAACACCTTAATTAAAACATTTTGTATGCTGACTCTACCCCTAGGCTTATACAGAACTGACTGTGAGGTATACCTGATATGAGCTCTTAAACAATGTTTTCTTATATCGACAATAAAGAACATGAATGCAAAAAAGAATACTGCTAATACAAAAAAAGAATTAAAAAGCTGACCAGAGAATCATTATGCTATGTTACAGAAGCAAAATCAAGAGGAGTGTATGTGAATTCATTTATAAAAACTTCTACAGAAACTCATGAATGGTGAAAAGTATTGTTCATATTATTACTTTTAATGTGAGGGGCAGAAACAGGTGTTGACTTTGAAGCTACCTTCCTGCAACCATGATAATGATAATGAACAATATTGTGATAGGAATTTGGCCAAATCTATTACATGCCTTTGAAATTTTTCACCAAGATATATACAAATATGTGAGACACATGGATTAACTATATGTAGATTACTTATATTAAAAATTGGAATGTAACCAAGTATGAAATGCTGCTTCTAAAATGTGTATGTAAAGTAACATAGACACATGTACGAATGTCAAAAATTCATTTTAAAATCTTAAAGAACAAAACAAGAATTGTTACATGCAAAAGGCAACAAATTGGGGGACAAAATGCCATAGCTAAGAGTCCTAGAATTGATGCAGAAAAGAGATTCTGAAATCTGTACTTTGGAAACCTAGAACAATTCATGATTCAATCCATGCTAACTGAGCATGCTCAGTCAAGCACATCAACAGATACCATTGTCCAGAAATGCATTGAGAAAGCTTAAAGCACCTCTTATAGACTACACAGCTAGAGAGTGAGACTGCCGGCCTCACATAAACTGATATTTCCAAGACCATTTTCCTTATACCAAGTTATAGCTTATACTTAATATAAACCTAGCTGGGAGACAAAACTGTGAATATACAGTTTCAAGGCTGCATATTGAAGAGAACAGCAACTTTCCTCTAAGGGGAAAAAGTAGGATATGAAATACCATCTAGAAATGGCATGCAAAGTAATCCATGGGTGGATGTCAAGAAATCCTGGAGAACAGCAACAAAAGGCAATGAGTCAGAGATGACAGAAAAAAAGATTTCAAAAATAAATTCTACCCATTTCCTATAAATACTCATCCCATTCATTTTCAGAGAAGGGGCGGGATTGCCATACTTCACGTTTGCCCAAGAGTCCTGGTTTATGTCTGCTACCTGTATAAATATCAGTGAAAGCCTTTAGCTGGATTATAAATTATACACTACCCATTAGGTATGGAAGATGCATATTGATAAATAATTCATTAGAAATAAATACTTCTTGTTAGAATAGAGTCTTTTCAAGTTGTGCCTAACTTCAGGCAAATGGCAGTCAAAAGCATTTTTTGGTGCAGATATCATATTACAATCTCTGTTATTAAATTAACCTATATATTTGGGAAATCAATCAAATTAATGTTATTAGGTTATGGAGAAGCCTTGAGCTCACAAAAACTTTATTTGGTCTCTTTTCAGACTTTTAAATTGCCTGGATTTCTAGGCAATCTATCGTACTTACCATTATTTTACGGATGATATTCCAGCATGAATTTGTGTTTATTCTTTCAAATATGAAATGAATTATGTTTAAACAATAAGACATTATCAATTCTGGTTCTTAAGGAAGGTTTTTTTGTTTGTTTGTTTGCTGGCTTGCTTTTTGTTTTTTGGGTTTTTTTCGGCTTTTCGGGACAGGGTTTCTCTGCATAGCCTGGCTGTCTTGGAACTCATTCTGTAGACCAGACTGGCCTCAAACTCAGAAATCCAGCTGCCTCTACCTCCCAAGTGTGGAAAATTCTGATAATAATAAATGGAAAATCCACCTCTCAATGGATCCCTGTAAGAATTGATGCTTATCTTAGATTGACATCACCAACTAAACCACACCACCTCAGATACATTACCTCTTATCTCTATACCTCAGATTACTCATTTGTAAAATTCAGATGTGTATTTAAATCTTTCCATTGCACAATTCTAGAAAATAATATAATTTTTTGATCATAATTTGAAAAAACTCATTTTAAAGCCTTTTAGCCTTTCAAACCCTGAACAAAATAAATAACCACGATTTTATGATAGTCTGAATACTTAGCATAGCCAGCCACTATACAGTTACTTTCCTTATTCTGCAGCATATGAAATTCAAATAATTCTGTGCAGAAGTTAAGGTAGGATGAGCTTCTGGGGAGTCTTCCATGTAGAGGAATTTTAATCCAGCAACATAACTGCTCTGGCAAGGAATCACATCCAAAGACCTTACTCTGTGTGATCCAGCTAGAATACAGACACATTTTTAATCCCAAGAGACAGAGGCAAGGATATTTCTGACTTCAAGACTAGCCTGGCATAGAGTAAATATCAGGTAAGGAAAAAATTAGGTGGTCCATACCTGTAATCCGAGAACTCAGGAGTCAGAGGCGTGCAGATCTCTGAGCTGAGTTTGAGTCAGTCAGTTCAGTTTAGTCAGTGAGTTGAGAGGTTGTTCAGTGGAGTGGAGTTGATGGCAGTTCAGAAGCACTTTTTTTTTTCTTTTTGATATTTTCTTTATTTACATTTCAAATGTTATCCCCTTTCCAGTTCTCCCACCAGAACCCTCTTGTTCCGTCCTCCCTCCCCATGCCTCTATGAGGGTGCTCCTCTACCCATCCACCCACTCCCGCCTTCCTGTCCTGGCATACCCCTACACTGGGGGCATCGACCTCCCCTTGGGCCTAAGGGCTGCTCCTCTCACTGAAGTCCAACAAGTCCATCCTCTGCGACATATGCAGCTGGAGCCAAGGGTCCCTCCATGTGTACTATTTGGTTGGTGGTCCAGTCCAAGGGAGCACAGGGTGGGGGTCTGGCTGGTTGACAATGTTGCTCTCCTCATGGGGCTGCCCCTCAGTTCCTTCAGTCCCTTCTCCAACTCCTCCATCGGGGACCGCACGCTTAGTCCAATGGTTGGATGAAAACATCCACCTATGTATTTGTCAGGCTCTGGCAAAGCCTTTGAGGAAACAGTCATATCAGGCTCCCGTTAGCAAGCACTTCTTGGCATCTGTAATAGCTTCTAGGTTTGGTGTCTGTATAAGGGATGGATCCCCACGTGGGGCAGTCTCTGAATGGCCTTTTCTTCAGTCTCTGCTCCACACTTTGACTCCATATTCCCTTCTATGAATATTTTGTTCCCCCTTCTAAGAAGCACTGAAGCATCCACACTTTGGTCTTCTTTCTTCTTGAGTGTCATGAATTAATTGTTTTTAATAGCTGAGTAGTATTTCATTATGTAAATGCATCAGAAGCACTTTTTATAGGGACAGTTTTACAGAGACAGTTTGCAGAGAGAACTAGCTAGATGCAGTTGAATGCAGAATGAATCTGTGTATGTGAAGGAGCCAGAAAATTAGAACAAATTGTCAGAGTTAGTTTGAGACCAATCAGAGCAATTCAGTAAGAAGGTGCATGAAGTCAGATTGAATCAGTCAGCTTGGAGAGGAGTTTAGCCAAAACAGCTAAATTGAACCTGCCAGCCAGAGTTCAGAAAGCATTAGGAAGAGTGAGCTTATTCAGAGTAAGCCTATGAGATAATTACATCAGGAGAATAAAAGTTGCTTTTATACACCTGTCTCCCATCTCTCTGTAAGAGTACTAGTATTACTGATGCTCATGCTATTATGCTTGTTCTCCTGTGGCTTGTGCAGCAAGCACTTTTACCCACTGACACATCTCCCTAGCCCCTATCAATTGTTCTAACACAAACCTCAACAAATCTTTTTCATCTTGGCCTTTATCAACTAATTTTAAGGGGCAAGTTCCAATAGATGACTTTTTCTTTTTTCTTTTTTATTACATATTTTCTTTATTTACATTTCAAATTTTACTTCCTTTCCTGTTTTCCCCTCCAAAAACACCCTATCCCATTCCCCATTCCCCTACTCACCAATCCACCCACTCCCTCTTCCTTGTCCTGGCATTCCTCTATACTGGTGCATCCAGCCTTTAAAACCTAGATGTCCCTCAACAGAGGAATGGATACAGAAAAAATGGTATATTTACACAATGGAATACTACTCAGGTATTAAAAACAATGATTCATGAAATTCTTAGGCAAATGGATGGAATTAGAAAATATCATCCTGAGTGAGGTAATTCAATCACAAAAAAACACACATGGTATGCACTCACTGATAAGTGGACATTAGCCAATAAATGGCTTCTATGTTTTAATTATTTCTTAATGTGCAGCAATCATTTGAATAAGTCAGGTCTGATAGTAAGTCCTGTTCCTAATGCCCACAAATCACATGGCATGTGAATTCTGAACTTTGCTTTCTTCTTGCATCAAATTATTTGTTGGTAGCTCAATACTGGTTATCTATTAAACATATTTTAAAAGTGAAGATGTTAAAATGCACTCAAAAGTAAAATCTACACTACTCTGACACAAATTGGATATATATAAAATATATTAAACTCTATATACATATAAAGTATGACAGACATGTAAAGATTATCTTTCTGTGTCTGATTTCCATGAAAATGATATAGTATTTAGGAAAAATATGAAAGCATTGTGATAATGATTTAATTTTCAATTTCTTAGCTTTTTCTCAAAAAGATTCACTTCTTCTGATGTTTCATATTTTGAAAACACTATGCATTATATACAGCCACTCTTGAGCAACAACCTGTGCAATTACAGAATAAACAAAGAGATAGAGGAAACTATAACAGAAGAAATAAAACATAAATTGATCTTTTCTTCCCAGCCTACAAGTGTTGTTACATTGGTGGTCAAAGATCCAGGTCTGGGCTCTGTACTCCACGCCCACATCTCTCACTCCAGATTCTTCATGACTCAGCCATCTTCACACATAGGCTGTACTGAAGGCTCCTGGGAATTTTGCCTCAAGGGTAGAAGAATGGAATTATAACTTCATTAATGATTGATACTTTCCCACATCTTCCTTCTCTATCACACAATTTCACCTTAATTCTTCAGAGTTCATCTTTTACCTAAAATTAGATTATACAGAGTAATGTGCTAGTGAGGACCACGTGAGAAAATGAGAGAAAAGACCCTTTTATGACACTCAAAAGAAGGGAAATCTCATGAAAATACCAGTGATATAAATAGCCCTAAATGATCACTTAGGATTTTTATCATAAAGTCTCCAGAGACATTTTCATCAATTTAATTCCATTTCTGTATTCTTTAAATTGATGAAAACTAAGATTCGAGTTTTGCAGCTGTTTGGGGAGGTGGGATGGGTATATTGCTTTGTAATACAACAGCTACTATAGCTGCAGCTACAATACATCACTCTTCCAAGTTCAGAAGGGCATAGATTTTATACACCAACCACGAGTCTCAATTTCAAATGTCACTTTTGATAGGTTCAAATGTCACTTTTGATAGGATCTGAAGAAGAGTTCTGAATTCTACATTTGAGATGGTGCTTATGAGCTCAGCCTAGGAAGTTTAGACTGTGTTCTGTAACAGACAGTGAAGTCTCAATACACAGTAGGAAGCTACATATAACTTTAGTCAATACAATGTCATCCACTTAGACATAGCATTATTTTCTAAAGGTATGTAATATACATTACTTTCAAGATTTTTATAATATATATATATACATATATTATATATATTATACACATACTGTTATTACTGAATTTTTCTTTAAGTTGACTCAAACTATTTAACTCTATATATTTTAAATATATTTTATTTCCATATATTTAAATCAAAAATGTCCAAGATAAACCTTTAATTATTTACAGTACACAGCATTTAAGCATGATTCACAGTGATCTCTGCCTTCAGACCCTGCTGCCTATGTGTAATTTTCTCCTCTTAAGAGTGTACTGCACCCAGAGACTTTATTCTACAGAACAGAAGACTGTAAAAAGGAAGAATTATCACTTCTAGAAACAGTCTACAAAAGACTATGGTGCGTGTCTTGGTGGGGTCTCTTTCACTTGTCCTCTAAATGTGAACATTTTTAAAAAGTCACCATTTAGGAAAGGCCTATGTGACTAAAGAGACTTCCAACCCACAGCTAGTGAGAAACTGAAGGTACACAACAGCTACAGATTGAATTTAAAAGGTCCTTCCATAGTCTAGCTTGTAGGTAATGGCTCACAAATTTGTGGAAGACCCAAAAACAGAGGAACAGCAAAGGCACACCTAGATTTCTGTTCCACATGAGTTGTGAAATAATAAATCCTATTGATATGTATTTCTTTTTATTATTATTATTTTCTAGGTTTTTTATTTACATTCAAAATCATTTCCCCTTTCCCATTTCCTCCCTCCCCGAAAGTCCCATAAGCCCCCTTCCCTCCCTCTGTTCCCCATTCAACCCCCTCTCGCTTCTCTGTCCTGGCATTCCCCTACATCCAGTCTTTCCAGGACCAGGGGTCTCTCCTTCCATCTTCTTGGAAATCTATTGATATGTGAATTGTGTCTTGGGTATTCCAAGATTCTGGGTTAATATCCCCTTATCACTGACTACATACCATGTGTATTCTTTTGTGATTAGGTTACCTCACTAAGGATGATATTTTCCAGTTCTGACCATTTGCCTAGGAATTTCGTGAATTCATTGTTTTTAATTGCAGAGTAGTATTCCATTGTGTAACTATACCACATCTTCTGAATCCATTCCTCCGTTGAGGGACATCTGGGTTTTTCCAGCTTCTGGCTATTATAAATAAGACTGCTATGAACATAGTGGAGCATGTGTCCTTATTGCACGCAGGGGAAGCTTCTGGGTATATGCCCAGGAGTGGTATAACCGGATCCTCCGGGAGTGTCATGCCCAGTTTTTCTGGTATTAATATCTTATTTGGCAATATATAATTAATAGATTTGTATATTAAAGTTTTTTAGACATAAAATACAAATTCATTTTTAACACTTGCTAAACATGAGGGGTAGGAGAGATTTTTCAGTAGTTAAGAGCAGTTGGTCATGCAAAGAACCAAGGTTTGGTTCTCAGCATGTACATGTTCACTTATGATTGTCTATAACTCCAGTTCAAGAGATCTGATACCCTCTCCTGACTTTCTTGGTTATGGGAAATACATAGTGAACAGACATACATGTGAGCAAAACACCCACAGACTTAAAATTTTAAATTGTTCCCAAGATAAAACCTTTTCTTATAACCCAGGCAAAGCATAGAAAGAGCAACTTTTTGGAATCAGAAAAGTAGACTTTTATTTAACTCTGGTGAAAAGTAGTAAGAATGTCTTTTTAAAGAGGTTTGTGAAGAAAATACATCTGTGATTATGAATTTTAAAGTCATGGATAAATTTTTAACCTTGGAAATTATAGGAATTCAATGAGGATAATATTTGTTTTTTTAAAAAACTAATAGATACATACCTTGCCAAATACAAATAAAATTGTGGGCAAATCTCAGTCATCAAGAAATAAGAGTGTCCAGAAGAAAGAAGTAACTGCTAATGCTACAGGCAACATCTATTGCCATTCTCTACATTGAAAGTATTTTACTGCACATTATTTTATTAATGATACTTCTGTATGAATGAATGTGTGTGTTATTCAGGTCCCTGTTCATAGCCTTAATGGCAGTCATTGAAGAAAAGCATTATACAATAGGTAAGGCAATAGAACGTACATGAACCTTTTTTCCAGAACTAAATTAAGAATTTTTTAATCCTGTAACCCAAGTGATGTAAGTGATCTTTTTATGGTAATGTTATTTTGTCCACATTATTTAAAACACTTTAGTCCCATTGACTTTGAGTATAAAAGAAATAATGTCTAAGCTCAGAGTCAGAAATATGTAAATATCAAGTGTCCTAATTTAGCAATGAGCTCAAATGAAATACACATCCCTGAAGGTACTAAGGAAAGATGCTCAGGCAGGCATTTGAGGAAGAAATGAGCCATCCTCCCACACAAAACAGAAAGGGCAGAAAGAATTCCAACAAAGCATATGGATCTAGACACAAAATATATCTGTAGCCTCAAACTCCCCTGCACATCTCTTTGCATGCTATTCTTCCCCCCGAAGATGACAAAGCCTTCTCTTCTCAGACTTCGCACTAATGGCCCACCTCCTCCTGGGCCCACAAGGACTGTCTGCTTGCCTGCTCCTTCTTTCACTTTTACGTTGTTCTCATATTTGAAACTCTTGCTCTTAGACTTCTACCACCCTCCATTACAGTTTGCTCCATCTTTCTTCAACTTCCAGCAACGCATCCTTTTGTTTTTAGAAGAATTTAATTCCTCCTTCACTGTCATTTTTCATTACTACTCATGTCATAACAGTTGGCAGTTTCAATAATTCATTGATGATTTTTTTTCCAATCAAACACCCTAGCCTTTTATTTCTTTATCTCCCACTATTTCGTCAAAGTCATGAATGAATATGTGTTGATAGTTGAGGATCCCAGTGCTTCAAACCCAGGGAAACTGCAAAGCCTCCCCTGTGTGAAGCTCTCCCAGGGAAAATGGAAAAGCCTTCTGGTGTGTCTGTGGCTGCTGAAAGTATGAGCTACAGCTACCTCCTCCCAGATGACTGATACCCGGCACTGCTCACCCACACAGACCTCCTGCCAACCTGACACTTTGGAGAGCACAGAGGGACAGTCTTTGTACTTCCTCAGCAACAATGACCACTTTCATGATATTGCTTAGATAGTTTCACTGTCATGTATCTAAAAGACATAGTCTACATCACCATCTTTCCTGAAACCCAAATACTTTCCAAAATTCTATATCCAACTACCAGCTGTCACCTCAAATAGGCACTACTGAAAATCAATATTTGAATATTTTCACCTCACACTTAATCTTCCCATTATTTTCCACATAAAGAATTGGCAACTCATCAATTACTCAACACACACACACACACACACACACAGAGAGAGAGAGAGAGAATTTTCACTTTACAAATATTCTATAAATTAATCCTATAGAATCTACTTTATATTATTTCCAGAATCCAATTTCACAGTATAACTACTACCTGATTCTAACCAAACATCAGACTTCACATGAAATATAGAAAACTCCTGAAATACCCAGTATCTCCCTATACATATTTCTTTGTTTCTTTCTTTTTTTTTCTTTTCTTTTTTTCCTATAGATTAGACCATATGTGATCCACAGAGCTGCCATAGCAATGCTTTGAAAAAAAGATTATTTTGCTTATCAGGTCAACAATTCCAACTCTTAACAATAGTCAAAATGTCACATAGTATGATTTAGGATTTCACCTTATTTTACTTTTCCCATATAGGTTCTCCAAGACTTTATCATGTTATATACTCTGCTCCCATCCTGGCGATCTTGTTTACTCTCACACCTCAAGGCTTGAGCACTGTCTGGAATGCTGCCCAAATACTTGTCTTCCAGAATTCCCCATATGAACTTCCTAATTGCCTCCTAGTCTTTGCTTAAATGTCACATGTCAGTGAAAATGTGGATTCTGTCTACAAACTCAGCATCCATATGTCATATCTTCTGTCCTTCATATGTTGTGTCAATAGCCCTTTGCACTGTTAATAAATGTATATTATGCATAATGCACATTCATTAATACTGTCTCTATGCTTTTCTGCCTTTACAATGGACCTACTTTTTCTTGATTTAATCACTTGTCTTCTATTGCTATTCAAAAAAAGAACCTGATGAAGAGTGCATGGTTTAGGCTCTGTATAATTTCTCCTTCTCATATATGTGCCATGATTTTTGGCCAGATTACATTACTAAGATCACCCATATAGCCATCCATTACATTAAACCAGTATAAATGTTTGATAATGGCAATCTTCATTCACCTGTGAAATTCAAAGTTTTGTTCAGCAAAGAAAAACAATAACCCACTCTTTAAAATGGAAGACCATTTATTATTTTTGGTTTATTACTATTCAGTGAAAAATGAAAATATCTCAAAAATAACCCCCACTGCTACCTTTTTAAGCTTTAATTTTAAAAGAACTTAAGAGAGTTTTACCAACTTTTCAGTTAAACACCAAGGGGATTTGTTACTTGTTCATTTAGATAAAATTGCTTATTCTGTAAATTAATGTTTAATGCGGACTTAAAAACTTTTTATCTGAAAAGCAAAAATTATGATACAAAATTGGTGCTAAAGCTCCATTTTAATACAGTTAAGTGGTGGTTTGTATTGATAAGTTAGAGAAAATTATTCTAACAAATTATTCTGAACAAATCAGATTGACAGAATGATTATATCTTTTCCTTCATTTTTTTGGCAAGAATCAGTCACTTCTAATATGATCATTGCTAAAATTTAGGTAGTATAAATTATCTGTAAATATCCTGGCATATATTTAAGTACATACATAACACAAGTTATCCCAGTGATCCCAGTGACTGCATCCACGTGAGTGCGGCAAGAGAAAAGAAAGGGAGAAAATGTTAAAAGGCTCATCATGATTCTATAATTGACAAGCCAAAATTCCAACTTTACTTTTCTCCCCAGTTAGCTTACCTTTAAGCATCACTGTGTTTTTTTTCACTGTCAAAAAAACTGCAACAAATAATTCAAAACTAGCTAAAATCAGCATCTCTTACTCCAAGTAAAGCATATGACTTCACTATGATTAAAAAAGATTTGTACAAAAACATTCCCTACTAATTAAAATGTTTTTGATCTCTGTAATTGAGGCTGTCATAGTCCAAGAAAACCTAGCTTCAGATTTGGGTGTCTTTTCAAATCACTTTAATTCTCCAGAGAGAAGGACTCTGCAAACTGACCTACAGGTGATGTGTTCAGATCTCAAACAGGACTTTAATAACAGAGTTTGATCTGAATTTCCCACTGACTTTTCTTCTGACTAGCATCCTTCTTTGTACTTCTCTCTCCTGTTTCTTTCTAATTTTAACACTGATATACTGAGACAGACACAATAGCAGCAGAGAATAAGACTTTGCAAGGCATGTTTGAAGTGGGACTAATGGTTCCATCATGAATTGTAGGTTATGGAAAAGAGGATGAGGTAAGTGGGCATTACAACTCTCATCTGCAAGAGAAGTCATCAATTAAAACTGCAGCTCTTACATATAGCACAGGTTTTTGAAGGTAAGAATCTATACCTGTAGAGAAATGTTCTATCTAGAGCATCCCTACCAACCACAGGGATTGGCACACGATTATTCTTGAATCTGTGGGGCCTTTTTCACAAAGAATGCTGAGATTTCAAAGGAGAAAGCCAGTTTCAAAACATGAAGATGTAACTGTGCTATGCAGCAGCTCCAAGGTAGCAGAGTCTACGAATCTGGTGTTCTGGTCATATTCAAAAAAAAAAAAAACATAGTATTTTCCATACATTTTGTCAGACAAAGCTTGCCAGACTTATGAGCACAGGTCAAAGTAACCCATGATATTTTAGCATAGTTCCTCATAGATGCCACAGAACCAGATTCTTATCCCATTGTAGAGATTATCATTGTTTATTAATAATAAAGCTAATAAATTAATTGAATTGTTAATGTGTGTCCAATTGGTAAATATATAGAGTATCTTATTACAGGACCACAAGAGGGCTCTTGAGATAAGTGTGGATATTATATAACTACACTACATGGATGAGAAAACAGAGGAACCTGTCTACATTTATTTTAAAAAGAGGCCAATAAAGCTAAGATTTGAACCAAAGCTATGTAAGTCAAGCTGTATATTGTGCAATAATATTGAATAGTATTTATTAAATTCACCATTATACTCACTGAACCTGGCAAAGAGCCTTGTCAAAGCTACAAATGTCTACTAAATACATCAGTGAAATAGATTATAAACTGTGAAGTCGTTTGTCTAATACTTTGGTCTATCAAAACAATGATGAAGTCTTAAAAATGAATCAAAGAAATGTCTGATCAATATGCAGAGAACAAGTGATCATGTTGTACTTAGTCCCAACAGATACTTCTATAACACAATCCCATCTCAGGGAACATGGCAGAGGAGAGAGCCAAGGAGTGGAAAGTTTCTTGTGAGGTCATATGTCCTAGAAATGCCAGGGAAGCTACAACCATGAAGTCTCAACAACAAAGCTGTCTAGCAAGACCAGAACAAGGATGACACCAATAAGCATGCTATTTGACGATGCCCCAAACCTCTACAAAATCTATAGGCAACTGAGGGATACTGAGTGTAGGAGTATTAGTCTTCCCCAGAGAAGAACCCCAGTTGCTTATCTAACACCAAGTGGTCATGCCTAAAGTTATATGTGTACAGGAAACATTATACTGACTCAGCAGGTTGTATTTATTTATTTAGGAATATGTGTGTGTGTGGGGGGTACATACAAGTAAGGCACATAGAAGGGCTTAGAGGTAGGAAAGAGAGGGGGAAATTATGTTAAAAAAAGGTTGCTCTTTTAAACAATTAAGTCTACAAAGAGTAAAATAAAAAGAGGTAAAGACATAATCCTTCTAAGAACTACCTCTAAGACCGGGCGGTGGTGGCGCACGCCTTTAATCCCAGCACTTGGGAGGCAGAGGCAGGAGGATTTCTGAGTTCGAGGCCAGCCTGGTCTACAAAGTGAGTTCCAGGACAGCCAAGGCTACACAGAGAAACCCTGTCTCGAAAAACCAAAAAAAAAAAAAAAAAAAAAAAAGAACTACCTCTAAACTAGGGCTGAACAAACACGTCCCACAGAAGGTCAGAGGGCAAATGTTTTAGGCTTTGCAGACCTTTCTAATCTGGACTATACATTGTCAGGAGAAACAAAAGACAGCATGTAAGTGAATAGAGTTGGTGTGCTCCACTAAAATTTTATTTGTGGATATTAAATTTAAACCTTATGGAATTTTCATCGGTTGTGTTTGCTAGTTTTATGTGAACTTGACACAAGCTAGAGTCATCTGAGAGGAGGGATCCTCAGTTGAGAAAATGTCTCTGTAATATCAGTCTGTAAGCAAACCTGGAGGGCATTTTCTTAATGACTGATGGAGAAGGACCCAGCTCATTGCCAGTGATGCCTGGGCTGGTGGTCGTAGATTCTATAAGAAAACAAGTAGCACAAGCCATGGGAGTCTGCCAGTAGCATCACCCTCTAAGGTCTCTGAATCAGCTCTACCTCCAGGTTCTGGCTGGTTTGAGTTTCTTCCTTGGCTTCCCTCCGTGGATATTCAGAATTTGTAAACCAAATAAACTCTTTCCTCCCCAGGTTGCTTTTGGTTATAGTGTTTCATCACAGCAGTAGTAACCCTACTAAAATGTAGATCACGAAATATTTTTCACTTTTGATTTTTTCTAAGAATTTAAAAATATAGACTGAACCTTTAATGTCTCAGCATTTAATTATAAATTTTTTATAGCCCAGGCAGAAATCTGGAATCTACAAATGCAGTCCTGTTCTGGCTCCCATTGTAAACATTTCCTTGAGCTGCTTCCTTATGAAGACTGAAGTTTTGAAAGGAAAAGGAGATGTGATCCCAAACTAAATGAAATTCATCTAAATGTGTTTTTCCCATCCCTATTGCTGATGCTGTGAAATCACATACAGGAAGTTGAGCACTTTAGACATGATTTGTGATAAATACACAAAGGGAAGAACCCATGGAATGGCGAAAATGATCAAAAGGACTGCTTTCAAGGTAACTAACAAGAATTATGTCACTTGCCAAATGATGAGAGAACAAGGGAGCACTTAGTTCAAGTACTGTGCATGTTCATAAAAAGCTAGGTCAGAAATGTAATATATGGTCTAATATAAAGTCTAATTATGTTCCTTCAGTTAAGACCTCAATTCATGGCTCTTTCTGAATGAGCCCATTCAAATGCTTTCTACACAGTTGGTAAAGTATACAAAGAACTAAAATACAAAGAGAACACAGATTTGGATGTTTGTCCTTTCCTCTGCACAAAAGATTCATGGCTTCTCCATTTCTGTGAGGCCAGCTGTAACCTCCTCTCAGAGGAATTCCCACCCAGACTTCTTGAGAGAAAGCCATGAACTCATGTAGGTGAGATAAAAGCAAAACCTTTCATCCCTCCTCATCCCTCCTCACCCCTCCAGGACCAAATCCTTTCACTTCTCCTCAGGAGCTGGGTAGTGTTCTCCCTTCTGAGCAGCAACCCCTCCACCCTCCCTCTCTCCAGCTCTCCTCTCTGTGGATGACCTTGTTTCTGTTTCACAGTGAAATTGAAGTTGTCAAGAGGAATAGCTTTCACCTCTGTGGCCTCTAAGTGACAAATTCCAGGGTCTTGTTTCTTGCTTCCCTCTTTCTATCAAGTCTCAGAGACTGAAACATCTCTTTGTTTTGCTTTGAGCTACTCTCTCTGTTCTTGACCTTGATATCATTTGACCCCTCCCCACCCTCATTTTGTTCATATATTACACCCTGTTCTGGCTGTGTTTCCAAAGACACACTTTCTATCTTTGTCTCTACACAGCTCTGACTCCAGAGCTGTTTTTAAAAAAAAATGGCTCTTTCTCATATGCAAAACAAATCCAAACCACATAGTCCAGACTCTTCCGTCTCCTGGCATCCTCCATATTTGGACCATCCTGGTCCCATTATCTTTCACATCAAGTCCTACCAAACACCCATACTTCCCTCCTCAACACTCACAGTCACAGTTCATGTGGCTCACTCCAGCATGAAAATATACTGGGCAAATTTCATCAATAACCCTGTGTCTCTTAAATTTATAATGTTTTTTATTAGTGTAAAACAGCAAACACAATGTTCTCCCTGTGATATTAACTTTTAAAACCTTACTTATACTATTTTTTAATTGTTATGAAAGGAATTCAAAGTAAACATTAAGAATTGATAAGACTCATACAAATCTCTGATTTACAATTATGCAGGCAAACAAGGAGAGTGCATTAAGTGAATCTCTATAATATAGGGTAATACTGGGTGTAATTGATGAACATTTGGGCTATCTTATCAATACTCTAAGGGATAATCAGTCTCTCACTGAGTAAATGCTTTAAACAAATAAAAACTCATTAATTTATTCTTGTGTGTGTGAATTCCCCATTTTGTCTTTTTTGGTAATTATTAAAAATGTGGGGGGGAAAGAGTGTCTGTGCTATCTTTTCCACAGACATCTCCTCTAATTCACCAGCCTTCGCAGACACTCAACCATTGACAAGCATGTGTCTGGTGCATATGTCACATCCTGTAACAAATTGTACCTAATTCTTTTCAGCTCTCATTTTCCTCAGACATTAATATCTGACAATATTGATCTTTCCTTTTCTCTGGAAACCTTAATTTCTCTTATTCAATGACATCTGCCTTATCAACTTATCTCAAAATCTCCATTTCATCGGCACAATATTTTAAAAAATGAGAAAAGTCTATTACCTGAAAATCCTCTTTCATACTAGACATAAAATATCAGTTTAGACAATTCCAATACCTCAGTCAGATGTTTGACTTCTAAATTGTTTTCCTACCTCTATTTTTGTGTCTTTCTAATACATGTATCTCAGGCTGAACTAGCATATCTTCCCAATATTGCCATTCTTACAATTGAAGACCTTCTATGATTGTTTAGTATCTCTGGGTGATGTTCATAATTTCATGGACTGGTAATCCAAACTGAATAGAAAAGGAAAAAGAAAGAAGCCAACTGAGCGTCAAAATTCATCTGGTTTCGCTTCCAAACTTTGTGCACAATGTGATGAGCTGACTCTTAGGCCAGCAGGCTTTCTGAGATGAAGTTCTTTAGCCCCTCAAATCATGAATTAAAATAATTTTTTTCCTTAAGCTTCATCTGTCAGGTATCTGTGAAAGCAATTAGAAAAAATAATTAATGCAGATGCTATTTACTGATGTTCTAGTATGAGTTAAATTCTAAGTATTTTTAGATATTTTATATACACATCTAATAAAGTAGTAACTCAATATATATAGAATAAAAAGATTTTTCAAAAATTTAAATAATTATGCATCTTCTGAATAAGCCCTATTTAGTTTCAAATATAGCAGTTCAACAACTGCTTCTTCCTCTACAAAGGATCTCTGGTATCATATTTAATATTATTTCTACTTATGCTGCTCTGGTTGATTTATACCCATTTTATAACATATCAACAACTAGATGATACTTTCAGTGTAAGAAATCACTCAATATTTATAACTATTTTTTCCAATCCATAACTGCCTACACAGAAATCAGGATGGGTGGTTTCTCCTTCAGAAACTCAATATTCTACATTATTACACCCATCATGCAGAAGATCTCTTCTATGTACATCATTCGTTCCTTTAGAGTGTTTCACGGATGTGGAGGACCTGCTGGCTAGTTCATTAATGGTTTGTTTTCCCCACTCCACTGACTGTAACCCCCACTCCACTGACTGTAACCTAGGCAAAACATTTGCTAGAATGTGCATTTCCCTACCTATTTCAGAAAACTGTGATATAATTCTAAATATTGTTCTTTGTTCTAGCTATGATTCTAATATTCCAAGTGTGTCCTAACTTGGAAGTAACCTGTTGTTAGTAAGTTGGTTATAAAAATAACTGAATAGTTGGCAAATGAATATTTGTATTCAGCTCATGTCATAATTTTGAACACTTTGAGATTTGGATAAAGAGATACTTGAAGCTATAAAAACCTATCTGAGATGCAGGAATGGTTCAATATAAGGAAGTCCGTCAATGTAATCCACTACATAAACAATCTCAAAGAAAAAAACCACATGGTTATTTCATTATATGCTGAGAAAGCATTTGACAAAATTCAGCATCCTTTCATGTTAAAGGTCTTGGAAAGATCAGGAATTCGAGGCCCATATCTAAACATAGTAAAAGCAATTTACAGCAAACCGGTAGCCAACATCAAACTAAAAGGAGAGAAACTTGAAGCAATCCCACTAAAATAAGGGACTAGACAAGGCTGCCCTCTCTCTCCATATCTTTGCAATATAGTACTTGAAGTTCTAGCTAGAGCAAATAGACAACAAAAGGAGGTCAAAGGGATACAAATTGGAGAGGAAAAAGTCAAACTATCACTATTTGCAGACAATATGATAGTATACTTAAACGACCCAAAGAACTCCACCAGAGAACTCTTACAGCTGATAAACAACTTCAGCAAAGTGGCCGGATATAAAATCAACTCAAGCAAGTCAGTAGCCTTCCTATACTCAAAGGATAAGCAGGCGGAGAAAGAAGTAAGAGAAATGATACCCTTCACGATAACCACAAACCATATAAAGTATCTTGGTGTGAATCTAACCAAACAAGTGAAAGATCTGTATGACAAGAACGTCAAATCCCTGAAGAAAGAAATTGAAGAAGACCTCAGAAGATGGAAAAATCTGCCATGCTCATGGATAGGCAGGATTAATATAGTAAAAATGACCATCTTGCCAAAAGCAATATACAGATTCAATGCAATCCCCATCAAAATCCCAACTCAATTCTTCTTAGAGTTAGAAAGAGCAATTCAAAAATTCATCTGGAATAACAGAAAACCCAGGATAGCTAAAAGTATTCTCAAGAGTAAAAGAACTTCTGGGGGAATCAGTATTCCAGACCTCAAGCTGTACTATAGAGCAATAGTGTTAAAAACTGCATGTAAATAAAAAAACTTAGAAAATTAAAAAAAAAAACAACAACTGCATGGTATTGGTACAGTGACAGGCATGTAGATCAATGGAACAGAATTGAAGACCCAGAAATGAATCCACACTCCTATGGTCACTCGATCTTTGACAGAGGAGCTAAAACCATCCAGTGGAAAAAAGATAGCCTTTCCAACAAATGGTGCTGGTTCAACTGGAGATCAACATGCAGAAGAATGCAAATTGACACATTCTTATCTTCTTGCACTAAGCTGAATTCCAAGTGGATCAAGGACCTCCACATAAAACCAGACACACTGAAACTAATAGAAAGGAAACTAGGGAAGAACCTTGAACATATGGGCACAGGGGAGAATTTCCTGAATAGAACTCCAATAGCTTATGCTCTAAGATCAGCAATTGACAAACAGGACCTCATAAAATTACAAAGTTTCTGTAAGGCAAAAGACACTGTCAAAAAGACAAAGTGGCAGCCAACAAACTGGGAAAAGATCTTTACCAACCCTACGTCTGACAGAGGACTAATATCCAATATATACAAAGAACTCAAGAAGTTAGACTCCAGTGAGCCAAGTAACCCTATTAAAAAATGGGGTACAGAGCTAAACAAAGAGTTCTCACCTGAAGAATATCGAATGGCTGAGAAGCACCTAAAGAGATGTTCATCATCCTTAGTCATTAGGGAAATGCAAATCAAAACAACCCTGAGATTCCATCTCATACCAGTCAGAATGGCTATGATCAAAAACACAGGAGACAGCAGTTGTTGGCGAGGATGTGGAGAAAGAGGAACACTCCTCCACTGCTGGTGGAATTGCAAACTGGTACAACCACTCTGGAAAGCAGTCTGGCGGTTCCTCAGAAAACTGGGCATGACACTCCTGGAGGATCCTGCTATACCACTCCTGGGCATATACCCAGAGGCTTTACCTGCATGCAATAAAGACACATGCTCCACTATGTTCATAGCAGCCTTATTTATAATAGCCAGAAGCTGGAAAGAACCCAGATGTCCCTCAACGGAGGAATGGATTCAGAAGATGTGGTATATTTACACAATGGAATACTACTCTGCAATTAAAAACAATGAACTCACGAAATTCCTAGGCAAATGGTCAGAACTTGAAAATATCATCCTTAGTGAGGTAACTCAATCACAAAAGAACACACATGGTATGCAGTCACTGATAAGGGGATATTAACCCAGAATCTAGGAATACCCTAGACACAATTCACATATCAATAGATTTCCAAGAAGATGGAAGGAGAGACCCCTTGGTCCTGGAAAGACTGGATGTAGGGGAATGCCAGGACAGAGAAGCGAGAGGGGGTTGAATGGAGAAAAGAGGGAGGGAAGGGGGCTTATGGGACTTTCGGGGAGGGAGGAAACAGGAAAGGGTAAATGATTTGGAATGTAAATAAAAAAAACTTAGAAAATAAATTTCAAAAAAAAGAAAGAAAATGGAAAGCAGAAACTAGAAGTCAACAATCTATTTTCCACTTTTTGCTCCTTAAGAAATCCTCTACTCTGAGGGTTTGAATGAATCCCCGGAGTTTTGTTGTTTTTGTTGTTGTTGTTTTAACTTTTTGTAAAATTAAATTGCATATAATTCCATCAAAAAAACCTATCTGAATAACTTTCCTGGTGGCTAATTGATATTTAGTGAGCATAATTTCTCTATAATTATATATTAACTAATCAGCTTTCTATTCCAGTTAATCCATCTTATAGCAGCATTTGTACCTCTAAAGCTTTGCATTGAAGTTTTTATTTTTCTGAGTCAGGGTTTCTCCGTGTAACACTGGCTGTCTTGGAATTGGAATACCAGGTTGGCCATGAACTCAGAGATCATCCTGCTTCTGCCTCCTGAATGCTGGTATTAAAGGCATACATCACCACTTCTCAGCTACCATATTGAACTTAAATATTATACCATATTAAATGTATTTGTTCTAATGTTGTCAAGAGAAAGATGGAATATTTGTACTTGCACTACACATAAAATTATTTCCAATAACGGACAATGATAACAATGTGCCAAACATAAAACAGCATTTCAGTAAACATGGAGTCAGTTCTGTCATTTGAGTACTAGAATAATCCATCCTATTCACAACTGGTAGACTAGTTTTATTTCAAATAAAAAAACTAAAAGGAAATTGGCAACAGGTTCTGTCATAAATCAGAAGTGAGACACACTGACTATGGGTAAAATGGAGACTCTTCTGTATTAAAAGGGAAAATGATGTCACAGAGAATCTACTAAAGAAAATACTTTCTTTCACTACTCATAATCGTTAAGTGTTTCTATTTTGAGATTTCCAGGCAAGATGGCAGACTAGAAATTGCCTCCATGTGCCCTGGTTAAGAAGGGTCAGTGTGCCGGGCGGTGGTGGCTCACGCCTTTAATCCTAGCACTTGGGAGGCAGAGGCAGGCGGATTTCTGAGTTCGAGGCCAGCCTGGTCTACAGAGCGAGTTCCAGGACAGCCAGGGCTATACAGAGAAACCCTGTCTCGAAAAAAAAAAAAAAAACAAAACAAAACAAAAAAAAAAAAGAAGTGTCAGTGTGAGGAAGAATATGGTACTCCAAAAAGACAGCGAGGGTGAGCTTCAGAAAACAACAGAGATAAAGATTGACAGCTGGAGCTCCATTCTAAAGGTGAATTACACTATATGGCTCTGATAAGGTACTGGGAGTCCCACCCTCAGGACAAGCTCTCAGACTTCACAAGGCTCAAATCCATCTCCAGGTTCCGGCAATGGGTCTGAAGGGTCTGAATTTTACGACGCCAGGGTGATGGTTGGGAGCTATCTTGAGAGGAAACCTTCTGTTTAAAACTGAGCTAACTGGTGAACCTAAGAAGAAAGAACCACAGATCCGGGAACTTGCATTTTTCCTGCCACACCCCTGGGTGTAGGGAAAAGTACAGGAGGTAGAAAGCTTGCCAGGACAGTAAAGTGCACGGAGACAGCTAGCTCTCAGACATCATCAATTGACAGTATATCTGGAGTTCGATAGCTCTGATCCTTAGGTCCCACAGGGGCTGCTCACTGCTATAGTCTGAGAACAGTGACACTCCTGTGCAATACTTGACATCCACCATGGCTGCATTCCTCCAGCAGGTGATCGAGGAATAATTACGGGGGTAGGGGCTTGGAAAGTGTGGAGACTGACCCCAGTGCTGCCAGTGCACTTCCATTTTCAGAGAAACTGAGAGATGCTCTCCACCTAAAACATTAGACACCCTAACGGGTGAGTACTTAAGGGTAGGTTCAGAGACCGTGACCCTACATATTGCAAAGTCAAGTGTGGCCAGCAGAGGTCCTCAATACACTAGGAAGGGGAGCTACTGAAGTGTAAACAGTCTAGTGAACATTGGCTACTGTCCAATACAAACCAGTAGGAAAGGCAAGAGTCAACAAGTTCAACTGACCACGCAATCCCCCCCCCGCTCATGTAAACTTCCTAAAGACACTTCATCCTCCCACCCCCCTCTCTCTCTTCTGTTGCGTCTTGTGTCCCCGTTCCTAAAGTTACACTTTGAGTAATGTTTTCACTTTATTATATTTTTAAATCTTTGGTATTATTTTTATGCTCATTCATATATCCACCTAAATTTGTGCATTTATCATTATTGGGCAGGTTTTTCGTTTTTTTTCATGGTTTTGTTTGTTTCATTGTCTCTGCGTTTCCATATTTTTCCTTTACTAGAGATTTGATAGTATTTTGAATTGATTTTGTTTTAACTTTTTCAAAACAAAGTTCTTATAGTTTATTTTATTCTCCTATCTTATTTTGTGTTCATTTTTTTCTCAATATTATGATGGATTTTATTGTTGTTCTTTCTTATTTCAGAATAAGTAGCCACACCATCTCTTGTTTTCTCATTGGTAACCATTTTTCCTTTCTTTTTGCCTCCTATTTACTTTCTTGTCCTGGTTCCTGTTGCATCGCTGATTTATTATTTCCACACTCAACATGAATAAATTTTAACTTCAGAGGATAGTATACATTACTTTAGCCATTTTTAGGGTCATGATTGTTAGTGATATATTCGTGGGCTTTAATCAATTTTCTGTATATATCTCTATCTTTTTAGACTTTGATATTGTTGCCCTTACAACAATTCCTCTCCTCTCTGTGTGGTACAAGGGACTGAGTCCTCAAATATAGGCCTAATAAGAAGATTCCTAAAATAAAAACAGAAGAAATGAGTGAACAAATGTGCGAATAAATACAGGACAGCAATAATGAATACACAAGGCAAAATGACTCTTCTAACACTTCGTTAACTCCTCAACTACTGAATTCAAGGAACTAGAAAGTAATACATGTTCATACAAAGGATCAAAAGACCCCATCCTGCCAATGCTGTGGACTATCCACCAAGGAGTAAGAGCTTGGAATACATGACCCAATGCTTCTGTGTATTCCCAATTCCTGCAGGTTGGCTGCTAGGTCTCTGATGTTAACTCAACATAATCTCAATATAATTCAACATAGCCAAAATGCCTTGAACATTAAAATACATGGGTCTCATGACCTATGTACATTAGCCACACTCCAAGGAAATTGAAATGGAGTCACCATCTTACGTCATTTAGTGTTGTTGGAAGTGAAGTAGAAAAAGATCATATGACAGTTTGAGAATCTCCATCCTGAGAATCAGAAATCCAAAGCCCTCTAAAATCCAAAACTCTATGAGTACCTATATCAGACCTTGAGTTGATATTTTCTGTGCCTGACCTTGCAAGATGGCAAAATTTAGGCCTACTAAAAGTATAAAATCCCCTTTAAACTAAGTTTGAGTTGTAAATGAAAACAATAAAATTCCTTTTTAGGGCTAGATCCCATCTCTAAGATATTTCGTTATTTACATGAAAATATTCCAAATTCCCAAATCTGAAACACTTCTGGTCACAATCTGGTGTTTTAAATAGCAGATTGTCAGTCTGTAGCTGAATATCATGTAAAGGAAAATATAGTTCACATAAGCTCAAAGAGTATGGGCCAGTTAGCCATCTCCAATATAAGTGAGCAAGAAACATAGTAGAGTGTTAATAAAATGAGCTTAAAGAAAAGAATTAATATTAGCAACACTGTCTGAATTAACCTTTTTATAATAGCCTTATGATGCCAGTTTCATTTAGCCTCAACCCTAAAAATCTTGTTTTAAATCAATTTTAGAGATATTTCCTCAGTATATTACACACAATCTGCCTTTCTCGGTCTCACTCTGTCTCTGTCTCTCTGTGTTTCTCTCTCTTTCTCTCTTTTGCTCTCTCTTTTGCTCTCTCTTTCTCTCTCTCTCACACACACACACACACACACACACATGCACACACACACACAAACACACACACACACATGCACATGCACACGATGTTCCTACAAGATGGGCTGCTTGTCATTGCTTAAGTAAGCCATCTGCTTTCTTGTCAATGTGTTTTCCCATGTTTTCATTAAAATGTCCTTTCCGCAGCCCCAATGCACATCCCTCTCCCCGCCCTGTGATGTTTTTCCTCTAGACCCAGCATATTTGAGTACTACATAAAACACTATCTGGTGGCCATTCAGAATTATCACTTATCCTCTTGTGTTTCATCTAGGTTTTTCTTTACACTAATTGGCATTTATTTTCCTTATAATTTATAGTGTACAGCTTTTGTGTTTCTGGCCTCAGCCAGTCAGTAAATCTTCAGAAAGGTTTGCCTGTGACACAGCGTCACTAGGTGTTTGTCAGACTGAACTAAATAATACTCATTCTATTCCTAGAGCACCTTTCTCCATCCCTTTATTCTTCTAGAATATACTGCTCTCAAATTTATTAGCAAAATATTCTAAGTCACTGAAGTAACTTAGAAAGAACATATTTCTTTCTTTAAGAATTTTGGGTCAGTGTTATTAAAATATGAGGAGGAGTAGTAATTTTCAAAATAAATTTTGTATTTGATATTAGATTATAACCATTTCACTCCCCACTTCCATTTTGCAGGAGCTCCAGTTCCAGACAAAGAACTACAGGAAGCTCAAAATCTTAACGTACTTTTTATAAGTCAAGTAAAGCTAAAAGTAGATGAATTTATAAGAACAAATCTTTGCTTCCTTTTTAAAAGCTAGCCCACTGCTGTTATGAAAAAGCAACTTTAAAATAACTTATCTCATTAGGAGTTAGTAAATGGTTCTGACCACAAAGAAAATAGTGTTTTGATAGAATCAGCACATATCAAACAAACACATTCTTTTCATATTTTTTAAATGACTAATTCAGGCACTTCCCTCCTAAAAGTCACTGTCTTGTGAAGCAGGGGAACAATGTGACAGAAAAGCAATGGCTTTAGAAAGGCAAAGTCTGTGAAGAGGCAAGAATGAAACCTTGGACTAGTCTGAGTTAGGCTGGATCAAACTTCAGGAATCTGATGCTAGGCAACTGACTGCCAGAATGTTTAAACACAGTATATAATATAATCCCTTGCACACACACACACACACACACACACACACACACACACACACAGCATAATAAGCACATTGAAACTCAACTCAGGGAACATTTACATCCTTCTAAGAAAATAGATTCTGGAGATAGGCTACCCGTATTAGGTTAAGAACCCAAGGAAAGGTCTGGCACGGACTCAGTCGTACAGATAATTTAGAGGTCATTTGGGCTATTAGCCATCTCTGTTCCTGTTAGTGGGACCTTCGGGGGGTCCCTGATAAAGTAAGGGTAAATTAGACTAAGAGACCTGTCCTGATTGTGGAAGCTTGATATGGCCTGGCCCAACAGAGAACACAGATGAACCACCAGGCTGTTAATCACCTCCAATTCCCAGCCTGGATGGAAGAACAGGTATATCCTCCTCTCCAGAGACACCCTGTGTGATTAACATTCTTGGTTACCTTGGACATGTGTGGATACCAGGACCTTCATGCTCCCAGTAAATTCTCAAAAACATTTATGTAATTTAACTTAAATTATATGTGTATGTTCACATATACATTTACACACACACACATATATATATAATTTTAGAACAGATATATGATAAAATTTATTTGTGTAATTGCATTAAAATCTTGTTTGTCATTGTGGGAAAATTAAACTTCTGTTTGCTTTTTAGTGAAATTTTAAAATTTATTTTTAACTCTAAAACTATATATAATTTTTAGCAAAATACTTAAAATTAAAAATACCAATTAAATTAATAATACTAGTTACGTTGACAATCAAGTTTAAGTTAAGTCTAAGTTATCACATAGGCTTAAGCAGCTGAGGATATTTGAAAGTAAAATTACCCTTAAATCTTAAGAAAATTGAGCCTATTAGGTAATTGTGAACATTTCATGGGATTCAAGAAAAGGTTAAGGTCTTAAGAAAGAGAAACAAGCAATTCTGCAGGTTTGTGTCACATAAGAAAAAGTATCAGTATCTTGAATCGATTATCAAGAGTAAATTAATTCCAAGTGTTTCCACCCTTATGATAAGATCTAAAATCTTACAAAATCTGACCCTTTAAGTCTCAATGGCATGTGCGTGTTAGCCCCTGGATCAAGGAAGCCCATGGACTTGAATATCATCAGTGGGACTTCGTGTGACTCTTACAGCAGGTTGTTAAGGTTATCACATTTGGGTATGAAATGACACCCCAAAGCACTGATAGATTGAAGGTTCCTCAGCAATTGATACTGTTGAAGAATGATTGGATCATAAGGGTGATGACATCAGTGGTTTAATCCATGGATTATTTCATGGTTGGACAGCCCATCAGGCCTATTTGTAAGAAGTGGGACACTGAAAGGCTGTATCTTGCCCTCAACCCAGTCTCTATTCTATCATGAGGGAAGCAATCTTGTTTGCCAAGTGTTTCTTTTCATGATGTTCAGTTTTGCCTCAGGCCTACAGCAATAAGGCCAAAGAACCATGGACCAAAGCCATGAGCCAGAATAAATCTCTATTCATTTCAGTTGTATCAAGTGTTTTGTCACAACAGTGGATACTAACACACATGGATAATGTTTGTCTATATGTATGTAAGTAAAAGTGCATACTGTTTTCTCACAATATTGTATACATTGTACTACATTGAGTTAGAAAATAAACACTTGTTTATCAAAAAAGAAAGAAAGAAAAAGAAAAAGAAGAAGAAGAGTTGGATTCCTGTCCAACTGAGAAGGAACTGGATGAAGAAGGAATTGTTTCTGAATACAATTGGCAAGTCATTAGCTGAAGAAAGTGTTGAACATGCACAAATCAGGTACCTAGCAGTTATAACATTTTTATGTATATGAAGAGCTGGGGAAGGTGGAGAAAGTTGTTATGCTCCCACCTAATCCTTCTGAGATACCACCAATTTCTGGGTGGGGATAGAACTGACACCGCAACTCAGGAAAAGTGCTTGCCTAGCACCTGTCAAGCCCTGAGATTTATCCAAGACTCCGAGAAGACATAAAAACATTCACAATTGAAACAAGTCACCGAGAAAGGTTTAAAAATGAAAGAAGGGCCTTCCAAGCTTTCTCCCCCTCCCACCACCGCCTGCCCTTTCTGCTGCGGCAGAACCTTGCCAGCTCTGCTGCAATGAAGATTCCATCACCTGACACTTCTGAGAGAACCAGCCACTCAGGGCAGTTGAGAATCAGCCACTCAGGGCAGTTGAACCTTGTCAGGTCTGCTTCAGTGAATATTCCATCTCCTGATACTTCTTAAAGAACCAGTCACTCAGGGCATTTGCCCTTTCTGTTGTGACAGAGTCTTTCAAGGTCTGCCACAGTGAAGACACCTCTCCTGATACTTCCTAGAGAACCACCTGCACTCAGGGCATTTGCTCTTTCTGCTGTGGCAGAATCAAGCCAGGTCTGCCACAAGGAAGACACCATCTCCTGATAGTTCCTAAAGAACTAACCACACTTAGGTCATTTGGAGTGCGGAGAGGCCTGGGAGCACAGGTGAGCTGGTCTCCCAGGAGAGTCTACATACCTGTGTGTACAGAGAGAACCAGAATCCCAAGAGTACATATACACAGGATTATAGGACAGATGAGTCAAAACAAGCGACAGTAAGACCAGCTATCACCAGAGAAAACTAGATGGCAAAAGGCAAACGCAAGATCATTACCAACAGAAACCAAAGCAACATGGCACCATAAGAAGCCAGTTCTCCCACAAGAGCAAATCCTGCATACCCTAACTCACCGGAAATGCAAGAGCTGGGTTAACATATGATGAACAATGTCCTTTTTCAGGAGCAGTTATGGAGACAAAGTGTGGAGCAGAGACTGAAGGAAAGGCCACCCAGAGACTGTCATACCTGGGGTTTCATCCTAAAAACAGTCACCAAACCCCAGAACTACTATGGATGACATGAAGTGCGTACTGAAAGGAGCCTGTTATGGTTGTCTTTTGGAGGGGCCAAACCAGAGCCTTACAGATACAGAGGCAAATACTAGCAGCCAATCACTGGACTGAGCACGGGGTTCACAATGGAGGAATTGGAGGGCAGACTGGAGGAGCTGGGGTGGGGGTGGGGGGTTGCAGCCTCATGGGAAAAAATGACAATGTTGGCCAACCAGACAACCCAGGGTTCCCAGGGACTAAGCCATCAACCAAGGAGTACACGTGGTTCCAGCCAAAAGATTGACAGAGGAATGCCTTGTCGGGCATCAGTGGGAGGAGAGGTCCTTGGTCCTGTGAAGGCTCAATAGAGTCCCCAGTGTGGGAAAATCAAGTGGGGGTCATGGGAGTAGGTTAGGTGGAGGGGCATATTCTTGGAGGCAGGGGGTGGTGAGGATGGGTTGGGGGTTTTCGGGGAGGGGGGGAAAACGGGAAAGGGTGTAACATTTGAAATATAAGTGAAGAATATAATCATTAAAATAAATGAAAGAAGGTTAGTTTCAAAAATCTCTACCCTTAAATGTTCACCTTGGGGAGTCTGTAAAAATTAATAATAAAAGAATGGGCATTAAGGATCTTTTCTACTGGAGCAGTTTATTTGTCAAACTCTGGCATCCCACCAGATCTGTAAATCATACCAGACTAGATTTCTGGATGTTTTCCATTTGTATGCCAAGATCAAGCAAGGTTAGTGCATAAAGTTAGTAGGACTGACACAAACTGCCTCACATTCCATGGCTTATATAACAGAAACTCGCTGTAGTCAATATTAAAGTTGTTCCAATGTGAGCAGGGCTCTGCTTCTTCAGGGAGTTAGTCAATGCCAGTGCCAGGTTTCTCAGTTCTCAAAGGTAGGTTGTATCTTCATACTGGTAGGTTATTCTGACAGCCTATCTGCCATATCAGTGGAATGATCACAGCAGATCTGGGCTAAATTTTCTCTATTTGGCCTTTCCTCAGATTTAACAGTGAGCTTTCTTAAAACATGTAAAAGTGGTGCAAATACTGGTTTCTGGAAAAAAAATGTTTAATGACCTTCCAATTACTCAACTACATAGAACAATGATTAGTCAGAACCCACTTTAAAACACCTACTCAGATCAGCTCCAGAAGTGAGGTAAGCAAGGACATTTGGGAAGGATTCTCCAAGTGACTTACGTAGATTTAGAAGCATGGCTAACTACAGTCAAAGATGAAACCAGATCCTGAGTTTTAAGACTTCAGCACTCAACAGTTAGGTCTCCTTCACTTTGCCTATGTGTAAATGGATGAATGTGAGTAACAGAGACATAACTAAGAGTGCGCTTGGCAAATCATGCTCATTGCATATTTTGAAGAAAGGCACATGGATCCATTATGGAATGTTCCTTCTTCCATTGGTGTAGTAGACGCTTTACTGAGTCTGGTATTAATGAACACATCTAGAGTCCCCTTCTCCTCCATGGCAAATTCCAAATTTCTTTGAATGCCCAAGAGCCATTATCCCGAAGTGCACCATGGATGCACATATGAATGTTGATGCAATTTTCTCCAGTAACCACCTCATTGATGGAAAAATTGCCTCTTTTTCTTGACACACTTTCATGGGGACAATCTGCAGTGCCAAAGTTGGAAGCAATTTTGGTCTTTTTTTTTAGAACAGTAGTTCTCAAACTTCTTAATGCTGTGACCCTTTAATATAGTTCCTCATGTTGTGGCAACCACCCACTATGAAATTATTTTCATTGCTTGTGATGGTTTGTATATGCTCAGCCCAGGGAGTGACACTATTAGAGGGTGTGGCCCTGTTGAAGTAAGTGTGGCCTATTGGGGTAGGTGTGTCGCTGTCAGCATGGGTTTTGTTCTAGCTTACTGGAAGGAAGCTTCCTGGAAGCCTGACTGGAAGGCTAGCAGTCTTCAGATGAAGATGTAGAACTCTAAAGCTCCTCCTGCATCATGCCTGCCTGGACGATGCCATACTCCTGCCTTGATGATAACAGACTGAACCTCTGAACCTGTAAGCCAGCCCCAATTAAATATTGTTGTTATAAGTCTTGCCTTGGTCTGCTGGAGAGATGGCTCAGTGGTTAAGGAGCACCGACTGCTCTTCTGAAGGTCCTAAGTTCAAATCCCAGCAACCACATGGTGACTCACAACCATCTGTAATGGGATCTGACACTCTATTCTGGTGTGTCTGAAGACAGCTACAGTGTGCTTAAATATAATAAATAATAAATCTTTAAAAAAAAAGTCTTGCCTTGATCATGATGTCTTTCACAGCAATAAAACCCTAAGACATTGCTAAGACATAACTGGAATTTTACTACTGTTATAAATCATATTATAAATATCTGTGTTTTCCAATGGTCTTAGGTGACTCCTGTGAAAGGGTCATTCAACCACTGTAGGGAGTCACAGCTCACAGGTTGAGAATCACTGTTTAGAGTGACCTCAGATGTCTTGGGTGGTCTATTATACACAACAATGATGTCCTCCTAACTAATCACATCTTCTATGATTTTATTCCCAAATAAAGTCACCTTTGTAGATACTAAGTCTCGGAGATTAGATATTTAACCTTTCAGTATCTCGAGCCACTAAGGTGGTAATCCGACTTCTGAAGAACCAGTAGTTATAGTGAACTTATTGTAATTGTAATTTGTGCAGCTAACCACTTATGTATGTAATTTCTAATGGCACATGATCTACAACATTCTCTATTGGGTATGTAACTTTAGCAATTTAGTGTTACTAGAATTTTCATTTTATATACAAGCTCAATGAAATCAGATTTTTCATTAGCATTGTGCTGGTGAATGTGCACTGGCATACCTTAACTGTATCAGGTGAAAACAAAGAGAAACTCAAGGATGCTTTTGCATACTTTGTGAGACTCAGAAAGACCTGTCTTCCTGTATATGCAAAATTTCTAATCTCTTAGAGCCACAGTACTACCCAGCTCCTATTGCTTACTCTTCTAGTCAAGGACAAAGTCTATGGGCCTGGATGTCACTGATAAGAAATGTTCAATTTATTTCATCTTATTCAACATCTTACAGGGATTCCAGGAGTCATAAAAGTTAGTGGAACCTCATGTCAGATCAACAAAGCTGTTAGTGAGGGTTGCTGCTTTAGAAAAGGGGAGGTTAATATTTAAGAATGCCATTAAGTATGGACTGAATATTTCTACTTTATTTATATTGGCTTCATTTCTTAATTTTACCAAAGTCGTTACTCCTGTTTGATCTTTTGACATTGCTCACCATATAAACACTGACTCTGTAATATTTGGTCTTTGTACACCAATTAAGATAATATTGTTAATTACATTGATTAATTTTTTTCTGGTTGCAATAAAACAAATTGAGAACAAACAGGAAAGAAATGTTCTGTTCTGTTTCTGCTTTGAGTATCTTCTAGGCAGATCCCTTTCTATTTTTTTAACTTAGTCTCACTAAAACTACTTGACCTTCCGTGTATATATTTAAAATTGTGTAAAAATATGTGTGTCCTCTTCTAAGTTTAGAATTAAAAGGAGAAAAACATGGAGAATATAGTCTACTTCTAATTAATGCCCATTGAACATCTTCACAAAAATACAGGTTCCTTGTAAAGATGCTTGTTTTGACTTCCATCAGAATCTGAAATACAGAATCTGCTTCTGATCATTCATAAAATGGAAACTATGGATTAATTGCAACATTCAAAATGACTAAGTCATTTTGAAATATAAACATATGTGAAATTAGATACATGCTAAAAGTCTATTCATAAGGCAGAAGTTACAGAAAGTCTTTTTTATCAGATACAAACAAAAGATGTTGGGGTAAAATAAAATTGGGATCTATTTGGTTTGGAGCATTAAGAATCAATTTATATAAGCATGCCTATATAGTTTGGTTAATCAAGTTAAGTTATTAGATTTAAATCACTTCATTTTATGCTTTTAAAACAACCTGGAACCATTTCTCTCAGTTACCTCAGTTCTCTGAGTAGCTGTGTAAAGTTCAAGCTTCTTTCCATTTATCCTCTCTTAAAACAAAATTCATGGTCTGTGATGCCTCTAAGGGCCAGGTTTGGGTGATGCTGCTGTGTTGCTGTTCATGGCCTAGGTGACCACCATAAGCCATGAGGATGTCTGTAGTCTGAGCTGCTACCTGAATCCACATTGATGTCTAAGGGCCATGCTGTAGCCTGGGGACCATGTTGATGTAAGTGGCCTGTGCTGTCACCTGGGGCCATGATGATGTCCAGATTGACGCTGTCACTGAGAGCCATGTCTGAGTCCACAGCCCTACTGCAGTCAGGATCTATCTTGATGTCCATGCCCTATGTTACCACCGAAGGATTTGCAGATGACTGAATCTGTCCTGCAGCCTAAAACCATGTTGATGTCAATAGACTGTGCTGCTGCCTAGAACCATGATTATGAGAGTGGCCTAGGCTGTCGTGAGGCCATGTTGATGTCCTTGGCCTGTGCTGCCCTGGGCTGTGATAGTGTCTATGACTTGTGTAGTGGCAGAGGGCAATGCTGATTGGCCAGAAACCATGCTGGGGTCTGTGGCATGTGCTGATGCCAAAGACCATTTGGATATCTGTGGTCTGCACTGTCATCAGATGCTATTTTTGCCACGATATTGATGACTTCAGATTCACAGCTGTGAAATTCCTAGATCATCAACAAAAATAGTATATAAAACAACAAAGTTCAAGTTGCTGATGTAATTGGGAAACCCACATAACTATTTCCTAGCCCTACTATAGTCTGGAGATGATTTGGGGAGCAGGTATAAAGACTGTAATGATACAGTCACACCACAGCTTCCACTGAGGCAGTTACAGTAATGCTTTCACCTTTTAGTTCCTGCTATAGGTGAACACAGGGTAAGATCAGACTAATGAGCTAGAGAGATGGTAACATTAGCATTTGCCAGCTCTGAACTCAGATGCTATACAAACACTGCATATTTTATAACAAGTTCTTCTCAGCTTACCTGAGGTTCCCTTTGTCACAGTCCTGGCTGCCTACAGTCAACCACAACCTGAAAACATTAAATCAAAATTTGTAGTTGAGAGTGGCAACATTTGCTGAATTTTTATTGTAATATAGTATTGTGGTTTTTCTGTCTTTTATTATTGTTATTCTAATTTATATATTAAGCATTATCATAATCATATATGTTTACGATAAGATATGATAAGGTTTTAGTAGCCTTAGTGGTTTTAGGTATTCACTAGGAGAGTAAGAATGCTTTCCAAATAGATGAAGGCAAACTACTACTCTAAACTCCATACACCATGTTTACAGCACCCACACATGTGTAGTACAATATTCTTACAAGAAAAGAATAAGACATTATCATATACACCATTTTAATCCATACCATCATCAATACACATTTTAAAAACATTAGCAAGAACAATTTGAGCAACTAATGGTCAGGATACAATATCAATATTAAGGTCATACACATAATTTCAAGTCACAAACATTATCTTAAGCTATTTTCGCAAATCTTCAAATTGGTACTGAAAAATTAGCTCATGAGTGAAAATCAAAGTAGAAAAACGTATTTTACAGAGGTCTAGTGCCTTGCTTGTGTTACAAAAATTATAGGAGAAAAATTTGTTATGTTTTCTGTGAGACATTGACTTTATCTCTTAATAAATCAAAGAATACATAAAGGGTTCCACCCCCAGGAGAATTTTGGAGTGTTCAAATCACCTTAGAAGCAATTCCCCAGCAGACCTCTGTCCCTGCTGAATAGCACACCTCTGTCATTTTGCCACTCCAAACTCACAGGATATAAAAGAAAAAAATATGGCTGTTATTACTAGGGTCCAAAGGGAAGGGGATGAAGTGAGTATGACCTCGGGTCTTAATTTAATATACATAACTACAGCAAAATTTGAAGCATATATATAAATATCAGAAATGCTAACTCTGAATGGAGAATATATTGGTGGGCATGTTACATAATCTTTCTACTTCCTTGTATATCTGAAAAGTTTTAAATTTTACAAATCAGTAATATAACACATGAAATGATCCTAAGCCAAATTAGGACATAAATATCAATAATGCATTTAACTTCCAGATTTTGGCTTAAAAGCAATCATTTTTTTAAGTTTCTAAGAAGGGAAATTAGACCTGGGACAAGGGTAACCCTCACAAGTGGGAGGAAAACACAGAATAAGAAAGGAAAGAGATGAGGGTCTAGAAAGAAGTGAAAAGCTTACTGCATATTCATCACAGATGGTAAGGGTATGGCATAAGCAAAGGAAACTGAAAGCAAAAGAAAATAAGACTTTGGGCAGGAACTTCATGGAACTTCCTGATAAACACTCTACTAAGGACAGGAAGAATAAATACCACCCCAAACTACCAAGAAAATGCAGTTAAACTAGTGAAGATAAGGGAAAAACTGTCATGAGATTGGAAGGAACAATTATCAGCTCAGGATTAGCTTCTTATTTAGAAGCACCAAAAGAAAATAAGTGGTTATAAGTTGGTTATAAGTTGGAGCATCGTTTGGATATAAGCCCAGGAGTGGTATAGCTGTGTCCTAAGGTAGTACTATGTCCAATTTTCTGAGGAATAGCCAGAGTGATTTCCAGAGTGGTTGTATCATCTTGCATTCCACCAACAATGGAGGAATGTTCCTCTTTCTTCACATCCTTACTAGCATCTGCTGCCACCTGAGTTTTTTATTTTAGCCATTCTGACTGGTATAAGGTGGAATCTCAGGGTTGTTTTGATTTGCAGTTCCCTGATGACTAAGGACATTGAACATTTCTCTAGGTGCTTCATGTCCATTCAAGATTCCTCAGTTGAGAATTCTTTGTTTAGTTCTATATCCCATTTTAATAGGGTTATTTGGTATTCTGTAGTCTAAGTTCTTGAGTTCTATGTATAGTTTGGATATTTGCCCCCTATCAGATATAGGGTTGGTAAAGTGTTCATAGCAGCCTTATTTATAATAACCAGAAGCTGGAAACAACCCAAATTTCCCTCAACAGAGGAATGGATACAGAAAATGTGGTACATTTACACAATGGAGTATGACTCAGCTATTAAAAACAATGACTTCATGAAACACACTGACAAATGGATGAAACTAAAAATTATCATCCCGAGTGAGGTAACCCAATCACAAAAGAACACACATGGTATGTACTCACTGATAAGTGGATATTAGCCAAAAAAAGAAAAAAAAAGAAAAAGAATAAAGTAACTCACAGACCATATGAAACCCAAGAAGAAGGAAGACCAAAGTGTACAAATTGTGCATGTTTCAGTCCTACTCAGTAAGGGGGAAGAAAATAAACATGGGAGGTAGAGGAAGGAAGAGATCTTGGAGGGAGAGAGGAGGGAAAGGGAAAAGGGGGGCAGGATCAGATGTGGGAGGAGATGGGGGAGAAGTACAGAGGATCAGGAAATTGAATAGTGGTGTGTAGCAGTAGAGGATGGGAAACTAGAGGTAGCCACTAGAAAGTTTCAGACGCCAGGGACCCAAGAGGTTTCCAGTATCCAACAAAAATTATATTAGTTGAAATACCCAACAAAGAAGAGAGAGACCCTGTAGAAACCATATCCAGTGGCTAAGCATGGCCACCTACTCATCTCAAAAATGCTATTCTGCAATTGGTCCTGTCAAAAGAAAATGCAGTCACAAAGAATAGAGCAGAAACTGAAGGAAAGACCATCCAGAGTCTGACCGACCTAGGGATTCACCCCATCTGCAGACACTAAACCAAGATGCTATTGTTAATGTCAAGAAGTGCTTGCTGACAGGAGCCTGGTATAACTGTCCCCTGAGAGGCTCTGCCAGAGCCTGATCAACACAAATGCGAATGCCTGGATATATGAAGGCAACCACTGGACTAAGCACAGAGACCCCAATATAGGAGTTAGGGGAAGGACTGAAAGAGATGAAGGGGTTAGCAAACCCACAGGAAGAACAACAATATCAACCAACCAGATGACCCCCCACGCCCCCCCAAAAAAAACTCTTAGGGATTAAACCACCAACCAAAGAGTACACACAGGAAGACCCATTACTCCAGCTTCATATGTAGCAGAGGATGGCCTTATCTGGCATCAATGGGAGGGAAGTCCCTTGGTTCTGTAGAGGCTCAATACTCCAGTGTAGGGAAATGCTAGGGTACTGAAGGGAGCGGGGTAGATGAGGAAACACCCTCATAGGAGTAGGGGGAAGGGAGAGGGGATAGGGAATTTAACTGGGAATAGAGATAACATTTGAAACGTAAATAAATAAAATAACCAATAATTTAAAAAAAAAAGAAAAAAGAAAAGGTCAATTTCCAGGGCAAGGATGAGGGTGTTAGTAAAGTGCTGCCAGGCAATGAGAATGTGTGTTCAGTCCTGAGCAGACACATTAAAAGCTCTGTAGGCAATGAGTGCTTATATCCTCAGTGTTGCAATGTTGAGCTAAGTAGGCTTCTGGGGTCTGATGGCCAGCCTGTAGAGATGATCATCAAGCTTTAGATTCAGCGAGAGACCCTGTCTAAAACTATAAGGTGGGACTATGCACACAGCACTAAAACCCACACACAAAGTTAGGAGGGGAAAGTATATATGGTTGTTAGGGGTGGGATTGAAATAAAGGGCACATTCTGACTGGTATGAGATGGACTCTCAGGGTTGTTTTGATTTGCATTTCCCTAATGACTAAGGATGATGAACATTTCTTTAGGTGCTTCTCAGCCATGAGATATTCTTCAGGTGAGAATTCTTTGTTTAGCTCTGTACCCCATTTTTAATAGGGTTACTTGGCTCTCTGGAGTCTAACTTCTTGAGTTCTTTGTATATATTGGATATTAGCCCTCTGTCGGATGTAGGGTTGGTCTCACACCAGTCAGAATGTCCAAGATCAAAAACACAGGAGACAGCAGTTGTTGGCGAGGATGTGGAGAAAGAGGAACACTCCTCCACTGCTGGTGGGATTGCAAGCTGGTACAACCACTCTGGAAAGCAGTCTGGCAGTTCCTCAGAAAACTGGGCATGACACTCCCGGAGGATCCAGCTATACCACTCCTGGGCATATACTCAGAGGCTTTACCTGCATGCAATAAGGACACATGCTCCACTATGTTCATAGCAGTCTTATTTATAATAACCAGAAGCTGGAAAGAATCCAGATGTCCCTCAGCAGAGGAACAGATTCAGAAGATGTGATATATTTACACAATGGAATACTACTCTGCAATTAAAAACAATGAATTCACAAAATTCCTAGACAAATGGTCAGAACTGGAAAATAATCATCCTTAGTGAGTTAACCCAATCACAAAAGAACACACATGGAGTGTGTGTTCTATGCAGTCACTGATAAGGGTAATATCCTTATTAACCCAGAATCTAGGTATAACCTAGACACAATTTGCATATCAATAGATTTCCAAGAAGATGGAAGGAGAGACCCCTGTTCCTGGAAAGACTGGATGTAGGGGAATGCCAGGACAGGGAAACAAGAGGGGGTTGAATGGGGAAAGGAGGGAGGGAAGGGGGCTTATGGGACTTTCGGGGAGGGAGGAAACAGGAAAGGGGAAATGATTTGGAATGTAAATAAAAAAAACTTAGACAATAAAAAAAAGGAAAAAAAGAAATAAAGGGCACAGGTTTGATTTGATCAAAATAAATTGTATGAATATAAAGAATTACTGAGAAAATACAGAAAATTAAAATAAATTGGACAGGCATAGAGTAAGACACCTGGGATCCACCTCTGGCCTCCACACATACCGGCAAAAACACATGTGCTCCAAAACATGCAAACACAGCACAAATACACACACACACACACACACACACACACACACACACACACACACACAAGATTTCCTCACTTAGAAAGATAGATCCCAGAGACATAGAGGACATATGATCAAGGTTCTTTGAAGCTAAATAAAAATGGCAAAATATAAAAAGAACGAAAAGAAAGCATATATTTAGGAACTCCAAAATACAATACCGCTAGGAAAATATCATCTTCATTTAACACACCAGCAGCAGGAAAATTGTGTAGACTTTTAAAATGGTGAGAACACCGAGATGAGAAAAAATTGACACTGTCTACTCACATTTTAGAAACTGCTGTAAGTAATTAATGGACTCTCACATTTTCAACACAGCCGTTGTCCACGGTAAAATGTTGATGTTGCTGGTATAAAAGAAGAAACTGAAGCCCAGAGCTAAGAAGTAATTTCTGAAAATTCTTACAGTGAGTGCCAGACCTGGAATTCAAAGCATCATTGAAGTGATTCTAAGGCAGATGTTCTTCCTAAGAGTTTTGAAATGACCCATCTGAGGAGCTGATTGAATGTGTGAATATGTCTTATCTTTGAAATGGACATGAGGAGACTGAAGAGATCCTTCAGTGAAGTGTTCAGTGGAAACATGAGGACCTGAGTTGAGATCCCCAGCGTGGCAGGACACATTGCTATGTGTCTGTGACTCCCATGATGGTGGGCAGAGGCAAAGATAGATGCATTTCTGAAGTTCACCTGTCAGTCAAATTCATGAGTTCTTGATTCTCTTAGATTATTCAACAAATAAAGTAAAGAGACTAGAGAGCTCTTTCAGAAGTCAAAAGCATTTTCTGTGCAGACATACGATAGAAATTCAGACCCCAGCACTTTCAAAACAAGCCAGGCATCTGGTCACACTGGTAACCCCAGTTCTAAGCTGGTGGAGAATGGCATAGCTTACTGAATTCCAGTTCAACATGGAAAATGTGAGCCCCAGATTCAGGTGGAGACTTTGTCTGAGATGAATAGGCAAAATGATACAGAAAAATGTGTGATGCTTTCTCCTGGCCTTCACCCATGCTTACCTGGACGGACATACAAGTACATATGCTCACAAGAAGAGATAGATACATAAATTAATAACAAATAAATAAATAAATAAATAAATACATTTTAAAATATTACGTGGTGAGCAATAAAAGTGCCTAAATTTCACAATCACATACATCCATGTACACCTGCATGCACATGTGAAAATATCACACACACACACACACACACACACACACACACACAAAGAACAAAAATAATGCAAGCATGTCGGACTCCAAAGAGTACTGGTAAGAGCATTCTATTTTGACCATTTGACTGGATTTCAATGGAGCCCGTTTATGATTTCATCACTTTCTACGTTAGATGTTTGAGATTGGGAGGGAAGCAGTCACCTAAATCATTATGCATCTGGAACCCCCTTAACACAGCAACCAAGCCCACATATTTTTTCAATGTTTCCTCCCATGCTGCAACATGTACTCAATGAAATAAACTAGCAGCACACTAGGAGATCCCTGCCTCAGTCTGCTCTGTGCCTGTCAGCTGCACATATGAACATAACAGGGGAGAAAATAAAAGCCACAGTCACTAAATGAAGAAGAATTAGAGGGGAACCTCCATGTTTGCTGAACTTCTGCAGGTTCCCAGCAAGGCTGCCATTCTCTTTAATACACTTAACATTCTCCTCAGTCCTTAGTATAAAAATTGTAGGTGAGAAATATGCTTTAGAAATAATAGCATATATGATAAATCTCATTTCATATAAATAAAACCTATGAGGCTAAGCCTTTTAGGCTTAAGCCTTTAATTCCTGTTTAGAAGTCAAGACTTCACCCACCCTAAATGATCCACTGAGAGTTCATTACAGATGCAGAAAGTTTCTGTAAATGAAAGACTTGTAGGAGATAATCAAAACCAAAACAGAAATCAGTATTAGTGTCACTATACTAATACACTAGGGCAAGATACACTAGGGATTTGGGGTTGTAAAGTATCAAGAGAAAAAATAAAATGAGCTAAGGTCCAATCTGTATGCGATTCATATTTCTGCTTAAGATGGAGAAGTCCAAACTCTCCACATTAGCAATTGTTTAAAACTCTGAATTTTAAAAGTAACCACAAATTCTATGCTATAAAAATGTGACAAAATCTTTAAAAATCATTCTCTAGCCTTATGCTATCACAAATATATCCTAGCATATTGTAGTATTTATATTATTCAAGGATCTATGACCCTTAACAAGTCACACAATGAATAAATTTTACATAAAGAGAGCTGTCTTGTACCTCAGTCATTCATAGTGACAGATGGAAATTTTTAGGAAACTAAAGTACTAGAGAATTGTAACAAATCTGTACTTGTTTACTGCTGTTCTGTTTGTGCTTCCTGAGATAATAGCATGCAAAGTATTTAAAGAACATAGAACCAGTCTGGCACAATACTGTGTCTAACAGTTGCATCTACAGTGTTAGTTAAAGTGTGCAAATCATTCCAGACAGATTTAAGAACTATGCAAATGCTAAGTCATTTTTCTCTCTCATCTGGTACGGAAGGGATAGACTAAAAATCAGCCTTGCACAGATTCCCCCTCTTTAATGCACAGACTTGTTAATCTAGTAGCTTAGTTTTATGGGTCAGCTACTTCAAACCAAGAGTCTCACTTCACAGGACCATATTTTACAATACCAATTGTGCACTAGATATAAACAAGAGCAATAAACACATAAATCAATGAGCTACATGAATAAACATGCCAATGTGGCAGTAATATACAAAGAAAAGAAAACAGTAGTTGAAGAAAAACAATTCCACTTACAGGAATTTACATTCAATCTTTTCCAGCTTCTAATGGGCTTGAAAATTGAAAGCAGAAAATTACAATACAAAAAAATGGTAAATATTCCTTGATATTTCACATCAAATATGTATATTCATATTGGTAGCTTTAAATATCTCATTGTGATGAATACTACCTAAATCAAAAAAAAATACTGAAACAAGTGATGTGCTTTGTGAAATTTATTTGAATCTTTTAGCTTTGTGTTAATATACAGTTTTATAAGTTATAGATTCTGCTTCAAGTCTGTTCACAAGAACAGTTGTATATGCACATATGAGTACATGTTTTAAACGCTGAAAAGAAAATGTTTTATTTGCTAATGTTTTAGAAAGACATTTGAATTTAAATGCGGGTTAAAATTCAGCAGCTTAATACTGGTATGGTCTAGGGGTATAGTTCATAGCCATGATCAAGGGACAGGTTTATGGAATCTTTGTTCTATATTAATTTTTCAGATTTGGTCCAGCAGAAACATGTCTGTTGTAAATGCCAATAGGTTCCAGAAAATCAATAATATAGCTATGAAATATGGAGAGTCTGTCCACTGCCTCTACCTTAATTTCAAATCGTCACAACTCATGGGTGAATAGAAAATCAGACTGTATAGCTTCTTACACTTAATTAGAGACATTTTTCTTTCTTAATAGTGTAAAAATAAATATTTAAGCTATTACTGGTGACATTTTTAGATTAAATGAAATATGGTATAGTTAAATCTCACTACTTCTCAGTATAATAAATAATAAATATCACTCCAAATTAGTCAAAGCAAAAGATGTGGGCTGTAGAGTGTTTTTTTTAAAATACAGTTTCATTAGGTTTACCTACTATAACAATTATTTGCAATTTAAAGATCATCCATGAATTTTCAGGCTTGACATTATTAAAGGGACTGTTTGAAAGTAGTAATAGTGAATACATGAGGTAGTTAATATTCACCAAAGTCTATATTAAAACACTTCTGTATCCATTTTTTTTATTTTGCCCTCTTTGTGACCCTATCAGGAAGCTGAATTAAAAAAAGAAAACTTTTCCATGACTAAGTTCTGAACCAATTGAGAAACAAAATAAATGATAACCATTTGGGATATCATAAATCCTTTGTTAATGATAGGGGTATATATTGACATATGGGTTGTTTACCAATAAGGGCTCATAAAGACAGAAACAAGAGGTAAGAACATATTTCCTACTTCCTAACAGAGGCTATAAGTGTAAGTTTCCCATCACAAGGATCAGGACTGGAATGCAGAAAAGTCCAACAGTCAGGTGTGAAAAATAACGGAAAGTATTATCCCTAAATATGACACTATACTTTAAGAATGAGAATGATCTCAGCAGAATATCATTAGCAATCATTTTCTATCCTAGGTCTTTAGGCTCGCCAGTCTCTGAACCCTTCAGGCAATATCAAATGGGCTACCTTTCATGGCATGAGTTTCAAGCTCTACCAGTCATTGGTTTCTCACTCCCACAATTTCTGTGCTACTTTTATCCCTTCTCCTTTTGTAGGCAGGACAAATTGTAAGTCAAGGATTTTGTTGTGGAGTTGGTGTCCTAATCCCTCCAGGTTTCTTGCCTGATTAAAAGAGACAGTGAATTCATGCTCTGCATCCCCCATTGCTAGAGGCTTAGCTAGGGACACCCTCATAGAATGCTGGAAGTTTCCATTGCACTAGGCTTCTAGATCATCCCAAAGATGGCCTTGATTCCAGTTGTCTCTCCTAGTTCTAGCTCATTCCAATGATGCTCCCCCATTCCAGTTGTCTCTCCCAGTACTGTACTGGGAATTTTGGTTTCTTTAAAAACCCAGTTATTTCATGTGAACATGTTTTGTTTTATTCCCAGGTATGGGATATGGGACAATTTCAGACTGTCCACAACTGTTTACTATGATTATCTCATGTTCTAGAGGGATGGGTGTGATTTTTACCAGCTACAGATAATTTACATTTGGAATTCTGGAGACTCTTAAGAGGACATAAATGCAAGAGCCCCAAGAGAGCCCATGACAGCTGCTGCTTCCCCATCGGTTTCTGGTTCCTGTTGTTTCTAGTCCTTAGTGCTACTACTGGTTCCTGGTGCCTTTAATCAGCAGGAGGTAGTCTAAAGAGGTCTCAGGCCCCTTTCCCTTCTAACCTTTCTCTCCTACACAGTGTTTTGGGGGAGATATTGAAATGAAATATGGTTTGGAAGGGTAGTAGATAATAGAACCTAATAAAGCAGCCTCCCCAAGCATGCCTACCCAGTACTCTCTGCCTCCATCCTCACCCAAACTGATCCCTCCTGTTTCAGAACCCACTGCCCAACTCAAAATAACCCCTTCCACCCTCCTACCCCACATCACCACCATCCACCTGCAATGCTTACTCTATTTCCCCCTCACAGGGAGATTCATGAGTATTCTCTTGATCCTCCTTGTTACTTAGCTTCTCTGGGTCTGTGGATTTTAGCATGGTCATCCTGTACTTTAATGCCTAACCCAATTGTCATCAGAGAGGCTTCATCCAACAACTGATGAAAACAGATGCAGAAGCCCACAATCAAACACTAGGCAGAGCTAGGGGAATCCTGCAGAGGAGGGAAGAAAGGATTGCAGGAGCCAGACAGTTCAAGCATATCACAAGGAAACCACAAAGGCAACCAACCTGGGCTCATAGGAGCTCCAAGAGAATGAATTGACAACCAGGGAGCCCGTATGAGACTGACCTAGGTCCTCAGCACATATGTTGCAGTTGTGTAGTTTGTTCTTCTTGTGGAACTCCTAACAGTGGAAGCAGGGTCTCCCTCTGACTCTGTTGACAGCTTTAAGAATCCTTTCCTCCTACTGAGTTGCCACTTCCAGCCTTACTATGAGGAGAGGTGCCTAGTCTTACTGCAACTTGATATGCCATGGTGGATTGGTATCTATGGGAGACCTGCACTTTTCTGAAGATAAACAGAGAAGGAGTAGATAAAATGGGGAGGAGGATCAAGGGAGAGGAGCCTGGGGAAAAGGAGGAAAGAAGAGAAACTCCCATTGAGGCATAAAAAGAGTAAAAAGGAAGAAAGAAAATAAGTCTGATATGCATATATGTATGTGTATGTGTATGTGTATATGTATTTAAAGAATGACTTTAAGCAAAAGTTAGAAATAAGTTAAAGCAGAAAAAGCTCTCTACTCTTTTCCTTCTTATTTAAAGCTATAACACTGTTGGAAATGCCTCTGTTCAATTCTCTAAATTGTAAGACACTTTTAGATCATTCTCAGCCAGGTAACATTACTAACAAGCCTTAATCTCCCACAGTCTTCTTCTCCCAGAGGATCAGGGTCCTTTGCTTTTGTCAAGGTTTCCCCAGAACTGCATTATGACTTTAGGAAGATGCATGAAAGCTGGAGTTCTAAGCTGCTTCTTAGAAAATTATTCATTTCCTAGGAATCTCATATACACATATGTATCTATATATATTCGATTTTCTCTCATTGATCTGTGTTTTGTTACAGGAATTCCAGCTGAGAATTCAACTGGATGAAGGAAATTATATTTCCCTCGCCTTCAGATAACTAATGTTCACACCATCTTTGCTCATTAATCTGACCTAACTTTTCCTTCATGAATGCAACACAGGTAAACTTCCTGCCTGCTTCTTAATTACTATTATTTACTAATATTTGTGAAGTTGCTTATCTTCTCTGTGCCTCAGTTTCTCATCTGTTACATAGAAATTAGATACATCTTAAGGTATGATACAAAGATGTTCAGCATATATAACATGTCTGTAAAATAATCTAGCAGTAGTAAGTATGAAATAATGCACGTTATTAAAACAAATGGGCTCTCTGTATTTAGCACATATGGCAAAACAGCAAGCATGAGCAATTTCTTTTTATTCAATCCTTTAGTCCATTTCCTTTTGAAAGAATGGCGCATCACTCCCATTTCAAGATAAGTGTTGACTTACTGTAGCTGCCTTAACAAAAGGATGGTGTAGTCATGGAAATGCTTCAGTTTTCTGAAAAGAAACTTGCCAGGATTTCAGCCTAACATAAATGAAGTTTCTCTGATATAATGCAGTCCCATTCAGAAGACTAGCTAGATGACAATTCTAACTCTGATCAGTTGGCCTCCACTCTATTCTGGAAGATGAACTGGGTAAGCATGAAAACTAAGTAAAGATAATAAACTGTCCTTTCAAATACATAATGACTCTGAATAACCTCTCTGCCCCAGTTTCCTTTCATGTCCACGTGATTGTCAGTAAGATTACTTGCTTAACTTTGTTGTCTGTGATGGAGTGGGAACTGAGCGGTATCATTTAAGCTTATACACATGCACTTCACACTGGAAAGTTTCTGATGCCCTGAGTTTAGGACAGAAAATAAAGTATGAGAAAGTCATTTGTTTCTTTTTCTTTATCAAGGTTGTTGAAATAAAATAGAAGAGATAAAAAACCATTTGAAAAGTACAAGTATTTTTCTAAACTCTACTCCCTTCAATTGACCTCATTCAGTTCCAGTGCTTTTCTATTTACTAATACACAATTCTATCAGTCAATGTTGAAATTTTTTATGTATTATGTCCTGTGATTGTAGTCATTGGATATGTAACAGCTGAAGAAAAGGTTATGTTCCGATTACTGTGTGATTCAAAGGAGACTTATGGTCAGAAAATGGTGGTTGGAGATCTGTACTTCTTAATCAAGGTACCTAAATACTTCATTAAGCAGCATCTGTCACCCCCAAGGTATCCGGGGAGAGTCACCAGTCAACAGCACAGCAGCAGGAAGGACAGCCTGGAGATCTTAGAACCTCCCAGGTCTCCCACTGCTCAGCCAAATCTGCTCACTTGTGCATCAAAGCTAAGAGCCATGGGTAGTAAAGACTCAGGAGACTGTAACAAATGATCCAGCTGTATTTTGCCATGCCTCTTAAATGATCCTCCTGGATTAATGTTGCCTACAACAATTTAACTTTCGCCATGTCACAGCTCCATCTTCATTTCAGTCCATACCTATACTTGCAGCAATTGCTGATCAGATCAGTGCACCATGCCCCACCCTATAGCTTCAACTGTCTCCCAGGAGGCCTGTTCTAATCCAAAACACAGAGCTCCACCTACCTCCCAAGTAAAGACTCCCAGAGCAGCCAAGACAAGATACAACCAGATGTCTATGGCAAGTGCAAGTACATAATCAACAGAATGCAATACAATATGACAGCATCAGTAACTACAACAAGTCCTGGATATCTTAACACACCTGAAGAGTAAGATTGTGACCTAAAATCTCATATAATGAAGATGATAGAGGCCTTTAAAAATGATATAAATAATCCCCTTAAAGGAATACAGGAAAACACAATCAAACAGGCAAAGGAAATGAATAAAATGGTCCAAGACATAAAAAAGAAAATAGAAGCAATAAAGAAGAAATAAATGAAGACAAGCCTGTAGATGGAAAACCTAGGAAAGAGAACAGGAACTACAGAAACAAGCATAACCAACAGAGTATAAGAAATGGAAGAGACAATCACAGGCATAGAAATTATCATAGAAGAAATGGATGAATTAGCCAAAGAAAAGGCCAAGTATAAAATGTTCCTAACTGAAAACATCCAGGAAATTTGAGACACTATGAAAAGACCAAACCTAAGAATAATAAGAATAGAAGAGGGTGAAGATTCCCCAGCTCAAAGGGCCAGAAACATCTTCAACAAAATGGTAGAAGAAAATTTCCCTAACCTAAAGAAAGAAATTACTTTCAAGAAGATTACAGAACATCAAGTAGATTGAACCAGAAAAGAAAATCCTTCTGCCATATAATAATCAAAACAATAATTGTACAGACCAAAGAAAGAAAGTTTAAAGATACAAGAGAAAAAGGCCAAGTAACATATCAAGGCTAACATATCAGAATTACACTCGACTTCTCAACAGAGTCTCTAAAGGTCAGAAGATGCTGGACAGATGTCTTGCAGACTCTAAGAGAACAGAGATACCAGCCAAGACAATTATACCCAGAAAAACTCTCTTTCACCATAGATGGAGAAACCAAGATATTCTATGACAAAAACAAATTTAAATAGTATCTTTCTACTAATTCAGCCTTACAGATTTACAGAGGATACTAGAAGGAAGACTCCAACACAAAGGAAACACAAGAAATTAATCATCTTAGCAAAACAAAAAGAAAAGAATCACACATACACAGTAATACCTCCAACAACAAAATATCTAAAACTAACCATCATTAGTTATTAATATCTCTCAACATCAATAGACTCAATTAGTCAATTAAAAGACAAATGCTAACAGAGTGGATATAAAAAGAAGATCCTCCATTCTGCTGCATACAATTTATGCATCTCAGCAACAAAGATAGACATTACCACAGAGTAAAGGGCTGCAAAAGGTTTTCCAAGCAAACAGAACCAAGAAACAAACTGGAGTAGAAATTCTAATATCTAATAAAATAGACTTTCAACCAAAAAATATCAAAAGTGATGGGGAAGGATACTTCATATTCATCACAGAAAAAATCCACCAAGATGAGGTTTCAATTCTGACCATCTATGGCCCAAATGCAAGGGTACCCAGATTCATAAAAGAAACTTCACTAAACTTGAAATCATACATTGATCCTCACACAATAATAGTGGGGAACTTCAATACCCCACTGTCACCAATGAACAGATAATCAAAACAATCAAAACAGAAAACTAAACAAAGAAACAATGAAACTAACAGATGTTATGAAGCAAATGGGTTTAATATATATCTGCAGAACCTTTCACATACTCAGCACTTTAGGAATCTTCTCAAAAATTGACCATATAATTGAGCACAAAGCAAACATCAATAGATATAAGAAAATTGAAAAAAAAACATGACACTATATCAGATCACTATTAATTAAGGCTGGACTTTAACAAAATCAAATACATCATAAAGCCCACATACTCATGGAAACTGAACAACTCTCTACTTAATGATCACTTGATCAGGGAAGAAGTAAAGACAAAAATTAAAGACTTTCTCGAATTCAATAAAAATGAAAGCATATTATATCCAAACCTATGGGATACAATGAAAGTATTGCTAAGAGGAATATTCGTAGCACTATATGCCTTCTAAAGAAATTGGTGAATCTCATACTAGCAACTTATCAGCGTATCTGAAAATTCTAGAACAAAAAAGAAGCAACAAATCCAAGAGGAGTAGACAAAAGGAAATAATGAAACTCAGAGCTAAATTCAATCAATTAGAAATAAAGAGAACAATATAAAGAATAAAAAAAGAACCAAAAGCTGGTTCTTTGAGTAAATCAATAAGATAGACAAATGCTTCACCAAAATAACTAAAAGACACAAAGAGAGACATAACAACAGAAATAGAAGTTCAAAAAATCATTAGGTCCTACTCCAAAAAACTATACTCAACAAAACTGAAAAATCAAAATGAAGTGGATGATTTTCTAGAGAGACCCACTTACCAATGTTAAATTATGATCACTTAAACTATGTAAACAGTCCCAAAACCCCTAAGGAAATAAAAGCAGTCATTCTCTCTATATCTATTCAACAGAGTTCTTGATGTATCACTTTGCAGATGATATGATAGCAAACACGAGCTACCCCAAAAATTCTTTTTTTTAATTTTATTTTATTTTCTAAGTTTCTTTTTATTTACATTCAAAATCATTTCCCCTTTCCCGTTTCCTCCCTCCCCGAAAGTCCCATAAGCCCCCTTCCCTCCCTCTTTTCCCCATTCAACCCCCTCTTGCTTCTCTGTCCTGGCATTCCCCTACATCCAGTCTTTCCAGGACCAGGGGTCTCTCCTTCCATCTTCTTGGAAATCTACTGATATGCGAATTGCGTCTAGGGTATTCCGAGATTCTGGGTTAATATCCCCTTATCAGTGACTGCATACCATGTGTGTTCTTTTGTGATTGGGTTACCTCACTAAGGATGATATTTTCAAGTTCTGACCATTTGCCTAGGAATTTCGTGAATTCATTGTTTTTAATTGCAGAGTAGTATTCCATTGTGTAAATATACCACATCTTCTGAATCCATTCCTCCGTTGAGGGACATCTGGGTTCTTTCCAGCTTCTGGCTATTATAAATAAGGCTGCTATGAACATAGTGGAGCATGTGTCCTTATTGCATGCAGGTAAAGCCTCTGGGTATATGCCCAGGAGTGGTATAGCCGGATCCTCCTGGAGTGTCATGCCCAGTTTTCTGAAGAACCGCCAGACTGCTTTCCAGAGTGGTTGTACCAGCTTGCAATTCCACCAGCAGTGGAGGAGTGTTCCTCTTTCTCCACATCCTCGCCAACAACTGCTGTCTCCTGTGTTTTTGATCTTAGCCATTCTGACTGGTGTGAGATGGAATCTCAGGGTTGTTTTGATTTGCATTTCCCTAATGACTAAGGATGATGAACATCTCTTTAGGTGCTTCTCAGCCATTAGATATTCTTCAGGTGAGAACTCTTTGTTTAGCTCTGTACCCCATTTTTTAATAGGGTTACTTGCCTCTCTGGAGTTTAACTTCTTGAGTTCTTTGTATATATTGGATATTAGCCCTCTGTCAGATGTAGGGTTGGTAAAGATCATTTCCCAGTTAGTTGGTTGCCGCTTTGTCTTTTTGACAGTGTCTTTTGCCTTGCAAAAACTTTGTAATTTAATGAGGTCCCATTTGTCAATTCTTGATCTTAGAGCATAAGCTATTGGAGTTCTATTCAGGAAATTCTCCCCTGTGCCCATATGTTCAAGGTTCTTCCCTAGTTTCCTTTCTATTAGTTTCAGTGTGTCTGGTTTTATGTGGAGGTCCTTGATCCACTTGGAATTGAACTTAGTGCAAGGAGATAAGAATGGGTCAATTTGCATTCTTCTGCATGTTGACCTCCAGTTGAGCCAGCACCATTTGTTGAAAAGGCTATCTTTTTTCCACTGGATGGTTTTAGCTCCTTTGTCAAAGATCAAGTGACCATACGAGTGTGGATTCATTTCTGGGTCTTCAATTCTGTTCCATTGATCTACATGCCTGTCACTGCACCAATACCATGCGGTTTTTAACACTATTGTTCTGTAGTACAGCTTGAGGTCCGGGATACTGATTCCCCCAGAGATTCTTTTACTCGAGAATAATTTTAGCTATCCTACCCCAAAAATTCTACTAGAGAATTTCTTCAGCTGGTTAACAACTTCAGCAAAGTGGCTAAATACAAATAAACTCAAACCTTCCTTTATACAAATGATAAACAAGCTGAGAAAGAAAATAGGGCAACAACACCCTTCATAATAGTCACAAATAATATAAAATATCTTGGTATGACTCTAACCAAGCAAATAAAAGATCTGTATGGGAGCAGGTAGGTACAGCGAGGAGCACAAGGAACACAACAGTGGCAGAGCAGTTAGGACAAGGTACACCCAGGCTGAACCTGCATTCAGGAGCTGGGCAGTGCCACAGTACTCTGTGCCAGTGGAGAGCCGCTCATCCAGGGGTGCTGAGACAGGATTGCAGGCACATAGGAGGGAAACGTGCCAGTCAGAGATAGCAGGACCAGCTAATACCAGAGATAACCAGATGATGAAAGGCAAACGTAGGAACATTACCAACAAAAATCAAGGCAACATGGCACCATCCAAACCCAATTCTCCTACAACAGCAAGTCCTGGATACCTCCAATACACTGGAAAAAGCAAGATTTGGATTTAAAATCACAGTTCATGATGCTGATAGAGGGCTTAGAGAAGGACACAAATAACTTCCTTAATGAACTACAGGAGAACACAGGTAAACACATAGAAGCCCTTAAAGAATTACATGAAAGCACAACCAAATGGGTGAAGGAATTGATCAAAACCATCCAGGATCTAAAAATGAAATTAGAAAAAAATAAAGAAATCACAAAGGGAAACATCTCTGGACATAGAAAACTTAGGAAAGAAGTCAGGAGTCACGGATGCAAGCAAGATACAGAGGAGAGAACCGCAGATGGAGAAGATACCATAGAAAGCATTGACACAACAGTCAAAGAAAATACAAAATGCAAAGAGCATGTAACCCAAAACATCCAGGAAATCCAGGACACAATGAGAAGACCAAACTTAAGGATTATAGGTATAGAAGGGGGTGAAGATTTCCAAATTAACGTGCCAGTAAGTGTCATCAGCAAAATTATAGAAGAAAACTTCACTAACCTAAAGCAAGAGATGCCCAGGAACATACAAGTAGCCTACAGAACTCCAAATAGATTGAACCAGAAAAGAAATTCCTCCCATCACATAATAATTAAAACAACAAATGCACTAAAAAAAGAAAGAATGTTGAAAGCAGTAAGGGAAAAAGGTTAAGTAACATATAAAGGCAGACCTATAAGAATTACACCAGACTTCTTGTCAGAGACTATGAAAGACAGAAGATTCTGGGAAGATGTCATACAGACCAAAAGGGAACACAAATGCCAACCCAGGCTACTATACCCAGCAAATCTCTCAATTACCATAGATGAATAAGCCAAGGTATTCTATGACAAAAACAAATTTATACAATATCTTTCCACAAATCCAGACCTTCAAAGGATACTGAATGGAAAACACCAACAAAAGCAGGGAAGCTACACACTAAAAAAGGCAAGAAATTAATCTTCATTTAACAAACCAAAAAGAAGAGAGCCACACAAACATAACTCCACCTCTAATAACAAAAATAACAGAAAGCAACAATCACTTCTCCTTAATATCTTTTATTATCAATGGACTCAATTTTCCAATAAAAATACATAGACTAACAGAATGGTTGCATAAACAGGTCCCAACCTTTTGCTGCATACAAGAAACTCCCCTCAGGCACAAAGACAGACACTACCTCAGAGTACAAGGCTGAAGAACAATTTTCCAAGCAAATGGTCCCAAGAAAAAAGCTGGAGTAGCCATTCTAATATTGAATAAAATTGACTTTCAACCTAAAGTAATCAAAAAAGATAAGGAAAGACACTTCATACTCATCAAAGGAAAAATCTACCAAGTTGAACTCTCAATTCTGAACATATATGCTCCAAATAAAAGGGCACTCACATTCATAAAAGAAACTTTACTAAAGCTCAAAGCACACATTGCACCCCACACAATAATAGTGGGAGACTTCAACTCTCCACTCTCATCAATGGACAGATCAGAGAAACACAAATTAAACAGAGAAACAGTGAAACAAACAGAAGTTATGAACAAAATGGATTTAACAGATATCTATAGAACATTGTATCCTAAAGCAAAAGAATATACCTTCTTTTCAGGAGCTCACCTTACCTTCTCAAAAACTGACCATATACGCGGTCAAAAAACAGACCTCAGCAGATATAAGAAGACTGAAATAACTCCATGCTCCCTGTCAGATCACCACGGACTAAGGCTGATCTTCAATAACAACAAAAACAACAGAAAGTCCACATATGCATGGAAACAGAACAACATTCTACGCAATGATTAACTTGGTCAAGGAAAAAATAAAGAAATTAAAGACTTTTAAGAATTTAATGAAAAGAAGGCACAACATACCCAAACTTATGGGACACAATGAAAGTGGTGCTAAGAGGAAAACTCATAGATCTAAGTGCCTCCAAAAAGAAACTGGAAAGAGCATACACTAACAGCTTGACAGCAGAATGGAAGGCTCTAGAACAAAAGGAAGCAAATACACTCAAGAACAGTAGATGGCAGGAAATAAACAAACTCAGGACTGAAATCAACCATTTAGAAACAAAAAGAACTATACAAAGAATCAACCAAAGCAGGAGTTGGTTCTTTGAAAAAAACAAGAAGATAGATAAACCATTACCCAAACTAACCAGTGGGCACAGAGACAGTATTCAAATCACCAAAATCAGAAATGAAAAGGGAGACATAACAACAGATACGGAGGAAATTAAAAAAAATCATCATATCTTACTAAAAAGCCTAGCCTCAACAAAACTGGAAAATCTAGATGAAATGGACAATTTTCTAAATAGATACCAAGTACCAAAGTTAAATCAGGATTGGATAAATGATCTAAACAATCCAATAACCGTTAAAGAAATAGAAGCAGTCATTAATAGTCTCCCAACCTAAAAAAGCTCAGGACCAGGTGGACTCAATGGAGAGTTCTATCAGACCTTCAAAGAAGAATTAACACCAATACTCTTCAAACTATTCCATAAATTAGAAACAGAAGGAACACTACCCAACTCTTTTTATGAAGCCACAATTACTCTGATACCTAAACCACACAAAGACCCAACAAAGAAGGAGAACTTTAGACCAATTTCCCTTATGAATATCAATGCAAATATGCTCAATAAAATTCTTGCCAACCGAATCCAAGAACACATCAAAATGATCATCTACCATGATCAAGTAGGCTTCATCCCAGGGATGCAGGGATGGTTCAATATATGGAAATCAAACAATGTAATCAACTATATAAACAAACTCAAAGAAAAAAACCACATGATCATTCATTAGATGCTGAGAAAGCATTTGACAAAATCCAACACCTCTTCATGATAAAAGTCTTGAAAAGGTCAGGAATTCAAGGCCCATACCTAACCATATTAAAAGCAATATACAGCAAACCAGTGGCCAACCTCAAACTAAATGAAGAGAAACTTGAAGCAATCCCACTAAAATCAGAGACTAGACAAGGCTGACCTCACTCTCTATTTACCTATTCAATATAGTAATCGAAGTCCTAGCCAGAGCAATTAGACAACAAAAGGAGGTCAAAGGGATTCAAAGTGGAAAGAAAAAAGTCAAAATATCACTATTTGCAGATGATATGATAGTATACTTAAGTGACTCCAAAAATTCCACTAGAGAGAATTCCTAAACCTGATAAACTACTTCAGCAAAGTGGCTGGATATAAAATTAACTCAAACAAATCAGTAGCCTTCCAATACTCAAAGGATAAAGAGGCTGAGAAAGAAATTAGGGAAATGACATTCTTCACAAATAATATAAAATACCTTGGTTTGACTCTAACTAAGCAAGTGAAATATCTGTATGACAAGAACTTCAAGACTCTGAAAAAAGAAAATAAAGAAGATCTCAGAAGATGGAAAGATCTCCCATGCTCATGGATTGGCAGGGTTTTTATTTTAAAAATGGTCAACTTGCCTAAAGCAATCTACAGATTCAAAGCAATCCCCATTAAAATTCCAACTCAATTCTTCATAGAGTTAGAAAGAGCAATTTCCAAATTTATCTGGAATAGCAATAAACCCAGGATAGCAAAACCTATACTTGACAATAAAAGAAATTCTGAGGGAATCACCATCCCTAACCTCAAGCTATACCACAGAGCAATAGTGATAAAAACTGCATGGTATTAGTACAGTGACAGGCAGATAGATCAATGGAATAGAATTGAAGAACCAGAAATGAACCCTCACACCTATGGTCACTTGATCTTTGACAAAGGAGCTAAAACCATCCAGTGGGAAAAAGACAGCATTTTCAATAAATGGTGCTGGGTCAACTCGCAGTCAACATGTAGAAGGATGCAAATTGATCCATTCTTATCTCCCTGTACAAAATTCAAGTCCATGTAGATCAAGGGCCTCCACATAAAACCAGATACACTGAATCTAATAGAAGAGAAAGTGGAAAAGATCTTGTAGCACATGGGCACAGGGGAAAATTTCCTGAACAGAACACCAATAGTTTATACTCTAAGATCAAGAATTGACAAATGGGACCTCATAAAATTGCAAAGCTTCTATAAGGCAAAGGACACTCTCAATAGGACAAAAAGGCAACCAACAGATTGGGAAAAGATCTTTACCAATCCTACATCTGATAGATGGCTAATATCCAATATATACAAAGAACTCAAGAAGTTAGACTCCAGAGAACCAAATAATCCTATTAAAAATGGGGTACAGAGTGAAACAAAGGATTCTCAACTGAGGAATACTGGATGGCTGAGAAACCCCTAAAGAAATGTTTAACATGCTTAATCATCAGGGAAATGCAAATCAAAACAATACTGAGATTACACCTCATACCAGTCAGAATGGCCAAGATCAAAAATTCAGGGGACAGCAAATGCTGGAGATGATGTGGAGAAAAAGGAACACTCCTTCTTCATTTATGGTGGGATTGCTAGCTGGTAAAACCACTCTGGAAATCAGTTTGACAGTCCCTCAGAAAATTGGACATAGCACTATCTGAGGACCCAGCTGTACCACTCCTGAGCATATACCCAGAAGATGTTCGAATACGTAATAAGGATACATGCTCCACTATGTTCATAGCAGCCTTATTTATAATAGCCAGATTCTGGAAAGAACCCAGATGTCCCTTAACAGAGGAATAGATACAGAAAATGTAGTACATTTATACAAAAGAGTACTACTCCGCTATTAAAACCAATGAATTCATGAAATTCTTAGGCAAGTGGATGGACCTAGAAAATATCATCCTGAGTGAGGTAACCCAATCACAAAAGAACACATATGGTATTTACTCTCTGATAAGTGGAAATTAACCCAAAATCTCTAAATACTCAAGATACTACTCACAGACCACATGAAGCTCAAGAAAAAGGCTACCAAATTGTAGATACTTTGATCCTTATTGGAAAGTGGATCAAAATACCCATGACTCACAGCCAACCAATAGACTGAGCATAGGGTCCCCAATGGTACAGCTAGAGAAAGGACCTGAGGAGCTGAAGAGGTTCGCAGCCCTGCATGAGGAACAATAATATGTACCAACATGTGCCCGCAGTGCTCCCAGGAATAAATCACCAACCAAAGAGTACACATGGAGGGACACATGGCTCCAGCTACATATGCAGCAGAAGATGACCATTTCAGACATCAATGAGAGGAGAGGCCATTGGTCCTATGAAGGCCTGATTCCCCAGAAAAGGGAAATGTAAGTTAGGAAATGGAGGAGGTGGTGAGCAGTGGGAGAGGAGATGGGATAGGAGGTTTTCGGAGGGGTATTGCGGAAAGGGGATACCATTTGAAATGTATATAAAGCAAATATCTAATAAAAAATTGAAAAAAAAATCTGTATGACAGTAACTTTAAGTCCCTCAAGAAAGAAATCAAAGAAGACCACACAAAATGGAGAGATTTTCCATGCTCAAGTATTGGTAGGATCAACATAGTAAAAATGGTCATTCTACCAAAAGCAATCTACAGATTGAGTGCAAACTCCATGAAAATTACAATACAATTCTTCAAAGACATGGAAAGAGCAATTCTCAATTTCATAAGAAAAAGCAAAAAACTCAGAATAGTTAAAACAAATCTCAACAATAAAAAATTCTGGGAGAATCACCATAGTGATAAAAGTCACATGGTATTGGTACAGAGACAGATAGGTCAATAACTAGAACAGAATAGAAGACCCAGAAATAAACCCACACACAAATGGACACTTAATCTTTGACAAAGAAGTCAAAAATACACAATAGATAAAAGAAAGCATCTTCAAAAAATCTGTGCTCGTCTATCTGGCAGTAGATATGTAGAAAAATGAAAATAGACCCATATTTGTCATCTTGTAAAACACTCAAGTTCAAGTGGATCAAGGACCTTAGCAACAACAACAACAACAACAAAATACATTGAATCTAGTAGAAGAGAAAGAGGGAAAGAGCCTCAAACTCATTGGCACATGGGAAAGTTCCTGATCAGAATTCCAATGGCTCAGACTCTATGATCAAGAATTGATAAATGGAACCTCACAAAACTAAAATGCTTCTGTAAGGCAAAGAACATAGTCAATAGGACAAATCAGCAACCTACAAATTGGGAAAAATTCTTCATTAATCCACATTCACTAGAGGGCTAATATCCACACTATATAAAGAACACAAGAAGCTAATCTCCAACAAACCAAATAACTCAATTTAAAAATGGGATATAGAGCTAAACAGGGAATTCAAATCAGAGGAATCTCGAATGGTTGAGAAACACTTAAAGAAATGTTCAAAGTTCTTAGTCATTAGAGAAACGCAAATCAAAACCCTGAGATTCCACCTTATACCTATCACAATGGCTAAGTTCAAAAACTCAGCTGACAGCACATGTTGGTAAAGATGTGGAGAGAGGGGAACATTCTTCCATTGCTGGTGGAATTGCAAACTGGTACAAAACATTCTGGAAATGAATTTTGAAGTTCCTCAGAAAATTGGAAATAAATCTACCTGAAGGTGCAGCTATACCACCCTTGTACATATACTCAAAAGATGCTCCAACATATAACAAGGATATCTGCTCCATTATGTTCATAGCAACCTTATTTGTAGCAGATAGAGTCTGGAAACAACTCAGTTGTCCCTCAACTGAAGAATGGATATTGAAAATATGGTACATTTGCACAATGGAATACTATTCAGCTATTTAAAAAACGATTTCATGAAATTTGCAGGCAAATGAATGGAACTAGAAAATATCCTCAGTGAGGCAACTCAGACACAAAAAACATGCATGGTATGTACTCACTAATAGATGGTTATTAGCCAAAAATACAGAATACCTAGAATACACTCCACAGAACTCAGGAAGCATAACAAACCAAAGGGCCCAAGGGAAGAAACTTCAATCCCACTTGGGAGAAAGAAGAAGCAATCCCTGGAGGCAGAGGGAAAGAGGAACCTGTGTGGGAGAGGGGAGATGGAGGGTAAAATGGGTACACAATCAGCTATGTGGCAGAAGAACAGGAGAGGAGCCCTGAGGACCAGGAGAATGAATGGAAATATGCAACCTGAGAGAGGGGCTCTAGATAGTACCAGAGACCAGGGAGGTGAGAGACTCTCAAGACTCAAAGGGAGGGGGAACCTTTGATGAAATGCTCAATAGTGGGTAGAGGGAACTTGCAGAATCCATCTCGAATAAAAAGACAGGTCATAAAGTGGAGGGATGGGGTTTCCATCTCACAGTCAAAAACTCTGACACAATAATGTTCCTGTCTAAAAGAACTGTAGAGAAAAAAATGGAGAAGAGACTCAGGTAAAGGAAGTCCAGTGACTGCCCAACTTGGGATCCATCTCAAGGGAAACTTCCAAGGCCTGACACTATTGTTGATGCTATGGTGTGCTCCTCCATGAAGTCCATAAAGCAGCTGATTGAGACAGAATCAGATATTTACACACAACTTTTGAGCTGAAGTCATGGACTCCTGTGGTTGAATTAGGGAAAGTCTAGAAGAAGCCGAGGAGGAAGGTGAGTCCACAGGAAGACAAGCAGTCTCAACTAACCCAGACCCTGAGATCTCTGAGACACTGTGCTACCAACCAGGCAGCATACATGAGGTGGTCTGAGGACCCAGACACACATACAGCAGAGGACTGCCTGCCTGGTCTGGCCTCAGTGAGAGAAGAGGAGCCTAACCCTCAAAAGAGACTTGAAGCCCCAGGGAATGGGGAGGCCTGTTGGTGACATCCTCTTGAAGACATGGGGAGGAGGAATGGGATAAGGAACTGTGGGAGGGCAGACCAGGAAGGGGGACAAAGACTGAACCATTAAGAAAAATAAATAAATAAATAAAAGTAATAAATTAAAAAAAAATCTCACAACCCAAAAAACCCAAGGATCATATGGTTTTGGTGCAGAATTCTACCAGACGTTCAAAGAAGAGCTAATACCAATACTCCTTAATCTACTCCAGAAAGAAACAGAAGGAACACTACCTAATTCATTCTATGAAACCACAGTTACTCTGATACCTAAACCACACAAAGACCCAAGAAAGAAAGAGAATGTCAGACTATTCTTTTTTATGAACATCGATGCAAAAATACTTAATAAAATACATGAAAAATGAATCCAGAAACACATTAAAAACATCATCCATCATGATCAATTAGGCTTCATCATACAGATTCATGGATGGTTGAATAGACAAAAATCCATCAACATAATCCATAGATAAACTATATAAACAAATTGAAAGAAAAAAAATCTCATGATCATCTCATTAAATACTGAAAAAGCCTTTGACAAATCCAACACATGTTCATGTTAAATCTTGGAGAGATCAGGGATTTAAGGCATATACCTAAATATAATAAAAAGCAATATACAACAAGCCAATAGTCAATACCAAATTAAATGGAGAGAAACTTGAAGCAATCCCACTAAAATCAGGGGCAAGACAGAGCTGCCTGCTTTCTGCCTATCTATTCAATATAGTACTTGAATTTACACAACATAAGGATATAAATTGGAAAGGAAGAAGTCAAGAGATCACTGTTTTCAGATGATATGAATGTATGCATAAGACACCCCAAGAATTCTACCAGAGTCCTCCTACAAATGATAAATGATTTCAGCAAAGAGGCTGAATATAAAATTAATAAAAGAGCCGGGCGGTGGTGGTGCACGCCTTTAATCCCAGCACTTGGGAGGCAGAGGCAGGAGGATTTCTGAGTTCGAGGCCAGCCTGGTCTACAAAGTGAGTTCCAGGACAGCCAGGACTACACAGAGAAACCCTGTCTCGAAAAACCAAAATAAATAAATAAATAAACAAATAAATAAAAAATAATAAAATTAATCAAAGAAATCAGTACCTCTCCTTTACATAAATGATAAATGGGCAGAGAAAGAAATTAGGGAAACAGCACCCTTCACAACACCAACAAATAATATAAAATATTTTGGTGCAACTCTACCAAGGTATTGGTATCTTGTGAACAATCTGTATGACAAGAACTTCAAGTCCCTAAAGATAAAAATTGAAGAAGATGTCAGAAGATGGAAAGATTTTCCATGTTCATGGATCAGTAGGATTAATACAGTGAAAATGTATATGTTGGAACATCTTTTGGGTACATGACCAGAAGTGGTATAGATGGGTAATTACTAAAAGGTGAAACAAAATACTCACAGGAGGAAATATGGAGTCAAAGTATAGAGCAGAGACTCAAGGAAAGGCCATCTAGAGACTGCCCCAAAATGGGGATCTATCCCATATGTAGTCACCAAACCCAGACACTATTGTGGATGCCAACAATTGTTTGCTGACAGGAGCCTGATATAGCTGTCTCCTGAGAGGCTCTGCCAGACCTAACAAACACAGAGGTAGATGTTCTCAGTCAACCATTGGACTGAGCACAGGGCCCCCAGTGGACTAGTTAGAGAAAGGACTGAAGGACCTGAAGGGATTTGCAACCCCATAGGAGGAACAACAATATGAACCAACCAGACAACCCCCAGAGATCCCAGGGACTAAACCACCAACTATAGAGTACACATGGAGGGACCCATGGCTCCAGTCACATATGTAGCAGAGGATGGCCTTGTGGGGCATCAATGGGAGGAGAGGCCCTTGATCCTGTGAAGGCTTGATTCCCCAATGTAGGGGAATTCAAGGGCAGGGAGGTGGGAGTGGATGAGTGGGTGGGTGGGTGGGTGCAGGAACAACCTCATAGAAGCAACCTCATAGAGGGACAGGATAGACGGGCTTTAGGGGGGAAATAAGGAAAGAGGATAACATTCGAAAGTATATCAAGAAAATATTCAATAAAAAAATATATAATGAAAATGGTCATCTTACTAAAAGTAATCTGCCGATTCAATAAAACCCCCATCAAAATTCTAACACATTTTTTTACAAACCTTGAAAGAGCAGTTCTCAATTTCCTATGGAAAAACAAAACCCCTGGCATAGCCAAAATGACCTGGTACAATAAAACAATTCTGGAGGAATCACTATCACTGAACTCAAGGTGTACCACAGAGCAATAGTGATTATAACTGCCTGGCATTGGTAGAGAAGCAGAAAGGTTGATCAATGGAATAGAATAAGAGACCAAGAAATAAACCCACACATCTATGGAAACTTGATTTGGAACAAGGAAGTCAAACCCATACAATGGAAAAAGAGAAAGCATCTTCAATAAATGGTGTTGGTATAATTGAATGCCTGCATGTAAAAGAATGAAAATAGATCAATATTTATCACAAAAATGAAATTCAAGCAGATCAAACCCCTCAACAAAAAGCAGGAATCACTAAATCTCATTGAAGAGAAAGTGGGAAATAGCCTTGAACACATTGGTACAGGAGACAGTTTCCTGAAAAGAACACCAGGAGTTCAGGCTCCAAGATCAACAATCTATAAATGGAACATCATGAAACTACAAAGCTGCCCTCCGGCCTCCATTTGCAGCTGGGAACCAGGCAGCTCCACAGCTTTCTGTGCTTAGCCCACCAGAAGAGAATGATCTCCCAGCAGCGATTTCACTTCTGGGTGCAGAGGTGAAATCTCCACCTTCTCTCTGGAGGGGTACAGCTAGGAGCGAACAGGGCACACGATCAGTGGAGCAGCTGGGACAGGAGTCTTCCCTTCCAGCTGTCATCTGCAGCAGGGAACCAGGCAGCTCCAAAGCCTTCTGTGCTTATTCCACCAGAAGAGAATGATCTCCCAACAGCGATTTCACTTCTGATGCAGAAGTGAGATCTCCACCTTCTCTCTGGAGGGGTACAGCTAGGAGCACACTGGGCATACGATCAGTGGAGCAGCTGGGACAGGAGTCATCCCTTCTGGCTGCCATTTGGAGCAGGGACCCAGACAGCTTCTTCTTCTTCTTCTTCTGTGCACAGACCCTGCCAGAAGAGAGTTGGTCTCCCAGGAGTACAGACACAGGTTTACAGGCCCATAGGAGGGGAAATCTCCAGCCAGAGACAACAAGACCAACTAACACCAGAGATAACCAGGCAAAAGGCAAGCGCAAGAACCAACAGAAACCAAGGCTACTTGGCAACATCAGAGCCCAGTTCTCCCACCACAGCAAATGCCGGATAACCCAACACACTGGAAAAACAAGAGTTGGATTTAAAGTCTCTTCTCACGATGCTGTTAGAGGACATCAAAAAGGACATAAATAACTCCCTTAAAGAAATACAGGAGAACATGGGTCAAATGGTAAAGGCCCTTAAAGAGGAAACACAAAAATCCCTTAAAGAAATACAGGGGAGCATGGTTGAACAGGTAGAAGCCCTTAAAGAGGAAACACAAAAATCTCTGAAAGAATTAGAGGAAAACACAAACAAACAAATGAAGGAACTGAACAAAACCATCCAGGATCTAAAAATGGAAGTAGAAGCAATAAAGAAACCACAAAGTGAGACATCTCTGGAGATAGAAAATCTTGGAAAGAATTCAGGAGTCATAGATGCAAGCATCAACAACAGAATACAAGAGATAGAAGAAAGAATCTCAGGTACTGAAGATACCATAGAAAACATTGACTCAACAGTTAAAGAAAATGCAAAATGCAAAAAGCTCCTGAGCCAAAACATCCAGGAAATCCAGGACACAATGAGAAGACCAAACCTAAGGATCATAGGTATAGAAGAGAGTGAAGATTTCCAATTTAAAAGGCCAGTAAATATCTTCAACAAAATTATAGAAGAAAACTTCCCTAACCTAAAGAAAGAGATGTCCATGAACATACAAGAAGCCTATAGAACTCCAAACAGACTGGACCAGAACAGAAAGTCCCCCCAGCACATAATAATCAAAACATCAAATGCACTAAACAAAGAAAGAATATTAAAAGCAGTAAGAGAAAAAGGTCAATTAACCTATAAAGGCAGGCCTATCAGAATTACACCAGACTTCTCACCTGAGACGATGAAAGCCAGTAGATCCTGGGAAGATCTCATACAGACCCTAAGAGAACACAAATACCAGCCCAAACTACTATACCCAGCAAAACTCTCAATTACCGTAGATGGAGAAACCAAGATATTCATTCCCTGATAAAACCAAATTTACACAATATCTTCCCACAAATCCAGTCCTACAAAGGATGATAGATGGAAAATGCCAACATGAGGAGGGAAACTTCACCCTAGAAAAAGCAAGAAAGTAATCTTTTTCCAACAAACCCAAAAGAAAGTAACCACACAAACATAAAAAGAGTATCAAAAATAACAGAAAGCAACAATCACTATTCCTTAATATCTTATAATGTCAATAGACTCAATTCCCCAACAAAAACATAGCCTAACAGAGATGTTTTTCATGTGGATCTTCGATTTTATCAGAAAATGTTTGTGACTCCTCTTCCTTTTTATTATTATCATTATTATTACTATTATTATTATTATTATCTATATTTTTTTATTTACATTCCAAATGATTTCCCCTTTCCCATTTCCTCGCTCTCCAAAAGTCCCAGAAGCCCCCTTCCCTCCCTCTGTTCCCCATTCAACCCCCTCTCGCTTCTCTTTCAATTTAGTAATGCTTTTTGTGTCTACCATTTTGACTGTATTATTTTCCATGATAATTTTTAATTTTAACATTTTTTCTGTGTATTTCTTCGATTTTGTCGGAGGTGTTTTTCATGTAGATCTTCGGTTTTGTCGGGCGGGGGGAAAGGAGTGTTTGTATTTCCACTTTCAATCAATTTAGGAATGTTTTTGTGCTTACCGTTTTGTCGGTATAATTGTCCATGATAATCTTCAATTTTAACGTTTTTCTGTATTTTTTTTCAATTTTGTCAGAAGTATTTTTCATGTGAATCTTAGCTTTATCAGACAATATCTATAATTTTACTTTGAATCAAATTAGGAACATTTTTATACCTTCCATTTTATCGGTATATTTTTTCCCAATCTGTAGACTGATGTTTTATCTTATTGATGGTTTCCCTTGCCTTACAGAAGGTTTGTAGTTTTTTTTTAAAATTTTTATTTTCTATATTCTTTATTTACATTCCAAATGATTTCCCCTTTCCAGGTTCCCCCCTCCCCAAAAGTCTTTTTCTATATATTTCTTGAATTTTTTCAGGAATATTTTCCTTTTAGATCTTCAATTTTATCAGGAAATGTTTATAATTCCACTTTCAAAAAACTTAGGAATATTTTTATGCCTACCATTTTATCTGTATAATTTTTCCATGAAATATTTAATCTTAACGTGTTTTTTATATATTTCTTCAATTTTATCAGAGATATTTTCCATGTAAATCTTCAATTTTATCAGAAAATGTTTATAATTTCACTTTCAATCAACTTAGAAATATTTTTATGCCAACCATTTTATCTATATAATTTTCCATGATAATCTTCAATTTTAATGTTTTTCCATATTTTTTTTAATTTTATCAGAAATATTTTCCATGTAAATCTTCAATTTATCAGAAAATATTTATAATTCTACTTTCAATCAACTTAGGAATATTTTAATTCCTATCAATTTATCTGTATAAATTTCTTCAATTTTATCAGAGATATTTTTCATGTAATCTTCAATTTTATCAGAAAATGTTTTTACTTCTACTTTCAATCAATTTAGGAATATTTTTATGCCTACCATCTTATCTGTATAATGAAATAGTCAGTTTTAATGTGTTTTTCCTATATATTTCTTGAGTTTTATCAGAAATATTTTCCTTGTAGATTTTCACTTTTATCAGAAAATGTTTATAATTCCACTTTCAATCAACTTAGGAATATTTTTATGCCTACCATTTTATCTGTATAATTTTTCCATGAAATAGTCAATCTTAACGTTTTTTCTATATATTTCTTCAATTTTATCAGAGATAATTTCCATGTATATTTACACAATGGAATACTACTCAGCAATTAAAAACAATGAATTCATGAAATTCTTAGGTAAATTGGGAACAGGGGGAGGGAAGAGGGCTTATGGGACTTTTGGGGAGGGGGGAACCTGGAAAGGGGAAATCATTTGGAATGTAAATAAAGAATATAGAAAATAAAAATTTAAAAAAAAAAACTACAAACCTTCTGTAAGGCAAGGGAAACCATCAATAAGATAAAACATCAGTCTACAGATTGGGAAAAAATCTTCACTAACCCTAAATCTGACAGAGAGCTAATACCCGAAATATATAAAGAACTCAAGAAGTTAGACTCCAACAAACCAAATAACCCAATTTAAAAATTGGGTTCTGAGCTAAAAAGAGAATTCTCAACAAAGGAATCTCAAATGGCCAAGAAGCACTTAAAGAAATTTTCAACAGACATCTGTCATCATCTAAATGGTTCAGTGGGGTGGGGTAGGAGTGACATGTTGTTTGGTGGAAAAGAAAAATAAAACTATAAAATCTACAAGAAAATGGATGGATTTGAAAAATATTATATATAATGAGGTAACACTAACTCAGAAAGACAGAAGTAACGTGTTCTGTCTCACGCGTAGAATGTAGCTCCACATATATATGTGTAAGTATGCAGTGAATAAAGATACTCTAAAAGTAAGTTGAACTTGAGATGAGGGACCAGATGTTGAGGATAATAGGACATAAAAGAAAAAGGAGGGATGTGGGGAATGGGCACAAATTGGGTTGGAAGACAGGAGAGGAGATTCAGCAAAAACAAATTTTATCTGAAAATTTCATAATAAACGTAATTTGTAATTCCACAATTTTACTGTGTGATTTATCCCAATCTGTACTAAACGTAAAACAAATAAAAAGACCTCTTACTAAAAATTTCAACCAATACTCCACCTTATCATTTCTTTTACTAAATAAAAATGCTTTGCATTTTTCTAAATAGTTATCAAAATTCATCATGGCATTGGTTAAACGGAGAAGTTCTTTGAGTAATTTCCTCACAGAAAGGATCCATAATTTTCGCAATCTTTTGTATTGATGTGTGGATGGTAAATGAGATTTGTTCTCAAAGACCTACACAACTGAATCTCTTACAGAATTGAGCCCAATCTGAGTTCCCACTTTACAAGGTACCTTGGAAACTGGTTTCCTACAGGAAGTAGCCTTTCTACAGTATTTTGAAAGAGGCAATAAAGAAATTATGGTGAAATGGAGGAAATCATTTAATGAAAGAGGCAAGAATGACAATGTGGCCTTAAAATGACTTCCAAAAGGATTTAGATACTCTACTTAAGAAAGTAAATGGGGCTATGAAAGATGTTGTAGTGAGGATTCCCAGAGCCACTAGTACTTAGCATACCCTGCAGTGCCTTGGCAACAGCATCAGCACCCTGGATGGATCCTAAGCTAACAGAAGTAAATGTGCATCATTTTTTTTAATGACTTGCATTGGTGACACTCTGTGATTTATTTCTGCTGACATTTGTCCTTTACTGCCCTTCTTTAGCAGCATATTTCTATTAATGCCTGTAGGTTTTTTTATTTATTTATTTTTTGGTTAAACTCACAAATCTATTTCATTGGATGCTATTTACAGGGAAATTTTTAAAGAGATCACTGTCAGTCTGGATATTTGAGTGACACATTTGTTTTTGGTGCATGAGAATTTTTTTTTAGATGGCAAACTTAGCAATTAGATTTCTTGGAAAAATTCCAAATCCCAAAGCTTTCTGAAAGATTAGAGCTCAAACATAAAGCCAATGAAGCTCTAACTTGAAGGTAGCCTTTGTTTTAGAACCTGAGGATAGGGGTACAGTCCTATAGAACAGCCCTTGAGAGGCCTAGAATCTAATGTAATTAAAAAATAAAGACCAAAAATAAAAGGTATATATGAATACAGTCAACCAAGTTTTATGATCAACTATGTAGAATACTTAACATGGAAGATATATCTTTGAAGTAATTGCAGTAAAAATAAGTTTAAGGAAGACTTAGACAAACTTATTCCTTTTTGTTCTTTGTTTGTTTGTTTGTTTGTTTGTCCTTTCATTATCTGGTGGTAGAAATCAAAGCAGCATGTGCAAAGGGGCGGGCATTGATTACATAATGAATTGAACCAAAGACCAGAGAACTTAAGTTGAACTTTGACTTCTCCTCTCTCAAGTCATGTTATTTCTTTGGGAAACCATGTCTCCAACTTCATACATTAACTAATCATGACAGAAAAGTGATTTTATCATTTTTGAAAATTAATCAATCGATGTATGATAGTACACACATGTCATTTCAGTTTTTAGGAGGAAGAAGTTCTCAGCAAATTTGAGACTGGCATGGATTAAACAGTGAAGCCTATCCCAAAAATGTCTATGAAAATAATCTATAAATAGTACTTGAACATGGAATGAAATTAGACATAATGGAATCTTGAGTATAATTGGAATAATAGTTTCATACAGAAAAACCTTAGCACTATTTTTTTTGTTAAATATAGTATCAGTGTTGAAGGGATTTTCAAATACAGTTTAGTACATACTTGTTCATCATTCAGTATCATCTAGTCTGTCCTTAGTTTTCTGTTGGTAAGTTACTAAGTCCCTTTTTGTATAATTCTTCCTCTGATAAGTACAGACCTGGCAGTTACTATGTGAGTTAGGGTTATGTAATCAGAAAATGAGAGAATTTGGGTTAATAAATATGGATTTAATCTTCAATAATCCAGAAACTAATCCCTTCCAGGAGATTTAACTTAACAACACTGGGGAGCAATTAATTTTCCCAAAAAGGATGTCACTGAGTTATAAATAACACAGAGTCCTCTAAATACTCTGTAGATGGCAAATTAAAGGACAGTACATTTTAGCCCTTGTATCTCAAAAAGTCCCTTGAAGTGAGTGATTAAGAAAAAAATTCATACTTGTTTAAGTGTATATATTTTAGGAACTATCTGAAGAATCCATGATGAGTTTACAGTCACTGGGGTTTGTATTATATATTGAGAAGAATCCTGTAGTTTGTCCTTCAGCTTGACTATGATTCTGCTGCCTTCATGTGCTGTGACTCAGTAGGAATGAGTTCAGCAATGATGTAAGCTTCCTATGAGCCTAACATAAGCCTCACTCAAAAAAGCATACTCCTGGCCACATGTTGAGAACCAACCATCTGCTATTTGCAGGATCATGGTTCACTATTTTACAAGAGTATTATTTGAAACAAAATACTTATCCCATGAAGGTCAAAGAAGAGACTGTTATCTGAAAACTTGCATACTAAGTATTGGGCCATCTGACACAGCCAAAGCAAATGAACTAACAAATCACTGCCCCCAATAAAGGTACATCGCTGTATGGCTTGGGACCTTCTATAATGTGATACAACAACTTGACACTGCCTATAATTGCATTACAATAGAAATTCCTTTATCTATACTAGGTCCTTATAAACATACTAAGTCCTCTGTATTCTAGGTTTTTGTTGAGCCACATAAAGTATTATAGACTCTAGAGATATGCCTATATATTGATTCTGTAAATACCAATAGAACCAAATTGTATTCAAACCATCAAGCATGTACTGGAAGTGTGGACAAGGAGTGTGACAATGAGTAAAAGTGACTCCCTAAATCTGGGATGTGTACAGGAGCCAAACCAGGAGAATTCTGAATGACATGCATGTGGTATTTATTACAAAGTAAAAAAAAAGAAATGAGAAATTCACAGCACAGAGTCATACTTTGAAAGTGCTCTCCATCATAGTAGAGATTTGTGAGAAACTTGGTGACTTTTTAGAGTGTTATACTGATGATTACTAGTGCATCCAAGGGCATTTTATTCCCATAAGAGAATATAATGATTCTTATATTCTTTATAACATTAACTCAGAAATGTGCTATAGGATAAAATCAATGATATAGCAGGATCCTCCAGGAGTGTCATGCCCAGTTTTCTGAGGAACTGCCTCAGAAGACTGCTTTCCAGAGTGGTTGTACCAGCTTGCAATCCCACCAGCAGTGGAGGAGTGTTCCTCTTTCTCCACATCCTTGCCAACAACTGCTGTCTCCTGTGTTTTTGATCTTAGCCATTCTGACTGGTGTGAGATGGAATCTCAGGGTTGTTTTGATTTGCATTTCCCTAATGACTAAGGATGTTGAACATCTCTTTAAGTGCTTCTCAGCCATTAGATATTCTTCAGGTGAGAACTCTTTGTTTAGCTCTGTACCCTATTTTTTAATAGGGTTATTTGGGTCTCTGTAGTCTAACTTCTAGTCCTGCTATACTACTCCTGGGCATATACCCAGAGGCTTCCCCGGCATGCAATAAGGACACATGCTCCACTATGTTCATAGCAGCCTTATTTATAACAGCCAGAAGCTGGAATGAACCCAGATGTCCCTCAACAGAAAAGGATTCAGAAGATGTGGTATATTTACACAATGGAATACTACTCTGCAATTAAAAACAATGAATTCACGAAATTCCTAGGCAAATGGTCAGAACTGGAAAATATCATCCTTAGTGAGGTAACCCAATCACAAAAGGACACACATGGTATGCAGTCACTTATAAGGGGATATTAATAGGGTTACTTGCCTCTCTGGAGTTTAACTTCTTGAGTTCTTTGTATATCTTGGATATTAGCCCTCTGTCGGATGTAAGGTTGGTAAAGATCATTTCCCAGTTAGTTGGTTGCCGCTTTGTCTTTTTGACGGTGTCTTTTGCCTTGCAAAAACTTTGTAATTTAATGAGGTCCCATTTGTCTATTCTTGATCTTAGAGTATAAGCTATTGGAGTTCTGTTCAGGAAATTCTCCCCTGTGCCCATATGAATATCTAATGGCTGAGAAGCACCTAAAGAGATGTTCATCATCCTTAGTCATTAGGGAAATGCAAATCAAAACAACCCTGAGATTCCATCTCACACCAGTCAGGATGGCTAAGATCAAAAACACAGGAGACAGCAGTTGTTGGCGAGGATGTGGAGAAAGAGGAACACTCCTCCACTGCTGGTGGAATTGCAGGCTGGTACAACCACTCTGGAAAGCAGTCTGGCGGCTCCTCAGAAAACTGGGCATGACACTTCCGGAGGATCCGGCTATACCACTCCTGGGCATATACCCAGAGACTTTACCTGCATGCAATAAGGACACATGCTCCACTATATTCATAGCAGCCTTATTTATAATAGCCAGAAGCTGGAAAGAACCCAGATGTCCCTCAACGGAGGAATGGATTCAGAAGATGTGGTATATTTACACAATGGAATACTACTCTGCAATTAAAAACAATGAATTCACGAAATTCCTAGGCAAATGGTCAGAACTTGAAAATATCATCCTTAGTGAGGTAACCCAATCACAAAAGATCACACATGGTATGCAGTCACTGATAAGGGGATATTGACCCAGAATCTCAGAATACCCTAGACACAATCAGCATATCAATAGATTTCTAAAAAGATGGAAGGAGAGACCCCTGGTCCTGGAAAGACTGGATGTAGGGGAACGCCAGGACAGAGTAATGAGAGGGGGTTGAACGGAGAAAAGAGGGAGGGAAGGGGGCTTATGGGACTTTCGGGGAGGGAGGAAACGGGAAAGGGGAAGTGATTTGGAATGTAAATTAAAAAAATTAAATTAAATTAAATTAAAAAAAAAAAGGGGATATTAACCCAGAATCTCGGAATACCCAAGACACAATTCACATATCAATAGATTTCCAAGAAGATGGAAGGAGAGACCCCTGGTCCTGGAAAGACTGGATGTAGGGGAATGCCGAGACAGAGGAGCAAGAAGGGGTTGAATGGGGAAAAGAGGGAGGGAAGGGGGCTCATGGGACTTTCGGGGAGAGAGGAAACAGGAAAGGGGAAATCGTTTGGAATGTAAATAAAAAAACTTAGAAAATAAAAAAAATTTAAAAAAAGGATAAAATCAATGAAATGGAGGATGAAGCAAACAAAATCGGTAGACTTATAACAAACAAAGCAATATGTAATGATAATCTAAAATAATATAGCTATGAAAACAGAAAGTATAAAGAAAATGACTAGGAGGATGAAAAGAGGAAGAAGAAAGAACTAATGTGTATAATGATTGCTTTACTAGGCATTGTTTGAAATACTTTACATATTCCAGTGCATTTGGTCCACCTCACAATCCTATAATAGATTTTCTTATGCCACCATTTTCAGAAGAGAAAATATAACAGTAAGTGAAAAAGTGACAACCAAGATTTCAGAATTCATTACAGGAAGCAGGCTACAAACTCAAGCTTTCTGGATCTAAAGTCTGATTTCAAATAGCCATGATGTAAGAAAACTCATACAGTGGATTATACATGCAGAAGCAGGTATTTAATGGGAAAGAGAAAACTCAAAAAATGTGTCAAATGTTCAAAGTGGGTAAATATGAATTTTTTTTGTTGTTTTTTTTTCTAAGTTTTTTTTATTTACATTCCAAATCATTTCCCCTTTCCCGTTTCCTCCCTCCCTGAAAGTCCCATAAGCCCCCTTTCCTCCCTCTTTTCTCCATTCAACCCCCTCTTGTTTCTCTGTCCTGGCATTCCCCTACATCCAGTCTTTCCAGGACCAGGGGTCTCTCCTTCCATCTTCTTAGAAATCTATTGATATGCGAATTGTGTCTAGGGTATTCCGAGATTCTGGGTCAATATCCCCTTATCCGTGACTGCATACCATGTGTGTTCTTTTGTGATTGGGTTACCTCACTAAGGATGATATTTTCAAGATCTGACCATTTGCCTAGGAATTTCGTGAATTCATTGTTTTTAATTGCAGAGTAGTATTCCATTGTGTAGATATCCCACATCCTCTGAATCCATTCCTCCGTTGAGGGACATCTGGGTTCTTTCCAACTTCTGGCTATTATAAATAAGGCTGCTATGAACATAGCGGAGAATGTGTCCTTATTGCATGCAGGTAAAGCCTCTGGGTGTATGCCCAGGAGTGGTATAGCAGGATCCTCCGGGAGTGTCATGCCCAGTTTTCTGAGGAACCGCCAGACTGCTTTCCAGAGTGGTTGTACCAACATGCAATTCCACCAGCAGTGGAGGAGTGTTCCTCTTTCTCCACATCCTCGCCAACAACTGCTGTCTCCTGTGTTTTTGATCTTAGCCATCCTGACTGGTGTGAGATGGAATTTCAGGGTTGTTTTGATTTGCATTTCCCTAATGACTAAGGATGATGAACATCTCTTTAGGTGCTTCTCAGCCATTAGATATTCTTCAGGTGAGAACTCTTTGTGTAGCTCTGTACCCCATTTTTTAATAGGGTTACTTGCCTCTCTGGAGTTTAACTTCTTGAGTTCTTTGTATATATTGGATATTAGCCCTCTGTCGGATGTAAGGTTGGTAAAGATCATTTCCCAGTTAGTTGGTTGCCGCTTTGTCTTTTTGACAGTGTCTTTTGCCTTGCAAAAACTTTGTGATTTAATGAGGTCCCATTTGTCTATTCTTGATCTTAGAGAATAAGCTATTGGAGTTCTGTTCAGGAAATTCTCCCCTGTGCCCATATGTTCAAGGTTCTTCCCTAGTTTCCTTTCTATTAGTTTCAGTGTGTCTGATTTTATGTGGAGGTCCTTGATCCACTTGGAATTGAGCTTAGTGCAAGGAGATAAGGATGGATCAATTTGCATTCTTCTGCATGTTGACCTCCAGTTCAGCCAGCACCATTTGTTGAAAAGGCTATCTTTTTTCCACTGGATGGTTTTAGCTCCTTTGTCAAAGATCAAGTGACCATAGGAGTGTGGATTCATTTCTGGGTCTTCAATTCTGTTCCATTGATCTACGTGCCTGTCACTGTACCAATACCATGCAGTTTTTAACACTATTGCTCTGTAGTACAGCTTGAGGTCCGGGATACTGATTCCCCCAGAGGTTCTTTTACTCTTGAGAATAGTTTTAGCTATTCTGGGTTTTCTGTTATTCCAGATGAATTTTTGAATTGCTCTTTCTAACTCTATGAAGAATTGAGTTGGGATTTTGATGGGGATTGCATTGAATCTGTATATTACTTTTGGTAAATGGTCATTACTATATTAATCCTGCCAATCCATGAATATTTTATAAATGGAAATACACCCAGAAAGATGATTTAGCTAATAATAGTTCCTCCTGCCAAGTCTAATGCCCTGAGTTCAATTCTTGAGACTCACACTTGTTTTCAATAAGCCCCAGTTTTTCATCTGTAAAATCATACTACTAGGCTAATAATCAATATGTTTTTAGTAAGGTTCCATGATATTATGTGAGCTAGTGTTTAAGCAGTACTTATCACAGGTCTAAAGTGATATATTAATATTTAATACCCCAATAATGATGTTGTTCCCTCTCACCCTCTTTCTTGTATCCCAAGATAGTGTGACTCTGTAATACCCACTACATTGTGTCCAGGCACCATTATATCATGTATTATTCTCCCTTCTTTTGTCGGTATCCTCCTCGTCTTCTTCCTTAGCCCACCTCTTCTTTCTTATCTCTCACTAGGACTGAAGAGAATTAGATCTGGTTAAAGGACAATGTTCTTTAACACTGATATAAAAATACCACCAGTTGGTTGGGTGTTTGAACAGCAAACACTGAAGACACTGGCTGACTGACCGTCTGTCAGTGTAAGCATCCCTGATGTCTCTTTTTCTTAGATGACCAGTTACGTCCCTGTTACATCACTTAAGTTTCATTGCCTCTTTAATTCTGTATTTCAAAATTCAGCTACATCTCTTGATGTGCTTGTTATTAGGGCTTCAAATTTAGGGGGACACAATTCAGTTGACAGTATTAAGAATAATAAATCAGCCAAATACTTTGTGTTTATATGTTATTGTAAGTGAGATCAGAAGAATGTTAGTTTGTAAAAATTTCTTTGACTGTAGTTAAATATATCAGCTATTTTCATTTGGTCAAAGTCATTGTTTATAATATATAAAGAGCATTCTCTTCATATGTTCAAATAATATAACTTCATTGAATTGTAAACAAATATCTACTTTATATAGTGTGCTTTAACATGATGTGGTATTTGATTTGCAGAAAGCATCACAATATTAGCAAATTTGAAATATTTATAAGAAATATATATAAAGAGAAATAATACCCTTCACAATAGCCACAAACCATATTAAGTATCTTGGCGTGACTCTAACCAAACAAGTGAAAGATCTGTATGACAAGAACTTCAAGTCTCTGAAGAAAGAAATTGAAGAAGCCTCAGAAGATGGAAAAATCTGCCATGCTCATGGATTGGCAGGATTAATATAGTAAAAATGAGCATCTTACCAAAAGTAGTACACAGATTCAATGCAATCCCCATCAAAATCCCAACTCAATTCTTCATAGAGTTAGAAAGAGCAATTCAAAAATTCATCTGGAATAACAGAAAACCCAGAATAGCTAAAACTATTCTCAAGAGTAAAAGAACCTCTGGGGGAATCAGTATCCCGGACCTCAAGCTGTACTACAGAGCAATAGTGTTAAAAACTGCATGGTATTGGTACAGTAACAGACATGTAGATCAATGGAACAGAATTGAAGACCCAGAAATGAATCCACACTCCTATGGTCACTTGATCTTTGACAAAGGAGCTAAAACCATCCAGTGGAAAAAAGATAGCCTTTTCAACAAATGGTGCTGGCTCAGCTGGAGGTCAACATGCAGAAGAATGCAAATTGACCCATCCTTATCTCCTTGCACTAAGCTCAATTCTAAGTGGATCAAAGATCTCCACATAAAACCAGACACACTGAAACTAATAGAAGGGAAACTAGGGAAGAACCTTGAACATATGGGTACAGGGGAGAATTTCCTGAACAGAACTCCAATAGCTTATGCTCTAAGATCAAGAATAGACAAATGGGACCTCATTAAATTACAAAGTTTTTGCAAGGCAAAAGACACTGTCCAAAAGACAAAGCGGCAACCAACTAACTGGGAAATGATCTTTACCAACCTTACATCCGACAGAGGGCTAATATCCAAGATATACAAAGAACTCAAGAAGTTAAACTCCAGAGAGGCAAGTAACCCTATTAAAAAATGGGGTACAGAGCTACACAAAGAGTTCTCACCTAAAGAATATCTAATGGCTGAGAAGCACCTAAAGAGATGTTCATCATCCTTAGTCATTAGGGAAATGCAAATCAAAACAACCCTGAGATTCCATCTCACACCAGTCAGGATGGCTAAGATCAAAAACACAGGAGACAGCAGTTGTTGGCGAGGATGTGGAGAAAGAGGAACACTCCTCCACTGCTGGTGGAATTGCAAGCTGGTACAACCACTCTGGAAAGCAGTCTGGCGGTTCCTCAGAAAACTGGGCATGACATTTCCGGAGGATCCGGCTATACCACTCCTGGGCATATACCCAGAGACTTTACCTGCATGCAATAAGGACACATGCTCCACTATGTTCATAGCAGCCTTATTTATAATAGCCAGAAGCTGGAAAGAACCCAGATGTCCCTCAACGGAGGAATGGATTCAGAAGATGTGGTATATCTACACAATGGAATACTACTCTGCAATTAAAAACAATGAATTCACGAAATTCCTAGGCAAATGGTCAGATCTTGAAAATATCATCCTTAGTGAGGTAACCCAATCACAAAAGAACACACATGGTATGCAGTCACTGATAAGGGGATATTGACCCAGAATCTCGGAATACCCTAGACACAATCCGCATATCAATAGATTTCTAAAAAGATGGTAGGAGAGACCCCTGGTCCTGGAAAGACTGGATGTAGGGGAACACCAGGACAGAGTAACGAGAGGGGGTTGAATGGAGAAAAGAGGGAGGGAAGGGGGCTTATGGGACTTTCGGGGAGGGAGGAAACGGGAAAGGGGAAGTGATTTGGAATGTAAATTAAAAAATAAAATAAAATAAATAATAAAAAAAGAAATATATTGCAATGAATTCCTAAGCACATAATTTAGATAGTAGCATGTCAGTTTTGGTTTGTGAATAAGTAGAAAGGCTACAGAGCATCAAACAGAATTTTTCCAGTATAAAACAACTGGCAAACTGTAAACCTAGAATACTGATGTTTTTGCATTTGTCTTAAAATGTTGAATCAAGTTCAATGCCACAGGCAGAGTGCCAGGCTATCAGCTTTGACAAGCTCAGCTGAAGTAAAACCTGTCTCCCCAAATAAGAAGGGCAGGGTGCCCAGGAAACAACTTCATGCCTCAAGCCCACGAGCTTATTTAATCACTTAACTTGATTTTAGCATACCATAGCATTGCTATAAATCTACAGAAATTATTTTAAAACATGAATTCATCTCTTAATTTTATAAATGTGCTTTGTATGCATTCAATGCCAGGTAGCACATCATCATGAAACTGTTTTTTAACTTACTCTAGGAAAGACCAGCTTGATCCTAAACTTTAGAAATTTTTTTATTATTTAAGAATTTAGGATTTAAAGCACAGTACAATATTAACTCACACATTGACTCTATTAAGTGTCATATACTGGACAATATCTAGAAACAAATGTTAAGACATCTTAGGGATTAGAGAGAAATCACACAAGTGTTGGATGAGATTTGGCACAAAAAAATAGAAGAAAGCAAATTTACAGATCATAATTTTATATAGAAGATTCTAAATGCCAAATACCCACTAAGAATATGTTTCACTATGGAAGTCTTAAATTGATTTGTTCCCTGTGTTCTTAAAGTCATTCTATATTTAAATTGGAGGAAAAAACTTTAAAAAATAGCACCAAATGATGTAAAACTCGATTAGCAATTGTAGAACTCTCTTTGGTTTCTACAATAAACCCACTTCTGCTATATTAACTACAGAGAATTAGGAGTTTACATTAGGTAACACATACCCCAAATAATAATGAAATAGTGAGAGCTCAAATAGATACGTTTAGTAGAAAAGTCATTCCCTCATATCATATTATCTCATTTCTCCAGCTCCTTTTATGATGCATTGAAGGTTTCCAAAACAGTCATTCCTGAGGAAGCACGAAGCCACCTCCACTGACAGGGAGCAATCAGCCAAAATGAGACTTCCAGAGTATAAAAATTATGTCCCTCCATCATGTACTTGATTTCAATTTGTGATTTTGTACTTTGTCTCATCAATACAGCTTTTGAAGTAACACAAGGTGTCAGAGAAAAGTAGGAAGTGAAATAAGAGTTGGAGGGTGAGGAACAGAGAGAAAGCACAGTATTGAACCCCACAGTAAATGACATGTTGAAAAGAACTGAGATTCATCCATGATCCTGTCTTGCCTACTATCAAGCCTTGTTTAGTGGTTATTATGTAAATATATACATACACACACACACACACACACACACACACACACACACACACATATATATATATATATATATCACATAAAGTAGCTATAAATACATGTTGCCAAAGATAAAACTAAACCTCCTTCATAAGGATCTTTTTCATTATTTTCAGCAGTTATACTTAGGAATGTAAAAATGGCATGCTAAAGCAATTTAGTCAACAACACACACTCATTCACAGACTTATACAGGGTAAGCAACAAGCAACAGCTACTCAATTTATCAACCAAATATGCATCTCCCTGGGGATGGGAACAGGAACACAGGAAAGTGATAAATTATTTGCATTTACTTGGAAAGTTATGTTAAAGTGTGAGTGATTATTTCCAATAGGAATGACCTCAATAAGTATATTGTTAAGGATGCTTGATTTCAGTCTACTGGATCATAATAGAGGTTAGACTATGTGGGAATTAATATAGTGGTGGCCTTGAAATACTAGGTTTAGAATAGCCATGAGTAAGTAACTCTTGACTCCAAACAAATTTAGATTTTGGAAGCATGAGAATTTACAGGCATTTGCCCAATGATTTATTCATTCGTTAAATATGTATGAATTCTTCCTTACATACTAGGTACTGAATATTTAGAGAAAAAGACCAATAAATTTTGACCTGTTTCAAATCTACTTCAGGATAAAGAAAATGAAAATTATAATATTGTATAGTAGAGAAAAACACAAGAGATCTGAAAGAATAGAAGAAAGCACCCGCCGAAGCCTCACAAAGGACACTGAATGCCTGTTGACGCACAGACAAAAAAGGACTTCACACAAAAAGAAAACTAACTTCTTGGTGTGTTTTATATTGTTGGAAAATATCATTAAAATCTTGGCAGTGCTACATTGAATAGCTAATTGTATAAAAGATAAAAGAGCTGATTAAATGCATGAGACTGGCAAAGTGACACACACAAAAAAAATAGTGTAATGCATGTCATCTGTATGCACCAACAGAAGACACTTGATAGTGACGTGCTCATTGGAGAAGAGATAATTCTGAACCTAAGACCTCATCAGACTCAATTTGCTAACAGTATCGATCTCCTGATATAATCTGCAGATGAAGGGAAGCTTGGCTGAGTGGCATCCAGGAGAGGAAATAATGATTACACTGCCAAGAATGATCCTATTTCATCCTGAAAGAGGGTAAGAAGAACTTTCTTAGCTCTTTAGCCTGCCATGACATTTACTCTATGAACCAAATGTGTACATACACACACACACACACACACACACACACACACACACACACACACCCCACAGATAAACAGCAGGTATGACACATTGCAATCACTACAGTAGCAGGGTTACACTATCTCAAAACTGGATCTGAGTTGGCAGGAGCATTGATTTCCTCTCTTTCCAGCTTCCTCGCCTGTAGATAGCAGCATTCACCTTTTGTGGAAAAGTACAGGGTGTACTTGACTTTTAAAGTAGTAAAGCTTACTTATAAAGACTTAATAATAATAAAATTATACTGATTAACATGGGTGGATCATTCTCTCATTCAAAGACCTTCACTTGTACTAATTTAATTCATATAATAGTTCTGTTGGGTAGGTATCATTATCATTATTATTATTATTATTATTATTATTATTATTATTATTAATTATATTATCCCTACCACACAATAAAAGGACCTGAGCTATAAAATGGTTAAAGAACTTCTCATTTAAAATGTCCAAGAGGTCCCTAAAACAATATAAGCTGTTGTCCTTGGCTATTATGATGGTTTGTATATGCTTGGCCCAGGCAGTGGCACTATTAGGAGGTGTGGCCTTGTTGGCATAAGTATGTCTCTGTGGGTGTGGGCTTTAAAACCCTGGTTCTAACTGCCTGGAAGTCAGTCTTCTGTTTGCCCTCAGAACAAGATGTAGAACTCTAAGCTCTTCCTGCACCATGCCTGTCTGGACACTGCCATGCTCCCACCTTGATGATAATGGACAGTACTTCTGACACTGTAAGCCATCCCCAATTAAATGTTGTCCTTATAAGAGTTACTTTGGTCATGGTGTCTGTTCACAGCAATGAAACACTAACTAAGACAGCTGCTATCCACAATTTGCTGTAAGACCCTGCTTTTGAAGATGCTATACACTTCAGACAAAAGACATAGAGACAGAACTGGAACTATAAGGCTCCTCTCTGATAACTAGTTGTCACAGGACTAGAAGATGCTATGAAGTTGCAAGAATGAAAAGCAACAAATAGTCCTACCCATCTACAAAACATATGAACCACAGTCATGACCAGTTTATGACCCACAGTCTTGTGGGCAAACAACAGATTTCGGGTTAGACTTAAGACCTGCTTGATAGAAGAGAATTCATGCCTGTTACTATAAACCTGGACAATTACCTATGACAAGTAAGGTCATTAATCCAGAGAAGAGTCAACCACTGGCACTTTCCTAGATTAGTATTCTTCCTAAGTGCAATCTAAATACTTATTCTTTTTTAAAACTTTTTTTAATTATTTATTTTTTTATTTTTCATTCATTCATTCATTCATTTTACATCCCAATATCAGGCCCTCTTTACTCCCAGTATCCCCTCACACAAGTCCTCTCCCTATTCCCCCCTCCTCCTCTGCACTTGGTCATTTTATTGCTACAGCACAAGGCCATTCAATTGTAAGACTTCTCAATTATGATTGTGAGATTGTCTCATTCTGCTCATACATTCCACGTTTAAATGCCAGCATAAAACATTCATCTAAAAATCTACAGAGCACTTAGAACGTATTTCTTGTCTGTGATCACAGTAAGGAGTATAAGGAGTCCTCTCTTAAGTCTAGCCCATTCTCTCTTTGCAGCCTCTGATTTTTTGTGAAGTCCTGTATAGTTGTATAGAGGTAATACCTTTATAGTAAGGAGCAAGCTTAGTGGTCACAAACACACCAAAATAACATTGAAATCCCATTAGAGACTTAGTAGTACAGTGTTTCAAAGACCAGCAAATCTGAACTATACAATTAGCAATGACATAGTCAATGCTGTTTTTTATACTCATATGTGTTGAGGGAGTTACCTCTCAGTAAAGTTGTTGTTGTTGTTGTTGTTAATCTTTTCTGACTTTAAATTCAGAAATAGTAAAAGTTTCCCATACCAAGGGCAAATAGTAGCAAATTACTATTTTAAAGGAATCATATTTTTCCTTTACATAAGTTCAATCTTGCTTGTTTTTTTCTGAACTATTTTGTTCAGGGCAGAAAAATATACACAAGGAAAACAGACAGTATGACTTCTTTATTCTGACTGAGAAGGCAAACGTGTGTCCAATGGTCTCCCTGCCGTTCTGAGTGTGTGGAATAGTGAAAATACCCACCATCATCAAAGGAACATTGTTTTCTTTCTTGTGGACACAGGGTCCCTATGCAGAATAGGCTAGCCTCAAACTCATGATTTCTCTCCTTCAGTCTCCAAGTTACAGGAAGATCATCAATACACATGGCTCAAATAAATCTTTTAAAAGCATACAAGTATTAAAATATATCTGTTACCTGGGCCAAGATCGCCAATCAGGTCAGTGATTGTTAATGGGTCAGAAGGAACCAAACTGCAAATGAAAATTTAGTATACAATAAGGGGTTGTGCTTCTATTTTTCTTATTTGTGTTAATATCACATAAATCTATTATCTGCTTTTCTATTAGAACTATTTTCTTATACCCACAGGCAAAGTGTAACTCATGGGCATCAATGAAGTTATCTTTTTATAGCAGATGGAGAAAACCACAGAAATCCACAACTGGTCAAAATATAGAAAACAACTGGTCTTGGATACACAACCTCAGTTGAAACATCTATAACAGAATCCATGCACCTGAGGATTCAGGAATAACATAGAAGAAGGGACAGGAAAACTGTAAAGGGTAGAGGACTAGGGTACATGCTATGAAATACTGTCCTCTGTGTGTGGCAGAGAAGCTGTACACAAGGCATCTCAACAAGACCTGAAAAATGACAACATTAGTTGGCATCCCAATAAGAATGGGGTAAATCTCACAAGGCTCTATTCCCCCAGATGAAGAGCAACAAGAGAGGAAGAATTAGTCTTCTCCAGGGATAAACCGCTAATAAGGCTCTGCAACCCCAATGGGTCAACCCTATGCACGTATTTATATTAAGAACAGGAAATATACTCAGCGGGTCGTACAAGAAATTAAGTGGAGTTAACATCACACAATTGAAAAATGCTAACGGTGAAATTTTTCAAAGCTATGCTATGCCTAGCTGCAAAGTAGGTCAGCTATAGCCTCATTCATGTATTTCAGATGGAAAATAAAAAGATTTTTGAGGTCATGGTATAAAAACAAAAAAACTCTGGACTGTAAAGAAAGATTAAACAATAAAAATAAATAAATTTAAAAATTAAAAAGTGAAAAATAAAAGATCTGTGAAGTTACATATATGTCTGTGTGTGGTATGTGTATATATATTTATATTTATTTTATATTGATATGTATATTTATATTAATATGAATTAAATTTATAAAAGTTATATAAATATCTTTATATTCTTATACATGTTAGTATACATATGTTCTATATATTTATTTAGATATACATATGCATATACAAATACAAATATGTGTGTATACTTATATGTATATGTAACAATAATAATTAAAGAATAGATTATAAATTGGAAAGGAATCAGGGGGACATGCATACAGTTGGGCAAAGAAGGAGAGAATGGAAATGACTAAATAGAGTACTCATGTATGAAATTCCCCAAAAATTATTTAAATGTAGATATCATTTGAATCTTTTCATTTTGAAATATATTTCTCAAAAGAATATGACAATATCATATAGGGTCTCAAAAAGAAAAGAAAATGTCTAGAAAAGATGAATTGCAATCAGGATATTAAGTAGAGAACTTACAGGGGCAAATGGGTAATAATTGAGGAAAAGAGTAAATAACATTCTGGATAGAAAAACTAGTCCTGTAGCCCAGTAATCATTTCCTTTGAATTCCTCCCATTTTGCCACAGTTTAATATTAATCCTTTTCAATTTTTGATATTAGAGTCTCAAACATCTTTTTTCTTTCCCATCTGAATTATATGAATGAGGCTAAAGTTGACCTATTTTACAGCTAAGCATATCCTAGCATTGAAATTTTTTACCTTAGTTCTCTTCAATTATTATCTTCACTTTATTTTTATCTTATATAAAACACTGGTACCATTATTCTGGTCAGGCTCTGTTCTTAATGAATATACAAATTTGTCTTCAAACACATACATTTTATGAAGGCTAAGAAAATAGCATTTCAGCACTAATATGTGTTTTTTCGCTTAATAATAAAATTGTGTAGCTTTTAATGCCTACACTAATAAATCAGATATAGCTATGAATTGATTACTCAAATTTAAACAGGGATGGATGGGGAGGATCATAAAGGACTAGGGGTCCTTAAAGAAATATCTGAGATGTGCACTTTGTCTTAAATGCCTGGACAAATCCCTAACTTTTGTTCCTTTTGGAATTTTTGCTGGTGTGAATAAACCAATATCTCTACAAGCATTTATCATGATTTTCTATTAAATTCCATATAGCATTCACAGTATCACTAATAGTATCAGAGTTTGGCTCTCTCCCATGGAATGGGTCTCAATTCGAGTTATTGGTTGGTTGTTTCCTCAAAATCTGCTCTATCTTTATTCCTGAACAGCTTGTAAGCAGGACAAATTTTGGGTGGAAGGTTTTGTGGGTAGGTTAACGTCCCACTCCCTCCCCTGGAAGCCCTCCTAGCTATAGGAGGTGGCCACTTCAGGCTCATATACCCCACTGCTAGGAGTCTTAGCTAGCCACATACCCACAGACTCCCAGGAGCCTCCCCTGTCCAAGGTTTCTGGCTAGTCCCAGAGATAACCCCTACTGATTTGATTTCAGTTCTCACTCCCAGCCTTCTTCTGCATTCCCACTCATCACACCTAATCCCCATCCCTGTTCCCCTCCTCATCCTCTCTCCCACCCATTTCCTTCCCTCCATCCAACTCCAATGCCTATTTTATTTTCCCTTCTAAATGAGATTCAAGCATCCTCCCTTGACCCCTCCTTGTTACTTAACTTCTTTGGGTCTGTGGATTGTAACATGGCTATCCTGTACTGTATAGCAAATGTCCACATATAAGTGAGTACATACCATGTGTGTCTTTCTGGGTCAATTTTTAAAGGTTTATTTTACATGTTCATGAATTTAATGATAGGATATATGTTTATTTATTGAAAATGTTTAATTATTAACTAGGCATTGAACAAACAGTTAAGAATTTACAATTTGGGACAATGTCTATTAAAAGACATTTTAGAAACACAGACACTAAATTATAACAACAGTAGCTGAGTGTGTGTCTGTGTTTGTGTCTGTTTGTGTGTGTGTGTGTGTGTGTGAGAGAGAGAGAGAGAGAGAGAGAGAGAGAGAGAGAGAGAGAGAGAGAGAGAGAGAGAGAGAGAGGATAATAATCTCCATTATATCTCAAACAAAAGAAAGTTTGTATGAAGTGTACTAAACTTACAGAAGGGCCAAGCTTTCTGTTTAAGTATATGAGATGCTAAATAAAATTCTTGCATGTTTTTACTTTTTTGGCCCTGGAGCACATTATACACCCTACCTGTGCCAACATTTTTGATTTGAACACAAAGGGACACATTCATGCTGATATGCTCCAGAAATGCAAACTAAGACATGTCAGTTGGCAGCTTCCTGGAAAGATGAAAGAAGCTCTGTAGTCCAAGCTGTGTACCTGGCCAATTTCCAAGTGAGAAGTTCTTCCTGAGATGAGATTGGATCAGCCGGGAAAAAGGCCTAAAGGCAATGGTTGACAATGGAATAAAATACAGTCTTAATTTTTTTTTTAAATTCAGTAAAATGACAGGACATTAAGGGACTATGTAGTTTTTGATCACTTGATTTTGTATCAAAGAATTGTTAATTATGAAAATATGATCCTTTGATTCTGTATGCTGTGCTTATGTTCAAAAGTGGCTCAATGAAGTTGGATACGTGTGTGATGCAATAAAACTCCTTGAATGTTCTCACCATCCATTCCTTAAAGAATATGGGGGTATATTCAATATCAGAAGCAAACACAAAGGTACCTTACAGAATAGCAGCATGCACTGGCAAAGACTCTTCATTTACAAAATAAGTGTTAAAAAATCACCAACATATATAGTATTCAGTTTAAAATTTAAAAAAAAAATTGCAAGAATGAAAGACAGAGACAGAGATAGTCTCCTAAGAATAGTTGGCATTCATTTTCTTGACTCTCTGGATTTCTCTCCTGTCTCTTCCCATACCTGATCCTGACCTCTTTTTTCTCTCCACCTCCTCTCTCCCTCCTGAGTCCCACCCTTCTGCTACCTCCTGTGATTATTTTGTTCCCCCTTCTAAAGTAGGATTGAAGCATCCACACTTTGGTCTTCCTTCTGGTTAAGCTATACATGGTCTACGAGTTGTATCTTGGGTATTCTAAGCTATGGGGCTAATATTCACTTATCAGTGAGTATATACCATGTGTGTCCTTTTAAATCTGGGTTGCCTTACTCAGGATGATATTTTCTAGTTCCATCCATTTGCCTGCAAATTTCATGAAGCCATTGTTTTTAATAGCTGAATAATATTCCATTGTATAAATGTATCACATTTTCTGTACCCATTCTTCTGTTGAGGGACATCTTGGATGTTTCCAGACCACTGGTATTTTGTGCATTACTGTCTAAATCACACAATACTTTGCTTTTTAAAGAAAATTTCCTGAAACTTGAAAACGTTGTATTTTGACTTTTCTCTCATTCTTTTAAAATTTGTCCTCATTAAATGCAAGCTTAGTAGCTCTGGCATTTTCAAACAATTTTAATTTGTTGTTTAAATTCACATTAACCATTCTTTAGAAACTCAGGAAGTAAAAAGTATTGACAAGCAATCTCATTAGACTTCTTTCAAAGCATCCCTTCACTAGAGACGATGAAGTACACTCTTCTACTAGCACAGCAAATGCTGGGGTTTCCGCTGAGGTAGTGCATTGTTCTAGAGCCTGCAAGTATCTCACAGGAGACAGAAAACCAATTCCAATATTCTACTTTTACAGACATAAAAAGGTAAAAGAAGCAAACTCAATTGAACAAATGGCTGCAATTCCTGCCTTTACCCCTTGATAACCATACACAATCTTATGACCTGTTCTACAGCCCCTAACCATATTGACATGAAGGAAAGGGTCACAATTCAGGCCATAATGGAATAATGAAATGTGGTCCCTCTTTTTATCATCTTCTACCCTTGGATGTCAGCCTAGTCTATCACTGGATTCTAAAACTCTAAAAACAACAGATGACTGGCAATCTATAAGATCATCGTGCAATCTGGAGCCAGGAGTTGTTGCCTCCTATTTGTTATGATCAGTGGTAACAGTGTGGAACAGGCAAATGGGAAAACTCTACCATTGTTATTGTAAATCCCCTTGTGCTCAGCCAATGCTAGACATCCTCAGGTTCCTACAATATCACCAATTATACTATGCTTCCCATATAAAAGCATTAGATATTAGGCTGAAAGAAAATGCCACCAAATACCCATAAAAGAAAGAATTAGATATTAATGGTGATGGCAGTAATGCTGTTTTCATTTGTTATAATTATAGAAATGAAAAGCAACTATTTCTTACATTTACATAAAAATGTTCTTTTTGATGGCTAAGATCAAAAACTCAGGTGATAACAGATGCTGGCAAGGATGTGGAATAAGAGGAACACTTCTCCATTGCTGGTGGGATTGCAATCTAGTACAACCACTCTGGAAATCAGCCTGGTGGTTCCTCAAAAAATTGGAAATAGTTCTACCTGAGGACCCAGCTAAACCACTCCTGGGCATATACCCAAAAGATGCTCTAATGTACAAGGACACATGCTCCACTATGTTCATAGTAGTCTTATTTATAATAACCAGAAGCTGGAAACAACCCAGATATCCCTTAACAGAGGAATGGATTCAGAAAATGTGGCACATTTACACTATGAAGTACTACTCAGCTATTAACCAAAAAGCAATGATTTTATGAAATTCAGAGTCAAATGGATGGAACTTGAAATTATCATCCTGAGTGAGGTACCCTAGTCACAAAAGAACACATATTGTATGTACTCACCAATAAGTGTATATTAGCCAAAAGGAAGCTCAGAATATCCACCATACAACTCACAAACCATATGAAACCCAAGAAGAAAGAAGATCACACCAAAATGTGGATGCTACGATCATACTCAATAGCAGGAGGATAATAATTTCTGGGAAGTAGAGGGAAAGAGAGATCTGGGAGGGGAAGGGAAAAATGGGAGCCAGTTTATATATGAGAGGAGATGGAGGAGAAGTACAGAAGTTCAAGAATCTGAAAGTAGGTGTGTAGCAATGGGTGAGGGGGAAATGGGGATAGCCCCTAGAAAGTCCCAGATGCCAAGAACTCAAGAGGTTCCCAGGACCCTACAGGGAGGACATTAGCCAAAACACCCAACAAAGTGGAGAGAGAACCTATAGAGACCATATTCACTGGATAGGCATGGTGGCCCCCAGCTGAAGGATGGGTCCACCCACCCACCTCAAAAAATATTAATCTATAATTCCTCCTGTCTAAAGGAAATGCAGGGGAAAAGAGTGGAGCAGAGACTGAAGGAAAGGCCATCCAGAGAGACTGCCCCACCTAGGGATCCATCCAATCGGCAGAAACCAAATCCAGACACTATTGCTGATGCCAAGAAGTGCTTACTGAGAGGAGCCCAGTATAGCTGTCACCTGAGAGGCACTGCCAGAGCCAGACCAAACATTGGATTGAGTGTGGGAACCTCAATGGAGAAGTTAGGACAAGGACTGTAGGAGCTGAAGGGGGTTGCAACCTCATAGGAAGAACAACAATATCAACCAACCAGACCCCTGAAAGCTCCCAGGAACTAAATCACCAACCAAAGAGTACACATGGGGAGTACCCATGGCTCCAGCTGGATATGTAGCAGAAGATTGCCTTTTCTGGCATCACTGGGAGGGGAGTCCCTTGATACTGTGGAGGCTTGATGACCCAGGATAGGAGAACGAGAGACAGCTGAGCCAAGAGTGGATGGGTGGGTGGGTGCTCACCCTCACAGAGGCAGGGGGAGAGAAGAGGGGAGAGGGGGCTTATGAAGGGGAAACTGGGAAGGGGATAACATTTGAAATGTAAATAAATAAAGTAACCAATAATATTAACAACAATAATAAAAAAAAAAGCATCTTCACATATCCAGGAGGTTCTTAAATCAATATGTCAACATATCCCCAGCGCATTCCCTATGGTACCTGCTGCCCTTACTCATTCCCAGTCTTTGGCTTGCTCTTTCTCACTTCAGGATTATTTATTTATGTACTGTGTGTGTGTGTGTGTGTGTGTGTGTGTGTGTGTGTGCGCGCGCGCGCGCATGTGTGCGTGGGTGTGTGTTTTGTCTCAGTGTACAGATGTGCACTCTCCCTGAACTGTCTCTGGCCTGCCAGCTCTGAGTAATAACACAGATACTTAAATTTACTTGGGAAGCTTAGGCCTCAGCTTAGACCATTTCCCAACTAGCTTGTATAACTTAATTAACCTGTTCATTCTACTCCACATTTACCACCTCTCCCTCAGTCCCACTACATTTTACATTCTCTGTGTCTGGCTGGCAAACGTCCATTCTCAATTCTTTCCCAGAGTTCCTATCTCTGTCTGTCTTTCCTCTCCTGCCTCATCTATAGCCCATCAGCTGCTCATTAAACCAGTCAGAAGGTGATGTAAAGTAGTGTTTAAAAAATACTAAAGCAGGTGATGGTCCACAAAAATAACAAAACCAAAGTCTTCAGCTCTCTGCCAGTACAAAAACTAACATTTGAATAATAAAAAGGCAATCATTACATGGTGCACAAAAGGATTACCTCAACAGTGAGCCACAGACATGCAGTGCCTTGGTCAAAGGAGGCATTGTATTCCTGGGAACCGGAATTTTAGACAGTTGAGAACCACCATATAAGTGCTAGGAACCAAATTTAGATTCTCTGCAAGAGGAGTAAATGTTCTTAACCAATGTGCCATCTCACCAGACCCTTGGACACTCTTTTCTTTCTACATCTGTCTTTCCAGTTTGTAACACTTTAATTTCCTTGACTACCGTTTTAGTTTCCCCACATAACTCAAGACACTTCTCTGCTGTCATCAAGACTGATATGGTCAACTCACAGGGACTGTGGCAGCATATACAGAATCAACATATGTCAAGCCATACTGGATCCCAGAACTGAGAGGGGAAAGTGGATACAAAGTCCTATCCCTAACCTGAAGCTATTTACAATGATACCTCCTGAGAAACTCACTTTTCCCTATTGGACTGTCTTCCCTGGAAGACAATGTGCCCAGGAGTAGTTGACCAACACAAAATTAACTCCATGGTTTTCTGTTTTTGTTTTTCTTTATTTGCTTTTTGGTTTGTTTTGTTTGGGCATAGTTTTTAATCTTGTTGGTTTTTGTTTATTTTGATTTTTGTTTTTTGTTTGGTTGATTTTTAAGAGACAGAGAATGAACATGTAGCTGAGTGTTTAAAAAGATATAGAAGACTTGGAGAGGAAAAAATGTGATCAAAATATATTGCATGAAAAAAATTAATAAAAATGTTTTAAAAGACAGATATGGATTTAGTATTTGTTTTAGTATTTGTTATAACTTTGCCTTAGAAGAACAAGAGTGAGTCAGAGAATAGAGCTCTGTCACACATAACTCTTTAGTGCAGTGTGAGAGTTATATGTGCAATGTCAAGAAGAGGAAAATATAATGACTACAAAGTATTCAAATAGATTGACAGAATTCCAGAATAAGAAAAATTTTGCTTGTCTAACTGGATATAACCTCAAAGACTCCACATGTGAGGTGCCCAGGAAGTTATTGTGACATTGTATCAAACAGGATGCCTTAATCATCAGATAGAAATGGATGCATGGTCAGGTCAAATAAATAGATCTTAAAGAACTTCTTTTTTTTCTCTCAACCTGTACATAGCATTTAGAAGAGTCCAGAGTCCTGTTGGTAGAAAGGTGAAGTTAGCAAATTCACCAGAAATGGGATGATCTTCTGGTAGAAGAATGAGAGGCAACTTCACAAAACCCTGATCAAACTGGAGCTCTCTGAACCTGCCCCAACATTAATGGATGGAGACAGGAAAGGTTAGGAAGAAAATGGAAATCTTTTGTTAAGCTGTGTGAGGGCAATGAATATGGACACCTATACTGAAAACATACCAAGGTGTGGCCGCCGTATAAGGACAGATGCAAAGTTAATTGAAACAGATGAATATCCAGATAGCATGCACAAGGAGCTTTAGCACATACAGAAGAAGTAGTCACTGATCTTTAACAACATGATGTCATATAAGCTTTTTCCTAGTCTCAAAGTGGGGACAGCTATAGTGGTCATTGTGATGGCACTATACAAATCTGGAGGCAGAGAGACAGATTGATGAACAGCAGAAGCAGATATCATCATGCACTGGCCCAACACAATAGGACACACTGTAAAGTGTTGTGTTTTAGTGTTTAAGAGATCCAGAGATATTGAACTGCAAAATTCTATCCATTATTAATAACAAAGATAGAAACAAAAATAAAAACCAACTGTTGGTTCTACCCCAGTTCCTAACGATATTTTTCAATATTTTTCAAAATCTATACATGGCATAACTTCAAACAAGCAGTTTAAAAATCTTGGACTTATTATAATCAAGTTAATTCCCTAATTATTTCCTAACCCTGTTTAAGTCTCAATCATATATACTTGCAAAGTATCTCAAGAGGAAAAGAAGGGGAAAGAAATGGAATAAAGCAAAGAAAGAGGCATATAAAAAGAAGAAGGAAGGATGAATGGATGCTGCATAATTAATTCCTCTGAGCTGAAGCATTCTCTTCAGGAAGCAAGAGGGTGGCTTATAAGGCCCTGGAAGGAAATGAACTTACAAGGTTCAGAAAGCCCATGAAGTTTACAGGCTTCAAGAGACCCTTATACAAAATTTTATGAGCAGTAATTATTGCTGCAAAGTAGAGAATGTAGGACTGGCAGAACTCCCTACATACAATGCAAGGAGTCTTAAGGATACAGTTTCTATGAGTTGTCACTTGAGCTCAGGAGAATTTTTTGATAATGGACCTGCCTGTGAGTCCCCTTGTTACTGTGCATAACCCCTGATCCTTGCTGCTGCAACCCTAACAAGCTCGAGTTTGATGGGAACATTTCTTTGGTCTGTCATCAGTGTTCTATCTGTGAAAACTGTGTGTTGATTCATATCTGTACAGGAAAAGTTGTTTGGACAAGAAAGATTCATAGAAGAATGAAATAAGGACTCAAGGTGGGAAGGAATCAAAGGAGGGAAAAGAAAGGAGAATGAAGATAGAGAAGAAAGGGGAGTAGAAAGTAGACAGAGAAGAAGGAAATAAAAAAGAACAGCCAAAAAGCTCCTGAAGATGTCTGCTCTGCAAAGCACCCATCTTGCAGCTCCCAGCTAAATTATCACTTCTCTGATCTCTTCCCCTGGCTGAGTATGTCTAGTTTTCCATCTCATGGCCCCATTTAACTTTCTTCACAGCAATTAATCCTGATCTCACACTTATTTGTGTTAGTTATGCCTTGCTGCATTCCATCCAGGCCAACACAAAGCAGCACGTACTCACTCTTTGAACAGTACTATCCCACCTGATCCTCACAAAACATAGTAGTCACTTAACAAATAATCAAATGTGTGCTGTTATTGAGATGCATTTTTTGCATTTTTGATTCTTTGACTATATTTTCCTCTTTCTATCAAGTGGTCATGGGCTAGCTATTCTTTTGTTAAAAAGTCATGTAGTGGGTCTACCCTGCAGCTTATGAAGCCAAATCTGAATGGCCACTTCATGTTTTTATAAATAGTTATGAGTGGTTTATGGTAAGTTCTTTCAGAGCTTCATATTCAGTTGACAAAGTTGTAATTGTGTAGTTTAAACAACATGATAGTCCTATTATAGATAGATAAAAGAAAAAAGAATACATCTGGTCATGGTGGGACATGCCTGTAATTCCATCACTTAGGATGCTGAGATCTGAGCTACACAGTGAGGTTGATGATATCTTGGATATTTAGCAAAACCCTGTCTAAAACTAAAAGAAAACGAAGGAAACAGAAATGAAAGTGAAGGAATATAGCTGGAAATACAATCCAGAGGTAAAGTGGTAGCCAAGTGTGTGTTGGTCCTTGAGTTCCATCCCCAGTTCTGGATGTGATATCAAAATTAAAAAAAAAAATGACAGTTTGGGATTTGAACAGAAATGGAACACAATACACTAAGAACTAATTTTCAGAAACTGCTAATATCAGCCACCTGTTAATGTACATCAAAATTCCCTTACCACTGATAACAATAATAAAGCTTTTTTGAGGCAGTCTGTCAACATTTCTGTAGCTTTGACTGGCCTCAAATTTGTAATCCTCCACCTCCACCTCTTGAGTGCTGAGATTAAAGGTATGTACGACCATGCCTAACTTAGTAGCAGAACTTTTATTGAGATACTCTCTGGAAAAAAGAGGAGTAGCTTGCATAATCTCTATAGTATATTCCCAAGTAAAAGAATATCTCCTTTTTATCTTATTGCTTATATCCAATTTCTTAGAACATACCCAAGGTGGTAAGCCATAATAGAACAGAGGACAGTAGCATCTAAGCAGACATGGGGATGGAGGGTATGACTCACCTCTGAAATACTGGATGGAGCAAAGTCACTTCCCACTATTGTAGACCTACAAATTGTTGACTGTCTAATAAAATGAACTTTTCTCTGTTTAAACACTATTGAGTTTCTGTTACTAGTAGTTAAACAAATTTTAACTGTACAAAGATGTTGATCTTTGATTTACATTTTACCAATGAAAACTTTAAACAGTATTAACCAACTATGAGAGCAATGTCTGTATATGAACTTCTTTGATCCTGGATGTTACCATGGAAATGAGAGTGGCATTTGAATACAATATCTGAGATTAGAACCATTGAAAGCATCTACATATTGTTCTATCATTTTCTTCCACTCGTGAATCAGAACATCTTGAGAGCTTTTTCCTATTCTTCCTAGTAGTCTACAGTTCTTCACAAGATAAATGCAAAATAATTTAAAAGCCTTTTTAACTCCTCTTCCTCAAGTAGTTAATAATCTCTTTTTGCCTTACTTCTTTTCTTCTTGCAATTTAGATATGAGATTCTTCTCAAATTTAAAGTATAAAAAATGTTAGAATAATCTACTTTCAATTGTATCATCATGATCATTTGGAAGATTTTTAATTGAGATTTAGAGAAGCTAAATAATATGAAAACTCACCTAGTAAGAACTTTTAAATGGATTTAAAATACCAGCATAGATCCTGGGTTATAGTGTGATAGTCAACTTTCTGTCACTATAACACCTAAAATAGTGAACTCATAAAGAGGTAAGTGGCACTATTGCTTGGAGAGATGTGAAGAAGCAACTTGCCATATTGGGAAGTATTTGGCACAGTAAAACCAATTACATAATTATGAGAAAATAAAGAAAAAGAAAGAGAGGACTGTGTTCAGATAATCCCCTTCAAGGCATTCCACCATGACCAAATGTTCTACAATCTACCAAAAAAAGTCAACTGAAGAAAGAAGCTTTTAACATGACCCTATGTGTTAAATGTTATGATATCATATCTTATATTCTATAAGATATGAGCCTATATTTGAACACATTCCAAATCCAAGATTTTTATTCTTTCAACAAGTTCTTATATTCAATAAAAAGGTTCTTTTTTTAAAGTTTTTATAAGTATCACTTCAGTGTTTGGATTTATTGCCCTGTTATTAGTTACTGGTGCTTATGATGAAAATATACATATGTGTATATGTATACATGTATGTATATATATCATATCTTCAAACAATTAAAATGTTTAAGATTCAAAGTAATACTAATGTAATTCTGAATATCATAAAAATGATATAATAATTGAAGGGTAAATGTTTCCTAATTCATTAGCAGTATATGAAGGACAAACACAAGTGAGGTGATTTTAATATCCACATTACAAATTCTTACATAAAAGTGGGATGAAATGTGACAATATCCATAGTAGAGCTTGTATAAATCAGACCCTGGAGAATAAATAGGCAAAAGAATGAACAGATGCCTTACAAAACAGGACATCAGTTTGTGGGAAATATTTACTCAACATGGAAGGAACTTCTGGTTCCTGTCCATATGGCAACTTAACACAGGGTTTCTGTCTTCTTTTGGAAAGTTAGCTCTGGGATAACTGTAGAGGGGGAATTTGTCACAGAGAAACTCAAGCTCATTCAAAAGCTGCTCTGGGAGGAGGTGCTGCTGAAAGCTTGGGACTTGAAGCAGCAAACAAAGAAAGGACTCATTAGAGTAAAACTTCATGAACACTGTGTTTGGTGGATCCTTTCCTATGCCTTCACCTTTAAAGCACTGGAAACTCTTCCTATTGCCATACAGATGTTCCAAGTGATTGTCCAGAGACAACAGAATCTGTGTTGGAAACCTTGTTGCCTATATCAGTACTTGCCCCAAGAAAAACATGTTTTCCTTTTTTAGATTCAGAAGATAGCTGACAGGATCCCTTACTAAAGCTATTTTTGAGGAAGTGTTAATATATAATACTTCCTTAATACTTAGCATAAATAATAACATACTAGGAATGAGTTTAAGAAAAGGTTATAAGAGATGTAGAAAGTAGGGCTTGTGGAACTTTGTAAAGTGGTTGATGTGTTTGAGAATCTAAGGTTATACATCATAAAAACAGTATATATAAATGTCTATAAACTCTAATGTAGTAGAGCTGGAGAAAATTGGGAGAAGTAATAATGATCTTTCAAAAATTATTTTTAAAAAATAATGGATATGAAGAAGCACTTAAATACACACCCATAAAACTAATACATATGGCAAATGCTGAAAAATGCTTTGTTACTTAGAAAATAGAAATTAAAGCAGTGAAATAATACACATTTGAGCTTGGCAAGTTACAACACTGAGGGTTGCTAAGGGTATCTGTCTGTATATCTTACCAATATTCCTTACAGAAAAAAAAAAAAACCATGTGGCATCATTTAATCAAGTAATTGCCAGCACACAATTAGAACTGTAGGGGATTTTTCACACAAAGATCTGTATAGAATATGAATGAGCATGTCCTTTGTACCATTTATGTATAGTTGTTGAGAAATTGGTTCTGAAAATCAATCACAGGCAGGAATAGGCAACATGGCATACCACTGAGAAATTGCAGCGATAAGAAAAAAGGATTTATTATACTAATAATATAGCCCAGTCTTTGAATGTTTAATGAGCAAAGTGAAAAATAGAATGAAACATATAACATAAGGAATATATACATATGAGTAATTTGGGGAGATATGTTTGAGTGAAATGTATCTATAAATCATAGTGTGACATTGAGAGAATGGAACTTATGTATGGAGACACATGGGAGTCAATGTACAGGTGGACACAGATGGATGATGAACACGGTGGCAGATGGATGGATGTAGAGAGTGGACAGGTGTGACAGACACCTGCACAGATGCATGATAAGAATTACAATTAACTAAAGAACTTGTCTCAGCTGCAACAGAAAAAAAATCATTCATATTAGTAAATAGTTAAAGGCAAAGTACAAATAAGATAGCACTCATGTCTTTTGCTCTTAGCTCATTAAAAATAATATCAAGTTGACAGGATTATAGAATAATTTCATAAATTGGTGTAATCTTTGAGACAAATGTAGCAATATGCAGTACTGTTATAAAGCAACAACATTCAAAATTATTATTCTGATCACAATGATAATTCATAATGCCAATACTTACTATGTTATTAAAACTTAAGAAACATTTAGATGGAGCTCCCATATTCTTTTATAAAATGGAAAGTTTTAATGTAACTTGAACATCTAAGTTTTCAGGCTTGGTACAACGTTCTTCTAACTTGTACCAGGACAATAAGGAAAAATAGCTGCTCCTACTTCTAGTATTAGAAACCACAAGAACAGAAACATTTTTAATGTGCCTCCCCCCAAAAAACTAGGAAAACAACTATTATAAATGGAAATACATCAGAGGGACACAGAAAGTAACCTAACGGAACTGACACTGGCCAATGATGGGCAGGCAACTGGATCATCACAAACTTCAGTATGAAAATTATTCATGTTGAAACTAGATGACAAAAACACTTACTCAGTAACTCTGTCAAGCCAGGAGCTAACAGTACAGATTTACCTGGGCACCACAGCACATGAGCAGCTAGACTGTGGGGAGAAGCCAAATCTCCAACTGACTAGAGAAAATGGAACCTGGCTTCAATCGGGTCTCCTGACCCAACTCTTAGTTTTCAGGAAGCATTGGAGTAGGAGTAAGAATTAAATCAGAATGTGCACAATCAATTCATCAAAACAAGAATAAGGGAATCAGCTAGTGGCATGGCTCAGTGGGCAAGAGCACTTGCTGGGCAATAGAGAGCACCTGAGTTTGAGTCTCCAGCACACTAAAAAATGCTAGGGATTATTGAATGAATGTGTCCATGTCTTCACCACTGCAGGTGGAGACATGAGAATGCTGGGAGCTCCCTGGCCAGCCATCCCAGCAATAACGGTAAAATTGGTGAGTGACCCTGTTTAAAGGGAATAGACGGAGAGAGATAGAATAAAATATCCAAAGTATTCCTCTGACCTCCATATACACACATGGATGGGAGCACCAAAACATTCATGTAAACATACACATATACACCATACATATAACACACAAAAAGAAAGAAATAAAACCTCCTTTTTATTGGTTATTTTATTTATTTACATTTCAAATGTTGGTCGCCCTTCCCAGTTTCCCATTCACAAACCTCCTATTCCCTTCCCCCTCCCCCTGCCTCTATGGGTGTGCTTCCCCACCAGCCCACCCCATCCACTCCTGCCTTAGCGCCTTACCATTCCCCTGTCCTGGGTAATCCCTGGGTCATCAAGACTCCACAGGACCAATAGGCTCCCCTCCCAGTGATGTCAGAAAAGGCAATACTCTGCTACATATCCAGCTGGACCCATGGGTCTCCCTGAGTGTACACTTTGGTTGATGGTTTAGTTCCTGGGAGCTTTGAAGAGTCAGGTTGGTTGATATTGTTGTTCTTTCTATGGGGTTGCAAACTCCTTCAACTCCTTCAGTCCTTACCCTAACTTCTCCAATGGGGTCCCCGCGCCCAGTCCGATGTGTGGCTGCAAGTACCATCTGTATTTGTATTGTTCAGGCTCTGGGAGAGCCTCTCAGTGGAGAGCTATATCAGGTTCCTGTCAGTAAGCGCTTCTTGGCATCAGCAATAGTGTCTGTGTTTGTTGTTTGCAGATGGGATGGATCCCTAAGTGGGACAGTCTCTGGATGGCCTTTCCTTCAGTTTCTGTTCCACTCTTTGTCCCTGAATGTCCTTTAGACAGGAAGAATTCTGGATTAATATTTTTGAGGTGGGTGGGTGACTCCATCTCTCAACTGCGGGTCATGCCTATTCACTGGATACATTCTCTACAGGTTCTATCTCTCCTTTTGGGAGGTATTTCAGCTAATGTTCTCCCTGTTGGGTCCTGGGAACCTCTTGTGTCCCTGGCATCTGCGATTTTCTAATGGCTGCCCCAACTGCTACACACCTCCAGGGCTGCAGAAAACACTGTGCACAAAAATAACCAACTATTGCCTAAGTTTCTTAGGAAATGTTATCAAACGCCTACTGACACTAGATAGCACGCTGGGATAGACACCAAAGATGATTCCACTCAAATCTAGCCTGGTGAAGCAGCTGGATTCTTTACAGTGGCAGAAATAACTCGGGCAGCTGTCTCACCAAAAAGCCAACCCAGAGCATTGCTTATAGAACCTTGGGGAGGGAGGGGCCTTCTGAATCTTGTAAATTTCATAGGCTTCCAGAATCCTATGAACCTTCCTTCAAAAGTGGATATATTAATTCAGAAGAAATAGCTTTTATACCATCAGGTTTGTGGTTTGTTTGTTTGCTTGTTTTCAAATAAATTATACAAGAAGTGGGAGTCTAAGAGCTTACTGGAAAATAAATGGGATTTAAGAAACCTGATAACTAAATGTAGTATTTGGCTTCTATTTCAGCGAACAATCTGTAAAAGGGGTATTTATTTAGACAGTTTGGGATATTTGAATATAAGACTAATGTTTAATGCCTTAAGGAATTAACATTTTGGACATGTGTGCGGTATTTACTTACACAAAAAATAACATTTTTCAGAAAAGCATTCAAAAGTATTTATGAGTGAAACGATGTTTAGAATTTAAAATCCCGGGCTTTAAAAACACTTTAAGTATATATTTACATTTTTACAGTATAAGTGAAAGGAGATTGGGTAAATGTAACTAGCTGCCGAAATTTAGTAAAATTGTCTTGGTTTCTATGTGAATTGGAAAATACTAAAAATAAAAGACATAGAAAGTAAGTTATCAGTGGCCTCTTATGTTACTTAAAGTGTATTTGTCAACCCCTCTACAGTTATCCCAGAGCTAACTTTCCAAAAGAAGACAGAAACCCTGTGTTAAGTTGCGATAAGGACTGGAAACAGAAGTTCCTTCCATGTTGAGTAAATATTTTTCACAAACTAATGTCCCATATGCCCTCAAAATGCTCATATATTCTTATGTACATACAAATAAACTAATAAAAAGAGGAGCCTAGAAAGAAGTCTGGAGGCCCTTCTGTCAGTTGATAGGAAGAAAAATAATATTTTCACTTTATATGTCAGTAGGATAGTTTTTTCAGTCTCCTTGGATTTAACCAATGCTAACATGTACTTCTGAAGAACAACCAGGAAGTTCCAAGAAATCCACATCCCAAGATGAGAAAGCTACCTAAAACTGCCTGTTCTTCCTAGAGAATGTCATGTCTTCATATGGGGAAGACCTGCCCATGAAAATTAGGCTTTTGTTTCCCTACCCCATGGATACAGGATACCTGCCAAGGTCACATCTAGTACTTTACACATTTTCTTGGATATAGAACACAAGGTAGATTGCCTTTCAAGGCCCCATAGCTCTGGTATCTATGGATCATGCATAGACAGGACTCTATCAGCTCTGCCCATCAACATTGAGGAACAGTATTATCAAGGTACAAGGATTCTTTCATCTCTTGGAGACTTTATACAATTATATATGAGTATGTTTTCCCACTCACCAGTCACACCTGTAAGTGACCAGGGCACAATGAACCTTTTCCACAGTACTGTACAGTTTTCAAATTTCACATTTCAAACTTGTCATCAGAAAATATCTTTAAGCATATAGTTTCTGCCCTTTTTTGCCCACTTGTAGGAAAAGATGCACAAATTCTTTTAGAATTGTGTATTTCTTTTTTTAATTTTTTTATTATTTTCATCTTTTTATTTATTTATTTATTTATTTTGTTTTTCTAAGTTTTTTTATTTACATTCAAAATCATTTCCCCTTTCCCATTTCCTCCCTCCCCAAAAGTCCCATAAGCCCCCTGCCATCCCTCTTTTCCCCATTTAACCCCCTCTCGCTTCTCTATCCTGGCATTCCCCTACATCCAGTCTTTCCAGGACCAAGGGTCTCTCCTTCCATCTTCTTGGAAATCTATTGATATGCGAATTGTGTCTAGGGTATTCTGAGATTCTGGGTTAATATCCCCTTATCAGTGACTGCATACCATGTGTGTTCTTTTGTGATTGGGTTACCTCACTAAGGATGATATTTTCAAGTTCTGACCATTTGCCTAGGAATTTCGTGAATTCATTGTTTTTAATTGCAGAGTAGTATTCCATTGTGTAAATATACCACATCTTCTGAATCCATTCCTCTGTTGAAGGACATCTGGGTTCTTTCCAGCTTCTGGCTATTATAAATAAGGCTGCTATGAACATAGTGGAGCATGTGGCCTTATTGCATGCAGGGAAAGCCTCTGGGTATATGCCCAGGAGTGGTATAACAGGATCCTCTGGGAGTGTCATGTCCAGTTTTCTGAGGAACTGCCAGACTGCTTTCCAGAGTGGTTGTACCAGCTTGCAATCCCACCAGCAGTGGAGGAGTGTTCCTCTTTCTCCAGAATTGTGTATTTCTTAAGAGTTGTCTGCTTTGTGAAGAAATTCTTACTATGACAAAATAGCTGTTTCTCTGATTTTTCTTAAATAAGATTTTTCTAATGTCTCAGCTGTAAGTCAAAATCTATTTTTAAACCTTTTGCTCAGTATATTAAGCTTCAAATTTTTGCTTTTTATATTCTCACCATACATCTTGAATATCATATAATATTCTATTTATTTATTTATTTATATGAGTACACTATAGCTGTCTTCAGACACACTGGAAGAGAGCATCAGATCCCATTAGAGATGGTTATGAGCCACCATGTGGTTGCTGGGACTTGAACTCAGGACCTCTGGAAGAACAGTCGGTGCTCTTAACCTCTGAGCTATCTCTCCAGCCCATCATATAATATTCTTCATAATAACTGACTTAATTATTGAATCACAATGTCCATACACTGCAACCTGAGATATAAAATTACAATTGGACTGGAGAGATGGCTCAGTCATTAAAGGCTAGGCTCACAACCAAAAATGTAAAATTACAATCACTTGATAGAGAAGGCAGCTATAGAATTTCACCAATAAGATGGAAGGAGAGACCCCCTGGTCCTGGAAAGACTGGATGTAGGGGAATGCCAGGACAGAGAAGCGAGAGGGGGTTGAATGGAGAAAAGAGGGAGGGAAGGGGGCTTTTGGGACTTTTGGGGAGGGAGGAAACAGGAAAGGGGAAATCATTTGGAATGTAAATAAAAAAACTTAGAAAATAAAAAAAATAAAAATAAACAAAAGAATTTCAGCTATATAGTTAACATATACTAATAATACAAATGTTACATGAAGGTAATAAGCATGACATCTGGTAGAAATCTACTTTTAATGGTACTTCATCAAAAATTATGTAGATCAGAACTTAAAGCACATCTAAAGAAAAAATTGTCTGAAAACTATCCACAAATATTAAGATACCTCTATAAACTACCTAGAAATTAAACTTTCTCATGTTATCTTCCCTCAGCTGGTCCATCTTTCTCCCTGACTAAATGTCCTACATGGGATTTTAAGGTGGGTCACTCAGCTAACCTCTTGAACAGCTGGACTTCGCAAATGTTATGAGAAAGACTGTCCATTGAGCCTTATACTTCTCACTAGATTCCACCACCCTTCATCTCCCATAGAGATGAAATAGTCCCCTAACACAGCAACACAGTCATGGTTGCCCAATTCATTCTCCAGATTAATAATCCACAAAAGCAAATCTGAACACATCCCTATCCTTAACACTCTATGAGTATGCTACTACATATAAAATAAAGTCAAGGCTCCACAGAAGATTTCTGCGTCCTGGCCACACCAAGCCCCAGTTTGTCTCTTGCCCAAACATAGCTTCTGTGCTCATCGTGAGCTGCATGATAGGTCTGATTATTTACAGAGTTTAGAACCTATGCTTAGAACCTTGCCCTTCTACTCCCATCTCTAGCAGTCTTTGGTTAATGTATGACCTTTAAATTAAATACCACTTCCTCAGAGACCTAGAAAAATTCTTCTCTAATGATTGCTTCTTGTTTTATGTTCTCAAAGTTCAATATTTCTCTTTCGTAAGTGGACTTGAAGCTTCGTAGATGCTGGTAGAAGTACTTTATACAGGTCTGTCTTGTCTTCAACTCTGAAATAAATTTCTGAACTTAATTGGTACTATTTCCTCCTTGTCTATGATGGTCCTCAGTGTGGCTTACTAATAATAAACAATATATTTCCCTTACTCATTTTGAAATATGCAAAAATTTTTATGGTAAGAACAAAGATGGAGGTATTGATAGAAAAACATATTGGCAAAATATATGAAGCAATGGTATTAGGAAGACAAATATCACTTGGGAGAAAGCTCTGCCATGTATCTTGTTCCCCATACTTATAGATGGTGTTGAGTGGAATTTTGCAGGCTTGTTTTCTCAGAGTCTACATAGACTGATGGCTAGGTGGTGATTTAATAGACTGTTTTCTCTTCAATGAAAATTCAGAGCTAGCCTGGTAATTCCTCTCACTCCCAATTCTTTCAATGACTCCATATTCAGTTGAGGCATGTTTTAGAAACATTGGTGGAGGGCATATTGTAATGTTTGAAAATTTGTAGTAAAAAATTCTCTTTTACTATTCAAAACACATGTATTATCATATCTGTGTTATAAATTCATCTTTCTAAACTGCCTGAGGCTAGATAGAAAGATGTTAGCCAAAACCCTGTACATTTAAAACTAATGATTAAACAATTTTATCAAGCAGTAATTTAAGGAAGAAAAGCATGAGCTTAAAGGACAGAGAAGATCACCCAAAATATGAAAGCATAAAAAGATGGGGTCCTTAAGTCAGAGAGAAGAAAAGATATCATCTATAGGAAGCGTGGGACCATGCTACCAGGCATAAAAATTGGTGGAGTGGGAATGCTCTAACCCTGGAAATCTCAGGTGTGAGGTGGTGGGAATGGGGCTGCCTCCTCTCAGCCTCCAATGTCTGCTCTAGAAAAAAAACACAACCATCAACTGAAAGAACCACGAGCAGTAGGACCCGTGCCACAGCACGTGGAGCTCTTCTCCATGCTATGCAATGATGTATGTAGATAGCCTTAGCCTTCAGCTAACGACCTTCCCTTCCTGGATATTCTCACACCCTTCCTTCCCAAAGTACATAATCCCTGGCTCACCCCAAATAAAGTGTATGCGTTCAGATCGACTCCCAATAAAGAAATATAAAGAAGCTAAGATAGTCTCGGTGAGCTGCTTCACTAGAGATAGCTACGGGGAAGGCCTTCACCTAAAAGGGCCCAACACTAAGATTCTCGAAGACCTTTCTCTTCCCCCATCCCTCCAACCCTTGGAACGAACTCCCCATAGACAAGATCCTGCTCTTCTCAGGCTCTGCTTTCTTCTTCCTGCCTGGTGTACAGATGCCGCAATGGGAAACATTGATGAAGCCCTGTTTCTGGCTTCCTCTCGTGGTCAGTATACCAGCTGCTTCTGGGTACCTCAAGAGGAGACCTTGTAACCACAGCCTTTGTCCCAGATCACTTTTTCTCCATCTAGTCTGGCATGTAGTGGCATCTGGTGCCCCCAAGGAAAACAGACTGCTATGGACTTCACCCTCATTTTTCTGAGCCAGAATTAGTGGTGCTCAGATACTGCTAGTGAAGAGAGACAGAACCCAGGACCTACAAAGAACCAAGGTACCACAGTGACCCATAGTCTGGGTGCTTTGAATGCTAGGCTCCTTGCTTTCCCTTCACACATCAGGGAGTACCACTTAGGAGCTATTAAAATCTTAAACAAATGCACAGAGCAATCGCTTTGTGAAACACATTTACCTTGAAAATTCTCTTTATTACTCAGAATTGTTCCTTAATTATTTTTTTTTTGTTTCTGTATCCTTTATTTCAAGAACTGAAAAACAAACACATAAATGTACATCTTGCACCATCTCTGTCTATTTTTATTGCATTTCTCTGTAAAAAGAGAAACGAGACTGGTAGATATTACAAGGTGTAAGAATGTTTAAAGAGAGTCTCACTATTAATTCCTAAGTTGTTGCATAAACTTGTTCATTGTTATGACAAAATTCTCAGTAAATAGTAACTTCTAAGAGGAAGAATTTAGTTATCTCATTATTTAAGGAGATAGTCGGGAATGCCTGCCAGGAATAGGAGGAGAAGTCTGTTACATTGTTTCCAGTCAGGAAGAAATGAATAATGGTGTTCAGATAGCCTTGATTAGCCCCACCCCACTCCATTACCAGCTGCAGCATATGTAGGTTATTTGTGCTGGTGGATTGACTCCACACCTACAGAATTTCTCTGAGAACATCCCATAGTCCTGGCATCTTCAACAACCTGGAGTTTCAATACAATTAAGATTTTACTTTCACAGATCCATGCAATGACCTCATTCAGGGGTGAGGGGGGGTGATATCCTTGCAGAAAATACGCTCAATACATGCATTGTCTGGTCTCAGAAGATTTCTGGAACCTAGCTTTGGTTCTAGCTTTGAAGGCCCCTTAAGTCTTGCATTTTGTATGGCAACAGAAACAAAGCCATAGGGTGATTTTGCAGACATAATTCTACCAACTTGAATTGCAGTATGGCCCCTTCTATCACAGCATTAGTGCACTATATATGACAACTCAACTGAACTCTCGAAATACTTCACTACATAATTGTTTTTGAGTAGTGGCATATTCAATTCAGGCTCTCTCTTTTCTACTGAATTTCCATTTTCACAAGATGAAGCCTTCATTGGGGAGGGTCTTGAAGGTCTTGAATTGAGAGCACCATCATTTCCTAAAGGAATAAAATGCGGGTCATGCAGTTGCAAGTTGGATACCCAGCAGGAAAAATGACACTGAAGCTCCCTCTGGAACATCAGGGACTCTTGGTGCCATCATCTCATCTGCACCTTGTAAAAGAAACATGAGAAAGGGCCACATGTCTGCAATGGAAACCAAGTGATCTAATTAGGAGAATGAATTTTGAGTTTGAAATCCAGATCTTAAATATGTAGAACACCTTTAAGACCATAAAAAGAAAAGAAAAGAAAAGAAAAGAAAAGAAAAGAAAAGAAAAGAAAAACAAGGCAAAACAAACCAAAAATAAAACAGAAACAAAACAGCAGGAAACACACACACACACAATCCAGAAACATTTCCTATAATACGTAGATTAATACATTTTACAATGTTTAGTCTTATAAGATTTTGCCCAAAAATATCATTTTTGTTTGACTGTCTTAAAAAGAGAAGTTCCATTCTTTATTTTATTAATGGTCACTTAAGAAGTTCATGTGTTTATATGAATGCAAGCTGAACACATGCACCATTATAAATTGGATCATAACTGGAGGTGCTATTTACCCACATCCGTTATACTTAGGAGTTCTCCATAAAGCAAACAAAGTCAATTTGTAAGACACACAGGTCTTTGCAAAAATATCATTCCTATTATCTGAAATTTGATATCAGAGAAAAATTTCAAGGTCTCTTAGGTAATACTGATGCTAGTCAGTGAATATAGCCTGCCTATGAAAGTTCAAAATAACCTGACCATCTAAACACTGGTTTCATCTGGGATTCAGGTGAGAAATTGTGAACAAGTTTGAAAGTACTCTCCTGATTGACTGAGAACAATAAGGAAAAGTTACTAAATTTGAATATAAACTCAGTAGCAACTATGGTCCTTAAAGGATGAATGATTGTTATCAATTAGCCTTTCCTGGGGGCCAGTTAGCACTAAGGGACTATTTGGATAGACTTCAAACTTCTCTACAGAATGAACCACTGAACTCTCTGAAGAGTTGGATCTGTACTGTACCCTTCAACAATGAGACCATGACTCCATACAATCCCTGGATGTTTTGACAAGAGAGCTTTCACCTGGTTGGAAATGCTGGCTATTTAAATATTGTAAAGGTGAAGGCTAAAGGAATCATGTATGACAATAAGAAATGTGACTATATTTGTTATGTCAATTTGAGAAGCAGGAGTGTTAGTCATAAACCTAATATAGACTTTTCAAGAATCTTCAATATTGTTCCTTTTATACTACTCTATGCTTGACTATATTTATTGGTTTGAAAATTACTGGACATAATTTCTGTACATGGCACCATAATTTATAAAATGGCATACAGGTAGATTCAAATGATAATATTGATAAAGCCTTAAAATGTGCCAGACATAGTAAGTCTGATATGTAGTTTGCTCTTAAAAAGCATCTGCAATGTTCAATTAAGTCTTTGATGTTTTTTTAAATAAAAATATATAAAACAAAGTAGAAAGCCATAAAAATCTATCAGTTGGGCTCGGCCTTGTAGACACTAATGGATGCATTTACCCTGACATAAAGGGAATTGCATACAATATATATTCTGTTATATCAGTGTCTCTTAATAAAGTTTCAGTAATTATTTACCACATAACAAGCACTTGATGTAGTACAAAAGACTTACAGTATTATCTGTGCTACTTGTGTTTTTATAATACGCTAAAGATGTGTCACAGGGGTAAATATCTAATTTCACCCATTTCAATTAATTTATACTAGAAAAGGAAAAAAGTCATTTCTGGATTTTTGTACACTAAAAGTTTCCCGTGGAGAGGATGTGGAGAAAGAGGAACACCCCTCCATTTTGTGGGATTTCAAACTGATAAAACCACTCTGGAAATTAGTTTGGTGGTTCCTCAGAAAAACTGGACAAAGTACTACCTGAGGACCCAGCTATACCACTCCTGGGCATATACCCAGAAGATGATCCAACATGTAATAAGGACACATGCTCCACTATGCTCATAGCAGCCTTATTTATAATAGCCAGAAGCTGGAATGAACCCAGATGTCCCTCACCAGAGGAATGGATACAGAAAATGTGGTACACACAATGGAGAATTACTCAGCCATTAAAACAATGAATTCAGAAATTCTTAAGCAAGTAAATGGAACTAGAAAATATCATCCTGAGTGAGGTAATTCAATCACAAAAGAACACACATGGTATGCACTCACTGATAAGTGGATATTAGCCCAAAAACTCAGAATACCCAACATACAACTCACAGACCAAAGAAACTCAAGAAGAAAGTGTGGATACTTTGATCCTTCTTAGAAAGGGAGTCAAAATACCCATGGCTCACAGTCAACCAATAGACTGAGTATAGAGTTCCTAAAGGAGGAGCTAGAAAAAGGACCCAAGGAACTGAAGAGGTTTGCAGCCCCATAGGAGGAACAATAATATGTACCAACCAGTACTCTCAGAGCTCCCAGGGACTAAACCACCAACCAAAGAGTACACATGGAGGGACCCATGGCTTCAGGTACATATGTAGCAGAGGATGGCCTTTACAGACATCAATGAGAGGAGAGGCCATTGGTTCTGTGAAGGCTCTACACCCCAGTGTAGAGGAATGCCAGGTCAGGAAAGTGGGAGGAGGGAGTTGGTAAGCAGGGAGAGGAACGATGGTATAGGGGGTTTTTGGAGGGGTAATGAGGAAAGGAGATACTATTTGAAATGTAAATAAAGCAAATATCTAATAAAATAAAAAATTTTAAAAAGGTTTCCTATGCACATTCAGAATAGACATAATTTCTGATAATATATGAAAGATTTTATAATTTGCCTTTAAATTTCTCTTAAAACGTCACACACAGATTTAGTTTTTGAATGTATTTCAATTAAGAGATTAAAAATTACCTCTATTCAGGAAATTCTCCCCTGTGCCCATATGTTCAAGGTTCTTCCCTAGTTTCCCTTCTATTAGTTTCAGTGTGTCTGGTTTTATGTGGAGATCTTTGATCCACTTAGAATTGAGCTTAGTGCAAGGAGATAAGAATGGGTCAATTTGCATTCTTCTGCATGTTGACCTCCAGCTGAGCCAGCACCATTTGTTGAAAAGGCTATCTTTTTTCCACTGGATGGTTTTAACTCCTTTGTCAAAGAGCAAGTGATCATAGGAGTGTGGATTCATTTCTGGGTCTTCAATTCTGTTCCATTGATCTACATGTCTGTTACTGTACCAATACCATGCGGTTTTTAACACTATTGCTCTGTAGTACAGCTTGAGGTCCAGGATACTGATTCCCCCAGAAGTTCTTTTACTCTTGAGAATAGTTTTAGCTATTCTGGGTTATGCTCTAAGATCAAGAATAGACAAATGGGACCTCATTAAATTACAAAGTTTTTGCAAGGCAAAAGACACTGTCAAAAAGACAAAGCGGCAACCAACTAACTGGGAAATGATCTTTACCAACCTTACATCCGACAGAGGGCTAATATCCAATATATACAAAGAACTCAAGAAGTTAAACTCCAGAGAGGCAAGTAACCCAATTAAAAAATGGGGTACAGAGCTAAACAAAGAGTTCTCACCTGAAGAATATCTAATGGCTGAGAAGCACCTAAAGAAATGTTCATCATCCTTAGTCATTAGGGAAATGCAAATCAAAACAACCCTGAGATTCCATCTCACACCAGTCAGGATGGCTAAGATCAAAAACACAGGAGACAGCAGTTGTTGGCGAGGATGTAGAGAAAGAGGAACACTCCTCCACTGCTGGTGGAATTGCAAGCTGGTACAACCACTCTGGAAAGCAGTCTGGCGGTTCCTCAGAAAACTGGGCATGACATTCCCTGAGGATCCGGCTATACCACTCCTGTTCATATACCCAGAGGCTTTACCTGCATGCAATAAGGACACATGCTCCACTATGTTCATAGCAGCCTTATTTATAATAGCCAGAAGCTGGAAAGAACCCAGATGTCCCTCAATGGAGGAATGGATTCAGAAGATGTGGTATATCTACACAATGGAATACTACTCTGCAATTAAAAACAATGAATTCACGAAATTCCTAGGCAAATGGTCAGATCTTGAAAATATCATCCTTAGTGAGGTAACCCAATCACAAAAGAATACACATGGTATGCAGTCACTGATAAGGGGATATTGACCCAGAATCTCGGAATACCCTAGACACAATCCGCATATCAATAGATTTCTAAGAAGGTGGAAGGAGAGACCCCTGGTCCTGGAAAGACTGGATGTAGGGGAACGCCAGGACAGAGAAACGAGAGGGGGTTGAATGGAGAAAAGAGGGAGGGAAGGGGGCTTATGGGACTTTCGGGGAGGGAGGAAACAGGAAAGGGGAAATGATTTGGAATGTAAATTTAAAAAATAAAATAAAATAAATAATAATAAAAAAAATTACCTCTAAAAATTTTCTGAGTGATCAATAATTTCTACTTCTCAGTAAGGCCTGGTTAAAATATGACTTCACCATAAGAAAAATAATCTGGTAATATTAAAGATTATTGTGACCTTACACATAAGAAAAATGCAGTTAACAATTTAGTATGAATATGGCCACTCTATTGGTTAATTTTTTTCTCAACACAGCTTGCCTTTTACATAAACTTACACAGTTGTTCTGATAGCTATACATTAGTGCATGGAGATACTGAGATAACAATTCGTAAGATAAAGAGAGTTTTTCTCTAACATGATACCAAATTTCCCTCTTCTCCAGAAAATGGGAATTCCTACTTGTTACCCTAATGTTAACCAAGCACAATGCACAATTCTTAGCTTTGTATCAGTGAAGGCTGCTTAGTGAGGGATTCTGTCCTGCATAAACTTCTGCATTGCCACCTAAAGTCAACTGTTCATGTTTCTTCTAAAAACTTAATGCTACACAGATGAAATTTCTAAGATGATAATCAAATCTTACTTCTTTCCTGTCTCTTAATGCTTTGCTAGATTCTAGTCTTCTTGAGCTCAGATTTTAAATTCTTCAGCATGGCATGCAAAGGCCAACCTGATCTAGATGGATGGGCTAACTTCCAAGTGCCGGCAATGCCTCAAGCACCCCCTGCATCTACACATCAAAGACATTGGGAATCTATCATTTCTACAAGATGTTGGCTCAACTCAAGCATTTGCCATCTCATCTCTTGCCTCCAACTTCCAACATTTCCTGCCAGCAGAATTTGTGTCTAATTTAAATCACACCAGGACCATCTTGTGAACTGGTACTTCCATGTTACCTAAACATACATGCATTTTGAGTACTCTATTCCGGAGGGGAGGAATGCTAGTTAAGGACACTACCACTTACATCACAACCATAAGCTTCACTCTCAAGCAGGAAAGCTCTGTTACCCTTAACAAACTTTCTAGTTCCACATCACAGTCCTGTAGCTACAGAGAACTTGGATGTTATCCCTTCCACCCAGCTGACATGATCCTGCTCCCAGTTTTATTGTCTCTTCTCCTGTAAGGACCATGCAGGTATTTGCATGAAAACTTAAAGTGACCCTCCCTCATTGAATTTTCTTATAATTGCTATTATTTGTAGTTACCACTAGTTCTCCGCAAATGCTGGTTTCCTCACTTGTGCATTGTAGGGCCTGGTGATGCACACAGCCTTCTCTATTTACTACTGTCCTTTGAAGAATTAAAATTGGGCTCTTGCTTCCAGGTCTGGTTGTGCTGAAACTTGGGCCTTCTGTTATAATTGGAAGATTCTCCACAGCAGCCTTCCCAGAAGATGCTGGGCAGACAGGAGGTCAAGCAGCAACATTCAAGCAGCATCCAGGCACGAATGACCTAAATACAAACCCTTTGCCAGCAAGTCAAGTTCCTGAGTGAGAAACCTGTGACTTCCACTAGACATTAGATATTAGACATTAGACATTAGACTAAAAGACACACTCCATAGAAGACATCCTGCAGACTCTCACATGCTATTACCCTTCTTGCTTTGACAAGGTTTGGTAGCTACTCTGGTACTGAACCCCAACTCAATAAGGGGTTCTCTGAACACACAGAAGATAATCTGACATTAATATGTGCTTGATCGGCCAGATTTAAAAGGACACTTGAAGGATGTTTTCTTGCTTTCATTGTCTTCTAAGTCAAAATAGCAACTCTGAGGTCTCAGCAGGCCTTCTTGTTCAGTATGAAAGGCCTTTATCAATACTGAACCATTTAACAAAGGAGCTCTCTCTGAACATACTAAACCATCTCCATTCATTTAATTTTCAGGACACTGCAGCAGCAAGTCTAACAGCAGCATTTGAGGAAATTGCACAAACCATTTCCATTTCTGAATGTTCATAATTTCTAAGGGCAGATGCAAAGAGAAAAATGAAAAAACAAATACTTCTTCAGATAAAGGTTGTGAGCCTGCTTGAAATCACTTACAAGCTCTACTCTGTGACAAAAAGACCATGCAGAAACAAAATATCTTTTTAACAAAAATGTGGAAATTCTAAGAGGCTAGATCTTTCAAAGTAACAATATCATGATGCATTATACCTATTCACAAAAACATTATGTCCAATGAAATAGATATCAAATCACTGCTAATTAATAAGCTTTTTATGGGAAATTAACAAGATAATTACCTAGGCTTCTGGTTGTCTGAATGACTTCCTACCTCATGTAGACCAGTCTTAGGGAATAAAACTGATTTGTTGTAGAAGACCAAGCAGTTAGGGATTGATATATTGTGATTTTAATAAAAATAATGATTCATCAGTAATTAGCAAAAAGTTAGTTATTAAGTTTATATGTACATAAGTGACTGTAAAAAGTCATGTAAATATTATCAAAGTGTTATAAACCTAAGCCCTGCCCACGATGGTTTTATAATCTAGAGTGGGAATAAAGCTTAAACTTAGAGTATAAATAACACTAAAGAAAGCAGTTTGAAAAAAAAATCAGAGCAATGGAGATTCAATATCTGACTCAAGTTTGAGTCTGACTAAATACCTAATGCTGTATCTCAGAAAGATTCAGGCAATAGAAATACAAACACTGGAAGGAAGGAGTAGTTACAGGTTATGCTGTTATCCAGAAATTCCAAGCAAAGATATGACCTGTGTGCTCAAAGGTAGGTAATACTTAGATTTGCAGGAAAAAAAAAAAGAGAAAGTAGTCCAGAACTGGGAAAACTCATGTGAATAAAAGCATATTCCTGGGAACATTCTCCTCATTTTTATCCAAATATCAGAATGGCATATGGCTTGAAGGGTTTGGGCTCTGGATTTGGATTTGTACATATATATGTATATATATATGTATATATATACATATATATATGTATATATATGTACATATATATATGTATATACATATATATATATATATATATATATATATATATATATATATATATATATATATGCTGGAAGGCTCCCTTTCCACATGCTTGACTCGGAGTCTTGAGATTACTCTGTTCTTTAAGGTTACAACTCACTTCCATCACCAGGATGGAAGAAGCAGAAAGAGGTAGTAGAAATACTTCCCAATTTCAGAGGAAAGTCTCTAAAGTAATATGCACTCAGACAAGGAGACACCCACCCTGGCTTGGATGTTTACTTGCAGAATTGTGGAAAGGCTTTGAACAACCCCATTGCTCAAAGTCTCATCTCATAAACCTTCGACATTTCAGTAAACAGCATATATTTTAGCCTGCGTCTGACTGACAGTTTTCATCCAACTCACTTGAACCTCTTCAAAGGCATCAAGCCAAATTTTCCACAGTTCTGAGCCATTCTCTGGAGATAATTTGGGCAGTTAAGGAGGCACATTAATTCTTTGAAACCACAAGGGGATCATTTACTGAATACACAGTGAAAAACCAACAGAGGAAATAAAATTCCCCCGAGTCTCAGAGATGAATGAGAACTCTTTCTTGGGTTTGGCTGGGTCACCTCTACACCATGCTAATTAGCACAGCAGAAGTAGAACTCAGTTTTAAGTTCACCACAGGTGCTCTTGCTCTGAAATGAGTTATTTATTCATTATTTAACATTTTATGTGTAGTAGTCATAGACAACTTCATCGACAAATCATACCTAAAGTTTCAAGATACATTGCTTTTTAGTCACCTTGTTCTAATACTTGGTGTTACTTCCCTTTAGTTACAAAGGGATATAGCTTTGTACAAATTACGAAAGGTGAATCTTCACTCCACAGAGGTCCTCCACTAATAGTTCTAGGGTTTGACTGGTATTCAACACTTACCTTAACAGTTCCTAAGGTATCATTGTACTCAGAGAAAGTAAACACAGATAAGAACCTACTGAAAAATTTAAAAATTAAGATCCTCTCTAGCTGGACCTAGTTGTGACTCCTGCTAAAGTCGACACAGATTTCCATGATTGAAAGGGAAGGAATATATCCCTCAGAAGCTTGAATATATCCCTCATAAGCTTGAATATATCCCTCAGAAGCTTGAATATATCCCTCAGAAGCTTACATGGCCAGATGCATTAAGATTTGTGATCCAGTTTAGCCGCCTGTGTTTATCTTGGAAATTTTATTTTTTTATATTTTATCTTGTATATTTTATAATTCCCAACAATTATGGAGTGATTATTAAGAATTTTTCATGTGTTTAGGGCAAATATGTATAAATATTGATGAAATTGTTCACAACCTATGGAGATGACAGAAAATCTGTGGCAAGTTGTTATTTGCACATCTATGTTTTAGTTTGTGATCCCATGTAAATTGACTAGTGAATCCTATGGAACATCTTAAAACTAAGTTTTTCCCTTTGTAAAAGCAATTCTATAAAAAAATAAATAATAGGACTTAGAATTTATTTCTGTAGAGGTATCTATGATAGTTTGAATAAGAATGGCTTCTATACGAGAGAGGGTTGAATGGGGAAAAGAGGGAGGGAAGGGGGCTTATGGGACTTTCAGAGAGGGAGGAAACTGGAAAGGGGAAATGATTTTGAATGTAAATAAAAAAAACTTAGAAAATAAAATAAAAATAAAAATGAATGGCTTCTACAGGCTCATAGATTTGAATGCTTGGTCTCTACAGAGTAGCACTGTTAGGATGTGTGTTTTGTTGGAGAGGGTGTGGCCTTGTTGAAGGAAGTACTTCACTGAGGGGTGGGTTTTGAGGTTCAAATTCTCAAGCCAGGCACAGTGTCTTTCTCTTTCTGCTGCCTGCCAATCCAAATGTAGAATTTCTACCCCAGCACCATGTCAGCCATGACAAAGCCTCCGAACCTATAGGATAGCTCTAATTAAATATTTTATTTTTGTTTATGAGTTGCCCTGATCATAGTGTCTCTTACAGCAATAGAAATCTTAACTATTTAAAAATATTTAAAAGATATTTATCAATTAGGAGAATAGGAAATAACAACAAAACGAAATAGCAACCATTTTCAAGGCAAGCAAGCAAATGGAAAAGTGTGGGACCTTAATGAGATGTGTGGCCACGCCCCAGGTTCTAGCCTGACCTTGCCTGTGCAGTCACCTGCCTGCAGCCACACTCTCCCTGCCCCTCGGTTACCTGTCCACCCAACTCACTATAAATAGCGCCCCTCAGCACGTGTGCTCTCCCCCTCACCCCCGCTTGTTCTCCCCCGACTCTCCTCTTTATCCATCTCTCTGTCTATTTTCTCCCCTATTTTCTGCCCATTCCACGTGGTCATGGCTTTTCTTATCTAATTTCTCCTCTTCCTTTGTCGTTCTATCTCTTTTCTCTTTCTATTTTCTTTTTTTTAATTTTATTTTATTTTCTAAGTTTTTTTTATTTACATTCAAAATCATTTCCCCTTTCCCATTTCCTCCCTCCCAGAAAGTCCCATAAGCCCCCTTCCCTCCCTCTTTTCCCCATTCAACACCTTCTTGCTTCTCTGTCCTGGCATTCCCCTACATCCAGTCTTTCCAGGACCACTGGTCTAACCTTCCATCTTCTTGGAAATCTATTGATATGCAAATTGTGTCTAGGGTATTCCGAGATTCTGGGTTAATATCCCCTTATCAGTGACTGCATACCATGTGTGTTCTTTTGTGATTGGGTTACCTCACTAAGGATGATATTTTCAAGTTCTGACCATTTGCCTAGGAATTTCGTGAATTCATTGTTTTTAATTGCAGAGTAGTATTCCATTGTGTAAATATACCATATCTTCTGAATCCATTCCTCCGTTGAGGGATATCTGGGTTCTTTCCAGCTTCTGGCTATTACAAATAAGGCTGCTATGAACATAGTGGAGCATGTGTCCTTATTGCATGCAGGTAAAGCCTCTATTTTCTTAATAATAAAATATTAAAGCTATGGGCCTTCTGTTATTAAATTCGCCACACAGAGCTAGCTGTAACGTGCCGCCAGAGACCAAGCCACACAGCCAGACAGTCTGCTAGCACAGGTAACAGGCAGAGAAATCCGCACCGGAATGGCCCCGCCTTCTGTATGAGATTTCTCTATCTTCACTCGTTAGCCCACAGCAGCCGGCTGGCCGCGTGAGCGCCTGCTCGTCACACTGAGGCATGAGTGCGTCTTGCCTGTTTTCCCAAACCCCACTCGGGTTCCTTGCCTTTGCAAGGTGCAGGCTACCTTGGCCCGAGAGCAAGACCCATGCGCCAACCCAGCCCGGCGCGCCCCATTTTCCATGTTCGCGCGCCCGGCCTGCGCTTTTCTTTTTTTTTTCCCCCACAGAAAAGGTGTTGTTATCTGAAACAAAAAGCAAAAATATGCAAATATACGTTGGAACCCATAAGAAGGGGTTATGTTACCTGCAGGCAGAATCTCCACTAAGAGTCGGATGCAGCCAGTCTTAATTTCCACAAGAATCACTGTCAAATGTCTGCCTATGTAACAAAATTCTTAAATGTTATAAGCATAGAAGATTTATTTTGGCTCATGCCTTCCAGACTTTAATTCATAATCACTTAACACTGTTTCTTTGGTCCTGTGGTGGGCAGTCTATCATGGCAGAAGTACATGGGATTCAGGCCTTTTTACCTCATGAGTGCCAGGAGGTACAAAGAGAAAGCAGAAGGACCTGGGAGAGTGTCTAGAGCATGTTCCCAAAGACATAACTTCTTAAAATAATGTCCCATTTCCTATTAGTTGTTACAAATGGCGTAGAAAGCCTAAATAGGCAGAATATAACCTCAACTCCAATTACATTTTCTATACCATCTTACTATCATATACCTCTTCCTCTGCAAGACAAAAGGTCTCCCTCCAGAAGCTTTTGTCAAAGCTCAAAGTCTATTCTCAAAGGCTCTAAACCATAAAATGAAAGTAATAGCTATAAAAGCAAAAGTGACCAGTGCTCAAAGTTGCAGGCCAGGGAGGCAATACTGGATACAATAATAAGATTAACCACTCCTAACAAACACCATAGATTTGGCTGTGTGAGGAAGGATGTGTGAGCTGCCTAAACAAAACACAGGCAGTATCCTTTAGGGCAGCAAGAGCAATGCTGGATCCACACTCAATTAACTGAAGCCCACTCATAATTCTATGAGACCTACATTTTCTAGTTTACTTAATATATCAAATTATGTACTTAGAATTATGTCTGTGAACTTACTTATCTTTTCATATTTGCTGCTGTAGGAGAGAACTACACTGATCAGTGAGATCATCCCAAGGGATCACTGATTATATAATGTCAGAGCCTTTTTTCAAACACACACACACACACACACACACACACATGCAAACAAAAAACCCTAAGTGAGAGAGAAATATACAGAACCCAATAGTATAATTATAAGATATTTTTCTAAGTATAATCATATTTCAAAATTGAAAGTTTGAGATTAGAAGACTGGAGTATTGCTCACTGACAAGGAGGCTCAAGAGGTAATTGAGGATTTAGTGTTTGATAAACATGTGGAAAGCCATGTTATATTAATCAAAATTATGTGTAAAAGTAGTTTTATAAGATAGCAGTTTTTCCTCTATCTCCTGCTAGTTTCCAAATGAATGAGACTGGGAATAAAAGAATTATTTAATTAGTTTACAACACAATAACTGGGCAGTCATTGATCTATTCAAATCCTCTAAGCTATCTGGCTACCTCCCAGCTAAAATCCTTAAGATACTTGAATTTTAGTATTGGATTGACTCTCTGGGCCTCAGGTGTTCCTCCATGTTGGTCCTCCTGGACTCCTTCCTTGTGACGAATCAAATCCTCTCTCTCTCTCTCTCTCTCTCTCTCTCTCTCTCTCTCTCTCCTCTCTCTCCCCCCCCCACCTGTGGCTGGAAGAAGTTGCACCCTATTCTTTCTTCTGCCCATCCACTGGCTCATTGGCTTTTATTGAAAAGTCAGGGAATAAATGGGGAGCAATGTTTACACAAACTTGAAACAGGAGATAATTTAGAATAAGAATTACAAAGCATTGCAATGTCGTGTCCAGATTGCAACAAGATATTAGGTCAAAAAAAATCCACATTTAAATAATACAGGGATAGTCTTTACAAAATGCACAAAAATATTATGCCTATGATGATGTGCCTTCATGTTCACAGTAAGTATTAAATACACTGACCAGCCTAGCATTTTGATTTATCTGAACTGTCTTAAGTTACAGAGGTTTTTTTATTTTCCCCCACTCTAATCAGGCCTGTTCCAAATACATTATTTTTTTCTTTTGTTCCCATGGCAATAAAGTATTTTAATCTTTTCTTTAGATTTTGTTCTATCTCTGGGCTTTCTTAAATTTCTGAGGCTTTCTTTAAGAAGATTTTTGAAAAAGAGTTTAAATGTTAAATACCAAGACAAATCGACTTATTGAATAATAAAGAAGAACATTCTGCAGTGTGAGAATTGAAGCTATCTGCTGGTCTGAAGACTCTGTGCCCACTGGTTTCTTCTATTGTTCATCTCATGGTCTGAATCTCTCCAACGCACTGGAGATTCATAATGAAGAAATTAGAATGTGGTTACTAAGTTAATGTGTCTTTATTTCACATAAATGAAGGATCTTTTGAAAGGAATAGGACTGGCTTTTAATTCTGTCCAGTTCAGAAAGTAATTGTGTAAAAATTATCTGAGGTAAGAGGTGCTGTGCTTCTGATTTATTTTAATGACATTTTAGCATCTTCTACTGAACGATACTCAGAACAGCCTCTTTTTACAGTGAAATTAACCAAGATAAGAGTGTAATTGAGAAACTGAAATAGTCTAGTTCATGATACCATCTTCCTATTTTTGAAAATGATGTAGCATGTTCAAGTTTTGTTTAATTTAAGCTTCCTGGTGATTAAACAAGTAATAAGGGGACAAATGATAAAAGATAGAAAAGCAGAAGAGCATCCCAAAATGGTTGAACCATGAAGGGCATGACCTAATCATGAACTTAAGATAGTGATGAAGCAAGAGAACACCAGCCAGGGAACTGTTTACAACAAATTCATGTTTTCAAAAAGCATTCAGGTTACAAAATTCTTTTCTCGTATTTGAATATGTCTTCCAGAGTGAAGCCTTTGCCATTTACAACTTGCTATGAGTTATTTTGATCAATTAATCAGATGACAACTAGTGATGTCTACATTCTGAGGATATGTAGAGGACAGTATTCAAAATGATTTTATAGAAAGCCCTTCTCTCTTCAATATGTTACTTCTTGAAATTTCTGAAAATTCCAAAAGTTATACATATATCTAAAAGGTAAAGTCCAATTGGCACTATTTTATCCCAAGATATGACTTTAAAGTAATGACAGTCACTTATTTTTAAAATTAAGTTAATTAATTACAGGATGTGAATTAAGTAAACATCACTATGATTGATAAACCACTTCTTCAGAATGATGACCCTTCCCACGATCAAATGGTACTAAATATGCCACTTGTCCAGAGCAGAGAGGCAGGATGCTTCCAGAAGAGTGCTTCTCAGAGCCAAGGCCAGCCAGAACTGTGTCAGAGCTGGAGGCTTTCATTCAGTCATTTTCCTGTGTTTTAAGAATGTGTAACTTATATTTAGAAAGCAGTTCTTATTTACTTCACATGCATCATTTCCTGACTCAGAAAAGAAGCAAAATGTTTCTGTGATATCTTTATAACCAGCCCTAGTTTGAATTGGTAATTTGTGCATTAAGATTACGCTCAGCAAAGCATGAATCATATAGATCCCATTATGTGATTATGCAAATGCACACTAAATATACAATTACAGGCATATATGGGCAGTGAAACTTAATTAATTATTATGGCTTAACTCACTTGCCGGATGTAGTTTTATTAACTAACAGTCCACAGATGTGTTTCCTCTATTGATTCATTTACATTTTAACACCATGTAAAAATGATAAATTATTGTAACAGGAGATGATAAAAACAGATGGAATAAACACAATTGAACCCAAAATGATTTACATAAGTTTGGACTGTACAGTTTGTTTTTGGGCCACTTTTAAATGTTTTATTCTAGTACTGTAGATTTATTAGCAAAACTTCACAAACAAAGCAAAGATACTCAAACTAACAAAGCAGCATTTAACTGCACATATTTAAAGACTGTTAAATAACTCTTTGAATAGGTGAAAAATTATATTTGAAAATATAAATATAAAAAGTAATATAAAAGATGATGCACAGTAACCAAAGGTGATACTTATCAAAACACCCAGTAATCTTGAGACTCTTGCACACTTGTAGATTCTATTTTCCCCTGAAGAATTAGCTGTTTTCAAACTAAAGGTCCCATGCCCAGGAGCAGGTGACTAACATAAAATAGACTCCCTGATTTTATGTGTGTGTGCTTTTTGTTTTTGTTTTGTTTTGTTTTGTGTGTGTGTGTGTCTTGCCATTTATATTTTCTAGGAAAGAGAAGATGAGGTTGTGTGGATAGGAAGATGAGGAGGCTCTGGGAGGAGCTGGTACCTCTGGGAGGAAAGTAAAAAGGAACAGTTATGATGAATCACCTATGGAAACCAAGTAACTGAAGATCCCGTGTACAAAAGGCTTAATATTCTAGAGCTCTTTGTCCTTTAGATGTAACCAAAATTTTGGATTCTATACATTTTTCTACATACCTTTCCTTGGCAACCCAGGAGAAAAGACTTTAAAATGTGACAAAATCTTGTGGATATTAAAAACATTTATCTACATTATATGTACTTAAGGTACTGTTATTTGTAGCAAGTCAAATTGTTAATAATCATAAATATTTTGGTATTAAATACTCATTTATTTTCTAGAAACTGTGACTATTAAGATGGCATTGCTTAAGAAATTTTCAAATGATCCTTTGATTATTTAAATTTTTATTAATTATTTATGAGTGCTCTGTGTGTATCTATGGTGTATAACCATGATAGCATCAAATCCCATTATAGATTGTTTTAAGCCACCATGAAGATGCTGGGTATTGAATTCAGGACCTCTGGAATAGCATCCAGTTCTCTTTACCACTGAGCCATCTCTCCAGCCCACAAATTCATACAATGTATTTTGAACATAAGACCCAACAAGCGACTAAAAGAGTCAGATCCATATATTTTCAACCAACAAGTGGACAGAAACTGTTTCTCCCTGTAGTTAAATTAGGAGAAAGTTGGAAGGAGCTGAGGAGGAGGGCAACCCTGTAGGAGGACCAGCAGTCTCAATTAACCTGGACCCCTGAGATCTCCCAGACACTGGACCACCAAACAAGCAGCATACACCAGCTGATATGAGGTCCAAAACACATATACAGCAGAGGACTGCTGCATCTGTGTTCTGTCAGAGAAGATGCACCTAACCCTCAAGAGACTGGAGGCCTCAGGAAGTGGGAAGGTCTGGTGGGGTGGGGGGACATCCTTGTGGAGATAGGGGTGGGGGAAGGTATGGGATGGGAAATAGTAGAGAGTGGACCAGGAGAAGGATAAAATCCGGAGTGTAAAAAACAAAAGAATAAGTAAAATTAAAAAAATAATTTAACTTGAATTTCCCTAGTTGCTAAAGATGGTGAACATTTTTGAAGTATTTCTTACTCATTTTTATTTCTTCCATCAAGGATTCTCTGTTTAGACTCTTAATCTGCTTTTTAATTTGGTTATTTGTCTTTTTAGTTCTTTGTATACTCTTGATATTAATCCTCTGTTGGACTTCTCAATGTCAAACATCCTTTCCTAGTCTAAAATTTCTTCCTAACTTCATTGATTATATACTTAGATGTACAGAGCCTTTGAGTTTTCTGATATCCCAGTTATGAATTTTTGTCCTCAATTCCTAGGAAAATGGAGTCCTGTTCAGAAAGTCTTTTCTTACTATATTCTGTAGAGTAATGTGTAGGCTTACTTTTGAAAAAGCTAAGCCTAATGTAATTATCCGTGTTTTCTTCTAGCATTCTTAGTGTTTCTGGGTCTTGACCCACTTGGCTCCAATCTTTTCACAGGATAACAGATACTAGTCTAATTTAGTTCCTCTGCATGTACACATCCATATTACTCAGCAGCATTTGCTAATGATGCTCTTTTGTTATGGTGGCTGATTCTGCATCTTTCTCAAGTATCTGTATTTATGTAGTTATGAGCACTTGTGTTTGGGTCTTCTATTTTATTCCACTGATCTGCATACCTGTCTCATAACCATACCTCATTGTCCTTATGGCTTTATCATATATCTTGAGTCTAGAATAGTGATCCTTCCAGTACTCTTCCTGGTTTCTTGGGCTATTATCTTCTAATTCCTTATGAATTGTAGTTTTTTTCCAATTTCTGTGAAGAATGTCAGATGTTTCTGTGAAGAATGTCATGATTGTGAGTGCATTGAATCTATCAATTTGGGTGGTCATTTGCACAATAGTAATTTTACCAATCTGTAATCACAGGATGCATTTCAATTTTCTAGTGTCTTTATCAATCTGGTTTTTATTCAGAAATTTGAAGGTTTTATTGTACCTTTCTTTTACCTCCTTGGTTAAATCTATTCTACAATGTGCTTTGATGCTACTATAAATGAAGTACATCCACAATAGTTAATTATGTACCCTGTCACTTTGCTGAAATTGTTATTTTTTTCTAGAAGTTTTCTGAATCTAAGTTTTGCTTAGAATCTCTTAAGCAAAATGACATATCATTTACCAATAGGGATAAATTGACATATTTTCCTATTTATATTCCTTTAATTTCCTTCTCTTGCCTTATTGCTATGGCTACTGTTTCCAATACCCTATTGGAAAGGAGAGAGGATGGTAGACATCTCTGTCTTTTTCCTAATTTTAATGGAATTACATTTTCTCCATTTTTGAAGAAACATTGGGTGAGAGTTATATATAGCCTTTTTTATATGGCATATATTATCTCCAATACTTCTATTGGTGGTATGTCTATTTCCTGATGATTAACTTTCAATTCAACCATAGAAAAGCAACTTACTTCTTCCACCTTGGTGATATAACGTGTTATACATGAGTTATTTTCTTGGGTCTTCAAAGAGGTGTTTTGTGAACCATAATTTATGGCCCAATTCTCCTCCAGGATTCATACCTAGGGCTTCCTGCTTTATTACATTTCAAACTCCTTTGGCCTCTTTCCCTTCCTCTAAGAGCTCTCCCTGTTTTTGTGCTCTTAAGGTTGCTATGTTTAAAAGAAACTACTCTCCCAGCATCTTTTCAACTAGTACTTTTCTGGCATGTACGTCTTCCACGAACCATCACATCACCTCTTCAGCAGGGTCTTGCTTGGTTTCTCAATCTGGATTAGTATTTCTAACCCCCAAATGTCCAACACAGAAAAGAAAGTTTCCAGAGATGATATAATGTTCTGAAGAGCCCTAAGAAAGATTAGAAGCCTAATCCATCAAGCGTGTCATTAATTTAATAGGTCAGTGCTCTAAATATCAATAACTTCAGAAACCAACACAAACTAGGGTTTGAGGTTATTTTAGAATCTAATCTTAAAGGTTCTTTTGTAACAGACTCACAATTACTGTGATTTTAATGAGTAAATATAGTTTCATTTTAATTCTTTGCAAAATAGTGTCCTGTGTAATAAATATCAGGAGAAATATAAATCTGAAACCACTTACAAAAGTCCTGAGCCTAGGACATAGTAGAGGCTCAGCAGTGTTTACTGGTGGACCACACACACAGTGTATTTTAAAAAAAACTGCATCCCCTGATAGATTTGAGATGATGCAAATCAGCATTGTAATGTAAATTTAAAAATACAGAAATTAAGCACACCCTCAAAATCTCTCTCCCACTCCAATGTTACTAACAGTGTGTCATTTTGAGTCCTTCTTTCCATTCCATTAAAGACCTCTTTGCTAAATGCAATAATTTATAGAACTCTAGTAGTTAAATATTGTGGACAGACTCTGTTTTTCAGGAAATTTCCCACTCAATCCCAATCAACACAGCTCCTGGAAGTTCAGTATTTACTATGTGGTTTTCCCTAATGTGCTCAGCCACACTTCCCCGCCCCCAAGAATTTACAATTCTAATCTAAATAAAACACAATCAGAACCCCTGAGAATTGTGAAGCAATGTGATTGTTAAGTGCCTGATTTAGCAACTGCTATTCACAAGTAATTTAAAATTAAAGGTCAATTTGATAAAATGAAAAATGCAGTTCATCAATTGCATTGAACATATTGCAAGGAGTCAGTACTATACAACATTCCCATCATTATAAAAGATTCTAATAGGAAGAGGTGGTTTGAAGAAAGTGTCAAAACTATAAACCACGTACAAATCAGGCCCACTGTTTGTTTTATATAATCCCTAAGAATGTCTCAATAATCAAAAAAGAAGAACTGTGTGGCAAGCGAAAAGTATAAGAAATTCCAATATCAGATTTCAACTGCATGTTTAAAGAACACGGCCACACTCCTTTATTTTGAATGTGGCTGATGGGTGTCCTCACCCTACAACAGGGAGTTGAGTAATTTGGACTGAAAGTACATGGTCAGAAATGTTTAAAGTATCTACTATATGATCCCTTATAAAAATGCATTGACACACTACACTTTTGACACACTACAGTCTGCAAAGCTAGCTTGTCTTGGATCTGATAGCTTGAGAATAGACTAGAGAAAACAGTGAGATGTGGAGACATGCTATTTGCAAAAAGATCCCTCCTTTCTGTGATACAGGTTGGGAACAGAAGAAGCAGTGTATAAAATATTAGTTGGAGGTATTGGGCATTAAGAAAGTGGATTCTTCTGCAACAAACAAGATGTTGTATGGCATTGCCCTTGCCATAGAGTAGAACCTGGCTCACCGTGGCGACAAACAGGATAAAAATTAAACAGAAGTCCTGGCTTTCCCTAGTCTAAAGAAAGGATTCTTTGACATCCTCTGGGAGAGCTCTACTGAGTTCCCTTTAGCTGAGCATGGCAGTAACCTCCCTGCAGAGACAAGCCAGTCATCAGTCATCAGTGCATGAGCAAATAGCAAAATTAAACTCTGAACCAAGTGGAAGTAAAATCAGAGTGGAAAGAATGCCACAGTATCCTCAGGGAACATCTCCTCATACAGAAAAGAGGCACAATGCTTGTACATGAGCATTCCTAAAAAGATTTCAATACATAGGAGTAATTGTCATAAGCCAAAGAGTATCAGGGTCACCTACCCTATAAGGCTTACACTTTACTGGGAGTTGTCATAAATTGGCCAGAAAAAAAGGAACTCATGCAGAAGGACACAGAGATCAAGATAACATTCCTAGAATGTATACAGAGAGGAAATCATCTAAGAGTGCAGGGGAAAGGCTTCACTTCACAGGAATTCCGGGTCACTTGCTTTGAAAAGTAGTTCTCAGTTCAGAGCATTCAGAATAATAGAGTATTCGCTCCACTAATGAGTCTAACAAATCACATTTTACTCTCTCAAGTAGGTGCTGGGTAACCAGTCTGCCCCTAGAGCTAATATAATACTTATGGGAATCTGGGTTCAGCATTAGCATGATATCAGATAATCTCAAAGTGAGTTCTATCTCTTCCACATACTAGATTTTCCCAACTCTAAAAAGAAGTACTTGTGGGGAGATGGTTCAGGGGGTAAGATCACTAGGCACAAAAGCTTGATGATTTGAGTTAAGGCCCAAAACACAAGTAAAAAGCCATATGCATTAGTACATATCTATAATCCCACCAGTCCTAAAATGAAATAGGATGTAATGGTAGAAGAACCACCCAGAAGCATAAAGGCCAACTAGCCTATAGTGCAAAACACAGTAGCAACAAGGGAACCTATCTCAAACAGGATAGGAAGCAAGAACCAACTACTGAAATTTTCTTTTGACCTCCACACATATGCTGTAGTACATACATGCATGTACACACACAAACACACACACACATGCATTCACATACACATATACATACACCAGCATGCACACACACACACACACACACACACACACACACATAAGTGAAAGGGAGTACTAGTAGTTTGAATAAGATGCCCTCCATAGTCTCAGGAATTTGAATGTTGGTTCCAGTTGGAGGCACTATTCAGGATATTTAGCTGGTCTGTTCTTTTTGAAGGAAGTATGTTACTGGAGGTGAGCTTTGACAGTTTGAAAGACTTGTGCCACTCACAATTCTGCCAATAGGTAGATGATAGATGATAGATAGATAGATAGATAGATAGATAGATAGATAGATAGATAGATAGATAGATAGATAGATAGATGATAGATAGATAGATAGATAGATAGATAGGCAAATAGATAAGTAGATAGGTCAAATATAGATGCAGATATCTAGATATAAATACTATAGAAGATCACACATACTTATATGTGTACGTGTATGTGTATGTAGATGTAGACAGACAGACAGACAGACAATGCTATCTTGGGTATAGTTTAAAATGTGAGTTCTCTGCTTGCTATCCAAGTTCCTATGCCTGCTCCCTCCCATGCTTTCCTACCTTGATGGTAATAGATTCATCCCTCTGGAAGCTTCATCCCAAATAAACCCTTCCTTCTGTATGTTGCCTTGCTTGCTTGTGGTGATTACAGAGGGAAAGTACCCAATTCATGCACTCATAAGCTTTTCATTAATAAATATAATTTACATAAAAGGTCTGACCATAGGGACTGGGGATATAACTCAGTAGTAAAATACTTGCCTAACATGCATAAAACCCTAGAGTTAATCTTATCACTGAAAAGAAAACAAATATTGACTGCTAAGACAGCGATAATAGTAAATATAAGCCTTTCAAAAAGTTATATGGAAATCTAATACTGTAAAAAGTCACACATGCATGTATGTGTATGCATATGTATGCAGGATAGATAGATAGATAGATAGATAGATAGATAGATAGATAGATAGATAGATAGATAGATAGATAGATAGATAGCCTATAACAGAGCAACAAGATAACATAGGCTAACAAATAAAAAGCCCAGTGCCATGAACCTATCACCTCCTTTGGAGTTGTTGGCCAGTGAGGTTCCATAGACTCCCAAGCATTACAGTTATAGGCTACTTCCAATGCTATTGACTACATTCCAGAACATACTAGTAAGACCCTATTGCTGAAGACATTACATTCATGATTCATATAACATAGAACTATCATGCTGGTACTGCCTGGAAGCTCCATTCCTCTTGACTAACTTTCTGAAAGGTGCTATGCACACTGCTGGAAGAGAACAGTGAGCATTGACTTTATCCAGCTGTCAGGCTTCTGATCTACAATAAAGACAAACCTAGAAAGTCATGCCATCTGGTTCAATAGTGATAAAATGTCATTGGGGTAATCAACAGCTTCCTTACTGGATTTAAGTCCCTCTCCACAGACTGAAACCCACACCAAGCATCATTATCAGGCTACTGGGAGAGGGGGTATTCTTTAAGAGTGTAGCCTCTGGAAAGTTAACCATGCTCCAGTGAAATGTCATACATCAGAGAATATATGAGTGGGACAAATTGAATTGATGCTTGTAAGAAAAAATATATATATACATTAAAGAGGACTCAAATTTGAGTGAGTAGGGGGATAAACAGGGGAGAGATGATTTGATCAAAACACATTGCATGTAATTCTCAACGAACTAATTAAAAATTAAAAAAGTAATAAATAAAAATGCAGATATGATTGTGTTATTAGTCATGGTCATAATTCCCTTTCTTCATAAACTTTTCTGAATATGTTCAGCATTTGCACCCAATTCCAAGCAAACAATTGTGATCAGTTTTATTTTTTTTTATTTTTTTTTATTTTCTAAGTTTTTTTTTATTTACATTCCAAATCATTTCCCCTTTCCCGTTTCCTCCCTCCCCGAAAGTCCCATAAGCCCCCTTCCCTCCCTCTTTTCTCCATTCAACCCCCTCTCGTTTCTCTGTCCTGGCGTTCAAGATATTTACATTACAGATAGTTGTGAGCCACCATGTGATTGCTGGGAATTGAACTCAGGACCTCTGGAAGAGCAGTCAGTGCTCTTAACTGCTGAGCCATCTCTCCAGCCCCGTGATCAGTTTTAAAAACCCTGTTTCCCACTTTCCTGGACTGCCTTGCAGCTGGAATTTTCAAAATCTACCAAAAAAAAACTTTAGAAGGAAAAATTAACTTAGATATACGAGGAAGTAAGATTTTGGTTTTATCAAACAGAAGTAGAAATAGGTGGACAGTGAAATAACTAAGAGGAGGAAAAGTCCTTGGTAATCAGAGTCACCAGACTGGCATTGTTAGGCAAACGAACCAACAGTCTCTAGACTTCTAGAGAAGTAAACCTTCACCTGTTTCATTTTAAATTATTTCCTAACACCTTTAAAAATGGATCAAAGAGTGAAGCACCCAGTGTGTATCAATGGGAGTTCAAAAGCTTCTAGAGCTGGTCTCTCTAAAAGTCAACCAATTGCCACTGGTGTTTCCTTGACTTGCTGTTCCTTCTGACAACCCATGCCTTGGTCCCTGCTTCCCTGGAAAACTGTGATACCATGGAGAGGGAGTCATAACCGCCACAGGGAGCTATGTTGTCCTTTCTTGAAGAATCACCTAAGACATAAGGAGACATGAGGTCAATAAAAAGCAATTAATACTTTTGAGTGCTTACTCCCTGCTGGTAATGCTCCTAAGAATGCTACACAGATTTACCCAGGTAATATAATGTATTGGTACCATTGCTAACTATCTTACAAATGTGAAAACTGAGACACAGAAAACTTAATTAAGTTGCCCAAGGTCACACAGCTACCATGGTGGAGTAGAATTCAATGTTGAGCCTCAAGTCTATGAACATTAGCTCTGTATGCAGTGCCTCTTCTAAATATAAAGGCAAAAAGCCTGAGTTCAGTAAGAAAGAAAAAAATGGCTGTCAGACTTTTTTGAGAAGTTTAGTCTCAGATTTTTCTAGGTGAAACATTTGTTGAGTGCTTCAAGGTATCAAGTACACAAGGATAAAGGTTAGTCTTTTTTTTTATTAATAATTCCATTCATTTACATCTCAAATGATATGTTACCAGGTTACCCCCTCCACCAACTCCCACCCTCCCCATCCCACATTTGACCCCCACCCCCACTCCCCTTATCAGTCAGTTTTAAAAAGTGACAAATGATTAAATGAAACAAACAATTAGATGGAAGCTGGAGTGTTTAGATTTGAAATTTACGATGAAGAGATACAAAAGACAAGAAACTAAGCAATGGAACAAGAAATGAAGGCAGCAACTCAGAACTTGAAGTTGTCCTGTAACAGCTATCAGTTGGCTGTCAAGATGTGGCTTTTCCCCTCCTATTTTTCCTCCCAGCATTTAGTCATAATGTACTCACCCACAGCAATGACAGCATTCAACATGGCTGGCCACCCTTGCCTGCATCAGCAACAGTCTGTGAGCAGAGCAATTGCAGTTCATGAACCTATTGCAAGGAAGCAAAGACATAAGTAACATGAATAAGCTCTGTTGTCCTGCTTGAGATAAGTATCAGGATCAAATACAGAAACTCTACAATTTCCTTTTTGCGTTGTATGTGGGGTAAGATATGAATAATTTCATTTCAAGGAAATGATTGCACTCCTCTTTCTATTAACTCCCAAAAACCACTGCAGTATTTGTGACATTTGCTAACACACCGATCCATTCACAATGCTAAATGCTAAATCCTTGCAATGTGGCAGACACAGTTTAAAAATCAAATTAACAAAGCTCCACATTATCTCTTTTTACCTTCTCTTGGGATTTTAGGAGTAGAAGTTGGCATTTAGAGTGGTACATTAATGTATCTTATATTTGCACATATCCATGAAACAAAACCCTGAATTGTCTGATGAGTATTGTGGTGGCAGAGGAAGGATAGGTACCTCTCTCAGAGAGACCTGTTGGAAGGTCATTAGCATTTGAATTGAGAAATGATTAATGGCCAAAGACAATAAACTATTCAAGGCAGGGACTCTGAAAAGAGAAGGCTGACTTTAGAGTATGTGATAAATGTCTCAAGGACTTACCCCACCTATTCAATGTTCCTCACTCTTAGACACACATCCCCTTCTTCCATGCCATCACCAAGATTGTCACTGTACTCTGAACAGGTGGTTCATGCATGTGCACACAAGCAACCTCAGTAAGGATTATAACTACCCAGTTTCCTTTCAGAAAGATAGAAAGAAAGAAAGAAAGAAAGAAAGAAAGAAAGAAAGAAAGAAAGAAAGAAAGAAAGAAAGAAAGAAAGAAAGAAAGAAGGAAGGAAGGAAGGAAGGAAGGAAGGAAGGAAGGAAGGAAGGAAGAAAGGAAGGAAGAAGACGATGATGATGATTTAGGAAAAAAAAGTGTTTTCTCTTGATATACCTACACTAAAACCAAGTCTCCTTCGTAAATGTCACTTTGAATAGTGTCCTATTCAAAGGACACTAACTGCTCTAAAGGAAACTGTCTCCAGTGTTGTATTGGTCACCTTTTGTAAATGCAGCAACATACTGAAATTCAAATGCATTTTAAAGGACACAGACAGATTCTGCTATCTAATGAGGCCACATTACAGCTAGTGGAAGGAGGGGGTGGAGTTTCTGGGTTCATTTCTGTTGCCATAACAGCATACTCAGACAAAAAGCAAAGCAGACGAAGAAGAGTTTATTTGGCTTACAATTTCAGGTCGTATTCCATCATTGTGGGGAAGGCAAGACAGGAATCCAAAGCAGATAGTCATCTAGAGTAAAGAACAGAGGGCAATAAAGGCTTACTTGCTCAACTCACTTTTTTTCCACTCATACAGCTCAGTGCCCAGCTCATGAAACGGTGGCACCCACATGGAGGTTGGGAACTCCCACTTCAATGAACCCAATGAGAAAAAAATCTCTCATCGTCATTCCCATAGGCCAACCTCATCTAGGCAGCCCCTCCTCAAGATCTCCAAGTGAGTCTAGATTGTGTCACCTTGCCAACTAAAACTAACACTCACAAAAGTGATTCCCTACTTTAATAAGAAAAGTAAAAGCCCCTCCCATTTGTGTCACTAACCTATAACAGACTAAATAAAGACTAATAAAATCGAGATTTCTGCCAGAACAATGAATAATATGATCATCTCCAACTCTGTGAAGACTGGCCTTGAGTACGTTATGAAAAGACATGTGATGGGTTGGAATGGGAGTTTATTTTCACTTGGAGATTGTGTGCTTCCTTCACTGAAATTACTAAAGCCTTCTAAGCAGGAGTCATTTCCTAAGGAAACAATGGAAGCTTGGCAAAGTGATTCATTCCTCTAATCTCAGAACTCTAGAGGCTGAAGCAAAAGGGTCATTAGTTCAAGACCAATCTGGGCTACATAGTGAGAATCTGCCAAAACGAAAAAAAGAAAAGAAAAGAAGAAAAAATCTAAAATAAAACAAAATGAAAGAACAGTCATGCACACAATTTAAAATATATTCTGTGCCCACTTAATGACAGAATTTCTAGCTCTTGTGAAAATAAAGAGGCAATTCAAGGAGACAACTACAGGTGGCTACATGGGTCACCTCTCCTCTGAATTTAAAATAATTGTTTTATGTTCAGGTTTTCAACCCCTTTGGCAATACCACTTGCCAGAATCCCTTAACAGAACGCAAAAGAAGAGAACTGTCAGCTGCAATCACAGGCCACAACAGATGAGTAATATGTTTTCAAATTAATTGAGTAAGAACATTTGGCCATGACTGCCAGGTTTATTTTATTGTATGATTTGCAGGCTAACAAAGAAGACTAGGTTCTTAATTATGAGATTTGCATTACTCCACTGTGTCATAAAGGCTCATAAAAGAGCTGGCTTTTCATATACAGGAATGAGGATTTGAATACCTAATTGGGAATGGATGGGTGGGGAAACAAACCACAAGCCTTCCTCATTCATTTTTCTTGAGGAATTTTTTTCCTCCTCAAGCTTCAACTCTCTTCCATAAAAACATTCAGCTCATTGCTCGGGATTCTAGATGCTTTATTTTCTGTACTGTATAGGGTAAGGAAAGTGTGGTGTGCATTATCAGACATGAAGAAGCTCCTGTTCATTCACCATCACTTGAGATATACACTGATTTTATATTTCCCTTTGAGCTAAGCCCCATAGGTAAAGTATTTGGCAAGTGTGAGGTAGCAGATTTAAACCAACCATAACTTGAAGCTACACAGACAAATGCATAGGCAGAAAGAACACAGGATACTGCCTTAAAACCCCTGAGATACAAACTCTCCACTTACCAGTGCTGGCATAATGGAAGACAAGTTAGAGCTTTTACAGATGCACAGAGTAGAATGATTACAGTAGACTAAAGCCCAGAGCTCAGCCATGCTTGAGAACATGAAAGGCCAGATGACTCAGTTCTGACAAGAGGACTTCTTGGTCCAGTAGATTTGAGATGGAATGCTATACAAAGAGGGTATTGAGGGTAGCCAGAGTTGGAGAGTTTGTAGGGAAAGAGCTTACTTTCACATTCTACACAGTAGCCAAAAATAAATAAATAAATAAATAAATAAATAAATAAATAAATATTAAGTGACAAGCAACAATTTATATTTTTAAGTGAAAAAGAAGGCTGAAATATCTGCCAGTGACTCTCAAACACAGATGCATTGGAATCAGCAAAGTGCTTGTTGAGATGAAGGCTTCACATCCAACTCTGGTGGACTGGGAGCTCCAACCGAAGGCCTGCGCTGTACTTGACTAATTAGTTTCCAGATGGCACCCCTGCCAATGCTCTGGTGACCATTGAACTACACTGTGATCTACAAGGTACTCTACGTAATGGTTTACACGGTACTCTACACAGTGGTCTACACAGTACTCTATACAGTGGTCTACATATTACTCTATATAGTGTCTACACAGTACTCTACACAGTGGTCTACATGGTACTCTACAACGTGATCTACACAGGACACTACACAGTGATCTACATCGTGCTTTACACAATGGTCTACTTGGTACTCTACACAGTGATCTAGATAGACCTCTCTACAGGTTTCTATCTCCACAACGCAGCTAAATGGTGTTAGACAGTTCCTTGTTAAATCTGGCAGAGTGTAGATTTTTCTCAGTAACCATGATCTTCTGTTGCAGTTTTCCCATACAAACCAAAAATTGGCTGCTGGCATTATTAAATATCCTACTGGGAAATACTATGTATTAAGAACCTTTAGCCTTCCAGCCGCCATTTGCATCGGGGAACCAGGCAGCTCCACAGCCTTCTGTGCTTAGCCCACCAGGAGAGAGTGATCTCCCAGCAGCGATTTCACTTCTGAGCATGGAGGTGAGATCTCGACCTTCTCTCTGGAGGGGTACAGCTAGGAGCGCACAAGGCATATGATCATTGGAGTAGCTGGGACAGGAGTCTTCCCTTCCAGCCACCATTTATAGCAGGGAACCAGAGAGCTCCACAGCCTTCTGTGCATAGACCCTGAAAGGGAGTACAGACACAGGTTTACAGGCCCATAGGAGGGGCAATCTCCAGCCAGAGACAACAAGACCAACTAACACCAAAGATAACCAGGTGGCGAAAGGCAAGCACAAGAACCCTACCAACAGAAACCAAGGCTACTTGGCAACATCAGAGTTCAGTAATCCCACCACAGCCAGTCCCAGATGCCCCAGCACACTGAAAAAGCAAGAGTTGGATTTAAAGTCTCTTCTCAAGATGCTGTTAGAGGACATCAAGAAGGACATAAATAACTCCCTTAAAGAAATACAGGAGAACAAGGGTCAAATGGTAAAGGCCCTTAAAGAGGAAACACAAAAATCCCTGAAAGAATTACAGGAGAGCACAAACAAACAAGTGAAGGAACTGAACAAAACACCAAATGTACTAAACAAAGAATATTAAAAGCAGTAAGAGAAAAAGGTCAAGTAACCTATAAAGGCAGGCCTATCAGAATTACACCATACTTCTCACCTGAGACAATGAAAGCCAGAAGATCCTGGACAGATCTCATACAGACCCTAAGAGAACACAAATACCAGCCCAAACTACTATACTCAGCAAAACTCTCAATTACCATAGATGGAGAAACCAAGATATTCCATGATAAAACCAAATTTACACAATGTCTTTCCACAAAACCAGATGGAAAGTGCCAACATGAGGAGGAAAACTACACCCTAGAAAAAGCAAGAAAGTAATCTTTTTTCAACAAACCCAAAAGAAAGTAACCACACAAACATAAAAAGAATATCAAAAATAACAGGAAGCAACAATCACTCTTTCTTAATATCTTATAATGTCAATAGACTCAATTCCCCCCAAAAAACAACATAGTCTAACAGAGATGTTTTTCATGTGGATCTTCAATTTTATTAGAAAATGTTTGAGACTCCTCTTTCAATTCAGTAATTCTTTTTCTGTCTACAATTTTGACTGTAGTATTTTCCATGATAATCTTTAATTTTAACATTTTTTTCTGTGTATTTCTTCGATTTTGTCAGAGGTGTTTTTTCATGTAGATCTTTGGTTTCATGGGGGGGTGTGTTTGTAGTTACACTTTCAATCAATTTAGGAATGTTTTTGTGCCTACCATTTTGTTGGTATAATTGTCCATGATAATCCTCAATTTTAACGTTTTTCTGTATTTTTCTTCAATTTTGTCTGAAGTAATTTCCATGTGGATCTTCAGTTTTATCAGACAATGTCTTATCATTTTACTTTCAATAAACTTAGGAACATTTTTATACCTTCCATTTTATCTGTATAATTTTCCATGTAATAGTCAGTTTTAACATGTTTCCCTAGATATTTCTTGAATTTTTTCATGAATATTTTCCTTGTAGATCTTCAATTTTATCATAAAGTGTTTATAATTCCACTTTCAAAAAACATAGGAATATCTTTACGCCTACCATTTTATCTGTATAATTTTTCCATGAAATACTCAATCTTATCATGTTTTTTATATATTTCTTCAATTTTATCAGAGATATTTTCCATGTAAATCTTCAATTTTATCAGAAAATGTTTATAATTTCACTTTCAATCAACTTAGAAATATTTTTATGTCTACCATTTTATCTGTATAATTTTCCATGATAATCTTCAATTTTAATGTTTTTCCATATATTTTTTCAATTTTATCAGAAATATTTTCCATGTAAATCTTCAATTTTATCAGAAAATGGTTATAATTCTACTTCCAATCAACTTAGGAATGTTTTAATCCCTACCAATTTATCTGTATAAATTTCTTCAATTTTATCAGAGATATTTTCCATGTAAATCTTCAATTTTATCAGAAAATGTCTTTACCTCTACTTTCAATCAATTTAGGAATATTTTTATGACTACTATCTTATCTGTATTATTTTTCATGAAATAGTCAGTTTTAACATGTTTTTCCTATATATTTCTTGAGTTTTATCAGAAATATTTTCCTTGTAGATTTTCAATTTTATCAGAAAATGTTTATAATTCCACTTTCATTCAACTTAGGAATATTTTTATGCCTAATATTTTATCTGTATAATTTTTCCATGAAATAGTCAATCTTAACGCGTTTTTCTATATATCTCTTCAATTTTTATCAGAGATATTTTCCGTGTATATTTATACAATGGAATACTACTCAGCAATTAAAAACAATGAATTCTTGAAATTCTTAGGCAAATGGGAAACAGGGGGAGGGAAGAGGGCTTATGGGACTTTTGGGGAGGGGGGAACTGGGAAAGGGGAAATCATTTGGAATGTAAATAAAGAATATAGAAAATGAAATAAAAATAATTTAAAAAAAGAACATTTAACCTATACAGATTATTTTTTCATGCCAGAATTTCACGTTTTAATTTTTTAAACAAAATGTTTTACCTGGGTCCTATTTTTATTTATCTTTAAAAAAAATGGTGATGATGGCTAATTTATAACTATAACTTCTTTATAAATTAGGGCAAATTTCTCAAGCTTAAAAAAAACAAGATTCATACAAAAGTTGATTGATTAGGCCAAAGAGGACATAAAGCAAAGTCTATATATCCATTCTGTGCATTGCAGTCATTGTTAAATCACAGATACCCAGCTAGGATTGAGATATCTTCCCTAGAGTGTTTTTAGATTTGAATATATTGCTTGTTTTTCTCATGTAATCAATACAGAATAGATTCTAGAGTCACCTTAAAGTCGAAAACTAATGTTGAACTCAAGCATGACAAAAAAGAATTAGTTTACCAATGGGAGAAAAACAGAACCCCAGAGTAAAAGAATAATTAACAAAGACAGATGAAATGCTACAGGAAGAAGGTGGTCCCCTGACTACTGAGAGCAAATAATATGTAATAGTCCATATATAACTCGTCTATTTAAAATAACAAATGAAGTATAAGTCTTTCAGAGAAATAATACTACACACACACAGAGAGAGAGAGAGAGAGGGAGGGAGAAAACACTCTAAATCAACTGCCCTTAGAAATGCAATGTATATTTAAAAATGTTACAAATTTAATTATAATTTAATTGATTTAATGTTAAGTTTAATTTCAAAATTAAAAGATTACTATTTTATATTTTTAAAAAATCATAGTAAGACATTCTAGAAGCTTCCAGGCCAAGAGGAGCAAGGAGGCAGATTAATCTATCAATGACTCTGCTTTCTGGCATGAAGCTCTAGTTCTGTTTAGTAAAAGGAACTAAAGAATTGATTATGTAAACTAATTAGTCAATAAATAAAAGCCTTTATTATTTCAAATACTGGTGTAATGGTAATGATAGCATTAAATCAGGAAGTTGATTTCTACCTCTAAGGGCTTCCTTCTCATTCCCCTTTGCTCTTCTTCTCCTTCTCTCTTATATTTTCTGTTATACTGTATAATATAAGTGAACATGGACAAAATCCTTACAAAAATATAGAAAAATGATAGTCAAAACTTCAGCGTATACCCTACATTTCTAAGATATGCCCCTGAACCAATTTGTTGATGAGGGAGTTAATTTTGTTCTCTATTGTACACAGATTTCAGAACGCTGCATAAAGGTATAGTGTATAGGTCCAGGAGAAGAGTGAGCTCTATGCAGAAAGAGTCTGTCAGATCCTTGAGAAAGAATAAGATAAAAGATCAATAGATTTGTGTGAATTTGGACTTAAATCTTTTGCCCAACACTTATTATTCCCATCATAATCCAGTAAAGTTGTAAGTCAACATATATCTACATTTATATCTCAGAATGATAGTTATTAATATCTATTGCTATCTGCAGTATAAATTAGCATGAGAAGGTAAAGAATCAAGTCTTCACTATCTTTAAAATTGGTTTCAAGAAATAAAGACTCCAGGGTAGCCAAGGTACCTTAGCAGGGAAAAGCACTTGTCACACAAACCTGACAACATATGTTCAATCCCCAGATCCTACTGTGGTAGAAGAAAAAAAAACTTCAGAAAGTTGTCTTTTGACCACAGGTGTCCCATGACTTTCATGCGCCCACATACACCCACACTGAAAATATATATGAAAAGAAAGATGTCTTTGTTTCTTTAACAAAGAGATATGTCTGGGCCCTATTGGTCCCTACTGGCAAGATTTCCATTAATTACCCAGGATTACTTATACTAGGATAAGACTATCTTAGTATCTACTTGTAACTTAACTATAAATTTCTCCATCCCAGCCAAATGTTCTGCTGTCTGAACAGCAAGTGTGGGTCCTAGATTTTCTGTTGCAAAGTACAGATAATGGTATCAAACTGCTCTAAGACTTCAAGTCCCTAGGCTGCCCCAACTTTTGATTCCAGCTACTCAAGAATTTGAGTCCTGGATTTCCATACAGTTGTCTATATTGGCTACAAATCAGGGATTCCCAAACACCATCTCCCTCTGTTTCAACATTTTGTTATAAAGGACCATAGAATGCAATAAAATATCTTATATTTTGTTGTTATCAGTTTGTTGTGATGAATACATTCAGAATGAGTCAGATGAATGCAAAAGAAGGCATAAGGTATACAAGTGGAAATGGGGTTGGGGTGGGGAACACAGACCTTCTGTGACCTCCAGGAATGCCATTCACTCAGAAACTGTTCTCACCAACCTGGAAGCTCTCTGAACCCACTGTTAAGAGTTTTCACAGAGGTTACAATCTGTAAACATGGTTGAGTAAGTCATTCATTGTTGATGACTAACTACAATCTGGGGTTCTACTGTGCTCCTCCCTCTAAGGAAGGAGGGAGGCACTGAAGATGATTATATTAGGTACTGTTCTGTTGCAGTCATTAACACCATAACTTATGCAATTCAGAGAAGAAAGAGTTTATTTTGGTTTATGGTCGCAAGGGTTTAGAGTCCATGATGGCCAGAACACCGTGATAGCATGTGGCAGGCATGGTAACTGGAACAAGAAGCAGAGAAACTGAACTTCAAGAAGGGTGAGGTTTTTAATCTCAAAACCTACCTTGTAGCGAGGCTATGCCTTCCCAACCTTCCCAAATAGCAGCACTAAAAGGGGGCCAAGTAGCCAAATGCCTGCGATATTTCTCATTCAAACCACCAAAAACTCAGTCTATAGTTGTTCCTATGCCCCAAAAGGGTGGAGGTGGTACCTGTAGTAGTTTGCATGAAAATGAGTCATAGGCTCACAGGGACGGGCAATAGGTATGGTGTAAGTGTGTCACTGGAGGTAGGCTTTGAGGTCTCAGAAGCTCAAGCCAGGCCTAGTGTGTATCAGTCTCTTGCTGCTGGCTGTGGATCCAGATGTAGAACTCTCAGCTCCTTCTCCAGCCAGCACCATGTCTGCCTGTTTGCCATCACACCTCCTCCCACCATGACAGTAATACACTAAAATCTGAAACTTAAAGCCAGCCTCAATTATATATTTTCCTTTATAAGAGTCTCCATAGTCATGATGTCTGTTCACAGCAATAAAAATCCTGACTGAGGCAGTACCAAGGCTCGAGCCACCTAAACACACGATTGTCTCTGTGGTGGCCAGCTTCTCTTCTGCATCTTCCTAGAAGCAAGCATCCAGCAGTTGTGACGTCATCATACAGAAGACAATCCAGCACCCAAATCAGAGAGGTCAAGTAAAACCTTCCAATTGTACCACAATTACCTACCGAAGAAAAATAGAGATGGAAGAGCCAAGCTTACACCAAATTGTACATGTACCATTGACAACTTGTCCACACAAAATTTTTCATTTAATACTTTTTTGTTTTGGATTCTGCTCCAACTCTTCCAGATATTGACCCCTTTTTGTCTACAGAATTTTTATATGACTTTGCACAGACATATGTATGTGTATATAATCATATGTTTACTGACAGTAAGTCACAAAAATATTTTAAATTAATTGTTTTGCTATATATAATTTTAATACTCGTTAAAGATTAAAGCAAATTTTCATACTACTAAGATTGAGGTCCTTATTTATCCACAGATAAAAAAACCAAATCTTGGATGAATATTAATGCTGCAAGATGTAAAATATCTTTGATGCTTCACAACGCTGATCAATATTTTGATTTTATAATAATCATTGATGAGAATGCTATGTCACATAAATAAATAGTACAATGTGGCAGAAGTGTGTTTAGTGCCATTTCATAAATTATTGGAAATCCAATCATTATTCCAAGCCAAAATTAATTTACTGACATCTTAAGAAATTCAAGTCAGCAACTTAAACGGCAATTTTTAAAACTAGACAATCTAAAAGTATAATCTAAAGATATACTGACTTGGTACATGTTAAGGAATAACAGTAGGAAAATACTGTCTTAGTTTTCTCTAATTGTACCTCTGTTTCCTCAAGAACAGTGATCTTCATCCTGTGGAAATACTGAAGCTTGTAAGACCCTATAATCTCAAATATGTGCTCTGGTGTTTGAGACAGCATTCTAACATTAGCTGGCTGTTCATGGAGTGATATGCACAGCAAAAAGTAAACGTTATATGTGCAGAACCATGGCTGCCATGGTGTCACACAATGGAATATAAACAAGTATTGACAGAAACCCTTTGCATTATTACATACTTGATCTCAAGTGTGTGACTTGTGTGTTATGTGTGTAAGTGAAGGTATTCATATCCCACAGTGCGCTGTGGAAGTCAGAAGATAACATCACATGTCAGTTCTTACCATCCATCTTATTTGAGACAGGATCTCTTGTTCCTCTAGTGCTATGATGAGGCTAGCTGGTACCTGCAGCACTGGGGATTCTTCTGTTTCTGCTTCCAATCTAATCACAGGAGAGCTAGGGCTACAGATACATGCTAACAAGTCTGCCTTTAGGTGACTTCTGAGGATCCAAACCGAGGTCCTCACATATGCTCAAAAAAGATTTACTTAACTGAACCATTTCTCCATTCCACTACATGTTTGATTTCAAATTAAGTTTTTGTTTTTAAACATTTAGAAAAATTTTTACTGATACCAAAAATTTTATATACACTGCCTCCACCCTGTAAATGGAGTTGTAATCTACAGTTTAAGGAATTATAGTTTACAGAATGTTAGTTAGTACATCTTACATTAAATAAATGACTAAATACCATAGTTTTGAGAGAAATTAATCACAGAATTAAAATATTTAAAGATACTTTTTAACTGTACGTATTAGTGCATTAATGTTCACGATGGTTCAGAAGTATGGGGAAAATTTTAAAACCATTTTATCACCTACTTACTTGAAAACAACAAAGTATCTTGAGATAGCAGGTGTCAGCAGAGAACAGCTAGGAAATTACTAAAAGGCATGCCTGTGATTGCATTTCATATTTCAATTCTATCATTACTGTGGGAATTAAAAATTATGATAGCATGAGCAAGCTTCAGTAAATATTGGCTCCTATCGCTCATCTTTACCCACATAGAATTTCATCTCTGGACTTAAGCACATACTCTTGGGTGTGTAGGATTACTGCTGAAGACAGTGGGAATTTTGTCTGTGTAAGGTTTTCTAGATTGGACCCAAAGGTTTTTAAAAGCTTCAGTCAATTGCCTCTTCCTTAAGGCCTGGGGTAATACACCAACATTGTTTAATTGAGTTGAAAAAAAAAAGGTTATTTACAGTATTTTCCACATAACCGATTTTTTTCAGCCAGCTGATTTGCATATAGCACAACATGGCTAATTTATACTAATGATTAAGAACACCAGCGATTACAGATTTAAGAATTAGCAAGTACTATAAGTGAAAGCATGAAATTAAAAGCAATTAGAGTTATCTTATCACAAAAAGGACTGCCTCCATCTGGGGATTATTATTTATGGTAGTGATTTATAGTAACTAGTATTTACTCTGTAGCGAAACCTTCATGAGGTGGCATTTAATGACTTCTCTAAGAAAGACGAGCAAAGCCACAGATGGTGAGTAAGTTTGTCCGCTTTCCTCATACACCCATTCTGATGTTCAGCCTTCACTGCACTGCACTCTCAACTCAGATAAAAGACTTTCTTTAAACACAAGTTCGATCTTTTTTGGCCAGTACTAAAACTAATAGTTGCTCTGGAATCTGGAAAGTACTGAAAATATCACAGACGCAAAAAACATCAACAAAAAGAAAAAATGTCACCAATAATCCCAGCACCTGGAAATGTCCGATGCTAACATCTGCTATGCTCACTGCTAATATTTTCCTACACATATTTATAAAGAAAATGTCAATTATGTAAGAACATTTGCTTACTGAAATTACATTTTATTTTCAAGTTTGTATTGTGTATTTCCACTTAGCTGCTGACAAGGACAGACCAAATTATACTCATAATTATGCTGTATATTTAAAGTATAAAGTCATAATTTATTTCAGTCCAGTTAGTACTAAGAAATTAGCAGTTATTTAGTTTCAGTTACTGAAATTAAATTAAAATAATTCAAATAGTCTAACCTGGCTTGCACTATTAATATTGCCTATTTGTTCATTTTTTTCTGAATAATAGAAAAATAAGCCATTTTGTGGATGACATATAATTAATGGACATTAAATACTACTCGCACTTGCTACCAATGTGTTCCTGGTATGGACAGTAATAATGTCAATAAAACATGAACTAATAATAGCTCAATCTATAGCTAGCTTTATATCAAAATCATGCACAAGCCCATTGTAATAGCCCAGGAGATAAAGGTGCTTGCTACCAAGACTATTAAGGTACACTTGGATCTCTGGAACACATTTGGATAGAAGGAGCCAACTGACTCCCACACATTTTCCTCTCTTTGTCTGTCTTCTCCCCCTTTCTCATACACATGCACGAGCACACACACATAGCTTAATAAGCTTTAAAAAACAAATTTTCTCATTTCTTGAGCTTTTGCTATAGTAAACTACAGCCTATTTAATTGGATGGAATTATCAAATAGAAACAAGTTCCTAGAAAAAAACATAATTTTAATTTTAATTATACTACTCTTATTTCTCAAGGAAATTAACTACAGCACTAAATGAGTAGGTACATTTTATAGAGCCACACGGGCAAGCAAATCTCTTGGCTTTTCTAAGAGGTTTTATGCTGCTTAACTTATACCCTTGCTCAAAAGAAGACAAAAATTTGCCTGAAGGAGACGGATGTGGAAGTCATCCTCCGTGGAAGCTCTGACTATCCCATGAGAAAATAACTGGCATTAATTAATGAGTCTCACAGATTTGAGCTGTGTATTTGCACAATCCTCCTAAAACCTTACCAACAGCATCCTCTCATGTGTACCTAATAATCTCTTAGAAGTCCTAGAGAAGCCCTCCAACAATCATGATAGAAATATCTGTCCTAGTACTACACAGGTGCATCAACATTTACACCCTTGCTTTAACGGCTCTGGAATTTATGTTTCATCTTTTCTAAGGTCAATCAATTCTAGACATCACCTACTATCTACACACACTTGGTTCTCAATAAACACCCATAACCACACATTCTTCATGGAAACTTAAGTGCCTGCCGAGTTCTTTGCATCACTTGAATTGAAGATTTATGTTCCTTTCATCAGAATTCCCTGGGAAGTCGCTATCATCTTTAACAGCCATTATAAAACTGAAGTATTCAGAGTTAGTTAAAAAAAAAAAGAAGAAGAAGCCCTTTGTTCTATTTCTTCTAGTTCATAAATTAACCTTCTTGGTCTAGAACCATGTGCTGAGACAGGGTAAATTCCATTGCAATACCTAGGGAGTAAGGCAACAGGAGGAACTAGTACACAGTTCTTTCCTAGGAAAAGAAAACCTAGTCTTAGGCACTCGACCACGTGCCTGCCTGGGCTGCCACCTTCACACTTGCAGTTGCATATGAGCATTACAGAAGCATTGAGGAAGTTGTTTGAGATCTGACGTCAAACTACAGCTAACTGGCTCCAAACTTCTTCCATTTCTATTTCAACAAGAACTGCCATACATCCTCTGCATCCTCTACTGGACTGCCAATAGTTTAGTGTATACACATGTCCATGAGATATATCCTTGTCACACTCCAGTGATTATATTCTAGAACTCAAGTTATTTTACAAAAATACAAGCTCTTGGAAGCACCCAGAACCTTTCTTCATCATTGATTAGCACTCCAGAGAAGGGGCTGGGCATACAGGAAACATTTGTGGAAACCTAAGCAGGCCAGCTAGCCAAGATTCTCCACGGTTGCCTGAACAGTATTCTCAATCTCTCTAACAAAGCATTACTATGACAGAAGAACAGAAAGCCACAAATCTCAAAGTGCAATAATGTTGCGCAACTAAAACTGCTTCCCTGGGGCAACGAAGTCTCCAAAGTCATTTATATTGAACAAATATGCTTTTGAATTAATTAATTTACATACATATTTTTATATGTATTTATTTCATGGTGGGCCAGGGGTGACTGTGTGAAATGGGAAGACCAGGGTGGGGGCAACTTGTACTAGAGTTAGTTCTCTCTTTCCACCACATGGGTTCTGAGGATGGAACTCAGATCAACAGGCTTTGCAGCAAGCTCACTTATCCACTGAGCCATCCCACTCACTAGCCCACAAAACAGTCATGTTTTGCCTGGAGTCTTTGTAAAGGCAGGATATAACAGTTCAGGAAGGAAGTGAGGGCTTCAGCCCTTGGAAGATTACATTGTTGCGGAATACAGACAAGAAATAATAAACATAATGAATAAGCAAACCATGCACCATGGCAAGACACAGGACCTACATAAAACCTTCCAGTATTACAAGGGGACCTTGGAATGTTGACATCACAAAAGCTGTAATTATGAGCATCAGAGTAGACCCCATTGAAAAGTTGATTTCTGGAAATAGACTTAAGTAGGATAAGGTAGAAGTTTAAAAGAAAATATTTCTGAGAAATGCACAAAAACCCTAGAACAAAAGTAAACTTGACATAAGTGCCATATGACTGAAGTGAAGGCCCTAGGTCTACCTCAACTAAGCTCTATTGTTACATTGTAACCAGAGAATGACACAATCTGGCTTACATATCAAAATGTCTCTCTTTGAGGGCAGTGTCAAACATAAACAGGAAAGCTGTGGAGGAGGCTGAAGGATGAGGGAGGCAACTGGATGTCAATATTACAGCCACCAAGGTGGGAAGTGATGTCACCCTGGCTGAAGCATGGTGGAGAGAATTGGTCAAATTCTGGAGACAGATTACAGACTGAACAGAATTTTCTGGTAGAAAGAACCTGGAGTCTGACTGAAAGAACCAGCAGACAACTCTTCTGCTCTGGTCTACGAAATACAGAGAAGGCTTTGCTGTCATACAAAATGGGGGGAGGAATAATTTTAAGAGCTGGATTAAGAATTCTATTTATGTATATCAAATTTCAAACGCATGTGTAAGGAGGCCAATTGAAAGAGAGGAAGCATTCAAAACTATCACACTCCAGTTAAAGAGAAAGAGGCTCGATGAACTGTGAGTCACTTTTTATTTGTTTGCACTTTTCACAGATGTCACCAGACTGCATAAGATTACAGATGCAGCAGACTCAGTTAGAGAAACCTCCAAGGACTATGCCCTGGGCAGATTACTATTAAGAAGCCTGGTCCATAAGGAGGAGTCAGCAAACACATCTGAGAAGAAAAACAAGAGAGCCCAGTGTCTGCTAAGCCAAGGAGGGGAGTTTATTAGGAAAAGCATGCTTGGTGGGTCCAGTATAGCAGAAGTAAGCCACGTGAGAACTGAGACCACTGACTTTCACAGCAAGGAACTCATCGCTGATCCACACAAGGGAGTTTGGGAACAGGCAAGTGTAGATACAGACTAGAATGGAATAAGATGCAGGAACTTGAAAAGTAGGCATAAGCAATTCTGTTTTAGAAAGTTCTCTGTCAAATAAGTCTTAAATAGGGAAATTGAAACAAAAGTAAAAAATGTGGAATTTTGTTACTTATTTATTTTATTTTTGCTGTCAACATGAGGAGTTATGTGTTTGAATGTTCATGAGAAAAGACTTCTAGGCATATATATATATGAATATATGTATGTATATATACATATATATGTGTATACACATATATAGGCATATATATACATATATATAACTACATATGTGTGTATATATACACACACACATATATATATATTTATTTATTTATGAAATGGCTTTGAATTCCCCTTACAGACCAAACTGTACAACACTGAGAAAAAGCTACCTGTTGGTGTGTGAGAAAAGTATTATAGTCCAAAAATAAAAGCTTAAAACAGGTCTCTAGCTCAGACTTGAGTTCAAATTCTCCTGCCTCGCATCTTGGGCCAAGAATGGCAGCATTATGCATGGCCAGAAAGAAGTACTCACAAAACTACATCTAACAACTTGGTTTTGTTGCCAGTGTAGAAAACTGTAATGTTATTTATTGGTGGGATTGCACTCAGGCAGGTGAACCCAAAGTTTGAGGAAATCTTTATTGACCATACTTGGCATCAAGTCTCAGAGAAGTCAGTAGCAGGAAGTCCCACTCCCACTGGAGAGAGAGAGAGAGTCATTGGAAACATGAGCTCAGCTTTCTAGGGTGACTTGCAACATTTACTGACATAAATTCCCTTTGGTTTTTGTTTTCATTGTTTCTAAAGGATGCTTGTGCCTTTGCTATAAAGGCTTATAATCACTGAGGAAACTAGTAGATGGGAAGGAAAAGATGTAACACTGAATTTGTCACATAGTTACAGCAAAATTATAAAATACTTTTAGTTCCTGCAGAGCTGAATGAAGCAGGGCCAGTGATAAGAGTTGCCAGCCATGTATCTACTTCACAGTAATTTACAAACATTCCCAGAGTATGTGTAATTCTTGAAAACCAAAAGCTGTCCTAAAGCAATGTGCTCTCCTAGCAACCGCACTCATGAGTCTGTCCATTTCTAAACACTTTCCCCTAGAAATAACATCACTGTTTTCATTATGAAGTGCATTAAGATGGACTCTATTTGAGGGTAGAAAAAAACTGGCAAAGAAGGTAACTAGGTAGCTATGACTTTCCAGTCTCTTTACTTGGAGCTCTAGGGAAACAGAAAAGAAGAAAGATTTGAAATACATCAGATGGCTCAGCTCTATTAATTCCCGAAGCTAAAATATTCTTAAGAAGAAAGGTAATCAGTTGAGGGTCTGTGGAGTGTGGCATGGGCATCCTGTACTTTATGGTTAATATCCACTTACAAGTGGGTATGTCATGCATGTCTTTTTGGGTCTGGGCTATGTCACTTAGGATGATATTTTCTAGTTCCATCCATTTGCCTGCAAATTTCAGGATGTTCTTGTTTTTAGTAGCTGAGTCATATTCAATTGAGCAAATTAACAATATTTTCTGTATCCATTCTTTGGTTGAGGGGTTTTTTTTCAGTTTCTCTATATTACAAATAATGTGGCTACGAATCCTTGTGGTATGGTGGAGCATCTTTTGGGTATATGCCCGGGAGCAGTATAGCTGGGGTTTTTGGAAGAACTATTTCCAATTTTCTGAGAAACCTCCAGGCTAATTTCCAGAGTGGTTGTAAAAGTTTACAATCCCACCAGTAATGGAGATTGTTTCCCTTGCTCCACATCCTTGACAGGATGTGCTATCAGTTGAGGTTTTGATCTTACCCATTCTGGTGGGTATAAAATGGAATCTTAGGGTCATTTTGATTTGCATTCCCCCTTATTACTATGGATGTTGAACATTTCTTTAAGTGTTTCTTAGCCATTCAAGATTCCTCTGTTGAGAATTCTGTTTAGGTCTGCACCCCATTTATAAATTGGGTTATTTGGTTTGTTGGTGTCTAACTTCTTGAGTTTTTTTTTATATATATATTTTGGATATTAGCCTTCTATTGGATATAGAATTAGCGAAGATCTTCTCCCAATCTATAGGTTGCCATTTTGTCCTATTGGCAGTGTCTTTTGCATTACAGAATCTTTGCAGTTTCATGAGATCCCATTTATCAATTGTAGAACTTAAAACCTGAGCCACTGGTGTTATGTTCAAAAATTTGTCTCCTGGGCCAATATATTCAAGGGTATTTCCCACTTTATCTTCAATTAGATTTACTGTAAGCTTCCAGCCTGCAACTGGTTGGGAGCAGATCAGCCTGTCTCTCCCTCTCTCTCAACACTGCACAGTCTACCAGGCCCCCAGGAGATCTGCTGCATCCAGGGCAACAGTCTGGAGGGTTCCCAGGAGGTCATCTGCAACTATCTGGACGCCTCAGAGCTACCAGGGACACATGGGTGGATCCATGGCTCCCTCTACCTATGTAGCAGAGGATGGTCTTATCTGGCATCAATGGGAAGGGAGTTGCTTGGTCCTTTTTGCCCCAGTGAACAGGGATGCTAGAGGGGTGAAACAGGAGTGGGCGGATATGTGGGAGAGTACCCTCTTAGAGGCAAAGGTAAATAAATAAATAAATATAATTAAGAAATAAAAATAAAATAAATAAATAAAAATAAAGAAATAAAATAAAGAAATAAAGATAAATAAAAAATAACCAATAAAAATGTAAACTATAAATAAGATTTAGCATAAGTGGTTTTATGTTGAGACCTTTGATCTAGTTTGTGTAGGGTGAAAAATATGAATCTATTTGCTTCCTTCTACATGCAGACATCCAATTAGACCATTTGTTGAATATGCACTCCCTTTTCCATTGTATGATTTGGACTCTTTGTCAAAAATCAAGTGTCCATAGGTATGTGGGCTTATTTCTGGCTCTTTGACTTGATTTAATTGGTCAACCTGTCTGTTTCTACATGGATACCATGCGGTTTTTATTACTATTGTTCTGTAGTACAGTTTGAGATTGGGGTGTTGATACTTCCAGAAGTTCTTTTATTGTTCAGGGTCATTTTCGCTATTCTGGTGGGGTTTTGTTGTTGTTGTTGTTGTTGTTGGGTTTTTTTGTTTTGTTTTTTTGTTTTTTTTATATGAAGCTGAGAATTCCTCTTTCAAGGTCTATAAAGGATTGTGTTAGAATTCTGATCGGAATTGCATTGAATCCGTAAATTACTTAAAACTGAATTTGTAACTTTGGTGAATCGCCTGTCTTTACATTCTGTTCCCCCTTGTCTGGCCTCAGTGTGAAAGAATGTGACAGTCCAGCAGTGACTTGATGCACCAAAGTGAGTTTGCACATGGGAAGAGCCTCCCCTTTCTCAGAGGAGAAGTTAAAGTGGGATGGTGGGAGGGGGGCTGTGGGACTGAGAGGGTGGGAGGAGAAAGCAATCTGTGATCTGGATGTAAAGTGAATAAATAAATTAATGAAAAAGAAGAAGAAAGTTAATTTATAAAACCATCATTTTACGATAGCTCCATCTACACAGAGAAGTATTTTTCATGCATGACAAAAGTTACATGGTAGCAGCTTACCCCACAACTCTTCATTAAAAGGGAGGCATGGGTTAAGGGCATATTTAAAGCCTGTAGTGACTCAACTGACTCTATGTGGAGATTAGCTTTTCCATCTCCCCCATAGATACAGTCCCCCACCCTCTGCAATCAGAGGACCAACTATGTGAACAAACTCCCACCTTACAGAGTCACATCTACCCAATACACTATGGTGATAACAAAGATCCAGATCTGGATCTAACATGTCATTGTAACTATCAGGCTTGGGGAAAACTTCTAGTGCAAAATAAATGCTCTTAGATCAAGCCCCTACTTCCTCATTTGTATCAGTTACAAGGATTCTACAAGACACTGAATTTTAGGCAGAGTAATACCTACTGTGAATTAAATAAGCACATGAAAGCTGGAAGCCTGGAGGATCTTCCTGATCTTGTTTGTGGCTTTGTCCCCAAAATACACCCCTTGAATGCTGGGTCCCCAGTTAGAGGAACTACTGGGAACGAATTAGGAGGTGTGGCCTTGTTGGAGGAAGTGTGTCAACAGGTGTGGGCTTTAATGTGTCAGAAGACTTCTGCTATTCCCAGTGTCTCTCCCATTACCAGGTGCTTATGGGTCAAGATGTAAGCCTTCAGCTACTGTTCTAGCACCATGTCTACCTACATGTTGCTATTCTTCCTGCCATGAGAGTCATAGACTCACCATCTGAAACTGCAATTCCCAGTAAACTTGTTCTTCTATTAAAAAGAAAGCACATCCCTACTGAGGTGGGAAAGCTCATGAAACTGCATTTGCATTCAGTGCAAGGTGCAAAAGTAGTTCCTGTCACTAAAGAGGAAGACACTAATGTCTTTCCTATTCTCAGAAAGCGGAATGCCTCTTGTTCTTTGGAACAACAAGGTTAACTTAAGAACACCAAAGACAGTTTCCTGGGCTGAAACTAAGTTCATACCAGGTCTAGTCACAGAATTGGTTCATGTGTTCTAGCAGAGCCCCCATGAGGCAGGAGTCAATTAGGTCTACCTCTCCTTGTAGCAGTATGAACCTAGAATGGATGGTTCAGTATGGAGCCAGGAGTGCAGATGGGCAGCTAAGGATTGATGAGATCTGGAGCTGAGGTGGCCACACCTTCCCTCAGTGTCCCAGACAGTCATGAATGGAAAGTTTCCTGGGATGCTTATTTAGGTGGTGTGAAAATTAGAGCTCAACTCAACTCTTTTCTGCCTTACTGGAAATACCCTGTGAGTTGTCTTATATCACTGTCAGGAGACTTAAATAATTCAAAATATTGTTTCCTAGATAGACAATAACTCCTCATAAAAGATGACAGCATTCTACCAAAGGCTGTAAAAAGCAGTAGATGGTACCTCCAAAAGTCTGGACAACTAGGAATATAAATAACCTATTGAAGGAGAAAGTAGAACAGAGCTGAGATTATAGTTAAGGTGGAGAACAAAGGGAAGGAGCATTTGAAAGGTGAGTTGTGGTACAACCACTCTGGAAAGCAGTCTGGCGGTTCCTCAGAAAACTGGGCATGACACTCCCGGAGGATCCGGCTATACCACTCCTGGGCATATACCCAGAGGCTTTACCTGCATGCAATAAGGACACATGCTCCACTATGTTCATAGCAGCCTTATTTATAATAGCCAGAAGCTGGAAAGAACCCAGATGTCCCTCAACGGAGGAATGGATTCAGAAGATGTGGTATATCTACACAATGGAATACTACTCTGCAATTAAAAACAATGAATTCACGAAATTCCTAGGCAAATGGTCAGATCTTGAAAATATCATCCTTAGTGAGGTAACCCAATCACAAAAGAACACACATGGTATGCAGTCACTGATAAGGGGATATTGACCCAGAATCTCGGAATACCCTAGACACAATCCGCATATCAATAGATTTCTAAAAAGATGGAAGGAGAGACCCCTGGTCCTGGAAAGACTGGATGTAGGGGAACGCCAGGACAGAGTAACGAGAGGGGGTTGAATGGAGAAAAGAGGGAGGGAAGGGGGCTTATGGGACTTTCAGGGAGGGAGGAAACGGGAAAGGGGAAATGATTTGGAATGTAAATTAAAAATAAAATAAAATAAATAATTAAAAAAAAAAGAAAGGTGAGTTGTTAAGTAAAAGATGAAGCCTTAGCTCCTGGACTCCTGGAAAGAAAGAGAATCTTACTAGAGCCCAGTGGTGAGTGAGCCATGGGTGTGTGTCATGTGAAACTTGAGCATCACCAACTCATCTGAGATCAGGTTATAGCAAAGAAATTCTCCAAATAGAACAAGCAGCTCAAACAGACTGGCACATCTCTAAAGCAGAAATTGCCTTACTTCTGAAAAGAAAATGCCAATAGGTTGACAAGGGAAGCGGAGCCGGAGAACCAGGTTGTACAAAATGCCCAGACCTGCATGTCTACTTGTTTCACAGTACTTTATGACTTTCTGGAAACCCAATGTTCTGAGGGCAGAAAACTCAGGGCAAGGCATTTTATGGATAGATGATAATGGCTTTCAGTGTTTCTCAAATTGGCTTAAAGCCCATACTGTGTAAATTGCTTAAAAGCCCATATGTAATTCTGAAGCTCTTGCAGGCTTTGAGACAGTGTGCCCATAATAATTACACAGACTGAATAATTAATTTCTGACATAAAAAGGATGAAGGTGAGAGAAGAAAATGCAGACCTTATGAACTCTTACTTAAAGTTGGGACACAAATTAACAAAACCCCTAAGGCATTCATTCGAGGAAAAACAAATCACTTCAGCCTCTCTGTGTGTCCTGTAAGAATTGGGAAAAACCACTCTGCACCCACTGCATTGTTCTCTTCTGGAATTTTCAAGTTTGCATTCTTATTCACTTTAATTTTTTTAGGACACTCTTGCTTTATCAATTTTAAGATTCCATAGAGGAAACATAAGCCCAAGGCACACAAGAACATAATATTAACATTCTCACCAGAAGGTAATTGACTTCAGTCTATAATAGGCACAGTATCTGAAATTGAGTCCCCTGAATAATGCACAGTGCTGAGGTTCAGGACTTCCATGAAAAGTGAGTTGGAAAAGTTGTGGGAAACAGTAAGACTGTTTCCATCAGCTGTCACGCTTATAGAAGGGATCTGGGAGGGAGATAAAGAGAAACTCATCAGTCAACCAACCTCAGCATTCAGGATCTCATTCTTCACTGTCTACATGGGAAGGTGCTCAAAGACACCCAGATACACACTTTGCTCAATCACACTATATCAATGGGTATTCTATACTTTTTTTTACCAATATCCACTTATCAGTGAGTACATACCATGCATGCCCTCTTGGGTCTGGATTACTTCACTCAGGATGATATTCTCTAGTTCCGCTCATTTGCCTGAAAAATGTTTTCATTTTCAATAGCTGAATAGTATTGCACTGTGTAAATGAGCCACATTTTCTATATCTGTTGTTTCATCAAGGAACATCTGGATTGCTTCCATTTTCTGGCTGCTGTGAACATAGTGGAGCACATGTCTTTGTGGTATGGTAGGGAATCTTTTGAGTGTATTCCCAGGAATTGTATAGCTGGGTCTTCAGGTAGAACTATTTCCAAATTCCTGAGGAACTGCCAAATTGATCTCCAAAGTGGTTTTACCAGTTTGCAATCCCACCAGTTATGGAGTGTTCCTCTTTCTCCACATCCTCACCAGCATGTGCTGTCACTTGAATTTTTGACCTAGACATTCTCATTGGTGTAAGGTAGAATCCCGGGGTCATTATGATTTGCATTTTCCTAATGACTAAGAATGTTGAACATTTATTTAAGTTCTTCTCAGCCACTCAAGATTCCTCTGATCTCTGTTTGGCTCTGTACACCAATTTTTAATTGGGCTATTTGGTTTTCTAGAGGTTAACTTCTTGAGTTCTTTATATATTTTGGATTTTAACCCTCTATAGGACGTAGGGTAAATGAAGATCTTTTCCTAATCTGTAGGTTTCTGTTTTATCCTTATAAACCTCCCAATCAAAAAAAGGCCCAAGGTCAAACGGTTTTAGTGTGGAATTCTATCAAACCTTCAAAGAAGACCTAATACCAATACTCTTAAAACTAATCCATAAAATAGAAACAGAAGGAACACTACCTACTTTGTTCTATAAAATCAGTTACAACACAAAGACTCAGCAAAGAAAGAGAAGTTCAGACCAGTTTCCCTTATGAATTATAGATGCAAAATACTCAATATAATTCTCAAAAATGTAACCAAAAACATCATTCACACTATCAAGTAGAATTCATCCCAGGGACACAGGAATGTTTCAATATACAAAAATCCATTGATGTAATTCACTATATAAACAAACTCAAAGAAAGAAGTCACATGATCATCTCATTAGATACTGAAAAGGCTTTTGACAAAATCCAACATGCCTTCGAGTTAAAAGTCTTGGAGACACAAAGGGGTTCATGGGCACATACCTAAACATAATAAAATTAATATACAGCAAAGCAACAGCCAAGTGAAATGGAGAGAAACTTGAAGCAATCCCACTAAAATCGGGGACAAGGATGTCCACTCTCTCCATATCTCTTCAATAAAGTACTTAAATTTCTAGCTAGAACAATAAGACAACAAAAGGAGATCAGGGGGGACAGAAACTGAAAAGGAAGAAGTCAAGGTATCACAATTTGCAAATGATATGATAGCATACATAAGAGACTCCCAACTTTCTACCAGAGAACTTCTACAGCTGATAAACAATGCCAGCAAAGTGTCTGGACATAAAATTAACTCAAACAAATGGCAAGCATTTTCATTCACCCTAGGAAAGGGATCACCTTAGCAGATTCTAAAAGCAGATACAGTGACTCCCTGCAAGCTGAAAAATATGTAAGATAACTTTCTCAGCATTGTTGCTAAGGAGCCAAAAGGATAAATAGAAATCATATCAGAAGATGAGAACACTGTGAAGATGTTCAAACACTATTTGAGATGTCTGGCTTTTGTTTTATATTGCTTCCTTAATGCATCTGTGTGTATGATGAGACTGTGCATTTATGTGTCTGTTTTCTCATGTGTGGGCATTCACATGTATTTGAAGATGCATGGCCATATGTGTACATATGTGTACATATGTTTTGAGTCTTCCATGTTGCTTTCTGTTCTCTTCTTCAAGGCAGGATTTCCCAGTTGAATACAGAGCTCTCCAATGGAGTGAGATTGGCTAGACAACTTACTCTAGGGGTCACCTATCTCCAACTCCTGAGCTCTGAATGCCAAAATAAAGGCCACCACAACCACCAACATCGTATATATTCTGGGAATAAAAACTGCAGTTCCCATCCTTACATGTCAAGTGCTTTAGCCACATAGTCAGATGTCCAGACCATGGTTAAGTTTTAATAATTAAATGAACTTCTGAAACCATATGATCTCATTATTAAAAATTCAACAGTTGATCAGTTAATGAGAACTAGAAAACATATTAACTCTATTTTGTCATAAGTAAAATAGTTATATAGAAAACATAATGATATCTAAAATATAATATTATTTAAAAAGATAAAATTTTTCCAATTGAATATAAAAAAGGTACAAGACTATCATGAGGATAACTTTAAAACATTCTTATAAGCCAGAAAAAAAATATAAACATATGGTCAGATGCACCACACTTTGAGGAGTAAGGAATCAATACCATAATCTTAAGTCTCTTTGAGATGATTTATATAACACACAGTTCAAAGTAATCAACCTTATTCATTAAATGTGTTGATTATGAGGTTTGTGGAAATAGCAATCAAATAGAATAATCAGGGAAACACTGAATAAAAAGTATCAAAGGTGGATTATTAATACCAGCTACTAAAATATTTTATCAAATATCAATAAACAAATCAGTACAGTAGAGGAAACTTAATAGATCAATAATACCTGGAAATGAACCCAAATTCTATGATAATTTACTTAATGAAGAGAGTCTAAATCAAAGATTAAAATAGAGTAATCAATTCAGCTGCTACCTGGAAAAGCAAAACTAAGACAGTAACACTCACCTAACAACTAGAAACAAATATTTTGATATTTTTTTAACTAGAATAATAGATGTCACTGCAAACACTGAAGAATTCCACTAACAGATCTTTTTATGTGTGACTTGAAATATAGTCTCCCAACAAGATGACATAAACTTAATTGCAAATTTAAAATAATATTTGGCAATAAAAATTACAAGCAAGTCTAAAGACAAGTGGAAAATCCATAAAATAATTGTCATCACATATCAGAAACGAATAACTACCCAAGGATGGTTAGACATTGATGAGGAGATGAAATCTGCATAGAGTATGGGTAAAGAAAATGATCAGAGTTCACATAATACATAACACATGTGGAAAGGCTTTCTGCTGGCTTCAAGCAATGGAGTTGAGGAAGAATCACACAGAGACTGTTCCACTTAACAGACCAGCAAAATAGTAAAGTAACCTGGGTGACTTAGAATGAGGTAAACATCAAACTCTATGCTCTGAAGTAGAGTAATTTTATAAACTAATCTTTGTTTTAAAAAAAAAATCCTCCAGGATCAGCCACTCAAACTGACAATCTCTGGCTTCCTACATTCTGTCTGCCTCCCTTGCTCCCACCGTCCAAAATGAAGTACTCTTTCTCCTGTCTTCCATCTTCCTCTTCTCCTGTGTCTCCCTACCTCCCCTGGCTCTAAAACTCTCAGCCAGCCTTCTTTATCTACTGCCCAATCACAAGCCCTCACCTTATCTTCTGCCTGCCCTCATCTGCACAGCAATCCACAACTCCTACAGAGGACAGTATGAGAAACCACATGGTCTTTCACTCAGAAAATACACTGCTGAACATTTGAAATGGCTTAAAGTCATGTGGAATAGCAAGAGATAGGAAACAAACTAAATGTCTGACAGTAAGGTTTAGCTAAGTAAATTACAGCAGACATAGCATAGAATGCTATGCTGCAGGGGGGAAAAAGTAAGGGATTTTTTTTCTTCAAGTCATATTGAGTAAAATATGTCACAGTTTTAAAAAAAAGAATAAATGTTATAATTTTTGACTATAGGTGGCAAAAGATTATAAATCTAGGGAAATGCTCAAATTTTCCTCTACAAATACAAAAATAAACTGTGGAAGAGAAAGAATTTAAAAACCTTAGTTAGCTTCAGGTGTTGCATTCAAGATGTAAGAGAATCTTCATTCCATAGTAATAATAATGCTTCCCAATTTTTGACCTATATGAATGCATTACAATATTCAAAAGTTTAAAATAATGTTTAATTCAATAACAAAAATTTAAGTTCAGACAATACTTTCTGTACTTGTCAAAGTAAGAATTATTACTAATGGTCAAGCCCTCAGTGTGGCCTAGCAGGAAAGATCCAGCCTATAGACACAAGCAGTAACAGAAACTTACATTCTTTTTTAGAAACAAAGCTGGCAAGATTTTAAATGATTATACCTTCTAACTCATTAAATTGAGCTTGAGAAGTATCCTAAGGAAAAAATTATGTATATTAGTTAGTAACTACCTACAAGGTAGGAGAGACTGAAATAAAAATTGGAAAGACTACAGCTCATTGATAACTCCACATGTAATATCTTACTGAAAGTGAAAACATTAAAATAGAAATATAAAAGAATATAAGGATGTGACAATACTAAGTCTAGATGGGAGTTTTTATATTATTCCCCCCACTCTGCTGTAGGTTTTCATTTCATTGTCTAATCTATTTAATCTATTGTATAAAATTATCTATGTAAATGAGAAACATACATGTAAAACACATGTATTTATATATAATTTAAAAATTGGTTGGGAATGACAAAAACCCACAATAGATGTATATTTGATACATTGTCCTGCATCATGTGGATATCTTTTAAATAACAAATACAATATTTAAGCATTTGAGTCCTAAACTAAAATAAGGGTAAACTAAAAACCTTTAAATTTACTACCAGGTAAATGGTTGGAATGGGGAAATATTTCTGGTAACACAAACCAAAAAGACAAATGCTGCATGTTTTCTCAAAAAAATATTTAGTTTGTGTCTCTAACTTAGAGCACACATAGAAACTAGAAAGAGGTCTTTGGAGAAGGTACTCATTAAGACAGGGAGGATAGTACATTATGGGTTCAAGGGAAAATACTGGGGACAAAAAGGCTTAAGCAAGGAGAAGGGTGGGAGTGTGGGGAAAACAGGGGCTAGAGGACAGAGCTATCCCAAATGAAGGGTATATGAAAGCCTACTTGTTCACAACCCAATTGAAAATATAATAGAGGCATAATAGGACCCATGCAAAATGAAAGATGGGATTATTTTCAAGACTAAAGGATTAATAGGGATGGCAATAGAAGCTACAGTGGAAGAAACAGTAGTGGGTGGGTTAACCAAAACTGAAGATGGATGAAAATCCCCTTGGAAACCAACTGGATCTCAAGTAACAAAGGCTATTGACATCATCTTGGTTATTCACCATAATTACAAAGCAAGGACCTGATGCCGAAGATACCACAGAGAACTCAGTCTCAAATTAACTGGGGATTTTTACCCCTGCTTTCTAGTTTTCAGGCGATATTACTCAGCACTGAACTTCTCATGCTTCAAGACTGACCTGGCCAGCAAGATGTGCCCACTGGTACAGTAGTGGCTTGGCTGTTACAAGGGAACTAAATGTTTCCCAATTTTATCTGAGGTCTGCTCCACAGTAGAAATTCCCATACCTAGATTTATAATTCTGTCCAAAAGCTCATGGTTCAGGAAGTCATGGGTTATCAAGGAGAATTTGTTATTGTTATTTGGCTAAATGGTAAAGTTATCAAATTGTCTTGTAGATATTTATGTTTATATCCATAGGCCTGGGTTGCCCTCAACTTTGGCCCAAGAATCCTTTTGCAGTGGGCAGTAGTCAGTGCTGAGATGGATAATTGTTCAAAGTGCTCAGAACAAAAAACTAAATGTTCATCCCTAAAAGGGATGTCTTTCTTAAAATCCCTTTCCCCACCAAGGTTCAGGGATCATGGAGGAAGAGAAACTGGAAAGAATGTAAAAGTGAGAATGAGGGAGAATGCTGTGAAATGCTATCTTTTAGGTATGGTACAGCTATTGCACTCATGAACGCAGAGCAGCCAGGATCACTAGAAATAGACCTAACAAAAATCAAGACAGCCAAAGTTCTGGTATAAACAGGGGAGGTATTCTCCTTGACCCACCACTTACTGAGGAGCCATTGGCAGTGGGTAGCTGATGCAAGATGGATGGAGAACCATTCTTTTTGAGGGTATTCACACTAGTAGTTTGCCTATGCTCCAACAGATGGCACCATACCTATGCACATATGGAAACACTGATTAGACCTGATGAGTTGTAACAGAAAGAAAAGATAAACAGAATATATAAAGTTGTGGCAGACATATTGGGGAGAATTTATAGATGAGGAGCATTAATGGATGGTGAATATAAACATATTTTATTTATATATGTATGAAATTTTCGGAAACAGGGAGAAACTATAATTTTTAAACATTTGAAATTAATAAAGATAATTATAAATGACTGAGACCATAGATTCAAAACACACTGTTTCTATGAATTCCAAAGTGCAATTTCAGGTCTGTAAATGTGCATACACCAGAAGAAAATTAGACAAATATACTGAAAGTCAGAAAATTCTATACCAAAGTCTGAAGCTAAAGGTCTAACGTAGCGACCAAAGCTTCTTTAAGTTTGGAAAAGGCATCCACCTCCAGTCCTTGAGGACTTGCAGGATTTATGATCCTGCCAACTATCTTAATCATACACCAAATGCTGGTTTATTGGGACTCTGAAGCTACAAAATCTTCTAGTTATTCTCACACTAGAGGGTTTTTTAAGATTTATTTTATTTTATGTATTTGAATGTTTGACCTAGGTATATTTGTGTGCTCCATGTGCTTTTCTGGTGCCCATGACAATCAGAAGAGGGCATCAGATCCCTTGAACTGAATATTGGAATGGTTGTGAGCTACCACGTAGGTATTAGAAACAGAACCTAGGCCATCTGCAAGAGCAGCCAGTGTTCTTACCAGCTGATCTATACCTCTAGTTCCTCACAGAAAATTTCAAAACTACTAGTATTGATCAGTAATTTATTTTCCTTTCTCAAGATACAATTGAAAGGATGCAAGGAAACTAAAAGGAAAGGTGAAGTGCAGAAAGATTTTTCAAAAGCTATAAAATCTACCGTTCTGGGAAGGATCAAAGGAGGAAAAAAATGCTTTTGACTGATAGCATAAAGATAGGCTGGTGAATTTAGGAGAGCATTCAGCATTTGTAGCCCCAAGATTTTAATATAATTACATGCCCAAAGGTAAAAGATAATGAGCAAATTGAATGGAGTTTTAGCTATGTTAATAATGCAATAATGGAATAGGAAGAGAAAGAGAATTCTATTGAAACTTTGAAGCTGTGCAATGAGTTGCAGAAAGGGATGGTTTCGGACATGGACCTGCATGTCATTTACTAGCCACAAATGGCTAAGTTTTTATAAGGTTAGAAATATTGGGTTGAGTCTTCCCTTCCAGCCGCCATCTGCAGGATGCAACCAGGCAGCTCCACAGCCTTCTGTGCTTAGCCCACCAGAAGAGAATGATCTCCCAGCAGCGATTTCACTTCTGAGTGCAGAGGTGAGATTTCCACCTTTTCTCTGGAGGGATACAGCTAGGAGTGCACAGGGCATATGATGAGTGGAGCAGCTGGGACAGGAGTCTTCCCTTCCAGCCGCCATTTGCAGCAGGGAACCAGACAGCTCCACAGCCTTCTGTGCTTGGCCCACCAGGAGAGAGTGATCTCCCAGCAGCAATTTCACTTAGTGCTGAGGTGAGATCTCCACCTTCTCTCTGGAGGGGTACAGCTAGGAGCGCACAAGGCATATGATCATTGGAGCAGCTGGAACAGGAATCTTCCCTTCCGGCCACCATTTGCAGCAGGGACCCAGACAGCTCCACAGCCTTCTGTGCACAGACCCTGCCAGAAGACAGTTGGTCTCCCAGTAGTGCAGACACAGTTTTGCAGGCCCATAGAAGGGGCAAGCTCCCGCCAGAGACAACAAGACCAACTAACACCAAAAATAAACAGATGGCGAAAGTCAAGCTCAGGAACCCTACCAACAGAAACCAAGGCTACTTGGCAACATCAGAGCCCAGTTCTCCCACCACAGCAAGTCCTGGATACCCCAACACACTGGAAAAACAAGAGGTGGATTTAAAGTCTCATCTCACGATGCTGATAGAGGACATCAAGAAGGACATAAATAACTCCCTTAAAGAAATACAGGAGAACATGGGTCAAACGGTAAAGGCCCTTAAAGAGGAAACACAAAAATCCCTGAAAGAAATACAGGGTAGCATGGTTGAACAGATAGAGGCCCTTAAAGAGGAAACACAAAAATCCCTAAAAGAATTACAGGAGAACACAAACAAACAAGTGAAGGAACTGAACAAAACCATCCAGGATCTAAAAATGGAAGTAGAAGCAATAAAGAAATCACAAAGTGAGACATCTCTGGAAATAGAAAAGCTTGGAAAGAATTCAGGAGTCATAGATGCAAACATCAACAACAGAATACAAGAGATAGAAGGAAGAATCTCAGGGGCTGAAGATATCATAGAAAATATTGACTCAACAGTCATAAAGAAAATGCAAAATGCAAAAAGCTCCTGAGCCAAAACATCCAGGAAATCCAGGACACACTGAGAAGACCAAACCTAAGGATTATAGGTATAGAAGAGAGTGAAGATTGCCAACTTCAAGGGCCAGTAAATATCTTCAACAAAATTATAGAAGAAAACTTCCCTAACCTAAAGAAAGAGATGTCCATGAACATACAAGAAGCCTGCAGAACTCCAAACAGACTGGACCAGACCAGAAAGTCCTCCCGGCACATAATAATCAAAACACCAAATGCACTAAACAAAGAATGAATATTAAAAGCAGTAAGAGAAAAAGGTCAAGTAACCTATAAAGGTAGGCCTATCAGAATTACACCAGACTTCTCACCTGAGACGATGAAAGCTGAAGATCCTGGGCAGATCTCATACAGATCCTAAGAGAACACAAATGCCAGCCCAAACTACTATACTCAGCAAAACTCTCAATTACCATAGATGGAGAAACCAAGATATTCCATGATAAAACCAAATTTACACAATATCTTTCCACAAATCCAGCCCTACAAAGGATAATAGATGGAAAACGCCAACATGAGGAGGGAAACTACACCCTAGAAAAAGCAAGAAAGTAATCTTTTTCCAACAAACCCAAAAGATAATACCCACACAAACATAAAAAGAACATCAAAAGTAACAGGAAGCAACAATCACTATTCCTTGATATCTTATAATGTCAATAGACTCAATTCCCCAACAAAAAACATAGTCTAACAGAGATGTTTTTCATGTGGATCTTCGATTTTATCAGAAAATGTTTGTGACTCCTCTTTCAATTTAGTAATGCTTTTTGTGTCTACCATTTTGACTTTATTATTTTCCATGACAATCTTTAATTTTAACATTTTTACTGTGTATTTCTTCGATTTTGTCGGAGGTGTTTTTCATGTAGATCTTTGGTTTCATTGGGGGGGGTGGTTGTAGTTCCACTTTCAATCAATTTAGGAATGTTTTTGTGCCTACCATTTTGTTGGTATAATTGTCCATGATAATCTTCAATTTTAACGTTTTTCTGTATTTTTCTTCAATTTTGTCAGAAGAATTTTCCATGTGGATCTTCAGTTTTATCAGACAATGTCTATAATTTTACTTTCAATCAACTTAGGAACATTTTTATACCTTCCATTTTATCTCTATAATTTTCCATGTAATAGTTTTAACATGTTTTTCTATATATCTTTTGAATTTTTTCAGGAATATTTTCCTTGTAGATCTTCAATTTTTATCAGAAAGTGTTTATAATTCCACTTTCAAAAAACTTAAGAATGTTTTTATGCCTACCATTTTATCTGTATAATTTTTCCATGAAATAGTCAATCTTAACGTGTTTTTCTATATATTTCTTCAATTTTATCAGAGATATTTTCCATGTATATTTACACAATGGAATACTACTCAGCAATTAAAAAAATGAATTCATGAAATTCTTAGGTAAATGGGGAACAGGGGGAGGAAGAGGGCTTATGGGACTTTCGGGGAGGGGGTAACTGGGAAAGGGGAAATCATTTGGAATATAAATAAAGAATATAGAAAATAAAAATAAAAAATATCAGCAATAAAAAAAAAGAAATATTGGGTTAAGGCTTTATCATCAATTGCCTTTAAAATTACTGGATTGACATCTTGTAAATTGTAATATTATTTATACATAAGTCTTAATCGCTAATTAAGCTTTAAGAGTTATGATTTACTTAGTTACTGGAATTTGGGTCCGCTGATTAAAGGGGTTTATGGCAGAAAAAACACAGCTGGGATGCTGTGGGAGCTAGCTGGGAGAGAATAGCTTGGCTGCAAGAACACACTGAGCTAGACCCCGCCGTGCCATGGTGCTGAAGCCTGGAGGGAGAGGAAGATGGCGGGTTTGCTTTTTCAATATTTCCTGGAACATATTACACTACTACTTCTATCCCCTTTGTTAAAAACCTACAACAAGGATAAAGAGATGGCTCTACAGCCAAAGAGCACTTGCTGTTCTTGCAGAAGACCTAGCCTAGGTTCCCAGTAACCACATGACAGCTAACAGCCTTGTATACATTCAGTTCTAGGTGATGTGATGCCTCTTCTGGCCTCTGGGGATGCCAGGCATATATGTGCACATACACACATGTATGCAAAATCTCATACACAGGAAAAAAAGATACATCTTTTAAAAAAAAAACCTTATAACCAAAACCTGATCAAATTCTTACTTTGTGTTTACAGTTCTGATTGCTAAAACAAAACAATATGGCTCTACACTCCTTCAAGATGAATCATGTGCACTGCTCTCAACCCTGCCTCAGGGAACACTTACAATCAAAATATAAAAATAACAGAACATTTGCCAATAAACACATTTAAGGTGTGCAAGATAAAATTACAGCAAAGATAAGTATGGTCTAAGCATTATCGGTAGTGTGTCCACTAGTAGGCTTTCATGTTGATGCTTTTTTTTTTCCTGGATGTCTTCTTTTTTTTTTTAAATTTTATTTTCTAAGTTTTTTTTAATTTACATTCCAAATCATTTCCCCTTTCCCGTTTCCTCCCTCCCCGAAAGTCCCATAAGCCCCCTTCCCTCCCTCTATTCCCCATTCACCCCCCCTCTCATTTCTCTGTCCTGGCGTTCCCCTACATCCAGTCTTTCCAGGACCAAGGGTCTCTCTTTCCATCTTCTTAGAAATCTATTGATATGCGAAATGTGTCTAGGGTATTCCAAGATTCTGGGTTAATATCCCCTTATCAGTGACTGCATACAATGTGTGTTCTTTTGTGATTGGGTTGCCTCACTAAGGATGATATTTTCAAGATCTGACCATTTGCTTAGGAATTGCGTGAATTCATTGTTTTTAATTGCAGAGTAGTATTCCATTGTGTAAATATACCACATCTTCTGAACCCATTCCTCCGTTGAGGGACATCTGGGTTCTTTCCAGCTTCTGGCTATTATAAATAAGGCTCCTATGAACATAGTGCAGCATGTGTCCTTATTGCATGCAGGTAAAGCCTCTGGGTATATGCCCAGGAGTGGTATAGCCGGATGCTTCGGAAGTGTCATGCCCAGTTTTCTGAGGAACCACCAGACTGCTTTCCAGAGTGGTTATACCAGCTTGCAATCCCACCAGCAGTGGAGCAGTGTTCCTCTTTCTCCACATCCTCACCAACAACTGCTGTCTCCAGTGTTTTTGATCTTAGCCATTCTGACTGGTGTGAGATGGAATCTCAGGGTTGTTTTGAATTGCATTTCCCTAATGACTAAGGATGATGAACATCTCTTTAGGTGCTTCTCAGCCATTAGATGTTCTTCAGGTGAGAACTCTTTGTTTAGCTCTGTACCCCATTTTTTAATAGGGTTACTTGCCTCTCTGGAGTTTAACTTCTTGAGTTCTTTGTATATATTGGATATTAGCCCTCTGTCGGATGTAGGGTTGGTAAAGATCATTTCCCAGTTAGTTGGTTGCCACTTTGTCTTTTTGACAGTGTCTTTTGCCTTGCAAAAACTTTGCTGTTTAATGAGGTCCCATTTGTCTATTCTTGATCTTAGAGCATAAGCTATTGGAGTTCTGTTCAGGAAATTCTCCCCTGTGCCCATATGTTCAAGGTTCTTCCCTAGTTTCCTTTCTATTAGTTTCAGTGTGTCTGGTTTTATGTGGAGGTCCTTGATCCACTTGGAATTGAGCTTAGTGCAAGGAGATAAGGATGGGTCAATTTGCATTCTTCTGCATGTTGACCTCCAGCTGAGTCAGCACCATTTGTTGAAAAGGCTATCTTTTTTCCACTGGATGGTTTTATCTCCTTTGTCAAAGATCAAGTGACCATAGGAGTGTGGATTCATTTCTGAGTCTTCAATTCTGTTCCATTGATATACATGCCTGTCACTGTACCAATACCATGTGGTTTTTAACACTCTTGCTCTGTAGTACAGCTTGAGGTCCGGGATACTGATTCCCCCAGAGGTTCTTTTACGCTTGAGAATAGTTTTAGCTAGTCTGGGTTTTCTGTTATTCCAGATGAATTTTTGAATTGCTCTTTCTAACTCTATGAAGAATTGAGTTGGGATTTTGATGGGGATTGCATTGAATCTGTGTATTACTTTTGGTAAGATGCTCATTTTTACTATATTAATCCTGCCAATCCATGAGCATGGCAGATTTTTCCATCTTCTGAGGTCTTCTTCAATTTCTTTCTTCAGAGAATTGAAGTTCTTGTCACACAGATCTTTCACTTCTTTGGTTAGAGTCACGCCAAGATACTTAATATGGTTTGTGGCTATCGTGAAGGGTATCATTTCTCTTACTTCTTTCTCAACCTGCTTATCCTTTGAGTATAGGAAGGCTACTGACTTGCTTGAGTTGATTTTATATCCGGCCACTTTGCTGAAGTCGTTTATCAGCTGTAGGAGTTCTCTGGTGGAGTTCTTTGGGTCGCTTAAGTATACTATCATATCGTCTGCAAATAGTGATAGTTTAACTTCTTCCTTTCCAATTTGTATCCCTTTGACCTCTTTTTGTTGTCTAATTGCTCTAACTAGAACTTCAAGTACTATATTGAAAAGATATGGAGAGAGAGGGCAGCCTTGTCTAGTCCCTGATTTTAGTGGGATTGCTTCAAGTTTCTCTCCATTTAGATTGATGCTGGCTACCAGTTTGCTGTAAATTGCTTTTACTATGTTTAGATATGGACCTCGAATTCCTCATCTTTCCAAGACCTTTAGTGTGAAAGGATGCTGAATTTTGTCAAATGCTTTCTCAGCATCTAATGAGATGACCATGTGGTTTTTTTCTTTGAGATTGTTTATATAGTTGATTACATTGTTGGATTTCCTTATATTGAACCATCCCTGCATCCCTGGGATGAAGCCTACTTGATCGTAGTGAATGATAGTTTTGATGTGTTCTTGGATTCGGTTGGCAAGATTTTTATTGAGTATTTTTGTATCGATATTCATAAGAGAGATTGGCCTGAGATTCTCTTTCTTTGTCGGATCTTTGTGTGCTTTTGGTATTAGTGTAATTGTGGCTTCATAGAACAAGTTGGGTACTGTTCCTTCTGTTTCTATTTTGTGGAACAGTTTGAAGAGTATTGGTGTTAGGTCTTCTTTGAAGGTCTGATAGAATTCTGCCCTAAAACCATCTGGACCTGTGCTTTTTTTGGTTGGAAGACTTCCAATGACAACTTCTATTTCTTCAGGGGTTATAGGACGGTTTAGATGGTCTATTTGATCCTGATTTAATTTTGGTATTTGGTATCTGTCAAGGAAATTGTCCATTTCCTCAAGATTTTCTAGTTGTGTTGAATACAGGTTTTTGTAGTAGGATCTGATGATTTTTTTGAATTTCCTCAGTTTCTGTTGTTATCTCTCCCTTTTCGTTTCTGATTTTATTAATTTGGATACTTTCTCTGTGCCCTCTGGTTAGTCTGGCTAAGGGCTTATCTATCTTGTCGATTTTCTCAAAGAACCAACTCCTCGTTTTTTTGATTCTTTGTATGGTTTTATTTGTTTCTGCTTGATTGATTTCAGCCCTGAGTTTGATGATTTCCTGCCTTCTACTCCTCTTTGGTGTATTTGCTTCTTTTTGTTCCAGGGCTTTCAGATGTGCCATTAAGCTGTTAGTGTATGCTGTCTCCCGTTTCTTTTTGGCAGTACTCAGGGCTATGAATTTTCCTCTTAGCACTGTTTTCATTGTGTCCCATAAATTTGGGTATGTTGTGCCTTCATTTTCATTAACTTTCAAAAAGTCTTTAATTTCTTTCCTTATTTCCACCTTGACCAAGTTATCATTGAGTAGAGCATTGTTCAGCCTTCATGTGTACGTGGGTTTTCTTTTGTTTTTGTTGCCATTGAAGACCACCCTTATTCCATAGTGATCTGATAGGAGGCATGGGATTAGTTCGATCTTCTTATATCTGTTGAGGTCTGATTTGTGACCAATTATATGGTCAATTTTGGAGAGGGTACCATGAGGTGCTGAGAAGAAGGTGTTCTTTAGGATGAAATGTTCTACATATATCTGTTAGTCCCATTTGGTCCAAGGCTTCAATTAGATTCACTGTGTCCCTGTTTAGTTTCTGCTTTCCTGAATGATCCATTTCAAAGAGCGGGGTGTTGAAGTCACCCACTATTATTGTGTGAGGTGCAATGTGTGCTTTGAGCTTTAGTAAACTTTCTTTTACGAATGAGGGTGCCCTTGCATTTGGAGCATAGATATTCAGAATTGAGAGTTCTTCTTGGTGGATTTTTCCTTTGATCAGTATTTAGTGTCCTTCTGTGTCTTTTTTGATGACTTTAGGTTGAAAATCAATTTTATCTGATATTAGGATGGCTACTCCACCTCATTTCTTGGGGCCATTTGCTTGCAAAATTGTTTTCCAGCATTTACTCTGAGGTAGTGTTTGTCTTTGACACTGAGGTGCGTATCCTGCATGCAGCAAAATGCTGAGTCCTGTTTACGTATCCAGTCTGCTAGTCTATGTCTTTTAATTCGGGAATTGAGACCATTGATCTTAAGAAAGATTAAGGCATAGTGATTATTGCCACCTGCCATTCTTGACGCTATCTTTATGTTTGAGTGGTTATCTACTTTTGGGTTTGAAGCAAGAAGGTTACTATCTCATTTTTTCCAGGGTGTTGTTTCTCTCCCTGTATTGGAGGTTTCCACCTATTATCCTTTGCAGGGCTGGATTTGTGGAAAGATATTGTGAAAATTTGGTTTTATCATGGAATATCTTGGTCTCTCCATCTATGGTGATTGAGAGTTTTGCTGGGTATAGTAGTCTAGGCTGGCATTTGTGCTCTCTTAGTGTCTTCATGAGATCTGCCCAGGATATTCTGGCTTTCATAATGTCTGGTGAGAAGTCTGATGTGATTCGGATAGGTCTTCCTTTGTATGTTACTTGGCCCTTTTCTCTTACTGCTTTTAATATTCTTTCTTTGTTTAGTACATTTGGTGTTTTGATTATTATGTGACGGGAGGTATTTCTGTTCTGGTCCAGTCTGTTTGGAGTTCTGTAGGCTTCTTGTACGTTCATCGGCATCTCTCTCTTTAGGTTAGGGAAGTTTTCCTCCATAATTTTGTTGAAGATGTTTACTGGCCCTTTCAGTTGCAAATCTTCACTCTCATCTATACCTATAATCCTTAGGTTTGGTCTTCTCATTGTGTCCTGGATTTCCTGGATGTTTTGGGTTACACGTTTTTTGCATTTTGCATTTTCTTTGACTGTTGAGTCGATGCTTTCTATGGTATCTTCAGCACCTGAGATTCTTTCTTCCATCTCTTGTATTCTATTGTTGATGTTTGCATCTGTGACTCCTGATTTCTTCCCAAGGTTTTCTATCTCCAAAGTTGTCTCCCTTTGTGATTTCTTAGTTGTTTCTACTTCCTTTTTTAAATCCTGGATGGATTTTCTGAGATCCTTCTCTTGTTTGTTTGTATTTTCCTGTATTTATTTAAGGTATTTTTGCATTACCTCTTTCAGGATTTCTGCCTGTTGACCCAAGTTCTCCTGCATTTCTCTGAGCGATTTTTGTGTTTCCTTCTCATGGGATTCCATCTGTTGATCCATCGTCTCCTGCATTTCTTTAAGCAGTTCTCGTGTTTCCTTTGTAAGGGCATCTATCCGTTGATTCATTTCTTTATGCACTTTTTGTGTTGCCTCCCTATGGGCATCTGTCTGTTGACCCATATTCTTCTGCATTTCTTTATGCAATTTTTGTGATTCCTTTGAAAGTGCATCTACCCGTTGATTCATTTCTTTAAGCGATTTTTGTGTTGTCTCATTGTGGGCCTCCATCTTTTGATCCATGTTCTCCTGCATTTCTCTAAGCGATTTTTGTGTTTCCTTTGTAAGAGCTTCTAACCGTTGATTCATGGTCTCCTGTAATTCTTTATTAGATTTATTTGTGTCCTTCTTATGATCCTCTAATAGCATCATGAGAAGTGATTTTAAATCCAGATCTTGTCTTTCGGGTGTGGTGGGGTATCCAGGACTTGCTGAGAGTTGGGTTCGGATGATGCCATATTACTTTGATTTCTGTTAGTAACTTTCCTACGTTTGCCTTTTGCCATCTGGTTACCTCTGATATTAGTTGGTCCTGCTGTCACTGGCTGTTGGTTGGACCTCCTGTGAGCCTGCAAAGCTATTTCTGGCCCCCCTGGATTACTAGGATTCCCCTGACACTGATTTCTGGGGCCTGCCGTGCTCCTGAGTGACTTTGGATCCCTGATGTGCCTTGCTCCAAGTGATGTTATATTGGGGAGTCCCTGCACATCAAAAGGCTCAGCATAATGGATTCCCAGAGCAGAGGTCTCCAAAGGGAGGCTGGTAGGCTCCTGCCCTGTGCAGGGGTGTGTGATCTCTCCCAGTGTGGGGGGGAGGGGGCGTCCCTCTGCAAGGCAGAAGTCCCACAGCAGAGCTGGTGCGCTGGTTACTGCAGATCTGCCCAGCTCTTGGGCACACAAGCCGCCCGAGACCCAAGCGATATTATGCCTGTCTGTCTCCGAGCCTGGCAGTCCCAACTTCCTGGCCACTGGAGCAAAGATGGCGGAGTGCACTCTGCACTCTCTCGGTGGCACAGGTCACCCTGCAGAGGGGTTGGCCTACAGCAGATCTGGTGCCCAGACGACCACAGTGCTGTCCCGTTCTTGGGAGCAGACGGAAGCCCCAACAGGCCGTGTCCCAAGCGATGTTATCTTGGGGGAAACCTGGGTAGTTGTCTCTTCAATGCCGTCTACCAGAACAGAGGTCGCGGAAGGGCCATGTTGATGCTTCTAAGTGTGAAATCTACTTTTATGAAGAGTTAGGCCATTGTAGGTGTAGACAACCAGGGCAGTTACATTTTATGTATGTGCAATGCTCCAGTTGCAATCAAAGGCAAGATTCTGTGTCTAGATTCTACATTCGCACTGTGTACTGTCTGAGCTAGCATGGTCTTTCTACATTACTTTAGGACTTCACTGTTTTCATCAAGATCACCTCCAGGAAGCTCGTGCCCAGAAAGACAAACAGCACAGATAGCTTCATTGCTTATTCTAGGAACACCCCAATGCCCATTTGAGTCAGCTCTTCAGTAGATTGAATCAAGCACCTTGAGAGTTTACTCAAAATCCTTGCCTTGCTATGTGCCCAAATCCTCAAATATCCTATCAAGGTCATTATCCAGTCATTAAAAAGCTGGTACACTGAGAAATCACCTTAGCTAAAACTCTCACGCATTGCTTGTTGTGTGTCCTGCTTTTGCTAGTTACCAAGCAGAGCTCACTCTCCTGTCATCCTTGTTTGATCCAATGGTTACTTGGCCATTTGGTTTGATACTTGACAGTCTTAGAGCTCCCTCCAAGACTGATACAGTGAATGAAGGCACTTGTCTTGCAGTGTGGGTATTTGGAAGCTGCATCACATTGGAAAACTTCCTACATGTATATAAAGATCAATCAACTGCATTGGGAATCTGAACTGTGTTTCTTTATATAACAAATGTAACTCTTTGGAATAAGAGACCCACTTTAGGGGCTACACTACTATATGTTCAGTGACTAAGGGTGCTTGCTGTGCAATCATGAGGACCTGAGTTCAAGACCTACCCCATGTAATAAGACTGGCCTGGCTGTATGCATGCCTGTAACTGCAGCGTTATGGGGATAGAGACAGAAAGATCCCTACGGCTTGCTTACCACCAGCCTGACTCCAGTTTCAGTAAAACACCTTGTCTCAAACAGAATAATAAGGAAAGTGATACAGCAGGAAATACAACATCCTCTCCTGGCAATTGAGATTCATGTAATACACATGTGTGTACAACATACATACATACACACACACACACACACACACACACACACACACACACACTCCTGGAGGTTATCTTTTTTTGTCAAAGAAAATCAGTAACACTGTGCTGAAATAAGCAACTCCATATACCTGCCAATCCAACAGCTCATCATTTCATAGACTGTAGGCACAAGTAAATTGTATCATAAAGGAAAGAATATTGTTCTTAGAAGGCCTGAGTTTCAATTTAAGTCCTAAATTCACCCTGAGGGCTGTATGTGGTGTGTGTGTGTGTGTGTGTGTGTGTGTGTGTGTGTGTGTGTGTGTGTTTAATATAATGGAATTTCAGAGGGAAGTTTGAGAGTGTTTAATATATTTGAAAGCATGTCTCCGTGTCCCCATTTCTTTCAGCATTATCTTCCACGTTCCTGAAGTAGTTCATTAAGTTCTAAGCACTAAATGGCTTTTCTAAAGAAATCTCAAAAATGATCTGCTTTCCTCATACAAAATAGTCCAAGGCATAAGAGGCACACAGTCAGGACCATTACATTGAGGCCCAGTCTTTGGTGCCAGATTCTGATTGAGTTTGCTTTCTGTTGCTATGATAAGTCTCCTTCTATCCAAAGATGGACATTTCTGAAATATTTTATAGATCACCTCAAAAAACTCCCACCCATATCAGTAGCCACTCCTCTTTTTGGTTTCTCCTTCTTCTCTGACTTAGACCCCACCTCTCACTACTAAATACACTACCTAAGATCACTTGTAAGTAGGTCGCCTTTTATAAGCTTTGTCTCTATTTTTATTGGGGATGTTCATTGTGCAAAGAGTTGGGTATCATAAAACAATTTCTTTAAGATACCTTGTGTATTTTGACTATATTCACTACAGTCCTACCCATCCTTGTTTTAAGAGAAATGCACGTCCACATATACTCCAAAGCATGTGCTGAGACAGAAATTATCCCTCAAAAGACTCATGAAGAAAATGAAATGATAATCCATGGACTGATGAAAAAGTTTCAAGACTTGTATCTTTTTAGGAACTTAATTTTGGAATTTTTTTTAAAACCCCATATATGATCAAGATACATTTGTATAACATTTTCAAAGAATAAATAAATTTAAAATTAAAAAATGTATCTCAATATCCTCAAAAGATACACATAAATTAGTAATCAGCATGAGAGTGTCATCAGTCACCAGGGAAATCTTTGAAAATTGCTGCTAAGGTTGTAAAATGGTGCAGCCAATTTATAAAACAGCCTGGCAGTTCCTTAAAGTTCAAAAACAGTCTCCATGGGAACAAAAGCACAACTGAGTGGAAGGAACAAGTTCTGTATTCTGTAGAACAGAGGGATGATGATAGCTCACAATAATGTGCTGCACATTTAATGACGATCTTGAAGAAGGAGCTCAAAGCTCCAAATGTAAAGAAATGAGAGGGAAATATTAATCACCTTAATTTGATCAGTGTGTGCTTTAGACAATGTGCCAAAATAGCACTCTAACCTCCATTAACAAGTACATTTCATATGCTAATTTTAAAGATTGGAAAATGAAAGAGAAATTCATGTACTGCACTGTGTGATAGTTACACTTCCAGAGCTATGAAAGAGACAGAAGAACATGCCCATGCAAATACTTGTCCATTGTAGTCATAGCAGTACTCGCAACAACAGGCAAAAAGCAAAAGTGAGCCCAAATGCCTATCAACAAAAGAATGCATGTGATGAGGCAGAATTCCACACATAGAATACCAGCTCATTACTAAAAAGAAATGTAGCAGTATTCCCACAGAAGCAACCTTGATATATTGTGCTAAGTGAAAGAAAACAAGTGCAAGGAACTACAAAGTATTTCAGTACGTGAAATATTCATAACATGGGTTGCCAAGTTAGCTCGTGGGCTTAAAAAAACTTGCTCTGCAAGTGGCCTGAGTTCAATCCCTAGAACTCATGTATTTATGTGTATTAGTCTGGATTCTCTAGAGAAACAGAACTTATAGAATGAATGTAGATGATAGATAGATGGATAGATAGAAAAATAGAAAGATAGATAGATAGATAGATAGATAGATAGATAGATAGATAGATAGATAGATAGATAGATAGATAGATAGATATAAGTAGGATAGAGAAATAGAGGTAATAGAGATAGAGACAGATATAGAGATGGAATTTATTAAAATAACTTATAACTGGCTGGCTGTGAATGAAAAAGTATAAGAATACAGTAATTACTCAGTTCCATGAGGCTGGATGTCTCAACTGGTCTCCAGTATACACTGAAATCCCAAAGAAGTAGGCTCTAAGGACAGTGAAGGAATGGACTTGTTAGCAAGTCAATGGCAAGCAGGCAACCAGCAAAAGCTTCCTTCCTTCTTCCATGTTCTTAAATGGGCTTGCAGCAGGTGATGTGACCTAGTTTAAGGTGTGTCTTTCTGCTCAAGGTCCAGATTAAAGGCACATGTCTCTTAACCCTAAGAACCAGATTAGAAGCAGATCTACTTCAAATTAAGCAAATTAGGTATGTCCTCCAGTGTTGTATTTTAATTAATTTTGGATGTAGATAAGTAGACAACTAAGAATAGCCGTCACAATATAGGACACAGTTGTGATAAGTCCCAGTGCTGAGAGGCCAGAGATAGGCAGATGTCTTAGGGCCACTGGCCAGGTAGCCTATCCTACCTAATGAGTCCCAGGCTAGTTGAAGACACTATCTCAAAGAAGGAAAAAGGGTTGACAGATTCTGGACAATGACATTCATGGCTGTCCTCTGACCTGCATACACACATTTTCATATACATTCACAGGGGGGGAAATATTTATATTAAAAAAACAAGTCTGCACAGAGAAAAAGGTACATGATTTCCCAACACTAGTGAGTAAGGATGAATTAATCATCACAGGTATAGGATAAACCTTTTTTTCTTGGTATAATCAAAACATGCTTAATTTAGTCTGTGGTGGCATAAAGCATGACTTTGTATATATGGTGAAAGCCCTTAAAGTGTGGACTTAAAATTACAGAATTTCTTTTATTATATGTGAGTTTCATTCCAATAAAGTGATCTAAAATAAAATTATCATAATAGTTAACCTAAAATCACCTATAAAAATGGATTCTCCACTCTCAGGGAGATTTCTTCCACTTCTATAAAAAATAATGTTGAGAGCAGAAAAGGGTTCTGTAATATTGTTCATCTCTACCATATGGCTTTCTCCTAATCCTCTGCTATTTCTGGTATCTCTTATATAGGGCAGCTAACCTTTGGCCCCAAAACCATTGCAATCCTAGCTTTAAGTTCTGATAACTAAATTACAGGACAGCACATCTCTTCACTCAGTCCCCACTATGCCTTCCTTGACCATGACCATCTTATCCTTCACCCTCCTCATAATTAAATTCATCCTCACATTCTTTTTATCACACTCCAACCCTGTGTTTAATGCCAGCTTATAACCTCACAAGACTGTTGCTACTGAGAACTGCAGTGAGTAATGAGGTAGCCACGTGACATAAATTTCAAGAAATAAGAATCTGGTGAGCATTTCTACTCAGTCAACAGCATAAACACAGAAGAAATACACGACCTGATGCAAAACTCATCCACATTTAGAGTCACTATGCATCACTCTAAATATTGAATGCCTTGGATTCTACTACTTCATGTTCCATTCTTCAGGTAAAATTAATGCTAATGCCGACCTGAAAAATTATTTTATTATGTTTCCCTATGAGAACAGAAGTTTCTGACACTTATTCTAGTCAAGATCTATTGATGATTATTCTTATTCTTAGACTGGAAGAATCTATACCAACAAAGTACTGTCATAGTAACAAAAGTAGATGTATTCCCTGAACTCTAAGTTCTTCAATAAGTGGGTGGTTGTATCTTTGATCATTTTGATATGATATCAGATACAAATTACTCAATTTTAATATAAGGAGATATTGCTCAGTCAGGTAATAAATCTGACATAACCAATAAAATGCAACAAGCAAACTTCTGCATTCTGTCAGTACTGTGAACAGAAACCTGATCTAAAAGATGATTTAAAAATAAGGACATCTCATTAGATGGGACTGGATACTGCTGTTTTTGTGCCTGGATTCTCTATTTTCTTTCTTCCTGGGCCCTAGGCCAGACCTGCCTGAAGTCTGGAAGAGCAGTGAAATAAAACCTGCTTTTCATAATGTCCCTCCAAGCTGTGCAGAAGCTGCTGCCATTTCAGGTTAGAAATAAGCTGACTCCAACCATAGCAAGAAGGCTTACTCCTCACCCCACTCTTCAAATCTCAAGAAAGGAGAATTGTAAAATGTAGATTTCTCTAAATATTGTACAGATCAATTTTGATACATTGCATCAGAATATAAAAACAACTTCATGAATACATCAACACAGAAATTATATATACATATGTATATAGACTATAATGTATATAAATTATATATACATATGTATATATGTATGTGTATATGTGTGTATGTATGTATGTATGTATATATACATTATGCTTGTATTATGCACACTATAAACAAATACAAATCTAGAATTGTAAAAGGAAATATGAAGATAGAATGAAGAGCAGTTAGCAGTATCAGAACTGTGTTCTTCACACTAGCGGTGATGCAATGATAACATGGCAGTTCTGCTATTGTTGTTCATGTAGTTGTCGTTGGTGGTGGTTGCCATTTGGCTTTTCAGAGTTGTTTTGATTTGCATTTCCCTAATGACTAAGGATGTTCAGCACTCCTTTAGGTGCTTCTCAGCCATTCGAAACTCCTCTGCTGAGAATTCTGTTTAGCTCTGTACACCATTTTTTTAATTTTTTTTTTATTTTTTTATATTTTTATTTACATTCAAAATCATTTCCCCTTTCCCCTTTCCTCCCTCCCCGAAAGTCTCATAAGCCCCCTTCCCTCCCTCTTTTCCCCATTCAACCCCCTCTTGCTTCTCTGTCTTGGCATTCCCCTACATCCAGTCTTTCCAGGACCAGGGGTCTCTCCTTCCATCTTCTTGGAAATCTATTGATATGCGTATTGTGTCTAGGGTATTCCGAGATTCTGGGTTAATATCCCCTTATCAGTGACTGCATACTATGTGTGTTCTTTTGTGATTGGATTACCTCACTAAGGATGATATTTTCAAGTTCTGACCATTTGCCTAGGAATTTCGTGAATTCATTGTTTTTAATTGCAGAGTAGTATTCCATTGTGTAAATATACCACATCTTCTGAATCCATTCCTCCATTGAGGGACATCTGGGCTCTTTCCAGCTTCTGGCTATTAAAAATAATGCTGCTATGAACATAGTGGAGCATGTGTCCTTATTGCATGCAGGTAAAGCCTCTGGGTATATGCCTAGGAGTGGTATAGCCGGATTCTCCGGGAGTGTCATGCCCAATTTTCTGAGGAACTGCCAGACATTTTTTAATTGGGTTATTTGGTTTTCTGGAATCTAACTTCTTGAGTTCCTTATACATTTTGGATATTAGCCCTCTATCAGAAGTAGTGTTAGTGAAGATTATTTTTCCCAATCTGTAGGCTGCCATTTTCTCTTATTGACAGTATCCTTTTCCTGATGAAGAATTTTTAGTTTCGTGAGGTCCCATTTGCCAATTGTTGGTCTTAGAGACTGAGCCATTGATCTTCTGTTCAGGAAATTCCCTCCCCATGACAATGCATTCAAGGGTATTTCCTATGTTCTCTTCTATCAGATTCAGTGTATTTTATGTTGAGATTCTTGATTCACTTGGACTTGAGCGTTGTACAAGTTTTGGTTTTTCTAGTCAGTTAAAGCTGGCCTTAAACTTGGAATCTCCCTGCCTCCCAAGTGTGAGGTTGAGGTATATCTCAGCATGCCCAGTTCCTCTTCCCTTTTATTATAACAATAGCCTTCAACAGTTTGTCTCTACTATGAAAATGCCCGACCACCAATTCACATCCACAGATTATCCTAAAACATTAACATTTTCAGGTAAAATTATAGAACAGAAGCTGTAATTGAGAGTGCATTCACCAATTCCCCATGTTAAAAAGATGAAATACATGATTGTCCAACACAACAAGTCAGGGTACTAGTCAATATAATTGACTGTGAATGGAGCACCCTCATAGAAGGGGGGGTGGGGAGAGGAGAGGAATAGGGGGTTGCAGAGGGGAAACCCAGAAGGCCAGAAGGGTGATAGCATTTGAAGTGTAAATAAGTAAAATAACCAATAAAAAAATCTTGATTTCTTTTTTATTAGTTCACTAATAGTTATCTTTTTTTCTTGTTTATCTTTGTTGTTCTTTATTTATTTATTTTAAACTCCAGACTTTATTCCCCTCCTAGTCCACCCTTTGACTGTTTCACATCCTATACCTCCTCTCTGCCCCCCTGTCTCCATGAGGATGTCCCCACTCCTGACCCCTCACTTCCCACCCTACCAGACCTCCCCACTCCCTCGGGCCTCCAGTCTCTTGAGAGTTAGGTGCATCTTCTCTCATTAGTGAAACCTAGACCTGGCAGTCCTCTGCTGTGTATGTGTTGGGGGCCTCATATCAGCTGATATATGGTGCCAGGTTGGTGGTCCAGTGTCTAAGAGATCCCAGAAGTCCAGGCTAATTGAGACTGCTGGTCCTCCTACAGGGCCACCAAGCTCCTCAGCTTCTTTCAGCCTTTCCCTAATTCAACAATGGGATTCAACTGCTTCTGTCCATTGGTTGGGTGCAAATATCTGTATCTGACTCTTTCAGCTGCTTGTTGGATCTTCGGAAGTGTGGTCATGCTAGGTCCCTTTATGTGAGTCCTCCATAGCCTGAGTAATAGTGTCAGGTCTCAGGGTCTCCCTTGAGCTGGATCCTACTTTGGGCCTGATGCTGGACCTTCTTTTCCTCAGGTTCCTCTCCATTTCCTTTCCTGTAGTTCTTTCAGACAGGAACAATTATGGGTCAGAGTTGTGACTGTGGTATGGCAACCCCAACCCTCACCTGATGTCGTCTTTCTGTTGGAGGTGGCCTCTATAAGTTCCCTCACCCCACTGTAGGGTATCTCATCTAAGGTCCTTCCCTTTGAGTCCTAAGAGTATCTCACCTCCCAGGTCTCTGGTGTATTCTGGAGGGTCCTCCCAACCTCCTATCTCCTTATGTTGCCTGTTTCCATTCTTTCTGCTGGCCCTCAGGACTTCAGTCCTTTTTGCCCACTCAATACCAGATCACGTTCCCCTCTACCCTCCATCCCCTTTCCCTCCCAGGTCCCTCCCTCCCTTCCTTTTGGTTGCTTTCTTCTCCCTCCCAAGTGAGACTGAGGCATCCTCACTTGGGCCCTTCAGCTTGTTGACCTTTTTGAGTTCTGTGGGCTGTATCTGGGGTATTCTGTACATTTTTGGGGGGAGGGGCTAATATCCATGTATTAGTGAGTACATACCATGCATGTCCCTTGGGGTCTGACTTACTTCACTCAGTGTGATATTTTCTAGTTCCATCCATTTACTATTAGATATCTTTTAAACATTTTCTTCTTACATCTCAATAAATCATCTTAGGATCTTACAATAGACTTACTTCATTCTAGAAATATCAGCTTTAGAGAGGTCAACTTAATTATATAGTGAATCCTTGGAAGGAAAGTATGCATGTGCCATCGGAAATGGGCATTCTTGAATGTTCCCCAAAGTAAAATGGCTTAAATCAAACAGAAGTATTTTTCCTTCGCATAAGAATAAATTTGGATATAAAATACTGGGTCTGACTACTTCAGTCTTGTTACCAAAGCATTACACATGACCTTTCTCTTGATGACTCAAGATGAATGCTTGAGTTCCAGATGCTGAATTCCATCCAGCATTAAAGCAAATTCTTTTATGAAAGAAAGCTAAAATCCTCTGCCAAAATACATAAGGAAGTGTAAACATATATACATATATTTACAGGAAAACGGAAGGCTTGTAACACTTTGGTAACACTTTATCCTACAATTAGAAAGCATCCACCTGATGGTAAAAATCTAAGCCTGCAAAAATTATTGAGTTCAAATGATATATGGAACAGCCTGTCTCCTCAAAAGTATAATTACAAGCCATGTGTGAAATGCCAGGCCCAGGGAAAGCAATGGAAGTTATTCTGGCTGCCTTGTAGTTTTAGAATTATAGGATTGCGTTATAGCAGAAAATTTTTTTCTAAAACTAACCTTATTTGCTTTCTTGGGTATGTAGCTTTGGTTTGATGATGCAGTTTTCCATCTCTGCTTATTTAATCAGCAGATGGAAGTCAGGTCAGAAATGATGTGTTACCTATGAGAACGTGAAGGAGAACAGTGGGCAGAATCAAATAGGAAAGGAAAAGCACTATTAAAGCAAGAAGGGCTTCTAGGAAGCACTACTGAGGAGGGAATTTGCCTGAAATGATCTTCAACTATTTGCCATAAGCATGTGAAAAATAAATTCCCTCGCTCACCTTTTCTCCTTCAGTAAAATCTATTTTGCTCATGTACATTTCTTATGACCTACTATTCTTCATGAAAAACTTAAAATTCTAAATGTTTTGTACAGTTGACTTTTTTTAGTCACTTGTAAAACAGATTCATAGACCCAGAAATTAAGATAAGGAAGAACCAACATCACGATGACAAGAATAATGTGAAAATAAATAGACACCATCACATTCTCATTAAAGTCAAATTTAAATATGATCACATAAAGCTAATGAAGGATTTTTTCTTACCTTCCATATTCTTTCTAATAGAACTTTGAATTAAATATAGATCTACTTACATGACTTGATACAATTTTAAATGCACTTCAAATTTACACTGAATATTTTGCTTAAGGTTGGATAGATTAGCTGCTCTGTAAAATCTTTGGAGTTCATGTGAATTAAGAATGAAAAGCACAGAGAATGAAACTGCCTATAAACACAATCTGACTAGCACCACAATGGCTCACACCTATAATTCCAGCATGCAATACGAGACAAAAGAATGCAAAGTCAGTCTGGGTAGCCCTGATTCACAAAAACAATGCAAAAAAACAAAAAATTAAAAACAAAACAAAACAAAAGATATGGCGGAGCAGAACAACACCAGAAGAACACATGGAGGAAATAAGGATGCTGGTTCAGTTAGATCAAGGCACTTAAAATTCAAGGTTCAACTAATCTTTACAAAATGAAAACAGATCTTGTCATGACAGGTCACTTTCTCAGACAGGTAAAATTAAAGTTCATATACAAGCTAAGGACTGTGACAAATGACTCAATGACACAGGAGCAGTAGGCTTGCCTAAAAACCAGGCTGACATAGCTTCTATGCAGTAGCATACCTCTACGAGAGATTTGTCCTAGGGCCAGCCAATTAGACATAAGTAAAAATGTGTCAATGAAACTTTGTGTAAAGTTTGGATTTTTTTGAGTATAAAGTCAGATTGGAGCAAGCTAAGATCTTTGCAAAACATTAAATATAGCAGCATCACATGTAGCTATCAGCAAGAAATCTATACTGATTGAGAGTCTCTATTTAGGATTCTTGATGGGCAAAAAAAAAGCCAATAGATTCTCTACCCTTGTCTGAAACCACTACAAACTGGGTAGTGGCAGCCTTGTCATAAAAATGAGATTTGGGTCTCAGGGTTTGCTTAACCACATTCCACTGAAACATGTTTGCATATGTCCAAAATGTGATTGATGAGATTGGAGGCATGTGTCCAAATTAAACTCATCAATTTCTCAGTACCACCTGATATAAATAGGTCTCTACCAAGTATGTCATTGCATGTCAGAATGCTTCAAACCACAAATTGCCCAGAGAGGAAAAAGCAGATTATTGTCAAACAAGCAGGAAAGAAAATTGCCGCAAATTATAAACCATTTTTCAGTGAAGGAATAATTCAGTGACTAAAAGAAATGGTTCAAAATTCAAAAACAATTATTTCCAGTCTACATTTTTCTACCCAGCTAAAGAAACAAGTAAGTGTACTTGTGGAAATTAAAAATTGCATTAGATTTTTAAAGCCCAAAAGTTTAAGCTCTTGAACCTCTTCTCTAGAAAGTGAAGGCTACATATATCAACAGAAACTATGCAGATGGTTTCCTCTCCTCTAAAGTAACAACTACCGAAATTTCAGTCTCTACTACTTGGAATTAGATGTAATTTTTCCATGCCTTCTCCAGTTATTTCTCAGTTCACTATGGGCCTTCCCCTATTCATCGTTGATATTGCTCCTGGCTCAGTTGAAACCTTTTGCTGGTGTGTGCTAAATTGGGCTCCTCATGAATTGTGCATGAGATCAAAACATGACCTAAGCCAAGATATAAAAGTAACTTTTGGCTAAGGACACCCCCACTGAGTCCTGAGAGTCTCTCGTCTCCCAAAACTCCCAATAATGGGGAGAGAGAACTTGAAGAGTCAGCCTCCAGTTGATAAACAGGGTCTCAAGTGGAGGGACAGGGTTACCAAAGCACAGTTGAAATTTCTGACCCAGAATTGTTCCTGTCTAAAAGAACTGCAGGTACAGAGATGGAGAAGAGACTGAAGGAAAGCTGGTCCAATGACTGGCCCAACTTGGAATCCATCTCATGGTGGTGCACCAAAGTCTGACACTATTGCTTATAGTAGGATGTGCTTATAGACAGGACCTTAGCATGACTGTCCTCTGAGAGGCCCTACCAGCAGCTGCCTGAGACTGATGCAGATACTTACACTCAACCATTGAACTAAAGTTGGAAATCTTTATGGAAGAATTAGGGGAAAGATTGAAGAAGCTGAAGGGGAGGGTGACCCCATAGGAAGAGCAGCAGTCTCAACTAACCCAGACCCTTAGGAACTCCCAGAGACTAAGCCACCAACCAGGCAGCATATGCCAACTGATTTGAGGCCCTGAGCACATATATAGCAGAGGACTACCTGGTCTGCCTCAGATGGAGATGTGCTTAATCCTATATAGACTTGAGGCCCCAGGGAAGGTGGAGGCCTGGTGAGGACAAGCACCCTCTGGGAGGCAAACGAGAAGAGCAATGAGATGAAGGGGGACCAGGAGGGGGATGATGGCTGGAATATAAATAAGCAAAATAATCTTTTAAGTAATTTTTATTCACCTGGTGTAATTGTCATCTTTAAGACTTATTTCGCAGTCTGATAACCTAGGCCTAGCTCTGGAAGCTTCCAACCTCTGTCAATTTATCTTGTCTAGGCCTAGAATGTTTTCAGCCTCTAAAACTAGCAGCTGAAAAAGCTCACCACTTCCTAGTTCTTTATGAACTCTGGCTGACTGATTCAACTCAGCTGTTCTGGCTCAAACTTCTCTCCAAGATGACTAATTCAATCTGGCTTCTCTCTTAGCATCTGACTTTTTGCTCTGCCTGGCCTCAAACTAACTCTGGTGATCTGTTCTAATCTTCTGGCTCATTCTCATTCTCTGACTTGTACTGTCTTTACCCATGTTTAACTTGTTTTCTCTCTGTAACCTTTCTCTACACAATTGTCCCAGTAAAACTGCCCCCTTTTTCTGCACCACATCCTCAAGTAGTTTCCCTATCCTCTCTCTTCTCATAAGAATTGTGCATATCCTATTCTGTCAAATATTTCTCTGATTCATCACTTTGCCTGCCAATCAATTAGACATCAATTTCAAACATGGGTGCTTCCTTCTGCAAACTAACATCCTATTCATCATTAAATTAAAGGATTAAAGGTGTGTACTAAGGTCCTGTCTGTTTTCCAGACAGAGGTATTAATGGTATGTGCTAAGGCTGAGCCACACCACAACTAGAAACAGGTCTTTTTCAGTAAATAACACAGTCTTGAGGTTCACGGTGTGATCTAATATCTTGTAATACCAACTTACACGACATCAACAAACAGAAGATTCACATTGACTTCGACTACTCTCTTTCAGGTAAGCTAGGAATCCAGACCATAAAACATTAGCTCAACATGTATTTTTCAATAATATTTGAGACAGGGGTAAGGAAAAAATAACATGGTAAATTACGCCAGGGCGCTTAAAGTTTCTTCTTGGAAATGACAAATACAGTCCACTTCAAATCCCACTTTATTGCCCCTCAAAAAATGTTACATAACCAAGACTGAGTTTAGATCGACAGTCTTACCAATAAAGCCAGAGAGAGAAGTTTCATTTTTGAGTCAGGTCTAGTGAGTAATACATATATTTCAAGATATTTTCTTCCACATTCATGCTGGGGGAATCATAAAACTGAAAAATAAATAAATAAATAATAAATAAATAAAACTGTGCTGTGAGGTCAAAATAGATGTCTGTAAAGTAGCAAAGGTTATAATCATTTATTACAGGTGTCAGCAGATATATGAAACAACTATAGCAAATGAGACCTTTTTTAGAGCCCAGCAAAGTTGAAAGGCCTGCATAGTATGTTCCTCCCTTCAGAATTCTCTTGAATGGAGTAAATATTGCTGCTGTCAGTCACCCTAGGAAACAGCAAATCATGGACAGGATGTGTGTCCTTAGAGACATGTGTCAGGATAGAGATTTGGTCACAGATTGGGAAAAGAATGGGTCATATTACTCTTTTCGACTTAATGAGGTTTGGGAAAGGTGGACTCTCATGTGACAGTGGAGCTTTTCCTCTCTTGCTGTGGGTCTTGGCTGAAATGTCATTTGGTCAAACATCTAACCTGCAAACTTTATCCAGCATGACAGCTCTCATTGTTCTCCTCTGCTCAATACCCTTCATCGTCACAGCACTTGTCATGGTATTTCATGCTTCATCTCCTTCTTTATTCCTACTCACTAGAATGTAAACTATGTAGTAAGGAATTCTGGACATATTCTCAGATACTAGAAGGATGTTAAGTGTGTAGTAGCCTGTCATTAAATACTTATTAATAGATAGACGACTGCAGAGAGCTCCTCTCGGTGAATGGTTAGTGGCGAGGCTTGCTCTAGCCCTGAGTATTCAGCTTGGTGGTCTCTATCCTTAGAAAGAGTATATGTGATGGATTTAAGCCTTGGACCCTTACTTTATCCATAATGAACATCCCACTGTAAGAATTTACACAATAAGATCTTTCTGGTAGCCTAATGCCTTCACGAGGGCATCAGTAAACTGTCTTCCGGTTCAAAGCAGTCTTCTTTGTCTAGTTAATAGCAGATAAGATTATTTCACTCACTTATATCCATAAATATAATATAGATGTATCTATAAATTATAGAAAATCAGATACATGTTGGTGCTTCTTCTTCCTTAGGAAATCGCTCTGAGTTGAACCTGGGTCAGTGGCATAAACTGCCTTGATCTTTTTTCCACTTTCTACAATATTTCTAAAATATGCTCATCCTTCAACTCTCTTGTATGCCAACAATGATAGAAGCATTCCTTGACCCCTGAACTAAGTTAAGTGCCACTTCTAATGCGTTTCAGCAACCTGTTATATTCTCTGCATTGTGTGAGTTAAATCTAAACTTCATGAAGTCTGGAGTCAGCCGTACACCCACTGCATGCCATATGACTTTATTAATATCCAGTAAATAAATTAATGTGCTGTATAAATTGATTAATTAATTAGTTAAGTGGGATTTTTATGACCCAAAGAAACTCAAGTATACATTAAATAGCATCTACATTATGGGTAAATAGCTTCTTTGTGGGCATGCAATACATTTTAAATGTGTGAGGATGGTTCTGACATGTTACATACATTTACATAAAGAACTATTGAATTCTAAGTAGTGATCTTGAAACTATGCATTTCCTCAGCTAGTGTACAGTAAAAATACTACCATTATCATCTCTAAACTGAAGGAATGTTCTGATTGTTTTTAAAGACAATCTTTATACTCATAGAAGATGGAAATGAATGAGATAGAAAAAGATGCAGTTAAATTCAAAACAGAAAGATACACCCTGAAAATATTCTAGTTCAATTAAGTAAGTATATGAAACTTACATAAAATTAATTTTGTCACAATTCTGATTCACACAGTATAAATGGAAAAGCAGATTCATGTTAATTCCTCCCTTTGACTATAAATTTCATTTCCTTTTGAAGGGGGTCTCTCCAATGCAGAACGATTAAATATCACATCCCAGAATAGAAGACTCCCCTCAAACTATGGCATTTGAACACACAGTAGCAGATTTATGAATCATTTCACATGTATTATAACCAAACACAAACTCCTAAAACTTTTGCTCTGTAGTGGTGATCATTAAGATTTTCCTTTTAATCTTTATGACTTTCAAAAAGGCCTAGGCTAATTTTCTGTTGCTCAAAGGAGTATATTAATTAAATCAACTTTATGTGGTCTATCTAAATTATTAGAAAATCTATGAAAATAACCATATATTATTCATGTCTATGTATTAATTGTCTTCATAGGAACAGGACCAAGATATCTTTTTCAGAGAGATAGAAATACTTCTGCTTCAGCAAGCTGCTTACAACTTTTGTATGTGAAATGGGCTGTCAAGTAAAGCAATTGTGAGTACAAGTTTGGAGTCACGTGACCTAAGACTGAAACCTACTTTTCTGTCACTTATGACAAATAACTAGTCATACAGAAGCAATGACAAGAGCAGTTACTTGCACCCTGAGAGAATGGCTGTCTAGAGAGGGCCGATGTCCTATCAGTTACTGAACAAATCACCTAAATTCTCTGGGACCATTTCCTCTTGGTGAAGTGGAAGCCCCAATACCTACTTCACAGAATATAGCCATGTACCTATGTTGGAAAAAATAAGTAAATGGCACCTTCCTACCTACCCATCAAATACAATTTGACCTTGTCTATATGTGGCATGATTGGAACATCTTCCTCAGGATTAGCTTCTATTTGGGGGCTATAGACTATGTTTTTTCCTTTTGTATCATATAATAAGCAAGGAGCATTTTTTTTTTAGTTCCCTGGCAGTTATACTTGCTTAGTGCTTAGGTCAAATCTGATCAAATATGAAGTCCTCCCTCGAGCTCCATACAAGTAATTCCTGGTTGTATGCCATGTAGGCCATGATAGGAAAAGTCTGTCCCATGTTGTCTAAGATCGCATAATTAAGAAAGGGAGAGGGAAAGCCAGTGAGATGTCTCAGTGGGTAAAACCACCTGCTATCAAGTTGAAAAACATGAATTTAATCCCCTACATTCTAGGAAAAGAGAACTGACTCTCACAAGTTGTCCTCTGACCTCCATACATATGCTCTACATATGCTCAGGCACATGGGTATCCAAGCATAAAAGTGCGCGTGTATGCATGTGTGTCTGCACAAACACAAACACACACAGGGGCACACAGAGAGAGACTAAATATATGTAATTTTTTTAAGTGAAAAAGAAATTGTTTAGGGAGCTTTTATGTAGAAGCCCAATCTTACAATGTAGCCCTTATCCAGCATTTGATGTATTATCTATACATTTTTCTAATTACACAATATATTTACAACCTCATATAAAGAGATGTGATGTAACAGGCATTGAATATATACTTTGTACTGAGGAAGTATGTAGGACTTGCAAAACATTGATTCAGGTTTTATTTTGTTAATTAGCTCAATATAAATGGAGATAAATATATGGAATTAACTTAAATCCTAAATATGTATGATTTTATAGCAAACTAGAATATTACCACTAACCACTCTATCTGTTCTTGTTTGTTTCTAGCCCTGAATCTCTCCCTCTCCCTCTCCCTCTCCCTCACACATACATACACACACACACACACACACACACACACACACACACACACACACACAAACACACGTGAACACACACATTTTTATTTGAAAAATTCTCCATAAATGCCCCCAAATCTACACATAGAGAAAGCTGAATACTAAAATACTCTTTGAGACAATTGTACATCCATTCCAGGATATTTCTGCAATTACTCTACAGAGGTCCTAAAATTTGAAGCCAGCTCTAGAGACTCAAAAACCACATAACAGAATCAAGTAAGAGAAATCCTTTTGCAGAAGGTTCAGGGCAGATTCTGCTCATGGGAGAATCAGTGTGAATTCTAACCCCAAGGAGAGAAATGGAAAATAATAGTGCAAACTTCCCCTAGAGCAGAAAGCTTTTGATCTCACCACCTGCAAAATGTTATTGCCTGTGCTCAATGCAGATTCTAATTTATCCTGCTCCAAAAATCTTGACTCTGAATGATGGGGAAGCTGGATTTATTGAACACATGAAATACCTCTTTCCTGTGCTGATTGAAGTCCAGTGGTCCTCCTTCCATGGGAGAACGTATTAAGGTGTGTTAGGAATAGGCCCATCTTTGTTTTGAGCCTGGGACTTCTTGTTTGCTCTTTCTCTAACGCCTACATCTTTACTCTGCTGCATTGCATTCTGTTGGCTCTATCTAGCATTTATACCATTTGATCAATATCTGCCAGTCCTTCCACTGGAGAAAATAGATTATTGAAGACAGTTAATAAATAATAAAGAAAAATGAAGAACATTGGAGAATTTAAAGGCAAGGAAGCTAGTAAGCCCTATTTCCTAGCTTTGCTTTTAAAGGCAAGTCAACTTATTATAACTAGAGTATATCATTGTCACCAGAGTAAATGCATAATACAGTCAGTTGAGAAGGAAAAGCACAAACTGAGCTAAACAGAGCACTTCAGAAGAAAATAAAACACCCTAAACTAGGGAGATGGCTCAGCAGGTAAGACTACTTTCTGTACAAAGATGAAGACCTGAGTCCCTCTGGTACCCGTGCAAAAAGCCAAGGATTGTCATATACAGTCCTACAATGCCAAGGCTATAGGTGGGCAGAGACAGTGGGATTGCTGGGGCTTGATGGTTGCCACCTTTATCTCCACGTTCAGTGAGATGGCCTGTCTCAAGAGAATAAGGCAAAGAGAGATAGAGCAGAACACTAGGAGTCCTCTTCTGGCTTCTGCAAGCTCCTGTGGGTAGGTATCTGCACACGAATGCACATACACATATGTACACCACCATATACACACACTAAACACACACACACAAATAATAAAAATAAAATATTTTCCCAAATATCTCAATTTGCATAACATTTTGTGTCTTTCATCAAATTCATAAATTGATAATTCTACAGCTTGGTTTTTAATAAAAGTAATGCAAATACAAAATATTTATAAGCAAATAAAATAAAAGCAGTAAAGGCCTCCATTTTAGTATTGTGTTCAGTGAGTGATAATGTACAAGACAGATTGTCTCACTTGAAGCATTAATGAAAGCTTACTGTGTATTACAGGGTCCTGTGCATTGCCTGTTCTCAATGTAGCATTTATGTCTCATATGATTGCACTAGTTGGTTGTATTGTCAATTGATAAGTGCATAATGTACCAGATAATTATGCATATGACATATTCAATTATAGTGAGTTATTCCCCATACACTGTCTGCAATTTAGATTTCCTAATTACCCCATTTTAAAACATAGTTGTATTTCCATAAATGTGTTTTCTCATCATGCAACTTTGAAATTAGGTAACTGGTAACTACTGGTAACTACCGAGCACAAGATGAGTGGAAATATATCTAATATTTACTTCTCCAGTAAAAGAAAAAATGTGTTCATATTGAAATGAGTATATAAAAATTTATGATTAATCATCTTGATTTAAGCAAATAAACTTATGCAAGAAATAAGTAGGTCATTACTGCATATTTCATATATGTACACATTGATCTCTTCACCAATGTCAGTGACAAAAATGAATGCTCCATCAAAGCAAAGATTTTTAGAGAACACAAACTATACTGTTTAAATTGCCTACTCCTACATTTTGAATCTTGTAGTGATTCTATCATTAAATGTAAGGCTGTAGTTAAAGGTTGCTCAGTAATTACAATTACTACTGCTTTTCTCATGTCAAACTTCATTATATCTAGCAACACTTGAATATAGACTTGTACTTACTGATGTGTTTTAATGAGAAACTGTGACCTTTTCCTCTTTTAAGTTTCATGGCAGTTGGCCATAAGACAGCTCTGACAGCCCACCCTTTCAGGTTCTATGTAGCTTCCGGGAAAAACAAAATAAAAGAATTTTGTAAGTGGGGTGTGGATACAGTGAGCATGTAAATTTATCTACATGACATGTATGTTCTCAGTCATATTGTCTACACAGAAAAGTGAAAGCCTCATCTTATGAAAGCATGCCATTATGACAGAAACTGGGGGATCTAGGGTGTAGGTCCAGCCTCTCTGTTGCTTCATACACTTATCCTGTCCAGTCTCCCATAACTTCCATATTGCCCAACCCCCTGCCACTGCCCATTCTTCTTCACCATTTCCTATGTACTGATCATACAGAAACCGTTATTATTGCTTCACTGATCTTTACTCTGAAGAATCGGTTCACTATTCCTTTATCCCCTGAACATATACTTATTTCTTGATTTTGTGTGATTCCCCCCCCCCTTTACTGAGGACACAGTAAATAAGTTCAAAAAATGATATCATAACAAGTATTAGCAGGATGTGGAAGATGTTTACTTCTGGAAGGACTATAAATTGGTATGCTCACTATGAAAAATAATATGAACTACTAAGAAATTTTAATGACTTATATTATAAAGAAACCACTTGAAAAAATGGGAAGAGGCTCAGCACTTAAGGGCATTGACTGCTCTTCCAAAGGACTTGAGTTTGAATCCCAGCACCCACAATATTGTTCACAGCCATCTGTAAGTCCAATTCCAGGGAATCAAACACCTCGAGGTACCAGAAACAGGAGTGCAACATAGGGATATAGGTAAAATATCCATACACATAAAATAAAAAAAATAATAATTAAATAAACCAGAAAATCCAGAAATACCACTTGGGTAGTTTTCCAATGGAAAATTGGTATCTTCAAAGAAACAACTATATCCTCATTTTTATGATTGCCTTATCCCCAATAGCTAAGACTCAGAGAGAACCGAAGGGCATTAGTTACTTTTCTAATCATTGAGATAAGATAATTTCGAGAAACACTCTAAAGGGAATGGATTTATCTTGGCTCACAATGAAGGACATACAATTCATCATAATGAGGAAGTCATGGTAGATGTCATGGATGCTCATCATGTGACAGTAGGAATTTGAGGATACTTGCTGATATCCAGCAGATTAGTGAATATGTGGGTAGGATTCAAGGTGAACTCTAATGGTCAGTGTTCACTTCCAGCAATCAGGTTCTGCCTTCTAAAGATTCTACAACGTCCCAGAGTTGTAGCACATTCTGGAGACCAAGTGTCCAAATATGAGCCTTTCAGAAACATTTTATATATACTTAAATAATCACGGAAGGTACCACTGATACATCAATAAGGAAAATATGGTACATAGCCACAGTTTAGTACTGTTTATGCATCCTTAAATCCTAAAGAAAATCTACCATTAGTGACATGAATGATCCAAAAGGACACTCATTATGCTAAGTAACATAAACAGAAAAACAAATACTAAAAATTCTTATAGGTGGACTACAAAAGAGTTAAAAATCATTTAAGCAGAGAATAGATGTGGTTACCATGGCAAAGGGCATGGTGTAAATGGGGATACGTTGAGGAAAAGATTCAAACTTTTACTTACGTCAGTAACTTCTGGAACTCTATTGTACACCAAGAGGCATGTCATAGTTCCATTTCTGTTGCTGTATAAAACAGTGTGATATAAAGCCACTTAGGGGAGTGGGTCTTTATTCTAACTCACAATACCAGGTTACATCTCACAACAGTGGGAAATTCACACTGACATGAGCTTGAGAAAGCTAGTCATAGCACAGCCACAGTCAAGAAGAGAAAAAGAAGGAATATATGCTGGTTAGTGATCAGCTAGTTTGACTACTCATGTACAGTCCAGCATCCCAAACGAGGGAATGGTGACACTCATTTATAGGAAAGGCCTTGCCACATCAATCAAGATAACCAAGCCAACTTTCCTATTAACAGGTCAACATCACTGAGACTCTTCCCAGGTAATTCTTTTTTTGTTTGTTTGTTTGTTTTTATTATTATTATTTTCTAAGTTTTTTTAGTTATATTCCAAATGATTTCCCCTTTCCCATTTCCTCCCTCCCTGAAAGTCCCATAAGCCCCCTTCCCTCCCTCTGTTCCCCATTCTCGCTCCTCTGTTCTGGTATTCCCCTACATCCAGTCTTTCCAGGACCAGGGGTCTCTCCTTCCATCTTCTTGGAAATCTATTGATATGTGAATTGTGTCTTGGGTATTCTGAGATTCTGGGTTAATATCCCCTTATCAGTGACTGCATACCATGTGTGTTCTTTTGTGATTGGGTTACCTCACTAAGCATGATATTTTCCAGTTCTAACCATTTGCCTAGGAATTTCATGAATTCATTGTTTTTAGTTGCAGAGTAGTATTCCATTGTGTAAATATACAACATCTTCTGAATCCATTCCTCTGTTGAGGGACATCTGGGTTCTTTCCAGCTTCTGGCTATTATAAATAAGGCTGCTATGAACATAGTGGAACATGTGTCCTTATTGCATGCAGATAAAGCCTCTGGGTATATGCCCAGGAGTGGTATAGCCGGATCCTTCGGGAGTGTCATGCCCAGTTTTCTGAGGAACTGCCAGACTGCTTTCCAGAGTGGTTGTACCAGCTTGCAATCCCACCAGCAGTGGAGGAGTGTTCCTCTTTCTCCACATCCTCACCAACAACTGCTGTCTCCTGTGTTTTTGATTTTAGCCATTCTGACTGGTATGAAGTGGAATCTCAGAGTTGTTTTGATTTGCATTTCCATAATAACTAAGGATGTTGAACATTTCTTTAGGTGCTTCTCAGCCATTAGATATTCTTCAAGTGAGAATTCTTTGTTTAGCTCTGTACCCCATTTTTAATAGGGTTATTTGACTCTCTGGAGTCTAACTTCTTGAGTTCTTTGTATATATTGGATATTAGCCCTCTGTCAGATGTAGGGTTGGTAAAGATCATTTCCCAGTTAGTTGGTTGCCGCTTTGTCCTTTTGACAGTGTCCTTTGCCTTACAGAAACTTTGTAATTTAATGAGGTCCCATTTGTCAATTCTTGATCTTAGAGCATAAGCTATTGGAGTTCTGTTCAGGAAATTCTCCCCTGTGCCCATATGTCCAAGGTTCTTCCCTAGTTTCCTTTCTATTAGTTTCAGTGTGCCTGGTTTTATGTGGAGGTCCTTGATCCACTTGGAATTGAGCTTAGTGCAAGGAGATAAGAATGGATCAATTTGCATTCTTCTGCATGTTGACCTCCAGTTGAACCAGCACCATTTCCCAGGTAATTCTAAGTTGTATAAAGTTGACAATTAAAACTAACCCTCTCAGTGATTATTGCTTACTTGAAACTTGCTAAGAGTGTATCTTAACTGTTTTAACCTCCCCCCTCCACACACCCAAAGGGATGCTTGTAACAGATTGGTTATTAATTATGACAAGTATTATGAAATATATAGATATAGATATATAGTCCTGAGCATCTATATAAAAATGTACAGTTTAAATATATACAAGTTTGTTTCTTGGTTAAACATTAATAAAACTGAGAAAGGAAGAGAAACAATAGTTTATGGATTTACAAATTCCACCTCAAGTATCAAGATTCCATGGGCTACGGGAGGCAGGCAGAAGATAAGGCCTAATGGATGGAGCTAGATTCCAAGCTCCTTAATCCATGATGCTGAGGGAAAAGGTGGGAATGAATGCATTAAGCAACCATTACTGCTGTTTAGCTCACTAATTTTGTTAACATGCTTACTGCCAGGTCCACTAGAAATGGGCCCTTACACTTACCTGCATCCATGCCCTGGATTTCCAATGCAAACCACAATGCTAAATAGCAGGTAGCAAGAAATTTCTATTTCTGCTTTGTCCTTAAAGAAATCCTTAAAAGGAACTGAGTTTTCTACATGTTTTGTAACTTTCCAAGCAACTCTAATCAGCTCCCAGGCACAAAGGTATGTAACTCATTTAACTAATTACCTTTCTCGTTGGACTAGTTGAACTCATTACACTTATTTCAAGATCCTAGATTTCTACCAGGAACAAAAATGTCTGCTGAATGTCTAGATTTTGATAGTTTTTGCTGTGGGGTACATTTCAAGGTTCATAATTACTCGAATTAGGTTGATAGTTTTAATATAGTAGAAGATACATCTTGTACCTAATTTGTGTACTTTTGTTTTGGAATGGTTTTCACTAGTTTAACTGGTTGTTAAAAGGACCAAGAATACATCTGAAAATAGAAAAGGTAGTAGTTAGGAAGAGGAATGGAATCATTGTGAGCTGGAAAAGGATAAAAGAGTAATAGGGGATGAATATGGTAAAATGTATTATATACACATATGAGAATATCATAACTAAACTACTTGCATAATTAATGTTTGCTAATAAAAATATTAAATGAATAGACAACTGCAACCACACACACACACACACACACACACACACACACACACACACACACACACTGAGAGTAATAGATAGCTTGAAAGGTGTGATTTCTTCCCTCAAAACAAACATTAGAAAATGAGGCATACAAAAACTGGGAAATATTTTTGTATCCACTCAACTATATCATGGATAAAATGGTTATAAGTAGACTTAAATCTCAATTAGCAGGTAATCTTGGGAGTGTTGCTGTTGATACAAAGCCTATGTCACCATGCCTGTCCGTCATGAACTGGAGTAAAGCCTAGTCACATTTGGAAGCTTCGAGATCATGGATATCAGAACTCCAAGCCTCCAAATAGTGTACTCACCCTGTGGGAAACAGAGATGATCCCCCATCCCATATTCTTGAAAAGATATTGATGATAAAAGTAGAGCTGGCATCACTGCTCCTGCTTTATTGACCAGAGGAAGGCTCCATTCAATCCTTTCAACTCCAGAATAGTAACCATACACTACTGACACTTTTTCAAAGCTAAAGACCATACAAAGGTTACACTTTGAGTTTAGGAATAACCAAAGCCTAAAAATCTATCCAACTCTATGTATTACACTGTATTTAAACAAAATTTTCCTTTTAAAAAAATCTATTCCCAGTGTTCCTCTCCATCCCTGGACACAGGGTTAAAGCTGCTGATACAAAAGCCCAAACTTGTCCCTCAAGACTAAGTAAAGACAACATTCCAACATTCAACTCCAGAATTAAAGCAATCACTAACTTCAGACCTACCAGCACTTACTTTGTGTGGCCAAAAGTAATGTCTGTCCATGTTTGCAAGCTCTAGGATCAAAAGTACGAAATCTCAAAGCCTGGAGTCACCCAGTCTTTATTCAAGGAACCTACAAAAGATCACCTTCACAAGCTATATACTCTCAAAGAGTGTGACTAACGACATCAAAAGCACAAACATTAGTGCATCACACACATAGTTTTTCATGTCATATCACTCCATGAACGTTCTAGGGACAGTCTCCTCCACAGCCTTTGGGCTTCAGATTGCAGCTTCTGGTGTCAAAAGCCCAAATATCATTTATACCTCTCCCTTGGGAGTATGAAGAGAGTTTCATTTGAGCATTAACTTCGTGAAAGTTAACACCAGTGCTAGCAGCCCCCACACCACCTGCAATCACTGCATTGTACATAAGGAACATTATCCATGTCAGATAACCATAAGTTAATGGTACATATCTTATCTTATAGCTTCATAATTGTGGTTTCTAGTGCTACAGGGCCAGTCATCTCCCACAACCATCTTAAGAATCTTAAGGAAATTCTCCATACTATGTTGTTTTGGGAGCACAGTTTCTGACATTACAATGTAAGTACAAGCTCTTGGTCTTGTCCCACAATCCATAATGAGAAACTTCTTCATACCATTGTCTCCTGCCACCAAATCTGGGTGTCTAAGGATATGCACTTTTGGAAGTGTAAATCCATTGCAAAGTCATACAACTATCCTCATAAGCGATTGCAGCTAGACTGTTGACACTGGTCGTAGACACTACTGACATTTTCACAAAATGTTTTAGACATATAGAGCACAGTGGTGGTACAGAAACTGGGACAGGAAATAAGAAGGAGGAAAGGGAAAAGATTAAATTAGGAATACTGAAGCACGATGAGAGAGAAGAAACTTCGATTCTCTTCAGCACAACAAGGCAATGTTCACAGCCGGAAATGTGGAAGCTTATGACCCGGGTTCAATTTCTACACATAATGTATATGTACTAGATTCCTATAATGTAATCCTGACATTAAAATGAATAAATAAAGCCAACCTTATTCATAGTAGGGTAACTACAGATAATAATAATGTTCTACATATTTCAAAATGAAAGCTGTGGTGTGGATGAGTCACTATTTCCATTCCCAAAACCATGGCATTTCAAGGCACTGGTAAAATTTATCTAGAAGTTTAATAGCACTTCTGCATTAAAATTTTATCAATAATCCAACCAGCATATGAAACCTATTGTTATTTTGTATTAATTTTAATGTCTCTTCAGTAATAACTTGCAATGAACAAAGAAATATATAGATCTTCACATGAAATATTTGGTCCTTCTTACAACATAATGTAGCTAAAATACTATGAGAAAGTGATACAAAATATCATTTGGTTTCCTTACTTAAATCAACTGGACCACGTTGTAGTTTCCATATAGCATAAGCAGCATCTTATATTTTATGTATAAGTTTCGAACTTTTTGAGGAATGTCAAGAACAATGGACTCAATCAAATTGACAAACTCAATACTATATGATATCTTATGTACATGTACATATGTACATATGAGTACATGACATCAAAAGATTCATTCTTTTGAGCTTTCCTATTCCCCAGCCAGATTTCTGTCAATCCACACTTGTGATATAGATTGAAATATTTTATAGTAATTTATATTTGAAATTATAATTTAATTACATTATTTTTGCCTTTCCCTTTCTTCCTGCCAAATCCCACCCACCCTGCTGGCCAATTCTTGACTTCTTTTTCTTTAATTGTTGTTTCACACACACACAAACACAACCTGATCAGTCTGTATAATGTTACCTATATGCTGTGGAGTTCTGCCCCCCCCCCAGAAACAGCAGAAAAATTACACCCCATGAACTCACATCAGTATAACTGACTAAACAAAACCTGAGCAGTGATGGCTGCAACAGACATGATAACAGAATGGAGAAAGCTCACAGAGCCTCAACTCCAGAAATGAACTATGGACAACTGTGGAATGCTAAGAGGGGAAAATGTTCTTCCCAAATGATCTTCCAGTTGGTTATCCAGTAACAAGTAGTGATCTTTGAGACCATATAAATATAGTTTAATATAATTTAATTTAAATACATTTAACTGACACATCAAAATATTCATTTTATACAAGTTTATGGAATACTGTAATATTTTGAAGCAAACTAATACACACATTCACTCACATACACACACACATTGTGTGTGTGTGTGTATAATGACAACTCTTAATCATACTACCCATGTCTATCTCCTCAGCCATCATTTCTTTATATTTAAAACATCCAAAATTCATTCTTTATTTGTGATATATTCAATACATTATCATTATTAAGAGTCAAACTTTCACCACGATCAAGTAGGCTTCATCCCAGGGATGCAGGGATGGTTCAATATAAGGAAATCCATCAATGTAATCCACTATATAAACAATTTCAAAGAAAAAACCACATGGTCATCTCATTAGATGTTGAGAAAGCATTTGACAAAATTCAGCATCCTTTTATGCTAAAGGTCTTGGAAAGATAAGGAATTCGAGGCCCATATCTAAACATAGTAAAAGCAATTTACAGCAAACCCGTAGCCAACATCAATCTAAATGGAGAGAAACTTGAAGCAATCCCACTAAAATCAGGGACTAGACAAGGCTGCTCTCTGTCTCCATATCTTTTCAATGTAGTACTTGAAGTTCTAGCTAGAGCAATTAGACAACAAAAAGAGGTCAAAGGGATACAAATTGGAAAGGAAGAAGTCAAACTATCACTATTTGCAGGTGATATGATACTATATTTAAGCAACCCAAAGAACTCCACCATAGAACTCCTACAACTGATAAACAACTTCAGCAAAGTGGCCGGATATAAAATAAACTCAAGCAAGTCAGAAGCCTTCCTATACTCAAAAAATAAGCAGGCTGAAAAAGAAGAGAAATAATACCCTTCACGATAGCCACAAACCATATAAAGTATCTTGCTGTGACTCTAACCAAACAAGTGAAAGATCTGTATGACCAGAACTTCAAGTCTCTGAAGAAAGAAATTGAAGAAGCCTCAGAAGATGGAAAAATCTGCCATGCTCATGGATTGGCAGGATTAATATAGTAAAAATGACCATCTTGCCAAAAGTAATATACAGATTCAATGCAATCCCCATCAAAATCCCAACTCAATTCTTCATAGAGTTAGAAAGAGCAATTTAAAAATTCATCTGGAATAACAAAAAACCCAGGATAGCCAAAAATATTCTCAAGAGTAAAAGAACCTCTGGGGGAATCAGTATCCCGGACCTCAAGCTGTACTACAGAGCAATAGTGTTAAAAACTGCATGGTATTGGTACAGTGACAGGCATGTAGATCAATGGAACAGAATTGAAGACCCAGAAATGAATCCATACTCCTATGGTCACTTGATCTTTGACAAAGGAGATAAAACCATCCAGTGGAAAAAAGATAGCCTTTTCAACAAATGGTGCTGGCTCAACTGGAGGTCAACATGCAGAAGAATGCAAATTGACCCATTCTTATCTCCTTGCACTAAGCTCAATTCCAAGTGGATCAAGGACCTCCACATAAAACCAGACACACTGAAACTAATAGAAAGGAAACTGGGGAAGAACCTTGAACATATGGGCACAGGGGAGAATTTCCTGAACAGAACTCCAATAGCTTATGCTCTAAGATCAAGAATTGACAAATGGGACCTCATTAAATTACAAAGTTTTTGCAAGGCAAAAGACACTGTCAAAAAGACAAAAAGACTAACTGGGAAATGATCTTTACCAACCCTACATCCAACAGAGGGCTAATATCCAATATATACAAAGAACTCAAAAAGTTAAACTCCAGAGAGGCAAGTAACCCTATTAAAAAATGGGGTACAGAGCTAAACAAAGAGTTCTCACCTGAAGAATATCTAATGGCTGAGAAGCACTTAAAGAGATGTTCATCATCCTTAGTCATTAGGGAAACACAAATCAAAACAACCCTGAGATTCCATCTCACACCAGTCAGAATGGCTAAGATCAAAAACACAGGAGACAGCAGTTGTTGGCGAGGATGTGGAGAAAGAGGAACATTCCTCCACTGCTGGTGGGATTGCAAGCTGGTACAACCACTCTGGAAAGCAGTCTGGCGGTTCCTCAGAAAACTGGGCATGACACTCCTGGAGGATCCGGCTATACCACTCCTGGCCATATACCCAGAGGCTTTACCTGCATGCAATAAGGACACATGTTCCACCATGTTCATAGCAGCCTTATTTATAATAGCCAGAAGCTGGAAAGAACCCACATGTCCCTCAATGGAGGAATGGATTCAGAAGATGTGTTATATTTACACAATGGAATACTACTCTGCAATTAAAAACAATGAATTCACGAAATTCCTAGGCAAATGGTCAGAACTTGAAAATATCCTTAGTGAGGTAACCCAATCACAAAAGAACACACATAGTATGCAGTCACTGATAAGGGGATATTAACCCAGAATCTCGGAATACCCTAGACACAATTTGCATATCAATAGATTTCCAAGAAGATGGAAGGAGAGACCCCTGGTCCTGGAATGACTGGATGTAGGGGAATGCCGAGACAGAGGAGCAAGAGGGGGTTGAATGGGGAAAAGAGGGAGGGAAGTGGGCTTATGGGACTTTCGGAGAGGGAGGAAAGGGGAAAGGGGAAATGATTTTGAATGTAAATAAAAATATAAAAAATAAAAAAACAAAAAAATTTAAAAAAAGCAAAACAAAAAAAACCCTCTTTTGCTAAAACATACAGAGTAAATCAACTGGAATCCAAAGAGGAGATGGACCAGTAGCGAGTCAATAAAAAACATCTTGTGTATTCAAAAAAAAAAAAAGAGTCAAACTACCTTGTCAGAACTATAAATTACTTCTATCCATTCTAGAGTTTTATGAATGGAATCAGCATAATACTGAGGTTGATACTTGTTGTATGTTGCAGTAACATGTCTTTTCTAACTGTTACAGGATTTGTCACAATTGATCTATTTATTATTTGGTTTACAGACACATTGTTGCATTAAAAGGTATATTTTCAAGGAAAATGAAATTTCCAGACAGATGGATGTAACTAGAAAATAGTATACTAAGTGAGATAACTTAGTGTATCTCACTAAGACTTAGAAAGACCAATGCCCAATGCTGTCTCTTATCTGTAGATCCTAGATCCAGATCTTTAGATGGGATTATATAACTTAGGGGTGCAGGAAAACCTTAAAGTGACCATGGGAAGGGAAGAAGAGGAAGCTCTAGAGAAGGGGAGAATAGGACTGTGGTAATAAAAGTGAGAAAATGGGAAAAACTAGGCGATACCTTAACTGAAGATGGAGAAAGGTGGTCAGTATAGGGGGAGTAACTAATACTAAGGGTATTAAAAAATCCATAGAAAATATATTATTTTATGTTTATTTCAACATATAAGTATACATGTATACATATCTATATTTTTATATGAAGTTATACCACTTGAGGTGATAATGTTCCTCCAAAGGACCATAAACTATCTAACCAAAATGCCAGTGTCTAAAAGTTCCGTCAAGTTGTTGGTCAGGGGAATATAAAATAACATCCACAAGTAAGCTGTTGTTGTTGCTCTCGGTTGCCTCCCAGAACATAGTGAAGACAGAAAATACTTTAGGCACAGGACTTGGAGGACTTGAGCTGGAACTGATTTGGAAACCTCCTCCCTGAAGACTAGCTTTCATAATATGAAAAGGCCCTATGCAAGATGAAGAGAAATCGGTAGTTCCATCCATGCGTAGAACTTACCAGCCACAACAATGATCACTTTGCCAAGAAAGATATCCTCAATGGTGCAATGATGTCACATATACCTAGAATATAACCAACCTCCATCCATTGGACTTAAGACCTGCATAATCGGAGGAAATTCATGCCTGATACTGTAAACCTAGCCAACTACCCAGGGCTTATAAAGTCATTGACCCTAGATGGGAACTGCCACTTTCCCATAGTAATATAATTTCCAAGTTCATTCTAACTTACACCCATTCATACTTATACCCACATATAAAATTATCTCACCCTTCATCAAAGAATCTTCTTTCTGCATCAAGCAGAAACCATTACAGAAACTGGTAATGGATCAAAATGCAAAGAACAACTGACCAATTGGTTGTCTAACACCAAATGATACATCCACCACACAACTTCTACACCTACGTCTCAGGGAACATGTCACAAAAAGTCACAGAAAGATTGTAAAAGTCAGAGGACTAAGACATCTGCTGTAAGTTGGTATCTTCCATATGTGACAGGGAGGCTGCACCCATGAAATCACAGCAATATATACTTATCTAAACGAAAGCAGCACTGTATGGCATGCCAATATGAATGGGGAAACTCCCTCAAGGCCCTATGCCTAGATAAGAAGCTAGAAGCAATTGAGGTTATTAAGAGAGAGAAATTTAGTCTCCTCCAAGCACAAACCTCATGATAGGTTATCTGACCCCAGTGTGTCAGGTCCAAACACATAAACATATGAGCAATGATAATGGACTCAGCAGGTTTTATATGTGTGTGTGTGTGTGTGTGTGCATGTGTGTCTTAAAAAATAGACTTCTTTTGAAACTTCCCAAGCTTTAAATTGTAAAAATAAGCTAAAAAGTTTTATGCATCTTAGATGTTTTACTACTAGAGCACTGGATGACTATGAGACATTTGCAAAGCTTGATAGGTACCTAGCTGAACTAGACTGACTGGATGATCATCCAGACTCCCTTCCAAGGGTGTCTTTGGGTGTGACTCATTGCAGAGGCTCCTGGATTCTCCCTGCCTCTACCATCCTGAAATCCGATTGATTGAAAGAAAACAAAGTAAGTTCTGCATAAAGCAGTCTTTCCACTAAGGACCTGTATACGCTAAGGGGCAGTTCCTTGACTGGCGTGCACTGTAGCAAGTGTGATTACAAACCCACTGGAACTCTGTCCTTTACCTCCTATTTTTTAAAAATAACCTACAAACCAGGTATATACAGTAACCAATACTTATTTTCTCCGGCTTCAGAAATCTGAGGCTCATCTGTTGGAAAGGCTGCACAGTCTGCAGACTGGTGAAGGAACTGTTTCTGATTCCTGGCAGCTTGTGGCTGCTGCTTTGATTTAATCTCATCCCACCCTCTCCTCTGTATCTGTGTCATCTGCCTCTGCCTCTGTCTCATAAACATACATAGGACAGTACATTGAAGCCCATCCCAATAACTGTGAGGAGTTTTAATTCTAATCTAAAGCAATAAGTAGTTCCTTATTCACCAAATTATGCTTGTATTCCAAAATAAGAAAGGTTTAATTTCTCAGGCCCCAATGTATTTCTATAACAGAGAATCCTGAGATTGGACTTCCAATGTTCTAAATTCAAGTACATTATCATCTTTCTTTTGGTTATGTATGTTGTTGTCTGTAACGCACTTGATCAAGATTTATTTGCCTACTCTTTGCCTACAACTCTGTAATGAGGTAAACAAGACCTCTGCGCTCATGGAGCTGACTCATGGAGCAAGAGAACAATGACAAAGTAAGTGTGCTATCAGGCTGTTGCAGAAAGTGTGATAAAGGGTAATTGTGCTTAACCGAACACTCTACCATCAGGCACTCGAATCAGACTAATCCTTTAGGAATGCTTTCAAGAATTGTCCATAAGATACCGACTGACTTGTCCTTGGCTTCCTGCACACCGTGAATTGAGTTTGTCTCCAGACTGCAGCATCCTCAGACAGACATGGCATCTGAGAGGATTCTGTGCCTGCCGCTAAGACCTAAAAATCTAAGGTAGGAGCTTAAATTAAAAGCTGTCTGAAGAAACGTACTGGATCCTCATATTACCGTCATTTAACACATTCTCCCTGCAGGTACACATAATGCAGTTAGTGATACTTGTAAAATGCATAAAACCACGCAAACATCACTTTTAATCTACTCTGAGCAAGCCACTGAATCCTAGAGAGGCTATACACAAGCATCACCACTATCGCCATCTTTCGGAACAAATAGAAATGGCATGCTTTTATTCTCGGCTGAGAAATATCTCTAAATAAGTTAATTAATTCTGTAACTCTAATCTCGCAGCATTTCCATAAAGATTGATGAGAAGAATTCATGGGAATACACTTTGCCTATTATAAAACATATAAATATTTGTTTTGCAAATTTGTTAGATAAATTTCCTTCATATTTGTTCCCAGCCCAAATTATACCCAGGCATCACAGACAGCCTGAAGTGTACAGAATTCAGCCTTACACGTATAGCCTACAGTGTAAAGAATGTTGGTCTTTGTCTACCTGAAATATCCTTCCCTGAGATTTTCGCCAGATTAAAGATTGCCTCTAATGCATTTTTTCCACCATCTCTCCTTCTGCATTCCTGCATTCACAATGCCATTTGGATCATGGTAAACAAGTGACTGCCCTCATTCAATGGGTAGCTTACTGGAAGTAAGAACTATATCTCATTCCTCTTTGCATGCTTATCAAGTAGCCTTATATTTGGCATACAGTAAACATTCAATAAATGTTTGTTGAAATTGTTGTATTAATTTGCCATCAAATAAAAACAACCTCCTTCCTACTTAGCTGTGTCTCACAGCAAGCAGCCAGTCTCAGCAGGGAGGAAGAGATAAAGGGAATTAATCTAAAATCAATTTATTTGGGAGGTAAAATGTACTATATTCAATGAAATGATTCAGTTTCATCTCTTGTACAGAGTTTCAGACCTCTACATGACCATAACTTTATGTCAAGTATCAAGTCCCTCAAGTCATGCGGAGATATATTACATTTTTGTACATAGTGTAATACCATAAAAACAATACTAACACTCCCCCAGCAGCTAGAGTTATAGAAAGTGAAAATACTAACAGTTTACCTTGAAATGGCAGGATCTTCTACCCTTGGAAAAGAAAATGTTTGCTTAGATAATGCCTGTGCCCACGATGTATCAATTTTCAGAGAGCAATCCCTTCCAAAGAAGAAGGAAATGCGTGTCTCTCTTTGAACCAGTGCACTCCATTCCAATTAAGCAGACAGAAGCTCCAAAGACAGCTCAAGGTTGTTGTAAGAACTCCATGGGGGCCTTGCCTATCTTTTCTGAAACTGATGAAAAATACTTAGGATAGCTCAGGCTATGGATCAGTAAAATATCTGGCTGACTGGCTGATAACTTCTGTGAGCTAGGGAGAGGCCTCGTTGGAATGAGGCAGAGTAATTGACTGGAGGGATGCCCAAGTGTGCTTAGATCAGTGCAGCCACTCTTTTTTACAGAGACATGAAAACAAGTGCAAAGTCTGATTTTAAAATTAAAAAGAAAACTTCCTCTCTCTCTCTCTCTCTCTCTCTCTCTCTCTCTCTCTCTCTCTCTCTCTCTCTCTCTCTCTCTCTCTCTCTCTGAGCTTCAGTATCAATCTTCTGCCTACAAATAACCAAGAATTTGTCCTGTTTGATGCCGCATTTTAAACACAGGCAAATCCGTTTTAATGAGTGGAGATTTCCCCACCTCACAAACCTGTGAGGCAGATGAGCTTCCATGCTGGTACCCTGATCTGCCACTGAATCTTCCACTGAGAGAGCAAACTCAAAGCCATTCTGTACCTGGCTCAGCATATTTGAACCCCTGTGTAAATTGTGCTGGCCTGGCCACACCTTTAGCCTCCTGCAACTCTCTGCTTCACATCCTACATGATAGCCTCAAACTGATGATGGAGCTAATGTGCTACTGCCTCAATGACAAGAATATTTTTTAATTATTTCTTTTCGTTTCTGATATTATGGTTTATTACATTATTTCTCCTTTTCCTTTCCTCCCTCCAAACTCGTCCATATACCCCTCCTTTCTCTCTTTCAAATTTATTGCCTCTATTTTTCCTTAATTGTTGTTAGACATATATACATGCATTCATAAATATAACCCTCTCAGTCTGTATAATGTTATATATATATATATGCGTATATATATATATATATATACGCATATATATATGCAGATTTTCAGGGTTGACTGTTTGGTATTGGATAGCCAATTGGCTTTCTCTTCCCTAGAAAGACTATTTCTCCTGCTCTTGGCATTCCTTAGTTGCCTATAGTTCTTCATGTAGAGTTGAAGCAACATGAGTTTTTCTTGTCTACTTTAACCATTTATTTTTAATATATTTTTCTGGTGGTCATCCCTGGAGCCATTTTAATAGTAAAAACTGAAACAGCTGGTTTCATGGAAAGCTGGATAAGAAGACACCTTCCGACAGTCCTTTTAGTACCTCCAGGTCACAACATCCACTCAGGTTTTCAGATAACAAAAAGAGAGGGGTTTTCTGGTCCCTATGATTTTTTTCTAAGAGCACCAAAGAAGGATACATGACCCATACATCTAAGCCCCAAAATGCTCTGTATAACATTAAACCCATAGCACATATAAATCATCCATATATTAACAATGACATATATCCTGAAAGACATAGAAATAAAGTCACAGTTTGTCATAACTTGTCTGAATTGCATCCCAAAGACTGTGTGTTAACAGCCTGGTGGCCAGCTGATGGACTTTGGGAGAAACAATGGGACCTCATGGTACTTATTTAACAGTGGATTAATCTCCTACAAGAAGTCATTATTGTTTGATGGTGGAAAAGTAAGGAGATGGAGCCCAATTGAAAGACCTATGTCACCGGGGCAGGCCAAGGGAAGACATATTCTCCAATGTTTACGTTCTTTCATTTCCTGTCTGCCACGTGGTAAGTGGCTCTATCTGCCATAGCGTTCTCTTCTCAAACCCAGAAACAGGAGAGCCAAATAGTGGGCTGGAGCCCCTGAAGCCACTAGACAAGAGTTTTCTCCTTCAAATTGTTTCTCTGGGCATTTGTCACAGTCACAAATAAACTAACACAGCCATATGTTCAAAGCATACTATATGCAGGAATGAAGTCATCCATTGTTCTAAACTATTATTTTCTGCAATTAATATACACCTACTTAAACAAACAAACAAACAAACAGAAGCAAGCCTGCCTGCAATGATGTTTTCGCTGTCCTGTTTCCTAATGTATTAGACTAGAGTGAGAAAACACAGTGCGACCTCGTATGTGGATTCCCTGCCAAGTGCCTAGTTTCTTTGGGGAAATTAAGATAGAGGCAAAATGCCAGGCAGTGGTGGTACACACCTTTAATCCCAGCACTTGGGAGGCAGAGGCAGGTGGATTTCTGAGTTCGAGGCCAACCTGGTCTACAGACTGAGTTCCAGGACTGGCAGGGCTATACAGAGAAACCCTGTCTCAAAAAACCAAGAAAGAAAGAAAAAAAAGAAAGAAAGAAAGAAAGAAAGAAAGAAAGAAAGAAAGAAGGAAAGAAAGAGAGAGAGAAAGAGAGAAAGAAAGAGAAAAAGAAAGAGGGGGAGAAAGAAAGAAAGAAAGAAAGAAAGAAAGAAAGAAAGAAAGAAAGAAAGAAAGAAAGAAAGAAAGAAAGAAAGAAAGAAAGAAAGAAAGAAAGAAAGAAAAGAAAGGAAGGAAGGGAGGGAGGGAAAGTGAAGAAAAGAAAAGAAAAGAAAAGAAAAGAAACAAATCAACGGTGGGTAGATGAAACAATTTGCAGATGAAAAATAGAGGAAAATGTTCTTAGAATATTCAATTAAAACAATGAATTTTCTTGTGATAAGGATGCTAAAGTGTAGCTCTCCACAACTGATAGCTTCTGGTGAGGGATTCAGTGGGAAAGGACTCAGTTTTCTTTAGGGAGCTGGCCACTGGGAGTTTGTCCATGTTCCAGTGAGTATATTGGCAACACAAATTTTTCTTCTTCTTCTTCTTCTTCTTCTTCTTCTTCTTCTTCTTCTTCTTCTTCTTCTTCTTCTTCTTCTTCTTCTTCTTCTTCTTCTTCTTCTTCTTCTTCCTCTTCTTCTTATTCTTATTCTTATTCTTATTCTTCTCCTCCTCCCCCTCCTCCCCCTCCTCACTCTCCTCCTCCTTCTTCTTCTCCTTCTTCTGGCAGGGTGGGGAAGATCCCAATGGTGGAGAGGGCAGACCTGGGAAGACTGGAAGTGAAGATGCTGGAGGTTCATGATCTGACATTTCCAAATAATCAAATATTATGAAAAAGCTGCATTTCTAGCTTCAAAAAAGAGTTAAACCAGTAAAATTGAAATAATTTTATTTGATTGATTGTGGGGTCTTTTTTCATGAAGTAATATCAGGAATTATCTGGGGACAAGGGATATATGCTTTGTTTTCTCGGACTAATTAAGAAGTTTACTTTCTTATAAATACAGTGATTCATGAATCTAGACTGGGAATGTGAATGAGAGAGAGGCAAAGAGGCTTTAAGGAAATGGGTGTGGAGATCATGGAATACATGTGACATGAAGGTAGGAAGGAATCCATAGGGGACAGAATGGTACAGATGAAAGGGGAGAGAAAATGAGGGAGAAAGGATTAAGCTATAAGGAAACATATTTCATATGCTAATTTAAAAAGAAAAAAAATATAAAGTGCAGTAATTTAAAATCAGCTCCCTCCCCAAAGTTTCTGAGGTGATAGCACCCTCTTTTGCCTCTGCAAGCCCTTTGAAAGCCACAGCTCACTTCTACCCCCTGCTTCTCTGAGGCCACACATTCATCAACAGCACTTTCTCCTCAGCTGTAGCTGTTGACGGTAATCTTTTAGGACATCTAGAAATCAGTTGGATAGGAAGGAGTTGTGGTATAAGGAGGAGCAACTGTGTCTCCCAGAGAGTACCTATCTGCTCAGATGGAGGACTGTACCATGCCCTCTGAACAAACATTGGTCCTCTTTATCTGGAGATAGAATAATGTTAAGAGCATTCATCAATGTGCAACAGTCTAGAAACACCCCAAACTCATACATAAGAAATAATTTTGCACTCCAAAAAATAAAAATAAAAATAGCCACTGGCATTCTGATTTCTGTTGAGGTTTGGTCTTGTTGTCTATTGTAATGCTAAGTGTGGGCCCCCAAGATCTGGACTCTCCTTGTCCCCAAGATCTGGAATTGATTTGCAGACCTATGATCCTGTCCTCAAGTTATTTTTGATTGGTAAATAAAGATGCCAACAGCCAATAGCTAGGCAGAAGAACGTAGGTGGGGTTTAGGTTTCCAGGGCTTGGATTTGGGGGACAACTATGAGGAGAAGGTGCAGGAGGAGAGAAGAAGCTGCCATGGGTTAGGAGTCATAAAAATGTGGCCCTGAGGACTGGCCAATTGAAGTTAAGAGCATCCCAGATGAAACATAATAGGTTATAACTCAGGGTTATCAATAGGAAAATAGATTCTAATAGCATAGATTCTACCCAACTTTTATGATGTTTAAGTCTCATTGTAAATATACAACTTATGTGTGTCTTTTATCCAGAAACTAAATGATCAAAGGTTGGGTAGAAACCCTGGTCCAGGATTAAATAATTTATACAGCAGACTTCCCTGTTATGAGGAACCTCAGATAACAAGGATGAAAACAGAAAACATGAAGAAACCCACAGGACAGGAATGGTACCACATATCCAGCACTTCTATGTGAGGATTGCTCTGTGCCCAAAAGTCTTGATAGTAGAGACTAGCTCTTTAAGCCCTCCCTTCAGATAGCAAGGTATAAATACCTCCATCCCTGGATCAAGGAAACAGTTTATTATATGCTATAATACAACTATTATTATCTTATGTTAGACATTATAAAGCATATGGCTTCCTCATTGTGTGAATTTCAGATGCGCTGCTCTATATCTTTGTGGAAATGAAACAAGGTGTGAATAGATGGATAGAGAGATGAAAAGTGATTATCTAAATTACAACTGAAAGATGTGTGGTAGTCACTAAAAATCTCAAACATTCTTTTCATATTGAAATGACAATTTCTTGGCTTCTAATCACTGGGAAAATAGGTGCTCTGCTGAAGGTTACATGTGTCTGTCACTAGAAAGTCATTGCTCCTTAGGTGAAAAATGTTAAGCATGTGGTCATTTCATGGTGACAAACATCTTTAATCCCAGCATTTAGGAAAGCAGAGACAGGCAGACCTCTGAGTTTGAGATTAGCCTGGTCAATATTGTACGTTTCAGGTCAGTCAGACTACATGGTGAAACCCTATCTTAAAAAAAATTTTTAAAGCCATAAGTTATCCATAGTGTCTATGCATCTTCCCCAGTCAGGGTTGGTTACTTCATAGCTTTAACTCTGATCTCCTGGTTATATCTACTGATGAAAGCTAAAGGAATATCTAAAAGATCCCCCAACAGAATTAATAAATATTTACTTGTTCTTAAGCACTTGTAATAAATTTTCTAAGAAATGTAGTTACATTGATACATTTTACGTCCATAATAACCCTAAATAAGTAAAAGTTAGAATCACTATCACATCCATGTAACAGACAGAAAATAGGAAACTTCTATAGATGATATAGATAGCAGATGACAGTCTGCATCCCTCATCCCTATAGGATGCTACATTAGTAGTAGTAGTAGTAGCAGTAGTTATTTTGTTTATTTACATTTCAAGTGTTGTTCTTTTTCCCAGTTTCCCCGCCACAAAACCCCATTCCAGTCCCCTTCCCGTTGCCTCTATGAGGGTGTTCCCTGGAAATCTTTCTGTGAACTTGCAGTCAGGAAATTCAAGTACTTCTTTAAGTCTATCAGTAGAATTTTTAAATAAAATAGAATTGACTTAGTTTTGAATAATTATTATAAGCTGATAAGCAGCAATAAACTTTTTCATTCATGATTCATTTGATACTTTTGCAACAATTAAAGAATATGAGACATATGTAAGACATAAAACATCACAGAATAAGATACCTATGAGTTCTCACCTGGCTTAATTATACCATCACTTCCTCATTTCTACCTTCTAGAAAAAAAAATCATGATGAATTTTATGCTTATAATTTTTTGTCAAGGATTAATCATATACATATACATTACATGCTTGTGTGTGTATGTCTGTGTGTGTGTGTCTGTGTGTGTGTGTGTGTGTGTGTGTGTGTGTGTGTGTGTCTGTGTCTGTGTGTGTGTCTGGATCTATGAGCTTTCTGGAAATGCTCTGTCCTCATCTTTATTTATTCATTGAAATATGTAACCAAATTTCATCTATAATAAAAGCATGTATTTGTAATCTAATCAGCTTACTGATTTTCTGACAGGTTTCTCATAACTGGTCCCCAGTCTGATAGAGATATAATAGAAGCTGATTAAGTTGGTTTCCTTGAGTAGAAAGGAAGAAAGTGAATGTTTTAGGAATGCAATGTGAATGAGGAGCACATCAAATAGAAAAGGAAGAGGCAATCATCTATTTCTTTTGGCTTTGGAAATTCGAAACTTAGATGAAATGAAGAAGTACCAATTGGTCACTAGGTTTGTTTTCTAACCAACTTCCAATGGTGATATTTTTGAGTCTCTCTGATACTTTGAGCAATTTCAATGAGAAAAGTGCAAAGGCAAGAAAACTCAGGGTATGTTCAGGTGTAACCACAGGTTAAGTCAACTAAGGAACCCAGAGCATCTCAGAGAAATGGGATGGAAGCTAGAGAAAGGTCAAGTTAAAGAAGAGAAGCGGAACTTGACCAACTGAGTTGAAAACTGAAGATGAGAGAAAAAGTCCCTTGGATTTTCTAACATACTCATCCAGTCGCTTGTTTAGTATATAATACCTCTGGTGTATCTTGTTCAAAGTCAACTGCCATACAATGGCTTTCTCATTTCCCATTTGACTCTACTGGTAGAACAAGAGTTGACCCAGAGCAAGAACTTCAAGTGCATCTAAGGCCTTTTGCTGCTATATCTTAAAAGAACTCAATAAAGCAGTTGAAATTGTATATTCACTTCCTATGAACATCTGCAGGATTGTATTAGTCCAGTAGGATGCTCCAACAAAACACAAGAGTCTGGGAGGGCTTAGAACACAAGCTCTTGTTTCTCATGATTCTAGAAACAAGAGAGTCAAGGTCTGGGTTCTCTGTCAAGTCAACTCCTGATGAGAGCGCCCTTCTTGGTTTACCGGTATAAATCAAGTGTCAGAGTGATTTCTGTTCCTTCTCATAAAGCTACTAATTAATCTCAACCTGAATCCTGCTCTCATAACCACTAACTGCCCCACAAAGGTTCTATCTCTACAGATCACCACAGTGAGGACTGGGGTGTCAATGTATAAACGTAGTGATAACTTCATGTTCATGAAAGTAAAACCTATGAGATGTCTGTATGATGTCAAAGGCATGCAGCACATACTATTAAACAGGTATCTGTGCTCTAATCTGCATTACACAGAAAACATGAAACCTTATCAAGAACAGCTCATTCTTGGCGAGGCAGTAAACATAACACTAGGCTTGTGAATCATGGAACTGATGTAATAATAGCACCTGAACAAAGCCAGTACTCAGTGGGAATTCACCTGCCCTAAGAAACTTTCCATGAATGTAGCTTACAGGGAAAACCCCATAAACCAACCCTTGCATATGCCTCCAATCATCTTGTGTATGAAGACCTGAACAAACTTCCCTGTGTCTATGACTGCAAACAGAGTGGCTTCTAGTCACTGAGGAACTGATGAGGCCCCCTCAGTCAACATCACCAAAGTGATACTGTGTTCTCTGCACTCTGGTCCAAATAGTATTCTGTTCTCAAGCCCGGCAACCATTTTTGTGAACCCAAACGAGTCCTAATCTGAGTTTCTAGCAAATTGCATGAAGTATTTCACTGCCGATTTTTCATTGCTTACAGTAAAATCATTAGGCAGCAAGTATTATCTATTGATTTCTACTCTGCTTTCCTCCACATGTTCTGCAAAATAGTGGCTTTCTCCTCTTCACCTGCTAAGAGGAAACAGGTGAATGAGTCAGTTTCTTTCCTCAGCTAACCACAATGTGCAGGGTCTTTGTTCTCCTTAAATCAGTATGGGTTGTATTCAGATTTTGACAGTATCAAAGAATTTTTACCCTTTTGCCAAATGTTACTTCCCATTTAGTAACAGAATTCAAAATACCTTTCTCACAATGCAAACTCTGAACCTTTATAAGTGACATCATTATCCAACCCTTTGCCCACAATACCCACCTCTGTCTTACAGCCCACAATCTTGGGGAATATGGTTTAGTAATTTTTATTAATATTATTATTACATTGCTAAAATCATTATCTTTATTGATGCAATAAGCTTTATAATTAAGTTGTCTCTGCATTAAATAAAAGATAATTGTTAGAGCCTAAGAACTAATTTCATTCCTTGTAGCCTGTAGGCAACTTACATACCTGTTGTCACAATTCATTGTTTTGAGGTTTGGTTGAGTTACTCTTTACTTACCCCGAGTTTTGTATATGTTAATTGACTTTCTCTCTACTGGGAATTGAACCCAGCATTGTATGCTAGGCAAACAGTCTGCCACTGATCTGCATCTCCAGCCCTTAATTGACTATTTCTAATTTTTCTAGACTGAGAGTTTTCATTTGCATGTTGCATCCTTCAGTGGTTAACCCCCTTAATTTCTTCCCACTTTACTGTATAATTCCTTGGGACTCAGTAGCTGAGTCACAGGTCTGATTTTTTGCATTGTCTGTGTGCCCTAACTGAAATATCTGCCATTTTTTAAATTCTTCAATTGCATCAATATTACATTTTTAGCTATTTATCTGCAAATCATCATACGTCAAGTCTATTTTGTTACTGCTACTGTCTGGTTATTTGGTGACATAGCAAAGACTAAGCTACCTCTTTCATTTGTAGAAGCTGATGTTTCTTGTAACAAAAGTAGCACCATTCACTAGCAAGAAAACCACAGGTTCTATGCAGCCTTCTTTTCTTCTTTAATGAGGCTTTTCTAAACTAAAAATCAACTATAAGATTTGTTAATTTTCTTTATTAAATATACCCTGCCTTCTCATTTCTGAAACTGATGGGCAAACTTTACTCCAATGTGTTCTGCATAGCCATCAGAATAGCTGGATAGGCATTGTTCACTGGTATTCTTTTCTAACCATTGACATGCTAAAAAGACATAATAGCACAGAGACCTTGGTTTTCAAATACTGTTGCCACTAACAGAAACAGAAATCTCTAGAAACATCCTGAAGCCAGAGCAAAGAAAATGCAAAATTTATATAGTACAACATATTATATCAGAAAAAAATTTTAAAAATACAGAAGAGCTCTAAAAGTTACAAAAGACTAACCAGAAGATACAGCAGCTACCTTGAAGGGACTCTTACTCATCAAATCCAGAATGTTTTTATCAACACAGTAAATACATAAGGTTATATATGGTGGTCTATTGAATTATATAAGAATTTTTGTGTACTTATTAACGAATATGCAAATAATTGTAAAAGAGTGATTTCTCACTGCAAAATGCCATCTGAAAACTACAGAAAGAGAGTTTTTAAAAATTACCATTTTATAGCCATCCTTGTGATATTTATTCAAGCAAGAATCATCAATGTATATTTGGTCTAGTGGCAAAGAGATTAAAAGGAAAATCTATTTCTATAGCTCTTGTATCTTCCCATGAATCACTACCTCTTCCCAACGGAGGAAAAAACTGAAATTAACAGACTGGGATACTGCTGACACCACATACAAGTAATCAAAATAATGACCTCAGTGTTACTATGCCTGAAGTTCACTGTATCATTCAACACCTATCAGAGAAGCTTCTTCTTGCAGTAGATGGTGATTAACCCAGAGACCCACAACTATGAATACAGTGAGAAACCATGGGACACTAGGTCCTAGATTGGATGCCTGTATCAAAGTTCTCCCCTCAAGGTGAACGGATGTCTGTGGAAAGTAGACTCAAAGATTCTTAAGAACTGTGTATGGTGGAGGAATCTAAGGAAAGAGCATCTTCCAGACAAAACAGGACTGAGGCACACAGAAACTGACAGACTGTGTGAAAGAATGCATAAGACCTGCACAAGCTCAAGCCAGACAAATGCCAGCATAGGAAAAGAAAAACAGACACAAAATCCTATCCCTAAGCGAGAAGCCATTGGCAATCGATACATGTCACCAGTGGAGCTTCACTGAGTACATCAGCTACACTGTAGAGAAGGCCTCGTGGTCAGCAGCCACTCACAAGCACAAAGTGCATTTCATATTTGTCGTGCACTTTGTTGTGGTGGTGGGGGTGGGGGGGTTGGTTTTGTCATTTTAGGTACTGTTTTGTTGGTGTTTTTGTTTGTATGGGTTTTGGAGCAAGAGAAAGAGCATAAAGTTGAGTGGGTAATGTGATAAAAAGATCTGGGAAGGCTTAGGGGAGAGAGAAATGTGATTGAAATATATTGCGTGAAAAAATAAAAAATAAAAATGACGTCAATTAGGTACGTGTTCACATGCTAGAAACTAAAGTGATTTTTATGTAATATTCCGCCAAAGATATAAAACTTGAATGCAATCATAAGAAAATATCAGAAGAATCCAAATATACCTTCCTAAAATCAACTATTCTAGTTTATTCCCAAATGTCAGTGGGACCAAGGAAAAAGAAAAGCTGAGGAGCTGTTCCGGCTAAAAGAAGCCTGTAGACATATGAAAGCTAAATTGGATGCAGAATCCTGGACTGAATCCTGGACTAGAGAAACAAAACCATAAAAGAAAAGGTATAGTCAGTTTTCTCCAACAACAACAACAACAGAAGAGAGAGGCAACAATAAATCACTTTCGTTACAGGATAAACTGAAGGTAACAAGCCCCAAATTCCACTGGTTTGTCAGCAGCTCAACTGCTTCACACTTTGTAATGCTCTTTCAGTCTGAAGGTCAAAAACACCAAGACCTTTAGAAGACACAATATTTTAGTTACTTTGTTGAGAGTTACATGCAATGTATTTTCATCCCATCCATTTCACAGTTCCCCTTTAACTCCTCCTAGACTCAGCTCTCACCTCCATCTCCATCCCAAATTCCTATTGTCATCCCATGTCTTTCCTTTTATCAATTACCCACGCAGCCCTGTTCATGGGAGCAAGAACCCCCAGTGAAACATAGTCCATTTAACAGGAGCCACACTCTTAAAGAACTGACTCTCCTTGTAAAGACTGGCAGTGTGTTTTAGTTTGCTTCGCTCCAATTGTGATAATATGCTCTCCAAAAGCAAATTAAGGAAAGGGGATTTCTTTGACTTAAAGGTTCTAGCCCCACTATGGAGGAAACCAAGGCAGGAACTCAAAGCAAGAACCTAGAGGCAGGAACTGAAATAGAGACCATGGAGGATCTCTTCTTCCTGTCTTGATCTCCATTGCTTACTCAGCTTTGTTTCATATACAAACCAGGGCCTCTTGCCCAGAGGTGGCACTACCCACAGTGGGCTTGGTCTTCCCATATCAACCATTAAGACTATGCCCAGACTTTTGCCCAGAGGTCAGTCTAGGGAATAAATTCTCCCTCTTCCTAGGTTACTTCAATAGGTGTCACATAAAAAAAAAAACAAAAAAAACAAAAAAAAAACAAACAAACAAAAAAAAATAGCTCAATTGACTCCTAGTCAATTTGGCATAAAAAATTACTGTTAATCCATGACCTTTTCATTTCTCATTTGGTCCTAAGATCTTGTTTTAATTTCTTGGTATAAAACACAAACAAAATTTTAAAATCTCCCCATCTGTAAAATTTTCAAAACTTTCAAAAGTCAAAAGTCTCTGTAGGGCTGGATTTGTAGAAAGATATTGAGTAAATTTGTTTTTGTCATCAAATATTGTGATTTCTACATCTATGGTAGTTGAGAGTTTTGCTGGGTATAGTAGCCTGGGCTGGCATTTGTGGTATCTTAGGATCTGTACGAGTTCTGCCCAGGATCTTCTAGCTTTCACAGTCTCTGGTGGGAAGTCTGGTGTAATTCTGATAGGTCTGCCTTTATATGTTACTTGACCTTTTTCCCTTACTGCTTTTAATATGCTTTGTTTTGTGCATTTGATGTTTTGATTATTATGTGACGTGAGGAATTTCTGTTCTGGTCCAGTCTATTTGGAGTTCTGTAGGCTTCTTGTTCATTTATAGGCATCTCTTTCTTTAGGTTAGGGAAGTTCTCTTCTATAATTTTGTTTAAGAAAATTACTGGTCCTTTAAGTTGGGAATCTTTGCTCTCTTCTATACCTATTTTCCTTAGGTTTGGTCTTCTCATTGTGTCCTGGATTTCCTGGATGTTTTGGTTCAGGAGCTTTTTGCCTTTTGCATTTTCTTTGACTGTTGTGTCAATGTTTTCTATGGTATCTTTAGCCCCTGAGAGTCTCTCTTCTATCTCATGTAATTTGTTGGTGATGCTTGTATCTATGACTCCTAATCTCTTTCCTCGGTTTTCTATCTCCAGGGTTGTCTCCCTTTGTGATTTCTTTATTGTTTCTATTTCCATTTTTAGATCCTGGATAGTTTTGTTCATTTCCTTTGCCTGTTTGACTGTGTTTCCCTGTAATTCTTTAAGGGATTTTTGTGTTTCCTCTTCAAGGGTTTCTACCTGTTTACCTGTGTTCTCCTGTATTTCTTTAAGGGAGTTATTTATATCCTTCTTAAAGTCCTCTATCATAATAATTAGAAATGATTTTACATCTGAGTCTTACTTTTCCAGTGTGTTGAGATATCCAGGGCTTGCTGTTCTGATGATGCCAAGTAGCCTTGGTTTCTGTTGCTTATGTTCTTTCCCTTGCCTCTTACCATCTGGTTATCTCTGGTGTTAGCTAGTCTTGCTGTCTTTGACTGTGGCTTGTCCCTCCTGCAAGTCAGTGTGTCAGTACTCCTGGACACCAATTCTTTCCAGGAGGAATTTGGGTATGGAGAGCTATGGCACAGGGCCAACTCCTGGGTACAGATGGAAACTGGAAGGATCCTATCCCCAGCTGGTCCTTGACTCCTGTGTCCTGGTGGCTCTGGGAGGGTCCCTCTTGGGCCAGGAATATGAACAGGAGTGATGGTCTTACCTTTACCCTCAGGTGTGTCAGTAGTCCTGGGAGACTAGATCTCTCCTGAAGGTATTTGGGTATTGAGTGCTGTGGCACAGAATCAGCTCTGGGACCCAACAGAAAATTTAAAAACTCAAAATCTCTTAATTGTGGGATCCTATTAAACCAAAAACAATGAATATAGCTCCCTTCTTGTTCTGAGACTGAAGAATTGGGGCACAATATCAGGTCACAGCAAAACCAAATTCCAATATGCTCTTTGACTACCAAATGAACTCAGTCATTATCATCTTGATTTTAACGGGCTTTAGTACCCCAGTTCTCTGGCTTTGCTATTCAAATCACATGACTTGACTTGTAAGCTCACTCAAGCTTTATTCCACAGCTGCCAATGTTCTTGATAGTCATTCACAATTGTGACATAACCAATATGCTATCCAGCTACACTAATGATACCCTTTTACCAATGACCTCTCAAGGAGTCCCTTCAGGAACTCTGAGCAAGCCTCATAATGCCAAGCCTCAGATTCTCACCATGATCCCTTTAATCCTGTAATTTACATGTCTTCAAAACCAGTAGCATGTTGGAGAATCTTACACATTACCAAATTTCCAACTGGAGATGCAGTGTTATCCTCCTCTGAACTACTTCTGTGTACTGACTCTGAAGAAATATTTCCCAGAGGATTTCATAATCTCTTATTATTCATAGATAATTCTTCAGTTTCAGTAACTGCTACCAATTGGCTGAGAAAAGCAAAAGTTTCACGTGAATGCCCCTAGTGTAGTGTTTGATCCCCTCTGTAACTTCACAACCCACATGTCCTGATCTAGAATTCTCTCAGCTCCATGGTATTGGTACAGTGACAGGCAGGTAGATCAGTGGAATAGAACTGAAGACCCAGAAATGAACCCACACACCTGTGGTCACTTGATCTTTGACAAAGGAGCTAAAACTATCCAGTGGAAAAAAGACAGCATTTTCAACAAATGGTGCTGGGTCAACTGGCAGTCAACATGTAGAAGGTTGCAAATTGATCCATTCTTATCTCTCTGTATAAATCTCAAGTCCAAGTGGATCAAGGACCTTCACATAAAGCCAGATACACTGAATCTAATAGAAGAGAAAGTGGGGAAAGACCTGGAGCACAAGGGCACAGGGGAAATTTTCCTGAATAGAACACCAATAGCTTATGCTCTAAGATCAAGAATTGACAAATGGAACCTCATAAAATTGCAAAACTTATGTAATACAAAGGACACTGTCAACAGGAAAAAGTGGCAACCAACAGATTGGGAAAAGATCTTTACCATTCCTACATCCAAAAGACGGTTAATATCCAATATATACAAAGAACTCAAGAAGTTAGATGCCAGAGAACCAAATAACACTATTAAAAAATGGGGTACATGCAGAGCTAAACAAATAATTCTCAACTAAGGAATACCAAATGGCTGAGAAACACTTAAAGAAATGTTCAATATCCTTAAACATCAAGGAAATGCAAATCAAAACAACCCTGAGATTCCACCTCAGACCAGTCAGAATGGCCAAGATCAAAAACATTCCTATCTTTAAAGATCAGTTCATTAAGCTCTGAGCACTTGATGGCTGTTTCTAGATCAAAGCTCAAAAATTCTCCACAATCCTAACCCCCCCCAAAAAAAAAAAAAAAAAAAAAAAAAAAAAAAACATGATCAGGCCTATCACAGCAAAAAAGTTTTTCTTTCTGCGAGTGTTATTCTCTTCTCCTGATTCAATAGAAGTTTATTGCTCTAAACTTCTCCCTAACCTGACAAGCAAGAGGCATCTGGACAATAGGAAAAAGGCTCTAGCAACTAATCCTTTACATACTCTCCTCTTGTTTTTTTGTTTTTTTTTTTAATTTTATTTTTTTAATTTACATTCCAAATCACTTCCCCTTTCCCGTTTCCTCCCTCCCCGAAAGTCCCATAAGCCCCCTTCCCTCCCTCTTTTCTCCATTCAACCCCCTCTCGTTACTCTGTCCTGGCGTTCCCCTACATCCAGTCTTTCCAGGACCAGGGGTCTCTCCTTCCAACTTTTTAGAAATCTATTGATATGCTGATTGTGTCTAGGGTATTCCGAGATTCTGGGTCAATATCCCCTTATCAGTGACTGCATACCATGTGTGTTCTTTTGTGATTGGGTTACCTCACTAAGGATGATATTTTCAAGTTCTGACCATTTGCCTAGGAATTTCGTGAATTCATTGTTTTTAATTGCAGAGTAGTATTCCATTGTGTAAATATACCACATCTTCTGAATCCATTCCTCCGTTGAGGGACATCTGGGTTCTTTCCAGCTTCTGGCTATTATAAATAAGGCTGCTATGAATATAGTGGAGCATGTGTCCTTATTGCATGCAGGTAAAGTCTCTGGGTATATGCCCAGGAGTGGTATAGCCGGATCCTCCGGGAGTGTCATGCCCAGTTTTCTGAGGAACCGCCAGACTGCTTTCCAGAGTGGTTGTACCAGCCTGCAATTCCACCAGCAGTGGAGGAGTGTTCCTCTTTCTCCACATCCTCGCCAACAACTGCTGTCTCCTGTGTTTTTGATCTTAGCCATCCTGACTGGTGTGAGATGGAATCTCAGGGTTTAGGATGAGGTGCTAAGTGCCTGAGAAGTCTCTGACTTCAGAGGAACACAGAAGGCAGATCAGCTACATTAGCATAGTAACTTAGACTTAGACGTAGATAAGTAAACTCTTTGTTAAACAGCAACCCTAAATTTCCCATAAGACAAAGTCTTACCCCAGAATTTTGTAAGACCAAGTCTTACCCCGCCAAAGCTCTTTCCCCCTCCCCTGCCTCAAGAAAAACCAAGAAGAAAGAACACCTCCTGTCGGGGTTGGCTCCCAGCAACCCATAGTAAGCTGGTCCCTTCCACATATCATTGGTCAAGAAAATGTCTCCTCGGAGTTCCTGCAGGACCATGTGGTGGAAGCAATTCCTCAATTCAGGTCATCTCTTCCCAGGTGACTAGTTTGTGTCAATTTGCCAAATTTGGCAAGCACAAGAGGAAAAAAGTGTATGTTCTCCTTCATAGTTCCTACCATAGTGTGTGTGTGTGTGTGTGTGTGTGTGTGTGTGTGTGTTTGTGTGTGTGTGCGCACAAATGCGCATGTTGGCACATGGGTACAGTATAACATATATAAAGAGAAATAAATATTACTTGCTAAGTACTTATTAGGTGATAAGCAGGGGATGCAGTAATGGACACATGAGTCTTGAAAGAGGATATAAATCTAATTGGCTTTTCTAGTTTTACCTCTGCCACTGATTTTTCAGAGTTTAGTGGTGAATAGATGTATGCACATATAATTGAGCACCCCACTGAGTCTTCTCTGCCCTTTGACCAACTGTGAATGTCTGTAGTAACTAACCACCATGCACTGAAGCTTCCCTGATGAGGTCTGAGAATTGCACTCATCTAAGGACATAGATATATTGATCTTAAAAACAGTGAGAAACTATATCTGCTTAGCAGAATAACAGTAGTTTCACTCCTACAGCCTATAAGCTCCCTAACCACGAGGTTTTGGCCAGATTTGCTTGCTGAATATAGCCTAGATATATATCAACTGATGGATGGATAATGAAAATATAGCTATAGATACTGGAATTTTATTCAGCTGTAATGAAAAACAAAATTGTGACCTTGCAGATAAATAGATGAAACTAGAAAACATTATATTAAGTAAGGTAACCCAGATCCAGAAAGAGTATCACATGTCCTCATTAGTATATATATATACACGAATATATATATATATACATATATATATATAAAATCCTTAGATTTCTGTGTTTACCTTAAAGTACTTGTAGAATACAGGAAACTGAAAAGGTACCATTGGGTGTAAAGGTAGAAGAATGATCTTATGAAAGAAAGATTACAAAGGGAAAAGGAGAATAATGGGAAGGGAGGCTTAATGTGTGGAGAGGTTTCGAAGCATACAGCAGAGGGAGGTCATTTGGGGAAGGGATAATTAAAATTTTAAATGTTTGAAAAATCCATATGGAAACACATACACACACACAGAGGATGTCCAAGTCCTGTGTGTATGTATGTGTGTATGCGTATTCAAATCAAGGAGTTTAATTGGGTTACCCTATGCAAGTCAAGGGCAGGTCTTTTCAAATCTTCAACTGAGCCTGTGGAACCCACCTATATAATCTGCTTTCTTATTTAAATGTTAATGTCATCCCACAGTGATGAGAGCAAGCAATAGAAACTGGGTGAGTAGGGAAGGAGCCCAAAGCTGCAGTGCCTCCTGCTGGGGGCCAGGAAAACCAAGAGACTTCTATTTCCTGTTCTTTGTTACCACTTGTTTGAGCTCTTCCGCCTAAATGCTTGTGTACCTATGTTACCAACAATAAAAGGAGGCATGTGGTTGGGCCATTTGGTGTCCCCTACCTTACCCAAGTTTCTACCAGTAAATCCTTTAAAAAAAAACCTAGGTAACAGCTCAATCAAACTATTTTCTGGATGCTTCCTCTCTCAGTTGCTCTTAACACAGTTAAGCTGCCATTTATGGATATATAATAAAGTCCTCTATGAAACAAATCCTCTGTGGTCCATGAATATCATTCTTTGAATTCACAAGGCAAGAACCTGAAAGCCACTGGCTAGGAATGGTTTTAATGGCCATCAGGTTTCCAAGACCTTAGCTCCCCAAGGAAGACTCCATCATACTCAAAGATATCCCAATAGTTCCATCATCATGTACACTTCAAAAACACGATCAGGTAAACATCCAGAATACTTAACCAAATAAGTGAACACTGGGACTTACTGAAATGAACACAAATCAGACACCATAATGACAATATTGTCAAAATCAGACTCTGATTTTCAGATTGAATATTTATATCAATGTTAGATTTCCTTGTTAAAAGGATATATTGGTGTTCTCCAAAGACTTAGCTTGTGGAGTGAACAACTTTACAAATATTATTTATATAAGAAAAAAATCTGTATATGTTTTATCACGATAAGATCAATTAATTAAAAATACTTAAATGCTGTTTCCAGACTTTAATATATGCAATTTGATTATATGAAAGCATTGATAATTATTACTAAGTAATAATTAACTAGAATAACTGTATAATAAATAATGATCATTAAGGGTGTAACCAGCTGCTTCCCAGTAGGATCTAAGGTTCACTCCACAGAGGGAAACATGCTCAGTGTTATAAATCTGGCCAACAATCCATGGAGTAATATTTTAAATTGAATTTAAGCCCTAAACTCAGTCCTTACCTTTTCAAATAAAGCCAAGGTCATTCTCTATAAGAATCTGTTAAGTACACATGGACATATCACATTATAAGGCAAATGTGATCAAAAGACATTTCTGGCATTCACTTTGTATCTGGAGCTCCTGTCTTTCCAGGGTCTGTGAGTCACCATCCCTGTCACCCATGAACACAGAAGCTGCTCACTAAAGCTGCATACCTCTTATGGATTCAGTTTCCTTCCCAGAAGAAAACAGCCCTTATATGCAGCTGCGTGAGTGACAGGAGTTCTTCTTTCTGAGCGTGACAGTTAATCCTAAAACAACTAGCTTCAGACAACCTAGTGAGTAATGAACTTGAGCAGGTCAGTAGAGGACCACATGATTTACATTCATTAAAACTAATTAAAACCACAGGCAGGAATTAAAAGCTGGAAACTTTTATAATCAACAATTATTGGACAGTACTACAAAGTACTTTAACAACTTTTTAAAAGTTTCCTTCCTAAACAGTTAACTCTTTCTAGCCCACATACTAGACCATAACCTAGCATTAGAGTTTGAGTTCTTTAAGGGAAGACTTATTATCCTAAAATAGGGTCTCTATCAATCATGGCATTTCTCTCTCATAAAAAAAAAAACTAAGCAGAAATAGGCTTTCCCTGATGCAATAGATATGCATAATCTTCCTCCTCACCTTATGCTCTCCTCAAAGATTTCTTACATACTGCCTCTCTCCCGAGTACAGGTATGCACATGTGATCTGAGAACTGTTACTTGGAAAGTCACAGAGGAGAAGCATGACCTCCACACCAGAGTTATTTGCCAGCACTGTTAGATCCACCTTTGAGCTGATGCTTCAAAGAAATGCCCTCATTTAATCTCTAACCCTTCATTCCAATCAGTCCTCAAGTGGAGTTCTCTGACTTGATAAAAATTAACAGTATCTCCAACTCTGAGATCTCTAATAAGAGTTGTAACATTTTAAAACTCAAATGGTGCATCCCAGCACAAAAGTGAATGAAACCATGGATCAATTATAATTCAGCATCCAGTGATTGTAATTCCATATCCTTTAAATAAATTCAGCAGGTAGCATGAGAAGTGTACTATGGGACACATAGAGATAAGTAGAAAGAGCAGTTAGAGATTGACTGGGTATAGTGGTGTGTGTGTGTGTGTGTGTGTGTGTGTGTGCGTGTGTGTGTGTGTGTATGATCCCAGTACTCCAGAAGCAGGAAGTCTGAAAGCTCAAGAGCAGTCTGAACCAGATAACCAGACATCAGACAATCAGACATCCTCTCTCTCTCTCTCTCTCTCTCTCTCTCTCTCTCTCTCTCTCTCTCTCTCTCTCTCTCTCTCTCAGCATAAATGACAGTATTTCAGATAAAATAAAACACAAGGCAAAGAAGTCTCACCAACATGGCTGACTAAACATAACATGAAAACATGAACTAACATAAAAGGGGAAAGCTCATAAGGCCTCAACCATACACAAAGCACCACAAGCAACTAAAAAGTGCTCAGAGCACTTTTTCCTCCTATGTTCCTCCTCTGGCGCTGCAAACTCCTTCAGCCCCTTGGGTCTTTTCTCTAGCTCCCCCATTGGGGACCCTGTGCTCAGTTCAATGGCTGGCTGAGAGTGTCCCCCTCTGTATTTCTCATGCACTAGCAGAGCCTCCCAGGTGGCAGCTATATCCAGCTCCGATCAGCAGGTACTTGTGGGCATCAATAATAGTGTCTGGGTTTTGTAACTGTATAGGGATGGATCCCTAGGTGGTCTTGGATGGTCTTTCCCTCAGACCCAGGACAGGGAAGCGGGAGGGGATTGATTGGGGAACAGAGGGAGGGGAGATGGCTTATGGGACTTTCGGGGGGTGGGGACCAGGAAAAGAGGAAATCATTTGAAATGCAAATAAAGAATATATCTAATAAAAAATAAAGTGCTCAGAGCAAGAGAAATAGTCTTCCCTAGAGAGGGGCATGACAACTGAGTCATCAATTCCAAATGGTCATCCTTGAAAGCATACATGCATGCAAAGTAATACTGTAGGAAATGAGCAGGCATACCTGCATGCAATAAGGACACATGCTCCACTATGTTCATAGCAGCCTTATTTATAATAGCCAGAAGCTGGAAAGAACCCAGATGTCCCTCAACAGACTAATGGATTCAGAAGATGTGGTATATTTACACAATGGAATACTACTCTGCAATTAAAAACAATGAATTCACGAAATTCCTAGGCAAATGGTCAGAACTTGAAAATATCATCCTTAGGTAACCCAATCACAAAAGAACACACATGGTATGCAGTCACTGATAAGGGGATATTAACCCAGAATCTCGGAATACCCTAGACACAATTCGCATATCAATAGATTTCTAAGAAGATGGAAGGAGAGACCCCTGGTCCTGGAAAGACTGGATGTAGGGGAATGCCAGGACAGAGAATCGAGAGGGGGTTGAATGGAGAAAAGAGGGAGGGAAGGGGGCTTATGGGACTTTTGGGGAGGGAGGAAACGGGAAAGGGGAAATGATTTTGAATGTAAATAAAAAAAGAAACTTAAAAAAAAATGAGCAGGCAGTATTTATAAGTGTGTGTGTACATGTCCATGCATGTGTGTGTGTGTGTGTGTGTGTGTGTAAAATCAACAATCAAAGAAAAGAATAAGAGGCAATGAATTTCAGAGAGCTCAAAGGGAAGTACATGAGGTGGATTTGGAGGGAGGAAAGGGGAGAAATGAAATTACATAATTATATTATCGTCTCAAAAAAAAAAAAAATTTAAAAATTCTATACTAAACAATATGAGAATTACGGCATTACAACCAAAGCCAGGGTTGCATGTCTTTCTTCCACTCAGTTATTTCAATTATCTAAGTTAACTGTCATTTTTTTCTCCATTCTATGTAGGGTTGTGGGTCCTGAGTCTTGGCTAGGTGAGATGCAGGGGGTGTTTGACTGTGCTTACACACTTTCATCCATTGCCAGGCAGGTGTTGGGCAGTAGGGAAGTCCCAGGACACCACTCTGGGGGGTAAGAAAGCTCAGGAGAGCCCGTGCTGGTTCAGAGGTCCCCGGGCCTGCGAAGAGGCTAGGGCCATGGGGTTCCCAGGCTCTTGGACACCCAGAAGCCCCTGGAAGTTGCAGAAGAGCTGAGAGCCAACCTTGCTAACGCTGCCTCCCTTTTACACAGCCCTTCATTTTGTGGTGACTTCCAACCATAAAATTATTTTTGTTGCTATTTTATAACTGTAATTTTGCTACTATTATGAATCATAATGTAAATATCTGTGCTTTCCAATGGTCTTGGGCCACCCTTATGAAAGGGTCATTCAAATCCCAGAGGGGTCTTGACTCACAGGTTGAGAAGCACTGGCCTAGAGTCTAAGAGGCTGACTTTTGTTTCCTAAAGTACTGTTGTGGTCTTCCAGTTAGTCTAATCTCAACAAGTCATTCTGAGCACAAAGTGGAATTTAGTAATGAGAAAAATTGAATTTTGTCCAAATAATTCCCTTACATATTTTCACTTCAAGGACGAAATTGGAAAAGAGCTATTGCAAAGTATAAACCAATTAAAAATTATTTGAAGGGAAAGAGGAAAACAACAAACTGACTGGAAGTTTCTGTGACTTTTAAGGGAGAATCAGTATCAGTTCATCAAAATTTGAATTCTAGGAGAAAATATTCCAATGTTGCAGACCCAGGAGAATGTCATAACTCCTGAGGTCCTAGGTAGTAATGACTGGACATCAGTGACAACAAGTAAAAAAAAAAAACAAAACAAAGCAAACAAACAAAAAAACTACCAAAATTTCCTTCTCTCTTAGAAAAACTGAAGTTTGCCCAGACTTAAATAACTTGGTAACTGCTAAATGAATTCTTGGGGAGCTGCCCTCTAGGTCAGAGTATTACAGCATGGCCTCCACTCTGCCCATCCTCCTCACCTGTCCAATCCCTCCCCCAATTGCCAAGCTACCAGAAAGGAAGACCCCGATGAGAAGGAGCACACCAAATAGAAAAGGAAGAGGCAGTCATCCATTCCTTCCGGGTTTGGAAACTCTAAACTTAGATAAAACGAAGCAGCACTCGTTAGTGATGGAGTTTGTTCACTAACCATCTTGAAAAGTTGGTGCTTCTGAGTGTCTCTGACATGTTAATCAACGTCACAAATGATAGAAAAATTAGTCATTTTAATTAATTTCCCAAAAGATATTTTATTCCAAAGAAAACAGTCCGATTGATCCAAATCATCATGTTAGTTATCAAATTATTACAAGCAAAGGGTTCTCTCTCGAGAGACACTAGTAGAAGGGAAGGAGGATTGCAGGTGTTCTCAGGGGAGGGAGGAGGCAGAGGAGCAAGAGTAATCCCTGTGGGGTTGGATGTGAAGGTGCCATGGAATCCAGAGGGATGCTCTTGTTAGTCTGCTGCTGTGATGCTGCAGACAACTGAGAGAGCATGGAGGAACACAGGAAATAATCGGTCCTGAGGCTCGTAATGCTGTGTCAAGCAGTTAATTCAATTCACCACTGAAATTGACTCTGTCTCTGTCTCTGTCTCTCTCTCTCTCTTTCAATAGACAAAGGGGGAATATAGATGGTATTTTTAAAACAGAAAAGAGAAAAACTGTCAGATCATTTCCTGACTTCAGTACTGTTGCTTGTTGCTAAATTAACAGAACATTTCATACGTGAACAAATTATCAAATCCTTAAATATAATTATGGTACATTTTAAAATATCAGTTCTAATTATATTTTTCTTTGACAAAGTAATTATACTTCAAGGAGCTGTGATCAGAACAATGTTTTTGCTGCCAGATCTGAGAGCGGAAGGTAGAAAAGGTACTTTAGATTATCTTGCAAAGAGTGAACTAAACTTCATACAACCTTTGTGCCCAGCCTCATGAAAGAAAGGCTTAAAATAGACTAACAAACATAAATTTTAATCTTCTTTCAAGTCACTCATTGATTTGTAATTCAATGTTCTTTAGGACAATGGTGGTCACATACTGTAGGCTGCTTTTCCCTCCATGGATTTAGTTTCTGTGTATTTAAAATCACAGGGTTCTGCCAAAAGCGTTTTTGTTATTAGTCCAAAACAAATTGAACCTGAGGCTTTTTCCCCTGAGAGGAAGCAATACAATGCCCTCAACTGGTATTCTTGACTTTGAATTTCCCAACAATTTATCTTCCCAGGAGTCTATAACTATTGTTCTCCCCCCCCCCAGGTCTCTAGCCCCTTCCATTTCCCCTCCCCAACCCCAACTTACATCCTAATGAATAAATATTTCTCCACTCATCTGTATGAGATTCATTTCTCCTCTCTCTGCCCTGAAATTGTACCCTTAGGATCCTATCAGAATTGCCTGCCAAATTCTTCCCACAAAGGTTTAGGGGCAGCCAACAGCTACTGAGTCCTAACATTCCTTAAGCTTTACCCTTTTGTTAGTATTCCTTTCCTCTTGGGGGAGCGGGGAGGGGACTGTCTATAAAATGCAAATGAACGATGAATAAACCAAAGCACATAGATGTACTAGTGGCTTCACCAGTACAGATTTTCTTCCCTTCTATAGTCAGGAAAATTTTAAATGAAGTTCACTCATAGCTTAGACAAAAGAAAAAAGAAAAAAACAAAAAACAAGAATAATCTATAGCATCCAAATTCGGAAGGTAATTATAAAGAAGGGTAAGAGAAACAAAGTGTTCGTGTTGGTATTAAAGGGGTAGGAAGCTGGAGAACAAAGGTAAGACAGTCTCTGCCCCTGAAAAGACTTGCAAACTGCAAGAGTATCACTAAGAAAGTTGGAGAAGTATAGAGTGTGCCAAGATCTGCAGTACTTTGCCTCTTGCAGGTGAGTCCAGATCATTGAATAAGCCTCAGCTGATGCTCCCAGATTTTAGGATGTTCTATGTGAAAGATAGGAAGAACTGAGGCTGTCACAAAGCTGCAAAAAAAGGGGGGTCAGGGAGTGAGATACCATGCTCAGAACTTTTGTGCCCAGCAAATAGCAAGTGGCTGGTCAGTATATCAATGATCCTGGACCAAATTGTCTCTATCCCTACTCTGTTGGAGACCATAAATGGAAATGAATTCTGAGTATGGGACAGGAATAAAACACCTTACAGCTGGGATGACACAGAAAACATATAGGAAGAAATAAATCTGTCCTCTTGCTGGACTGCTCCTGACCATTTTAAGTAAATGAGCTGTCTCATTTTTAAAGGCTTCCAGATATCAGTATCTTTGCCTCTTTCTAAGCATCTTGTGTTTACCAGAGGACAACTATAATATGCTTATGAAACTGGTAGCACAATTTGAACTGTGCATCACAAGCCATGCTTTGGGAAGATAATGCTACAATTCAAAATACATCTGACTTTTCTTCTTGTCTGACATTTCTGAATAATTTGTATTCATGAGAACCAGAAAGAAGTCCTATTATTCTCTTTTTTTAAGTCTATTAGAGAAGAGCCTTGCTTAAGACTATTCGTATTCATTCATTGCAAACCAAAGCTCTAAAATCCTCCTTGATTTATTACATTGTTTTACTGCACTCTGTGAGTTGGACCTTTATCCAATAGTCAAATAGCTAGGTCATATATTTTTCCTCATGATAGCTAGGCCTAGAAAAAAAATTTTTTCTCTTTGTGAGAATCACAAGTGTTAGATACATTAAAAAAATTATACTGGGTTTTGAGGTTATATTTTATTTTCTATGAATTCGTAAAATTCTAAAAAGGAAAGTCTTTGTGAATCAACATTTTTTCTTTTTCTTTGACCATGAAAAAAAGTTATCGACAGAGAAGCAGATCAATTATGTAATTAAGAAGCATTCAATGAGGCAGGTTCCAGGGATACCCAGCTATCCTAAAGTCATAAATCAGAGCCATGGAAGCATCCTGGAATCAGCAAAAGTCTCCAGGGAACTGTGCAGCAAATAGAAACACTGATGCATTAACCAAAAGATCCGAGAACCTTCTGAACAGACATAAAAAATGCATCTTTTCTTGTGTCCCCACATATGCATTACAAAGTATGGTACCTGATATTATCTCTCTGAGTAAACCTTGTCTTTCCATGGAAATCTTCCTCAAGAAATTTGCCTGACCCCCATCACCTATGCTTCTTGTGATTTTTCTCTCACTTGAACTCCTGCGAGGAACTCCTTCTAGGAGCTCATCCTGCTCTGGATTCTCAGGACTCACCTTAGAATCTCTCTCAGATATTATACAGATTTCCAATTTGTTCTCCTCAACTTGACTACTGTAGGTGCATGTTTGTATATTCCTCAGAAGTGCTTGCAGAATTTGGGCCCATCAGTCACAGCTGAGTAGAGGCTTCTACAACAATGAATGCAGCAGGACAAATGAGCCACTCATCTCTCTAAAACTTCTTGTCACTTGAAGAAACTGTCATTTCCATTCATCCTCCATACTCTGAAAAATTCTGTTTTATCATAAATATTAACCTGCCTCCTGTGTGTTTTGTAATACCAGGCTAGAGAGTGCTGTTTGGCTTTTTCATCTCGCTCCCATTTGGCTTCTCTGTGCTCATGATAGTCCCACTGGAAGGAAAGTATGCCACTGGATTCTGTTTGCTTAAATAATGACCAAATATCAGAAAACTCACAAAGTTCCACCCTAAAACTCCTTTTTAAAATTTTTGCCAGTTTTGTACTATCACATAACTGGAAAATAAAAACAGCAGAGAAGGAGAGAATGAGGATAGAAGGAAGGGAAAAAGAAAGGAAGGGAAAAGGGAAGGAAGGGAGGAAGGAAGGAGAAAAGGAAGGAAGGACGGAAGGAAGGAAGGAAGGAAGGAAGGAAGGAAGGAAGGAAGGAAGGAAAGAGTTATATGGTATTATTCTCAGAGAGATATGAAAAATGTCTATTTATTCTAGATGAAAAACCAACAGCAAATCAACATAAGGACACCACCAAAGTCCAACTTGGTGAAATAATGAGTTTTAGGGCTACTTACAGAAGTACGGTTGAGAGTTTACTAACAGGAACAGAAATGACTCAAAGACAGCTGCCCCATCAAAATCCCATCCTAGCTCACAAAGGTTGGAACCATAGAGCTCAACTTTCAGGTATATCTCCAGGTCAAAAAGTGTCTCTTCCAGGCACTCCAGTTGGTCTGAGCCTTTTCTAAGAAACTAGGTTGATCTCTGAATTCTAAGGAACATGGCTAGTCTGAACGTCTCTTGGCAGTCCTTGTTGCTTAAGTAAGCTTGGGGAACTAGGACCTAGTACATCTGGTCAGTTTCAGGAAACTTTATGAACCCTTAGTTGTACCAAGTATTAAGTAGTAAGAGACCTCTTTTTAGAAATCCTTGGGTCTTCAGGAGCTTCTCTTCAAGATGAAATGTTTTACTCAAATAAAATTACTATATAACAGGGCAAGGGGAAGGTTAGAGGAAAAAGAGAAAGGAAAGTGGATGGGGTGGGGCACTGAGCCCTACAGTGATCTGCTCAAGTGCTACAAATTATACCCATTTCCAAAATTAAGAAAAAGATGAATTTCTGTTTTGAATCAAACTGTATGAGGTCTGCCGTTTGTTGCTGAGGTTCTCGCCTTCCTGTAACATTTTGCTCACCCAAGGGATTGTAGTCTTAAGTCTTCCCTTAGACTACAATGCAAAGCTAAGTTGAAGATTATTCCCAGGGTCTTGTCTTTCTGTGAGAAAGAACCCAGAAAGGCTTTCCAGTCTCCGGGAAGAAAAGCTGCCAACACAGACAGAGACCGCCAAGGCAAAGCTTCGTCACCAGCTGAGCAGGCTCTGTTGAACCAACACCTAAACTGGTGGTTATATGAGTAGTGGCTGAGCTGCAGCTACAACATTGCTCTCTATGGATAAAAACAATCTGTTTATGTCACTTTCAGAGTAAGAGGTTCCAAATGGCTCTGTATGTTTCAGAAAAGACCAACTCAATGGTGACTTGATTATAAGGGTCATATTTATTTTGAAGGATTTGTTTAAACAAATAAATATTTACATTATCTTTGTTTCCTAAAGGACTTATCAGTTATCTCATTATGCTCTTTTACTATTAACGATGCTTGTCACAATATTAGTGTTGCCTATTTATGAGTAAATGAAAATTCTACTTGATCTCATGTGGTTTTTCCAGTCACTTAGGCAACTAATATTTCGATCATCTTTTAATTTATTCTATTCTATGTTCTGTTACAGAAAGAACATGTATTAGCATTACCAAACCATGTGTTTCTACTGTAGGTGTGGATTTCTAACACTGAAACTAAACTGAGATACTCAGCTCATGAAGGTTTAGTTTTCCTCACAGTTTTAGAAGTTTCAGTCTGTGATCACTTGCCCCATAGCTTTTTTCCCAACAGCAACAGAGAATTTTGTGGTGGAACCAAGCAATAGACCACTACAATTTGCCCCATGACTGGAATGCAAAAAGAGCTTTCTTTCTAGGATCTCCATACAAGGGTCCCAAAACCTCCTTCAAAGGTATACCTCCACTGACCTAGAAAACTCCCTGTAGACACTGCTTCTAAACTTTCTACCACTCCACATTAGCACGTATCCAAGGACCACACTTTTAAAACATGAGGTCTTTAAGGAACAACTACAGAGTCAGCCAGTGGTAGTGCACACATTTAATGCCTGCACCTGGGAGGCAGAGGCAGGTGCATCTCTGTGAGGTCGAGACCAGCCTGGTCTACAGAATGAGTTCAAGGACAGTCAGGGTTACACAAAGAAACCCTGTCTTGAAAACAAAACAAAACATAATAATAACAACACACACACATATATAGGTATGTATCTATACATGACAGCAATTTGATTATTAGATATTTAAAGTGCAAAATAGTAGTGAAAGAAATGTAGAAAAACTGAAAATTCTAATTAATAAAAAATCTAATTAATAATCTGCCAATTTTCCAAAATTTATTTTGAAGATACACATACACACACACACACAAACACAAACACATATACACACACACACTAACTTTGGGCTACAGATTCAAACTAAAATATTTAATGTACAATTATCTAGCTATTAAATTAGCAAAAAATAAATAAAACTTTAAATAAAATATTAGAAAATATGTAGGAAATTTAAAAGACTGATGGTTCGTCAAAGTGCTCCGTCTCTGGAGAGCAATCTGGCATGTGTGGGACAATAGCTATAAGAATAAGGTAAGAGATTATGTCTTTTACTTATTTTATAATAATCACCAGCATGTACTCAGAAGATAACATCATTTCTGATGTATATTAAGCATTGAATAAATGTTTCCTAGAGTAATACTTGGATGTCTCCATTGAATAAATGTTTCCTTAAAGTAATGTTTCACAACAATGGCTTAGTTTCATTTTTGTGAAGAATATAGACAAAAATGTAGAAGAAAAGTAAGGCTTTCTAAAACGTGAATAATAATAAAAATTTGAGAACAGATAGGTTAGGTAAGTGCAGTAGTTTGAATGAGAATGACCACCAAGGACTCATATAATCGAATGCTTGGTGCTCAGTTGTTGGGGGTGGATTAGACAGTGTTGCCTGTTAGAGGAGGTATGCTACCATGAATTAGCTTTAAGGTTTGAAAAGCCCATGCCTGGCCCATTCTCACTGTCTGCTTGTGAACGGTGGATTAGGATGTAAGCTTTCGTGAATTCATTGTTTTTAATTGCAGAGTAGTATTCCATTGTGTAAATACACCACATCTTCTGAATCCATTCCTCCGTTGAGGGACATCTGGGTTCTTTCCAGCTTCTGGCTATTATAAATAAGGCTGCTATGAACATAGTGGAGCATGTGTCCTTATTGCATGCAGGTAAAGCCTCTGGGTATATGTCCAGGAGTGGTATAGCTGGATCCTCCGGGAGTGTCATGCCCAGTTTTCTGAGGAACTGCCAGACTGCTTTCCAGAGTGGTTGTACCAGCTTGCAATCCCACCAGCAGTGGAGGAGTGTTCCTCTTTCTCCACATCCTCGCCAACAACTGCTGTCTCCTGTGTTTTTGATCTTAGCCATTCTGACTAGTGTGAGATGGAATCTCAGGGTTGTTTTGATTTGCATTTCCCTAATGACTAAGGATGATGAACATGTCTTTAGGTGCTTCTCAGCCATTATATATTCTTCAGGTGAGAACTCTTTGTTTAGCTCTGTACCCCATTTTTTAATAGGGTTACTTGCCTCTCTGGAGTTTAACTTCTTGAGTTCTTTGTATATATTGGATATTAGCCCTCTGTTGGATGTAGGGTTGGTAAAGATCATTTCCCAGTTAGTTGGTTGCCGCTTTGTCTTTTTGACAGTGTCTTTTGCCTTGCAAAAACAATGAATTCACGAAATTCCTAGGCAAATGGTCAGAACTTGAAAATATAATCCTTAGTGAGGTAACCCAATCACAAAAGAACACACATGGTATGCAGTCACTGATAAGGGGATATTGACCCAGAATCTCGGAATACCCTAGACACAATTCGCATATCAATAGATTTCTAAGAAGATGGAAGGAGAGACCCCTGGTCCTGGAAAGACTGGATGTAGGGGTATGCCAGGACAGAGAAGCGAGAGGGGGTTGAATGGGGAAAAGAGGGAGGGAAGGGGGCTTATGGGACTTTTGGGGAGGGAGGAAACGGGAAGGGGGAAATGATTTGGAATGCAAATAAAAAAAAACTTAGAAAATAAAATTAAAAAAAAAATAAAGACACCTGTAACTGTTCAAAAAAAAAGAGGATGTAAGCTTTCTGCTACCGCTCCAGTGCCGTGCCTGCATGCTACCATACTCTGCAATGATGGTCATGGACTAACCTTGGAAAACTGCAAACAATCCTTCATTTAAATGCTTTTTAATAAGTTACTGTGGCTACAGTATCTCTTCACAGTACTAGAACATTAACTAATACAATAATAGGCGAATTTGATGAAATATTACATGTGCATGGTATATACACCATTTTAAACAGCACATGTGTATAAACTACGTGTAGCTCTCTTTGTGAGAACTACAGAGGGAGCAAAGGGGAGACTGTGTCCTTTGTTTTTGTGGACCTGTGGATCTGTAATGATAAGTAATTTCAACTAGTCAAAGAAAAAAGAAAAGAAAAGAAGAGAAGAGAAGAGAAGAGAAAATAAAATAAAAGAAAAGAAAAGAAAAGAAATTGAAGATGTCTGAAGTTCTATGAAGTCTAGGAGAGACTCTGCAGAATCATTCACATATGAAACAGGAAGCTGCTGCTCACCAAGGGTGCAAGGGGGAAGGTATAAGCTGCACATCACCATTCCTGGGCTCATAAAGACTGCCTTGTCTTGGAACAGATGCTCTTGTAAATAAAGAAATCTTATATTTTTGAAAACAAATTTATAACTGATAAAGGAGAGCTGAGCTACTACAAAGTATGGACCACAGCCATCATTTAAGATTTCTCTTTAAGACAACTCAACTTTACTTCTGTATAAGGCAATATTGGGTGTAACATGGAAACACTAAGGTTGCAGATAATAAGGTTTAATGGTGTCATATTTAAAGGTGATGTTAACGTTTTATAGTCAATAGATATGTTGAAATAAAACAACTTAGCTGGATGCCAACTAATAGGCTGTTAGTTAATCTATATACTGAAGTTCATTCCTTCCAACATTATGAGGAAAATAATCTTAGCTCTCAGAAGGTAGAGGAAGGAGGATTTCCACAAGTTTAAGAGAAGTCTGGTCTACACAGAAGTTTCCAGGCTAGTCAGGCCTGTATTGTGAAGGGACAGGGGAGGTAAGAGGAGAGAAGAATTAAGAAAGAAAAGAGTTGGGGAATCAATTTAAGTGTCTATATAGACATGACACATAACTATTAGTTATCTGTAACAGAATAAACATTTCCTTACAAAGTTTAGCTGGAAATAACACGCTAAATAACACTGTGAAGTTACATTGAATACCTAGGTAACAAGGCCTGGAGCCAATTAGGTAGTTAAAATGTTAGTCTACTTTAATGAACAATGAAAGCTTTGCTTCTCTTTACCAACCTAGAGCAGATCTTATGAAAATAGCTTATGCCTCACCAAGTGTTAATCTTCACATCTTAGGTCAAGTGTTCTTATAAACACAGGTAACAGGCATGAGGGACAGGAAAAAAAACAGTTGCTTATAAAACCAAACTCTACATTCTCCATTTTTTCTAGTGTTTAGTTTGCTACCTAGGGAGAGAGATTTATTTCTGTCTTTAGAAGATATTTTTAAAACTATGGAAATTTCAGTTCATTTGATACATGTCATATGTTTGTGGAAAATGATTAGTAGGCCCAAAATTATCCCAGATCTTTTGGTCTATCAGGATGGAGGAAATACTGTAAAATATTAAGAAGTCAGGACTTAACTACCTAGCACTCATCTTATTCAGAGATGGATCTAGTGCTGGGAATTGTTTAAAAGGGGACCTAAGGAACAGGATGATCTAAAGCACAGTCTGAGAATTGTCCTTTTAAGAAATATTTTATCATTGCTGTGCCAAGGTCATGCCACAGAACATATAACACAGGGAAGAAAAGCTGCCAGTAAGATGGGGGCCTCCAGAACCCACCCTACCTGATAGGTTTGGACGAGCAAATCATGTTACATTCCTAAAGTTAAGCCATTGGCAAAGTAGGTGACCCTGAGAGACAGAACTTCAGTCATAAAGAGATTGTCAGCTATAAGATGCTAATAATTCAAGTATGGAGGCTCACAGCCTTTGCATTGTGTTGGGTGGAGGTGGAAAGGAGCCTGGAACCAGTACATCTGCTTCAGGTAAGCATGTCTATTATCGTGCTGAAATTCTGCAATGATTCTTTCTTCAAGGTTGAACACAGATCACATGACCCCATAGAGAGAGCATTATTCTGAGTGTGGATTGTGTGTGTGTGTGTGTGTGTGTGTGTGTGTGTGTATGCCTTAGCATAGGTTCAGATATTCTCAGACTTTCAAACCTGTGGCCTCTGTCTCCCAAATTCTGGGATTAAAGTTGTGTGTCCACAATATACTTAATTTCTTTAGTCTAATGTTATTAATTAATTAACAGATTAATTTCTTAATCTGTTAAGGTTAAGAAAAAAATAACAGAACACAAAAGAGACTTATAGATTGATAGATAGGTAGATAGGTAGGTAGATAGATAGATAGATAGATAGATAGATAGATAGATAGATAGATAGATAGATAGACAGACAGACAGACAGATAGACAGATAGGGATGGATAAGGATGGTTGCGGGAAAATTGGCTTATTAGCTATTGTTGTGGCTAAGAAATGCCACAACTTAGAAGACTTTTATATATATTTATTATGGTTCGCTCCAGAAGCAACTAGAAGTGATTGCAAAGAGTAGAGAATAGTAATTTTGATAAACAGAAACAAATCCCATAAAAAAAGAACTCTCAGATGATCCTGCTATAGAATCGTCTTTGGACACTTGGAAAAATAATGGATGAGAATAACTTTAGGTTAACTAATTGATGGTCATATTTGCTGAATGTAAACTCAGATAAAATGTCATGACTAAGGTCACAAGTTGGAGACCCTGGTGCCCATAGCATGATTTGCTTCAAGCCATAAGGCCTAGGAACATGGTGTAGGAAGTAGAGGTAGAGGACAAATCAACAACTATAGAGTCTAGAAGTCTAATGTCCACATGGGAAAAACAAAAGCTGATGGTCCCTGGCTTCGGAGAGGAGGGATAAAGAGTTTGCCTGATTCACTTCTATACTGTCTTTTGGTCTATCTAGGCCACCAGATTACCGTGCAATTGAGACATATATTAAGATGCATCTTCCCTCTTAATCTTCCAGATTCTCAGAACAATCTGCTCTGGACTCCAGACTCACACATCCAAAAGTAATGCTTTATGAGCATTCACTTCTCCAGTGAATTGACACCTAAAATTTGCTAACCCATACTCCTTCTCTACTTCCCATTTTTTTTCTTCCTTTCCATAAGGGATTAAGTATAATTAAGTGTAAAGTGCATACATACTTTCAAATCATACATACATTCTACCTTTAAAAAAACAATGGGCATGTTTCCAATTAGGTAACTATATTATTTGTAGTCTATGGAACAAATTCATATTATACATGATTATGATTTATTAAACACATACATGTTTTCACAACAACCCGAAAGGAGAGTTGATATTCTGATGACCACTGTAGAGTTGAGACAACTGTCATTAGCTTCGAAAGTTGAAGACGTTTGCTCTAGGCCTGGAAATTAAGATGTATAAAAATCACCATGGATGACCAAGGTCATTCACTTGGCCATTAAACTGTTCTGTCTCTCTAAAGATACAAGACATGGGCATCCAAGGGATGCCTGATCCAGGGCTTCATTAACATTCTTCCACTGAAGTGATCATCATGGTTTTATCTCCTCTTAACTTATTACTTACAAGGTTGTTTAAGTCCTTTAAAATATTAAATATTTAATTAGTCCCATTACAGCTTTTCCCTGAGGCAAATAGTTAGCCCATATAATTGTTATGTTGGTTAAAAAGAAGAGCAAAGAGAAGCTTAAGCATAAATTAACAATAATAAAGCAGGCCATTACATTTCATGCCTGGACATTAACATGGATAACTCCCCTCAAGGAAAATTGTAAGGGTGATTATTAAAATCACTCTTTACAGATGACCTTACTGGTCACACTTTAACTGGGTCTCCACTCAGTAAAAATGACCAGCCAATCCATTAAAGATAAGGTTATCATTCCCAAAGTATTGGTCAAAGAGTTCTCCATCAGAATGACCTAAGGGTTTCATCTCGAAGAGAGACTTTTGTCCTCACACGAGTTATGGTTCTGCATTCTTAACAAACATTTCTGGGTGCTTCTGGAATAAAATGCCAACAAAACTCTTAAGGATGTGTCCTTATTTGTAATAAATTTCCAACCATTATTTTAGAAAATAATGTTTTTCCTATATTTGTTTTCTTACCAGTTGGGAAAAAAATATCTTCAGGTTTGGACCATGTTGCTTTCAATAAACATTACACTCTTAGGCAGAGAATCCACCGGTAACCTGAGATTTGTCACTATTTAATGTTGAGTGACCTGAACACAGTTGACTAAAATTTTACTTTTTAAATCTTCTTTTAGGTAAAGTGTGTCCATATGCTTCAATAACCTTCCTTCGGGATTCCAGGTAGGATGTTAAAAACTTGCTTTATTTTAAAACAGACTTGAAAACCAAGTTATACACTCTCTAAATACACTGGTGTCCCTGGTTATATAATCAAGAAATTTTTTCAGCCATAAGAATTCCCACTAAGAGGAGGAAAACGCTTCTCAGCAGGATGTTAGTGTTCCTGCCAGCATGCCTGGTAGCATGAACCCCTTCCAGCCAACATCAAAACGTTTTATCAGTTTAGCTTTACATACAAAAGTGAAAATTCAAACCCACATGTTTACCATTAACTAAAAACTCCATTTTAAGTATATCTAATGTTCAGAGAAAACTCATACACAGGACTGAGCACATGATCCACTCAGACAAAGCTGCCACACTCTTGTTTCTGTTTTGCAATTTGACCATGAAAAAAACCACACTGCAGTATGTTATTTTCAATTCCCAAAACTGCTTCACAACAATCTAGTATCAAAATGATGACCTAAGCATTTATTAAGGGCAAACAATGTCATATTTAGTACTTTTTAAAAACAAACCTATTATGCTCCCTTAAGAATTTTCAGAGAGAGATGCCTTATTTATTTTTTTAGTATTCAGTGTCAGAAAAATATGATTCCATCTGATGAACATAAATGATTCCAATCATTCTACTTTGAAAACCAGACAGCTTCTACATTTCTCTACCTGACCTTACTGCCCATAAGATGGCAATTCAATTTAGTTTTCAAGAACACCAACTAATTCATTTCATATGTATGATATGAGCAAGTTTCACCTTCCTAAATGTGTTTCTATAATTTCTCTTCTATCTTTCCTTTTTAAAGTAAATTTTATCACTAGAAGTAATGCATAATGTTTGAAAGGTGTAAACAAAGAAGGTTCAGAAAACTCATAAGGCTTAAGCAAGCAAATATAGGTGTGAAAGAGAATGTGCAAGATCACCTGGATAGAGCCGGGCAGTGGTGGCGCACGCCTTTAATCCCAGCTTGGGAGGCAGAAGCAGGCAGATTTCTGAGATCGAGGCCAGCCTGGTCTACAGAGTGAGTTCCAGGACACCCAGGGCTACATAGAGAAACCCTGTCTCGAAAAACCAAAGGGAAAAAAAATCACTTGGATATATATATATATAGAGAGAGAGAGAGAGAGAGAAAGCAGTTAGGACAGAATCAATTTACCTTATTTTTATGACCACAAGGCAATGTTAACTAACAATGATACCACCAAAATATATCGCTGATAAACTAAACAGGAACAAGCATAATACATCGCCATTGCCAGACAAGCTTAAAACCAGATGCAGAAGCTGAACTGTTGAAAGATACTGACATATAATCTAACTTTGATGAAGTAAAAATCATAAAATCCAGGAGACTAATAAACTTTGAAAATGGAGTAAGCTTTGCAATGCCAAGGATTTAACTAACTAAAACTATTTTTAAGAACTATACTTCTCGTCTAAATCTCTAATGTACCTGCAAATCACCTGGGAATTGCCTTAAAATTCAGTTTTCCTTTGGAGCCCACAGTATTGAGACATTGAGTATTTTAATTCACTAGAGGCCTGAGGCAGCTAGCTGGGACTGCAATGTCATGAGGAGCCCTCAGAGATAATAGAGACTAAATAAAATCTGAGCCCTGTCACTTGAAAGGTATCTGTCATTGGCCATGTGCCTTACCCATCAGTTACCTCTTTCTTTAAAACAGAACAGGATATGAAAAGACAAAAACATGGATAATTAAAGCCCTCAGTAAACAGTCTTTGTTTGCTTCGCTTATTGTTTTCTGGAAGAATTTTTGTTAATGAGAATTAATAGCAGTGGGGTAGAGTATGTTATTTCAACACACTCGTGAAACATACACTTACAAAAAGAAGGTAGTTTATTTTAAGATGTCATGTTTGAGATCTTCAAACTCTTCTGCCCTAAAACATCCTAAATTATGTATAGACTTAACCTATGCTGTATGTTTTTGTAAACTTTAGTGGCCCTACCCACAAATCTTGAAACACCAGAACTTACTCTTCTAACTTATCTGTGTTTGAGTACCTATGATGTACCCTGTTTTTAGTGAGGTTTATTGGGAATCAGAAATTTTGTCTTTGTCATAAAAAGCAACCCTTTCAGGATTTAATACCAAATTTAAATAAAAACCTGAGTCTATTAAAATGTTTTACATGGGAAAGACCAATATTAATGTTGACAGGTGGTTGTGGGTATGTGTATGTTTAAATGAACTTACACTCATTTCATGTTCTTCTAACCAAATACTCCATAGCAAAACCTTTGAATCCTATTCTACTTTTAATCTAATAATCAAGTACCTCAAAATAAGGGGAAATGTGCAAGGTCTGGGGAGTCAGTGAGAAAGGACTCTATATTTTTTTCAAATGGGGACAGGAATGCTGTAGCAGGCACAAGAAACTAAAGCAGACTCTCAAGTCCATGGTTACTTTGTGTGACATCCATAAAAATCCTCACCTATACCTTCTGTAGGGGCCAAAAAGTCATGGAAAATAAGCTAAAAATTAGACTTTTTACTTCCAACTCCATAGAACAAAAGAAAAGATGAATTGATAAACACACAAATAGAACTCATAAAACTTCATAGAACTTAGATAACTTAATTAAACACTGTATTACTAATCCCAAGAAGGGCATTTCCAAAAAGTTTCTAACAACACTCTTGAAAATTTCTTGTGCGCTTTGCAATTGATTTTGGTATGAGGTTATTTCCAGAGTTCAGGAAAAACAGTTCTTTCCCCTTTGAAAAATCAAACTCTAGCATGAAATATACAGAAACCTTGGAGAGTTTCCGTCTAATAAGCAGAAATGGTATTTTGATATTCCTAAACTATGATGAAATCTTTGAAAGCACAGAGCCAGAAGCAAAGCCCTCAGGAGACTAATAACACTTTAACATTTCCCGTTCACATGTGAATGTTAATTCCACTCTCTGAAGAGAGCCGCCAAAATGGCATTCATTAAGATTAAAACCATATTACTATAGAATGGGAAATTTATATGTATGCTTCCTATAAAATGCAAATATTACCAGAGAATGGGTCTCTACTGAGTTCTCTCTGCACCTATTCCTTGGCAGAGTTAAATCACACTGGTGAAGCCCTTTCACAAAGGCAGTATAAAATTATAAAGTAGCAAACACTTGCTGCTTGGCTGCCAAGGTGGCCCCACAGGTTGTTGACAACTCCGTGCACCACTGATGAATGCCCACGCATGGAACAAGAGCCTGACTCTGGTAATGGAGGCCAGCAGGGGGCAGTTCAGAATTCAGAGCATAGAAAAAGGTAGAAGAGGCTCCTGTAAAACCTGTCTTCTGGCTGAGGTTGCCTTGCCTTTGTACCAGACTGAAGAATGTGATTGGCATTGGCTTTTCCCCCAGGACTAAAAGGAAGGAAATCATACAATTTTTAAAAATAGATTTTTGAAAAATGATATCGTTTCATTTTTCCACTATATTTTTTCAAACAATTATTTTAATAGTTTTTAGATAAAGCATTATAAAAAAAATTAATATGTTCTTGGGTATTTCCAAAATACTTCTACTTGTTTTTTTTCCATAAACAGCAATTCTGCAAGCTGTCTGGATACAGCTCAGTGTCCTTCAGTGCACTTCAACCCTGACACAATCTATAAAGAGTGGGCTTGCAATACATCCCACAGCGTGAGGGCTCAGTCCCCCAAGACGGCTCTATTTCAGATATCTATTATAAGCCTGGGTTCCCAGTACTTCTTACCAACAGCTACAAATAAAAGAGACAAGAAAACCAGCATCCACCCATGGAGCTTCCTTGGCAGAGCTATACATAGGTTAATATGACTGGTGAATAGGACGGGAAAAAATTGTAGATAATTACATGCAAACATCATTCTGGTTCCATAAAATCTGAGGCCTTAAAAAGAGACAGGTTATTAATGCTTCTAAGGCAATCTGAGCTACAAAATGAGTAGAATCTTGACTTCTGGGGCAGTAGTAAAATAATTGTCTGAGAGGGTGAATAGAGATTGTCTTGTTATATAGATCCAAAGTCTGTCTCAGAGAAACCTTGAAAAGAATAAATTCCTGTCTACTTGGCAAGAGTTGTCAAGCTCCAGTTTGCTATGCCTTGGTGTGAGTTAATCTTCACTGATTGGTCAAGATTCCAAGGCAGATTCCTAACAGTTGGGTTCCTTTTGGAGGAGCTCAGAAAGCTTTTGACTCCATTGCTGAAAATTGTGACCAGAGTGCTCACAGTTCTGAGTAATCAGCATATCAAAATGTCATATTTTAGAGTGTCATTTCTTGAATGTCTCTAAAAAAAAGTCAGGGTCCCCTGTTTCTAGGTTCACTAACTAAATGGGTTCTTAAGACCAAAGAAAACACTTGTTTATGATTATATTTTAAAAGAAAAAATGAGAAGAGAAATGAGCTACATGAATAAAATACACAGCAGCAAGACCCAAAGAGCCTCTGAACACTAATTCTACAAACTTGTCCTAGTTAATAATTATTATTAGGTAAAAAATGGTCAAGGGAATTGAGGAACAGTTAGAAAGACTATAAATTTGAGAAGGTAGGCAGGCATAAAGAGATAGTAAGGATTGGCAGTGATAGTGGAGATTACATGGTATTTTATTGTCCAATGCCAAAACACTTCTCTTAGATATTACACTATACTTCCTTTCATCTGCTAAAGTGTCTGTTTCAGTTCACTCCCCAATACAAATATGTGAAATGAATGAAAGATTTCCACATCCTCACTATAGTCATAATCTTCTAAGCAGAAGGTCCTGGAAAGAGGGAGCTAAGTTATTCATCTTGTCTTAATCTATAGCACCTAGCATGATCAAATATAGTAGATACTCAGTAGTTTTTTAATAATTCATAAATGTCTGAGTAGAGTTTCAGGCACTACAGTAATATGAATGATAATAGAGTTACACTGTAAACTGAGAGTAAGTAGGTATAGCTGTATAACTCTCTACCCAGTCTCAGTTCTATTCAGTGGTCTATAACAGTGAATATATGATCACCAATTGAATTATTCAGTTTCTCTTATCAAAATGCTAATCAGAAACAAAATATAAATATTAAATTCCATTTTATAAAAGAAGACCTATTGCAGAGAGGTTTCCTTAATAAGGGGTGAATATTATAATTATTTATAGATTTATAGACTTGTAGATTCTCCTCCAGTAACATGGCTTCACTAGTACTGAGTAGTTAGCTAGGTTTCAGTGTCAGGCATGGTTTCCTCTTATTGAGTAGATCATAAGTCCATTTAGAGAGCTGTTGGTTACTGCCAAGGCATGCATGCCACTGCTGCATCCTTAGGGTTATTGAACCATGCTTGTCACTGATGTGGTTCCTAGGTGTCATAGCTGGGTAGAACCGTTGGTTGCCTTCCTCCTTTGGAAGTTTGCCTGCTGCTTTCTGGAAATGACTACAGAAAGCCATAAACAGTCAAAATGCAGAGTTGTGGAACTTAGTACCAGTAAGTAAACCTGCTAAACACTCTGTCACCTAAGGCTCAGGAAACACTAGGAAAGAGGGGCCAGGATAACTGTAAGAGGATGACAGAGTTTGCTGAGAGACTGTGTTTCCTTGAAATGTCAGAAGCAACATCCACGAAGTCTCTCCAACATGACTGCTCAAACCTGAGCTAAACTAGGATGACACTAATAGACATTCACAACTGGATGCAGAAAAGTCCACTAGGCCTCACCTCTACACAAAGAACTATAGGCTACTGAGTCAGTCTGGGAATGGGAGATGTGGTCTTTTCCAAGGAAGAACACACCAACTGGTTGTCCAATGCCAAATAACCAGCCCTAAAAACATTCATACAAGAAGCGTCGTGTGGACTGAACAGGTTATATTTAAGAATATGTATGTGTAGACATAAACATACTCAATAAAAATTATTTAAAAAGAAGCCATAAATTTTGAAGGAGAAGGTCATGGTATATGGGAGGGATTGGAGAGAGGAAAGAAAAGGGAGAAATGTTATAACTACAATGTCAAAAAAGAAAAAAAAAGAGAAGATGCCCTTATTTCCACAATAATAGGTTCCTAGAGAAATGCTGTTATAGAAAACATGATGATGTGATCATTTCCATCAAAATAAAGACAACTATGGAAATATACAAAGTGGGGTTGAATACAAATAAGGTGCATAGCCTATGCTTCTCAAAGCTGTCCAATGAAACATTCTTGTATGAGAGGAAATGCTTTGCTCTGGATGTAGCTAAAAGCACTCTATCTTACAGCAATACTCCATTGAAGCTCTTTTGTTATCTTTAATTCAATCATTGTTATGATATATCATAATTGGTCTTGCTACAGAATACAAGGCTTTGATCACTCATCAATGTGTAAATGAAAAAACCACCAGTTTTGCCCTTAACATTCTGTATTCATCAGACTATGTTAGCTCACTTGAGAAAATAGATATCACAGCAGCTAGTAAAGACTTTTACTGAGAAAGTCAAACATCTAGAACCATCCTAGAAATACAGTGAGATATAAGTAGTCACCTCAAATGATCACACTGAAATTGGAAAGATTCTGTGTGAGATATGATATAGTGCACTTAACAAATGCCTTCCTTAATAACCACATAAATAGTCATATATAAAGGTAAACACATCTAAGGCTTGTGGTGATCAATACTTTCATGTTCAGAATATCACTATTTTGCTGATGAACCATGGGAGGGTGACACTTGTCCAGTTTCTGAATTAAGTGGCAGCCATTTGATTTTTCTGCGTCAATGAAATGTTACTGGGCATCACCTATGCAAATTCTAGGCAAAAGCATTAATGGGAAACATGGAATTTTCCCTGATTTCTTTTCCTTGACACGTGAAAGCCGTCTGTTCTCAAGAGTGTGGTTCCAGGTTAACTCCTCTACCTGCACTGCCAGGGTCAGTCTTGTCAGCAAGAGTCAACACACATGCTCGTTTGACTCTAAAAAGATGTAAATCTTTGTTACATTGAACTACAGAGATCTTATTACGACAGCAGAGCCTTCTCGCTACTCCAAATGTTGTACCCAAGTAGACCAAGCTGCTGTAGTGAGGACCCCTGAATTATTTATCAGCTCAGAGCTATAAAGCAAAATCAATGAGCAATGTGGTGGTTTGCATCCTGCCAAATAGTTTTGGCTAAATTGATGCATAAACTGCTCATTTTAGAATCTGCATAATTGGTTATTTAGAAGTGTATAAATAGCAAAATAAACTTAAAATCACTCCATTGCTTAAAAAGAGAAAAACTACTATATTCTACAAAATCCTCTACTGAAGTAAAAAATATTGGTAAATAGGCCTTCTTATTTATTTCTATTTATTATCAGCAAACTGTACCAAATAATAAATAGATAAATAAATATTTATGGCATATAAATATATAAATAAAATGCCAAAAGCTAATTTTATTAACTAACTTTCAAAGTTCTTATGTCCTGTTATTTACATCTCAGTCAATTTTGTACATTATGAGAATTCATTCTAAGCACTATATCCATCTACACCAGGGATCTTAATCTTAACACTACTAATTTCTCAGGCTTGCTTTCATAAGAAAAGAAGCTATTTGCTCATCCCTGATGACACAGTTGCTAGTAGCAGCTTCTCAGCTGTGACAATAAAAAAAAAGGCTTCAGATATTACTAATGTCTCCTGGACGGACATGGACTAGTTTGCCTTCTATTGTTACAATAAAGACCATGACCAAAGCAACTTGCCATACGTGTCCTAATCAGAGTCTATCTCTAGGAGAAATTGGGCAGGAACCTGAAGGCAAGAGTGGAAGCAGAGACCATGGGAGAGCACTGCTTACACGCTTGCTATTTACAGCTTACTCAATTCCTTGTCTTATACATCTCATGGCCACCTGACCAAGGGTGGCACCATCTACAGTGGGTTGGGCCTCCCTGCATCCATCACTAATCAAGAAACTGTCTCTCAGACTTTCCTATAGACCAGTCTGATGGAGGCATTTTTCTCATCTGAAGATGCCTTTTCCAGATGACTAGTTTGTGTAAAGTTGACAAAAACTAACCAGGACAGGAGCTATGACACCAAAATCCCCAACTGAAAACCATTAATTTTCTCTAGTAGTACACAAATAAAATGTCAAAACTCAGACTAGGGAGACAGCTGTGTCAATAAAGTGCTTGTCACACAAGCACAGGGTCCTAAATCTGATGTCCAGAAACTATGTTTAAAAAATAAAAATCAGGTAAGGTGGTATGCACTTGCAATCCCAGCATTAGAAAGACAGAGACAGGTAGATCCCTGAGGCTTGTGGGTAGGACAGCCTAGCCTGCTCAGTGAGTTCCGGGCCAATGAGAAACCCTTACCTAAAGAAAACAAAGTAGAGGCTATGGAGTTAGCCCCTGTCTGCCTCCCTTAAGGAACTTAAACAGTACATAGTAGGAAAAATATATAATCATTATGAAAACTTAGAAAATAAATTTGAAAACAAAATAACAGCTGGTTAATCCCACTTCACTTACCATGTTCAAAGAAAAATCTTTGCATTCATTCAATAGCTAGTGACTAAATGATTACTTCATTCTGGGCATTAATTAGAGGTCAGAGATGGAGCACTGAGCCATACAGACAGATTACAGCCGTTCAGGAGCACACAGCTTCCTAGGAGAGACAGATTAAGAGCCTTAAAATCAATGGCCTGTAATAATTGTCATGAAGAAACTGAAGGCTCCAGTTACAATATAGCATGAGGACTATTTTAAAGCATTAGGTTCAGTCTGGCATATTAGAGGGAAGATGCTTAACTGTTGTTAGCACTCAGGTTGTATTAATCTCGAAATAAGACGCTAGTCTATCATCCCCTAAGCAAGACCATAACATCCCCATTTTAAAGTCAGAAAATGAGTACAAACAGATCAAGTCCCTCATGTAGAAGGGAAATTTGAACCTGATCTATTTGTCTGAGGACTAAGAATGCTCACGCCTCACACCCCAGTTTGACCCAGGCAGAGGAGGAAGAGGGTTTTGCTCTGTTTTTCCTAAGCAGAGGAATGGCCTTCCATGCTAAGGAAAAAAAAATATGAAATCCATCTTATTATAAATTTATGGTACTTTCCTAGATAGTGAAACCTCCTTAAACCCCTCCTTGGGAAATGATTGACTATCCATTATTCATAAATTAATTAATTATATTGGGAATTAAGCAGAGCAGTCTAATACTAAAACAGAAAGGCAGAATGTTCCATAAGTCTGAATTCACAGCAAATCACTCAAATACATATTTTTGATAAGTCATGAAACTTGATCAAATTTATAGGCTAATAAGTGAACATATGCTTATTCACTATGAATAATTTTATTTAGATTCTGCATGTTCAGTGTTGGCAATATATTCAATTATTTTTAACAACCTAAATGGCTTAGATCATAGTATAGTTAAAATAATCCAAAAGCTTTGAAAACTGGTAAAAATCATCCCAATGTATCAAGGAAGCAGTAAAATCTCAGAGGTTGAAACATTCACATTAGCTGTGTTTTCTAAACAATTTGAGTTACCCATGAAGGGACACCAGCCTACTCCAGCGTGTGTCTTTGGCAGACCTAGACCTTCTGCCTCATCCTAACACAAGGCTTCCCTTTTACCTTTATAAACTGCTACTTTCCTACAGGTCACATTCTGTCTCCTCTCTATGCAGAGGTAGCCCTCAGTTCTCCTCCAGGACAAATATTCCAGAATCCCAGACCCCTCTTCCTTGATCCCTTTCCCTTCTCTCATGACCTCCTGTCTTTGTCTCCTATTCCATGCCCTCTGTCCCTCTGTGGCAAGCAGATCTCCTTCATGCTGAGAACTTGGTCTTGGGGTCCTAAGACCAAACTTTTCCTTGCAACCTGTAGAGAGAGAAATATTTGAAAAAAAAAATATCTGTACATTTTCTTTTCTTTTTTTAAGCAATAAACATGTTTTGTGATTAATTTTAATGTCAACTTGTAACAAGTTAGAATTAATGAAGTAGGGAGCCTCACCTGAAGAACTTATCTCATTGTCTTGATGAGTGTGGGAAGGCCCGCCCCAATTATGGGCAGCACATTCCAGTATTTCAGAGTGAGGTTTACTCTTGCTCACCGGGCCTTTCCTTTACCACTGAAGCTCATCGGCCCTGTTGCTGCTACTGATGATGATAATTCCTTCTCCTTAACACCAGAACCAGTGTTAACAAGCATTTATTGTATACTAGAGACCAGTGGTTGTCCAGGAACTTCCCAAGCTCCAAGGGTCAGATTAGGACTATTGCAGCACCCTGGCTTGTGGACAAAGTACCATATCGAGAGACAGCTATTCTGACTGTGGAGAGACCCAGCTTCAAGGACTGAGTACCAAGTTCTCAATGTCTCATGTATGAGTTGGCTATCCTTATTTTAAAGCTTGCTGAATGAATATGTTTTCATATATTGTCAGAGGACCAAAATAAAACAATATTCATCTAGGTGTGGTGACAAATTTCATATCCAATTGACTAGACCACAGAATACTTAGATATTTGACTGGACATTATCCCTGGGAATGTGTATAAAGTGTATTTCCAGAAGAAATTAGGGTTTTTACATTTTTTACATTACTTCTCTCTCTCTCTCTCTCTCTCTCTCTCTCTCTCTCTCTCTCTCTCTCTCTCTCTCTCTCGTGTGTGTGTGTGTGTGTGTGTGCGCGCGTGCATTTGCATTTATCTCTGTGTCCATTCATGCCATGCACATGTGTGGAAATTAAAGGACAACTCCTAAGAATTTGTCCAGCTTCCACTGTGTGGGTCACAAGATATAGAATCTAAATTGTCAAATCTGAAAGCATGAGCCTTTCCTGACTGAGCCATCTCACTATCCCAGACAGTTAGCATTTGAACTGGTAGCCTTAATAAAGTAGATGTCCATTGTGAAGGGCATTGTTTCCCTAATTTCTTTCTCAGACTGTTTATCCTTTGAATAGAGGAAGGCTACTGATTTGTTTGAATTAATTTTATATCTAGCCACTTTGTTGAAGTTGTTTATCAGGTTTAGGAGTTCTCTGGTGGAATTTTTGGGGTCTCTTAAGTATACTATCATATCATCTGCAAATAGTGATATTTTGACTTCTTCCTTTCCAATTTGTATCCCTCTGATCACCTTTTATTGTCTAATTGCTCTGGCTAGGACTTCAAGTACTATTTTGAACAGGTAGGAAGAGAGTGGGCAGCTTTGTCTAGTCCCTGATTTTAGGGGGATTGCTTCAAGTTTCTCTCCATTTAGTTTGATGTTGGCTACTGGTTTGCTGTATATTGCTTTTATTATGTTTAGGTATGGGTCTTGAATTCCTAATCTTTCCAAGACTTTTATCATGAAGGTGTGTCGGAATACCCAAGATACAATTCACAGACCACATGAAACTCAAGAAGGAAGACCAAAGTGTGAATATTTCAGTCCTCCTTAGAAGGGGGATCAAAATACCCATGGGAAGAGATACAGAGACAAAGTGTGGAGCAGAGAATGAAGGAAAGGCCATTTAGAGACTGCCCCACCTGAGAATTCTTCTCATCTATAATTACCAAACCCAGACACTATTGTGGATGCCAACAAGTGCTTGCTGACAGCCTGATATAGCTATCTCTTGAAAAGCTCTGCAAGAGCCTGACAAATACAGAAGTGGATGCTCGCAGCCAACCAATGGACTGAGCATGGGGTTGCCAATGGAGGAGCTAGAGAAAGGATCCAAGGAGCTGAAGGGGTTTGCAGTCCAATAGGAGGAACAGCAATATGAACCAACCTGTATCCCCAGAGCTCCCAGGGACTAAACCACCAACCAAAGAGTACACATGGAGGAACCCATGGCTATAGCTGTATATATAGCAGAAGATGGCCTTGTTGGACATCAATGAGAAAAGAAGCCCTTGGTTCTGTGAAGGCTGGACGCCCCAGTGTAGGGGAATGCCAGGACAGGGAAGCAGGAATGAGTGACTTAGTGAGCAGGGGGAGGGGGAATGGGATAGGGGGGTCTTTGGAGGGGAAAAGAGGAAAGGGGATAACATTTGAAATGAAAATAAAGATAATATCTAATTAAAAAGAAAAAGAAAAAAATAAATAACGTGGATACTCTACCTGTCCCATATATATTGTTACAAAATCCAGACACTATTGTAGATGCCAAGAAGTGGCAGATGTCTGATATAGCTATGTCCTGAGAGGCCCTGCCAGTACCTGAGAAATACAGGGGGTATGCTCTCAGCCAACCATTGAACTGAGCACAGGGTCCCCAATGGAGGAGCTAGAGAACGGACCCAAGGAGCTGAAGGAGTTTGTAGCCTCATAGGAGGAATGCCAATATGAACAAACCAGTATCCCCAGAGCTCCCAGGGACTAAACCACCAACCAAAGAATACACGAGGGACCCATTGCTCCAGCTGCATGTGTAGCAGAGGATGGCCTTGTCAGGCATCAATGAGAGGAGAGGCCCTTGGACCTGTGAAGACTCGCTGCCCCAGTGTAGGGGAATGACAGGACAGGGAAGCAGGAGTGGGTGGGTTAGTGAACAGGGGGAGGGAGGATGGGATAGGGGGTTTTCAGAGGGGAAACAAGGAAAGGGAATAACATTTGAAATGTAAATAAAGGAAATATCTAATAAAAAAAAAAGAAGGCAACTGTACCCTGACTCAACTTCCATACAGCTAGAGTTAGGACACCAGTCTCCTGCCCTTGGCATGCCTAGTTCTCAGGCTGACTGCTGGGACCAGAATCTAGACCAGATTCTTTGTCCCTTGGGTATTGACTTACATCATTATCTTTCCTGGGTCTTTAGTATGTATGTAAGACTCTTCAACTTCTTAATCACCACCATCTCAACAGACAATCCTTTGTAGCAATCATAATGCACTCTGGTTCTGCTTCTCCGGAGAACCAACATGAGGGTAGATGATAAAAACGGTTCACTATATGAACATTTATACTAAGTTTGCAATATTCCACATGGTCAATTCAGCAGAGCACAAAAGAAGTTAAAACGCATTCTCCTTAGTACATATTCTGACATTGATTTATAAATAAATAAATGAATAAATAAATAAATAAATAAATAAATAAATAAAATACTAGGAATACTAGGGCTGGAAAAATGACCTAGCAGTTAAAACTACTTTGGTAGATGAGGTTTGGTTCCCCAGAACCTGTGCATAGTGGCTCACAAATCCCTTCAATTCCAACTTCAAGGGACCTGATGCCTTCCTTTGGATGCCACAGGCACTTAACACTCAAATATGCACATTCCTACAAAGATAAAAATGGCCGAATAATTAAAAATAAAATGAACCTTTTAAAAATATCAATACAGCTTATTACCAAAAAGCAGACTCTTGTTACAAAAGTATGGAGTGCATGGTGGCTTCCAGATATTAAAAAAAAAAATGTTTGATACTTTAATTCCCATGATATGTTATTTCCCTTTACCCAGGAAAAAAATAACTTTCCTATTTATTATCATTACTATAATTCGTAGCTATTTTGAAAATTACTTAGCAATCTGTGCCATAATTCTTGTATTATCTATGTGAATTGTTTTTGTATTAGACATCAGGGTGGAAGAAAGCAGCACATTGGGTTCAAAAAGAAATATTTATGTTTTTCGTTTTAAATCACCTCATTTTTGCTACCTATTCATGAGTGATTTTAAAATTTTCAGGAATTCTTTGTTTTACCTTTCTTGGTATATTTTTTCCTTTTAAGGAAATAATATCAAGTAATTATTCTGAAACTAACAAAAGCTGTTAATTTCTTTTTGCATAGTTTTTTTAAATAACAGTTTTATACCTACTAGCACAGAGCTGTCTTTCTAACTCAAAGATCTGTGTCTTGCTTGTAATTATACGTCTATTTGTAAAATCAGTTGCAGACATTTTTCTGCTTTAGCCAAGTGGTTCTAGCCCAAAATCTAGCCCCAGATCAGCAGTATCATCAACATCATAGGCCTCAGAAAAGCATACTCTCTCAGGCCTTATCCTAGTATTAAGAAAGTCTATGTATGGGATCCACTAACACTTCACCAAGCCCTGAACTCCATACTCGCAGGTGAAAGCCATTGCTTTAATCTGGAGGAGGAAAATAAATTTCTATTTTAGGACAAAAGCTACTCGGAGTTCTCCTATTATCAGCACCTCATTTTTTAATTGGATATTTTATTTATTTACATTTCAAATGTTATCCTCTTTCCCAGTTTCCCATCCACAAAACCCCCTATCCCATCCCCCCTCCTCCTGCTTCTATGCGGGTGATTTCCCACCCACCCACTCCTGTCTCCCTGCCCTGGCATTTCCCTACACTTGGCATCAAGCCTTCACAGGACCAAGGGCCTCTCCTCCCATTGATGCCAGATAAGGCCGTCTTCTGCTACATATGCAGCTGGAACCATGGATCCCTCCATGTGTACTCTTTGGTTGGTGGTTTAGTACCTGGGAGCTCTGGGGGTACTGGTTGGTTCATAATGTTGTTCTTCCTATGGGGCTGCAAACCCCCTCATCTCCTTCAGTCCTTTCTCTAACTCCTTTGGGGTCCCCATGCTCAGTCCAATGGTTGACTGCCAGTATCCGCATCTGTGTTTGTCTGGTTCTGACAGAGCCTTTCAGGAGACAGCTGTATCAGGCTCCTGTCAGCAAACACTTCATGGCATCTGCAATAACTTTTAACCCAGAACATCATTTTTACAGGCCAACTCTCTAATCCATCCATAAAGTTGTTAGAGCTCCATCTGGATTTTTTTTCTACTTTCAGATGGGGTTGATACCAGATTACATATGATACATGTTCTTACAAAGTTCTTATCTACCAACAGTCCTGGGATAGTACCATCATTTTCCTCACTTCATGCCCCCAAGCATCCCCCTGCAGATGGATGCCTCTACTTGACCTGTCAGATGGTAGTTAGTGTTGCCATCATTGTCTAGATCAGAATTTTGATCAGATACTTTTTAATATTACAAAGTTGTGCATGTACTTTTCCTCAGAAAGAAATGCTAGTATGTTATGCTGCTTCATGCAAATAGTATTAGTAGAGGAGTGAAATTATATCAATAAGTCAGAATGTGTGTTAACAAATGGAAATGAGTTTCCTGACAAAATGGAGAAGGAGAAAAATGTTCTCTGTGGAAATGGAAGTAGAAATGCAGGCTGAAAGGCTTTACTTAATGATCCCCCATTTCAATAAGTGAGTTATAAAGCCAACCAGAGAAGTGTTTTCCTTTCTCAGCTGCTCTCCTCTTGCTTGCTAGCTGGAGGGGTGACAGACTAACATAGAGGACTAGAAAGCTTTGGAGCACCACTGAGTGAAGGGCTGTGAATTGAGGTGCATTCAGGACCTGGAAAGTCTGCTAATGGTGAGGGTAAATGATGTGACTAAGGCAGTCTGGGCCTGTGAAAGCAAAAGGGAAGGTTTGTTCCCGGAAGCGGTCAGATGCTATTAGAAGGCTGTAAGTCAGTGACATGATCAATCTGGCATTATACAACAATCACTTTTCCAACAAGGGATGGAAGGAGGGACTTCAGAGGAAATGCTGAAAACTGATTGCTGTCAAGAGAAAGGTGTAAGAACTGAAAATTGGTGTCAGGAAAAACAGAAGAGAATAGCTTCCTTCAGTGGGATGCAGGAGGAATGATAACAGCTTCTCTAGGCAACCCCACTAGGTAAATAGCAAGCCTGTGCTGTAGCCTTCTCTCAAGAGCTCCATACTAAGAAGAAAAGAGGGAGTCTTAAAAGTGTTTAAAGCTCATCATTCATAAGCTACACATATGTGTGCTGTGTGCTTGAGAAGAAACGAGACACCAGCCAGAGGTAAAGTTCAAACTCAGACTCACAAGCCCCACACACCCATGCACCAAACAAGCATGTGACGTCATTGGACACGGCCTTGAAGTTGAGTCTGCACAGACTGTAGCTTGGATATTTGCTCCTCCCTGGCCCTTCCAGCCTGTCCAGTTACATGGGTACTCTGCTGAAACTGCTTTCTTAATTGTCCACAGCAAGCGTGAGCTCTCTGGTTGCTGTCAGTTTAGCTCCAAAAGTTTCAGGTGTCTTACTGGGCAAAAAGTAGATACCGGTTTTTCCTCACTCACTTTGCCTTGGTCTCCATCCAAGCTGACATCTTTCCCATCTTTTCTGTTTCTCCATCTTTCCCATCTCTTCGTTCTGTAGCTCTCTATTTGCCACCCCCACAGATGACAATAAGGCAGTGTCAATGTACCTGAATCACAGTTCTACATTCTAAGGATTATGTACTATTTGGGCAGCACTCGTGGTTGTTTGCCAAGGCATGGTTACCATGGCAACATCACCCTAACATTATTATCTTTAACAATAAAAACAAAAAAAATTATGCTCCGTTGAAATGAGTGAAAAAAAATAAAGAATCAAGCCAAGAACTGAATGTCTTTGCTACCAAGTAATGGCCTCTTCCAAAGAACATGATTTTAAAAGATAAATAGCTACTCTCAAGGGAAACTTCTGAAAAGATATATGTAATTTAATTATTTTTAAAGTTATTATATAAGGTATTTGGTTTTATTATGACATTTGTATGCATATTTTTTCAATCATCCCCCTCCATCAGTGCTCCTCCCCCATTATTTCCAACCCACTCTGGCTAGTTTCCTTCCTTGCCCTCAATAAGAAATTGCTGTTTTGAAATTACCTCACTATCCTTTCCATGTAAAATTCCTGGTCTTATGACCACAGGATGGAAGGCAATTGTCCCAACTTCATCATGGTTGAGCATAGAGATGAGAATGGGTGAACCCCTGACTCTCTTGCAGAAGGCTCATTTAGTTGCAGTTTATACAAGGAAGGATTGGTTATAGAGTGTTGGAAACCTTCCTACTGTGAAGATGTACTGGCGAATGATACACTTCAGAGTCTAGCTGCCTAGTCCCAGATGCTTTTGAGTTGTGAGAATCTTAGCCTCAAACATTATTTCCTGGGGCTGATCTTGATTCTGGTTACTTTGCCCATGTACAACCCCTAACATGGTACAGAAGAGTAGATATCCCAAGACCACCCTGCTCATCACCAAACCCTTGGTAACTGAAGACAAGACTTACTTATTGTAAAAGGAAAGGATCAAGGGAGGTTAAGTAAGAAACCAAGTAGCAGACCACCACTGAGGTTCCACTGAGGCAAGGTTGAATTTCGCAGGTCTCAAACATCTCAGAACAATCTTGTGTACTCTAACAAGACATCATGCAAGGAGAAATCCAACACTACAACACAAAACCCCGCTACAATAAACCCTCAACAGGGGAAAACAAAAGTAATGAAACACGTCAGTCCTCTGGCAGTTGAACTAATAGCTTGGCTTATGCAAAACTAATTCCTTAAGTTGAAATTGGTTTATTGTGTGAATTATGGTATTATATAACGTAATATTGAACTGTCCTGTTTTAATAAAAATTGTTTCTATTCTAGGCAAATAAAAAAATGTCACATTAAATTGCAAAACCTTTATGCCTTTCAACTTCTTGCATGCCAATAGTTGTGTATAAAGAGCCTAATTTAGAATGTTAATAGTCCTTCCAGTCTGCAACTGTGCCCTGAGCAGACCTTGGGCTCTGGCTCTGCACCCAGTCCCACAACACCCAGAGGAAGCTCAACTCCCAGGTACTCTAACATGCCCAGGATCAGAGGGGAGGAGACCACAACATCTGCCCCAACACCCAGAGTAACTGGGTCCCCCAGGATCCAGGGACACAGGACCCCCCCCGCCCCCTCCCACACCCCCCTACTACCCCACTCCCCCACCCCCACCCAGTCAGTGGCATAGATTCCTTCCAGTCTGAACCTACATCTGGAGCAGACCTGGGGTGCTGACTCTGCACTCACTCTTAAAGCACCCAGAGGGAGCCCAACTCCCAGGTGCTCTGAAACACACAGGATCACTGGATCACATAGGCAGCTCAACTCTCAGGAGATTAGATGCATGCAGGAGCACTGGAGCTCGGACACATTCAAGATCACATCTGAGGTTACGTATCTTTCCCAACACCCAGAGTAACTCGGACCCTCACTAGAGAATATAAAAGCCAGAAGATCCTGGGCAGATGTCATACAGAACCTAAGGGAATACAAATGCCAGCCCAGACTACTATACCCAGCAAAATTCTCAATTAACATAGATGGAAAAAAACAAGATATTCCATGACAAAAGCAAATTTACACAATATCTTTCTACAAATCTAGCCCTACAAAGGATAATAAATGGAAAACTCCAACACAAGGAGAGAAACTACACCCTAGGAAAAGCAAGGAAGTAATCATCTTTCAACAAACAGAAAAGAAGATAGCAACACAAACATAATTCCACCTCCAACAACAAAAATAACGGGAAGCAAAAATCACTTTTCCTTAATATCTCTTAACATCAATGGATTCAATTCCCTAATAAAGCGACATAGAATAATGGATTGGATATGTAAAAAGGAACCAGCATTCTACTGCTGGCTCCTCAGTGACAAAGACACACACTTCCTCACAGTAAAAGGTTGCAAAAAAAATTTCCAAGCAAATGATCCTAAGAAAGAAGCTGGAATAGCCATCCTCATATCGAATAAAAGCAACATTCAACCAAAAAATATCAAAAAGGATAAGGAAGGACACTTCATACTCATCAAAGGAAAAATTCAAGAACTCTCAATTCTAAACATCTATCTCCAAATGCAAGGGCACCCACATTTATCATCCCACTCTCATCAATGGACAGATCAGGGAAACACAAACTAAACAGAGACACAGTAAAACTAACAGAAGTTATGAACTAAATGGATTTAACATATATCTATAGAACATTTCATCCTAAAACAAAAGAATATACCTTCTTCTCAGCATCTCATGCTTTTTCTCCAAAACTGACCATATAATCAGGCACAAAACAGGTCTCAACAGATACAAGAAGATGGAAATAATACCATGCATCCTATCAGATCACTACAGAAAAAGACTGGTCTTCAGTAATAACAAAAATAACAGAAAGCCAACATACACATGAAAGCAGAACAATACTCTACTCAATGATAACTTGGACAAAAAAGAAATAAATAAATAAATTAAAGACTTTTGGAAAATTAAGGCACACATAACTAAACTTATGGGGCACAATGAAAGCAGTGCTAAGAGGAAAACTCATAGCTCTGAGTGCCTCAAAAAAAAAATGGAGAGAGCATACACTACGAGCTTGATAGCACACCTGAAAGCTCTAGAACAAAAAAAAGCAAATACACCCAAGAGGAGTAGACAGCAGAAAATAATCAAAATAATCAAATTCAGGGCTAAAATCAACCAAGTAGAAACAAAATGAACGATATGAGGAATTAACAGAACCAGTAGCTGGTTCTTGGAGAAAATCAACAAGATACATGAACCTTTAGCCAAACTAATCAGAGGGCACACAGACAGAATACAAATTAACAAAATCAGAAATGAAAAGGGAGACATAACAACGGAACCAAGAAAATTCAAAAATTATCAGATTCTACTTCAAAAGCCTATACTCAACAAAACTGGAAAATCTAGATGAAATGGACAATTTTCTAGACAGATACCAGGTACCAAAGCTAAATCAAGATCAGATAAATCATCTAAACAGTCCTATAACCCCTAAAGAAATAGCAGAAGTCATTAAAAGACTCCCAACCAAAAAAATCCCAGGACCAGATGGGTTTAGCGCAGAGTTCTATCAGAATCTCAAAGAAGACCTAACACCAATACCCTTCAAACTACTTCACAAAATAGAAACAGAAGGAACACTACCCAATTCATTCTATGAAGCCACAATTACACTTATAGATAAACCACACAGAGGTCCAAGAAAGAAAGAGAACTTCAGACCAATTTCCCTTAAGAAGATCTATGCAAAAAATACTCAATAAAATTCTCAAAAATGGAATCAAAGAACACATCAAAACACACATCCATCATGATCAAGCAGGCTTCATTCAAGGGATGCAGGGATGTTTCAATATACAGCAATCCATCAACGTAATACACTAAATAAACAAACTCAAAGAAAAAACCACATGATCATCTCATTAGATGCTGAGAAAGCATTTGACAAAATTCTATACCCCTGCATGGTAAAAGTCTTGGAAAGATCAGGAATTCAAGGCCCATACCTAAACATAGTAAAAGCAATATACATCAAACTAGCAGCCAACATCAAACTAAATGCAGAGAAACTTGAAGCAATCCCACTAAAATCAGAGACTAGAAAAAACTGCCCATTCTCTCCCTACCTATTCCATATAGTACTTGATGTCTTAGACAGAGCAATTAGAGAACAAAGGAGGTCAAAGTGATTCAAATTGGAAAGGAAGAAGTCAAAATATTACTATTTGTAGATGATATGATAGTATACTTAATTGTCCCCAAAAATTCCACCAGAGGTCTTCTAAACCTGATAAACAACTTCAGCAAAGTGGCTGGATATAAAATTAACTCAGACAAATCTGTGGCCTTCCTCCACTCAAAGGATAAACAGGCTGAGAAAGAAATTAGAGAAACAATTCCCTTCACAATAGTCACAAATAATATAAAATACCTTGGTTTGACTCTAACTAACAAGTGAAAAATCTGTAAAACAGGAATGTCAAGTCTCTGAAGAAAGTAATCAAAGAAGATGTCAGAAGATGGAAAGATTTCCCATGCTTATGGATTGGCAGAATTAATATAGTAAAAATGAACATCTTGCCAAAATCTATCTACAGATTTAATGCAATCCCCATCAAAAATCCAATTCAATTATTCATAGAGTTAGAAAGATCAATTTGCAAATTCATTTGGAATAACCAAAAACCCAGGACATAAAAACTATTCTCAAGAATAAAAGAACTTCTGGAGGAATCATCCCTGACCTCAAGCTGTATTACAGAGCAATTGTGATAAAATTTAAAAAGAAAAACCTGCATACTGTTGGTACAGTGACAAGCAGGTAGATCAATGGAACAGAATTGAAAATCCAGGAATGAATCCACACACCTATGGTCACTTGATCTTTGACAAAGAAGCCAAAACCATACAATGGAAAAAGGACAGCATTTTCAGCAAATGATACTGGTTCAACTGGAGGTCAGCATGTAAAAGAATGCTCATCAATCCATTCTTATCTTCTTGTACAAAACTCAAGTTCAAGTGGACCAAGGATCTCCACATAAAACCAAATACACTGAAATTAATAGAGGAGAAAGTGGGGGAAAAACTCAAAACACATGGGCACAGGGGAAATTTTCCTGAACTGAATACCAATGGCTTATGCTCTAAGATCAAAAATAGACAAGTGGAAACACAGGAGACAGCAGTTGTTGGCGAGGATGTGGAGAAAGAGGAACACTCCTCCACTGCTGGTGGAATTGCAGGCTGGTACAACCACTCTGGAAAGCAGTCTGGCGGTTCCTCAGAAAACTGGGCACGACACTCCCGGAGGATCCGGCTATACCACTCCTGGGCATATACCCAGAGACTTTACCCACATGCAGTAAGGACACATGCTCCACTATATTCATAGCAGCCTTATTTATAATAGCCAGAAGCTGGAAAGAACCCAGATGTCCCTCAACGGAGGAATGGATTCAGAAGATGTGGTATATCTACACAATGGAATACTACTCTGCAATTAAAAACAATGAATTCACGAAATTCCTAGGCAAATGGTCAGAACTTGAAAATATCATCCTTAGTGAGGTAACCCAATCACAAAAGAACACACATGGTATGCAGTCACTGATAAGGGGATATTGACCCAGAATCTCGGAATACCCTAGACACAATCCGCATATCAATAGATTTCTAAAAAGATGGAAGGAGAGACCCCTGGTCCTGGAAAGACTGGATGTAGGGGAACGCCAGGACAGAGTAACGAGAGGGGGTTGAATGGAGAAAAGAGGGAGGGAAGGGAGCTTATGGGACTTTCGGGGAGGGAGGAAACGGGAAAGGGGAAGTGATTTGGAATGTAAATTAAAAAAATAAAATAAAATAAAATAAAAATAGACAAGTGGGACCTCATAAAATCACAAAGCTTCTGTAAGGCAAAGGAGAAAATGGCAACCAACAAATTGGGAAAAGATCTTTACCAACCCTACATCTAATAGAGGACTAATATCCAATATATACACAGAACACAAGAAGTTGGACTCCAGAAAACCAAATAACCCTATTAAAAAAATGGGAAACATAGCCGGGCAGTGGTGGCGCACGCCTTTAATCCCAGCACTTGGGAGGCAGAGGCAGGATTATTTCTGAGTTCGAGGTCAGCCTGGTCTACAAAGTGAGTTCCAGGACAGCCAGGGCTACACAGAGAAACCCTGTCTCGAAAAAACAAAAACAAAAACAAAACAAAAAACAAAAAAAAAAAATGGGAAACAGACCTAAACAAAGGATTCTGAACTGAGAAATATAGAATGACCAAGAAGGACCTAAAGAAATGTTCAACATTCATAGCCATCAGGGAAATGCAAATCAAAATGACTCTAACATTCCACCTCACACCAATCAGAATGGTTAAGATCAAAAACCCAGGTGACAGCAGATGCTGGCAAGGATGTGGAGAAAGAGGAACACTCTTCCACTGTTGGTTGGATTACAAGCTGGTACAACCACTCCGGAAATCAGTCTGGAGTTTCTTCAGAAAATTGGACATAGTATTACCTGACTACCCAGCTATTCCACTCCTGAACATAAACCCAAAAGATGCTCCAACATATAACAAGGACACATGCTCCATTATGTTCATAGCAGCCATATTTATAGTAACCTGAAGCTGGGAAGAACCCAGATGTCCTTCAATAGAGGAATGGATACAGAAACTGTGGTACATTTACACAATGTAGTACTACTCAACTATTACAAACAATGACTTCATGAAATTCTTGGGAAAATGGATGGAATTAGACAATATCATCCTAAGTGAGGTAAGCCAGTCACAAAAGAACACACATGGCATGCACTCACTAATAATTAGCCCCAAAACTCAGAATACCCAAAATACAATTCACAGACCACATGAAGATCAAGAAGAAGAAAAGAGACCAGAGTGTGGATGCTTCAGTCCTTCTTAGAAGAGGGAACAAAATACTCACAGGAGGAAATGTGGAGACAGAGTGTGGAGTAGAGAATGAAGGAAAAGTCATCCAGAGTCTGCCCTACCTGGGTATCCATCCCATATACAGTCACCAAAACCAGACACTATTGTGGATGCCAAGAAGTGCTTACTGACAGGAGCCTGATGTAGCTGTCTCCTGAAAGTCTGCCAGAGCCTCACAAGTACAGAGGCAGATGCTCACAGCCAACCATTGGACTAAGCATGAGGTCCCCAAATGGAGGAGTTAGAGAAAGGACTGAAGGAACTTAAGGGGTTTGCAACCCCATAGGGAAAACAACAATATCAATCAACCAGAGCCCTCCAGAGCTCCCAGGGACTAAACTACCAACCAAAGAGTACACATGGAGGGACCCATGGCTCCAGCTGCATATGTAGCAGAGGATGGCCTTGTAGGGCATCAATTGGAGGAGAGGCCCTTGATCCTATGAAGGCTTGATGCCCCAGTGTAGGGAAATGCCAGAGTGGGGAAGAAGAAGTGAGTGGGGGGAACACCCTCATAGAAGCAGGGCAGAGGGATAGAATAGGGGGTTTCCAGGGTGGAAACAGGGAAAGGGGATAAGGTTTGAAATTTAAATAAAGACAATATCCAATAAAAAAGGAAAAAATAAATAAATAAAATGTTAATAAATAAATAAGACAATGTCACATGTGTACAAGTAGATACTTGGGGGCAATCTGAACTCTTTCTATTTCCTTTTAATACACATGTGATAGATAGCTCCTGCAATTTCATAACATCTGAGTTCTGAAGTTGTAAGCAGCAATCAAAGCTGCAGGAGCTGACCTATTGTAATTTTACAACCACAGCAAAATCAGCTTCTTTATTCTCAGTTACATAATTTCAAAGACAGGCTCAGCAGCATCCTCTTTTTATGACTCCAGTTTATGCAACTTTTCCTTAGGACCATAGCTCATCTACCTATCTAAAATTTCTAAATGCAAAATGTTATCAAGGAACAGCATTGTTTTCTTATCAGCAGTTAAGTATGACTATGGGACAGACTATGTGGAATAAATTGAGGTCACTGGGACATGCCAGGCATACACCCTCTGTGACATCTATTTATAAGTTATGAAAATGTAGAAGTCAAATGCTGTACATTTAAAAGTACATACATTTATAAAAGAAGACTTCTGATCATTGCCGAATAGGGTGCCTTGTGAGTGAAGGGCAAAGGGCTGTAATGGATGCCACAGGCCAGAAGCTTGTGAAGGTTCATGGTTTAATTTAACAGTGGGCCATTTTTAATGAGGCACTCTGAAAGACAACCAGCCTAAAAACATTCAGGCTTTACTTCTGCTTCAATCCCTGGGTTTCATAAACACATCAATGGGAGCACAACACAGCTTCTCCCACTTGGAAAAAGAAGAGTCTCAAAAATGGCCACATGCAAGAAAAGGGAGGAGAATTTGCATTCAAGAAAAGTAGCAATGCGCTGGAAATGCAGAGGAAAGACAAAGATTCTCCTTTTTATATGCCTCTTTTTTTTTTGTAACTGTTATTTCTCTACAAATTTCGTGAGGCGTCTGTTCTCCTATCTTTGTCCTTGACAAAACATTCAGTTGAAAGTGTCTGTCTAGGCAGAACATAAGCAGATTCCTACAACACAGTCTAGAGAGACAAGAATACTGAAGAACTCTGCTCAGACCCTAACACTGTCTGGTTCCTCACCAATGATGTGAAGAACTTGCCTGTAAATCATGCATCTGGGGTTACCAAGGAAGGTTTCAAGGAGACAAGACAGACACCTGTTTGACTTCAGAGAATGAGAGCTTAGCTATTATTCACTGGGGCTGATAAGTGTACATGTCATAATTTTCCTGGAGCCTTTAAAATCCAATTTCATCTTTCAGCAAAACGCAGCTGATAATGCTTGTCATGTTCATAGCCTAGGGATTTGTTGTCGGGATTTTTAAAAAAGTATTGAATGTAATTTACATCTTTCTCTAGAGACAAGAGGGCTCCCTCTGAAATTAATAAAGTATAGCTTATTTTAAAAAAAGGACAGCTTTTCTAGAAACAACTGAATGTCAACCACATGGTAAAGCAATATATATTTAATATATAGAATATTTATATGAATATTAACATATGTATTTCAATTAAATATTTGTCTTGGCCACAGTTGAATAGCACATATATAACTGATTGGAATTTTTGATATACTGATTCAAATAACTGCTTCAATTATCTGATTTTTTTCATATTTCCTTTTCCTGAAGATGGAAAGAACTTCAAACACTAACGTAGCCATTTTTCAATTATTTATGGAAAATGCTAACAATGTGAGAATCTGTTTAACTTTCAGGTCTTTACCATTGACATTAAATAGAGGAATTAATAAAATCATTTGCCTGCTGCATTTGTATCTGCACCTTTTTTATATCATTTTTGACCAAAATCTTTCAATAGTGCCTCCTCCCTGCTGAAATGAGTAAATGCGTGTTTGCCTCACATGCATGGTTTGCATGTATCTAAGAAATGACACCACCAAAGTCCAGTGTGAACCAGGAAGTGAAAATAACAGCTGAGGTAGTTTTTCAGATAAAGTGACAAGATTGTTCTGTATAAAGTTTTAAATCTCTCTATTTTGATAAAATAACAATAATCAGGCCAAGCTCAAAACATGAATTAAGATGGGATGAACAAGACGTCTCTGTGGATAGTGTACTTGTTGACCAGACTGAGGGATGAGCTGTTTCTGGAACCACATGGTTGAAGGAATGAAACAACACATAAGTTTTCCTCTGACCTTCACAGACCCTATCTATCTATCTATCTATCTATCCATCCATCCATCCATCATCTATCTATCTATCATCTATCATGTATCTATCATCTCTCTCACACACACATACAATAAACAAATATAACAATTTAAAACAATAAAAAGATGTCAAGACAATTGTATCTGTGCAAGTGATATCTCTCTTTAGAAAGACAATCCAAAATTGACCTGTGATGACTTGATATTAATAGAACATTTATTTTGTTTGTCAGTTTGATTTGAAAAATGCTAAAAATTTACTTCTAATTTGATAGCTTTCCAGAGGAAGGAAATAATTAACCACCACTCTCTGTACAAATGTAGAACGGAATAGTCTAAATGCTTATATTGGTCTCATGACCTTTAAACTGGAAGGCTTTTCTGATTTTCATAAAAACATCCTGCCTTACTCAATTACCATAATGCTTTTTGGTAAACAATGCTGTGCTGAAATGAAAGATCTGTAATCATACCGCACAATTTCTAATATTACAAGATGGAGATTTCACTCTGTGTTTACAGAAGCAGATATGTATGTTTGCCTATCAGAACAAAAACTCCAAAGAATAAATGAGTTTTTAGAATTGACAACTAAATGTTCTATCTGTCAGGACATGGAAACAAATTGTTGAAAACTGTGTTATTTACAACAAAACCATGTGAGTCATTTCACAAAGGCTGTGCTAGAGGAGGAAAGACGGGAATGTGTTAATTATACATGATGAATGACTCGACACTTCCTGAGTGTTGTGAAGATGGAATTTTGAAAGGTTTTCTTGATGACTTGCCTTACGCTTCTAATGCCTATGTGTGTCATCATTATTTAGCATTTTAAGTAATTATAAAAGATTCATAAAGATGGCAGGAATGCATTATAAATTTTAACACATCAGACTGCACACACATATACACAAACATAAGTTGTTTAACAACAGATACATGGTTCTAAGAAACACATTATTGCATAATACTCTGTCCTGGGACTATCACAGAATAGACATATACCACCTTGATGATTTATGGCAGTTAGTCAACATCATCCTCTGTCACAAGCAAGATTGCAGTCAACAGGATGCAACACACAAACCACTGCCAGTGTAACAATGCTCTCCACATTATAATAAATATTTTAATATAAATACACTCTAAAATGATGGTAAAGCATGTATAGTTATGTAAGTCAACACTGTAGCTGTCGTCATTATCAGGTATTTGTATAAAGACACACATGCTGCCTTCCATGAGACTAGGAACACAGTGGTCTTGTTTGCACCCTATCAGCACATACCTGTAAGTAATGCTTTGCGGGATGATGTTACAGTTGATAACACATCAATAGGCAAATGGCACTTTCAGCTTCACTTAATCTTATGAGACCACCGCAGTACTGGGACTGTCATGGATCAAAACATTGTCACACAGCATAACTGTATTTATATATTCAATTTCTCTCAGCATCCAAAAAGTTAGCCTCTGGGTTATCCAAGAAAACTGCATCCTCTCCATTTTGCTGTGTACCTGTGATAACCTAATGTTTCTATTTCTCTTTGACGTTCCAGGTAGCAGCTTTTATCTTGTCAGTGCTTGATACGACATTCAAAACAACATGAACTGCCCACTGTGGCAGTGTTAATTTATACTGAAAGGTTAGGATTACGTACAAGAGGGTAAAGGAAAAGCCAATAACCTAACATTTGAAATAACACTCTCCTAAAAGCCTATTTCCAAACATCATCTCCAAATGGATTTTTTTTTAATGCTTTGGGTAGTACAGCATTAGAAGATAATTACAACTGCATGTACATCTGCTGTCTCTGAAGCTGTAAATTAAAACCATCATAGCATTTTCTTAAATAATCACACAAACTATGCATTTATAACAATAAATCAAAAGAACAGCTCTAAAAGTCCAACATCTTAACCCAGCCCATTCTTCCTCCTTCCACTTAAATACAGAAATTTAAAAAAAAAAATGCAATGCTGGGTCTTAGTGAGATGAGTCAGGGAGTAACTCAGCTTTCTGCCAAGCTTGATGACCTGAGTCCAATCTCGGGGACAAATATGACTGCAAGTTGCCCTCTAACCTCTATAGGTGTGCCATGGCACACACAGCATGCGCACACTGATTTTTATAAATGTTATAATAAAAATGTAATTTTTGTCTCATATTCAAGTAAGCACATTGTAAGTATAGTGGTGGTAGGCTGGCAGCTGACAGAAAATAAATGATCATTCAGCATCATTGTAGATAATACGAATTGCCTTCTATATTCTTGAAAATAATTCACTCACAAAGTAGATTAAGGTATTTAGGATCTGACTTGTCTCTGTTTGTGTGTGTGTGTAGCAAAGTTAGATGTTCTGTGTTGTAGTATGCTGAGATGAACGTAATAAAACTATGATACTGAGATTCCATCCCTTTTGGTGACCTGCCAAGCACACCAAGCTGCACAATTAATTCCTCACCATCCACCATCACTCTGAGAGAGAGTAGCTGCAGGAACTCTCTAGGAACTCAGTAAGTCGATCATACAGCACCAGTGTTGGCACTGTGATAGACAACCTCTTTGTTCTTGTCCAATACTCTTCTATTGGTCTGAAAGCAATCCCACCATCTTTCTCTACTGTAGATCTATAGGATCCAGCGTGGTGCCTGGTAGACTTGCCCCAAAGCAGTTTCACTGAAATGAGTGTGAGCTACTGTTTGTAGCATCTATTGAAGCCTGTTTAAAGCCTTCAACACATAAGCACACAAGATTGTTTGCAATGTGTGTAACTTACCAGTGTGCATGAGAAGGGCTTTCATTAGGCTAAGCTAGAATAATAATTTCTGCTTCTTCAGAATGGACCCTATGTAACTGTGGATTCTTCACCCCCAGAGGAAGGAGGAAGGCAAGGCCAGAGCACAGTCCAGTGCAGAGTAGAACAGGCCACACCACCAAGCATAGCAACTAAGCTGACAAAAACATACAAAACCAACCTCTAGAACTGTTCCTCTCCTTTTCGTTTTCTTCTTCTTCCTCTTCCTCTTCTTCTTCCTCTTCTTCTTCCTCTTCTTCTTCTTCCTCTTCTTCTTCTTCCTCTTCTTCTTCTTCTTCCTCTTCTTCTTCTTCCTCTTCTTCTTCTTCTTCTTCTTCTTCTTCTTCTTCTTCTTCTTCTTCTTCTTCTTCTTCTTCTTCTTCTTCTTCTTTCTCTCTCTCTCTCTCTCTCTCTCTCACAATTTCATTGGTCAAAAATGAAGAATCAGGTACATTCTTGAGATGCACGTCTTAGGATATAGATCCAAGACCTCAGATTTCAGTAATGTCCAGTATTCCCATGAAGTGTGTTCTATTTGAATAATCCAAACTTGCGTCAGTGATCCATCAGGCTCAAAGTCTGCCAGGGATGGGTATTTATCATGTCTCAATTCTGTACCAAACGCTTTACTTCAAGTAATCTGCAGAGGCTTCCATGATGTAGATGCTGATGCTGCCTCCTAACTGCAACCCAAAACTCAACCAGTGCATCTTGTCCAAGGATAAACAGACAGGGACGGAGCCAGGATCCCAGTGAAGATTATTTTGAGTTCTCAAATTGCTGTCTTTAAGGTTTACATACCCTAATTAAGACATTACCTTCAAAGCACTGGAAGGCTATACTCTGAAGAATGTTCTTTGGGTTTTTTTGTTTTGTTTTGTTTTGTTTTTCTTAATCAGATGACTATATTAATCTTCTCTGTGTCTTTGTCTATAAAAAAAAACAATTCCATGTTGTTAATAAGTATATATTGGCTTAAAATGAGTTAGCCATTTCTATTAAGAACATAATAAGTAACTTCAGTTTACTATTATCACAGTCCTGACTATTTCCCTTTTACTGCTAATAATAATGCAGGTGTCTGTTCTGCTGAAGCCTTGGAAAGCTTTGTGGCAGATCACAGTGTTCCCTCGCCACCTAGAGGCTAGGATCTGCAGCAAAGTTGTAACTGGGTTTTGGCCTCTAAAACCCATCCTGACCCAACTGCACTGCTCTGTTCCAAGTCTAATCTTCTTTTCTCCTTTAAGAACAAGTGACTTTCCTCATGAATCTTCAAACCTAATACTAACAAAAGTCAACGGCATTAAATAAAATATGATGCTGATATTTTTATGCTAAAAAGATTTTGGGAATACCAGTTATAAAAAAAATAGCTCACTAAAGATCTATTGTTGGCGTGTCAGCCACGTTCTATACATAGTAATCTAATACCATATCATGTGAGCAGTAAATCAACTCTCCTTGAATTTATCCAAGAGTCAAATGTTCATTATATACATTGCTAGATGTTCTCAAATAGCATTTAAAAATTAAGTAGACCACCAGGAGCTAATTTCCTAATATTTGCCTTATGTGAAAATGCAGAGGAATGAACTGAACTGCTGATTTCCTGACAATGCAGATTGGATTTGCTCCAAAGAACCATTTCTAAACAGTTCTACTTCCCCTGCATCTTAATAACCTTTCTTTTTCACTACCTCTGGTGGGTGGTGGGCTGGAAAGGAGGTTAAAGCATTTAAGAACCCATATTAAAAGTAGGATTTGAAAATGTTAAGACTATAGGCATCACACTCTGAGTTTCTGGGTATACATGGCTTTGGGGGGGGACACTGCTTAATACACTATTTAAATATTTATAAATAGGCATATCACACTTCATCTAAATGCCATGCTCCCATGCACAATGCCAGATTATTTACGACAATAGGGTAAAAAATCCATGTGAGAAGTCATTTGATTAATGATAAATATAATCTGTGTTTTACTTTAAAAAAAAAAGAAAAGAAAATGCAGAGGAAGTTTTTCTGCAGTTGTTTTGTTCTGAGTTCTCATAATGGTAATGATAAGATGACGCTGCCCCTTCACCTACTGTGCTTAGGTAGACTTATGGTGTTATTATTTCTAACAACAAAACAATTTGACAGTTATTAGAACCATTATTTGAGAAATAAACAAAATGAGACTCATAAATGATAGAACAAGTACATTGTGAGTGGTAATTGACAAAACTTGTGCTTAAAAAAAAAGACTCAAAAAATGTGTTCCCTTCTATTGAATCATGCTAATTTGGAACTAATGAAGAGCTACTAATTGTATGTCCAAAGTAGCAATAGTAAGTTAATAACTACTCGTCTAAATATTTTGCAGTAGGGATGTGTGATTTAGTGTTAATTGTCGACTTGACACAATGTAGAAATATCTGGGAAGTGAATCTTAATGAAGGAAATTAATATGATGTCATCTTGAGGGAGTGGTTCTTGATTACATTCATTGAAATAAGAAGACTTACCCACTGTGGGTGGTACCATTCCCTGGGCAGAGGATTCTGAACTGTGTAACACTGAAGAAAGAGAAATGAGCACTAGCACTGTATGCATGAATTCACTACTCTCTGCTCTAGATGGAGTGATGTGACAGATTGCAACAAGTTCCTCCTACCTTGGTTCTTCCTGCAGGAGGGACTGTAACCAGGGAAAGGCAAATTCTCATTCTCTTTCTCTCTCTCTCTCTCTCTCTCTCTCTCTCTCTCTCTCTCTCTCTCTCTCTCTCTCTCTCTCTCGCTCTCTCTCTCTCCCTCCCTCCCTCCCTCCCTCCCTCCCTCCCTCCCTCTCTTCCTCCCTCCCTCCCTCCAAAGATCTACTCCACTCCCCACCCACTCCCAATAACATAGTCTCCTTTTTAACATACCCAGTCCAATTTGTACTGACATGTGGGGGCATCCACTGAAGCATGAACAGGAGCACATCTCTTAAAAAAAAAAACAGAAAGCAAACATGAGACTCCATCAAATGATAGGGGTGGGGGTTCATGGACCTCTTCAGCCCTCCATGGTGTTGATCAACTTGATCTTGTGTGGGTCTTGCTCAGGCATTCACAGTTTCCATGCTATAGTGAATATAGCATATGGAGGTCCTGTCATATCCAGAAGACATGGTGTGATGGTTTGTATATTCTCAGCCCAGGGAGTGGCACTGTCAGAAGGTATGGCCTTGTTGGAGCAAGTGTGTCACTGTGGCATGGGCTTTAAGACCCTCATCCTAGCTGCCTGGAAGTCAGCTGCTAGCAGCCTTCAGATGAAGATGTAGAACTCTCAGCTTCTCCTGCCCCATGCCTGCCTGGATGCTGCCATGTTCCTACCTTGATTATAATGGACTGAACCTCTAAACCTGTAAGCCAGCCCCAATTAAATGTCATCCTTATAAGAGTTGCCTTGGTCATTGTGTCTGTTCACATCAGTAAAACCCTGGCTAAGACATATGGTTTTGCTCCAGTCTCTCCCATCCACTTGCTCTTACAGTCTTTCTGTTATGGTCCCTTAGCCTTGTGGGGAAACGATATACATGGACAATATATACTTCTCATTTGTGATTGAGCACCCCACTGGCACTTACTCTTCATACTTTGACTCATTATTTGTGTCTGTGTTAACCACTATATACTGCACAAAGACACTTTTCTGAGCACCTTCATAATGTGTAGAGATACCAGTTTATAGGACAATTTAATACTTTGACTATTTGGCAAAATTAGAGAAGTAGGTCCACCCTGGGAACCTACACTTTCGCCAGCTATGGCTTCTTGGCAGATTTTCCTCTTATAGAAAGGGCCTTAAAGTCAATCAAAATCATCATTTCCACTCATATCATTGTGTCTCCATTGCACCTATGGGAATATATTGCCATGCTAGCCATTATTGTAATTTATAGGGTCCACAGCTGAATATGATTATTGATGATGAAATTGCCCCCTCTTCCTGCAGAAGCCAGCATAACACCTTCTAGTGCTACAAAAGCTAGCCAGCATGAGAGATGTCCTGGTCTGCAGCAATTTGATTTTCCCATCTCCTATGACAAAAATGTATGGTGTCTTCAGCAGTAAGGTTTTACCATCAAATTCTAGCAATCCAATCAAAAGCACTGGTATTCATCTGTATCATTTTGGTGGTTAGAACATTCCTAACAAACAACTGGAGGAGCAGTATCCCACAACTGAAAGCTGACTATTTGGTGCCATATGACATCTGGAAGGACTGTTATCCCGTGTGAGGTAATCCCTATTAAACTTTAAGGATAGGACAAAAGTATTCCAAGCAAATGACCAACATGCAAGCAGGCACAGTGATTTCAATTCCTGGTTGTCAACCTGACTATATCTGGAATGAACTGTAATCCAGAATTGGAAGGCTCACCTGTGATCCAGATCTTGAGGCTGAAAGACACAAATTTCTGACCTGGATTTGGCATGGAGATCTTGAGACATAGTGGCTATGAAAAACTTAGGCCCAGGCAAGGCAGTACACACCTTTAATCCCAGGAGACTAAGGCAAAGAAATCTCTGAGTTCAAGGTCAGCCTGGGACAAAACAAGTCCCAGATCCAGGTGTGGTGGTATACACCTTTAATCTGAGCCACACCTTCTGCTGGAGACTTACATAAGGACATTGGAAGAAGATTCACTCTTCTTCACCTGCTTGTATTTACTTGCCAGCATATCTGTTGGAATTTACTTCTGCAGAAGACCAGCTGAAACAACTAGCCTCATGGGACTGAGCAACTACTAGATTCTTAGACTTCCAGTTCACAGCTGACCATTGCTGGTGAGTTGGACTACAGATTGTAAGTAATCACAATAAACTCCCTCAATATAGAAAGACATTCCATACATTCTGTAACTCTAGAGAACCCTGACTAATACACATAGCAATTCATAATGTCTGACAAAATAGACTTCAAATTAAACTTAATGAGAAAAGGCAAAGAAGGGTACAACATTATAATCACGTGATCAATTAATCAAGAAAATATCACACTAAGCACATACACACCAAATTCTGTATTTCACACATTCACCCAATTTCATAAAAAGCATACTAGTAAGATTAAAGACAGATTAACACAAACTCAATAACAGTAGGTGATTTAGCACCCCATATCTCTAATTTTGTCCATGTGGACAAAACTTAAAGAGAAAAACTTCAGAACAAACAGAAAATTTGAAATAATCCCATATATCCTAGCTGACTGTTGTACATATAACTTAAAATTAACAGCAGGCAAAACTCTAGTGCATGTATAAACTCAAAGAAATTAAATAATTTGTTGCCAAATGATGAATGTATCAAAGAAGAAGTCAACAAAGAGATCAAAACATTCCTGGAACTAAATGAAAATGAAAACATAACACACAAAAAAATCTTAGGAGATAATAAAATCAGTCCTAAAGGGAAAGTTTGTAGTCTTAACCATCTACATTAAAATAAATAAAAAGACTACAAGTAAATGACTTAATGATTCATCTCAAGAATTTGGAAAGGTAAAAACAAAGCAAACCTCAACCCAGTAGACTACAAGAAACTTCAAAAATCAAGGCATATAAAGAAATAGAAACAAAGAAAACAAGACAAAGACTTAGTGAATGTAAGAGCTGGTTCTTTGAAAAGATATACAAGATTGACAGATCCTTGGTGCAACTAACCAACTGAGAAAGGGAGAGAGGGAGGGAGGGAGAGAGGAGGGAAGGAGGGAGGGAGGGAGGAGGGAGGGAGGGAGGGAGGAGGGAGAGAGAGAGAGAGAGAGAGAGAGAGAGAGAGAGAGAGAGAGAGAGAGAGAGAGAGAGAGAGAGAGAGAGAGAGACCAAATTATCAGAATAAAAAAGGAGTACAGACACAGAACAGCAAACACCAAAGAAACACAGAATATTACAAGGGAATACTTCCAAAACCTTTACTCTATTGAGGTAGAAATTGGAAATAAATGGATGAACTTCTTGATTCTTCCAAACTACCAAAGTTACTTGAATGTGTGTGTGTGTGTGTGTGTGTGTGTGTGTGTGTGTGTGTGTGCAGCTCATACAACACAATAGTGTTTTTCCATACAGCCTTACACTCTGTCTCAGTGTTAGTTATCCCTTTCCAAATGCCGCTCTCTGTCTTATGCTTCCATATCTCTCCTCTATGAACTTTTCCCCATTATACTCCATTCTCCTTCAGAAATAAGATAAATTTAAAGTTTAAAACTTAACCTGGTATATTTACACAATGGAATACTACTCTGCAATTAAAAACAATGAATTCACGAAATTCCTAGGCAAATGGTCAGAACTTGAAAATATCATCCTTAGTGAGGTAACCCAATCACAAAAGATCACACATGGTATGAAGTCACTGATAAGGGGATATTGACCCAGAATCTCAGAATACCCTAGACACAATCAGCATATCAATAGATTTCTAAAAAGATGGAAGGAGAGACCCCTGGTCCTGGAAAGACTGGATGTAGGGGAACGCCAGGACAGAGTAATGAGAGGGGGTTGAACGGAGAAAAGAGGGAGGGAAGGGGGCTTATGGGACTTTCGGGGAGGGAGGAAACGGGAAAGGGGAAGTGATTTGGAATGTAAATTAAAAAAATAAAATAAAATTAAATTTAAAAAAAAAAAAAAAAAAAAAACTTAACCTGCTTGTAGAGCCAACAAAATTCCCTAGCATGAATATACCAGCATGAAGATGTCAGAGAATAAAAGACAGATATGGAAAGTCATGAGAGTATGGCTTGATCAAATGAATAAGTGGGGTGTTTTTAAGCATTTTTCCAAGTGAATTTGTGCCTCCAAGTTCATAAGCAAGGAAGTTCGTTCTTGAACAGATAGTCTGTAAGAGATTCTATTCCCCTAGGCTGTCCTGAAAGACATCATAGTGTCACTTCTATTCAGTCTCTTGTACTTTTAGCCTCTTTGGAATCTATCTGCTGTTAAAGCTTTTTATTGGTATTTATATTTTGAGAAATTTAGTACCCTTGAAAATATTTCAACAAGGGCTGTAGAGATGGCTCAGTGGGTAAGTGCACTGCTGCTCTTCCAGAGGTCCTGAGTTCAATTCCCAGCAACCACATGGTGGCTCACAACCATCTGTAATGGGATCTGATGCCCTCTTCCGGCGTGTCTGAAGAGACCAACAGTGTACTCATATACATAAAATAAATTAAAAATATTTCAACAAATATGTCTTATGAATACTTAATGCCCTGGGAAATATTTTGATTACAAACAAGGTCAAATTCTATTACTAAAAATTAAATTATAAATCAGTCTAAAGGTTTCTGTAAGATATATGTGTCTTGATACTGCTAGATGAAAAGAAGCGAATGATTATAGAGTTGGAGAGGAATGGGAACAATTGTCTTTGTTAACATACTAGTGTGGATTCTTGGGTATCTTTTAAACAGTAAAAGCAGCATATGGACACTATTGAGATTAGAATGTTAAAACTGGAAGGGATGTAAATATCCTCTATTCTAGTCAACATTGCATTTTTTTTCGTGGATGAGAAAGCTGAGGCCCAAGGAGATGAGAGGACTTCCCAATAATCACAGCAAGATAAGGGCAGATCCAAGAATAGATCTAAGGTGTCCCAATTGCTAGTCTTGGTCTTTCAATAAATTGCAGTATATGCTGTCCATGCACCATATTCCATGCTTATCACTGTGTAGGTAAATGTGGTGAAAGCCAAGTACCTGTCTTTGCTGAACTGAAACAAAACCACTAAGTGCCTAGTGCAGCAATGGGCACTGGGTGAGCATTCACATTCAGCAGCTGGCATAGGTCAGCTGCATATGAATAGAAGAAAAATGTAGTGAAATAGTACCCTCAGACTGTTCAACTTTCCATACCTCCTCCCACCCCCCTGTCTCCACATGGATGTCCCCACCCCCCACCCCACCTTACCTCTAAACTACCTGGGGCCTCCAGCCTCTTGATGGTTAGGTGCATCATCTCTGAATGAACGCAGACCCAGCAGTCCTCTACTGTATTATGTTGGGGGCCTCATATCAGCTGGTGTATGCTGCCTGTTTGGTGGTCCAGTGTTTGAGAGATCTCAGGGGTGCAGATTAATTGAGACTGCTGGTCCTCCTACAGGGTCTCCCTTCTCCTTAGCTTCTTCCAGCCTTTCCCTAATTCAACAACAGGAGTCAGCAGCTTCTGTCCATTGGTTGGGTACAAATATCTACATCTGACTCTTTCAGCTTCTTATTGGATCTTCCAGAGTGCGGTCATGTTAGGTCCCTTTTTGTGAGCGCTCCGTAGCCTCAGTAGCAGTCAGGCCTTGGGACCTCCCCTTGAGCTGGATGCCACTTTGGGCCTGTTCCTGGACCTTCTTTTCCTCACGCTCCTCTCCATTTCCATCCCTGTAAGTCTTTCAGATAGGAACAATTATGGATCAGAGTTGTGACTGTGGGATGAACCCCTCCCTCATTTGATGTCCTGTCTTTCTGCTGGAGGTAGGCTCTAGAAGTTCCCTCTCCCTAGTGTCAGGCACTTCATCAAAGTCCCTCCCTTTGAGTCCTGAGAGTCTCTCACCTCCCAGATCTCTGGTGCATTCTGGAGGGTCCCCACAACCTCCTATCTCCCAAAGTTGCCTGTTTCCCTTCTTTCTGCTAGCCCTCAGGGCTTCAGTTCTTTTCCCTCACTCAATACCTCTCCTACCCCACGACCCCCCATCCACTTTCCCTCCTAGGTCCCTCCATCCCTCCCCACTTGTGATTGCTTTCTTCTCCCTCAATACAATACTGTATCTTGAGTATTCTATATATATTTTTTTTTACAAAAAATTGTAAAACTTGATCTTTATTCTTTTTTTTATTTTATTTTTTTAATTTACATTCCAAATCACTTCCCCTTTCCCGTTTCCTCCCTCCCCGAAAGTCCCATAAGCCCCCTTCCCTCCCTCTTTTCTCCATTCAACCCCCTCTCGTTACTCTGTCCTGGCGTTCCCCTACATCCAGTCTTTCCAGGACCAGGGGTCTCTCCTTCCATCTTTTTAGAAATCTATTGATATGCTGATTGTGTCTAGGGTATTCCGAGATTCTGGGTCAATATCCCCTTATCAGTGACTGCATACCATGTGTGTTCTTTTGTGATTGGGTTACCTCACTAAGGATGATATTTTTAAGTTCTGACCATTTGCCTAGGAATTTCGTGAATTCATTGTTTTTAATTGCAGAGTAGTATTCCATTGTGTAAATATACCACATCTTCTGAATCCATTCCTCCGTTGAGGGACATCTGGGTTCTTTCCAGCTTCTGGCTATTATAAATAAGGCTGCTATGAATATAGTGGAGCATGTGTCCTTATTGCATGCAGGTAAAGTCTCTGGGTATATGCCCAGGAGTGGTATAGCCGGATCCTCCGGGAGTGTCATGCCCAGTTTTCTGAGGAACCGCCAGACTGCTTTCCAGATATACTTATTAGTTAGTACATACCATGCATGTCCTTTTGGGTCTGAGTTAGCTCACTCAGGATGATATTTTCTACTTCCATTCATTTGCCTGAAAAACTCAAGATGTCCTCATTCTTAATAACTGAGTAGTATTCCATTGTGTAAATGAACCACATTTTCTGTATCCATTCTTGTGTTGTGGATCATCTGGGTTGTTTCCAGCTTCTGGCTATCACAAATAAGGCTGCTATCAACATATTTGGACATGTGCCCCTCTGGTATGGTGGGGCATATTTTGAGTATATTACCAGAGTGATGTTGCTGGGTCTTCAGGTAGCTCTATTTCCAATTTTCTGAGGAACCTCCAGATTGATTTCCAGAGTGGTTGAACCAGTTTGAAATCCCATCAACAAGTCTTTGTGAATTTCACATCATGCACTCCGATTTCTTCCCTGTCCTATTGTATCTTCCCCCTATCCATGCAGCCTTACCCCCAAAATAACACACACACACACACACACACACACACACACACACACACACACAGAAAAAAATAAATAAAACAAACCATAGAAAACATCTCTTTGTGGAAGCTGTACTGTGTCACAGTGTGTCCCACAGTCTACCCCTCTGCCCACATCTTCACTTGCTAATGCTCATTGCAATGTGTCATTGGTTTAGTTAGAGGTCTTTGCCTTCTGTGACACCATCAATATGTTATCCTCACTGGGACTCCTGTCTGGCATCCTGTTATTGCCCTCTGTTGTGAATGGCCTGCAGTTTTGGATCAGCACAACCAGCCCTTTCGCACACCCTACCAGTTCAGAGATGATGTATGCTTTGGGGTGGGCCTGCCTGGCAGCTGAGCTGGTCAGTATGCCAGTTCTCCCTTATCCAAATCACCAGAGCAAACACCGCAGCACAACTTTGGGTAGGCCACACAATACCACCATCAGCAGAACATACAATCAACTTGTCCTTTCTCATGCCCTTAGGCCAGATCACCAGCACCCACGCCTCCAGAACTATCTCTATTATGCTACCAGTCAGTGCAAGGGGGCCACTCTCCCAAATGCTGTGGTTAGAGAGGTATCTGGTATAGTTAATATCATAGTAATAGTTGACTATGACCCAGGGACAATTGACAAATAGAAACCTGGAGAAATGGCTCAGTCATCTTGCAAGCACGAGGACCTGAGTTCAATCCCCAGCTCCCATGTAAAAAACTAGGCACCAGCAACATATTCCTATAATCCCACCACTGGGGAGACAGAGACAGGAGGATCCCTATTAATTTGCCAGCCAGTGAGTCCACCCAAGCCAGTAAACTCCGGGATTAGTTGACAGACCTTGTCTCAGAAAATAAAGTGGAAAGCAAATGAGGTTTTCCAATTAACCTCTAGTTTTCATACATACACATGCATGCTTGCACTCACATGTACATGCATGCACACACACACACACACACACACACACACACACATACACATACACACACAGAGGGAGAGAGAGAGACTGAACATATGAGGGACAGGAGTAGGACATAATTTGCATCGTGCACCTTCTTTTTCCTTTAAAGTTTGCAAATAATTTAACTATCGCTAACAAGAGACAGACAGATGTATGGAACTGAACTAAAGAACTTGAACAAACTCAATAGAAATTCCCCAAGAGGGCTCAGGTGGGTATGAGACAGTTGCACAGGGAGTCCTGGGCAGGTAAGTGGCTGTCAGCGTACTCGGAGGACCGCTGCAATCCCAGAGAGAGGAAAGGCAGATGCTGCCCAAAGCAAAAGCAATGAATTCACAACTGGGCCTGAGACTGACAGGAGAGAGGAGGGTGGTTGAATTTGGTCATCTTGAATTCTCAAGTTTTTCCAATGCATTTTGAATCAGAATCTGGATCTGGAGCAAACTCAATGAGTCTTGAGAATGTGTCTTCATCTTAGTGAACAGCATACCTGCTTTAGGCCGGTAAGGTGAAGTGGTAATTGTAATCAGATGTAAAAGCTAGTGCAGATAGAACAAATGCACAGACTCCTTCAGATGTACCTAAAAGTCCTATCATAGAGCAGTATCATTGTAAATTCCACAATATATCTACTTTCATGCAATTCCAAAGAAATATAAACTTAACAATAAATTGAAAAACTAAAAAGTGTGTATGATTTCTTGACATCAACAAACTATCAATGGTAATACTCTCAATCTTGCACTTGGATATTAAAAAATATTCAAGTAGACAAAAAGATGGAACTACAATTCTCCACTGCAGTGATAGGAAGAAAACAGCATAATTTCATTCCCAAGGTCATCAGCATAAAAATTTAGATATCCCTAGAGACTTCCAAAGCTGATGACAACTTGTTTTTCTCTCTAAACCTAAATGCTATTTTCTGTTTTAAAATAAAAGCAATATAAGAATTATACAATTTACACTTCAGTTACTTTAATCATAATTTTGAGAATATGCCAGTAAATTTTCTGCAAACAGAAGGGCCTTCCCTTCACCCCAATTCCTCTCAATATGTCACTGATGCGAGTTCACAGGAGAGCAGTGTTCTCTCTGCTTTCTACCAGCGAGATGGATAAATACATAACAAGCTTCTGTGATGGGGCAGGGGTGTCTATAGAAAAGACTATCCGTCATTCATATATTTTCCATGAGGACATTTTTGTTTGTTGGCTTATTGGGTTTTGGTTTGCTTTGAAACAGGGTTTAACCGTACAGCTCAGCTGCCCCCAAACTCATACTTTTTGCCTCAATCCTGGAAGTACTGGGTAGATGCCACCACTCCTGTCTCCACAGGTAAGTTTTGCTTTTAAATTTTAATACTATGCCCCTGGGGGGAGTTGGGGGGACCCTCTGGAATGTGCCAGAGACCTAGAAGGTGAGAGACTCTCAAAACTCAAAGGGAGGAACCTTAGATAAAATGCCCAACAGTGGGGAAAGGGAACTTGTAGTCCATCTCCAGTAGAATGACAGGAGGAATGGGATTCCCATTCCAAAGTCAAAAACTCTGAACCAGAATTGTTCCCCTCTAAAATAACTGCAGGGTTAAAAGTGAAGAAGAGACTGAGGAAAAGATGTTCCAGGTACAGGCCTAAATTGGGATCCATCTCAAGGGGAGGCTCCGAGACCCGACACTATTACTGATGCTATGGTGTGCTTACAGACAGGAGCCTAGCATGGCTGTCCTCCGAGAGACCCAACAAGCTGCTGATTGAGACAGAAGCAGATACTTATACCCAACCAATGGACCGAAGCTGGGGACCTCTTTGGTTGAATTAGGGAAAGACTGGAAGAAGCTGAGGAGGAAGGCAATCTCATAAGAAGACCAGAGTCTCAACTAACCCAGATCCCTGAGATCTCTCAGACACTGAGCCACCAACCAGGCAACATACACTAACTGGTCTGAGGCCCCCAATACATATACATCCTCTTGAAGATGGGTGGGGAATGTAGGAGAAAGAATGGGATGAGGTACTGTTGGAGGGTGGATCAGGAGGGAGATAGCAACTGAACTGTAAAAAAGTAAAAGTAATAAAAAATATTTTGATACTATACTTAACCAGTAAATCTATTAGCATTCTAGGTCTTCACTAGAGGTGGGTTTTGGCCCTCTGCCTATCTAAATACTTGTGATATTTTCTTTTTTTTAAATTTTTTAATTAGGAATATTCTTTATTTAAATTTCAAATGATTTCCCTCTTACTGGTTCCCCCCTCCCCAAAAGTCCCATACGCCCTCTTCCCTCCCCCTACTCCCCAACCAACCTACTCCCGCCTCCCCTTCCTGGTATTCCCCTATACTGCCACATTGAGCCCTTACAGGACCAGGCGCCTCTCCTTCCTTCTTCTTGGGTATCCTTTGATATGTGAGTTGTTCCTTGGGTATTCCAAATTTCTGGGCTAATATCCGCTTATCAGTGAGTGCATATCATGTGTGATTTTTTTGTGACTGGGTCACCTCATTCAGGACAAATGGGACCTCATAAAATTACAAAGTTTCTGTAAGGCAAAGGACACTGTCAAAAGGACCAAGTGGCAACCAACAAACTGGGAAAAGATCTTTACCAACCCTACATCCGACAGAGGGTTAATATCCAATATATACAAAGAACTCAAGAAGTTAGACTCCAGAGAGCCAAATAACCCTATTAAAAAATGGGGTACAAGCCGGGCGGTGGTGGCGCACGCCTTTAATCCCAGCACTTGGGAGGCAGAGGCAGGAGGATTTCTGAGTTCGAGGCCAGCCTGGTCTACAAAGTGAGTTCCAGGACAGCCAGGACTACACAGAGAAACCCTGTCTCGAAAAACCAAAAAAAAAAAAATGGGGTACAGAGCTAAACAAAGAGTTCTCACCTGAAGAATATCTAATGGCTGAGAAGCACCTAAAGAGATGTTCAACATCCTTAGTCATTAGGGAAATGCAAATCAAAACAACCCTGAGATTCCATCTCACACCAGTCAGAATGGCTAAGATCAAAAACACAGGAGACAGCAGTTGTTGGCGAGGATGTGGAGAAAGAGGAACACTCCTCCACTGCTGGTGGAATTGCAAGCTGATACAACCACTCTGGAAAGCAGTCTGGTGGTTCCTCAGAAAACTGGGCATGACACTCCCGGAGGATCCGGCTATACCACTCCTGGGCGTATACCCAGAGACTTTACCTGCATGCAATAAGGACACATGCTCCACTATGTTCATAGCAGCCTTATTTATAATAGTCAGAAGCTGGAAAGAACCCAGATGTCCCTCAACGGAGGAATGGATTCAGAAGATGTGGTATATTTACACAATGGAATACTACTCTGTAATTAAAAACAATGAATTCACGAAATTCTTAGGCAAATGGTCAGAACTGGAAAATATCATCCTTAGTGAGATTACCCAATGGTATGCAGTCACTGATAAGGAGATAGTAACCCAGAATCTTGGAATACCCAAGACGCAATTCACATATCAATAGATTTCCAAGAAGATGGAAGGAGAGATCCCTGGTCCTGGAAAACAGGATGTAGGGGAATACCTGGACAGAGAAGCGAGAGGGGGTTGAATGGGGAACAGAGGGAGGGAAGGGGGCTTATGGGACTTTCGGGGAGGGAGGAAACGGGAAAGGGAAAATCATTTGGAATGTAAATAAAAAATATAGAAAATAATAATAAAAAAAAGAACATAGTGGAGCACATGTCCCTGTGGTATGGTGGGGCATCTTTTGGGTATATACCCATGAGTGGTATAGTTGGGTCTTCAGATAGAACTATTTCCATTTTTCTGAGGAACTGGCAGATTGATTTCCAAAGTGGTTTTGCCAGCTTGCAATCACACCAGCAATGGAAGGGTGTCCCTCTTTCTCCACATCCTCACCAGCATCTGCTGTCAGCTGAGTTTTTGATCTTAGCCATTCTGACTGGTGTAAGTTGGAATCTCAAGATCATTTTGATTTGAATTTCCCTGATGACTAAGGACTTTGAACATTTCTTTAAGTGCTTGGCCATTTGAGATTCTTCTGTTGTGAATTCTCTGTTTAGTTCTGTATCCCATTTTTTAAAATCAGGTTATTTGGGTTTTTTTTGTTTGGTTGGTTGGTATTTTTGGAGGTTAACTTCTTTGGTTCTTTCTGTATTTTGGAGATTTGTCCTCTATCAAATATAGGGTTAGTGAAGATTTTTTTCCCCAATTTGTAAGTTGCCAATTTGTCCTGTTGACAGTATCCTTTTCCAGACTGGAGCTTTTCAGTTTCATGAGGTCCCCATTTATCAATTGTTTATCTTAGAACTGAGCCATTGGTGTTCTCTTCAGGAAATTTCCCTCTTTGCCAATGAGTTCGATGCTGTTTCCCACTTTCTCTTCTACTAGATTCAGTGTATCTGGTTTTGTGCTGAGGTCTTTGATCCACTTGGACTTGAGCTTTGTACAAGGTGAAAAATATGGCTCTATTTTCATTCTTCTACATACAGACTGCCAGTTAGACCAGCACCATGTATTGAAGATGCTTTCTTTTTTCCACTGTATGTTTTTGGCTTCTCTTTCAAAGATCAAGTGTCCACAGGTATATGGATTTATTCCTGGGTCTTTGATTCTATTCCATTGGTCAACTTCTCTGTCTGTGTACCGATACCACACAATCTTTATCACTACTGCTTTGTAGTACAGTTTGAGGTCAGGAATGATGATTCCCTCACAATCTTTTATTGTTGAGAATTGTTTTGACTTATCCTGAATTTTTTTTTATGAAGTTGAGAAGTGATCTTTAGATGTCTGTGAAGTATTGTGTTGGAATTTTGATGGAGACTGAACTGAATTTGGAGATTGTTTTTGGTAAGATGGCCATTTTCACTATTGTAATCCTACCAATCCATGAGCATGGGAGATCTTTCCATCTTCTGTGGTCATCTTTGATTTCTTTCTTCAGGGATTTGGTGTTCTTGTCATACAGATCTTCCACCTGCTTGGTAAGAGTTCCACCAAGATATTTTATACTATTTGTGGCTATTGTGAAGGGTGCTGTTTCTCTAATTTCTTTCAGCCTGTTTAATCATTCGTATAAAGGAAGGCTACTGATTTGTTTGAGTTAACTTTGTGTTCTGCTACTTTGCTGAGGTTGTTTATTGGCTGTAGGTGTTCTCTGGTAGAATTTTGGGGGCTGCATATGTATACTATTATATCATCTGCAAATGGTGATAGTTTGACTTCTTCCTTTCCCAGAAATTCCTATTTTCTATATTCATCTAGAAGCTTCTTTTGGTGCTAGATTAAGTTAATGTCACAAAGTATACTTTAGTTTATGTCTTTAGTTTTACCAGATTAGTCATGACGAGGTATGGATACAGGTATTAGAATAGTTAGCCTTTTATTTTAGATGTATTGGGCTTCTCATGTAATCAGTTATTTGGTAATTAAGAGGGATGAGAAGGGAACAAAGTGTTGTGATTGAATAAGGGAGATTTTAAGACTAGAATTAAGTCCAAGATGTTAAAGGCAATATTCAATGACTGAATAAAAAGCCTAAAGTTAGATTTTTATAAATAAGTCTTTCATGAAGTCACCTAGCTATTACTAGCAAAATGTATAGCCTGGGTAATAGGATGAGAACAGGAAGGAATACACGCACTATGGTAATTGAAAGCTACAACAACCCTATCTACGGAATGATTGGAAATAGACTCTCATGACACATTAAGCACGGAGGGGAAGCTTGAGTGGATTCTAAGGACATAAACATCCAAAGGTAAGAAAGAACAGTTGCGTGCAGCAATCTTCATTAAAGATATGCTGGGTGAGCCAGACGGGTGCCTCCCAAGGTCAACGAGAGACACGTGTTAAACGAACTGAGGCCTTGCTTTCAAAACTTCACCCAATTTAAAAGAGGCACGAAAGCAAAATCTCCTTGTTTTTTCACTTGATCAAAGTGCAACGAAGCAGAAATGGTTGATCAGGTCTTCCATTCCTGCCTGCCCACCCTTTAGTCAGGTTCTTTACAGGCATTTATATGACGTTTGAGTTTCTGCACAAAATTCCAGAATTAGTAAAAATAATTGTCTGTTTCTAGACGATGTTTGTTAAGAAGACATTACTGTTGGTAAAGTGGAGAGATGCTCGCAAACTTCTGATTAAATGAGAGAGTAAGAGGGACACTATCTGCATTTCTGCTGATCAGTCCACACACTTGCAAAAAGCAGGAAGGAGAGATATTTGAACAATTAGATAAAATATTTCTTATAAGCTAAAGATAAATGTGATCGATACCTCTTTGTAATTATTTTGGCTCAAATGAAGCCTAAGAAGAAATTCAAAAGAACTTGAACAATTTTGTAAATATTTTATTTTATTTTTGCCTGCATTAGCATTTTGCCTGCACTAATGTAACTAACTGGTACCTGAAGAGGCCAGAGGGCTCCAGACCCCACTGAACTGGAGTTAGATGTAAATGTAAGCTACCACATGGGTGCCTGGAACTAAACCATTATCCTTTTTGAGAATGGCAAATACTATTAACCACTGAGAATTCTTTTTGTTTGTTTTTTTGTTTTTTTGTTTTTTCGAGATAGGGTTTCTCTCTGTAGCTCTGGCTGTCCTGAAACTCACTCTGTAGACCAGGCTGGCCTTGAACTTAGAAATCCACCTGCCTCTGCCTCCCATGTGCTGGGATTAAAGGCGTGCGCCACCACTGCCCGGCTGGGGACCACTGAGCATTCTTTTTTTTTTTTTTTTTATTTTATTTTTTAATTTACATTCCAAATCACTTCCCCTTTCCCGTTTCCTCCCTCCCCGAAAGTCCCATAAGCCCCCTTCCCTCCCTCTTTTCTCCATTCAACCCCCTCTCGTTACTCTGTCCTGGTGTTCCCCTACATCCAGTCTTTCCAGGACCAGGGGTCTCTCCTACCATCTTTTCTTAATCTTCATCCCCATTCACGCTCCTGAGCAACTGCTACCCTCTATCCTCAAAGCTCTTGTTTAATGCTGTCCTATGAGGTCTCTAACTTATCAAGTGTGGGCGTCCAAGAGTAGAGTTAACTTCAGAAACATAAGAAACGTACATCAAGACTAATGCTAGAATTTCCTGATGCACAGCAGACACAAGCTGAAAATGTTGAAAAGGTAAATGAACCCCGCTTCAAGTGATTTATGTGGTATAAGTATCGCTTATCATAGAAAAACATACTTAATGTAGTCTGCATTTGAAATCCCTCCAACATGTTACATGCTTCTTTGTCAAATACTAATTTAGATGCTGTACCATATGCTGATTTAACCACAAATTGGATAAAAGAGCGGGCAGATGTCTGTGTGTGTGTGTGATGATTTTTACGATAGGGCTTGAAGGAGGCTCTTCACAGGTCTCTAGAGATTAATAATCCTTCCTTGGTCCAGCTTCATGCCTCACATGTACACAACAGACAAGAGAGCATTAGGTCCAAGGAAGCTCTATTTTTCTAGGCAAGGGCATTGATCCCCATGTTCTGTACCAAGGACGATGGAGTAGCCAGGAACCAAACTGGTGATCAGGGTGGCCTGCAGATCTGCAAGTAGGTTTGCAAGAGTAGCCTCTATTTCTTTTCATACTAACTACAGGGTAGGATTGGCTGAAGATCATCTGGAAATGAGAGGCACATATGTCTCCTCTGTAACTGTTTAATTATAAGACTTGATTATATGCTATTTTTCCAAGAAGGTCAAGACAGTGAAGATAATATCCATGCCAATATTTTAATAAATTGAAATACTGGAGAGTGGAAAATACCACAGTGAATGCTATTAGATGAGGCTATTATAACTTGTGTGTGTGTTTTGTTTACATGTTGGTGTGGATGTGGGTTTTGTAAATTGATGTCTGTGTTCATTGGGAAATTTACTTCTTACCAAGAGTCACTAAAAAAAATGTTAGATTCCACTGAGGTCAGTACCTCTTATTTCTAATATTTGCAGTCAACTTTCCCAAGATATTAGCTAATATCTGAATATAAATAAACCATATTTATTTATTTTCCAGAATTATGTTCCTAAAATAATTCTTATTAGCTCAAGCTGGTAGATTGGCAGTCATTATGTAGGGATAATAATTTCCTACACCAAGCTGTGAGTACTTACCAGACTGTGCAATCTTGCCTTAAGAGTATCAATGTTTATTACAGTTCTTTGGTTCGCAAATATTCCCACCCTTGTTTTACAGAAGGAAAAGTGTGACCCCAAGAACTGAAGTGAATAGTTTCAAGCTGGGTTGTTGCCAGTCAGGATTTAAACTCCCACAACTGGCTTCAGAGTGCATAACCCTGACAGTTCCACCATGATGAACAGAAGCAATTTTGAAAACAGAAATACCTACATTACTAATGCCAAACTAGTCAGTTGATAATACCTGGTTCAAACCTGCCTCCAGTAATATTACCTGGACTCTCTGCAGTGCTTCCGTGCAGTAGGTATTTGCCTCATTCACGGTCATTGGTGTGACAGAGAAATCACTGTGAGTTGTGCTCCAAGCCAGGCTCAGAGTCCCACTCACGTGTGAAGAACAATATACATGAGCATCAGAGTGTTTGGTTACTAAGTTGACTTTCAGTTTAACTTCTCAGGTGTTTGAAATGGGATCTTGTCAGGGACTATGACATGCTTTAAACAGAAGATGGCTATCTATGCCTCATTCAGCATTTTACTGTGTCCTGAATTAAAAGGAAGGAAAGAAGGAAGGAGTGAAGGAAGGAAGGAAGGAAGGAAGGAAGGAAGGAAGGAAGGAAGGAAGGAAGGAAGAAAAGAAACAATAACAAGAAGGCAAGGTTAGAGTTAAAAAGAAAGTAATTGACACTATTTACCTCAGCTATCAGAATGAGTCTGAAAAATAAATTTGTGTGGTTTCATAGTTTATACTATGTCCTATAACTATCTTTGGAACTTACTAATTCTTGTTGTCCTAAGAGGCTTTTGGGGCGGGGAAGGGGGAAAAACCGGGCAGTTTAATTGATGAGCATGAAAAGATTCCAATGGTCAGGTACGTGGTCGGGACAGGACCTGAGCCCAGGCTTTATGCTTCTCCTCTGGCCTTGTGGGCACAAACTTCTCCTGTGGTTTCTTCCACATGCTCTTACTCATCTCTTGAAACTCTTCCAAAGTGTCTGAGGACAGGATCAGCTTGTACTCTTCCACGGACAGGCCACTGAAGCTGACGTCTCTGGGGCAAGGGTACTTGAGCTTGTAGGAGTTTGAATGCAGCCGTGCTCAGCTCTCGTACATCTGGCCTCAGCTTCTGCAATCTGGGTGTTCTCCCCCTCTGCCTATGTTACCTGCTGCTGCAGGTAAGCGCCCAGTCCTGCCTGTTTGGTCTGCACAGAGTTTAAGGAAACACCAGTTGCAGAGAGTGGCCTTCTTGGGCCCAGCTTCCCTGAGAGATTTCAATTGCCAATGTATGCTACAATGGCTGGCCTCTTGCCATCCTGGAGAAGCCTTCAAGTGCCTTAGAGTTCATTTATAAATAGTCGAAGGGTTGGGTGAACTAATTCTGAAGTTTAGTTTGACACTGAATTCCCTTATTAGATTATGCTCCAATCACTCAGTATGTCAGGTGGTGGTAGCTACCAACAAGTCGTAAATCTTGCCTTGTTCATGCACAATTGCAGATTTCTAACTGCACAGTGTAGCCTGGTTGGCATGGCTTGTATTGTCCTTGGGTAATTAGCAGACATAAGCCAATCAGAATCTGGAAAAGTATTTGCTGATTAAGTTTTTGTTTGTTTTTCTTTTGGATTCCGGGAGTCTAAGCCAGTTGTACACGACCTGCAGGTTGTGACCTCTTTGCAGGGGTGGGGTGGTGGGAGGGGGTGGGTGAGTGGGGGTGGGATGGAATGGGGTGTTGCATATCAGATATCCTGCGTATCACACAATTTACATTACAATTCATAACAGTAGTGAAATTATAGTTATGGAGTAGCAACAAAACCTAACTTTATGGTTAGGGGGTCACTACAGCATGAAAAACTGTATTAAAGAATCAGGCAGTTAGGAAGATTGGGAAGCACTGGTCTAAGCCATTCTGTTGGAAGATGAGAGATGACATGACGGTGAATATTTCTCATTAAAATACCCCAGGCCAATCATTGTGTTTGGATAGTGAAGGACAATCAGACCTACCAAAGTTCCCAACTGAAAGTAGAAATCTCCAGAGCAGACCCAGACAGATGGCTTACAGAAGCCAGAGTGAGTTTACATGTTGGTTTGTTTTTAGTTACTAAGTATTTGTACACAACAAAACCTAAAATGCTTGCTTAATGTTTTTCATTGGCTGCCTTCCATTCTTTGTATCCTTTCCGAGTCTATTATTGGAGTTTCCTGAACCTCTCTGTTAATATTTAGGTAAACTCTTACCCAGGAGCTATTCAGTAAAACATACAAACAAAGCAGAGAAAAACCAACCCGGTGTCCATTGCAATAGTCCACCACAGTCAGATTGTACAGTCTCACTGGGTAGAATGCTCTCCCAGTTGTCCCAGGATCAAGTGCAAAGCATTGGCTTTGCTTTCCCCATTGTGACAGTAAACTTTTAGATCTTGGGGAATTTATCCATTCAGTTGAAGTGACACTGATCACATTCCTCTCTGCAACAAATGAGACAGAAATGAAGACTAAGCCCAGGAAACTCTTTTCTACTTTAATTGATTTATGCTTGATGTGATTTGAATGAAAAGGAGCTCATAAGCTTAGCAGTGGCTTTATGAGTCAAAGACTCAATTTCCTTTAGATTTCTCCCCTCCCCCCAGGTAGCAAGAAAAGATTACATAGGCTGTATTATAGCTGGGTTAGGGGAGATCCGTAAATTTACCACGTAAAACTGGAAAAAAGGACTGATTTTTGATATGATTGTGAGATGAAGATAATAAATTGGGGAATGGTCAAAGTTGTGATAGGAAGAAATAAAAGAAAAGTTGCTATATTTTTGATCATGTATAACCCCTAAATTTTAAGCCCTTATAAATCATTATTTGATAAGAATAAGATTTTTGTTTACTTTTTTCTTTTTTTATTAGATATATTCTTTATTTACATTTCAAATGATTTCCCCTTTCTTGGATCCCCCTCCCCGAAAGTCCCATAAGCTATCTTTCCTCCCCCTGTTCCCCCAATCAACTCCTTCCCACTTCCCTGTCCTGTCGTTCCCCTACACTGCTGCATCGAGCCTTTCCAGGACCAGGAATAAGATTTTAAATATGAAATGTCTTCCAAATTTTTATTTGTGAACCACCCGTGATATTGTTACATAAACATAGTTGCACAAGTCTTAAAATACTTATTACCATATACCAGAAATTAGGTACCTTAATACTCAAACACACAGCCTGCGTGTGCCGCCTCAGAAGGCATCATTACTAGCGTCTTTCTAGTCTCCCTTGTATATTCTATCAGCATCCTTCCATAGAGAATGCTCATATTTGCTCCATGTGTGCTTTTTGGACTATTAATATTGCTTTGGTTCACCCTCACAGCCTCTGACACTGCTTCATTGTAAAGGTGGTCGTTATTTATTATCATGTCAAGGTAGCAAGACAGGACCATATCTTTGAGAAGTATCACACAAACTATTCCCTGTCATGGCATAAATAGATGCTTTTATCTTCAGTCTTCTGCACATAAAGGCCATACTACTTAACATATAGAGCTGAAATACATAGCATTTTTATTAAATGGTAATATGCATTCATTATGGATGATTTTGGAGTACAGGTATAAGTATACTCAAACAAAAATTATATATAACTCAAATACTTAAGGGCAACCTAATAACATTCATTATATTACCCTCTGGACTTCTTCTGAGTACAAATACATATTTATTTAAAATAAATTTGCATTGTGATACATTAAAAGTAGAATACATTTTAAATTGAAGACTATACTATAATTACTTTCCAACCTCCTAAATATTTTTACATCACATTAATGGCTCCATTGTACCTCTTTGCAAGCTTGTTCACAGCTAGTTTTACTCAGCCTCTATTGTGAGGCATTTATGTCATCTCCAATTTTTCATGATTATAATTACATGCAAACCTAACATTCTTCTAACGGAATCTGTTTGCACATCTATGATTAGTGTCTTCACAGAAAATCCAGAAGTAAAACTGTTATGTTGAAAAGTAGAACATTTTAAAGACTTTCGATATATATTTTTTCCATCAGAAATTGCAATCATTTTTTTTATTCTCTAAGAATGCATCTTTCATGTTTTTGTTGCTTTGTGAAACAACTCAATTTGTATGATCCTCAAACTAGCTAGAATACAGCTCTATCTACCTGCCTTAACACCCACTTGTTCAAAGGTACTTGAGAACCCAGTGGGGTAGGTACATGTGGCAGGAGAAGCACCTGGTCATGTGGGGCATGGGTGCCACTGTTGTATCCTCACCATATTTGTTTAGCGATCATATTGTTAGAGCAGTTCACCATTGCTGTTGAAAATCCAGACGACAGTTGAACAACTGTTTTGGTAGATTCTGTTGTTAACAAGTGGATTTTGAAAGTCAGAAAACACACAGACAAAATTTAATGTGTAAAAAGTTGCCCTTCCTTTTGATCCTGCCAGAAACTAGTTTGTAGGTGGGGTGAGATTAGGGAAGGAGACAGATCCAAACCTTTCCCCACCCCATATTGTAGTTGTAAGGGAATATACACTTGGTGAAGGTGTATTTTTTGGAAAAATAGACTGAGGTTAGACCGACCACTGACAGGCAGACAAGGAAAAGAGGCTCTGGATAGAGTAATGTACTTTATACCTAGCCATTGAAGATGACTGACTAACTGTTGCTTCTCTCTTTCCCAGACAAAGACTTGGGTCCCCTCCTTCTTGATTTTGTCTCCATGTGCGTTCTCTCTCTCTCTCTCTCTCTCTCTCTCTCTCTGTGTGTGTGTGTGTGTGTGTGTGTGTGTGTGTGTGTGTGTGTGTGTTCATATGTAAGTGTATGTATAATTCTTATTTCAGTGAAACTTAGCTGAGTGTTAAGACTTAGCTTTCCCTGCTTTTTAATTTTTCTAATTGGTGGAGAAAAACAATCCATTTCTACAACCTTAGATAAACTCATCACAATGCTATCAAAACCATTTAACAATGGAAAGAGACAACAAAAAAAAACTACACTGTCAGTGTGGATGCTTCAGGATAACGAATCAGTCTGCGTTCTTTGCCCCCTGCCCAAGTCTACCCTTCCTTTTCTGCTCCCAAGCTTGAGATGCCCCTTATTACTCCTCAGTGCTGTGCTGCTGTAGCTACAGCCATTAAAGCCATTCTACTCAGTGTCTCACAGATTCTCTTCCCTTTTATAAAAATTGGGATGCTCTGGTACCTAGTCCATAGCAAGTGTATGTGAGAATATACGGAGTGGGAGAACACTGTGTACTGGAACTGCCCCAGGACTCTTCCCCTAGGAATGCATCATCTCTACTATTGTATAACCCCAGATAGGGATGGAACCACTGTCACATGGCACTTGCAAATGGAAATGTCTCTCTCTTAAATTTCAGGAAATTGTTTTGTTTTATCCAATGAATAAAGTGAGAGCTTTCTACATATCATTTACTTCTAATGAGCAAAACCATGCCAGTTCATGACCACAACTGAAACTGTAATCCTGTGGGGGTAACAGACAATTGGAAAATATGCAACAGTTTTACAATGTAAGTGCCAAGAAAAATTAACTGGAATATGAAGATAAAATAGGGATATTGTTTTCCTAGGTAGGAGTTCAGGGAAAGCTTTTTTGAGAACATGGACTGAATGGAAAATATCTGTACTCTAAAGCTATTTGTAGGTTATATAAATGTTCAGTAGGGATCTGTAAATGCAAAGACACAGAACTAATTGTGTGACAGGGGTGGGAGAGAAAGCAGTATCTGTGCATGGAATTGAGTGAAGAAGAGAGTCCACACAGATGAGGTAAGAGGTAGCTAAGGGCAGGTCAGTTAGGCAGTATTGGGTTCAGCCAATGAAAAGACTGTATTCAATTTGAAATACACTGGGAAGCTCTGATTGGCTTTTAGAGCAAGTTGTATTGATATATTTAGGACACACACACACACACACACACACACACACACACACACACACACGGATATATGTATGTAGCAACAATTAAAGAAATAGAGGCCATGAATCTGATAGCAAGCTGTGGCTGGGGGAAGTTCATGGGAATGACTGAAGAGGGGAAAGGAAAGGGGAAGAATAATGTGCTAATTTCAAACACAAAATATTGTTGATATAAAAAAGGAAAGAAGTGACATTGCTTCTGACGTATCTCTGTTAAGGATACAGACTTTTCTCACTTCTGTGATTTCATGGTCCTAGTCCCGAATTGAGACAGGTGGGTTTAAGTTTTCTTTTGATTTTATTGACACCTCCATATGGAAAGGAGTTTATATAGACATCTGTTCTGCCAAAAGCCAGAATTAACATGTTTGGAGCTTAATAAAATGCTTCAGAAAGGGCTCAGGGGCAGTTTTAATTCTTTTGGTTTCATATAACAGAATCCTACTTAGATCATTCCGGGCAACTTCTTTGGCTTTTTAAAAAAATTAATTATTAATTAAAAAAAAAAGTTCAAGGAAGATACATCTGGGCCCCAGGTTGCATAGATGCTGTAAGGCTCAGAAGACATGTGTGGTTCCTTTTCTGCAGTGTCCCATTATTGAGATCAAGAGTCTCTGAGTCCTTGATTCAAATATTCAGATTATTGAGTGAAAGCATGTGATAGGCTCAGTTTAATCTAGGTGTTCTCAAGGGAGCAATCATAGCAGAAGCATGCCTGTACTGCGAGGTCTGTGTGTCAAGAGAACAGGTCCTGATAGCAAGGCTGCAAAGGTAACTTTGCATGAAATGGTTGGGAGGACACTGGCCACATCATTTTACTGGGTGAAACGCTTTGATAATAGTTGCCAGATCCCTGAAGCAGGGGCTTCTGGGTAGGAACCGCGCATCCACGTCTGCTCTCCTCAGCCTGAAAGTTGATCTCCCAGGCATTTTGGTTGCAGAGTCCTTCCCAGCAGAGGCTGGTTTCTCTCTCTCTCTCTCTCTCTCTCTCTCTCTCTCTCTCTCTCTCTCTCTCTCTCTCTCTCTCTCTCCAACTCTTCACACAAAATAGAAGGGAATATTTATGGTGTTTAATTTTGCTTCAGGCTCTGTTCTTCGCGATCCCGAGGCTGTCCTGCAATGATCTAAAATTACAGGTTCTGTTTTGCATTCTTAAAAGATTTCCTGATAACTTGGCAGGCGGATACAACTTTATTGTGAAGAAAATTTCCCTTGTGTTCACATGCAATGGTGTGCCAAGAGCATGGAATTTGGAGTTAGGAAACCATATTAATTTTAGCATCTGGAAGGTTTGGAGTTGGAGCCTGTGACTGGGCGACTTGTGAGTGGGAGTGTTCTGGGGATCAGCACCTACAAGGACTAAGGGAAATCTTGGCCAGGCAGGGGAGAAACTAAACTTTCTTACAACTTCAATAAGATCTTCAGTTTCAAGGGCTTTGCCTGTGAAGGGATGGGCAGGGAGAGGAACTATCTGCTTGTCTCATACATTTGTTTTGAAAGCTTCAATTTCCACTGTGCTCTACATACTAGCTTATGTGTGGGCAAATCCCCCAATTCCTGTGAGTCACAATGTTCTCATTTCCAAAAACGCTGAGGCAAACTAGACCATCAAACTTCATTTAAAACGTGGCTCTGGTTGTGAGCACGCCAAGCATCTACTTATGCTACTTTGGTTAGTTCTTTGTGTATCTCTGGCAGATACCTTGTTTCAGGTTAGCTTTTCTGAGGGGAAGAAACATCTTTGAAGAGGTAAAGGTAGTTTGAGATATATAGAGATGTACAGAAAATGCAGGCTTGGATTTTCTCATGTTAAGACTTTATTTTGAGGTTTTTTTTTAATGAATTGGATATTTTATTTGTTTACATTTTATATTATCCCCTTTTCTGGTTTCCCCTCTGCAAACCACCTATCCCATCCACCCCTTACCCTGCTTCTATGAGGGTGCTCCTCCACCCACCCACCCACTCCTGCCTCATTGCCCTAGCATTCCTCTACACTGGGTCACCAAGCCTTCACAGGACTGAAGGCCTTCCATCCCATTGATGGGATAAGGCCCATTCAACTCCTTCAGTCCTTCCCCTAACTCCTCCACTGGGGTCCCTGTGCTCAGTCCCATGGTTAGCTGTGAGCATCTGCATATGTATTGGTCAGGATCTGGCACAGCCTCTCAGGAGACAGCTATATAAGGCTCATGTCAGCAAGTACTTCTTGGCATCCACAATAGTGTCTGGGTTTGGTGTCTGCATGTGGGATGGATCCCCAGGTGGGGCAGTCTCTGGATGGCCTTTCCTTCAGTCTCTGTTCTGCTCTTTGTCCCTGTATTTCTTTAGACATGAACACTTCTGGGTTAAAATTTTGGGGATGGGTGGGTGGCCCCATCCATCAACCAGTAGGTCATCCCTAACCTCTGGATATGGTCTCTACAGGTTCTCCCCTTTGTGGGGTATTTCACCTAATGTCATCCTCATGGGGTCCTGGGAGGCTCTTGCTTTCCTGGCGTCTGGGACTTTCTGGTTGCTACTCCCAGTTTCCCATCCCTCATTGCTACACACCTCTGTTCAATTTTCTGACCCTCTGTACATCTCCATCTTCTCCCATACTTTATTCTGCCCCTCTTTTTCTGCTCTTCCTCGTCTCTTCCTCCCAAGTCCCTCCCACCTTCTACTTCCCTTGATTGTATTGTTTCCCCTTCTAAGTAGGAATGAAAAGTCAACTCTGGTTTTCCTTCCTGTTTAGCTTCATGTGGTCCATGAGTTGTATCGTGGGTATTCCATGCTCTTTGCCTAATATCCACTTATTAATGAGTATATACCATGTGACATATATACTTTTGTGACTGAGTTATCTCACTCAGGATGATATTTTTAAATTCCATCGATTTGCACAAGAATTTCCGGAAGTCAATGTTTTTAATAGCTGAGGAGTATTCCATTATGTAAATGTACTGCATTTTCTGTATCCATTCATCTGTTGAGGAACATCTGGGTTGCTTCCAGCTTCTGGCTATCATAAGTACGGCTGCTATGAACATGGTGGAGTATGTGTTCTGGTTATATGTTGGAGCATCTTTTGGGTATATGCTCAGGAGTACTATAGCTGGGTCCTCAGGTAGTACTATGTCCAATTTTCTGAGGAACCACCAGACTGATTTCCAGAGTGGCTGTACCAGTTTGCAGTCCCACCAGCAATAGAGGAGTGTTCCTCTTTCTCCATATCCTTGCTAGCATCTGCTGTCACCTGAGTTTTTGATCTTAGCCATTCTGACTGGTATGAGGTGAAATCTTAGGATTGTTTTGATTTGCATTTCCATGGTGACTAAGGATGTTGAACATTTCTTTAGTGGCTTCTCGGCCATTCTATATTTCTCAGTTGAGAATTCTCTATTGACAGGATTATTTGGTTCTCTGGAGTACAACTTATTGTGTGAGGTGCAATATGTTCTTTGAGCTTTAGTAAAATTTCCTTTTTGAATGTGGGTGCTCTTGCATTCAGAGCATAGATGCTCAGAATTGAGAGTTCATCTTGGCAGATTTTTCCTTTGATGAGTTTGAAGTGTCCTTACTTTTCTTTTTTGATAACTTTTGGTTGAAAGTCAATTTTATTTGATATTAGAATAGGTAACTCCAGCTTTTTTCTTTGGACCATTTGCTTGGAAAATTTTTTTTCCAGCCTTTTACTGGAAGTGTCTGTCTTTGTCACTGAGGTGCATTTCCTGTATGTAGCAGAATGCTGGTTCCTGATTACATATCCAGTCTGTTAGTCTATGTCTTTTTATTGGGGAAATTGAGTCCATTGATGTTAAGAGATATTAAGGAAAAGTGATTGTTGCTTCCTGTTATTTTTGTTGTTAGAGGTGGAATTATGTTTGTGCTCATATCTTCTTTTCTGTTTGTTGAAAAAAGACTGCTTTTTTAGGGTGTAGTTTCCCTCCTTGTGTAGGTGTTTTCTTTCTATTATCTCTTGTAGGCCTGGATTTGTAGAAAAATTTGAGTAAATTTGTTTTTGTCGTGGAATATTTTGGTTTCTCCATCTATGTTAATTGAAAGTTTTGCTGGGTATAGTAGCCTGGACTGGCATTTGTGTTCTCTTAGGTTCTGTATGACATCTGCCCAGGATCTTCTGGCTTTTAGTTTCTCTGGTGAGAAGTCAAGTGTAATTCTGATAGGTCTACCTTTATATGTTACTTAACCTTTTCCCTTTACTGCTTTTTTTGTATTCTCTTTGTTTTATGAATTTGGCATTTTGATTATTATGTGATGGGAGGAATTTCTTTTCTGGTCCAGTCTATTTGGAGTTCTGTAGCTTCTTGTTTGTTCACAGGCATCTCTTTCTTTAGGTTAGGGAAGTTTTCTTCCATAATATTGTTGAAGATATTCACTGGCCCTTTAAATTGGGAATCTTCACCTTCTCCTACACTTATCCTCAGGTTTGGTCTTCTCATTGTGTCCTGAATGTTTTTGGGTGTTTTGGGTTAGGGGCTTTTTACATTTTGCATTTTCTTTGACTGCCATGTCAATGTTTTTAATGGTATTGTCTGCCTCTGAGATCCTCTCTTCTATCTCTTGTATTCTGTTGGTGATGCTTGCATTTATGACTCCTGATCCCTTTCCTAGGTTTTCTATCTCCAGGGTTGTCTCCCTTTGTGATTTCTTTATTGTTTGTATTTCCATTTTTAGATCCTGGATAGTTTTGTTCAATTCCTTCATCTGTTTGGTTGTTTTTTTCCTGTATTTCTTTAGCAGATTTACGTGTTTCCTCTTTAAGGGCTCCTAACTGTTTACTGTGTTCTTTTGTAATTCTTTAAGGGAGTTATCTATGTCCTTCTTAAAGTCCTCTATTATCATCATCATGAGAAGTGATTTTAAATCAGATTTTTGCTTTTCTGGTGTGTTGGAGTATTCAAGGCTTGCTGTGTCAGGAAAACTGGTTTCTAATGATGCCAAGTAGCCTTCGTTTCTGTTGCTTATGTTCTTTCCCTGCCTCTTGCCATCTGGTTATCTCTGGTGTTATCTGGTCTTGCTGTCTTTAACTGTGGCTTGTCCCTCCTGCAAGCCTGTGTGTCAGTACCCCTGGGAAACTAGTTCTCTCCAGAGGAAATTTGAGTATGGAGAGCTGTGGCACACTGTCAGTTCAGGGGTGTGGACCTCATGCCTTGTTTAGTAAACTTGGTAAAGAGCTAGTAGATTGCAGAAGTCATAGGCTCTAGGGATGAACCTACTACTATTTCTTTGCTAAGTGGACATATAGACAAACTACCTTCTAAACACTCTTGCTTATATCTATAGAAAAGTGCTGCCCTCAGCATTCACAGGAGAAGCAGTCAATGCTGAGACTCATAACTGGTCCCGGTACTGACAATAAGTGATTGTAGAGGGCTCAGTCCCAAACAGAACATCTAGGTCACTGTTCCATGATCAGCAAACTTTGTAGGAGCCAGGGTAAAAAACTGTAAGAGCAGTGTGGAGGGGAGCTGTCCTGAAAAAAATGTCTTCTGCCTATAGGTTAGACATTGCTTTGATGAACTCAGATCATCTCTGGATACCTGCATAACACCTGCACAAGGTTAGTCCAACCACCTTTTCATCATGGAAAGATAAGAGGCTTATGAGACCCTGCCCTTCTCTGAGGGATTATTGGCAGTTAATGGTTGCTGGGGAAAGGGCTGTTACTTTCTTCAGTGGTGTTGCTACTGATAAGTTGCACTTGCTCTAGTAAATAACCCCCAACTCATGCTCATGTAAACAACCATAATTAAACCCTGCAGATCACACACACACACACACACACACACAAGTAAAAGAGAAAGCTTTCAACAGGGAAGGGATCATGATGGGTGAAACTGATTAAAATTCATTGTGTATGTGACTGCCAAAGGATAAACAATTTAAAAACATTGTCATTGAAACATTCAAACCAAGAGAAACGTGATTTGATATAACTGTCCTTAGAATTGCTTCCTTCTTTTCTCAATAACTAAAGGATGAACATGTTCTTGTCAGTCTTGAAAAGGGCAGGAAACATTAATGTTGAATCCAGAAAAATCTCAGTTGTCATATAAACAAAATAGCACAAGGCATGTTGTTCTAAAGTTTCCGTTGTTGGCTTTTACACTTCTCTGGCTCTGAGAAAGAATCCAGTTCACATATCCTGAACTGAATCTACTCTCCAAAGGCTGTACCAGAGGGTAAGAAAAGCAAGAGTGTCCCTCAGGGTCAGTGATATGATGGGCCTGTGTCCTGGACAGAGAGGACCAATTAAAAGGTAGTCCCAGGGGGCACCTGCAGAGGGCAGCAGCTCTGAATATAGGTCAGGCATAAGCTGACTGACTTATGTGTAAATGGCCAGCTAATTTCAAATGTTAGGAGCTCTGATCATCAGGACCAACATCTGAAAGGCTAAGAAGTCATGGGGAAGACCCAGCTGATAGTGTAGCCAGAAAATTTGTGATGCTCTCTGGAGTCTTTTTCCAAAGGCATTTGAAATATGCTCTGTGTGGCACAAAACCCAGAGAAGACAAAGCTGCCATAAGCACATGCAAGGTCACAGAGGTTTAAAGACATTTTGTGAATAATTCATGTGCAAGGACATCAATATAAGCAGTATATTCTAATATAAGTTGGCACAGGGTATCTCCACGTTATTGTGAAGTTTTTCTTCTAACCTTGCAAGCACCATGTTAGAAAATGGCTGACTTAGATAAAAATCTTACTTATTTTTCCTTCCAGAAAATAATGAAATGTTGCTTCTAGAATGTACTATTTTATCAAAGGCACAATTCCCTAGATGAGTCTAAAGTTCTGAGTTTTCCCATGCTTGTGTTTCCCACTGGCCTCATTTAATTTCAGATTCCTCAAGGGCATTCGGGGGGGGGTGAATAGATTCTCATGTCAAGATTTTTTTGCTTTTTATCTCCACTTGACTCAGATTAAATAGTCAAGGCTTTTTTGTTTTGTTTTGTTTTGTTTTGTTTTTACAAGAGAAATTATCTAAAACAGAGCAAGATTGTTTCACAATGGTAAAAATGCATGAGAAAATTCTGTGTAATGGTGGCGAGATTTAATGAGTTCGAAATGTTTCGTCAGTTTGTTTAGCTGCAGTTTCCCTAACAGGCTGTAATAAGAGTGTGAACACTCATCAGCGAGGCCTGTGTCTTCACACCATGAACCATCCTGGATAAACATGACTGACACTTTTAATTGTGCTTTAACTTTATCTGGGTAACATCTGGTGCATGACCTCAAATAAGGCACCAAACAATACAGAAAAGGATGACTGGCTAAGGACAGTCTGGTTGTGATTTGTATCAGAGAAGAAGAATTTGTAAACTCTTGAGCAGTATTTATTGCTAAGACTTTCATTACCTTTTGGCTTAGAAGTTTGAACAAACAAAACTGCTTCCTAGTGAAAAAAATGCAAACCACATTAAACTCGAGCACATAAGAAAAGTCACAATCACATTTTTACTTTCTAAAGCATTGTAGTCAAGATATACTTAAAATAGTAATTAAGCTTTGGAATAGATATGATAACAGAAGCTTTCTTCCTGTGTGGGTTCTAGCCAGAATTCCAAATCTAATTTGAAAAATGTAAATACAATTATCTCTGTTACAACATAGGGTGGAGGTTTTTCATAGTCACTGCTATTGACTTTAGGAGTCAGATAATTCTCTGTTTAGGTGTTGTTCTGTCCAGTATGTCTATAGCATCTTTTCCTCTTAGCCACTGGATGTTCAGGACTCCTCCAATACTGCTCTCTGCTAGCTGCAACAACCAACTATCTTTTAAGAAATTATCGGCCTGGAGGGAGCATAGCAGCCTCTGCCATCTTTGCTCTGGTGCTAGACCAGACAGGGACTCCAGGTAAACAGAGATTTCCCAAGTATAACATTGTTTGGGATATAGCCAGAGAGGGTTCCACCTGCGCCCAAGAGCGGGGCAGCTCTGTCGTTGTCTGGGTGCCAGTTCTACTGTGGGACATATGCCAAGCAGAGCGACCCGTGCCTGGAGGGAGTGCAGCAGCCTCCGCCATCTATGCTTGGGCGACAGAGCAGACAGGAACTCCAGGTACACTGAGATATCCTGAGTATAACATCGCTTGGGACACAGCCAGTTAGGGTGCTGCCTGTACCCAAGAGCTGGGCAGCTCTGTGGTCATCTGTGCCCCGCTCTGCTGTGGGACATTTGCCCTGCAGAGTGACCAGCGCCTGGAGGGAGCGCCACAGCCTCTGCCATATTTGCTCTAGTGATAGACCAGACAGGGACTCCAGCGCACCAACTCTAAGTGGTGCAGGAAGACAGCTATCTACCCAGCTGCGTGGAGGAGTCAGGTAGCACAGGAGAGACCTGCATTGCAGAGCAGAGGACCCCATCCTGAATAATCTGGCAGGAGATTTCCGGCTCTGTTCCCAGGTTTGGGACCATCCTCTGCCATAGCGAACCATTTCCAAGAGGCGCAGGAAGACAATTGTCTACCCAGCTGCTTGGAGGAGTCCGCCAGCACAGGAGAGACCTGCATTGCAGAGCAGAGGAGCCTTCTTCTGCCACTGGGTACCATATCCAAGAGACACAAGGAGATAACTAACCACTCAGGAATGCAGAGAGGCCCGGTGGTACAGTAGGACCACCCCTGATGCTAAGAGGAAACAGCCTGAAACCCTGAGGACACAAGAGCCTAGGAACAGACTAGGACAGGAGTCTTCTGATTACCGCCTGCACCCAGAGTTGATCTGGGCCACATAGGTACATACACAAATACAACTGTAAGAGAGCAGGTCTTGCAGAAGTACTTACATATCAGTGTACACAGAGAGAACAGGTCTCCCAGGAGCACAGAGAAACCACAGTCAGAAACAGCAATACCAGATAACCAGATGGCAAGAGGCAAACGCAAGAACACCACCAACAGAAACCAAGGCAACATGGTTCCATCAGAACCAAGTTCTCCAACAACAGCAAGTCCTGGATACCCCACCACACCAGAAAAGCAAGAACTGGATTTAAAATCACTGCTCATGATGCTGAATGGAGGGCTTCAAGAAGGAGCATTGTTCAGCTTCCATGTGTATGTGGGCTTTCTGTTGTTTTTGTTGCTGTTGAAGACCACCATTACTCCATAGTGATCTGATAGGAGGCATGGAATTAGTTTGATTTTTTTGTATCTGCTGAGGTGTGTTTTGTGACCAATTATACAAAACCACATTGGTATAATTATACCAAAACCACACAAAGATCCAACAAAGAAAGAGAACTTCAGACCAATTTCCCTTATGAATATAGATGCAAAAATACTCAATAAAATTCTTGCCAACCGAATCCAAGAACACATCAAAATGATCAGTCACCACGATCAAGTAGGCTTCATCCCAGGAATGCAGGGATGGTTCAATATAAGGAAATCCATCAATGTAATCCACTACATAAACAAACTCAAAGAAAAAAATCGCATGATCATTTCATTAGATGCTGAAAAAGCATTTGACAAAATTCAGCATCCTTTCATGTTAAAGGTCTTGGAAATATCAGGAATTCGAGGCCCATACCTAAACATAGTAAAAGCAATATAGACCAAACCAGTACCCAACATCAAACTAAATGGAGAGAAACTTGAAGCAATCCCACTAAAATCAGGAACTAGACAAAGCTGTCCTCAATCTCCATATTTATTCAATATAGTACTTGAAGTTCTAGCTAGAGCAATTAGACAACAAAAGGAGGTCAAAAGGATACAAATTGGAAAGGAAGAAGTCAAAGTATTACTATTTGCAGATGATATGATAGTATACTTAAGTGACCCAAAAAACTCCATCAGAGAACTCCTACAGCTTATAAGCAACTTCAGCAAAGTGGCAAGATATAAAATCAACTCAAGCCTTCTTTTGCTTTAGGATGAAATGATATATATATATACATATATATATATATATATATATATATATATATATATATATATATAAGTTCCATTTGGTCCTAGGCTTCAATTAGATTCACTGTGTCCCTGTTTAGTTTCTGCTTTCCTGAATGATCCATTTCAGAGAGCGGGGTGTTGAAGTCACCCACTATTATTGTGTGAGGTGCGATGTGTGCTTTGAGCTTTAGTAAAGTTTCTTTTACGAATGAGGGTGCCCTTGCATTTGGAGCATAGATGTTCAGAATTGAGAGTTCTTCTTGTTGGATTTTTCCTTTGACCAGTATGTAGTGTCCTTCTGTGTCTTTTTGATGACTTTAGGTTGAAAGTCAATTTTATCTGATATTAGGATGGCTACTCTGGCTCGTTTCCTGGGACCATTTCCTTGTAAAATTGTTTTCCAGCCTTTTACTCTGAGGTAGTGTTTATCTTTAACACTGAGGTGCATTTCCTGAACGCAGCAAAATGCTGGGTCCTGTTTACGTATCCAGCCTGTTAGTCTATGTCTTTTTAATGGGAATTGAGCCCATTGATATTAAAAGAGATTAAGGAATAGTGATTATTGCTTCCTGCTATTCTTGACGCTATCTTTATGTTTGAGTGGTTATCTACTTTTGGGTTTGATGAAAGAAAGTTACTATCTCATTTTTTCCAGGGTGTAGTTTCTCTCCTTGTATTGTTGATTTCCACCTATTATCCTTTGCAGGGCTGGGTTTGTGGAAAGATATTTTGTAAATTTGGTTTTATCATGGAATGTCTTGGTCTCTCCATCTATGGTGATTGAGAGTTTTGCTGGGTATAGTAGTCTAGGCTGGCATTTGTGTTCTCTTAGAGTCTGCATGAGATCTGCCAAGGATCTTCTGGCTTTCATAGTCTCTGGTGAGAAGTCTGACGTGATTCAGATAGGTCTTCCTTTATATGTTACTTGGCCTTTTCTCTTACTGCTTTTAATATTCTTTCTTTGTTTAGTACATTTGGTGTTTTGATTATTATGTGACAGGAGGTATTTCTGTTCTGGTCCAGTCTGTTTGGAGTTCTGTAGGCTTCTTTTACATTCATTGGCATCTCTCTTTAGGTTAGGGAAGTTTTCCTCCATAATTTTGTTGAAGATATTTACTGGCCTTTTAAGTTGCAAATCTTCACTCTCATCTATACCTATAATCCTTAGGCTTGGTCTTCTCATTGTGTCCTGGATTTCCTGGATGTTTTGGGTTACACGTTTTTTGCATTTTGCATTTTCTTTGACTGTTGAGTCGATGCTCTCTGTGGTATCTTCAGCACCTGAGATTCTTTCTTCCATCTCTTGTATTCTATTGTTGATGTTTGCATCTATGACTCCTGATTTCTTCACAAGGTTTTCCATCTCCAAAGTTGCCTCCCTTTGTGATTTCTTAGTTGTTTCTACTTCCTTTTTTAGATTCTGGATGGATTTGCTCAGATCCTTCACTTGTTTGTTTGTGTTTTCCTGTATTTCTTTAAGGTATTTTTGCATTTCCTCTTTCAGGATTTCTGCCTGTTGACCCAAGTTCTCCTGTATTTCTTTAAGCGATTTTTGTGTTTCCTCCTTATGGGCCTCCATCTGTTGACCCATATTCTCCTGCATTTCTCGAAGCGATTTTTGTGTTTCCTTTGTAAGGGCTTCTACCAGTTGACTCATGTTCTCCTGTATTTCTTTATGAGATTTATTTGCATCCTTCTTGAAATCCTCTAATAGCATCATGAGAAGTGATTTTAAATCCAGATCTTGCCTTTTGGGTGTGATGGGGTATACAGGACTTGCTGCTTTTGGAGAGTTGGGTTCAGATGGTGCCATATTGCCTTGATTTCTGTTAGTAACTTTCCTACGTTTGTCTTTTTCCATCTGGTTACCTCTGGTGTTAGTTGGTCCTGCTGTCACTGGCTGTTGGTTGGACCTCCTGTGAGCCTGCAAGGCTATTTGTGCGCCCCACCCCCCTGGATTACTGGGATTCCCCTAGCACTGATTGCTGAGTGACTGCCCTGCTCCTGAGTGACTTTGGAGCCCTGATGTGCCTTTCCCCAAGTGATGTTATGCTTGGAGGAATGCCTGCATGCCTGGAGACTCAGAGTAGTCAATCCCCGGAGCAGAGGTGGCTAAGGGAAGGCTGGTGCGCTCTCTCCAGGTGCAGGTCCCACAGCAGAGCTGGTGCATAGGTGACCACAGAACTGCCCAGCTCTTGGGAGCAGGAAGCACACAAGCTGGCTGTGTCCCAAGCAATATTTTGCTTGATTATCCCTGCGCCTGGAGGACACAACTGCTCTGCTGCCGGAGCAAAGATGGCGAAGTGCACTGTGCACCCTCTCGGCACAGATCACTCTGCAGGGCAGATGGCCCACAGCAGAGCTGGCGCCCAGACGACCACAGAGCTGCCCTGCTCTTGGGAGCAGATGGAAACCCAACAGGCTGTGTCCCAAGCGTTGTTATATTGGGGAGTCCCTGCGTACCTGAAGGCTCAGCGTAGTCAATCCCTGGAGCAGAGGTCGCCAAGGGGAGGCTTCCCCTGCATACAATAAGGACACATGCTCCACTATGTTCATAGCAGCCTTATTTATAATGGCCAGAAGGTGGAAACAACCCAGATGTTCCTCAATGGAATAATGGGTACAGAAAATGTGGTATATTTACACAATGGAATACTATTTAGTTATTAAAAATGAGAACATCGTGAATTTTACAAGCAAATGCATGAAACTAGAAAATATCATCCTGAGTGAGGCAACCCAGACCCAAAAGGACATGCATGGTTTGTACTCACTGATAAGTGGATATTAGTCAAAAAGTATAGAAACCTAGGATACAACCCACAGACTTTAAGAAGTTTAACAAGCAGTAACACCCAAGTGAGGATGCCTCAATCCCTCTTAAAATGGGAAACAAAATATTCACAGGAGGCAGATGGAGGGAGGGACCTGGGGTGGGGTGGGGGAATAGGATCAGATATGGGGAGAGAAACAGAAGCCCAAAAGGCCAGAAGAATGAATCGAAATATGCTGCCCCCAGGGGTCAGGGTATGCTCTAGAAAGTACCAGAGACCTGGGAGGTGAGAGACTCTCAGGACTCAATGGGGTGACCTTAGATGGAAAGTGAGGGTTACAAACACACACCTTGAAAAATAAAGCTGTTTGGCAAATAAGGAAATGTGAGTGAACCTTGGAACCCACAATCTCTTCGCAAATAAGGAAGTCTAGATCATCTAAAATGTTTATGGGATTTCATTTGCACTTAAAAAGGAATGGCAATAGCTAAGAAAGGTGAAAGAATTTGGTTTCATTTCATAAGCTGGCCCATTCATGGACTGCTCATCTTGGGTTCCTCCTGAAGCTTGTTGGGCCTGTATCCAGGAAACCTTCCAGAGTGATTGACATATGTGAAATCCTTGTCACTGTGACGATAGGGCTTCGTCAAGTGGCTTCCAAGAATTATTACTCTCTTAGCCCCAAATCTCACTTGGATTGTCACCAAAAGAAAGAAGAAAAAGAAAAGAAAATTTTCTATTAAAATAGGTCAAATACCTCATCATATTCTTTCCAATTTCCCAAATATACTAAACCTGAGAGCCAGATCTGGTAATTTTTCCTAACAATAATAACTAGCATTTTCTGAAGTTCTATTAGGAGTCAGACATTGCTCTAAACACATTACAAATACTATCTCATCAGCTCCTATTACTCTACGTGAAGAAGAAACTGCTAATCCTCCATTCTATAGTCAAATATTAAGGAACTTGACTCTGACCAAAAGGCCAGCAAATTCCAGGTCCAGGATGCAACTGAAAAAAAAAACAAACAAACAAACAAGCAAACAACAACAAAAACTACTAAAAAGCCCAGGTTTTTTCAGCCTATGCTACACAGACTGTCTATGTGAGGGGACACAAAAAAAAAAAAAACTGTGTCTGCTAATGAGTTCCATTTTATGCTACAAATTTGTAGGGAAGGTAAATCACAAGGATTCATTCCTTAAGCACTTATGACAGACAGATTTGATGCGTGTCCTGCTTTCAGTACTCTAAGGGAAAGAGAAAACAAGTCTTGTTCCAGTCCCAGATGAATTCACAGTCCAAAAGCAACCAGACACTACCATATAGGAAACAGTGCTTATAGAACCATACGCAGAGAGCCTGCGGACACTGGAGTAGAGAAGATGAAGAACGTTTTTAAATTTTCAGAGTGATGCCCAGAAAAGATGATAAAAGATCAAAAATCTTGCAGAACAAATAAACTTTCCCAAATATAAGGAAGGCAGAAGAAGAGGATTGCTGTGTATTTGGAAGGGTTGTGGCTTCTGCTACCACTCTTGCTACCATTTAACTTAGGAGCTGTGACCACATTCCACGCTAAGAGTGTGTGTCAGAAAAAGGTCTGCAAAGACAAGATTGGAACAGATGCACGTGGAAATCGGGAGCAACAAACTCGTCTGCAGCTCCTGCTCAAGTCCCGTGAGAGCTAAGTATTCTTGTAAATGTCTTGCATTTCCTTCTTTTATTATTATTCCGTTTGGTGTCCATTAGCTAAATTAAGCCAGGTCTTAAATTCTAATGTTCAAAATCTGTACATGGCCAGTTAATATTAACCTGTTTGGTAGGACGCAGCAACAGAGAGGACAGGAAAGAAAGGAAAAGGAAGGAGGGGATAGAAAGAAATGGGGGAGGTGTTATTTTGTTTGCTGTGTCTGCTGTCTTATTTGCCAGTTCTCAAGATCCCTGCCCTACTCCACCATAGTGAAGGAACAGCTCCACAGCTATGTTTCAGCTGTGTGTACAGTGAGTTTGATGAAATGTTTTTTCCAGATCAATCTTAACAGTGCATGTGGAAACTGAAGGATTTAGGGTCAGAATGCACATTCAGGAAGGGATCAGTAGGAGAGTCATTTGGGAACTGAGAATGACAGCTGAGAATGTGATGGGGAAAAAAAAGAAAAAAAACTGGGAAGGAAGCCTGGGAGTCACTGAGCATCCAACTGACTGTGGTGAGGTAACAAGGAAAGGAGATGTCCGTGACAGCAAGTCTCTAAGAAATGCATGGGGAAGAGAAAAATCCAGACAGCATCATGGTGGCGGTGGTGACAGGCTTTAAGGAGATTGTGGACAACAGTTTTACGTGCCTCAGAGAGATCTAGAGAATTGAAAACCAGAGAACAACCACTAGCATTTCAGATAGACTCAGAAATTCAAATATTAAGTGATTTGTCTCATAGTTTTTTTTGACACAGGGGACAACTTGGGAACAGAATGGAAAGTAGATAAGAGAGTGCAGTAGGTGATGGAGATGATCAACATATTTTTTATACAACACATTATTTTATATAATTAATAAATGTTTGTAAACACTTAAAAAGTCATAGCTGAGAATCTTAAGTAGGCTCATGAGAGACAGAATAAGTAATTAGGACCAAATAGGCAATGAGACTAAATTAGAAGAAATCCTTTATATGACCATGGAGAAGGGAGGTCTAATCACTTTTGTTTTATTTGCTTTTTCTCTGTATTCTTTTTCCTCTTTTCTTTTCCTTATTTCTTAAATGCTTAAGACTTAATTATAGCAGTGGGAGATTAGGGAGGAAAAGCAAAACTCTAGAAGGAGCTAAGATGCACACATAAGGCTAAAAGAGAAAATGTGATTTGGAGGAGAAGAGACAGAGGAGAACGCCACGTGGTCCATCCCCCCTGGGAGTTGCAGAGAGGGTCCCCACAGGTGTCATAAAGGGAAGTAAACCCCTTAAAGATCTAAGAATGAAAACCCTCTGCAGATTGACTTCAGGAACTCTGATATCAAGCAGTCCATTGTTAGCATATTTAAGATGCAGTATAATTTGGGACAAGGTTTCCAGGCCACAATGAGTTCAATCAGTCCAGTACAATAGATTCCTTTACAAAGTGCATGTGACCATGAGGGTGGGTTCTATAGCTAAAAGGCCTAGAATCTAGTGCAGTCTCTGACTGGTAGCACAGAGGTCAGCAGGCCATAAAGTATTTGTGACATATACCATAAGGATGGGCAATGGTCTAGGGAGATAAGAGTATGGAACAATCATTCCAGGAAATTAGATGAGTTCTGTCCCTACAGAGAGCAAAAAGGTCACCAGGTTGTTCAACTCCTCCACTCTCAGCTTTCTGAATAGAACGCAGGCATCTGATTTTATTGCCTCCAATGAGGAGACACGCTGCATGACGAACATTCCTGCCTCTCTTAGTGCTTCTCTCTGAGTACAAAGGACCATTGTGCCCCCAACATCGCTGGTCTGCCTCCAGAGTCTGCCGGTGAGCGCATAGTCCACAGCCCAGGCCTGGGGCAAGGTAAGCACTTAGCTAATACTGTGAATGAGTCAGTGATTCTGCAGTACAAACACATATGTAGAAATACGCACACGGATATTTGCGATGTCTCTTTTTAAATAGTTTGAAAAGAAATAGCGTTCTACAGTCAGCATCCCTAACAGAGTCAAAAATAACAATAAGCTTCGCTTACACTGAGCAGCGTAGAAGAGGAAGGATCCTAACTGGGATATATTGGTTCATTTGGCCATAGTCAAAAAGACCATGCCACCAGCAGGAGAATCAGTACTGTGGAAGCTGGAGTAATATAAACACAGAAAACATCATTTCCCGCGGGTGGGGGAGGGGCGGGGCGGAAGCTCTATGCTACCCTTATCATAAGGTCTTCTACTGTCAGAGTTCTACAAAATTCATTGTGCTTCACTGCACTAATGCTCAAAGAGTAGAGTACTGTTTTCAGCAGCAGCAGCAGCAACAACAACAACAACAATCACATAAGACCAGGCAATATTTGAGCAAGGCAGAGTTCAGATTCTCACACAGGCAAAACCAAAACATGAAGCCTACTGACGAGCAGGTTTCTTTTTTTTTTTTTAATTTTATTTTTTTAATTTACATTCCAAATCACTTCCCCTTTCCCATTTCCTCCCTCCCCGAAAGTCCCATAAGCCCCCTTCCCTCCCTCTTTTCTCCATTCAACCCCCTCTCGTTACTCTGCCCTGGCGTTCCCCTACATCCAGTCTTTCCAGGACCAGGGGTCTCTCCTTCCATCTTTTTAGAAATCTATTGATATGCGGATTGTGTCTAGGGTATTCCGAGATTCTGGGTCAATATCCCCTTATCAGTGACTGCATACCATGTGTGTTCTTTTGTGATTGGGTTACCTCACTAAGGATGATATTTTCAAGTTCTGACCATTTGCCTAGGAATTTCGTGAATTCATTGTTTTTAATTGCAGAGTAGTATTCCATTGTGTAGATATACCACATCTTCTGAATCCATTCCTCCGTTGAGGGACATCTGGGTTCTTTCCAGCTTCTGGCTATTATAAATAAGGCTGCTATGAACATAGTGGAGCGTGTGTCCTTATTGCATGCGGGTAAAGTCTCTGGGTATATGCCCAGGAGTGGTATAGCCGGATCCTCCGGGAGTGTCATGCCCAGTTTTCTGAGGAACCGCCAGACTGCTTTCCAGAGTGGTTGTACCAGCCTGCAATTCCACCAGCAGTGGAGGAGTGTTCCTCTTTCTCCACATCCTCGCCAACAACTGCTGTCTCCTGTGTTTTTGATCTTAGCCATCCTGACTGGTGTGAGATGGAATCTCAGGGTTGTTTTGATTTGCATTTCCCTAATGACTAAGGATGATGAACATCTCTTTAGGTGCTTCTCAGCCATTAGATATTCTTCAGGTGAGAACTCTTTGTGTAGCTCTGTACCCCATTTTTTAATAGGGTTACTTGCCTCTCTGGAGTTTAACTTCTTGAGTTCCTTGTATATCTTGGATATTAGCCCTCTGTCGGATGTAAGGTTGGTAAAGATCATTTCCCAGTTAGTTGGTTGCCACTTTGTCTTTTTGACAGTGTCTTTTGCCTTGCAAAAACTGTAATTTAATGAGGTCCCATCTGTCTATTCTTGATCTTAGAGCATAAGCTATTGGAGTTCTGTTCAGGAAATTCTCCCCTGTGCCCATATGTTCAAGGTTCTTCCCTAGTTTCCCTTCTATTAGTTTCAGTGTGTCTGGTTTTATGTGGAGATCTTTGATCCACTTAGAATTGAGCTTAGTGCAAGGAGATAAGAATGGGTCAATTTGCATTCTTCTGCATGTTGACCTCCAGCTGAGCCAGCACCATTTGTTGAAAAGGCTATCTTTTTTCCACTGGATGGTTTTAGCTCCTTTGTCAAAGATCAAGTGACCATAGGAGTGTGGATTCATTTCTGGGTCTTCAATTCTGTTCCATTGATCTACATGTCTGTTACTGTACCAATACCATGCAGTTTTTAACACTATTGCTCTGTAGTACAGCTTGAGGTCCGGGATACTGATTCCCCCAGAGGTTCTTTTACTCTTGAGAATAGTTTTAGCTATTCTGGGTTTTCTGTTATTCCAGATGAATTTTTGAATTGCTCTTTCTAACTCTATGAAGAATTGAGTTGGGATTTTGATGGGGATTGCATTGAATCTGTGTATTACTTTTGGTAAGATGCTCATTTTTACTATATTAATCCTGCCAATCCATGAGCATGGCAGATTTTTCCATCTTCTGAGGTCTTCTTCAATTTCTTTCTTCAGAGACTTGAAGTTCTTGTCATACAGATCTTTCACTTGTTTGGTTAGAGTCACGCCAAGATACTTAATATGGTTTGTGGCTATCGTGAAGGGTATTATTTCTCTTACTTCTTTCTCAGCCTGCTTATCCTTTGAGTATAGGAAGGCTTCTGACTTGCTTGAGTTGATTTTATATCCGGCCACTTTGCTGAAGTCGTTTATCAGCTGTAGGAGTTCTCTGGTGGAGTTCTTTGGGTCGCTCAAATATACTATCATATCGTCTGCAAATAGTGAGAGTTTGACTTCTTCCTTTCCAATTTGTATCCCTTTGACCTCTTTTTTTTTTGTCTAATTGCTCTAGCTAGAACTTCAAGTACTATATTGAAAAGATATGGAGAGAGAGGGCAGCCTTGTCTAGTCCCTGATTTTAGTGGGATTGCTTCAAGTTTCTCTCCATTTAGATTGATGCTGGCTACCGGTTTGCTGTAAATTGCTTTTACTATGTTTAGATATGGGCCTTGAATTCCTGATCTTTCCAAGACCTTTAGCATGAAAGGATGCTGAATTTTGTCAAATGCTTTCTCAGCATCTAATGAGATGACCATGTGGTTTTTTTCTTTGAGATTGTTTATGTAGTGGATTACATTGATGGATTTCCTTATATTGAACCATCCCTGCATCCCTGGGATGAAGCCTACTTGATCGTGGTGAATGATCATTTTGATGTGTTCTTGGATTCGGTTGGCAAGAATTTTATTGAGTATTTTTGCATCGATATTCATAAGAGAGATTGGCCTGAGATTCTCTTTCTTTGTCGGATCTTTGTGTGCTTTTGGTATTAGTGTAATTGTGGCTTCATAGAACGAGTTGAGTAGTGTTCCTTCTGTTTCTATTTTGTGGAACAGTTTGAAGAGTATTGGTGTTAGGTCTTCTTTGAAGGTCTGATAGAATTCTGCACTAAAACCATCTGGACCTGTGCTTTTTTTTTGGTTGGAAGACTTCCAATGACAACTTCTATTTCTTCAGGGGTTATAGGACGGTTTAGATGGTCTATTTGATCCTGATTTAATTTTGGTACTTGGTATCTGTCAAGGAAATTGTCCATTTCCTCAAGATTTTCAAGTTGTGTTGAATACAGGTTTTTGTAGTAGGATCTGATGATTTTTTGAATTTCCTCAGTTTCTGTTGTTATCTCTCCCTTTTCGTTTCTGATTTTGTTAATTTGGATACTATCTCTGTGCTCTCTGGTTAGTCTGGCTAAGGGCTTATCTATCTTGTTAATTTTCTCAAAGAACCAATTCCTCGTTTTGTTGATTCTTTGTATGGTTTTATTTGTTTCTACTTGATTGATTTCAGCCCTGAGTTTGATGATTTCCTGCCTTCTACTCCTCTTTGGTGTATTTGCTTCTTTTTGTTCCAGGGCTTTCAGGTGTGCCATTAAGCTGTTAGTGTATGCTGTCTCCCGTTTTTTTTGGCGGCACTCAGGGCTATGAATTTTCCTCTTAGCACTGCTTTCATTGTGTCCCATAAATTAGGGTATGTTGTGCCTTCATTTTCATTAACTTTCAAAAAGTCTTTGATTTCTTTCTTTATTTCCACCTTGACCAAGTTATCATTGAGTAGAGCATTGTTCAGCCTCCATGTGTACGTGGGTTTTCTTTTGTTTTTGTTGCCATTGATGACCACCCTTACTCCATAGTGATCTGATAGGAGGCATGGGATTATTTCTATCTTCTTGTATCTGTTGAGGTCTGATTTGTGACCAATTATATGGTCAATTTTGGAGAAGGTACCATGAGGAGCTGAGAAGAAGGTGTATTCTTTAGCTCTAGGATGAAATGTTCTATATATATCAGTTAGTTCCATTTGGTCCAAGGCTCCAATTAGATTCACTGTGTCCCTGTTTAGTTTCTGCTTTCCTGAACGATCCATTTCAGAGAGCGGGGTGTTGAAGTCACCCACTATTATTGTGTGCGGTGCGATGTATGCTTTGAGTTTTAGTAAAGTTTCTTTTACGAATGAGGGTGCCCTTGCATTTGGAGCATAGATATTCAGAATTGAGAGTTCTTGATGGTGGATTTTTCCCTTGATCAGTATGTATTGTCCTTCTGTGTCTTTTTTGATGACTTTAGGTTGAAAATCAATTTTATCCGATATTAGGATGGCTACTCCACCTCGTTTCTTGGGGCCATTTGCTTGTAAAATTGTTTTCCAGCCTTTTACTCTGAGGTAGTGTTTGTCTTTGACACTGAGGTGCGTTTCCTGCATGCAGCAAAATGCTGGGTCCTGTTTACATATCCAGTCTGCTAGTCTATGTCTTTTAATTGGGGAATTGAGACCATTGATATTAAGAGAGATTAAGGCATAGTGATTATTGCCATCTGCCATTCTTGACGCTATCTTTATGTTTGAGTGGTTATCTACTTTTGGGTTTGATTCAAGAATTTATTATCTCATTTTTTCCAGGGTGTTGTTTCTCTCCCTGTATTGGAGGTTTCCACCTATTATCCGTTGCAGGGCTGGATTTGTGGAAAGATATTGTGAAAATTTGGTTTTATCATGGAATATCTTGGTCTCTCCATCTATGGTGATTGAGAGTTTTGCTGGGTATAGTAGTCTAGGCTGGCATTTGTGCTGTCTTAGTGTCTGCATGAGATCTGCCCAGGATCTTCTGGCTTTCCTAGTCTCTGGTGAGAAGTCTGATGTGATTCGCATAGGTCTTCCTTTGTATGTTACTTGGCCCTTTTCTCTTACTGCTTTTAGTATTCTTTCTTTGTTTAGAACATTCGGTGTTTTGATTATTATGTGACGGGAGGTATTTCTGTTCTGGTCCAGTCTGTTTGGAGTTCTGTAGGCTTCTTGTACGTTCATCGGCATCTCTCTCTTTAAGTTAGGGAAGTTTTCCTCCATAATTTTGTTGAAGATGTTTACTGGCCCTTTAAGTTGCAAATCTTCACTCTCATCTATACCTATAATCCTTAGGTTTGGTCTTCTCATTGTGTCCTGGATTTCCTGGATGTTTTGGGTTACACGTTTTTTGCATTTTGCATTTTCTTTGACTGTTGAGTCGATGCTTTCTATGGAATCTTCAGCACCTGAGATTCTTTCTTCCATCTCTTGTATTCTATTGTTGATGTTTGCATCTATGACTCCTGATTTCTTCCCAAGGTTTTCTATCTCCAAAGTTGTCTCCCTTTGTGATTTCTTAGTTGTTTCTACTTCCTTTTTTAGTTCCTGGATGGATTTGCTGAGATCCTTCACTTGTTTGTTTGTATTTTCCTGTATATCTTTAAGGTATTTTTGCATTACCTCTTTCAGGATTTCTTCCTGATGACCCACGTTCTCCTGCATTTCTCTGAGCGATTTTTATGTTTCCTCCTCATGGGATTCCAACTGTTGATCCATCGTCTCCTGCATTTCTTTAAGCAGTTCTCGTGTTTCCTTTGTAAGGGCATCTAACCGTTGATTCATTTCTTTAAGCAATTTTTGTGTTGCCTCCTTATGGGCATCCATCTGTTGACCCATATTCTTCTGCATTTCTTTATGCCAATTTTGTGATTCCTTTGTGAGTGCATCTACCCGTTGATTCATCTCGTTAAGCGATTTTTGTGTTGTCTCCTTGTGTGCCTCCATCTTTTGATCCATGTTCTCCCGCATTTCTCTAAGCGATTTTTGTGTTTCCTTTGTAAGGGCTTCTAACCGTTGATTCATGGTCTCCTGTAACTCTTTATGAGATTTATTTGTGTCCTTCTTGTGATCCTCTAATAGGATCATGAGAAGTGATTTTAAATCCAGATCTTGTCTTTCGGGTGTGGTGGGGTATCCAGGACTTGCTGCTGTTGGAGAGTTGGGTTCGGATGGTCCCACATTACTTTGATTTCTGTTAGTAACATTCCTACGTTTGCCTTTTGCCATCTGGATACCTCTGGTGTTAGTTGGTCCTGCTGCCACTGGCTGTTTGTTGGACCTCCTGTGAGCCTGCAAAGCTATTTCTGCCCCCCCCCCCTGGATTACCAGGATTCCCCTGGCACCGATTTCTGGGGCCTGCCTGCTCCTGAGTGACTTTGGAGCCCTAATGTGCCTTGCCCCAAGTGATCTTATATTGGGGAGGCCTTGCACATCTAAAGGCTCAGCCTAGTGGATTCCTGGAGCAGAGGTCGCCAAAGGGAGGCTGGTAGGCTCCTGCCCTGTGCAGGGGTGTGTGATCTCTCCTGGGGGGGAGGGGCGTCCCTCTGCCAGGCAGAAGTCCCACAGCAGAGCTGGCGCGCTGGTCACTGCAGATCAGCCCCGCACCTGGGAGCCGCACACACACAAGCCGCCTGAGACCAAAGAGACATTATGACTGTCTGTCTCAGAACCTGGCTGTCCCAACCTCCCAGTCACTGGAGCAAAGATGGCGGAGCAATGAGCAGGTTTCTAATGATGAGCGTTGCAACCCACGTAGCCTTTGGCAAAAAAATAAGATAAATAAAACAAATTTAAAAATAAAAAAAAAGAAAGCAAAACAAACTTGTTCTCTCTGACAGGAAAAGAAATGAGCTGTTACACAAAATGTAAAGTAATACCCTAGACACAATTTGCATATCAATAGATTTCTAATAAGATGGAAGGAGAGACCCATGGTCCTGGAAAGACTGAATGTAGGGGAACGCCAGGACAGAGAAACGAGAGGGGGTTGAATGGAGAAAAGAGGGAGGGAAGGGGGCTTATGGGACTTTCGGGGAGGGAGGAAACGGGAAAGGGGAAATGATTTGGAATGTAAATTAAAAAAAATAAAATAAAATATAAAAAAATGTAAAGTAATTAAAGAACACAGACATTTCCTTCTGAGGAAATGGAAATGTTAGCTACTGTAACTTCTCCATGCCCTTGAACAGAAATAAAAGAAATAACTCAGTTTCTAAAGAAGCACATAGTTTTGCTTGAGACTTTGGTTGTCTCTGTAAAAGTTAACACTAATGTTAGCATTTTCCGTGCCATATGCCTGTTTGGTAGTCTGGTGCACTCCTCAGAATTATATTTACAGAAACAAAAAATAGGCTTACAAAAGCTACTGCAGTTGGACTGCAGCTAACAAGCAACTGAGACACTATCTGAAGCCAGATGTGACAGCACATACCATAGGCCCAGTATTAAAGATGCTGGAGCGAAAAAACTTCCCATGTTCAAGGTCAGCCTTGGCTACATAGTTGGTTTGAGACTAGTCAAGGATACTGAAGGAACTCTGGCCAGCTTGAGCAAGGCAACTAAGGCTCTGGCAGGCTTTCTCTTCTCCCTGCTTCTCTCTGCCTTGCTAAAAACTGTTAGAATTCATTTCTAAAGCTAGCCACCAAGGTCTATTACTCTGTTATTTAGCCAATTCTTACTCCTGTGGTTGACAACTAAGGTACAGCTCTCAAAGTATTGAAGTCCAGCAATCAAAAGTCCACTTTGGCTCACCTAATTAGCAAGTCCAATTAAAATTAAACACCTCTTCCTAACACAGGATTTCCCATTTTACCTTAATAAACTACCATTTGTCTATGAGCCATGTCTGTCTCTTCTCTATCCAAAGACAGTCTTTTGTTCCACTCTAGAGCAAATACCAGTTACCCTCTCCCTTGACCATTTTCTCCCCCCTCTTTTGTTCCCTTCCCCTTCTCTCTCATCCTCTATGTTCTGTCTTTGTCTATTATTCCCTGCCCTTTATCTTTCTGAGACAAATAATTCTTTTTTGTGCTGAGAACCTGGTCTTGGGGTGTCTTGAGCTGATACTTTTCCCTTCAGGTTCTGAGTTCAAGTGTGTGTGTGTGTGTGTGTGTGTGTGTGTGTGTGTGTCTGTGTGTGTATTCTACTGTGACTACATTACAGGTATCTATTAGCAGGTATCTAGGCCTGTGGCTTAGAGCCTAGCTCATGCCTAAAGTAAATTTTCAGTTGCAGGCAGAGCTTAATAAAGAGTCTCCCCATCTGAAAACACAAATGCCAAGTTGAGAGTGTTTGGCTGTCCCTCTCATAAAAACTGCAGAGATGCTCAGTGTTCACTGATTGCGATGACTATTTAAATGAATATGAACTTTCATCTTTAAAAGTGCTAAGTGATATCAAGGCACACTGAGAAATAACTGTGAATGCAGCTGACTGAGGGAAGACTGAAGTCTATGTAGCCCTCAAGAATCATTGAAACACTCTGAGAAACATCATCCAAACTTTTACTCTACTGCAATCCTAGCTTCTAGAAAGACATTGGAGAAAGATGACTATAGAGGAGTATCCTCATACAAAATGATTTTCTCTGTTTCCCAGAAAACTTAAGATATACAAATGGCAGTCTCAAGTACCTATGCATGCTATATGTATGTTTGATCCCAGTGATAATTTCCCTAAAACCTCCATAGATATCTCCAGATTCTGACAAGATTTCAGTTTCAACAAAATCCTGGATCTATTACTATTTATTAAAAATAGTAACATCACTATAACATGCAAATTGTATAATAAGGATAGATAGTGCATGAAATACTTAAATTCAAGACCACAAAATGATGTCTCTTTTTCTTTAGTTGATTGACTAGTGGCAGCATTGGGTCCATTTTACTCTAAAGGGTCACAGAAGTGGCCTTCATGCCAGGTAAAGTCCACATTTGGTGACATATATAATAGGAAACAACTATAAAGTAATTGATCACTGGTAATAGGAGGGGGGTCGTCATGATATCATTCAAAACATCTATCAAGTGTGGTCATCTCCTAGAGTTATTGTAGCAAATTACCTAAAATAACAAATTTATTCTTCTGTGGTTCTCGAAGCCAGAAGTTCAAAGTCACAATATCAGAAGGCAAGCAGATGCCTTTAACTCCAGCTTTTGAGAAGAAGAAGGCAAAGGATATAAGTTTTAAACCTGGTTGAGCTACCTACTGAGTTCAAAGTCAACCTGAATACTTGTCTCAAAAAAAAAAAAAAAAAACCAAGGGCCAATATCCTCATTCAACATAGAACATTACCTTGGTCTTGCATCCACAAGGCCAATGTACCTGCAGGGTTGTCTCCCTCTGAAACCTAGAAAGAGAAACCTGTTCCATGCCACTTCCCTGTTTTCTGATGACTACCAGAAATCCATGGCATTGTGCTTCAAAGACGAATGCCGCATCACTCTGATACTATTATCATATGCTCTTTTCTATGTCTTTGTATTTCTTCCTTATCTCACAAGGATACCAGTAATTACGTTTAGAGTCACGTGAATTCAGGATGACCTCTTCTCCGAGTCTTTAACTGACTACTATATCCATAACTCTTTCCAAATAAGGTCATTCACATGTATCAGGCAATAGGAGTAAAATATTTTTAAATCTTAAAAGATGTAACTCTCCCTATTATGACAAAAAAAATGAAGTATATGCAAAACTACATAAACTTTTTAATAAAAGACAGCCAACAGATTACAAAGTATGAAATATTTTCTTACATATTATATTAATAAATCCCCTTTGTGTGAGGCAAAGCCCTACTATGCAGCTCAGATTGGCCTAGAACTCACAATTCTCCTGCTTCCTTTTCCTGAATACTGAGATTAGGGGAGATTATAGGTGTGTTTTACTACACTAGATACTTTGGTTCTTTTTAAAGTATGTATTGCAAATTACTATCATTTGCAAATTGGAAGATATAGTCTAAGTAGCTACACAATAGAAATAGAGTTGATGTAGTTTTGTGGTTAAATAGACAGGCAACCTATTTTAAGGATTTAATTTAGAGAAATTACAGATGAAACTCAGGAATTCCTAGGAACCAATTCTAGAATAAGCTGTGCCCAGGCCAGCACTGGAAGCTGAGGGTCAGTGTAGGGCTTAAAAATAGGATAAGACAGATGTCCCTTTAGCCACTGCTGACTAAAGTATGCCCAATTATTAGCAAACTAGATTAAGTCTCTCCCAACTTAAACTGTATCAAATAAGTAGTCAGTAATTATACTTACATTAATTCTGTACATTTTATATCATTTGTAGTCTATCTAATGATATATAGCCAATTCTTCTAAAGTAAGGGTTTAGCTTTACATAGATCTAAGATAATTAAGAATATAAATTTCTCAATATAATTAAAAAATAAAATGGCATATAAACTGTGTGGAACCATTAATACTTGCAATCAACTGGTTCAGAAAGGGATGCCCAAAAGCTGATATTAATTTTTGATCAAACACTCTTGGCATATGCAAAATATTAAAACTAGATACCAAAATATGGTAGCATAGTTTTTTAAACTTAGCCAACTTCATATTTTCTGTCTTCCAAATAGAAAGCATATTATCATTGGAAGTTTGAGTGCAAAAAACTAAAAAACCCATAACTTACCCCTGTATTTCTTCACTGTATTTGATTATATTGTTCGGATGTTTATAGATGCATAGTCATAGTTAGACTTACTAAATAGAAGAATGTCTTAGCTCTAAGAATCCTTCCTGCTCTTCTTTGACACCACCCATGAAGTCTAGGTCAGTTCACCAATTACAGTAACTACTAGATTTCCTCAAACTCTCTGTAAAATGGTTATCCTGCACATGACAACATAGAAGAAATTCATGTCAAATAAATTTCACTCAATATTTGTTTTCACCTAAGCAGCTATGCAGACTGTGGAAAGGAAGTTTAGTAAGCATGGCGCCTTAGTGTCTTAATTTGAAAACTGAAAGTTCTCACCATATCTGCTTGAGAGGGTAGTTCATTAAATACTAATAATGGCACTTGTAATTTATTCTGAAAAAGGACTTTATTAGTAATAGTATTGAAAATATTATTGTTTAATATCCCTTCTGGTTGGCTGTGATGACACAGGCCTACAATTGCAGCTATTTGGGTAATTGGAGCAGGAGAATTCTAGATCAAGACCAGCCTAAGCAAACTACCAAGACCATATCTCAAAATTAAAACTTAAAAAAGAAATATAGCTAGTGATAGAGTATTTGCCTAACATATTCAGGGCCCTAAGTTTGATACCCAGAGTGACCTCATTATATAATCAACCCCTTCCTTTGGATTTTAAGAGGAATCTTTTTTCAAATCCAAGAACTTAGCTTGAGTTGGCTGGGTCCCTTGTATTCCTTCCCTTTGCTTGCTTTACTTAGGGCAGCTGAGTCTTTGCTCTGTGAAGCAGACACATGGGCTGATAGACTGTCACTTCCCACTGATAGCGATAGTACCTGATAGCGACAATAACCTGTCATTCCTAGAAAGGAAACTTTGGTGAGATTTGACAAACTACTCCATGTAGTTTTCTGACGTTCAATTAAAATTCTTCACATCAAAAACTACAATAAAAACTTCACTTGCTATGAATGTTCTCTTGGGGAATAGTTATTATGTTGCAAAGGCTGCTGAATATAAGTTTTGTGTTAAAATAGTTCTGATTTAAGGTTTTAATTCACTTACACCAAGCCATAGAAATTATAACCTACCTTGCCTCTAAAGATGTTTTCCCTTGTGGCCTTTTGCATGTATAAAATTTGTTGTAATCACAGCTTATAAAATACACAAAATTGTGAAGTAAAAATGTTGTTTTAAGAGAATTCTTAGACAACAACCCACTCAAAGCAGATACTGGAAGAAGGCTAGGAGAATGAGCCATTTATTTTGGTCTCCTTTCTTTGTGCTAAAAGTGTGTTTTACTTCCATCAGTTGAGAGTGCATGTCTATTCCCCTCTTCCTGCAGTCATATACGAAAAAGAAATGCCAGTTTCATAGACTCAGAGCTCTCTCCATGGCTGCTGTATATTTTCCATGGCACGAGGGGGCTTCCTCATCTCTTCCACAAAATGAATTACACTGGACATCCTTCCACAGCCTGTTTACAACTGCTGACTCCCCAGACATGGGGACGGGGGGGGGGGCGGATTTCACTACACAAATGCTTTCAGAAAGAAAAAGCCCAGGAACTCTATTATATTTTCACAAAATGCTTTTGCAGACATAGGAGATATGGAGTTGAGAAAGAAGTAATTAAATGAAAAGGTTATAGATGAAAAAAAAAGTCTGAAGAAAAAATGGAAGCAGAACCCTGGGAATGGCAGGAGATAAAGTAGCCAGAGGCATTTGGCCTTTTCTGAACAATTTCAGCGCAAGAACGTTTGGCAATCAGAAGAGGGGGTTACTGAAGCATACAGCTTCACGGAGTGAAGAGAGGCTTTAGTTTCACCAGTGTGATTTTTGTTTAAATGGCTCTCAAAGATGTCAATTTGTATGTTATTTTACAGGTTTCTATCAACCCATTCTAACCCTCTCCTTTTATTCAATTTATTCACTCTCTCCTTCATTTAACAAGTATCGAGACCCTACTATGTGCCAGCCACCATTCTAAGTGTTTTATACGTGGCAAGATATAAATTGTAGGGAAAATAAAATAAGCATTGTTCTAGGGGCTTCAGACTGCCATGAGAAGTGCAAACAGTAGAGCTGATAAGTTGATTACACTGTATTGAGAAGAGCGCTATGCACAAAAGGACAGCATGGTGAGGGAGCTGGGCACATGGGCTGCTCTGAGAACTGCTCCATTAGAAAAACCCTGGCAAGGAAACGGCTGGCTAGTGTGTCTGTCTGTCTGTCTGCTTGTCTGTCTGTCTGTCTGTCTGCCTGTGTATTTGTGTGCTTGTCTGTGTGTGTGTGTTTGTGTGTGTGTGCTTGTGTGATTGTGCATGTGGGTGTGTGTGTCTCTCCGTGTGTGTGTGTGTGTGTGTGTGTGTGCGCTTGTGTGAGTGTAAGCGCCCACATAATAGAATGTAGAGGCTAGAGGTCGTTGCCCTGCATCTGCTTCATTCACTCTCCACTTTATTTTCTAAATTATTTATCCTTCATTTTTTTATCTTATGTGTACTGGTGATTCTCCCTGTATGTATGTCTATGCACCACTTGCAAGCCTGGTGCCTGTGAAGGCCAGAAGAGGGCACCAAATCACCTAGAACTGAAATTATCTACCATTGTGAGCTGTTGTGTGGGTGTTAAGAATCAAATCCAGGTCCTCTGCAAGAGCAGCTAGTGTGCTTAAGTGCTGAGCCATCTCTCTGACCCTCCTCCACTTAATTTTTTTGATACTGCATCTTTCACTGAATCTCAGCTCACCCACTAGCTAGGCTGGCTGGACAAGTCCCTAGGATCCTCCGAGCCATCCCAGTTCAGAGATTACAGACTCGTTCTGTCGCACCCAGTTTTTTACATGTTTCCAAGGATCTTCATACTCAAGTAATTTTACGTAATGAGATATTTCCACGGCTTCTTCAACTTGTTTTTTTTTTAATATTTTCATATGTCCATGTATAAGTACAAAGGTGAGTGAGGTATGGGAATTATAGGAAAACCTCCAGTTTGCCTTCTACCTTGTTTGGAAGAAGAGTATCTTACCATGTACTGCTGAATATACCAGACTAGCTGATCAGCAAGCTTCCAGAAATTCTCCTGTCTCTGCCTCCACCTTGTAGGCATGCTGAAATTAGAGATGCTTCAATCATACCTGGCTTTGCCTGGGTTGTAGGATCTGAAGACCTGTTCTCATGCCTACAGAGCAAGTGCAATATATCCACTGAGCCATCTCCCCAGCTTTCCACTCATATCTTAAAGAAATAAATACATATGCTTTCACATGTGTTGAAATAACTCAACAAATATAGTATCACCATGCTTTTCACATAATTAGGGGTATTCGGTGTCTGGGAGAAAAGGTTTTCTAATTCTTAAAGGAATGTTCCTCCAAGACTTGAATTTTATAACTGTCCATAAGTTCACTAAACAAATTATTACTTTTTTAAAAAAGGTATTATAGATATAGAGACAAGTTATAGTGGTTAAGTCAATTGTTTGGGAAATAATAAGATTATAAATGAATCATCAGTATCTACAACAAGACCAAAGACTGCCATCAGGAGAGCAGAAGTGTTACCATTATCATTAAAGCAATTCCCCACAAAATAGTAACACTCAGCAAGTAACTGCTCTTTATAGTCTAGAGTGCACAGGAAAGACAGTCTGACACTGCCTCTGGACTGGCCAGTTGCCTTCCCTCCTCTGGGCTGTTTCATGCTAATTTAACCTTATTGAGAGTTCATGGAAGCACACTGGCCAGGGACTACATTTTACTTTGTTTTGGTATGGTTTAGTTTTTCACCACCTCCTCTTTCATACATGAAAATCCAACCTTTGGTTACTGGCAAAAGCACAAATTGAGTGAACTGGAATTGGCTTTGCCAATGATAATGGTTCCAGTACGAACAGTGGCCACCAGCCAGACAGCTCCAAATGTCCCCAAGGAGCTGGAGCATGGCTATATACCAGAAGTGCAGGGCAGCCCTAAGTTGGCCTGTGTTCAGGTTTCAAATTACTTAAAGAACACTTTGATTCATACCAACCTCATTTATCAAATAAGGAACTAAACTTTCCCTATCTCTACCATCTATTCTGAGCAACTTGTTCTCTGATAAGATCCTGACTACCTTTGAGGTTAGTCAGTATTCTTTGAGCCACCTTCAGTCTGAGTTGTTGGTGATGCCCAGCCCATAGCTCTACCAGGGCTTCAGAAGCCTCCAGAGTTAACAGACTCCCAAACTGGGGAGTTAGAGACCCACATGGAGAAGGGGACAGGTTTCACTTCCCACTTTTAATCCAAGAAGTTGCTGTAGTTATTTCCCACTCTAGTTTCATCATTAAGGAAACATATATTCGTTTCCCTCACAGGCTCAGTTGATGGTCTACCTTCTCTTGCGCTGTAGTCTAATTACTCAGGACAAGTTTTATTTTTAAATTCTTCATTGCTCTTCCTGACCACCATCTAGTCCAATGTCTGATACTGTCAGCATCTGGCATATTTCCCACCAATACTTTTTTTAGGTAAAGCTGGGTGGCAAAATGTTTAGTTTTGCTTTCTGGTTGGCGTTGGAGTGAATCCCAGAACATGGTTACAGTTGGGCCAAAGGGCTAAATGTGTTGCTGTATCCTCTGCTGTTTCAGAGACCAGAGGAATGGGGGAAGGGATTTCTTTTTGTCACTTCCCCATAATGTAGGCAAGAAGCAGAAAAAGAAGTTTACTGAAACAGGAAATTAAATTGTAGCTGTACTGGGAAGTAGCTGAGAATTTTCAGCCACAGAAATCAGCTGTTTCCTCAAGCTTCAGTTCAACTACAAGAAAAACAAGAAAGGATGTTTTGGGTTGCTGTTGCTTTGAACAACAAATGTCAGTAAGAGCACTGACTAGTCATTGTGTTGACACCATCTTGATGGGAACACAATCAGAGAAAATAACTAAGCCTACTCAATGCCCATCCTACCGAGTCGACTTTATTAGTTCAGACTACAAATAACAGAATCAATGTTTAAAAAATAAATACATAAACCCAGGGTGGGGCTGGAGAGATAGCCCAATGGTTACGTGTTCTTTCAGAGGACAGGGCTCAATATGCCACTATCTACCTGTGCAAATCTACAACCAGTTGTATCTCCAGTCCCAGGGAAATTTAAATCCCTCTTCTGGTTCCCACAAGCACTTGTATGTGTGTTGTGCTCATGTCTACACTCAAGCACACATGTCTACACATAGGTACAGGGTACCCTTTAAGCACAAAGCTCCAACAGTCTAGAAATCAGTCTCTCTCCATCCTTTGTCCTGCTTCATGCAAGCATCTCCTTTCTTGGATTCACATTCTGCTGACAGTAACCTGGAATCATAATCTAGCAACAACCAAGAGTGCGCTGCATCCAGCACATTCCAGGAAAGACTCTATCTACCCACTTGGGCCGCATGTCATCACAGAACCAACAAGTGTGAACAATGCTCTATGCTTTGATGCATGAGCCTAACTCCTAGTAGCTGTGTCAATTGGGTGTAACCCATAGGGACCAAGAACATGCAAGGATAATTATGATTAAAAGATGAAATATACTAAAGCAGAAAATGGAAATGAGGCAAGAACAGGAAAAGGGAGTTTACTGAGACAGAAATATGTTTTTTTAAGTTTTCAATTTTAAAAATATTTTAAAGGAACTGATAGAGCCTGACATGAGGAACAGTTGCCGCTGCTTCTGGGAATTGAGATGGCAAAGGAATGCTTGTCTTCTGCAGAGCCTGGACTGCAAGAAACCCAGCAAGGTGCCAAAAGAGCAAGAATGCTGAGCAAGAAAAAGACAAAAGAGTTATTACGTCCAGACGCAAACATATCTCCAGAGGATATGAACTTCACACTAATCTGAGAGCCATTTCCTTGAGTTAGGCAGACACATCTCCAGTGATATTTTTACTTCTTTTCCATTTCTTTTCTTCCTTCATTCCTTCCTTCCTTCCTTCCTTCCCTCCTTACTTACTTCGAAAACAGATAGAAGGCAATTATTTAAGTGTGCGTGTTTCCCGCATGTGTTAATGATGGACTACCCTCTCCAACGCTGAAAAACAGGAATGACTCCAGGCACAGTTAACATGGAAATCCCTAAGCAGGCTCTTTGATAGAGTATAGCATCTGGAAGGCTTATCGAAAGATCTGATGATGCAGCTACAGGAAGAAGAATGAATCCTGCCAACACCAAATCCTTGGGTATTCAGGTTACTGGCATCTTTTGGAAACTTAATTTTCCCTTACAGCTAGGATTTAAAGAAAAACTAGGAGAGTTATGAATTGTGTGTGCCTCCTACGCCTAAAGGGATAATCAATCTTTTAACCACAAGATAAATAAGTCAAGTGCCTCTCAAGTTTAATACTAATAAAGGCAATCTCTTCCATCCTTCATATCCCAGTAATTTAATCTTTCTTTTCTGGGACTCTGGATGCCTTCAGCAAAGAAAAGGCCTTACATAACTGAAATATATTTGCCTCTCATAACAATAAAATTCAAAATTTTTTTCATCTACCTAATAAAGATAAAATGCCACTGGTTGGAGGCTACATTTGAGAACATTCTTGTCCATAGTATCAGTACATGATGGTGTCAAACATGGTGTAAAAACCAAATGTCCTGCTCCACTGATCCAGTTGTCTGTTTCTGGTGGCAGACAGGTAATTAGACTACTCTTTACCAAGAAGAGTTTAGTTAATCAGAGTCTCCATACTAGTAAGTCATCATTTCCAACACTTGTGTGGACTGGGAGACAAGAAAGAATAAAGACCTGAGACGAAATAGGTGAAAGTCTCCATGTAGGAGAAAGCGCTGCTTCCTTTTATTTGTGTTTTGTTTTCATTTATTTGTTTTTTTTTTTAAGACAAAAATCTCACTATGTAGCCCAGGCTGACTCGGAGTCCATGATCCTCATGACCTCAAACTCCTGAGCTTTGGGATTTTAGGTCTGCACCACTATGGAAAAAAAAAAGTTTAACTTTCCCCTATAGCAGGGGCTTAAGGAAAAACCAAGGAGTTATAAATTGTGTCCTTCCTAGACCTAAGGGAAAATCAATCTTTAAACCTGTCAACGTAAGTACCAACTCTATACAGAAAAAAGGAAATAGTTTATTCCAAACCCAATATGAGCAACCATGACCTGGGGACCCAGATTCAGTATTCTACCACAGCAGAGGTTACGGAGGGAAAGGCATAAATCAATGTGTTTGCAAACTACAGCTGTGGGGTCTTCTGGTAAGCAGGCTGTCGGACGTCTGGAAAATCTGTGGGATTTCAATGTGGTCTTTACACATTCTTAGCTTTGGGGTTGGTGAGTCTACGTGTGTCAAACTTGACAAACAATTTCAGGAATTTATCTCAAAGTCAATAATGTTAGGAAAGATTTTAAAAAAAAATGAATAGTAAATGACTGTTGAAAGAGGCTAAGGATAGCCCAAGATGATTTGGGTTCTTAATCTACACAATGAAGACATTCTATTCAGCCAAAGTCAAGTGGTCTTCAGGATCATTAACACAGTTGTAGCTTCCTAAGGGGACTACAGTTCACAAACCACAAGATGAATGAGTCAAGTTATCTGTTTACTACTTGGTCATTTATTACTATTATTTACTATTATAAACTATGTTATCACAAACACAACAGACCCTCTTAACCAGAATCAATAGCTCTTGGAATCTTATAGCTTACTTCACTATAATTGAGCAGCCTACTACACATAACATGAAATGACCAGAAGAAAACAATGCAGTGGTCAGAATGTCTGGTGCCCTTGGTACCTGTCTTTTCCCAGTAACTGGTATTCCACGGGCAATCAAGTTCACCAATAATGAGTGTTCTTCTTAGAGATGCAGCTGGATGTCTTCTTTCCTAGACACATACCTTTCTTTCACCCCTGAGTCTTCAAACCCAGAAAATCCAGTCACAAAATTAGTGGGTGTTTTTTGTTTTGTTTTGTTTTGTTTTGTTTAAGTTCTTTTCTGGTCTACAAATACTATAGATGAACTCTTTGCAAAATACAAAGGGAGTAGGTTTATCAATAGGCGCAGTAGATATTTGCGATGTGGTACTGTATCAGGTGTGATGGGAAACTGCCCATGAAGAGCTACAAATGTAGTAAGTCTCTTAAGGAGTGAGATGCCCTAACGGTGGCACTCAAAGAAAGAACTTACTTAATCAACTAGCTGTCAGGACAAGACTTCTGGGAAAACACTGAGGTCTCAGCTGACTCCAGAGGACATGGGAAGAGAAGTGCAATCAAGGCAAAGAAGAATCTGGTTCATAAGTTCTGAGAACATACTCCCCCAAGACTGTGAATCTGCAATTTGGCAAGAATGCCAAGGAAGTTAAACCAGATGGTTGGGAGAAAGACAAACTTGAAGAATGCTGTATTTTAGACCGTAAAACAGCAACAGGGATGCTCTTTCCTTCACATTGTCATGATTCTTTATGTCTTAAAGTACCATAAGAGTGGATTTGGGTGCCTCTATAGAAAGACAACCAAGCCAATTGTTTACGTGGTCAGCCCTTCACATCCATGGGTTTTTCCACCTGTGGTTTCAACAAACTATAAAACAAAACCATTTAGAAAAAACTATTTTCATCTTTTCTGTATGTGTAGGCAGGTGTTGTTTGGTTGTTGTCTTTCTCTCCCAAACAATAAAGTGCGGCATTCATTTAGGTAACATTTGCATTGCATTGTTACCATGTAGGGATGGAATAAACAGGAGATGCATGCTTCCACCTGCCTGGGTATACCCTAACCTTGAAGCCGGGGAGTGACCCTGTGATAGAAGTGCATCTGCATTTGAAATGAAGATCTGAAAACTCTCCATCTTTCAAGCTCTGACTCTTTAATAAGCGGGGCTCCTGGGAGGAGAAAGACGCCACTATTTCGTAAAAACAGAGGAAGAAGGCCTAAGCTCCTTGCCCAGGTACAATTTTCTTAGCTACTCAGAGTCCTCTAGCTCCAACAGAAAAGGAGCATCTCTCTGCCCTCTAGGCTGCTGCTGGCCTGGGATGCCCCACCCCAAAAGTTCCGGAAAGCCCCTTTTAAACCCCGCTTGCCAGCGGAGAGCGGCCACATCTGCGAGCCAGAGCTGCACAAAAAGTTCTGGTCCTTCCCGCTGCGCGGGATTCCCAGGTTGAACTCTTCCCGGAAACTTTGCTTCACAGCTCCTCTTGCGAAATCAAGCGGGCCCTCCCTCTGCTCTTTGGCTTAAAGGCGAGAGCCTGGAGCCAGCGCAGAGCACAGGCTGGCTACCTCGCTCTCCAAACCTAGAGGGCAGACAGAGCCCACCGCAGCTGCGCCAGACCAACGCCCCTCGGGCGCCTCTCCCGCAGGTGGGTCACTTTACTGGCTCTTTTGCCTTGTCACTTTTGCCAGGGGCTGAAGTCCCTTTCCTTTTAATCCCACTTCTGCCCTTCTTTTTCTGGACTCTACTTTCCAGCCAGCTGATACTGAGATGTAGGCAAACTCGCCCCCATAACCTTCTCATAAAAATATCACCCAAGGCTGCTTCGGGATCAGTTAAGCCATTCAGCTATGCATTACCTTCCTGCGGTTGCATTGCTCAACAAGGTGCAGAAGACTCCCAATGAGAAAGACCCAGTCTGGATTCTTTTTCTGTCTAACTGGATTTCTATAAATCTGAAGCGCTCATGGGAAAGGAGCCTGGAAGAACTTAGGTGTGCAGTCCAGCAGTATAAAGCTAAATCTAAGGACTTCTTCACACAGAGCTGAAATTGGGCAGTCGGTCTTCCTTGATCTTAATTTAAATATCCTTAAGCAGCTTAGCGATTGCTTTTCTAGAGGCATACTGTTTGTGATGCAGTTTAAGGAAAAGAAAGCCCCGTCCAGAGGCAGACTCCAGGCGCTTTAGGATTCTTTTTTCCATTATTATGTTTCTCTGCCTGGCTCTCTAATGAATGGTGTGCCCTGGAAAGTAAGTTGCCTGAACCACGGAGTCAGGGTGTTTAGAATTCTATTCTTAGTTCTGACTGTGGCCTCAGTTCCACCGATCTAGGTTGAAAGCCTATTGGTCCAAGAGGATCCACACAATGAGGTCTACCAGGTTGTGAAAGGTGTTGAAAGTCTTCTAATGTTCCAGGTATAACTGAGTAATTATTTTCCATAGTAACACAAGCTTCGTTGTTACAAGGAAACTACCCAGTCATTCTCACAGGAGCATCTAAAAGTTTCACCACATTTATCATTCAGAGAATACTCTAGGCTTTCAAACCATTCTTCAGCCTTGCTGTGTGAGAATGTCCAATTCTGTATAAATGGCAGTCATATAAATGTCACTCAAATGAAAGAACCTTTTTTTTCTGATACAGTAGGTGTAATTTTATAAAATGGCACATTTATTTGAAGCAGTAACTTTTTTGAGATATGGCCTTTGCAAGGGCCTGAGTTTTTCAGAACACGGTGATTTAGCACGGTGTGAAATCCTACCAGCAAGCATTCTACCTGAGTGGCAAACACCACCAACCCAGAAAACAGAACGGAACACTCTTGAGTACCAGAACCTCAAGGCTATAGAGTAAATGCTACATGTGTACATCAAAATTGGGTCATCGCACTTTCTCCGTTGGACAACATTTATGGTTCGGCTGAAATTCACATACCAACTGGCAGTTCAGGAACCAGCATACACTAGGCCAGACCTCTGATTTGAGCATGTTTTACAGACATCTGCCTTTCATAAGCTTACTAAACTGCTGTTTAGAAAAAAATATAGATTTTTATAACTTTTTGTAATAAAAAAAAGAAACTAAAAATATTAAGCTCTGCAGTGCGTTGCAAGCAACTTTAGAGAAATAGGTTTGTTATAGAACATAAAGTATCTAATCACTCCACACTGCCTTGTTTCTTGAAGGATTACCCTTAAATTACCTGTGCCATCAATGCCAGTATTTAAATAATAAAGATTTCGCTTTCAAAGGATACATAGCTGATTCTGCAGTCACAAAAACACATGTCAGGTTTTTGTGGTCTGTACCATCTAGTTCCCTTCCTAATAAATTTAAGGACTGGAGAGATGGTTAGTAGGTAAGATACTTGCTCCCAAACCATGAGAACCCAAGTTCGAGTCCTCAGCACTCTCATAAAAACTGGTTCCCATGGCTTAGGCCTGGAATCTCAGCACTGAGGTGACTCCAGGAAGGATCTCTGGAGCTCACTGCCGGCTTAGCTTTGTCAAATCAGTGAGGTCCAGGATTAATAGGAGGAAGTCTATATGGGAAGGAGGAGGATTAGCTAGCAGGTGTGGGAGGGGGACAAATAAAATTGATGAGGGAGGGGTTTGAAATGTTTGTAATGCATTATGTACATGAATAAAAATGTTATAATGAAACCCATTATCATGTATAGTTAATGTAGGCTAATGAAAACATACAATGGGAAGCATTCCAGGAAGACAGCCAGCATTGATCTCTGGCCTCTACACACATGTTCACACACACACACAAATAGGTACATGTGCATTCACCACATGCATACAATTAAATTTGGGTCTGTTTTCTCAGCTGCTGTAAAAGTTATTTTCTTAAAAGGATTGAAAAGACTAACAAACTCCTGGAGAGAGGGAAACAAAGCCAATGGAGTCACCCTTTAAAGCTGGAGAGCTTGGTAGGGCAACCAGTTGAGCTGCCTTTTGAGGAGACCACTTGTCTCCTCAAAACACCTACAGCTTATCTATGCATAATTCCCACCACAGGAAGCAGGAATAGGCCATACATAGTTAATTTTCCAGATGGGCTTTAGATCAGACTAGATAATAATAGAAATGAAATTTACCAAGACAAGACCTCTGATGTTACCTGTGTCTGTTCACATCTAAAAAGAATGGCTTATTAGTTAATTATGAAGACTTCTTGAGGAGTTCTCCATGACACATTACACCCACTCAGATGGGTTTCCGTGACTTTTAGGTCATTTCCAAAATGGTTTTAATTAACACTTGTTCTTTCGTTAAGAAGAAAGAAGTACTGCAAAGAATCTAAGTAAATAACTAAAGGATAATGAATACTTAAGGCATTATTTGATAAAAAAATTACTTGGCCTATATAGAAATAAGTTTTCTTCCAAATTTGTTGAAGAATAAAGAACAAAGAACGCTTATGCTGTTTAAAGATTGTCTTTTAGGAACATGTCCTTGCAAAGAAGAATGCCTTGGACTACTAAAATAAATTAAGCAAGCAGGACATTGACATCCTGATCTAAATTCTAAGTTCTGCGTCTCATTCAGGGTTTATTCAGCCTTGTGTAGAGAAGTCTTTCCACACTGTACTTTGACAGAAGTGTGTTTCTGAAAGGTAATTTTGAGAGATGTGTGGTTCTTTTCAATTTAAAGTACATCAGAATAAAGTTCACTCTTTTTCTTAAAAGCAAAGAAAATGTATGGGAAGGGTAATTTTGAAAAGTTAAGAACTGTAATTATGAATTAAAAGAAGACTAAGAAGTAACAATCTAATTATATAGCACACCTCTAAAAAGAGTTATTAGCAGGGCTGGAGAGATGGTTCTGCAGTAAGAACAGAAGCATAACACTCTTGCAAAGAGCCTGAGTTGAGTTCCCAGTAGCCATGTCAAGAGATTCACTACCACTTATAAATCCAGCTCCAGGGTGATTCAATGCCTCTGGCATTCTTGGGCATCTGTACCCACACTCGAGTACACACACACACACACACACACACACACACACACACGCACGCACGCACGCACACATTTTTAAAAGTAAACATTTTTAAGTTGTTAGAACACAAACTGGATAGTCTTTGGTCTCGGCACCAATATTAAGGAGCATAAAATACATGATGAGTCGTATCTCCTAGCACACCATTAGTGGGCAAAGTTGTGGACTTAGGGAACAGGAACATAGTTAATGTTCAATGGGAAGCACGTATCTTTCATCTACACATGCTCTTTTTACAATTTGGAAACACTGAACTCAGCTCTCAACCTAAGTAAAATGGCAACTGAGGCAACTCTGGCAGGCTTTAACAAATGTTCTCCTGTCTCCTCGCAGATCAGTGTCCTTGATGTGGGCTCCCAGAGTCTACACCTCCCCATGCTTGACCCTCACACATGTGTGCTAGTAGTTCTTCCTGAGACCTGAGCTCCCCAGGGACAGGGACTTCCTGACTCCACACTTCATCCCTTTGCTTAACACAGTGTCTGGCACAAAGAAGCTATTGTAAATATCCTGGAAATATGAAACTTTACCAAGTCACTCCTGATAACACTGATTTCTGTGTTGGAAAGATGTTACCCAAGGATGTACATAGTCAATGAGAATGAATGGTCTTTTGCTTTCAGTTAACACAGTCAAAGTCCAGATTCTAACCCTGCCATTTGGAAAGAAGTTTAAGATTCTCTTTTTACATAGAAATAGTCAAAATTACTATAACTGTTTTGTTAATAGAAGACAGTATAGAAGTGATGTTTGCTTTACTTTCTTTTTAGCAATGCTATGGTACATTACTGGGCCAGCATGATAGCTCAAAAGAATCTATTTATACTGTGTTCTTATACAGAGAGGAGATGAGAGAGAGAGAGAGAGAGAGAGAGGTGTCTTTCTAGTTAATTCTTCAATACAGAAGTTTGTGAGTGGTTTGTTTATCATGTTTAATTCTATGACACAGAAATAGGAAAAGCTAGTTTAAGAAATGGGGGGAGGTTGAAACATCTAGGAAATGGGAAGGTGTTGAGGCAGAGTTCATCAGTTCACTCCTTGCAGTTAACAATAATGTGCCAGTTGTACACTTTTCCTACACCGAGATCCTAAACTCTCCTTGCTAATATTTCTGAGTCATGTCTGAGATATCTTTGGTGGAGTGAGTCCACAAAGACTCCCTTTGGGAAACAAGAGTCTAAGTGTGTTAGATTTACAGCCTAGATTGTGTTGGCTCAATGTGTGAGGAAGACAAGAGTATGCAGCTGTTATTGCCCTGCTGGAAATCACATGGATTGTTTTCTAAATTAACCTGGGAGCCTTTGGGGAAAGGATGGCCCTAAGGAAAGATTTAGACATAAAATACAACCAAGATAAGAAACGTGGTTTCATCTATCCACTCAGTTGCTTTGCCAACTCCATAGGCTCAGGTCATATTTGGGAGAGAATGAGATAGAAGAGTAGTAGGGAAGGAGCTGGTGCTATGATAACTGGCTCTCTAAGGAAAACCAGTCCTAATGGGCAGCCTTTGGTTTCCATGGTGTGAAAACTTCTACTCATCAAGCCAGCTCCAGCCCCTAGAGGGAACCCAGATTAAATCCTGGGTCTTAAAAGGGAAAAGCTGTTTTCTCAAAGCATTTACCAACTAGCACTACTCAGAAGCTCTGAATCAGAGTATAAGGAAAGGATGGGGGTGGAAGGTCTGTGTCCTTCTGGTGCTCTTTTTAGAGCCACTGGGACCCATCCCTTAGGGAGCCAATTTACAAATGGAGGCAAATGTTATCCAAAGGTGAAAGACTAAGCAACTCCCAGAAATTTCTAAAAATGGCAAGGTATTTTAAAACAGAATGGAAGGCCCTGTAAGAAGAGCTTCTGAGGAGGCAGGCAGGAAGATCAGATGTACAGAAAATATGTCTTCTGACTGGTTTAGCGGTTATTGATATCTAGATAATAATTCCCAGTGACATGAATGAATATTCATGTTATTTGGACAAAGTTATTTGAAAATTAAAATTGCTAAATCACATCCTAAACATCTCTGACAACCCCCAAAAAAGCCAAACCCACCAACTGACACTAAATGTTTGGTGAGTTGCTAGAGATTTGGAATTAACCAGATGTTCATAGAATGCATATTAGTCAGACACCCTGCTGTCAGCCAGCAAGAAAGAATGAATTCTCTGTTGGTGGTGACCTCTGAGTCCTGCCCCTGCTACCACATCATTGATGAACTACAGATTTGTAAGTTGGTCCAGATTGAAAATGCCAGTAGTTGTCAAGGTAAATTAACAAAGGTATAACTGAATCTCTAGCCATTCCATGTACCCCAGGCCTCACGTAAATGATCTAATAAGCCCAGGCAGCAGACACTGACCCTACATGACCAAGAAATCACAATACTATCAACTTATCCTGACCACAGTGCTGAGTTATCACTGTAACGTCATGCATCCACGTGATGCTCAAATGAACTACAATATCAACAAAGAACTTACTAAAAAATAATTTTCTTTAGGCTGGAATTAAGATATATAACAGGCCTACATCACTATGTTGTCATCCATCTCTGGAAAGGAGCAAATATTCTGACTTCTGACAGGATCACTGAAACTCAGCTACAATTGCAGCTCATTCCCAGCTGGGCAGTAACAGTTCATCTCAAAGTATATAACCATACAACATTAATGAAAAGGTTCTCTCTAGTTATATTCTTGTGACTTAATCAATTTGTACAATAAGTTTTGTGTGTCATTCTGGTGGTTAATAGGAGAACACACAGATTAGTCATCGAATAGGCTGCCCTGAGATAAACAGCATTTCTCACAAAGTAATGCTATGATCTATTTTTCAGCAACTAACTCACAGTTGCATAAATGAGGAGTGTTAGGGCATCAACTTCTGATGAACTCTGTGGCACACACCTGTTAGCACCCAGGGCTTCAGCACAGGAAAGCCCTAAATTTAAGGCTAACCTTGGCTACATAGCAAGTCCTAAGGCACCCTGGGCAGTATGGCAAAACTATTTAAGAAAAACAACAAAATGTCTGTGAATGTATGATATTAGTAATTTTAGTTACCAGAACGTTTTTTTGTAAATTACAAAATGGGGATTTATCCTATATGTGTCTGCTGTGGTTTTTTTTTTTACTTCAACTGACATATTAGTATGAGAATGGACAACCCCATGTATCTGTGAGAAGTATACACATCTCAGATGAGGATGTAGCTCAGGCGGTAGAGAGTTTGCAGAGCATGCCAAGCCCTGGGCTTGAATCCTAGTCTACTCTGATAACCGGAAACATTCAGAAGATGGAGCAGGAGGATCAAAAGTTCAAGGCTACCCTCAGCTATATGATGAGTTCAGTTTGCCTGAACCATATGAGAGAGGTCCTTTCTCCCCAACACAAAATGTTATGCATATTAAATGTAGGGGTCTGAAAATTAGTTTTCATGAGCTCTAAAACTCTGTGAGGTCCCCCTTTTCTTCAGAGTATATTTTTTTACTGTTAATAAGTACAAGCTTTGTGTGACGACCATTGGTATTTTCGTTCTATTCTGTGTCATAAGGGTTTACTACAGTTTTTGGTTTTTGGTTTTTGGTTTTGTTTTTTTTTTTGGTTTTTCGAGACAGGGTTTCTCTGTGTAGCCCTGGCTGTCCCGGAACTCACTTTGTAGACCAGGCTGGCCTCGAACTCAGAAATCCTCCTGCCTCTGCCTCCCAAGTGCTGGGATTAAAGGCGTGCGCCACCACTGCCCGGCTACTACAGTTTTATGATCAGTATTCCATTAACGATGGATGCCACTAACAGACTTGGAGTTTCCTTTCAGAGAATCTCTAAAGTTCTTCAGTCATCTCTCAAACACAGAGATTTACAAACACATAAAAGCATTTAGTAGGCTTCCATTTCATATACAGAACAGAGAATTGGCTAGGAAATGCTAGATATTGCTTCCCTGTTAAGCTGGATACATGTACTCTTGCTTTTTGAGTCAGGGTCTTCCTGTGTAAACCTGGCTGGCCTGGTACTCCTCTAGTGCCAAGGTTAGCCCGACATTCAAAACAGTTCTCCTGCATCACAACCCTAAATGCCAGGGCTAATTAAACTATTTTAAGTGATGATTTTGTAAAGATAGCCCTTGTTACCACAACAGATAAAATACAAATACTTACTTTCCCCTCTGAGTACAAAGGGTCAGCTTGAGAAAAGATATCAGATAAAATGGACCATCCCCGCCAAACCCGGATTTCATAGTACAAATGTTTTAGTGTGAATATGCTTCAGACTTTGCAAAGGATATAGTTGCTCTAAAAATTACTCATTAGCTAAAACTCAAATTTAATTGATATCACTTGCTTTTATTTATTAAATTTGGCAGTCCTCATTTACATTCACCTCCTCGCAGAGACTCACGTTGACCAAAATTTTACTGCTCCTCTTTCAGAGCAATTTTATTCTGTAACCCTTTTCTGTATTCTTTGGAGAACTTTCCAGCTTATTTATTATTAAATGTACATTGTCCAATTTTCTATGATAATACACAGACAGGTTTTGAAGCATACAGATTCAGAGTTTTGACTTTCTTCTTCCAGGGAGTCAAAACACTTTATAAGACGTCTGTATCCTTTCCCGCTTCATCCTCAATGGGCCTGTGGGCTTGTGGTGTGGATGTGTGCGGTGTGCATCCAGGATAGATAGTTTCTGAAGAATGCAGATGTTTGAAGCATCATTTCAGAATCCTAAGCTGAATTCTCCAATGGAGAAAAAGGCAGCATGACTCTAAAGGCTGGTTCAAAAAAATGACTAACCAGCTATGGTGCTTTCCTCTGTGTTCCTTTGTTAAGGAACGCCATGAAAGACTTGGGTGGTTTTCTCAAGCTGGGTAGCAGCTCTGTAAGATTTCCTTGACAGAATGACAGAGAAAAGCTACATGCAGTCTGAGGCCAAGTCTTGAGTCTGACATTCTTGGACTCTGTCCCTTTTGAAGTGTGCACACTCAGGCCTCATTCAGTTTTTGGTTTTTCTCTTAAAGAGAGGGATTCTAGTCTTCAGTCAAGACTACAGGGAAAACTCGTGAAGAAGGTGAAATGTATCAAGAGTCATTCAGTTTTTGTGCAAGCTCTCAACCCGATTTGAATGTGCCTCTGGGACGGAGACATACTAATTCTCAGAATAACACTTTACAGAAGTGGGTGTTTTTCCACAGTCTTTAATGATCCCAAGAAATCTTTAATGACTGAAGTCGGGAAAGTGTGATACCTGTCTATACTCCAGGGGCAGTCTCTCCTCCTCACTCCCCCAAGATCTCTCTGGGCGGGTCCTCTCTGCCCACCTATGAGCCGCCTCATGACACAACTTTCTGAAACTGAAAGTTGTGTGTTGTGTCAATAGCAATTGTCTCTTTAGATTTGCTCTGATCGCCTCCAAACTTTTTCATATGAAATTTATTTTTATATTTTAACTTTGCATAAATACATAAAATTGGGTTAGTTAATAAATAAGTTGACTGTAGCTATGTGTAAATAACTGACAATCAGTGTCTATGAAAATAATTTGAATTTTCTTTGGATTTTTTTTAGAATTAAAGATAACAGAGAAAGTCATGGTGGCTACTTATTCCTTTTAAATTATGTGTGCCAGACAGAAGAGAAGACTTTCCTTCTTTTCCATTCTAGAAATGGCATCACATATATAAATATTTGCATTTTTTCCTCTTTATTCTAAAAATTTAGGGGTGAAACAAATGGCCCATTTTCTAATTTCAGGGTGAGAAAGTAACGTTTCGGAAGAACCATGATTAGGTCATTGACATTCTTACTAAAGAACCTAGCAAAGATGTTCTCCCCTAAGGTACTGACAGTGGTAAAACATGACAAAACCAGGGTTTTGGTATAGCAATAACTGTAAGTTTTGAGTTATCTTTTAAATGAAATCTGTTATTATCCATTATATAACTTGAAACTTTTTTCTATTCATTAGCTATATACATGCTACTATTGCATAAGTTAATGTGTGTGACAGAGAGAGAGAGAGAGAGAGACAGAGACAGAGAGAGAGAGAGAGAGAAAGAGAGAGAGACCATGCATATGCACACAGATACATGTGTGTGGAGGCTACATATCAGTTGTTAAATATGAGACATCACCCTTGGGATTTTATGAGCCAAGATTTCACCATTTCCTAGTGTTCACCAATTAGGCTAGATCTTGAGATTTTTCTTAGAAGCATCCACTACACCTGGCTTTTCACATGAGTGCTAAGTCCTCAGGATTACATCAAACAAGCACTTTTTTCAACTGAATTGCATCATCTTCACAACCCAATCAATTAAGATTTTTAACAAAGCTCATGTATGTAACTTAAGTTGCTACAATTTTAATTAATCTGTGTTATGAATTTTAAATTTTTAAAATGATTTTGTAAGTATACTCTTAAAAGAAAAATTTGTGAATATTCAAGATTATTCTACAAATTCCATGGAGAAAGGAATTAGACTAGCTATAATAGTTTTTTAAAGAATACATTAGAATGACAATCAATTTTTAGGCATATGTGTGTATGTCTAAACATCATATATATACATATATACATACATGCTTATAGCTATCAGTATTGTATGGAATAGACAAAAGTCAGATATATAGGTTAGTAGAGCAGAATAGAAACCCCAGAAAATGACCCACACTTACATGGAATATTGATTTTTAACAAAGCTGTAAAAGCAATTAATAAAACAGGATATTATTTCAACAAATGAAGGATAAGCATTTAGTTACTTTTTATATGCGCAACACACGCGCGCACACACACACACACACACTTACCTACCCTAAGCCTTAAACTTTGTAAAAATGAGCTAAAAATAGATCATAGTTAATTTTTTACACTTTTAGAAAAATATCTAGAACCCAAGTCTTCATGAAAAGATTTTAGATATCAAAAGGATAATCTATAAAAGAATAGAATCATTAAATTAATGTCATGAAATTTTAAAGTTCTTTTTCTATGAAGACCTTGTAAGGCATGAAAAAAAAACAAATCAGGCTAGGAGAACATATTTATAAATCACATATCTAACAAGAGTCTTATATTTAATATGTCTATACATATATACGAAATACATTGTGTAATTTAAAATGGGCAAAATGCTGGGTGTGGTAGCTCATATCCATAATCCCAGAATTTGGGAGGCTCAGGCAGAATGAGAGAGACTACTCTGGATTATATAGATTTGTAGACCAGCCTGGACTAGAGTAAAACTTTATCTTTGGGAATGAAGGGAGAGTGGGAGGAAGATAAGAAGAGAGGGAGGGAGGGAGAAGAGGGCAGAGGGAGAGGATATAGTTGCTCTAAAAATTACTCATTAGCTAAAACTCAAATTTAATTGATATCACTTGCTTTTATTTATTAAATTTGGCAGTCCTCATTTACATTCACCTCCTCGCAGAGACTCACGTTGACCAAAATTTTACTGGGGGGGAGACAGAGAGAATGGGCAAAAGACATGAAACAATGTCTCACCAAGGATGATATACAAATGCCAAGGAAGTACATAACAAGATGTTCAGTATCATTAGCCATTAGGGACACGCTGATTAAAACCACACTGAAATAACAAAATAGCCAAAACAAAAAATACTGGAACTGATAAATTACTAAGTAAGAATGCAGAGCAGGGTGACCGCTGGACAGCAGTCAAGAAGCTACGTATAAAACTGAGCAGGAACTTGCCACAGACCCAGTAACTGCACTGAGGAGCCTTGGTCCCAAATGGAAACTTAGTGTCATGCCAAACCTTGAACATGAATGTTTATTGCAGTGGGCCAAGTTAGAGACAACTGAAACGTCCTGCATGAGATGAAGATAGCTCTAAGACTGGGGGTAAAAATAAGTGGTATATCATATGCTTGGCATGTACAAGCCTTGGATTGGTCACCAGAAACGAATTTTGTTAAGTGAATCTATAATACATCTCTTCCATGGACGACTACTCAGAAATAACCTGGGAATACTGATAAAACAACTTGGATAAACCTCAGGAGCACTGCGCTGAGTGACAAACAAACAAAGGGAAAAACAGAGGGCTATCAGCTTGTTTATATAGCGTGTGATGTCATTTCTGTAACGTTCTCAGAAAGACAAAACTACAGAGAGCTGGTTAATGGACTCTAAATCTGAACCCGCTCTGGAGGGAGGTGGGTGTGGCTAAGATGATGTCCAGTGTTGGACATCAGCAGAGATGTCCAGTGCTGGAACGGTCTGTATCTCTTTGCCATTTGCCCACATAACTCTCACTGTCGTGGGAGGTGTCAGTGGGAGCGTCTCTAAAGACTACTGCTTCTGTTCCTAATGCCTGGGGTGGAATGTTCAGTCAGAAGAGCATGATGGACAAGATTCTTCTTCACCTCAATGACAGCTGCCTCTGTGACCATCAAAGTAACCTTTGTCACTTTGCAGCCTGTGTAAACATTCCTGTGTGATCACTTCACCTCCCACTCTATGGAAGGTGTTTCCATAGGACATAAACCACTCTGAAGGTCCTCCAAGCTAGGAAATTCCTGTTCTTTCTAGTTAGCCAGCTGAAGGTGTGTAGTGCCCACAAGGCCAAGAGAAAGAGAATACAGTTATCGTAACTCCTTAATCCATTTTACCGTCTGTAAATACTCTTCCTGTTTGCTGCCTTTCTTACGATTTCCTGTTTTCCTGTATTTTATAGCTAACAGTAGGCTAGGAAATTTTGAAAAGTCTTAGCAAAAAACCTTACCACCTTCATGAACACATGTTTTCATGTAGCTATTTTGAGATACAAATAAGTCTGACATGGGTGTGGTAACCCTCTTTGTGAGGCACTTATTGTAAGACGTGCCCCATGCATACATCCTATTTCTGTGAACATCTATAATTATATTTTTTCCAAGAGCTCAGAATCAAATCTCCAAAGAATTGCTAATTTTTTCCACATTATTTTTATCATTATCCTGAGTAATCTTGCAAGCAGAGGACTATGTGCCAATGATTTATTAGAGAACTGATTCTGGGGAGTGGGGGAGAAGGGCAGAGGGCATGACAGGGAACATGGGAAAAACAGTGCAAGAGGAAGGGGGGTTAATCATGGTCACAGATAATGAGTGTTCTGGTCCTCTGGGGCCATGTGAGGAGCCTTAAGAAATATGTCAGCTTGAGCTCCAGAAGACAATGGAGCCATAGAAAAAAAGACAGAGTTCACAGAGGCCTGCCCCTGCTGGTTTGTGGTGCACCCATGGGCCCTACGTCTGAATGCTAAGCATACATGGGTCTTAGAGAAACCCCATGACAAGAAGCAAGAGGGTACAGATGGAAGACACAAAACTCAGTTTCTACTGGGCAATGTTTGCTGAGCAGAGCTGAGTTTCTGCCTGGAGACTAGAAATAGCATCAGGAAAATTTAAAGTGAATCTCAAGCTGTGGCCATAATGTATAACCTTAGAGTGACTGCCACGGCTGTCAGGAAGTGCTCAGGGAATAAGGAAGCCGCATTGCCTTTTACTGGATCAGTCAGCAATGTTTTAATATCCCCTTACCAGTTTTTACACCTGCAATTTACCCAGTGACATCTCTGAAGTTTGGAAAGTGAAAATTAATTTTAATGGTTGGAGGAACCAATATCCCAAGGATGTTACCTTAAACTGCCAAGGTATATCTTAAGAGAATAATAAATTAAAATATAAAAAAATACAAATAAGAGAAATTCATACCTTCAACCATTTCTACATCTGTGTTTTGATACGTTCATATGGTCATTTCATATTAACATTTCATATGGGATGTTATTTATAAAAAATAAGTAGAGGAAGTAGGCACATTCTAATCTCTGGCTCAGATTATTTTTATGTACTTAAAATAATCACAGTTATTTAGGCATGATCACTGGTCAAGTTATATGCTTTATATAAATATTAATTAACTAGTGGGTTAAATTTCTTAGGTAATAAATAGATTAAATAACTTATTAATGCTAAATTAGCGTGCATGCCTCAAAAACTGTTTCAAGATACATTAATTAATATAAGTTCCAATATCTCATAAGCAGATACTATCTCTCATCTTAAACATGACAGGGCTGAGTTTGAAAACCTGCCAGCGTCCATGTTGCTAGTAATTCAGTACAAAGGTGTTCTGAGGAGATCACTCAGTCAGTAGGGTGCTTATCTTACAAGCACAAGGACCTGAATTGGATTCTCAGACCCATGTAAAAGTTCTAAGCATAGAGGGTTTTTATAATCTCAGAGATTGAGAACTGGATATAAGTGGGTCCCTGGGTTCTCTGGCCTGCTAACCTAGCCTTGCTTCAAGCCCAAAGGAGATAGAGATTTTTCCTGAGAATGATACCCAAAGTTGTTCTTGGTCTCCACAAACATACACATATATACACCTGCACACACACACACACACACACACACACACATGTTATAGTAATTTCCAACCCCAATAAGCCCATAAAAAACCACTTAATACATTTTTTACATTTATAAACTTAGTTGTTACAAATATTTAGAGAAAGTTAGAATGCATCAATTCATAGTGGTCAAATGGCCCAAATCACCTGGAATTGCTGCATTTGTAACAATCAGTGAGAATATTGCTGCAAGGAAGTTGGTCTCTTGTTGCTGATGAATTCACCAGTTCTATGATTTCTGTACATAGTAATCTAGTGTGAGGGAAAAAAACATTAGAATAAAGTAGAAGGGGTCAAATGAGGAGATGGGTAGTCAGACCTTTACACACAAAGCAAATGTATAGAACAGAATGGTACACGTATCAGGTGACAACCTGAAGATTTGAACTATGAAAGTAGTTGTTAATTGATGGGCAGTGGTGGTGTACAGCTTTAATGCCAGCACTCAAGAGGCAAGTGGATCTCTGTGAGTTTGAAGCCAGTCTGGTCTACAGAGTGAGTTCTAGAACAGCCTGGGCTATACAAAGAAACCTTGTTTTAAGTACATCAATATATACAGAAATACATATTACATATATAGTTATATATAATATTACACACACACATGCACACACATACATATGTGAGCTGATTAGAAACTAGTCAAATTTGCTAAATACTAATTTGCACTCACAGATGCTAAGAACTTTTTTTTTTTTTTTTGGTTTTTCGAGACAGGGTTTCTCTGTATAGCCTTGGCTATCCTGGAACTCACTCTGTAGACCAGGCTGGCCTCGAACTCAGAAATTCACCTGCCTCGGCCTCCCAAGTGCTGGGATTAAAGGCGTGCGCCACCACCGCCCGGCTATGAACTTTTGAAAAGACAGTCACACTTGCATGTGAAGAACCATCTTCAAGCCCAGATAATTTCCCACATGTGTTCATGCCCTTCCTGATACTTGCTGAGGGCATCTCCAGAGAGTTTGTAAGATGATTCAGTTGTGTTGGTTAGTCACAGTTTCTGCCATGGTACAGGAAAGTCCTGTATTTCTTGTCTCTCTCGTGACTCCTGCCTGAGTGTAGAAGTCTGCACCGTCTGTGTGTACTGCAATTGCACAACCTCAGTCAAGCGCAGCTAAGATGACAGGGCTCGTCGTGAGCCGAACAAAAAAGGAAATATCCAACGGTCCCTTTTCATAAAACGTGCAGGGGTGTGTGTGTGTGTGTGTGTGTGTGTGTGTGTGTGTGTGTTTCACGATTGACATGAGAGCTACAGTGTAAGGACCAGCACTGTTATAGGTGGTATGGGAACTGCACATCTGACTCACTGATTTTGCTGTCAACCGCTTGAATGAGAGAAGTCATGTCTTTGGCAACATCCTCTCCTGTAGCTTCTCTCTCCCCTGCGTGTTGGTTGTCTTTAATTATCCAGCCTCATCCTCTTGACTGCACCCCGTGCCTGAAACACAGGGGGGACCCTGCTTGCTCCCCCTGCTGCTCTCATTTCATCCTGCTCATGCCTAACAAATATTTGCCAACTGTCTAGCCCTTGCTAGACAGTGCATTTCTCAGCATGAAAAAAATAAATCATTAAAGATCCCTTCCCAACCAAAAAAGAAAAAAGAAAGAAAGAAAGAAAGAAAGAAAGAAAGGAAAACACATTGACGGTTTCAAGTAGAACTTGAGAAAATGTATCCTGAAAGAAGACATACTATTCCCCCCAAAAGAATAGAGGGCAATTACTGTGTGAACTTGTAGAAAATACCAACTTCCAAACACCAATTGTGGCAAGATATTTGATTGTTTTTGTGAACATGGCACGTTTTTCTCTGAATGTCTTGGGGTGTCTCAGTTACAAGCTGATGATGTATAAGTTCTTTGGAATTTCTACACCTCTCATTTCATTTGTTTCCTTTTCAGTAATGGAGAAAGCGTGTGCAGATGTGTTTCCTCTGACTACTGATTCCTCAGAGAAGCAAGGGGTCGTCTGCATTTTTGGAACAGGGGATTTTGGGAAATCCCTGGGACTGAAGATGCTCCAGTGTGGATATTCCATTGTCTTTGGTAGTCGGAACCCCCAGGGGTCCAGCCTTCTGCCCAGGGGGGCAGAAGTCCTGAGTTATTTGGAAGCAGCATCGAAGTCTGATGTCATAATCCTGGCCATGCACAGAGAGCACTATGATTTCCTCACAGAACTAGTTGATTCTCTCAAAGGAAAAATATTGGTAGATGTCAGTAACAACCGCAAAATTAATCAGTATCCAGAATCAAATGCTGAATACCTTGCTCAGCTGGTGCCAGGAGCCCACGTTGTCAAAGCCTTTAACACCATCTCAGCCTGGGCTCTCCAGTCAGGAACACTAGATGCAAGTCGGCAGGTAAGACTAAATGAACTTAAATTCAGCCGTTTAAAGGTAAATATTTTACTACACCCTTACCTGAATACAACTCTTCTTTAAAAAAAAATCCCTATTAAAAATTTCATTTTTATAATTATGCTAAGGACAACTTTCTTGGGTTTAACTGAGAAGTGTAGTCTATTGAAGTTCATGTGTATTAGGACTTTGATGGGACCAAATCATGTCTGAATCTAGGGTTCTCTTGCCAGACTGGAAAGTAACCGTTTGTTGACTCTGCTTTCGCTAGTGTGAAACTGGGCCTGCTTACACCCCGAGGTTAGCCACGGTCATATATGATGCAGTTCCCACATTCAAGAGAGAGATGAAACTACTCATGCTGCAGAAAACCTCATCTTATAGCAACATTACCAAAAATGCTTGGTCTCTCACTGTCCAGCACACACATGCCAGTTCAAAGCATCATCTTGCTAAATAAAATTCTATATCTGTTTCAAAAATAGTTGATTATTGTATGTTTATGTGGTGCCTATATAAAGCTTAGTGGTAATTATTAAAGAAAGGAAATAATAAATATGGGATTAATTATTTTAACTCAGGTGTTCGTCTGTGGAAATGACAGCAAGGCCAAGCACAGAGTGATGGACATTGCGCGTACTCTTGGACTCACCCCACTGGATCAAGGATCTCTCTCGGCAGCCAGTGAAATTGAAAACTACCCTCTGCAACTATTTCCAATGTGGAGGTTCCCTTTCTATTTGTCCTCTGTGCTATGCGTCTTCTTCTTTGTGTACTGTGCTGTACGAGAAGTGATATACCCCTATGTGAAAGAGAAGACAGATACTACGTTCCGCCTGGTTGTTTCCATCCCGAATCGTGTCTTTCCTATAACAGCACTTACCCTGCTGGCCTTGGTGTACCTCCCTGGTGTTCTAGCTGCCGTTCTGCAGCTGTATCGAGGCACAAAGTACCGCCGATTCCCAAACTGGCTTGACCATTGGATGCTTCGCAGAAAGCAACTGGGCTTGGTAGCTCTAGGATTTGCCTTCCTTCATGTCATCTACACACTTGTGATTCCTATCCGTTACTATGTTCGATGGAGGCTGAGAAATATAACCGTTACTCAGGTAAATTCCTTCTCCTCTGTATTTCTTGGATCCTTAAACCGAAGCACAGTCTTGCTCTACCACAATCCATTCCACAACTGCAGGACATTGTTCCCCAAAGTTTGCCTTTTGTTCTGTTTTGTATTTTAAACAGTTTCATGATTTAGGCCTAGCTGACCTCAAGCTCATGACTTTCCTGGCTTGATCTTTCAAATTCTGGGATTAAAAGTATGAACTGTCATACCCACCCAGCATCTTCATTTTTTTTTAAAGTATCAAAAATCAGAAACCCTGTACTGGGGTTTGCAAATGAATCCAATTGTGATCACATAGAACTACTGAAAATAAAAATTAGAGTCCAGACTCATGTGACTCTAGATTTATAATCCTGAGATCACAGAGACACTGACCAACTGACAGTTACTAAACACACACCCTTATGTTTCAAGCTTCTGATTTTGAAGTCTAAACTACTGTCCACGAAGTATGGAGTCTGACCAAACATGTGCTACAACACTACAAACAAATTCACAAAAGGGTGCTTATAAATCTGTTAATGTTTAACTGGTGAGAGGTTGTCCTCAATAGATGGAAAACCAAATGTTTCTGAGCGAATATCAAATACTATCTAATGAATAAATACTCAAACATGAAATCAGCTCAAGTAGTCTTTCAGCATTTACAGCAGAGAGGCTACAAGTCTGGTCTGGTTTAGAAACTAATGGTCTCAATATATCTTGCAACATTTTCAAAGGCTGTTGTCAGTCAATAACTCACTGGCATTGTGTCCACAAGTACCCTCACACCTTCCCCAACAAAAGTTTCTTGAGTAAGGATCACACTACATAGTCTGATTCTTCCCACACTGTGATGTGAAAGATTTAATGCTGTATTATGACATAGTGAGCATAAAAGACCAAAACGTGTGTGTGTGTATGTAAGAGCAGAATAGAGACAGAGAGAGTAAACATAATATAAAAACCAAATTTTGATGCGATTGTTTAATAACACTGTTTTTGTTTGAGAAACAAAAAGCCATGTACTGAAGAAGATTAGCACAAATATTGACTTGTTTTAGATATATAGGGTGAATTAAAATTCCTTATGTGACTCCTAGAATTATAACAAAATCGCAGGAGAATCAATTACGTTTTCTGCTCAAAACATTCAAAAGTATTTTTCCAAAGCTGTTCCTAAGTGGTCAATAAGAAACAACACACAATTTGCTTTGTGCGAGTAACACAGAGAGAGAGGTGTGTTTCAGTCCCCCTGATAAGGTATAAGGAACCACCATTTTAATTGTTTCTAATTTTTCATAGGCCCTAGCTAATAAAGACAGCCCATTTATTACCTCTTCTGCCTGGCTTAGTGATTCCTACTTGGCTCTGGGAATCCTGGGATTTTTTCTCTTTCTTCTCTTGGGAATCACTTCCTTACCGTCAGTAAGCAACATGGTCAACTGGAGAGAGTTCCGGTTTGTCCAGGTAAGTGCTTCAAATTTAAGTGTCTTGGTATTTCAAGGGGAATATAGCTTTGTACAAAGGTTCCAGTTTTGCTCTCATATCATGGCTACGTTTTCCATTTGGCCCCCTTACTTCCCAAGTCATCTCATTAGCAGTTCACTGAGAAAAATGAACTCAGACGCTGACAGGCAGACTCGATAAGAGTGTGATTTCCTGCTTGGGACAGCTTGCCAAGACTCCCGAGTGTCCCCAGAGCCACCGCTGAGACTACAGAGCACCAAGAAGCTATTAACTATGTGTGGAGGCACCTAGTAGAGAGGTGAAAAAGGACTCGAAGACAAGATTCAGTCTTACAATCTGAACTATTGATGAGAAAAGGCAGGTTTACCACAAAGCTTAAAACTTCAATGAAAATTTGATAAATATCATCACCCTAGACTTATTCCAGGCCTGTATGAGAGAAATTCATTTTTGTCCACGTATCAGCCACCAGACACCTCGTTAATGGTAGTACCTATTCCAGCAGACCAGTGGCTCTCACATTATCTATCGCATCCAGAGAAACAACAAAGGCATCACCCAGGGAACTCGTTAGGCCCCAAAGCCCCAGGCCCCACCCAGTTCTGTTAATGAGGGGCTCTGAAGATAGATCCCAGCAATTTGTTTTAACAAGCCCTCCAGATAATTCCCATACTTGTTCCCTATGCATCAGTATAATAAAACAGACCATTAGTACTTGAAATTAGATTTGATTATCAAATCCAGCAGTTTCTCTGAGGGGCCAAATGTAGACAAATTCAAGGAATTAAGGCAGAAAAGAAAACTGAGCTTCAGAATTCAGGGCCTCCACAAGCACAGCTGAGCAGTTAATTGTTTCTTACTGTGATGGAAATGGGCTAGCCTCCCCCCGGCTTTGACCAGTAACAGAAAAGAACAACGAGAACTTGTAGAAGTCCTTCTGCTCCGAACTCCTGAGAAGATGACCCAGAAAAGGTGCTCCCTCTGTGGACAGAAATGGTGCATCCGTGTCTCCTAACTCAAGAGAGTTTACTCCTAGGACATTTTTCTTTATCAAGTCAAGTTACTATAAAACTTGCATGTCATCAATAAACAAGTCTTTTTTATATTTTTAACGAAATATTTATCTTCCTGAAAACAGATAATAGATTTTTTTTTCTAAACCTAGCAGTGTTCTAAATATTCTAACAATATCATAAATGTGTGGTTGTAGACAAGTAGACTTGGTGGGCATGCAGTAAGTTCTGAATGATGCTGACGTGTGTGTATGGTTTTTTGTTTGTTTGTTTGTTTGTTTGTTTGCAGTCCAAACTGGGTTATCTGACCCTGGTCTTGTGCACAGCCCACACTTTGGTGTATGGTGGAAAGACATTCCTCAGCCCTTCGGTCCTAAGGTGGCACCTTCCTTCGGCCTATATTTTGGCACTCATCATCCCCTGCTCAGTGTTGGTGATGAAGTTTATCCTCATCATGCCGTGCATAGACAAGACCCTCACGCGCATCCGCCAGGGCTGGGAAAGGAACCCAAAATACGCTCAATCAGCGCTGAACGGAAAATCGGATATTTAAACTACAGTTGAATTTGCCGGAATTTGCGTACTACTGTAGTAAATGTTTAGAGCATAAGAAAGCATTTTCTCTCGTCATGGTCCTAACTTCATCATCACAGTAGGAAATGTTGCCTGACTTTGAAAGACCAGAATAGCAAGGGAGCGCTCGCTGCCTCAGTCACATGATGACTCAGGGCAAGCCTCCCTCACTTCCTTTCCCAGAAACCCTGGGGATGCCACGGTGATTAGAATCACAGTTCTGCACTACGGAGCTTCTTGATTATGGGCAACATGAATGATGTAATGTTTTGCAGAGTTCTCAAAGAACTTCCTTCCCTAAATCAAGGGCTGATGTAAGTGAAAAAGCAATACTGTCATACTAAAGGTTTTGCTTGGCACACCTGAAGAAAAGGTCCAAGTGAAGTAGACAGAAAGAGGGTTTGTTTGTTTCCTGGAAGGAGTGGAGATCATAAGTATTGTCACACTGATCTGGGGATATTTGAGGTTCGGTTGTAGGGCTGAGTTCAAACCTAGGCCTTATGCATGTTATGTAAATGCTATGTTCCTGAGCTACATACACCCCAGCCCTGCTGTAGTGAGTATGGAGTCATATGTACCCCTTGATATTTTGCTTTTACCAATGTGGATACTTACTATGGGGAAATATTTTATACTGCAACAAAACATAGCAATTGGTTTGAAGTAACCGTTCCTTGGATATATCAAAACCTATGTAATTGTTCCAAGATTCTTCCTCTACGAGGGAGGGCTTGAGGGGAGATGGGGTAAGAATTGAGCAGTGATCCTAAGTTGAGGGAAGATGGGGGAAAGAGTGGAAGATCCTTTGGGGTTTTCAAGTGCCATAAGCAGTGACAGGTTGATAATAGCCTTGTACAAAAATGTCACATAAGCCAGAATTTTATCTAGTGAGCTAAGCAAATACTAATATAGTTTCACTATGCTGTTTGGTATCATTTAGAGGTTGTGGAGTGCTTTCTGCATTATACATTTCAAATACTGTTCAGTATTAAGCATCTGTGAAATTAACTTCTAGTATAAACATGTAGTGTCCATAATCTGTCTTTGTTATCATTGTAAGTGGTGCAGTTAAAAGGACTCATCTGAGATCGTCGGTGCGAGGAAAGGATAGCTGAGAGAACTGTGGAACGCTGGGAAGAGGCGAGCAGCAGTGAGTCCGATGCAGGCGGCTCTGGCTTCCTGGGTGGATAGTGCCTTTCCCAAGGTGACCTTTAGCAGGCTGAGCATCCCTAACTCTAGCCTGGAGCTAAAAGGAGATTTTGCACAATCTTCCCACTTGTCACTGAAATAAGTAAAAGGCATTGGGTTTGACATTTTTCTGCCTAATCTGCAAAGGCTGTTTATTGTTCATTTTGCTAGCTTTTATATCATATATTGTACATGATATCATACATCGCTCAAAATCCAGGGTTTTCTATATAAAGCTTTTATATAACACAGACATTTCTTTTACTATTGCCCTAATAAAACATGTAGACTATATTACTAAAAGGATAATTGAGTTGTCTTTGTACTAGTCAAATATTTCTGTATTTTCAATTATTCTTTGGAATATTTTCTAAGAGTTGATAATGCAAAATTAAAGAATATTCAATAACATTTGATGTGGTACCAGTTTTTAATATGACTTTCTCAATTCTCTCGATACACCATTTCAGATTTGGGATTTTACTTCTATTGTGATTTCTTATAAATAGCTATAAACATCTGAAGAATACGCTTCTGTAAGTTACCTTTGATGAAACCAACAAGAATTCCAAGAACAGAAGAATTCTGGGCAGAGCAAGGAAGGTTATTGGGGTGAGCAGGAAAGAATCTTAAATTTCAGTAAGGATGGGAGAGACATGGCCAGTACACCATGTTGCACAGAACAACCACTTGTACTGGACTGATCAGAGTGTCGGCTGATTAAAGATGAACACTGTCAGTTGGGTCAAGGGAGGCATTTGGAGTCAACCACATTCCCATTTCGGTAAAAGCCAAAAAATAAGAAAATAAGATAGAAAATGCCCTACCCAAGTATAGCATATGGAGTGAACACTCTACTCTACTCTTTACAATCTAGTGAAGACGATCTAACTTGGTACTTAATACAAGCAGTCATCAAGCCTGAAATCAAAGAAAGATCCAGTGGCTTTGGGCACAACAGTTGCCTGATTTGGGACCATGACTACTAAGGCTCCATGAGCCACCAGAAAGAGCCACTAACGACTATTCCTTCCCTCCCTCCTTCCCAACATCGTGCCCCATGACTCAAAACTGTGAACAAATCTGACCATGTTAACAGGTAGAGAGTTAGGTCAGGTGGCAAATGGGTGTTTTGAGTGAACTGTATTTATTTTAACAAAAGGAATGTTACACTGAGAGGGGTATAGTAGTGGTAGCAGCACTTGGGAGGTGTAGGAAGAGCAGGACTTCAAGCATTCAAAGTCAGTTGTAGAGGAAGTAGATAGAACCCTTAGAGAGGATGAAAGGGAAAGTCTCAGGGAGAAAACAGAAAACTTTGACCTGGAATGATCTTTTAAAGCATATGGGCTGGTGAAAAAAAGAAATTCTCCTTTCTTAAGACAGAGTGCTGGACTAAGAAAGACCATGAAAATACAGCCATATAATCTTACCTCAGAAAAGGGAAAACCAAGCCACAACATCTCCTTGTTGTTTCCAGGGGTGGGAGGGATAGGGGGAATTCAAGGTTACCCTAGCCTACATGTCACCTTGTTTAAAAATGAATAAACAAAACAAAACAAATGAGAGAGAGAGAGAGACTAAGCTTTTCTTTTCTGCTTGAGTGTTTCCTATATTCCAGAAAAAAATATCAAATTAATAACACATATTTTATACTCTTTCTCTATTTGAAGGAATGACAATTGTAGTAAATATGTACTCATTAAACATTAGAAAATATTTTCTAGTTTTATGTAATTCTGATTTTGACTCATTAGCATCACAAACAATATAACAGAAAGATTCAAAACATCAGTAGTTGCAGCTTCTGGGACTCAAAATACTTGCCTTCCAGGATAAGATAGAGAGGGTGGGAGTGGGCATGGGTTGGAAGCTGATACATGATTTGCAGCTTCATGCAGTTCAGTCTAATCCCTAGGGGCATAGGCTGGCCAGCTAAGGGAAGATTACCTTATCCTTCCCTGGACTTCTGTGAGAATTAGAAAACATAGTTTTCCTTCTCCTGGCAACCCACCAGAACACGGCTAAGAGCAGACTTCTCATTGAACTCAAACCACATGACCCAGCATTAAATGCCTTGAACACTGGACAACTATGACTTTAATGCGTCCTGTTGTGCTTTCAAACCTGATGAGGAAAGGGCTGCAAACCTGCAGTAAACTAGAAACAAATGCACCAGCCCCAAGCTGAAGCCCATTTCATTTAGAAATTTATCAGGAACTCTTACTACATCTACTACTCAAGGAATCACAAAAGAGCCATGATAACAATGAGCATGGGTAGCACACTGAATCTCTGGGAGTTTGAAGGATTCTGGGCATCCTCTGGAAACCCAAGAGGATGCAGGTCAAGCTGCTGCAATCTCTCAGCACAGCCTTTGTTCCCTGGCCACCACATGCACATACCAAGAGTGCCCACATATATAGAGTATCCTGCCATGATTTCCTATAATGACGATTACAAGCTAGAAAAAGGCTCCACACCTCTAAAGACATAGTCGGTAGAATTTAGGGAAAAAGCATAAATTTATATGCTTGCATTGCCTCTCCTCAGCGCTAGACTAGACCCTGAGCTATCAAACAAGACCTGAATAAGTAAGGAGATAGGAAGGGGAAGTCCCAAGGGATGTGAACAGAAAACAAAAGAGAAGCAGGAAGACGCACCTGGCTGCAGCCCAGCTAAGGCTGAAACATTCCTGCTACAAGGCAACCTAGGAAGGTGTTGTGTGATATTTCTAACATAGTATTATGAGCAAAACATGTGCTGATGTGCCTTGCACTTTCTTATTTATCCATATAATGGTTCTTTGAAATATTCTAATTAACACTGTTTTTCAGAAACAAGCTGAACCCTGCCTGCATTCACACAGTTAGTGAGGAGCAGAATTCCCTCACAGACCAGGGTGTAGCCCAGAGTCCTCTCTCAATACCATGCAAACCTCTCAAATTTTCTCATAAATCCACAAAGTAAGTTGCAAACCCCTAGCAACTCTGTTCTGAAATGCTGTTGGTTTGCTTTTGTCTTAGTTGAGATTTCTATTGCTGTGAAGAGACAGCATGACCACAGCAACTCTTATAAAGGAAATCATTTAACTGGGGTTGGCTTACAGTTTCAGAGGTCTAGTCCATTATCATCATGGCCTGAAGCGTGGTGGCATGCAAGTAGACATGGTACTGGAGGAGAAACTGAGAGTTCTACATCCTGAGTCACAAGCAGCAGAAGCAACTGTAGACCACACTGGGCATAGCTTGAGCATTTGAAACCTCCAAGCCCACCCCCACAGTGGCATACTTCCTCCAAGGCCACACCCATACCAACAGGGCCACACCTCCTAATAGTACCACTCCCTGTGGGCCTATGGGGCCATTTTCTTTCAAACCACCACCGTATTTTTTTTAATTCATTTTTATTTATTTATTTAGGGAGAGCATATACATGACAGGTAAAGGTGAAGGTCAGAAGACAACTTGCAAGAATTGGTTCTCTCTACCATCGTGTGGGTCTGGGGGGATTGAACTCAGGTCTTTAGTTTGGTGGCTTTTAGCCACTGAGGCCATCTCCTAGACCCCTGAAATGTCTTTTAAAATGTAAAGCTCATTAAGATTTTAGGCATTCCTAACTGTGCCCTCTCCATGTTTCCTTATGTGACTTTCAAGATCTCCTACCAGGTTCCAGTAACGTAGGAACTGTGACTTGTCTTGTTACTTTTGTTGTTTGTTTTGCTTTGTTTTGTTCTGTTTCCCCAGAGCAATCACCATCTTGGTCCAAACCCTAAATCCATCTATAGGTTCCAGAACTCCATAAGGAGTTTGGGGCAGCAGGGGATGGAGGAGTCACTGAGGAACAGGCTGCTTCTCTCAGGGGACCTGAAGGCAGATGTTCCTACATCCTTCCTGTGCCCATTATTAGTCCTCTCTGCTTTGTGATGGATGATCCTATTTGTACCTGAGACTTGGTGATCTATGTCGGGAATTTCATAACACTTCTCATTTAACATGTTAATACTTCTTTTTTTTTTAATTTAATTTTATTTTATTTTTTTAATTTACATTCCAAATCACTTCCCCTTTCCCGTTTCCTCCCTCCCCGAAAGTCCCATAAGCCCCCTTCCCTCCCTCTTTTCTCCGTTCAACCCCCTCTCATTACTCTGTCCTGGCGTTCCCCTACATCCAGTCTTTCCAGGACCAGGGGTCTCTCCTTCCATCTTTTTAGAAATCTATTGATATGCTGACTTCTTAAGGAAGCTTAGTGTTAGGTCGCAGAAGTAGAAGTAAAACCTTTATCTGACTCCCTGAACCTACAAAGGCCAGCCTCTCGGTTTTGTTCAGATGAAGAGCTATTTGCTGTGTAAAGAGCTTCAGAACATGACCAACCAGAATCCAGTTCTCCATTCTTTTTAGAGCGTGAAGAGCCTTTGAAAGAACACACACAGTGCACTGGGTTCGGTTACACTAATCTTTTCTTGCACTCCTGTAAGTGAAAAAGAACAAGAGGGTGTCTGATCATTATGCAGAGCAGTAGGAACTGGGTCATGGGGTTGTCGAGAGAAACAGCACGCTGTGCGGACTTGCCTCCATGATGCAAGGGTTCCGAGCTCTGCCTGCTGAAAATTGCTTCCATTTCTATGGCCCTTGGGCAAGTACTAGAAAAATCTCATTTGTAGCTAACCAGGTTTTCCTGTTTGAACTTCCACCCATTTTTCTCGGTGCTGTTGTTTAATTAATAAAAAGGCAGGGGTTTTTGTTGTTGTTGTTCTTTTTTTTTTTTTTTTTTGCCTTATTTTTCACCAGATCTCACAAAACTAAAGACTCCCACACTATAATACTATGGCAACGTCAAATTTCTACAAAAAAAAAAAATCTTCCAAACTGTCCCTGCCCTTATCACAGTAACAATCACCCCACAAAGGTGCAGTGTGCAAGACCAGCCATGAGACGGTACTCAGAGGGGTCCAGCACGGCTCCGCTTCTCCAGGGCGCTCTCCTGAGACAAGGCCTCCGTGGAAATGGCTTATTCTAGAAGGGAAATCATCAAGTACTTGGAAGAGAACACAAAAGAGACAGCAGGTAAGGAACAGAGTTCAAGGTTTCAAGCCAGCCATTCTGTTCAGCCATTGGAATCCCGTCCTGCCAGGAAACTCTTTTAGACAGTGTCAAAGGTTACTTGCCTCCACAGAGAGGAGATAAAGGGTGGTTGTTTTCATCCTGGGTTATCTTTCACTGAGTGAGAAAAGCTTTCATGGCATTAACTTTCTGAATCTCCCTCCATATTCATGATACAAATCACGGACACGGAGAGAAGGAACAGGGGCAAGTTGTAACAGGTTCCACGCATACACAGAGACTACATGTGCAGTTGCTATGGCCCAACACCCTTCCAGTAAAGAATGGTGCAGCGGTGTGAACGGGATCCAAGGGGAGTCACTATTCTGCTTTATTCATGATGCCCAAAGGCAGAAATTACCCCAGTGGATGGACAAAATTCCAAACATTTGAACAAGCTCTACAGGCTGGGGACATTTATCCCAATGGGCTGATCTTGGCTATACAAAATAGAGGCACCCTTGTAGAGAAAAACTGGGCAACATGTTTAGAAATTAAAACTACAAAGTAGGTTTTGAAGCTGGAGACCAACTCCTGAGAATTTGTCACACAGATATTCTTGCAAGGTTGGAGAGGAAAACAGACATACCTGTTTTCATGAATGAGAACAGTGTTAACGCAGATCACGGGCAGCAATCCAAGCTTTATTTCCTGTGTGTCTAGCTAAGCAAACTGGTGGCTTTACCAGACAGGATTCAGAGCAGCCATTTAAAACCATTGAGAGTCACAGTGGCAGGCACTCAGGCATTTCTTTTTTGATTTTGGATGTATTATGGTTCACTTGCTCCTAGATTATACCTTGTCACCTTGTTAAGTATGTTCAAGTGCTTGTTTGAAAAGTCATAAGTGTTTCAAACTATAATATAAAAAAAAAACAAGAGGCCTTTAAAATGTGTGTGTGCGTGTGAGTGTGTGTGTGTGTAAATGTATCCAAAAATATACATAAAGTTTACTTATTTTTTTATTTTAATTTTGGCTACTTTATTTACTTTTTGAACTGGAGGTAGCTTTGAGACAATACATGTAAGACATAATTTAATATAATAATCGAGAATTCAGAAGAGAAATACGAACTTATGAATTAAGTGGTTCCATACCAATATTGTCCTCTTTTAAATAATAAAAAAGAGAAGGGCTGTATCAAAGGAAAACAAGATTGAGGGGTTCTGACTTTGGTGGTTGGTGAATTAAACATGCAAGACTTGGACCAACAAATCATCTGAAAGTTAACAAGAGACTTTAAAATGTATGGAACTCTATCCTGATGGTTAAACTTCATTGTCTGATTGATGGGATCTGGATCAATGTAAGTGATAAAGTTCTAGGCATACCCAGGAACAATTACCTAGTTTAGATTAGTTGAAATAAGATGTATTCACTGTGGTTTGCATCATTCAATGCACTGAGGTCCTGAGATGAATTAAAATTAAGATAATAATAATAAGTACCAACTTTCCCCTTTCTCTGACGCCAGGCTCAGATGCACTGGGAATAGTTCTGGTTTCCATGTCTTCCCTGTCTTGTTGGACAGTATCCACAAACTGTGAGCCACGAGAACCCATTCTTTCCTTACATTGCTTCCACCAGGATTCTGTAACAGAAACAAGACAAGGAACAAATACACAAAACCTTATTTAACCCATGGGTGTAAAATAAGTAACAGTGAGACATTGAGGTATTTGCTTGCTTTCTTTTTGTCGTATCTTTCTCTTTCTTTCTTTCTTTCTTTCTTTCTTTCTTTCTTTTGTTCCTTTTTTGGAATTTTTTTGTAGAGTTTGTGTGTGTGTTTGTGTGTTGTTTGCTTTTTCTTTTATTGAAAATATATTCTTTCTCATGTGATATATCCTATTATATTATATGTATTTATATCATATATGTATATATATATGAATACATATATTAATTAGTTTCCCCTCCACCCACTCTTCCTAGTTCCTCCCTACCTTCTCTCTCTTCCAGATCCACTCCCTTTCTGTGTCTCATTAAAAAAGAAGTTGTATATGGCAATCCAACAGAAGAAAAAGTATCCTGAGGGTAGGCACAAGAGTCAGAGACTCACTTCTTAAAATCATGAGTCCCATGAAAAGACTAAGCAAATAGCTGTGATATATACGTAGAGGGCCTGGTGCAGACCCATGTAGGCTGTGCTTGCTGGTTGAATCTCTATGAGTTCATACGTGCCTCACTTAGTTGATTCTGAGAGCCTTGTTCTCCTAGTATCCTCCATCCCTACAATCTTTCTGCCACCTCTTCCACAGAGTTCCCTGAGCTCTGAGGTGACTGATTTGATGGAGTCTTCCCATTTAGAGCCAAATGTTCAAAGGTCTTTCTTCTCTCTCTCTGTCTCTCTGTCTCTCTCTGTCTCTGTGTATGTATGTTGTGTATATATGAAAAATATATTAATATATAATATCGGGTATTATATGGTTATTATATATTATACAAGGACCAAGAGGGTCCCATGAAAATCTCCAAAGAGTTCAGACTGTTGTACACACACACACACACACACACACACACACACATACACACACACACACACACACACACACACACACAAAATAAGTAGATAGATAGATAGATAGATAGATAGATAGTTATTAACTAAAAGAGTTCATTTAAATAAAACATAATTCACTGAACCAAAACTTGAAGTTTGGATGTGAGGTAGGACATTATAAGTACAATCCAATCGTGGCTTCTCTTATACTGGGTGATGTTTGGACTTACAGAGCCTGACCTACCACTAGTGTTCTTGATTTGTTTTTGGTTTTGTATTAGTCACATGTTATCAGGATTTCATCAAGTAAAATGCTTAAATTCCTTTCACATTAGATTTAAGTCCATTCCCTTGACAATTGTCACATCAGCACCCCTCTGCCTCTGACTACCACCAAAACCACCCACCTACAAGGACCATCATTAATATATTCAAACTTCAACTCAAAGCACAAATGAATAATGATGCTATTATCTTTGCAATAACTCAACACATCTAAAGTATTCTAAAATATAAAGTTTATTGTAAAAATATTCACCCTATGCCTATTGAGCCTTATCTCATGGAAATCAATTAGCCCAGACCTTATTCCAGAAAAGTGTCCTATTAATTCAGTTTTCCAAAATATTTGTTATTGAAACATTTCCTGAGTATGATCCCTGTGTCTTTATTTACAGTTTTGATAGCAAATATAGAGATATTTTATACATAATCTCCAACTTCAACTGCAATGTTCCATAGCCTGGATAAAACATAAAGATTGTGTGTGTGTCTGTGTGTGTGTGTGTGTGTGTGTGTGTGTGTGTGTGTGTGTGTGTAAACTGAAGCATTATGGGGTGAAGTGGTTCCCTCAGGGTCTAACAAAGCAGAATTAGGCTGCAGGTGACTTTTTTTCCAGCTAAGAGCTTTTTCTGGTCCTTTTGGAACTAGGTGATTCTATTGAAAACAAATTGAAGATCAAACATCAAAAGGGTCAAAAGGGCAGAGGTGTGAGAAACAGATATACCCAGCCTAGGAGAAAGTCACCCAGTGGGGTGTCTAAGTTGTGGTTACTGAAATGTTAATGATGACAGTTTTAACTTCCTTTACGTTCTCTAATTAAAATAATGTTTACCTTCCGAATAGAAATTTTAGAACTTGTCAACATAAAAACCATCTACCATTTCATCACTGTTGGAATATTTGCCCCATATGAAGAAGACTTGGTCAAAACAGATTTAATACAAAAAGTAATAAAATGGCTTTTTATATCAAAACTGGCTAAATTTAGCAGACAGGCATCAGTAACACTCATATAGAAGGTGACCTGCTTAGATGTGACTTCAAGGGAGGATGACTGATTGACAACCTCCAACTGCCACACTTTGGAGTGACCCAGATCACTCATGATCCACATTGTCCCTGGGCTGCCCGCGCCGGCGACAGTGAAGGCTGCAAGGCTGGCATCAAGCCACCCTGGTCTCCTGCAAACCTCGAAGGAGCAAATTTTGCAGGTGTGTTTCCAGATGCCCAGACTAGAGTTTCTCACGACTGCACTATGGTGCAAAATTCTTCCTGTTCAGCTTCCCTCCTGGGTTTTTTTTGTTTTTTGTTTTTTTTCCGGTTTTTCGAGACAGGGTTTCTCTGTGTAGCCCTGGCTGTTCTGGAACTCACTTTGTAGACCAGGCTGGCCTCGAACTCAGAAATCCGCCTGCCTCTGCCTCCCAAGTGCTGGGATTAAAGGCATGCGCCACCACTGCCCGGCTCCCTCCTGTTTCTTTTTTTGTGGGTTTAGGACCTTCTCTGCCATAAGAAAGCTCCTGCTCATCTTTGGGGGATGTATCTTTGTGGTAGAGTCTGTGCTCAGCTTGAGCAAGGCCCTGAGTTCAAAAGAAAAAAAAAAACCCACCAAACAAAACCTTCTCACCCTGTCTTACTGTTTGAATAAGAATGCCCCTCCCAGCCCTGCCAGAGCCTTATACATACAGAGGCCGATGCTAGCAGCCAACCATTGGTCTGGGAGTAGGGTCCCCAATGGAGGAGTTGGAGGGCGGTCTGGAGGAGCTGAAGGGGTTTACAGCCCCACAGGAAGAACAACGATGTTGACCACCCAGATACCCCAGGACTCCCAGGGACTAAACCAGCAACCAAAGGGTACACATGGTTCCAGTCAAAAATGTGGCAGAGGAATGTCTCGTCGGGCATCAGTAGGAGGAGAGGTCTTTGGTCAGGTGAAGGCTAAATAGATGCCCCAACAAGGGGAAATTGAGGGGGGAGGGGAGTGGGAGTGGGTCGGGTGGAGGGGCATATACTTGGAGGCAGGGAGTGGGAGGAGGGGTTGGGGGGTTTTGGGGAGGGGGGGAAACTGGGAAAGGTTTTATCACTTGAAATGTAAATGAAGATTATATTCAATAATATATATATACCACAGATTCTAGAATAAGGAACAACAACAATAAAAAAAGAATGCCCCTCCCCCTGCTCCTTAGGCTCCGATATTCGAAGGCCTAGTCACCAGGGAGTGGTGTTGTTTGAGAAAGATTAGGGGGGCGTGGCCTGTCTGGAGGAAGTACATCGCTGGGTTGGGCTCTGAGATTTACGAAGCACAGTCCAGGCTCACTGGCTTTCTCTTCCTGCCGCCTGCACATCTGGATGTAAAAGTCTCAGCTACTCTTCCAGCACCGTGTCTGCCTGTATGCCGTCGTGTTCCCTGCCGTGATGATAATAAACTAAACCTCTGAAACTGTAGCTAGCCCCAATTAAACGCTTCCTTTTATAAGAATTGCCGTGGTCACGACCCCTCTTCACAGCAATAGAACCCTAAGATGGAAGCCCTGACAAAGCAGCCATTGAGCCCAGAGAACTCAAAAAACATTTTTTGTTACTAATATATCGTGCTAATTTGTTATACAGTCACCTACATATACCTCTCTACAGGTAGACTAAGGGTTGTGCACTAAGATGGTTGCCATAAGTAAGTGAAGAGTCACATAATTCAGTGTATCAGGAGATCATACCCATCCCAAGTTCTAATGCCCTACTCACAGAAGGCAAAAGATCCTCCTCACGACCTGGGGATACTTAGCACCTTTACATTTAATCAAAAGAAAGTGTGCTAAGTGCTAGGGAGCTGATAGTCTTGAAGATGGGCAAAATAGAACACCGAACGGACTAAAGAAGGATTGATGTTTGGATAAGTGGAGTTGAAAACAGCTGACTCTGAAGCATGGATTTTCACAGTTCCCAATCTGAAACTGGCCGAGAAGGGGGTGGGAGGACTCCAGGAGAAAGGCAGAGGGCCTTTTACCTGAGGTTCATTCTGTTCCCTGGGTTCTTCTTGGACACGACTTTCATGCCTGTGTTAGACATTTATAAAACATGCTTTCTTGTTGGATATCAGATCATAGCTATAGAACCCAGTCTGGTCAGTGTACCCTGAATCTAGATATGGTCATCTGCTTGCTTTCATGCTTTCCCAGATATAATCTATAGTTTGTGCCAGACAATTGTGTTTGTTCTGAGATGGTTCTGGGAAAGGGCTGTTCTGTTAATATTTAATATTCTTATACTGACATTTATTTACATGTTTTTCTGATCAAGTTTTCTATGAACTCAAACAACCTTCCTTGGATCATTGCTTTCTTTGTTATTTGTGTATAAATTTACGCTGAAACCAAATTAAGCTCTTGACAGCATCAGCCCCTTTCTTTCAGGTCCTGCCAACGGGATCTGACAGGTCTACTGAGAACTCAACAGGATTGAAGCATCCTGAAACATGTCTTACTACGTCTCAGTAAGATACAAAGGTCCTCAAAGTTTTCTTCAGTGAATGTCACAGGTGTTCTGAGCAACATCCTCAAAGAGAAAACTAGAGCTCACACTTAGAATCTGTAGCTAGAGTAAAAATCTCCGCCCATCTCCCAGTCTGCAATAACTTCTGTGTTCTGCTTTAAAAAGGTCAGAGAGCTCACTCACAAGTTGCTTAAATGCTGGATTGGCAATGTAGGTGACTCTGATACAGAGAATTAAAGATATCCCTTCCCTTGCCATTTATCTAAAAGAATGTATGCAAAGACAGAAAATAAAAATTGACAAGTGTCCATAAATTAATAGGAAATGTGTAAATATGGAAAAATCAAAAGTATATTAAAAGAAATGGATGAGAAGATGCTATAATGCATAATAAGGAGAACTAGAGTGGAGAGGGAGGGAGGATGGAGGACATATCTAAGTGGAAGATCACACAGAGTGCTTGAGGCTCAGGGTTAAATAAATAATATTGAAGCATGGAAAGGGATTGAAATAACATTCTTTTTAAGATTTGGGAGAAATTAATACAAATACCCAGCAGTCAAAGGAAATTCAATGTAATGTGAAAGCTAAAGTTATGTTTTAAGTTGTAATTATTGTGCCTAAGAGAGCCATTAAAAAAAAATGCCTCTAACCTCTAAGCCTCTTGCCCAAGGACAGATAGTTCCTAAATGCTGGAGTCTACTGTTTATGGAAGGTTACAAGCTGTGTGGTTTTGCTCCCCTAAGCAAGTTTGCGTGACCTAACTGCATCCAATGTGCTTGATCACTTGTAGGTAGGAAAGATGTCAAGATGTATGCTTCTCCCTGATTGGATGTAAGGGGAGGTACTCAGGCAGGAGGATGAACACTTGCCCTGATCAGGCCTGGTGGAGAAATATGCAGTCTTATGCCTTTATATGTCTCTGAAAAATGTGGCATGTGGTCATTTTCTAGAAACTCCAAAATAGACCAGTTCAGAGTCTGCCGTCCTGGTCGTTATTTAATTAAAGCTTGCTTCAAATTTGGCTCAAAATCATGGTAATGATCTTATTCTTGCCTGATGGGATTAACAGTAAGTGTAATTGTGGAAACACAAGACATTTAAAAATGTGACCTCACCAACAAAGAGGATGATGAAGACTTCAATGCGAGCGTGTTTCCTGAGCTTACCGAGGTTAAATATGCATGCCAAGAAGAGAGTCAAACTGTTAGACTGGTCAACACCATACAAAGTTTATAAACTATTGAACATAAGTAAAATGATCCATAGACATGCAAGAACACGAAAGAGGCACTAATGTCTTCAAGGCAGTTCCATCTTAAAAACACATTTAACATCCTTAAAGGTTTTAACATTTTTAAGTAGTAAGATAAGATGTTCTCCAGATTTTATACTTAGTCAGTCTATGTTTCAGACATAAAGACTACAAAGGCCTGAGAGCACGTAGAGGCTCAGGACGTGCTCCAGCGAGCCCTTCCTGAATTAGTTCATAGAGAGCAACCCAGAACCAGGCAGACTGCAGGACGAGGGAACAGTCAATACCTTCCGTTATGGAGCAAAGACTAAAAGGTTAGGCTGAGGGACAGAATGTCAGCTCCAGATGTTCCAACTTGGTGTGGCACAGAAATAGCAACAATGGGAAGGGGGAAAGCACAGGCCGCGTGCAAGCCAGCTACATCTGCCCAACCACACCCTTAGAGCGTGAATATGCATGAAGGGTGAAGTCTTGTGAAATGCTAGAAGACTCATAAAATGCTGCCCTGGAGCCCAGAATGGGGTTTACTGCTTTTCTGTTTGTTACTCTGCCAAATAAACAGGTGATTTGATTTTTTTAAATGCAATCTAAGGAGCTAGCTTTGAAACTGACAAAGTAGTCATAGTTTAAGTGGATTTAAGAGTCCACAGGTTAAGGAGAGAGTTACTCAATAGAACTAAGGGGTGGGGCAGAGAAAAGAAGAAGTAACCTTTTATTCATTTTGGTTTGTTTTTGTTTTTGTTTTTTCCTCTTTTCCTGAGACTGAGCTTCTCTGTGTAGCCCTGGCTGCCCTGGAACTCTCACTATAGAAGTAACTATTTTAAGTTCTGGTCATAGCTAATCTCTTGAATTCGGAAAGGCTCTGGCATCTTTTCTGATCTTTTGTTCTGCATAGTTAAGACGTTGTCTGATGTTGTGTTCACACAGACACCAGAACGTCGAGTGGCGGGTGTGGGGCATGGAACTGTCACCAGAAAAGACATGAAAGGGCGTCCTGACCAATCAGAACAGCCTTCCTGAGCTCCTATACTGGAAAGAGACAGTTACATTATCTCCAAGATGTCTCCCAGGCAAAAATTTTATGAAAATTCACTGATGTTATGGTCTAGGCAATAATTGATTTTTTTTTTATATAAAGAAGTTGTTCATCAGCAAACCTATTCTTTTGGAAGTCTGGACACACCACTAGGATATGAAAACATTAAAAAAAAAAGATATGAAAACATAGCTGAGCCTATGGTTCTCCAGCTTTCTTTCCCCTGGGTCCCAATCCACATCTGTATGGAGGAGTCTCTTAATGATGGCGAGGAGACAGGCTAAATTTTTCTCCTGTAGAATTGCAGAATCTTGGAAAACATCAAGTTTAGACTCCAGGTGAATGTTTTTTTCCCTACAGGTGAGAAGACCAGAGTATTTTTGATTTAGACAGAAAACTGGTGCCCAGTGGAAGAATAGTGTGTGAACCCTACAGAGAAGATAAGCATTGAAGGCAACTGTGGTAAGTGGTAGATATTCTAAAATATTATATTCAGTGTCATAGTCAGTGGAGGGTGTGAGAGGAAGCCACAGTTTCCTTCCTGGTGCTTGAGATGTCTTCAGCTAGCCAGGGTGGTTTTTGGTTCCATATGCGTTTGGAAATGTTTTCTCATATTTGTATGAAAGAAAAAAAAACTGCACTGAATAAGTAGGGTCTCGGGGACAGAACATGTTCTGTCTTGAACAGTCTTGGTTGTCCCAAACCATGCATGTGAGATGTCTCTCCATGTGTGTGTGTGTGAGTGTGTGTGTGTTGTGTGTGAGTACATATGTAATGAGTGTGTGTATGTATGAGTTTATGTGGTATGTGAGTGTATGTGTATATGGTGTCTGTGTGTGAGAGTATGTATGAGTGTGTGTGGTATGTGTGTGTATGTGTTTGTGATATCTGTGTGTGTGAGTGTATATGTGTGTGTGGTATATGTGAGTGTATGCATGTATAGTGTGAGTGTGTATAAGTGTATGTATATATTTACGTGTGTGTGTGTGTGTGTGTGTGGTGTATGTGTGGTATGTGTGTAGTGTGTATGAGGGTAGATGTGTTTGTGTGTGGTATGTGTATGTATGTGATTGTGTGGTATATGTGAGTATATGTATGTGTGTGGTGTGTGGTGTGTGTGTAGTGTATGTAAGGGTGCATGTGTGTGCGGTATGTGTATGTATGTATCTATATATGTAAGTGTGTGTGATGTGAGTGTGTGGTGTCTGTGTATGTGAGTGTGCATGTGTGTGTGTAGTCAGGGGATATGGTGTCTGTGTGGTCTGTGTAAGTGTGTGGTATGGTGTATGTGAGTGTGTATGTGTGAGTATGTATATGTGTGTATCCTCTTCAAATTTTTCATCAGTACTTTATAGTTTCATTACAAGTTTTTTTTCACCTTTTTGAATAAATATATCCCAAGTACTTTGTTTACTTAGTTTTGATTTATTTTCAGTTGCATCATAGAAATTCTGCTGACTGTTAGGTGTTGATCTTATATTCTGTAATGTAACTGAATTCTAATGATGTCTTAATTGAATCTTCAGGGATTTGTATACACATAGGTCATTTTGTCTATACACAGTGATAGATGAATCCCTGCTTTCCAGTGTGAATAACCAACATTTGCTTTTAAAATTATTTATTGTTACTGTGTGAAAGTGTGTCTGTGACTCGGGGGTAGAGAGAGGAAGCACATGTGCTTTGGAGTCAGTTCTCTCGGTCCACCGTCCATCCTTAGGTGGATTCTGGGGCTCAGACTCATGTCCTGCCATACCAGCCGCACATCTCAGTTGCCTAAGCACTGGATGCTTCTGTCTGCATCTATATCTAGAGTAGAAAGTGCTGCCCTCTGTGGAAGACAGTAATACTAGCTCACTCTTGTCCATAGTAGCACGCATATCTAACTGAATTTTTAAAATGATAATCATTGTCAATTTCTCCTCAATTATACCAGGACCCCAAACAGCATCCCCTTCCTACCTGGATCATGTGACAGACATACCCTGTTCTGTCAGCACCAAGCCCCCTCTTCCCTTCTCAGGTCTGTGCTGGAACTTCACAGCCTGCATTTCCCAGACTCTCCTGCCCTCTAGCTTCCTATTTTACTCTGTTGCTAGGAGCTCAAGGCATGAAAGGTGAGGCAAAGGAGGAAATCATTCCTTTCAGTTTTCTAGTTCTGGTCAGCACTGAGAGCACATCTGCACCGTATTAGCCCTTTACTCTTTAAGGAACACTTAGCATCAGTTAAAATGCTCCCCATATAAAAGCAGCAGCTCCTGAGGGCACTGAAAAGTTTGCATTGCAACCTCCTGCAAATGGGGGGAAAAAAATTAAGAATTAAAAAGTGTGGGAAATCAAATCAAATATGGTGTTCTTCTGCCACCTAGTGAACAGAATGTATAACTGCAACACCAGCAGCCCAAGCTTTATGGACTAATTCAAATAATGTCCTAAAGCTTTCTTCAAAACCCTGTTCTCCACAAAACTGAAAATCTTAATGAATTTAATGATTTTCTAGATAGATAACACTAAAGCTAGATCATGGTCAGGTAAACTATTTAAACAGTCCTATAACCCCAAAAGAAATAGAAGGAGTCATGATAAGTCTTCTAACCAAAAAAACAAAAACAAAAACAAACCCAGGGTCAGATGGTTTTAGCGTAGAATTCTACCATATTTTCAAAGAAGAGCTAATGCCAATACTCCTCAAATTATTCCACAAAATATAAACAGAAAGAACACTGCCAAACTTATCCTATGATGTCACAGTCACCCTGATACCCAAACCACACAAAGACTCAACAAAGAAAGAGAACTTCAGACTAATTTCTCTTATGAACATTGATGTAAAAATACTCAATAAAACACTTGCAAACCAAATCCAGGAACACATCAAAAGTATCACCCATCATGATCAAGTAGATTTCATTCCAGGAATGTAGATATGGTTCAATATACAAAAATCCATCAATGCAATCCACCACATAAATAACTGAAAGAAAAAGATCACATGACCATCTCATTAAATGCTGAAAAGCCTTTGACAAACTCCAACATCCTTCATGTTAAGTCTTAAGAGAAATTAAGGATACAAGGCACATACCAAAATACAATAAAAGTAATATACAGCAAGCCAATACCCAACATCAAATTAAATGGAGAGAAATTTAAAGCAACTCCACTAAAACTGGGAATGATACAAGGCTGTTCACTCTCTCCATATCTATTCGATTCAGTACTTGAAGTTCTTGCCAGAAGAGTAAGTCAACTAAAGGAAGTCAAGGAGACCCAAATTGGAAAGGAAGAAGTCAAAGTATCCAACCCAAAATTCTACCAGAGAACTCTTACAGCTGATAAACACCTTCATCAAAATGGTTGGTTACAAAATTAACTAAAAAAAAAAAAATCCGTAGCCCTCCTTTATACAAACAATAAACAGACTGAGAGACAAGTTAGGAAAAGAACATACTTTATAATAGCCACAAATAACTTAAAGTATCTTGGAGTAACTCTAATTAAGCAAGTGAAAGACCTATATGACAAGAACTTCAAGTCTCTGAAGAAAGAATCTGAGGAAGGTATCAGAAGATGGAAAGATCTCCCATGCTTATGGGTCAGTAAAGCAATCTACAGATTCAAAGTAATTCCCATCAAAATTCCAATGTAGTTCTTTATAGACATTGACAGAGCAATTCTCAGCTTCATATGGAAAAAAACAAAACAAAACAAAAAACAGGATAGCCAAAACAATCCTGAACAATAAAAGAACTTCGGAAGCAATCACCATCCCTGACCTGAAGCTGTACTACAGAGGAATAATAACAAAAACCGCATGGTTTTGGTATAGGAACAGACAGATTGATCAATGGAATAGAATCAAAGACCCTAAAATAAACCAACACACCTATGGACACTTGATTTTTGACAAAGAAGCCAAAACCATACAATGGGAAAAAGACAGCATCTTCAACAAATGGTGGTTTTCAAACTGGATGTCTGCATCACAAGAATGCAAATAGATCCATATTTATCACCCTGCGCAAACCTCAAGTCCAAGTGGATCAAAAACTTCAGTGTAAAACTGGATCCACTAAATCTAAAAGAACAGAAAGCGGGAAATGGCCTTAAACTCATTGGTACAGGAGACAATTTCCTGAATGGAACCTCAATGGCTCAAACTCTAAGATCAACAATTGATAAATGGGACCTCGTGAAACTGAAAAGCTTCTGTAAGGCAAAGGACATTTTCAGTAGGACAAAACAGCAGCCAACAGATTGGGAAAGGATCTTCACCAACCCTACATGCAACAGAGGGCTAATATTCAAAATTTACAAAGAACCCAAGAAAGTAGACACAAATAATCCAATTAAACAATGGAGAACAGAGTTAAACAGAGAATTCTCAGCAGAGGAACTGGAAGGGCCAAGAAGCACTTAAAGAAATGTTTAATGTCCTTAGTCATCAGAGCAATGCAAATCAAAATGACCCTGAGATTCCATGTTATATCTGTCAAAATGGTTAAGATCAAAAACTCATGTGACAGGCATGCTAGCAAGGATTTGGAGCAAGGGGAACACTCCTTCACTGCTCCACTGGGAGTGCAGACTTGTACAAAACCTTTGGAAATCAACTTGGTGGTTTCTTTAAAAACTGGGAAGAGTTCTTCCTATTTATATAACTCCTGGGCATATAACCCAAAAGTTCCTCCAACATATATCAAGGACACTTGCTCCAAGGACACTTTCCAGAAACTGGAAAAACCTAGATGATCCTTGACTGAAGAATGGATAGAGAAAATGTGGTTCACCTATACATTGGAATACTATTCAGCTATTAAAAACAAAGGCATTATGAATTTTGCAGGCAAATGGATGAAACTGGACAATATTATCCTGAGTGAGGTAACCCAGAGCCAGAAAGACACATATGATGTGTACTCACTTATAAGTGGACATAAGCCATAAAGTCCAAGACAACTGGTTATGCTATAGTCCACAGAAGCAATACATACATACATACATACATACATACATACATACATACATACATACAAAAACTGGGTAATAAGAAGGTCCCAAGGGAGGATGTCTGAATCTCACTCAGAAGGGGATATTAAATAGACATTGGAGGTGGATGGAGAGAGGGAACTGGGTAGAAGAGAGGTGAGAAAGGGAAAGGTATGGTAATCAAGTGTGGGAAACAGGGGGCGAGAGAAGGCTGAGAGTGAAAAGGGAAATTGCCTTGGGTACAGGGCATCTCTGGTGACTAGCTGGGAGGCCTGGGACAGGAGAGGATACAGGTAGTCTATGGAGGTGACCCTAGCTTAGATTCCTACCATAGGTGGGTATAGAGACTGAAGTGGCCACCTCTTGTAGCCATACAGGGCTTTTTTTTTTAAGGAGGGAAGAGGACATCAGTCCATTCACAAAACCTTCAGACCAAAATCTGTCTTGCCTGCAAGATGTAGAGGAATAAAGATGGAGAAGAGACTTGGGGAACAACCAACAAATGACTGCCCTGACTTGAGACCCACCCAAGTGAGAGAGCCAACCCTGACACTACTAATAGTACTGTGCCATGCTTGTAGGCAGGAGCCTAGCATAACTGTGTGCTGAGAGGCTCCACCCAGCAGATGCAGAGACCCTCAGCCAAACATCAGGAGGAGCCTGGAGTGTCTTGTGGAAGAGTTGGGGGGATAGAAGTGAGCAAGTCAGAGAGGTCAAGGACTGCCCCCCCCCCACAAAAAAAAAATAAAAACCCTTGAGCGGGAAATTCAGGCCTCAGTGTTTGCCACAGTCACCTAGGGTGGAGCTTTCCGGACCTAGGTGAAGTCTATTGTTCTTCCAGATCTGCAGCTTCCTGTACTGAGCCAGCGACCCACTGAGCAGCTGAACCAGTTTTCCTGACCAGACCCTGGCATTTTGGGGGAAGGATTCCCCTCCACACACACCTTTAAATTCGAAAGCTATCCATTAAACATTGGGTCTTGATCAGAACTGTTTGTCTTGGTCTCGTTCCTTTCTCGCAGTTCTTCCCATTCATCCCCAGTTTTCCTTCCAGGCACCCGGTTCTCCCTGGCCGCAGGCAGCTACAAAGGACAACACAAGACGACCTACAGAGTCAACTAACCTGAGACCATGGGGGCTCACAGAACTTGAGCCACCAACCAGGGAGCACCAGGAACTGGACCTAGACCGCCTACACATTCATAGCAAATGTACAATTTGGTCTTCAAGTGCACTGGAGTACAGTCTCAGTCACTGTTCCTGGCCATTGGTCTGATTTGTTGGGCCTCAGTGGGACAAGATGTGCCTAGACCTGCTGGGACTCAGTGTCCCAGGGTGGGGTGGTACCCCAGGGAGGCTCCTTTTTTCTAAGGAGAAGGGAAGGGGGCTGAGGAGGAGGGATTTGTAAGGGTGAGACTGGGAAGAGAGGAGGGAGGGGAGCTGTGATCAGAATGTAAAGTGAATTTTAAAAATTTAAATATTTATGTGTGTATATTCATATACATAGACATCATATGCATATACATCATATGCATATACATCATATGCATATACATCATATACAAATGTAGTGTGCCACAGAAGCTTGTAGTACGAGCAGCATGGGGAAAAGAGGAGTGGGAGAAAAATCGCACCTGGCCAGAGCTCGCCAGCTCTGACAGGGCAGACACGACACGGGAAACTGCTGTGTGACCCTTCGGGCTTTGGGGCATGTGAGGCCACCAGACCTGCTCCGGGGGATGAGGAAAGTGCGCAGTCTTGAGGTCCCTAGGCCTCACGGAGGCCAGAGACGACAGGTTCTAGCTCTCAGGCATTGCAGGACACCACTGGATACCGAGGAAGAGCTGAAAATGGGAGCCCCCCGGGGGGGGGGGCAGCTCAGTCAGCCCCAGGGCGGAAGGAGAAAGGTCACTCAACCAGAACACAGACTGCACTGCCTTTCAGGGTCCAGCATACACATATACATATACATATACAACCCATATTATATATATATGATGACCAGTCAAAATTTTACAGCCATTCCTAATACATCATCTGTGTTCTTATCAGATCATGGAACCAACTAATTTAATCAGAGACCATCTGTTGCGTGTAATTTTAAAATCCACGCTATTGCCTTCCGGGGGCTGCACTCTCAGCTTGGCTCCAAGAACACACTGCCGCTGGTCCCACTCCTGACATAGCTCCGCCAACGACCATCTGGTTCTCCCTCAACCTCTCGAGGCTAACTACACCAAGCCTCTAACAACCGCCCAGGCTGCGCCCTTACACTGCTCACCTTTGTTCTGTGCATGGAAAATAGCAGACAGTTCTAACACTTTAAAACCAGCCAGATAACACAACTGCTGGGTGCAGAATCTATTGCCCTAAACTCATCAACTATCCTGTATCAGACTTCCGCTGGTGGCGCCACGGGTTCTAATTGCCCCCAGGCCGTATATGGTGTTAGTCCTCCTCTCCCCAAAGCCTGTCTGAAAAGCCACCTCACTATCTCCTCCCCTCTTCTTCCTCCTGAGACCCGGAATTCCCACCTTTAGTCCTTCACCCAGCAATTGGCTCCTGCTGTCTTTTTTGACACAATCAAGAACCAATTAGGGAAACAATACCTCCACCTACAACTATCCATAAATTTTTCTAATGATTCCAAATTTTCTGTTTTCTAAAATAATTATATTTAATTCACCTTACTGCTTGCAATATTTGTGCCAGATGTCTCTTTAGCAGAGTTAAATTACTTTCAAGTTTCAAATTGATGTGGAAATAAAATTGAATATACCTTGTTTCAGAATGTAAGATACTTGAGACAAGGAGAACATTACTTCCGCTTAGGTGTCAGTATTGTCATCTGTAGAATAAGGATCAAGAGTGTGTTTCAAAATAGTCAGCAGTTAAATGCTTCTCAGTCAGCAGGGGAGGGTGTGCCACCAAACACAATGACTTGAGCTCTGTATCTGGGTCACATGTTGTAGAAAGAGAAAACTGACTCCCTCAGTGTCCTCTAACACACACACACACACACACACACACACACACACACACACACACGCATGCACACGCATGCACACACACACACACCACCACCACTACCACAAAACATACATACATATGTTGTGGGTTGCCCTGATGCTCTTTGTGTTCTGTTGTTAATTCTGCTTCCTCAAGAGGGGGTCCCCCCCAATCCCAAGTAGCCAATCACATACTCAGGTGATCTCATATGATCCTTTTCCCCATTTTAACTGGTCAAATAAAGGCTAGAGCCTGTGATTCAGCAGTGAAGGAAATGGTGAGACAGGAGGATTTTGAGAAGGCAGAGAAGGGCGGGTAGGAGAAGAAGAGAAGGAAGGAGAGGACAGAGGAGGAGGAAGAGGAGGAGGAGGAGAACCACATGGCCAGGAGAAACTGCAAGTAGTAAAGGATCTCATAGCTGAGGAATCAGTATAGTGCTAGGTCTGCCCAATCTAGCCATATAATTTATAAATTGGATTGTATGCTCTTTATACGGGCTTATTGGGGTTAGAAATCGCTGTAACAAAAGTAAATACATACATACATACATACATACATACATACATACATACATACACATATACATAAATACACATAAAAACTTTTGGAATATGTAACAGTTGCAAAGCATTATACATACATGCACCATGCACATACAGTGTGTGTACACATACACACACACAAATAAATAAATGCACAAAAAAACTTGTAAATTATGTAACAGCTATAAAGCATTATACTGATACCAGAAATTGAAGTAATGTACCTACATGGAGTTCAGTTTCCTTGTTTAATTTTAGGTTTTTGGTGTGTGTGTGTTGAGAGAGGGTGTTACTATGTAGCCCTGGCTTGGATGGGAACTATATAAACCAAGTTAGGCTTGAACTTTTGGTGTTCCTTTGCTTCCTCCTTCAAGTGCTAGGACTACAGGCATACATCATCAAGACACCACCACAACTGGCCAACTTTCAGCATTTTCGTTACAATAATCTACTTTCATTATTATTATTATTATTATTATTATTTTCTGTATTCTTTATTTACATTCCAAATGATTTCCCCTTTCCCAGTTACTCCCCTTCCCGAAAGTTCCATAAGCCCTCTTCCCTCCCCCTGTTCCCCATTTACCTAAGAATTTCATGAATTCATTGTTTTTAATTGCTGAGTAGTATTTCATTGTGTAAATATACTCTGATAAATTTGAAGAAATATATAGAAAAACACATTAAGATTGACTATTTCCCTCCGCCATCTTTGCTCCAGTGACCAGGTAGTTGGGACCGCCAGGCTCAGAGACAGACAGGCATAATATCGCTTCGGTTTCAGGCAGCTTGTGTGTAACCTGCTCCCAGGTGCTGGGCTGATCTGCAGTAACCAGCACGCCAGTTCCTCGGTGGGACCTTCTGTCTGGTGGAGGGACCCCGCGCAGGGAGGGAGCCTGCCAGCTTCCCTTCCGCGACCTCTGTTCCCGCGGACTGCGCTGGAGAGACCGGTACCCAGGCTCTCCCCCCCCCCCCCGATATAACATCACTTGGGACACGGCCTGTTGGGGCTTCCGTCTGTGCCCGAGGGCGGGTTGGCGCTGTGGTCGTCTGGGTGCCAGATCGGCGGGCCATCGTGACCACAGGGAGAGCGGTGTGAGCGGCACCACGGAGAGTGCCCTCCGCCATCTTTGCTCCAGTGACCAGGTAGTTGGGACCTCCAGGCTCAGAGACAGACAGGCATAATATCGCTTCGGGTTCAGGCAGCTTGTGTGAAACCTGCTCCCAGGTGCTGGGCTGATCTGCAGTGACCAGCGCGCCAGATCTGCTGTGGGACTTCTGCCTGGCAGAGGGACGCCCCCTCCCCCCCCAGGAGAGATCACACACCCCTGCACAGGGCAGGAGCCTGCCAGCCTCCCTTTGGCGACCTCTGCTCCAGGAATCCACTAGGCTGAGCCTTTAGATGTGCAAGGCCTCCCCAATATAAGATCACTTGGGGCAAAGCACATTAGGGCTCCAAAGTCACTCAGGAGCAGGCAGGCCCCAGAAATCGGTGCCAGGGGAATCCTGGTAATCCAGGGGGGGCAGAAATAGCTTTGCAGGCTCACAGGAGGTCCAACCAACAGCCAGTGGCAGCAGGACCAACTAACACCAGAGGTATCCAGATGGCAAAAGGCAAACGTAGGAATGTTACTAACAGAAATCAAAGTAATGTGGGACCATCCGAACCCAACTCTCCAACAGCAGCAAGTCCTGGATACCCCACCACACCCGAAAGACAAGATCTGGATTTAAAATCACTTCTCATGATGCTATTAGAGGATCACAAGAAGGACACAAATAAATCTCATAAAGAGTTACAGGAGACCATGAATCAACGGTTAGAAGCCCTTACAAAGGAAACACAAAAATCGCTTAGAGAAATGCGGGAGAACATGGATCAAAAGATGGAGGCGCACAAGGAGACAACACAAAAATCGCTTAACGAGATGAATCAACGGGTAGATGCACTCACAAAGGAATCACAAAATTTGCATAAAGAAATGCAGAAGAATATGGGTCAACAGACGGATGCCCATAAGGAGGCAACACAAAAATTGCTTAAAGAAATGAATCAACGGTTAGATGCCCTTACAAAGGAAACACGAGAACTGCTTAAAGAAATGCAGAAGACGATGGATCAACAGATGGAATCCCATGAGGAGGAAACACAAAAATCGCTCAGAGAAATGCAGGAGAACGTGGGTCATCAGGAAGAAATCCTGAAAGAGGTAATGCAAAAATACCTTAAAGAAATACAGGAAAATACAAACAAACAAGTGAAGGATCTCAGCAAATCCATCCAGGAACTAAAAAAGGAAGTAGAAACAACTAAGAAATCACAAAGGGAGACAACTTTGGAGATAGAAAACCTTGGGAAGAAATCAGGAGTCATAGATGCAAACATCAACAATAGAATACAAGAGATGGAAGAAAGAATCTCAGGTGCTGAAGATTCCATAGAAAGCATCGACTCAACAGTCAAAGAAAATGCAAAATGCAAAAAACGCGTAACCCAAAACATCCAGGAAATCCAGGACACAATGAGAAGACCAAACCTAAGGATTATAGGTATAGATGAGAGTGAAGATTTGCAACTTAAAGGGCCAGTAAACATCTTCAACAAAATTATGGAGGAAAACTTCCCTAACTTAAAGAGAGAGATGCCGATGAACATACAAGAAGCCTACAGAACTCCAAACAGACTGGACCAGAACAGAAATACCTCCCGTCACATAATAATCAAAACACCGAATGTTCTAAACAAAGAAAGAATACTAAATGCAGTAAGAGAAAAGGGCCAAGTAACATACAAAGGAAGACCTATCCGAATCACATCAGACTTCTCACCAGAGACTATGAAAGCCAGAAGATCCTGGGCAGATCTCATGCAGACACTAAGACAGCACAAATGCCAGCCTAGACTACTATACCCAGCAAAACTCTCAATCACCATAGATGGAGAGACCAAGATATTCCATGATAAAACCAAATTTTCACAATATCTTTCCACAAATCCAGCCCTGCAACGGATAATAGGTGGAAACCTCCAATACAGGGAGAGAAACAACACCCTGGAAAAAATGAGATAATAACCTTCTTGAATCAAACCCAAAAGTAGATAACCACTCAAACATAAAGATAGCGTCAAGAATGGCAGATGGCAATAATCACTATGCCTTAATCTCTCTTAATATCAATGGTCTCAATTCCCCAATTAAAAGACATAGACTAGCAGACTGGATACGTAAACAGGACCCAGCATTTTGCTGCATGCAGGAAACGCACCTCAGTGTCAAAGACAAACACTACCTCAGAGTAAAAGGCTGGAAAACAATTTTACAAGCAAACGGCCCCAAGAAACGAGGTGGAGTAGCCATCCTAATATCGGATAAAATTGATTTTCAACCCAAAGTCATCAAAAAAGACACAGAAGGACACTACATACTGATCAAGGGAAAAATCCACCATCAAGAACTCTCAATCCTGAATATCTATGCTCCAAATGCAAGGGCACCCTCATTCGTAAAAGAAACTTTACTAAAACTCAAAGCACACATCGCACCGCACACAATAATAGTGGGTGACTTCAACACCCCGCTCTCTGAAATGGATCGTTCAGGAAAGCAGAAACTAAACAGGGACACAGTGAATCTAATTGAAGCCTTGGACCAAATGGAACTAACTGATATATATAGAACATTTCATCCTAGAGCTAAAGAATACACCTTCTTCTCAGCTCCTCATGGTACCTTCTCCAAAATTGACCATATAATTGGTCACAAATCAGACCTCAACAGATACAAGAAGATAGAAATAATCCCATGCCTCCTATCAGATCACTATGGAATAAGGGTGGTCTTCAATGGCAACAAAAACAAAAGAAAACCCACGTACACATGGAGGCTGAACAATGCTCTACTCAATGATAACTTGGTCAAGGTGGAAATAAAGAAAGAAATCAAAGACTTTTTGAAAGTTAATGAAAATGAAGGCACAACATACCCTAACTTATGGGACACAATGAAAGCAGTGCTAAGAGGAAAATTCATAGCCCTGAGTGCCGCCAAAAAGAAACGGGAGACAGCATACACTAACAGCTTAATGGCACACCTGAAAGCCCTGGAACAAAAAGAAGCAAATACACCAAAGAGGAGTAGAAGGCAGGAAATCATCAAACTCAGGGCTGAAATCATCAAGTAGAAACAAATAAAACCATACAAAGAATCAACAAAACGAGGAGTTGGTTCTTTGAGAAAATCAACAAGATAGATAAGCCCTTAGCCAGACTAACCAGAGGGCACAGAGATAGTATCCAAATTAATAAAATCAGAAACGAAAAGGGAGAGATAACAACAGAAACTGAGGAAATTCAAAAAATCATCAGATCCTACTACAAAAACCTGTATTCAACACAACTAGAAAATCTTGAGGAAATGTACAATTTCCTTGACAGATACCAAGTACCAAAATTAAATCAGGATCAAATAGACCATCTAAACCGTCCTATAACCCCTGAAGAAATAGAAGTTGTCATTGGAAGTCTTCCAACCAAAAAAAGCACAGGTCCAGATGGTTTTAGTGCAGAATTCTATCAGACCTTCAAAGAAGACCTAACACCAATACTCTTCAAACTGTTCCACAAAATAGAAACAGAAGGAACACTACCCAACTCGTTCTATGAAGCCACAATTACACTAATACCAAAAGCACACAAAGATCCGACAAAGAAAGAGAATCTCAGGCCAATCTCTCTTATGAATATCGATGCAAAAATACTCAATAAAATTCTTGCCAACCGAATCCAAGAACACATCAAAACGATCATTCACCACGATCAAGTAGGCTTCATCCCAGGGATGCAGGGATGGTTCAATATAAGGAAATCCATCAATGTAATCCACTACATAAACAATCTCAAAGAAAAAAACCACACGGTCATCTCATTAGATGCTGAGAAAGCATTTGACAAAATTCAGCATCCTTTCATGCTAAAGGTCTTGGAAAGATCAGGAATTCAAGGCCCATATCTAAACATAGTAAAAGCAATTTACAGCAAACCAGTAGCCAGCATCAATCTAAACGGAGAGAAACTTGAAGCAATCCCACTAAAATCAGGGACTAGACAAGGCTGCCCTCTCTCTCCATATCTTTTCAATATAGTACTTGAAGTTCTAGCTAGAGCAATTAGACAAGAGGTCAAAGGGATACAAATTGGAAAGGAAGAAGTCAAACTATCACTATTTGCAGACGATATGATAGTATACATAAGCGACCCAAAGAACTCCACCAGAGAACTCCTACAGCTGATAAACGACT